>JAPDNY010000012.1:19119888-20586138 GCA_029375565.1 Gekko gecko | reverse complement strand
TTTACTTTTACTCTTCTGTATCTGCTGCCACCACCTGATCAATATAGGTATTTCCCACTGAAGAAACCAGGACACTCAGCTCCCCTTTCAAGCTCTGAGGCCTTGCCTCAGTGTCACTTGCTAGCGCAGTACCTGGCTACCACGGGGACAGATTAATGCCTTATGCACCCCTGGGGGAATAGCCAGTTGCCAACTGCTTGCCTTCCCCCCTCCTGGGGCTCCCCTTTAAAACAGCGTGTCTGAAACAGTAGGGGGTCTATGTGGTACAGAGAACCACTTCCAGGATCAAAAGTTTAAAATATTTATTAAAAAGAAAATGTTTACAAGCATACTTTTAGCAACACGCTGGATTGAAGCAAGGAAGAACAAAAGAAATTGGTAAAATGCAAATCCTCTGTCTGTCTCTCTAAAACATGCCCTAACCAGATGTTAAAATTAGGACAGGCTCTTTATCGTAGCTGTCCTAGTTCTCTACAGATCCTCCATTACCTTGAGGGTTAGTCCAGCTCTCTAGGCCAGCTGCATGGTCCCAAAATGGAGGCCAGCCTCCACCTCAGACAAGAGGTCTGTTTAGCTCAGCATCCCAAGGGGAAGGTGGTCTTAACAAATCTGTGTCTCCTCCCCCTTTGACCCTGGTCAGCCCAGGTCAAGGCTTCTTTTCCTGTTGTTTCCAAAGAGTTACTTCCTCAAACCTCTCAAGAATTTGACACCCCCAACTCTCTATTCCCTGCCAGAAGAAGGGGGGAAGAGGAGGGGGGAATGACTGACCATTCCTTTGTCTGAATCTATTAGCATCTGTGTGCAGGTGAGCTGATGTGCCAGCGAATGGATTTCCTCCTCTGACTAGCGAGGAAAAAACACTGGCAAACTGCACAGGGAAGCTCCGGTCATTAGCAGTCTCCTACCAATTCTTCACAGAAGCTCACAAAAAATAATCCCGCCCCCGCATTCTCGATACAGGATGTTACAATATAGCAAGATAAGCAGAATTTCAACAGATGTTTCTAACACAGAGAGAGTACTATTTATATCACAAAATCACAATGTTTTACATAGCTTTTCATTGCTAACACACACGGGACTATTTATACTACAAAGTCACAATGCTTTACATAGCTTTTCATTGCTAACACACACGGGACTATTTATACCACAAAGTCACAATGCTTTACATAGCTTTTCTAAAGGTGGAAAGACCACTTACTATTAATGTGTGTGTGTTCCTCAGCCTGTGCCAAATCTCTTATCTGAGTCAACAAATGACACACGGGGAGTCCATTTTCCTATAAAAGAGGAATTTTACACGGCCTCAGTTTATGCAGGACTATTTTTTCTCCTAGCTATTAACATTCCCCATATAATCTCATATCATTTATGCCAGATGCAAGTTTTGCTTTGCTAAAACGTAGTAATTTGCATTTTTCTTGCAGTTAAAAACAGGGACATTATTCATCCCTTGTACATTTTTGGAATAAAGAGGTCTTCTAGATGCCACTTTGTAACTTAAACATCGGCTGCCATTTGATAGATTCCCCTGGGGCTATGTTGTGGCCATCAACATCATTTGCTGTCAGTCCCTGAATAGCCCAGACTAGCCTGGGCTGTCAGAGCTTGGAAGCTGAGCAGGGCTGGCCATGGTTAATACCTGGAAGGGAGATCGGGGTTGCTATGCAGAGGAATACAGTGGCAAACCACCTCTGTTCACCTCTTGCTTTGGAAACCCCATGAGGGGTTGCCACGAATTGGCTAATGATGGTAGTAAAGAACATAAGAAGAGCCCTACTGGATCAGACCAAGAGTCCATCTAGCCCAGCATCCTGTCTCATACAGGGGCCAACTTCTTGTGGATCAAAAACTGGTTAATTAATAGGAAACAGAGACTGAGCATAAATGGACAATTTTCACAGTGGAGGGTGGTAAGCAGTGGGCTCAGTACTGGGTCTGATGCTTTTTAACTTGTCCATTAATGATTTGAGGTTGGCAGTAAGCAGTGAAGTGGCTAAATTTGCGGATGAGACAAAGTTGTTTAGGGTGGTGAAAACCAGGGAGGATTGTGAGGCACTCCAAAGGGATCTGTCGAGGATGGGCAAGTGGGCATCAAGGTGGCAAATGGGGTTCAGTGTGGCCAAGTGCAAAGTGATGCACATTGGGGCAAAAAATCCTAACTATAAATACACGTTGATGGGATCTGAACTGGCAGAGACTGACCAAGAGAGAGATCTTGGAGTCGTAGTAGATAACTCAATGAAAATGTTGAGACAGTGTGCGACTGCAATAAAAAAGGCCAACACTATGCTGGGGATTATTAGGAAGGGAATTGAAAACAAATCAGCCAGTATCATAATGCCCCTGCATAAATCAATGGTGTGATCTCATTTGGAATATTGTGTACAGTTCTGGTCACACCTCAGAAAGGATATTATAGCATTGGAAATAGTGCAGAGAAGGGCACCTAGAATAATAAAAGGGTTGGAACACTTTCCCTATGAAGAAAGGTTAAAGTGCTTGGGGCTCCTTAGCTTGGAGAAATGATGACTGAGGGGTGACATGATTGAGGTTTACAAGATTATGCATGGGATAAAGCAGGTAGAGAAAGAAGTACAAGAACTCGTGGGCACTCAATGACATTGCTGAGCAGTCGGGTTAGAACAGATAAAAGGAAGTACTTCTTTGCCCAAAGAGTGATTAACACATGGAATTCGCTGGAGGTGGCAGTGGCTACAAGCTTGGATGGCTTCAAGAGGGAATTGGATGAACATATGGAGCAGAGGTCCATCAGTGGCTATTAGCCACAAGGTATAGATAGGAACTCACAGTCTGGGACAAGTGATGCACTGTATTCTTGGTGCTGGGGGGGGGAACAGTGGGGCTTCTAGTGTCCTGGCCCACTGATGGACCTCTTGATGGCACCTGGTATTTTTGGCACCTGGTGACAGAGTGTTGGACTGGATAGGCCATTGGCCTGATCCAACATTGGCTTCTCTTATGTTCAGAAAATGCTCCCCTGCCAGTTTGGTGTAGTGGTTAAGTGTGCGGACTCTTATCTGGGAGAACCAGGTTTGATTCCCCACTCCTCCACTTGCATCTGCTGATGTGACCTTGGGTCAGTCACAAGCTCTGGCACAGCTGTTCTCTCAAGGACAGTTTGTGTTAGAGTTCTCTCAGCCCCACCTACCTCACAGGGTGTCTGTTGTGGGGAGGGGAAGGGAAAGGAGTTTGTAAGCCGCTCTGAGACGCCTTTGGGCAGTGAAGGGCGGGGTATAAATCCAAACTCTTCTCTTCTTCTCTACCTGACTTGGCTAATCTGGCCACCTGGATCCACGCCATAGTAACAGTGAGACTAGACTACTGTAATGCACTCTACGTCTCCCCTCAAAGTCAACTTGGAGACTGCCATTGGTACAGAATATCAAAGCTCGGTTATTATTCAGAGCTAGGCAGAGTACACATATTACTCCCATTCTGCAGTCACTCCATTGTCTGCCCATCAGTTATGGGTTCAGCTCAAAGGATTGGCTATCACATACAAAGCTGTTTAGGACTTCGGTCTGCTAGTCCATATCTCTCTCTGGCTGATTCTGCGCCCATCTGTTTCCTCGCAGTCTTTCCACAGCCATGTCTGGAGGTTAATCTCCCTCTACACCGCATGCTGCTTTCACTTTTGTTGTTCATTGGGTTTTGTGGTACCTTCTGCATAGATTTATGGACATTCATGGCTGGCTTCACAGTCAGTATGGCATTGCCCTGGGGTATCTGACTGTGGTTTTGAGCTGCACCTTTTCCTTCCTCCGCTTCCGATTCGAAGGGAGCAATAAGCAGACAACTTGACCCGGCTTCATGGATCTCCATCAGTTCCCACGCCCCTATTTCCCCCCCTGTATTTATCACCTCGCCATGAATTACTTGGCTCAAGTGGCTAAATGACCACTAAGGTATGCAGGAGCCAGCGGTGAAAACAAAACAGATGGCAAGCCGACACCAGCCAATGCAGAAACCAGGATCCGAGGCAATGCAATGAAAACAGATATTCCAAGGCAAGGGAGAACCAGGTCGAGTGCTGATAAACTGTGGAGCGAATGCCAGATGCAGAACGGACCTCTATGCTCTGCCGTGACAGCGCCATGTGTCTGAACAGGGCCTTCTGCAAGGGCCGCTTTGCAGATGGCCAGATGTGTTTCCTCTGCTTTAGGGAATGGCCTGCCTAATGAGGCCAGGAAGGCTCCCAGTTATTTATTTATTATTTATTACTTTAACTTTTACCCCGTCCTCCCCACCAAGGCAGGCTCAGGGCGGCTTACATAAAACCAATAAAACAATATACGTCTCAGTATAAAATCCATAATAAACAATTTAAACATAATAAACAATTAAAAATATATTGTTTCTTCAGAGTAATTTCTACTTGGCTTCGGTCCTGCACCGCATGCCAAATCAATTACTGGCTTTCCACAAACTATGCAAGACTGAATTATTCAGCAAAGCTTTTCCACACATGTAATAAAGCCGTGCTGTTACAAAATGGTTCAGGAAGATGCTTTAATAAACGGAACGGGATTGTGGACTGCACTTACTGTGTGTAGATCTATTGCTGTATATGTTATCCTCCTGCTACGTGATTCCTGCATCATTTAACATGTCATGTTAATACTTATGTTTTGTTTCAGATTTCTGTTTGTTCTTCAGATCTCTGCAAGGCGAATCCTTCTACATTGTTTCCTGGGTGTCCCATCCTGTTGTTTATTTCAGCGTACACTGTGTAATCCACCTTCAGCCTTCCTGAGAAGGGTGGACCATAAATGACATCATTTTGCCCCCATGTTTGGGAGACCAGATAACTGCAGTTTCATCTTGAGGACGGAGAAACCATAAAAGAAACTAGGGCTGCGTTCAGACGGCCAGTCAATCGCGCCATGAGCCCTCCTAAAATTTTATCCCGATTTTTTAAATCCAGCCTAGCACGACCAGACGCCCCCCCATGAAATAGCCTCACCGCGCATTGTTCCCGCCGTGATTTGTCTACACGGCATCCACCGAGGATTTTTTTAAAAAAAGTTTTGTACATTCGCATAGGCAAGGCTGCGCCTCCTTGGAGAACTGAGGCGATCGCGGAGGGTTTTCAGCAAAGTTTCACGCATGCAGGGATGGAAAGAATAAGTCCCGGTCCTCCCCCTTGCCATTGCCATCATGATCAATGGAGGGACTATTTCGCAAGTTAGAACAGTCCTTCCCCCCTCCATCTCCCATTGCGGTAACATCTTGTCCCTAAAATAAATAAGCATGAATATTACATTCCTCGTAGCGCTTATCGCTGAATGCGTTTCCTCGTTAAAGCGCACATAGGGTTTCATTTTTTAAAAATCGCGCCCCTGTCGGCTCGGTCTGACATCAGACCGAGCCGACGGGAGCATCGCGCGCTAATGGAGTGACCAGACGGAAGAAAGTCTGCAGTTGTCGCGCGGGTAAGCGAAAACCCTACATTGAAACTGCTACTTTTTAAATCAGGATTGGAGGCGCAGCAGAACGGGATGTCTACGGGACCGGAATTTTTCCCAGATGTTTCTGTCTGGTCGTGCATTTTTGATCCGCAAGGGAGTCGTTCCTATGGCAGATCAAAAGATCCGTCTGAACACACCCTAGGTCTTTAATATCCTCAGAACTGAATAAAATACCAAGAAGAGTTATCCCCAGAACTGAGCAGAATACTGAGAAGTCACCAAGGACCAATAAACATGTTGCAAAGTTGTCACGTTCTCCACGGGTCTTCTTGGTAGACCTGTTCTTGGACTTCTGAACCTGGAATTTAATTCCTGAGCACATATGGAGCTGATTCAGGATGTGACTGCAGTGCATGGGGAGGGCGTCTCAAGCCTTCACCCCCAAGCCGTTTCCCTGATATAAAAAGGCCTCTGGGGGCTGTTATTTACCCCACTGTGGAAATTTACAAGGAGCCTGTCAGTATACACATTACAGCATAGATGAAGTCCCCCAATGGGGCAAATAATGGCTCCTGGGAGCCATTGCAGGTTGAAAAGCAGCTTGGGAGGCAGGCAAGACTTAAAGCCTCTCTCCTTGCAAACTGTTGTCCTGATCCAAGTCTGTCCTCAGGGGACGGGCTGTGGCTCAGTGTCAGAGCATCTGCTTGGCATGTAGAAGTTCCCAGGTTCAAGCCCCATGATCTCCAGCTGAAGGGACCATGTAGTAGGTGGTATGAAAGACCTCTGTCTGAGACCCTCGAGAGCCGCTGCCAGTCAGAGCAGGCAATACTGACCTTAATCAACATACAAGTCTGATTCAGTGTAATGCAGCTTTCTGTGTTCATGGTGCCGGGGAATTTAAATCTGAGCATGGAACTTGCACAGCATTCTGTCTACAGGATCCATGGCAGACACGTGGGAAGAGGAAGGAAAAGAGGGAGGAGAAGGAGAATGGATTTATGCCCCACCCTTTGCTCGGAGTCTCAGAGCGGCTGACAATCTCCTTTCCCTCCCCCTCCCCACAACAGACACCCTGTGAGGTAGGTGGGGCTGAGAGAGCTTTTTCAAGGACTGCTTTTGAGAGAAAAGCTCTGAGAGAACTGTGGCCTACCTATGGTCACCCAGCAGCTGCATGTGGAGGAGTGGGGAATCAAACCCGGTTCTCCCAAATTAGAGTCCGCTGTCCCATGCTCCTAACCACTACACCAAACTGGCTCTCAGGAATATGCCACTCAGCTTACGGCTCTGAGGAAACTATGAAAGGTATTTTGCACTACATGGTCTTATAGATGGAATGCAGACTCATAGGTTCCTTAATCCAGCATCAAAGGCTGTCACCGTTGGTCAGAGCAACAAAACATACCTTTGAGGTAACTGCCTCAATGTTGGCTACTTTACTGCTTGTAAAAGAAGGCTTTAAAAGGAGAACTAAAGAGACATACTCTGCTCTTCTTAGGGGACAGTTGCCCCTCCCAGTGGCAAATGGAAGAGTTCCCCAGAAACCATTGCAACATCATACAGGGACACTGAGGCAATCTCCGCCTCCCTTTTGGGAGGGACACCTGGGGGGAAGTACTAGAGCACAAGTTTCTCTAAGCCCCCTGCCCCGAGTGTGTCTCTCAATTGGAAATTGAAGATTTCCGTCAACAGTTGGCTCTCTTGTGACCAATGCCCTCTCTACGCTGTGGAGTCTTGTGAGGAAAAAATCCACTTTGTGAGCTACCGGCATTAAAGCTGTGAGTGATCCATTTGGCTGCTGCATAACTTAGTTTGCTCTGGAGCCATCCTTCCGGAGCTAAGGCAAAAATGTGCGAGCAGGAGGCTAAAACACTGTGAGCTAGCTCACACTAACTCAGCTTAGAGGGAACGCTGCCTGTGACCCCAGCGACTGCCTGTGAATGTTAACTCTTGATACCAGACGGGTCTCTTGGGACTTTTTTGGCTTCAAACGGTTCAAAGCCCTTAAATGCTTACAGCAGTCTGGACTTGGACATGTGTGTGTGGAAATGTAGGTCAAGAAACGGGTGCTATAAAAGCTAATCCCTCCTACAGAACATTACAAGCTTCAGGCGATGGAGTGGGCCCATTCCGCCTCCCCACGCTGTTTTGTTTTTAATTTCTTAAACTGGTATTTGGCTGGCCTCTGCTGTCTGTGGTCTGTGGAGGGCAACAAACACGTCCAGTAACTGCCAGTCCAGTGTTTCTCTCCCTTTAAATGTTTACAAGTTAATATTTTTCTGCATACGCTGGGAGTCCACAGAATGTGCAGAACCCTTGACCTTCGCTGAGGTGGTCCCATTTTGCTACCAAACTGGTAGGCACGAGAGAATTGTGCTCACTGTTAGAAGAATAGATCACTACAAGGACTTGCAGGGGGCCTCTCATTTCCCCCATCCCCACTATAAGGTCTTTCTCTTCCCTGAAAGACCCTCATCGCCTCCCCCCTTTTGCTGTTTCCTTCTTTCCTGCCAGTTTACAGTCAATCTGCCTTTATCTGCAATACCATCTCCATCTTTCCCTTCTTCCAGTTTGATCTGAGAGCCAGTTTGGTGTAGTGGTTAAGTGCGCGGTCTCTAATCTGGGAGAACCGGATTTGATTCCCCACTCCTCCACTTGCACCTGCTGGATGACCTTAAGCAAGCCATAGTTCTGGCACAGCTGTTCTTGAAAAAGAGCAGTTTCTGTCAGAGCTCTCTCAGCCCCACCTACCTCATAGGCAGTGTTCCCTCTAAGCTGAGTTAGTGTGAGCTAGCTCACAGTTTGTTAGCCTCTGACACACACATTCTTGTCTTAGCTCAGGAAGGATGGCTCCAGAGCAAACTAATTTATGCGGGGGCCAAATCGCTCGCTCACCACTTTAATGCCAGGAGCTCACAAAGCAGAATCTTTCCTCACAAGACTCCACAGCTTACAGGGAGCATTGCTCACAGGGTGTCTGTTGTGGGGAGGGGAAGGGAAAGGAGTTTGTAAGCCGCTCTGAGACACCTTTGTCTCTTCTCCTCCTCCACTCCCCCTGGCAGCTTCTACCTGGGAAAACTATTGCCTGGTAGCACAGTGGGGAACCTGCAAGGACTTGCAGGGGCCACGTAACTTTTCCCTGTATCCCCTTCTCCATTTGATTCCATCTTTCCTTCCTCCTGACATCCTTTCCCGGCTTCCTTCTCTCCTTCCCACTCACCAACTCACCAACTTTTATCTGACCCCCATTTTTGGCTACATCTAATTTTCTTTTTCATTTCTACCCTGCTTTCCCCACAATGAAGGTATAAAGCAGCTCCATTTTAGCCTCACAACAACCCTGTGAGGTAGAATAGGCAGAGAATGTGCAGCTGGCCCGAGATCACTCAACAAGCTTCCATTGCAGAGCAGGGATTCCAACCTGGGTCTCCCAGTACAGTTGCTAGCCCCCCCCCCGGTCCGGGCGGGGGTTCCCCTGCTTCTGGGGCTTCAATCCGCCCCCGCTGAGCTGGTGGGTTTGGGAAGCCCCCCCAGCCCTGCTCCCCCCGAGAGCGACCACCTGCCTGGCCATCCCTCTCCCTCCCCTCTTGCCCGATTTAAAGGGCTTCAGTTGGTCGGCAGGGACCATGTGACTCGCCGTCCAGCTGGACAGCCCTTTAAATCCAGCAGAAGGGAGGGGGAGGTCACAAGCGCAGGCTGTGCTTGCAAAAAAGACCATTTAAAGCAGGGATGTCAAACATGCAGTCCGGGGGCTGGATCAGGCCCCCTGAGGCCTTCTATCAGGCCTGCAGTGGCACTGGCTGTCTTCTGCTTCTTCTTCCAGTTCTGCTGCTGCTGCGTCATCGTAGGTTTGCAGCTTACAGATGCACACCTGAACAGCACACGCAAGGTTGCAACAGCACGGACATTTTGATGCAATAATTCAGAGCAAGAGGGGTCCGTTATCAGACACTGTTAAATAAACAAAATATTGCAAGAGTGCTAGCGTTTTAAGCACGTTTTTATTTTAAGTAAAAAAATCCTCTTTGTGTTTGTGTCCTTTATAAAGTTTGTATCTCCGCTACCTGGCATTACCTTTTATGACACACGTGGCCCGGCCCAACAAGGCCTCATTTATGTTAGATCTGGCCCTCATAACAAATGAGTTCAAGACCCCTGGTTTAAAGGGTCTTTTTGCAAGCAGGATGGGGGCGCAATGCTGATTTCCCCCGGCCCTGCACGGCGTGACCCCCACCCCACTTGCCAAAAGACCTTTTAAAGGGTCACATGGTCCCTGCCAACCAGCCGAAGCCCTTTAAATCAGGGAAGGAAGGAAGGAAGGAAGGAAGGAAGGAAGGAAGGAAGGAAGGAAGGAAGGAAGGAAGGAAGGAAGGAAGAAAGAAAGAAAGAAAGAAAGAAAGAAAGAAAGAAAGAAAGAAAGAAAGAAAGAAAGAAAGAAAGAAAGAAAGAAAGAAAGAAAGAAACTGTCTGATGCAACATTCTAGTGGCTGTGGGCCACGCTTAGAAAGAGCAAGGGGGCTCAACTGTAGTTCACATACATTGCAAATCCCTGAGAAGATCATCTGGGGTGGGGGAGAAGCATAGTCTATGCCGAATGGGAATGACACTGCATTAAACTGTCAAGAAAGAGAGGCAAGATCCGACCCAAGTCCTGGTACTGAACTCCTATAACCTTGAATGGGTATGTTAAACATGCGGCTAAAAATACTGAGCTTGGGCTGGACCACATGTAGGATGGCTTCTTACCCATATTTTGCTAGATATTACAACCTATGTATGAAAGGGGATCATGATTACACCTGCTGGTCCTACCATCTCAGCGTGTCTGATGCCTGAACATAGATTATAATGTCCACATGAAAGTCCTTGTGCATATAGGGGGGAATTGTGCTATCTACAGCATAGGTTGCTAAGTATAGAGGGAACGCTAGGGTCTACTGTCCAGCCTGCCAGTCAAGAGCCTCTTCCCAAGTACTGCTCTCTGTGCCTCTGCTTGTAGAAGTGAGGCAAGTGTTGACTAAAGACAGGACTTTCTCAATGGTGGCACCTTGCCCATGGAATGCCCTTCCTCTCGAAACTGACCTGGCGTTTTCCTTACTATCCAGTGCCAGGCCAAAACATTTCTTCTTTCCTAGACATTTCATGAAGGGGTTTTATCGTTTGTTTCTAGCCCGAGGGCAGTTTGATTTGTATCATTTTAGGTTACTGGAGGACATGGTATCCTGTGTTTATGTCTCTGCTTTGTTTTTATGGCTTGTTTTTAACATTGATAATGTTTATGTTATTGGTTTTATTGTGTTTTGAGCTAGCTTGGCCAGGTCTCTGGAAAGACAGCAAATGCATTTTCCAAATAAATAAATGCATAATGTCTTTTGGGAAGAAGTACACTGTTTTGCTATCCTGAATCCATTTCACTTTTGTTGTTGTTGTTCAGTCGCACAGTTGAGTCCGACTCTTTGCGACCCCATGGACCACATCATGCCAAGCCCTCCTGTCTTCCGTCGTGCTCCGGAGTTTGCTTAGTTTCATGTTTGTGGCATCGATAACACTGTCAACCATCTCATCCTTTGCCACCTCCTTCTTTCTTGACCTTCAATCTTTCCCAGCATCAGGGTCTTCTCCAGTGAGTGCTCCCTTCTCCTTTGGTGGCTAAAGTATTTGAGCTTCAGCTTCAGTCTCTGGCCTTCCAGGGAATAGTCAGGGTTGATTTCCTTTAGGATTGACTTATTTGATCTCTTTGCAGTCCAAGGGACTCTCAAGAGTCTTCTCCAGCACCATAGTTCGAAAGCATCTATTCTTCGCACTCAGCCTTCCTTATGGTCCAACTCTCGCAGCTACCATTGCTTTGACCATACGGACTTTTGTTGGCAGGGTGTCCACTTCACTGGGTGCCCCCGAATTCTATGACATTGGAGGAGGAAAAACAAACTATCTACTTTCCCCACCCTGTGCTTGCTTTAATTAACCTGTTATGGTCCATCTCAAGCTGTCTTATCTAAAAAACCCCAACCTATTTATCTTTTTCTCAGAGGGACGGTGTCTACACCCCATTTTAGTTTCCCTTTATGCCCTTTTTCATTTCTATGATGTTCTTTTTGAGATGAGGTAATCAGAACTGTATACGATATTTCAATCATGGCTGCTCTGTGGATGTATGCAAAACACATTGCAATTCTGCTGGTGGAAAGGGCCAACAATTTGCCGCTCATTTATGGCGACCCTGTAAGTTTTCAAGGCAAGAGATGCTCAGAGATGGTTTACCATTGCCTGCCTCTGTTTATTTATTTATTTATTAGACTTATACCCTGTCCTCCCCGCATAGCAGGCTCAGGGCGGCTATAGCAACCCTGGACTTCTTTGGTGGTCTCCCATATAAGTACTAACCAGAGCCGACCCTGCTTAGCTTCCGAGATCTGATGAGATTGGGCTAGCCAACATCAAAAAGTTGTAAAGAAGTTTTCCAAATAATTGAATGTGTTTTCCTAATTGGTTGTAAGGCCATCATCATAGATGTGGGGAGGACACCAATCACCAGCCTTGCCTCCTGCAGTTCCCTGACAGTGTTCAGTGAAAAAAGACTATCACATCATCGCAATTAGTTGTAGAGTTGCCAACCTCCAGGCAGTGGCTGGAGATCTCCTGGAATTACAATTGGTCTCCAGGCAACAGAGATCAGTTTCCCTGAAGGAAACGGCTACTTTGGAAGTTGGTCTCTATGGCAGCATACCCCAGGCTCCATCCCCCAAAATCTCCCTCAATTTTCCAATCCAGAGCTGGCAACCCTACTCAGTAGAGAAGAAGAGAGAAGAAGAGAGAAGAAGAGATTGCATTTATGCTCTGACCTTCAGAGCAGTTTGCAATGTCCGTCCCTTCCTCTCCCCACAACAGAAACCTTGTGGGGTAGGTGGGGCTGAGAAGACTCTGACTGAGAGCTGCTATGGGGAGAGCAGCTCTGAGAGAACTGTGACTGACCTAAGGTCACCCAGCAGCTTCATGTGGAGGAGTGGGGAATCAAACCTGGTTCTCCCAGATTAGAGTCCGTGGTCCCAGCCACTACACCAAACTGGCTTTCCCTCTCACAACTGGCAGCCAGAGATGTAGAGCAAAGGGTGTAGAAAATACATAGTGATGCTACGCTGTTCCGCTTCTTTGACTAAATGCTTCTTGGGAGGCATAAGAAGAAGAATAGTTTTTTTATGCCCATCTTAAGGTCTCTTTAAGAAGTCTCAAAGTGGCTTACAATCACCTTTCCCCTCCTCTCCCCACAACAGGTACCTTGTGAGGCAGGTGGGGCAGAGAGAGTTCTGAGGGAACCGTGACTGGCCCAAGGCCACCCAGCTGGCCGCATGTGAAGGAGTGGAGAATCTAACCCAGTCCTCCAGATTAGGGTCCGCCGCACTTAACCACTACACCACGTAAGATGGGTTGGTGGCAGCCCAGCACTCTGACTTCTGCTGAAATGTGGGAGAAAATCATAGAGATCTGTATATGATTGAATATATCATGAGAGTGTGACGTATGGAAGTGTTACTGGAGGATAATACTCCTTAGGAGCTATAGAAGTTTCACGAAGCTAACTGTCAGGAGATGGTCTCTGGATCTTGTTCAAGACATAGTTTGGAGGAAGCAAGTGTTCCCAACGCCCATCAAGCTGAGAGGAAGGCAGTAGGTGTGTATTTAGAAAGGATGATTTGTGCTTGGAACAGCGAGAGAGAGAGAGAGACAGAGAGAGACAGAGACAGAGAGAGAAAGAGATGTGAACTGGCTGAAGTAGAGTTGCCAAGCTCCAGGTGGCACCTGAAGATCTCCAGATGACAGAGATCGGTTCCCCTGGAGAAAACGGCTGCTTCGGAGAGTGAGCTCTACGGCATTATACTCCGCGGAGGTCCCTTCCCTCCCCAGGATCCTCCTTCCAAATCTCCAAGAATTTCTCAAACCCGGGGTTGGCTCCTTAGAAGATATCTCTGTCTATCTCTCTTTCTCTCAGGGATGTGGGGTAATGAATCTGCTGTCCTGTAAGAGCGTTTCACCGCTACCACTACTGTTCTTTTTGCAAGTAAATATTACAAAAACACTTGACCTCTCATCCTATGAAAAACAAACACTGTCGTGTTAACTCTGGAGCTTCTGACCACTCAGACGTGGGTGTGCACGCGCATGTAACAGGAACAGGGAGATCCAGGGAAATCCTCTCACAGCCACAAATTATTAATGTTAGGCCGGTTACCCTTTCTCAGACCAATTTACCTCAAAGAGTGGTTGTGAGGACAGGATGTGTGAGAGAATCCTGTACGAGCTCCTGAGGGCAAAGGTGGGATAAAAATGTGACAGATAAAAATGTCAGATCTTTTTTTTGTAGATATTTGTCATACCGGACGAATCTAATCTCTCAAATAAAGGTAAAGTTCATCACATCTGCAGTCCTTCATCCTTCTAAGGAACCTGTGGGGCAGGTTCCGTTGCAACTGTAAGCTAAACTCGGTAATTGAGGTGAGATCTGAGCTCACATTTCCCCTGTCCGGGTCCGACACTCTAGCCACGGTGGCTCTGCAGTCACCAACGTTAAGTACTTTTAAATCCCATTTTTAAGACATTCTGTTTGCTGAGGTGAGCAGCAATTTGGCAAAATCCATGTGTACTTTAGCAAACATCTTCAGTCTCATTCAAAGCAAGCAAGAAAGGGAAGGGGGAAAGGCAAGGCTATGGAAAACGCTGCCAGGAATTATGCTACCAGATCTGGATTCCTTTGGATGAGGATGCACTGGAGATTTACAATGTCTTTATAATATTTGACAGAGGTAGATGCATCGTCTAAGAGGAAACAAGCAGGGACTCCTGCAAGGCAGCAGACTAGCCCATATCAGGTCCCCAAAAGGAGACGCTGCAACTCCCCTTGTCACTCTGCTTCTCCCTCTGTTTCTCCAGATTAAAAGAAAATGGTCAAACGGCTGTTTCTGCTGTCTCTCTTCAGGAGGGCTATTATCTTCTCCTATGGGTATTGCATTTAGTAAGACAAAGAACTCCTCAGCTATCAAGACATCATCTCTTAACCATTCATTTCCTGGTCAATCCAGCCGCTCTTGATTCTTTTGTACCCCCTTTTAAATTTTATTGCTCAAAACAAAAACCATTTTGATCAGAATAGCGTTATAGAGGTTTCACTATGTTAATTAATTGATGCTGCACACGCACGAAAGCTCATACCTTGAATAACCTTTTTAGTCTTAAAGGTGCCACTGGAGTCTAAAATTTTTTTTACAGCCAGTTTGGTGTAGTAGTTAAGTGCACGGACTCTAATCTGGGAGAACCGGGTATGATTCCCCACTCCTCCAATTGCACCTGCTGGATGACCTTGGGCAAGCCATAGTTCTGATAAGAGCTGTCCTTGAAAAAGAGCAGTTTCTGTCAGAGCTCTCTCAGCCCCACCTACCTCACAGGGTGTCTGTTGTGGGGAGGGGAAGGGAAAGGAGTTTGTAAAGTGCTCTGAGACTCTTCTGGGTAGTGAAGGGCAGGCTATAAATCCAATCTCTCCTCTTCTTCTTCTTCTTCTTCTTCTTCTTCTTCTTCTTCTTCTTCTTCTTCTTCTTCTTCTTCTTCTTCTTCTTCTTCTTCTTCTTCTTCTTCTTCTTCTTCTTCTTCTTCTTCTTCTTCTTCTTCTTCTTCTTCTTCTTCTTCATGTTTTATGACCTCACATGTTTATGACAGTTCATTGTCATTGATTTGTCTTTGTATCTGATGTTAAATTTTCAATAAAAACCTTACCTGCCCCCCTTTGCCCCCCCGCAAACAGAGAAGCCATTGAAGATGTTGCATTGCACAGCTGGGGCTGTACAGACACGAACATTTCACGATAACAAAATTCTTCTACAAAGAAGAGCCTAATAGGTGCTATTTTAACTGTCTGTCTGCTTGACTGGAAGATTTGTCTGTCTTTGGGACTGAAAATGAAGAAATCCTTGCTTTGAGAACATGCACATGTCCTGCACTGCTTAGCCAGAGATGACAGGAATCGATAACGAAGCTGGAGAAAGCTGTAGCACAGATATTTTGTGTGCATGTCCCTAAACGTTTTTGCTTCACCATGAGCCATTTGCCAGATTACGACATTACTACAAGTCGTGTGCTGGAGAAATTCATTTGACTGGAGGAATTTATGGCTCTGATTGCAGAAGCCAAGAACAGAACAGACTCTCTAGAGGGCCTTTCCACTGTGGGCTACTTTAAAAGGCTATGCTCTGAATATACAAATATAAATAACACTTTGCTTGAACGTAAATACTGGCATGACTTACCTGTTAAGATGCTTCTTGCTGTTTTCAAATGAAGGGGATAATCATGGTCTTAGGCTAAATATTTTCTTCAGAAATCTGCCACCGTTTTGGCTGCAGAAGACAAGTGGAATCTCTCTCTCTCTCTCTCTCTCTCTGTGAATACCAATGCTCTTTGGATAAAAATCACTTCTTTTCCATGCAGATCACTTCCTCCTTGTATGAGGAGAGAAGCATGTGTGTCTCTTGTCAGGTGTCCAAGAATGAAGCCGAGAAATGCTGGCAAAGAGAGAGAAGCACTTGTGGTTTCAGGGGCAGTTTGCACGCACAGGAGAAGTACACAAAAGTAATTGCTAAAGAGACTGGCTGCAAACTCAGCCTCGGTCCTAACCCTCTGCTCATGAAATCAGCCCTCTGGCTCTACTTAAAAAGACACCCACACCACGTGGGCCCCTCCCCAGTTGCTTGGGCGAGGGAGGAGTTTAATCCTCACAAGAAGAACAAGCAAGGGACTGCCCGGTTCCACCGCTACAGGGTGAGAGGAGATTGCTCCACTGAGCTTGGCTTTGACGTTATGTCACTGTCTGACGGTGAAGCCAAGATGTGTGTTGGAGCTTGCTTGCCTATCATGTGCACGCCCAGGTCTCAGCTGCAGCTCTATGCGCTCTCTGCTGCAATAATGTAGAGTCCACAGAAATGGTCACTGGTCACAGTTCTGCTTTCTGAAGAGCCAAACCAGGTGTTATGTTTTTGCAACTAGCTGAGTCCAGGGAAACTTGCTTTCCCCTGCAGCCCAACTGCACATGCGGGGAATGAATTTTTAAAGGACTGCAAGGGCCTGATCCAGCTCAGAACCGTGGCATGGGGGGAGGAGGGGGCTCCTGCCTTCCCCACCCACCCTCATGCCGTTTTCTGGAACTGAAATGATGTGTGGTGGCATCCTTTGCTTCATTTTGGAACTGCACATGCAGTATTTCATGTGCTCTGTGAGATTCTTCAGGGATGCATGCGGGTGTCCTGGCTCTGGGCTCAGAAAGGAAAAAAAGAAAAGAAAGGGCAGACTTCCGGCTAGATATGTCAACTCTGAATTGCATTACTGCTCCCCAGAATTAAGTGGCTTTCCTCTTTTGGCTCAGACATTCATCCATATAGTGCAGATAGTGCAGTCTGTTTGCCTTGGTGCTGCATGGAGGTGGGGAGAGAAAGGTTTAACACTAACAGGCTGTGGCCACTTACACTAAATAATCCACTTTCAGCACACTTTCTGTTATGTACTGAATGTGAATTGCTGCTATCTATTCACATGTTAAGCTTGAGTCAGAATGTGGCTCTTCAGATGTCGCATTGCTATTGGTCGGTTTCTGCGAAATCTTTGTAAATACCCAATCACTATGTGAGAATGTATCAGAGAGGGAACGGTCCTGATTGGCTTTTATCCCTGCATTGTTATTGGTTCTTATCTGACAATGGGTGTGGCTTTGACAGCCCGGGAGAGTTTAAAAGAAGGAGCTGTGCTCCACTGTTTTGTGGGTGTTTGTTGGTGTGTTCTGAGTTGGAGTTGCTGTGACCAATAAAGCTGAAATCACTTCCTTGTTAAGTTGTCCATACTTAATACTTTCCACTTCCAGTTCACACACAGCAAGATCCAGCTGGAAAGGGCACTGAAAGTGAATTGAAAGTGGATTATTTAGTGTGTGTCACCGCAGCTACAGTGTCACTATTTGAAGCCATTTCCCTTGCTCTGTTCTTAGGATTTGTTCAGTGAGGTAAATATACTTTGTTCAGTGTAATTTTCAGTCATGTCTCCTTACAATGTAAACATTTAAAACATTGAGCACATTCCATGCTGTTGCACTGGTCAAGAATAACTGGAATAGGGCTTCCTAAAGCAGCGCATGACTTCCAGTTTCCATCATTCTGTCTCTGTCATGTTCTGCGCCCGGCATTCTGTCTCCCAAGAACACCCCAGGAAGCTGGCTGAAGAAGACCGAGGACAAACAAAGGGAGACACTTTTTCCAAACAATGAGATATGATTTTATGGCTTGGTAGTGTTAGAAACATAAAAGGGTTGCGTGTGCCTGGCTCCCTGGCCCTTCCAGGGAGCAACACAAACCACTTAGAAAAGAAACGGTCAGTCAGGAATATCTTTTGATTGCTTTATTGAGCGATAAAGGGGATGCAGACGAACTCAAATTAACATTCCAAGCCTCCTCCATATATCATGTCTCACTGGCCGGTAGCCCCTGCCCCTTCTCCTTTACTGGGCCCAGAGCTCACAATTCTTTCAGTTCCGCCTACAACACACCATAAAACATACACCATAAAACATACCACTCCGTGACATGACCCCTCATCATGGATTGTATATGCATTTAAAATAGCTCATGAAGGAAACAAGGCAGGTTAGGTAATATTCATTAGTTTATTAGGCATGTGTACTTATTTGTTGTTGTTCAGTCGCACAGTCGAGTCCGACTCTTCGCGACCCCATGGACCAGATCACACCAGGCCCTCCTGTCTTCCGCTGTCCGCTGAAGTTTGCTCAATTTCATGTTCGTTGCATCAATGACACTGTCTAACCATCTTATCCTTTGCCGTCCCCTTCTTCTTTGACCTTCAGTCTTTCCCAGCATCAGGGTCTTCTCCAGTGAGTGCTCCCTTCTCATTTGGTGGCCAAAGTATTTAAGCTTCAACTTCAGGATCTGGCCTTCCAGGGAACAGTCAGGGTTGATTTCTTTTAGGATTGAATGATTTGATCTCCTTGCAGTCCAAGGGACTCTCAAGAGTCTTCTCCAGCACCATAGTTCAAAAGAATCTATTCTTCGGCGCTCGGCCTTCCTTATAGTCCAACTCTCGCAGCCATACATTACTACGGGGAATACCATTGCTTTGACCATGCAGACTTTTGTTGGCAGGGTGATGTCTCTGCTTTTTTCATGCTGTTTAGGTTTGCCATTGCTTTTCTCCCAAGGAGCAGGCGTCTTTTAATTTCATGGCTGCAGTCACCATCTGCAGTGATCTGGGATCCCAGGAACGTGAAGTCTGTCACTACTTCTGCGACTTCCCCTTCTATTTGCCAAGGAATGATGGGGCCAGATGCCATGATCTTAGTTTTTTTGATGTTGAGTTTCAAGCCAACTTTTGCGCTCTCCTCTTTGACCCTCAGAAAGAGCCTCTTTAGGTCCTCTTCACTTTCTGCCATTAGAGTGGTATCATTTGCATATCTGAGATTGTTGATGTTTTTCCCAGCAATCTTAATTCCGGCTTCTGAATCATCCAGGCCAGCATTTCGCATGATGTACTCTGCATATAAATTAAATAAGCAAGGGGACAATATACATCCTTGTCGTACTCCTTTTCCTATGCTAAACCAATCAGTTGTTCCATATCCGGTTCTAACTGTTGCTTCTTGACCCTTATACAGGTTTCTCAGGAGACATGTGAGGTGGTCTGGTACTCCCATCTCTTTAAGGACTTGCCATAGTTTGTTGTGATCCACACAATCAAAGGCTTTAGCATAGTCAATGAAGCAGACCTTTTTCTGATACTCTCTTGCTTTCTCCATAATCCAGCAAATGTTGGCAATTTGATCTCTAGTTCCTCTACCTCTTCGAAACCCAGCTTGTACTTCTGGCAATTCTCTATCCACATACTGCTGAAGCCTAGCTTGTAGGATTGTTGTGTAGTGGGTTAAATGTGTGTAGAAACCACAGATATGGTTGTAGTGATCAGCATGGTTTACTGGAACACAACTAGAACACAGAATACCGGCCGGGTGGCCAACTATATACAGCACCTGGGGACACCCCTAGATCCTATAGGTAGGTTTGAACCTCCCACCAAAGTCTCTATTGGTTCCCCAAAGTAAGGTCCAGGAGCCTAGTCCCTATTGTTCCTAGAGAGTTAAGCTCAGTGGTCAAGCTAAGCAGGGTCAGTCTTGGCTAGTATTTGGAAGGGTGACATCCAAAGAATACCAGGGTCATGACACAGAGGCAGGAAATGGCAAACCACCTCTGAAACATCTCTTGCCTTAAAAACAAGTCTAGCTCACCACCTGGTGGTGCATAACACTAAAAGAGCTAGATCTGGCTGTCAGACAATCTTAGGATCTCCTGGCTATTCTACACACAATGCCATGTGATAATAACAGGGCTCATTTCCTGCAGGAGCACACAGGAACGAAGCTCCGGCAGTAAGGAGCCCAGGGGGCGGGCACATGCAGCAAGCCCCACCCTCTGCTCCCAGCAGCCCCTTCTCGCCTTTCCCAGCCTGCTACCTGACCCAGTGGAGCACTGCTGCAAGTTGGCCTTCGAGCTGCTCCACCACTGCGTGGGCCATGGCACCCAGCCCACCCAGGCTCTGCCTGTCCTCATGCCGGTCCTGGCACAGCGCCTCTGCAAGGCGACCCCCGGCGACCCCTGTGAGGCCTGCAAGGAGCTCCACCCTGGCTTCCTGTGCCTCCTCAGCCTCCTCCTGCACCTCTGCACTGCCACCACCCTGGTCCCCAACCTGCTCGAGCCCATGTGTGTCCTCCATGCCACCCTCCTCGACCCATGAGCAGCCACACACTTTCCTGCACTTTCTGGCCATCCAAAAGAGTCCACTCGCACCTTTAAGACCAAGGTTTATTCAGGTGCAAGCTCTCCCTCCTCTTTGAGGGCAGATCTGCGCGTCCCCCCACCCCCCATAGCTAGCAATCCAAAATAGTCCAGAGGAGCCTGAGCGGTGGGTGTTGTCTTCTGGCACACTTCCGGTGATGTCAGGGTGTGTGGCATATGCAAATAAGTTATGCTAATGAGTTATGCTAATGAGCTCCTGCACCTCTTTTTCTGCAAAATGACCCCTGAAGATAGGTATGTCAAAGGCTTTTCGCTATGATGGCTAAACATTTGGGCTAAACCTCATGTTCTGGAGAGAAGCCAGTTGTGGAAGACATCGGCCTCTGGGTCTTTGTTGTGGGCCTACTTGGAAGAATCTGGCTGGCCTCCATGAGAAACAGGGTTTTAGACTAGATGGACCTTTGGTCTGATTTGGTAGGGATTTCCTCATGTCCACGGGAGTGCTTTACTACAGAACTTTGGCATAGAATGGAAATCTCCTCACGTCTGGTATTGTTCCCGCAGAGTGTCTTTTGAAAATCACATCCTGTCACTTTAAATATGGTTATAATGTCCAGTCATGGCTGCTAAGGCTTGACACTGAATAAAAAAGGGTTTTGATGGTTATATGGACTGTTAATGTGTGAAAGTAATAATAGAGATGACATTCTACAGTTGGGTTTCTATAAATAGAAAAAAAAAACATACGTGGATACACTAGCACTTTAAATGCTGTTTGCATAGGCAGACTGTGGCTGGTAGCAATTAGCAGTGGAGACTTTATGTTTGGCTTCTAGAATCCAGCTGATACTTCATGAAGACCTTGGGTTCTGTTATTTGAGAGTCAACATGGAATGTTTCCTTCAAGAGTTGGTAAGTAGTAATGTAAGTGGCAGTTTTGAGTGTAATGGTTTATTATGATTTTTAAGCTACATTTATAACTGAATGTGTATCTTCTTTCTTCTAGTGATAAGAATTGTGACTGCTACAAGCTCAGATAAAGCAAATATTGTGAAACGAGTTGTTTACATTGCGCAGCATTCGTTAGCGTGTGAGCGATAATAGAATTTTCTACAGAATTACTACAGTAAATGATTTTGCAACATATCTTTATTAACTCTTTGTTATTTTTGCCATGGATGGTGTAGTGGTTAAGTGCACGGACTCTAATCTGGGAAAACCTTGGGCAAGCCATAGTTCTGGCACAGCTGTCCTTGAAAAAGAGCAGTTTCTGCTCTCAGCCCCACCTACCTCACAGGGTGTCTGTTGTGGGGAGGGGAAGGGAAAGGAGTTTGTAAGCCACTCTGAGACTCCTTTGGGTACTGAAGGGCAGGGCAGAAATCCAATCTCTTCTTCTTCTTGTTGTTGTTTTTGGATTTCAACATCCAGGTGGTGTTTGGAGATCTCCCAGAATTACAGTTGATCTCCAAACAATGGAGATCAGTTCCCCTGGAGAAAATGGCTGCTTTGGAGGGTGGACTCTAAGGCATGGTGTCCAGTTGAGGTCCATCCCCTCCCGCAACCCAACCCTTCCCAGTCTCCACCCCTCCCCCATTCTCCAAGAATTTCCTAACATGGAGCTGGCAACTGTACACCATCCCCATGTCATTCACACAGAGTGACACTCAAGTGTGGTAAAAGGCTTTCTGAACATGTTTGCTGCATTCTGAAGCAGTGGTATTCAGGGCAAATATGCATCAAGGCCATTTTAGAATGTTCGTCTGTGCTCACCCATAGAATCTTCCTTTATAAACCAACACAGAAACAGAAACAAAAGACCAAAGCTTGGCCATCGTAATTATTCTTCCTTTTCCTGGTACACTGGTGACTCAGCTCGGCGCTTTTGCAGAGTTCCTCCTGCCGAACAAGTTCAGCTTCTTACCATTAGCTTAGGATAATGGTGTTACGTCTTTAGGTTTGAGTGGTTACTGTAAGCAATATACCCAATTCGTGCCTTGTTTGGGGTGATTCAGAATGGGCTCATTCATTCTGAGATCTGCTGGAGAATTATCAGAGATACTCCCCTAAGTCAGTGATTTTGCTCTGAGCGTGCTGGGAAGATTTCGGTGAAGACACTTTAAAATAGCTTTCTGCTTTGCAGCTCTCCTTTTAAAGTGTTTTTGTTAGCGATAATAAAAAATGGGGATGTGGAAGGCTACAGTGCAGGCTGATCTCATCAGATCTCGGAAGCTAAGCGGGGCCGGTACTTGGATGCGATGCCACCAAGGAAGACTTCGCAGAGGAAGGCAATGGCAAACCACCTCTGCTTAATCCCTTGCCTTGAAAATCCTGTGGGGTTGCCATAAGTCAGCTGCCACTTGGCGGCACCACACACACACACACACACACACACACACACACACAGAAATAACACTTCCCAGACTGTATATCGGTAGGAGACAGCTGAGAAGCTTTCAGCTTGGGCTGCTGTGTTCCTTATCCCCTTCTCCTCTCAACTTGGCAAGTTTGTGAAAGTATGGAGAGGAGAGAAACTGGCAGACGAGAGGGTTGTGACAAGCCGTTAGGACTTAAACTGAAATTCAGAGGGAGGGTGGGCTTGTCTTATAATGGCACCGGAATTTCTGAACGCTTCTGTGACAGAAACCCTAGAAACTGTCTAGGGCTCAAGCATGCCACCTTGAGTGACTGGGATCTTGGACCCCGGGTGTTTGCAGTAGAATAACCCATTCATTTTCATTCCACATTGGGCCATCCTGTAAAACTTAATCCCTTTAGAGAATAGGAGAACTGGTTTGAACAAGATGGACTGTTTGGGATGGAAGTTCTGGAACATAAAGAGAAGCTTTGGGGGCAGGACTATCGTTTTAATTATTTTCTGATTGGTAACAGTAGCCTCTGACATCACAGATGGGGCTTTGCATGGGATTTGGGGTTTTTCCTTGTCTTCAGTGTGAAGTCTGGTGACCCCAGGAATCCTGGGTAGGGGTTAAGGACTCCATTGTGCAAGGGATTTTGTACATGCTCTGAGGAAACTGGTACAGGTTAGGTAACATGTATTTAGACGAGTTAGAACAGCTGTATTACATTTTATTAGAAAGTCTGTGTGCTGTGTTATCATGTGCCTTTTCCCTTACTTTGTTTTGCCCCCTTTCCACCCCTTTTTAAATCCAACCACCCTTTCCCTCTTTCCCCCTCTTTTTAAAATAGACCTTTTTATGAAGACTTTTTTTTGGCTTTGTTTAGTGCTATCTATTTCTCTGGGATATTTCTCTTAATCTTGTCCTTAACTGTTGGATTATACAAGTGCTACAGTTTGTTATAAGGTCTTTTGCTGGGTTTCCACCCATTTACTTTGTTATGGTTGGCAGAATGTAGATATGCAGTAAAATGAAGCACAAGCTATTTAAATAATTATTAAAGGGGACAGAGAAAGAGAAGTCTAACTGTCTAACTAGCTAGGAGAGAGTCAGTAACAGTTCTCAGCAGGAGCAGGAAAGAGCCCTAATTGAGCCAATCAGGAGGCAGAAAGGAGACTATTTGAAAATAGTAGAGAGTCCCTAATATCACTATGCTAACTAGTTGTCCCCACTGCTGCCCCCTGCAGGATGTTCTTGTCATTTTCTTTACTTATGCACGACAGACCTTGCATATTCCAACAGTTATTACTCTAGTACTGTGCTAGGAGGATAGTTTCTCAGTGGATCAGTCTAGATGTTCTCAGGAAGCCTCCTGATTGGTGGCTGCTGGTTATCAGGGTGCTTTCCATAGAACCCTTGATCTAAGGGAGTCTTTCTTTGCTAGGAAAGACACCCTTCCCCTTTCTGTTTCCTAAGTTCTTTTCCAGAAATTCTTCTGAGTAACGCTTGATGCAGGTCAGGAAGCTTTAAAAATATTGTTAACGTTCCTTGACAGTCGGAATGTAATACCCATCAAAACCTGTGGAAGAAGACATCCTCCTATGAAAGGGAGTTTGGAATCAGTACTGCTGTCCGAATTGGAGAGAGAGCTGGGAGATTCTTACTGGAATGGGCAGGAACTGGGGTGCAGCTCTGAAGAACTGCCTAAATGTTCTCTGGGGATCTTTCTTGGAGGAGTGGCTGTTTTCCTCCACAATATTTTGCACGAATATTTATAAATATCACAGACTCCTTTAACCTCTACTTCTCTCTTATCCAAAGGAAACAAAATTTGTCCCATGAAGTATTTCATCATGCAGGGAAGCATGGAGCACACATGGCTTTCATTCCTTTACGAAATAGCCATTCTTACACTGAGCATGGGCAAGCTTTACAGCAGGTAAACTTTTCTGAGCCTGCAGGCACCTTTGGAATTTCGACAGGGGTTGGTGAGTGCCACCCCAAAATGGATCCTGCAGGAGACGGGGCCAGACTCAAAATGGCTGTTACAGGAGGTGGAGCCAAATACAGAATCTTCCTCCTCGTTTTGGAATAAAATTTGCAGCAGGGGAATTTAAAAAAAAAATGAAGGAATGCTGGGGAGGGGAGGAAGGAGAAAGAGTAGAAGGAAAACCCAAGGGAAAGGTGAACAAAAGAAATGAAGGAAAGGCTGAAGGGGAAGGGGGAATGAAAAGAACTAAAGCCTGGAGGGGGAATGGAACCACACATAGGCTAAGGAAACCCCAGGAGCTTATCAGGACTTCTGATTCTCCAGTAGCTACAGCTGCTATTGCAGTGGTGGAAACCCTTTCCTTTACTGAGGGCAGCCAATAGCGAGGCTGCTTGACAGCTGCCCTGCTCACTTTCTGAAAAGCTTGGCGGGCACCATGGGAAGTACTGGCAGGTACCATGGCACCCAGGGGTGCCACGTGGAAGAGTCCTGCTCCACAGCAATAACAGGGAGAAATATACAGTGCAATCCTAAGCAGTGTCACAGCCTTCTAAGTCCATCAGAGTCTTTGAACAGTGTAATTCAGTTTAGGAAGGCATTGCAAAAAAAAAGGAAGCACTCTATTAAAAAAAATCACCTGATGACATTTGAATTTGCATGCCGACATAGATCCTTGCAGGTGTGCTTGGACGGACAGAGGCAATCCGCAGAGGGCTTGGTGGACATCTGGATTGCAGAGTGTCTGCCTTCCTTCATAGCATGCTGGGTAGCCACCTGGAAATGCCCCATAATAATTGGAGGAAGCCAATACTGGGAACAAGCCTCTCCTTTTTGTAAACTTTCTGTTCTTCCTGTTACCCCAAGGCAGCGTGCAAGTGATTCTAAGCCATCTCACAAAAACTGAGGCATTAAACAAGCAAATGCCTAAGCCATCTCACAAAAACTGAGGCATTAAACAAGCAAATGCACACACATCAACAGTTGTCTTGAACCTTGTTAGCCAATACTGTTCTGTCCATAACAGATTTTAAGTAGGGCTGATAGGCCTCCCACTATGACAGCAGCTCTAGTTGCCTGCAGTACTCCAAGTGGTAGGGAGAGGGCTTTTTCTTAAAGGAGACGTCAGCTGCTTCCCTATGTTACTTCTGGGGAAAACCTGGAAGTGACATAAGGTCACTCTAGGAATCACCTGAAACTTTATAGTTTTACCATAAAGATTTCACCAATTTCTAGAGCTACCATATGTCTCTTCTGAGTTTTCTCTGGAAGGGAACTGTGTACAGTTCTGGTCACCACATCTCAAAAAGGATATTATAGCACTAGAAAAAGTGCAGAGAAGGGCAACTAGAATGATAAAAGGGTTGGAACACCTTCCCTATGAAGAAAGGTTAAAATGCTTGGGGCTCTTTAGCTTGGAGAAACGACGGCTGAGGGGTGACATGATCGAGGTTTATAAGATTATGAATGGAATTGAGCAGGTTGAGAAAGAAGTACTTTTCTCCCTTTCTCACAAGACAAGAACTCGTGGGCACTCCATGAAATTGCTGAGCAGTCGGGTTAGAACAGATAAAAGGAAATACTTCTTCACCCAAAGAGTGATTAACATATGGAATTCACTGCCACAGGAGGTGGTGGCAGCTACAAGCATGGACAGTTTCACGAGGGAATTAGATAAACATATGGAGCAGAAGTCCATCAGTGGCTATCAGCCACAGGGTATAGATGGGAACTCTCAGTCTGGGGCAGGTGATGCACTCTATTCTTGGTGCTGGAGGGGGCAGCAGTGGGAGGACTTCTAGTGTCCTGGCCCCACTGCTGGACCTCCTGATGGCACGTGGTATATTTTGGCCACTGTATGACAGAGTGTTGGACTAGATGGGCCATTGGCCTGATTCAACATTGGCTTCTCTTATGTTCTTATGTTCTTATGAGGTAAAGATGCAACCAATGGCCCCCATGTCCACACTTCAAACCCTCTTGCCAGTCATCAGGCATGGCCTGCCAACCCTAATTTTAAGCCAGGGTATTTTAAGTATTTGAAAGAAGGAGAGCCGTAAGGTAACCATGTCCCAAATTCCTTGGCATTTCAGGGTTGGAACCAACCATTTGAATATACCCAGAAATCATCTGAGTGCTAATATTGCTTCATGTGTACCCTTGTTATATCTCTCTACTGCCAGTTCCAGTTAATTAAAATTAATTAGTTCCTATTTATCTTAGTTTTACTGTTTAAAATTATCTTGGATGTATTGGGATATTTGGTTAATACAGCAGAGTTTTGCCCAGTCATAGAAGCGTGATATTGAGTGCAGTAAATAAATGTCCCAAGAAGTATATTGCAAAAAAGTTAAACTTAGGGGGTGGTCGCACATGCGAGATAAAGCGAGGGGAAAGTGAGGCTATTTCCTCTGGAGAAATTTGACCCGCAGTTGCACGATCACACAGTCCTTGGAAGCTGCGGGCACAGCCTGCCACCACTGCATAATCAGACGCAACCGTGGGTGAGTCATTTCACCCCTCCCGCTTGTTTCCGATGCGCTTATACGAAGCATTGATGAATTGCATCTCCGCACTGAGGTCAACCTATGGAGTTTGCGATGATGTGCATACCAAGAAGGGGGGGAAAATAATGGCACGGAGTCGGGATGGCCTGATCATGAGAGCGCGCTGGAGCAATCAGACATGGGAAGCTCTGTCTGTGGCCCGTCACAACCCGTTTACTATCGGATTTCCCCCAGTGTCTTTTTACTCCACTTCGGCGGCAGAGCAGAATGGGTTGCCGACAGGTGCGGGGCACTTCCCAGATGTTCATGTCTGATTGTGCCCTTTAAATCCACCCGGCAGTCGCGCCTATGGTGGGGCTAATTGTGCAGGTGATCGCGCCTTTAGGTCTACTTATGTACAACCAGTTCACATTCAGGTTGCAGTCAGAAGAAAAGCAAGAAGCCTAATCTAAAGGGGGTTTTCCCAGTCACAAACAGCCAGCTTGCCTGGCATCATGTATGAGAGACCTACAGAGACATGTGTCTCCGTGGAAAGCCATGTGAAGAGAATGAGAGGACAAATAGAGAAAGGAGGGATCAGAGGGCAGCTCCCAGGTTAAGACAAGGAGAGGCATCCCATTCAAAGAGGTAACACCTATACGGTTTGGTGTAGTGCCCCCCCCCACTGTCCAGGCATGCTGAGTCACCCACTCCAACAGGATTTTCTTATTGCACACCACTCTGTGTGTTATAACAGAAAAGCAGGATATGTGGACTAGATGACCTGCAAGGTCCCTTCCAACTCCAACATTCTATGATTCTATGATTTCTAAACAAAAGCAATAAAAGAACCCGGTCTCCTATGTGTGGACTTACTCTGGATGTGGGTATGGGCACTTGAGTCAGCATATTTATTTAGGAAATGTTTAGGAAATTTATTTAGGAACTATTTAGTTCTCCATGCTGCTCACAAAGTAAAACTTGATACAATCATAAAAAACGTCTTAAAGCCATTAAAATTAACAAACTATTAAAATCCGAGCCGAAGCACAAAAATGACATTTAGTTGTGTAAAATGATCCTCGTAAAATACTCCTCTCGCTAGACACAGACTATTTAAAAGAAAAAAAACAACTTTAAAAGATCAAATCCTTTTGTTAAAAGCCTGTGTAAAAATCAGTCAAGAAGAGTTTTATACCCAGCTGCCAACTTTATTATTAATTCTTGAACTGTTCTTTGAACTGAACTTCAAGGAATTCGGCCATTAGTTGCGAGGCATTTCTGAACTTTTTCGTGGGTAAAATCTTGTCACTCCGCCACGACTTGCCCACCACAGTTGATATGGTAAGGGAACTGGAGGCCCCTTGGCCATCTTTGGATTCAGTACTCGACAACTTCAGCCAACCCTCTCAGGCTGACGTCGACAGGATCCTGGGTGCTGTCAGACTGACCATGTGTCTCTTAGATCTGTGTCCATCATGGCTAGTCAAGGCCAGTGGTGGATATTATCAACTTGTCCTTTAGTTTTGGGGACTTTCCAGGGGGACTAAGAGAGACTGAAGCTCAAATACTTTGGCCACCAAATGAGAAGGGAGCACTCATTGGAAATGACCCTGATGCTGGAAAAAATTGAAGGTAAAAGAAGAAGGGGACGGCAAAGGATGAGATGGTTAGATAGTGTTATTGATGCAACGGACATGAAATTAAGCAAATTCCAGAGGATGGTGGAAGACAGGCGGGCCTGGTGTGATGTGGTCCATGGGGTCATGATGTCAGATTCAACTGTGTGAAGGTCCTGTGGTTGTGGGTGGTGACTCAAGGCTGGGGGTGCCAACTCCCAGATCTTTTTGATGTGCGGCTGCTACCAGCATCAACTATCAAGAGCCTGGGTATACTTCTGGATGCCTCCTTATCCATGGAGGCCCAGATTGTGTTGCCAGGCTGGTATTTTTCCGACTCCCCCAGGTTAGGCAGCTGGCCCCCTACCTCTCTTGCTCTGATCTAGCCACAGTGATTCATACAATGGTTACCTTGAGGTTGGATTATTGTCTTTGCTTGAGAATTATTTGGCTCTACCATCATAAGAAGGTGATTCCTGGATCAGAAGTTTATATCTGAGAACCACTGGGCATGTGATTGCACTACTAGAGGCCTGGTTTATTTTTTACTCTGTGCCTGGTGGTTTATCTTGAAACAACTTGCTTCTGGTCCTTATTGAATTTATGCCTTGTATTTACATGATTGTACTATATTTTTATAATAGCCAGTATGTTCCTCACTATTGACCTCTGAAAGGCCTATGTAGGCCAAAATGCGTCAGGTCAAGATTTATAAGCCCTTGTGTTTTATCGTTTGTTATTTATACATAGCATGTGATTGGGCCCTTATATAATTTTAAATTTGTGATTAATAAATACATGTATTTTTGTATATTTCCTTCAGTAAGTTTTTAATATTGGCCCCCTTTCTTACATTTGACCAACCTTTGTCAGGTTCTGAATTCTAGGTTTTAGGTTCAGTTTTTGTCCCCTCCCCTTTTTCCCCCATCGTATCCTGCTCATGACCTGCCCCCAGGGAGGGAGAGAACCACATAAAAAATGCCATCATAGATAGGTTGTGTTTTTAGTGGATTTACTAGTTAACTGTTGACGGTTGATGTTTTTAACTCATTTTATTGTATGTTTATTTATTTGGCTCAATTTCTATCCTGCTCTTCCCACAAGCAGGCAGGTTACAACATGAACATATATATAAAAAAATCAAGATTAAAACTATAAACATAACCCTAAAGAGTCCATATGGATTACATGTTGAATCTGTGACTTTGGCCTGATGCCTACATCACTGGCAGCCTGTGGATGGACCCCATGTGGAGCAGCTAATCAACAGGGCCTTATGGACTGAGCGAATCAGGAGGGAAGCTTTAGTAGTGCTGAATCCAGAGACTGGCGCTTTAACTTCCTGGGATAGTTCCTGGTGGGCTAGAGGGCCACAGGCAGCCAAGAACAAATTGGATGAATTGGTCCCTGCAGTGCTGGCAGAAGTCCATCAGTGGCTATTAGCCACAGGGTATAAATGGGAACTCTCAGACTGGGGCAGGTGATGCACTCTATTCTTGGTGCTGGAGGGGGCAGCAGTGGGAGGGCTGCTAGTGTCCTGGCCCCACTGCTGGACCTCCTGATGGCACCTGGTATATTTTGGCCGCTGTGTGACAGAGTGTTGGACTAGATGGGCCATTGGCTTCTCTTATTCCACTCGGTTCAGACCCACTAGTCCAGGGGTTGTCCAAGAACCCGGCCCGCAAGCAACTGGTATGTGTGGAAATATAAGGCACTCCCCCTTTTATGGTATGGTATCCCTTGGGAAAAACCTAGTCCTGTATATGATTCAACACATTTATTGGGGCTTTTGTGGGTTCCCCAGTAAATCACTTCCTCTCACTGCTAGGAATCGCTTTTGTTTGCATTTTGAGAGGGAGATAATGTCGTTATTTGGGCCTGCCTGTGTCCTTTATAAAGTTTATACCTCTGGTACCCGGCATTACATTTCATGGCACACATGGCCCGGCCCGACAAAGTGACATTTATGCCAGATCTGGCCCTCGTAACAAACGCGTTTGAGACCCCTGCACTGGTCCGTAGTGAACCTCCACTCATTATTGTCATCTTTGCTGAGGACCGGGTTTAAGCCGAGTGGCTCCTTCCCCGCTCCCCACACCCAGGGCTGCTAAGCCCCCAGTTGGGGTGGGGGATCCCCTTCCCCAGGTTCCTGCTGCACACTGCTGCTCCTATGGGTGTCAGGTAGGGTTACCAACCTCCAGGTGGTAGCTGGAGATCTCCCACAGTTACAATCTCCAGGCAAGAGAGATCAGTTCCCCTGGGGAAAAGTGGCTAGCATGGTGAGTAGATTCTATGGCATTATACCCTGCTGAGGGCCCTCCCCTCCCCAATCCCCGCCTTTCTCAGGCTCCACAGTGTCGCTAGCGCGATGATGCCGTTTCTGGGTTGCTCTAGGAATTGCCAGAAGTTGTATGGTAAACCATAGAGTTTCCAGTGATTCCCATTACCAACTTCGAAGTACAACCGGAAGATCATGCTTGCAGCGCCACGCTCCCGCCATGTTCCCACCCCTCCACCTTCCCGCACAAGAGGACAGTTGGCTCAGTTTGCTCTAGAACTGTTTTAACAGTCTGCCCCCTGACTTGACCAGACCCAGGCTTGTAAGGCTGCTGGTACCAGGTACTCTTCAGTCCCCTGCAACCCATTACCCAGTTCCACCTCCTCCTTTTTAACTGGCTTCCTTTGTGGGAGAGGAGATGAACTGGCGAAGGACAGTCTCCTCCCAACCAGGTCTGAAGTAGGATTGGGCTGTTTAATAAGCCATGATGGACACCTCTTGGAAGTATTGTCAGAGCCCGTGGAATGGAAAACCCTATTCCGGTCCTGTATGGATGGACTTTTTACCTAGCCCGCAGCAGTTTAACAGACTTCCCCAACACAGAATGACTTCAAGGAGATGATTGGGAGCTTTCATTATTTCAATTCCTGGAAGCAATTATGTCTGCATGAAAACCCACTACGGGACCACAGGAAGCGCGGAATACAGAGCACTTTTCGGTAACCTAATTGAAAATATTTAACAGGCAGCTATGATTACGTACCCATGCATTACTGAAGTTCTGTCGTTTTGCCTCCAATTGCTTCTCTGGACATTCGTCTCAATCCACGTGGTCCGTGCATGGCATCTGTGCCCTTTTCAGCCAGCAAATGCTGCATACCGCGGCATTCCTCCCCTCCCCCATTTTAGTCGGAGTCCCACAGGGGTTCCCACAAGTTCTAGCGTGATCAGAGGAGGAAACCACAGTGCTTTGTGATAAACTGATAGTGCTGGATGAAATGTAAAGCAGCAAAGGTGAAAACTGGTGCCTTTCAGAGGAATTATATTTTTAATGAACGCATCTGCAAGTCCATGTTAAATCACCTAGACTAGTTGCACAGATGGAACACTCTGTCTGGGGCAGTGATGCTCTGTATTCTTGGTGCTTGGGAGGCAAGAGGGAGGGCTTCTGGAGTTCTGGCCCCGCTGGTGGACCTCCTGAGGGCCCCTGGGTTTTGACCACTCTGTGACGCGGAGTGGAATGAAGAAAACACAAAGAAGTCTGGACTGCTCTGGGCCCATCAAGCTAAATCTCGCAGGACCCAGGCAGTAAGTCGCAAAGTGACTTTGGCTCATGTCCAGCAGCTCACACCTTTGGCCCTGCGTGGGTTAAATACCTGCAGGAAGAGGAGGAAAAAGGTTAGCCTAGATGGACCTTGGCTGCTGTTAGCCTGCTGGAGCAAGCCCACAGGATCTTATTCCTCCCTCCCGCCCCCTCCATGTATACTGGGACTGCAATGCTCCCTCTAAGCTGTGGAGTCTTGTGAGCAAAAGTTCTGCTTTGTGGGCTACTGGCATTAAAGTCGTGAGCGAGCGATTTGGCTACTGCATAAATTATTTTGCTCTGGAGCCATTCTTCCTGAGCTAAGACACAAATGTGTGAGCCAGAGGCCAAAAAACTGTGAGTTACTTAGCTCACACTAACCTAGCTTAGAGGGAACACTGACTGGGAGGGATGTCTAGTTGAAGTAGCACAGCACAATCATCTGGCATTTTGCTCCCTCTGCTGCCTATAGTTACTTCTCCCATTGGGACATCTCTCAGCATCTACAGTCAGGAATGGGCACTCTGCCAGACTGCCGGCCATGCTGTCCCCAAATCCCATCCCTGAATACTTGCATACTTCTAAAATCATAGGTTTGGAAGGAGGATCCTTATAGGCTTAATCCCCCTTGTAAAGTACTGGGTTTCGGGCCTCATGACTCGGACGACGACATAAGAGAAGACGCGTTTATTCGTACTTCACACAAGACAAGAACAAACAGTAACGGCCGGAGGCCAACTATATACAGTTAGGGGGGACGGCCCCATATTCCTATTGGCAGGTTTGAATCGCCCGCCAATGCTGCCATTGGTTCTCTACTGGCGAGCTCAGGAACCTAGTCCCTATTGTTCTCAGAGAGCGAAGCTTGGCTGAATTTGGCCAGCTCTGCCTTCTGATCCCAGGACACAACACCCCTCCCCCCATAGTTCGTCTCCTATCAGGTGACGTAGTCTTTTAAGTATGCTGGTGCCCTCCGTTCCCTTAGTGATCGTCGGGGGGCCAGTACCGGACTGGCGGGGCCCCCATCGGGTGGTCCTCCCGCACAAGGAGCTTGGATCTCCGGTAGTAGCTGTGGTGGTGACGGTGGCGGCTGTAACGGCGGCGGCGGTTCAGCTGTCTCTGGGACCCCCTCCGGACTCCGTGGTCTTTCAGGCGCTGGCTCCGCTGGTGGTGCCTGCAGCTGATCGGATGCTGGGGCGGCCGCGGCGTTTCCCGGTAACGGGGCCTGGATCCCTGTGTCGGGGTCTTGCCGCCTCCGGAGCTGGTCCACGTGTTTACGGAGGACCCTGTCCCCATCTGCTAGGACCTCGTATGACACTGGCCCGGTGGGTTTTAGGATGCGCCCGGCCAACCACTGAGGCCCCGCCCCGTAATTCCGGAAGTAGACAGGTTCCCCCGGGAGGAAGTTTCGGGGCGCCTCCTGGGTTTCGACCAGCTTTCTCTCTGGGGCTCGGTCCGGGTGGAGCCTGTCTAACAAAGTCGTGGGGCGGCGGCCCATCAATAGTTCTGCGGGGCAATGCCCGGAGATGGGGTTTGGGGTGGTGCGGTGTGTTAGGAGGAAGCGGGCCAGCCGGAACTCCCAATCCCCCTCCGTTATGCGGCTCAGGGCTTCTTTGGCGGTGCGTACCGTTCTCTCCGCCTGTCCATTTATTGCCGGGTGGAAGGGCGCTGATCGTATGTGCCTGATTAGGTTCCTTGCGAGGAACGCTTGAAACTCAGCAGATGTGAACTCTGCCCCGTTGTCCGACACGATTGTGTCTGGCAACCCGTGCGTAGCGAATATTTTCCGCAGGGCCCTTATTGCCGCTTTGGCAGAGGTGGTAGACACTGGGCTTATTTCCACCCACTTCGAGTAGGAGTCTACCGTCACCATGAACTGAAGCCCCTGAAACGGCCCGGCAAAATCTACGTGTAGGCGTGACCACGGCTTGTGGGTAGACTCCCAGCTTTGGGTTGGCGCTCTCGGGGGATTGGGGCGGACTTCCTGACACCGTGTGCACCCTCGGACCCAGGTTTCAATTTCTGCGTCCATCCCGGGCCACCACACGTAGCTCCTTGCCAGAGCTTTCATTCGTACAATGCCGGGGTGGGCCTCGTGCAGCGTTTCTAGAACCCCTTGTCTCATGGGCCCCGGAATGACCACCCTGTCCCCCCATAGTAAGCACCCCTTCAAGGCGGATAACTCTTCCCTCCTGGCTTTGTATGCCGTGAACTCTGGCCCTGTCTGTTCCGCTGGCCATCCCCTCACCACCCAGTTTAGGACCCGGGAGAGAATGGGATCTCGGGACGTGCGGGCGGCCACGTCTGCAGCCTGAAGGGGGGGGTTGGGCAGCTCCTCCATTAACAATACTGCGGGAGCTGGGGCCGGATCTTCCCCTGTTTGCGGCAGCGGCAGGCGGCTCAAGGCGTCGGCATGACCCAGCGCCTTGCCCGGCCGATGCTCCAACCGGTACAGGTAGCCCACTAAAAACAAGGACCAACGCAACACCCGGGGTGACAGTACCTGCGGCGTTTGTTTGTCTGCCGCGAACAGTCCCAGGAGCGGCTTATGATCGGTTACGAGCGTGAAGGGCCGCCCGTACACAAAGTTGTGAAACTTTTTAACCCCCGCCACCAGTGCCAAGCCCTCCCGGTCGATTTGCGCATAGTTCCGCTCCGCGGGGGACAGCGTGCGGGAGTAGTAAGCCACTGGGACTTCCCTCCCATCTGGTAGCTTGTGGGCCAAGACCGCCCCGACCCCATACGGCGATGCGTCGCATGCAAGGATTACCGGGAGCTTTTCATCAAAGTGGGCGAGTACAGCGTTAGAAATCAAAAGTACTTTAACCCCCCGAAACGCCGCCTCCACCCTCGCTCCCCATGCCCAAGGTGTCGCCTTATCCAGCAGCCTGTGCAGGGGTTCGGCCACGGCGGCGTTGTGTGGGAGAAAGGCGTGGTAAAAGTTCAGGAGGCCTAAGAACGCCTGGAGCTCCGCCTTGGACTTCGGGGCGGGGGCCTCCATGATGGCCTTCACCTTGTCCCTCGCCGGATGCAGGCCTGTTGCGTCTACCCGGTACTCCAAGAACTCCACCTCCGGCACCCCGAGGAGGCACTTTTCCCGCTTCACTTTCAGCCCCGCGGCTTGGAAGCGTCCCAGTACAGTTCGGAGGTGGGCGGCGAAGCTTTCAGGGGTGGTCGCGGCGATAAGGACGTCGTCAAAGAACGGCGTCACTCCAGGGATCCCTTTTAACAAATCGTCCATGAGATTTTGGAAGATCCCTGGGGCCACACTGACCCCGAACTGCAGCCGCTTCACCCTGAAGGCCCCCCGGTGGGTCACTATGGTTTGCGCCTCGGCAGTGGCCTCATCCACCGGGAGTTGCTGGTACGCCTGCGCGAGATACAGCTTTCCAAATATGCGCGCCCCCCCAGTGTGGCTAAGACGTGGCTGACCACGGGTACGGGGTATGCGTGCGCCTGAAGTGCCTGGTTAATGGTGCACTTATAATCCGCGCAGATGCGGATTTCCCCGTTTGGCTTAACGGGTGTCACAATCGGGGTCTCCCATCGACCTCGGGGAATTCCTTGCACACCGCCCCCCAGTCACGCATCCCGCACTTGTTCACTCCCCCAATCGTGATGCCTAGGGCCTCGAACCACGCCCGCCCCAGGAGACTCACGAGATTTCCCTCCACCACCACCAAGTCCAAGTTCCCCTCAAAGTCCCGGTATTGCACTCAGAAAGTGCCGACTCCCCGGATGGGGACAGGGTTCCTTTGAAAGTCCACCAAGCTTAGTGGCGATGGGCGTAGTGGGGGTCCCCCTGACGGGCAAAGACTTTTTAAAGTGTCCAGGGAAATGATGGACGCCGCCGATCCCGAGTCCACTTCCATGCAACAGGGGGACCCCTCGATCCACACGGTTACTTGGATCTTCAGGGCGGAGGAGAGATTGGGGTTGGGGAGGCGAAGTACCTGTAGCGGTTGATCGGTGAGATGGTACAGCTCGGCGACCTCTTCCGTCGTCTCGTAGGCGGTGGACGGTGCGCGGTGCGGTGGGATCGACGATCCCGAATTCCGGGGGCCCTTGGACCGGCAGACCCGTGCGAGGTGTCCCCGCTTCCCGCACCCGTGACAGACAGCATCCCGGAACTTGCAGGATTTCCTTCCGTGGCCTTCCCCGCAGCTGGCACAGACTGCCGGAAGGCTTGGCTGGCTCCCTGTTGGCCTGCTGGAACGGCGCCGGCCGGCGGTGTTGGGGTCTGAGGGCGAAGACCTCTTCGGTATCTGAGTTCCCGGGGCTGGGACTCCTCCCGACCATATGGGCGGCCGCGGCCAGGCGTTCCCTTCAGCGGCCTCGTGGGCTGTTGCGGCGTCGATGGCCTCGTCCAGGGAGAGCCTCCGGTAGCCAATCAACTTGCGTCGCAGCTTGGAGTCCGCCAGGCCCCACACGAACTGCATCAGCAAGTTGTCTTCCACCTTCGGGAACCCGCAGTCCACCGCGAGCGCCCTCAGCGCGGCCAGGAAGGTGGCAACGGATTCCCCTTGGGCCTGGACTCGCCTCTGGAACTCCATCCTCTTGGCCAGGAAGGTCGGCCGGGGGCTGAAGTACGCGTTGAGGACGTCCAGGATCTCCCCAAACGAGCTTTCCAAGGCCGTGCGGGGCACCAAGAGGCTCTTGGCGAGGCGGACGGTTTGGGTGCCGCACGCGTTCAGCAGGAGCGATCGTTTCTTGTCTGGGTGGCGGATCTCATTAAGCTCCAAATAACTGATGAGCTGGTCGACCCATGCGTCCCAGGTTTCTGGCTGCGACGGATCGAAGCGCTCGAGTGTTACATGAGAGGCGGCCATGGCTCTGTCTGGGAAGGCGTGCGCCGGGGCGAGCGGTGCGGTGCTGCTCTCGGGGTCAGCGATGCGATGCTCGGCGAGCGGTGCGGTGCTGCTCTCGGGGTCAGCGATGCGATGCTCGGCGGTGTCCTTTTCGTCGCTCATGGAGTCACGGAAGGCGTTGAAATCCCATCCTCGTCGCCACTGTAAAGTACTGGGTTTCGGGCCTCATGACTCGGACGACGACATAAGAGAAGACGCGTTTATTTGTACTTCACACAAGACAAGAACAAACAGTAACGGCCGGAGGCCAACTATATACAGTTAGGGGGGGACGGCCCCATATTCCTATTGGCGGGTTTGAATCGCCCGCCAATGCTGCCATTGGTTCTCTACTGGCGAGCTCAGGAACCTAGTCCCTATTTGTTCTCAGAGAGCGAAGCTTGGCTGTATTTTGCCAGCTCTGCCTTCTGATCCCAGGACACAACACCCCTGATCAAGTAAAGAGATCAAGACCTAAAAATTGCAGTCCAGCCTCCGCTTGAGGGACCACCAGTGATGGAGAGTTTTTCTGGGGCCCACCGAGTGTTTTTAGGAAGTGGGCGGGGCCAGGTAGGGCTTTTGCCCAGCAAAACTTCGGATTGGCTGTTGGAGATTCGATTGACTGCAGATTTTTAAAATGTTTCTTTGGCGGCAGCTGCCACCGTAGCACGAGGATCTGCACTGTGTGCCTAAAGTTAAGACGTAGCAGTGGTTTTGTGGCTGGTTCTGCCTCATGTGGAAGCCATTGTGTCGCTGTGCCTGCCATCCCATCTCAGAATTACAACTGTGCCTGTAGGCTCAGAAAGGACCTATGCCTTAAGCCCTTTAGCTTCAGCCTTTCCCTCCGAAGCAACACAGGACGTCTTTTCTTTCTGCCTCATGGCAACCCGTCAGGTATTTGAAGCGCTCCCGCATGTCCTTCTGTTCTCCTGTTTCTTCCATGTTTCTTTGCAGGACTTGCTTTCCAGGAAACCCCCCCCCCCATCACCTTTATAGTGAAGAGAAGAAGAGAAGAGATTGGATTTATATCCTCCCTCGGAGTCTCAGAGCAGCTCACAATCTTCTTCCCCTTCCCACAACAGACATCCTGTGAACAGCGTTCCCTCTAAGCTGAGTTAGTGTGAGCTAGCTCACAGTTTTTTAGACTCTGGCTCACACATTTTTGTCTTAGCTCAGGAAGGAGGGCTCCAGAGCAAACTCATTTATGCAGCAGCCAAATCGCTCGCTCACAGCTTTAGTGCCAGGAGCTCTCAAAGCAGAATTTCTGCTCACAATACTCCACAGCTTAGAGGGAGCGTTGCCTGTGAGGTAGGCGGGGCTGAGAGAGCTCTTTCGAGAACTGCTCCTGAGAGAGCGGCTCTGAAAGAACTCGTAACTGACCCAAGGTCACACCAGCAGCTGCATGTGGAGGAGTTAGATAAACATATGGAGCAGAAGTCCATCAGTGGCTATTAGCCACAAGGTATAAATAGGAACTCTCTGTCTGGGGCAGCAGTGGGAGGGCTTCTAGTTTCCTGGCCCCACTGCTGGACCTCCTGATGGCACCTGGTATATTTTGGCCGCTGTGTGACAGAGTGTTGGACTAGATGGGCCATTGGCCTGATCCAACATTGGCTTTTCTTATGTTCTTATGAGTGGGGAATCAGATCTGGTTTTCCCAGAGTATAGGGTCCGTGCTCCTAACCACCACACCCAACTGGTTCTCAGCACCCCTCTAAAGCTGTCCCTATTTGTCTGCACCCTTCTTAAACTGCAGCACCCCAAACTGAGTTCCAGATGAGGTCTGACGATCAAGGACAAGAATGGAACTATACCTGTGACTTCTACCAATGCCATTTAAAATTGCATTAGCCTTTTCCCCCAGCCACATCACACTGCCAGCTCAGGCTCAGCTTGGAATAGACACAATCCCAGGATCCTTTTCACGTCTAATTACAGCCAAGCCAGATCCCCCCCCCATCTTCTACTTGGGCATTTGATTTTTTTTTTTGATGGAAGGCAAAGTCCTGTGTTTCTTCCATATTAGTAAGTGGTTGTAGTCTGAGGCCTGTCCAAAACAACTGCCCTGAGTATCTTCCTTGCACATCTGGGAAACAGGTTTTGTATAATTTCAGAATTCTGCAGAACCTGTATGCCAAATGCAATCAGCGGGAGAAGGATGTGTAGACACCTCCCCCGGGGCGGGGGAATGTGTCTCAGGGCAGAACTACCCTTTCTGTGTAATTGGGTGATTCTTTTAACAGATGTTCTTAAATTTTATGCAATGCAGCCGCTGGGAATGCTGTTGAAATGGAAAGGCCAGCTCAGGGAGAGAGGCAAGTCTTCCCAACCGGTTCCTCAGTTTTTCCTCTGGAAATCACTGCCCCCCCCCCCAAAAAAAAAACCTGCTGGGAAAACTTACAGGTACAAGTCAAATTTCCAAAGTGGGAATAAAAACAGATCGAAAGCGCTTGTTTTCATGGGAAAACAGGGCAAGGGGGGAGGGGGTTGAGTTAAAACCAACCAACCAACCAACCAACCAACCTTCTTCTCTCCTTTCCCAACACTTTTCCCTTTTCAACTGCAGACCCATTGGCTGCACTATATAAAATGTTTAAAAAAATATCTGTAAGTAATTACCAAAGAGCTGCAAGGAAAGTCTAGTTCTGTTCTCAAGCTATTTTCAGCGTTCTGAAGAACTATTACTTGCTTCCAGAGCAAGACTAAGATAGTGGCTAATAGCAGAAGCCAGAAATTCCCTGGCACGAGTCTCGCATCATCCCGGAGTCTATGAACAGCCTGACCCTCCGGCTTGGGCAAGATGGCGGCTGTTCTGCTCACCAATCCGAAGGGAAGGCTGAATCTCTGTTAGGACTTTGGTGGTGGAAAAAGTCTGTGCAGCAAAGCTTTCCCCAAGTACGCCTCTCACCCAGTTGAAGAAACCGTAATCCCTTAACCAGCGCCGGTTTGAGGTTTTGGAGGGCCCTGAGAAGACAGTGCCCAGGGGCCCTCTCCCAGGCACCCTCTCATGCCTCCCTTGCCCCCGTTTTAGGGTTAAGAACATAAGAACACACGAGAAGCCAATGTTGGATCAGGCCAATGGCCCATCTAGTCCAACACTCTGTCACACAGTGGCCAAAAAATACCAGGTGCCATCAGGAGGTCCAGCAGCGAGGCCAGGACACTAGAAGCCCTCCCACTGCTGCCCCCCCAGCACAAGGAGTGTTGCCAACCTCCAGGTGGTAGCTGGAGATATCTCGCTATTACAACTGATCCCTAGGCGACAGAGATCAGTTCACCTGGAGAAAATGGCTGCTTTGGACAGTGGAGTCTATGGCATCATACCCTTTAAGTCCCTCCCCTCCCCAAACCCTGCTCTTTTTAGGCTCCACCCCCAAAATCTCCAGGTATTTCCCAACCTGGAGCTGGCAACCCTACCCCATTTGTGTGCCCCCCACCTGCCCATGCATTTCCCTGTTTGCAAGCCCTCCTGTTGCCCATGCTGAGTTGCCTGTATCACCTGCACACCCAACCGCGCCGCAACTGGGAGTGCTGCCACAGTGGCCACCAGGAGCATCACGCACATGCCCTTCCTCGATAATGTGGGGCAGCTGGGAGCATGGCGGCAGGAGCAATTGAAGTGAACAGATGGGGAAGGGCATGTAGACAGATGGCAAGAGAGGGCATGGGTGGGGGCTACTGCTAGTGGGCCCCACCAGAAGCCCTGGGAGCTGGCCACTGCCCTGCCCAAGGGTATGCTGATGCCAGCCCTGGGACTTTGAACCTCCAAATTCAGAGGTCAGTCAATTCAGAGAGCCAGTTTGGGGTAGTGGTTAAGTGCGCGGACTCTAATCTGGAAGAACCGGGTTTGATTCCCCACTCCTCCACTTGCACCTGGCTGGATGACCTTGGGCAAGCCGTAGCCCTGGCAGAGCTGGTCCTGAAAAAGAGCAGTCTCTATCAGAGTTGTTCTCTCAGCCCCACCTGCCTCACAGGGTGTCTGTTGTGGGGGGGGGAGAAGGAAAGGAGTTTGTAAGCCTCTCTGAGACACTCTTGGGTAGTGAAGGGCGGGGTATAAATCCAATCTCTTCCTCCTCCTCCTCCTCCTCCTCCTCTTCTTTCTTCTTTCTTCTTTCTTCTTTCTTCTTCTTCTTTCTTCTTCTTCTTCTGCTGCTGCTGCTGCAGCATGACCTTGGGCAAGCCATAGTTCTGGCACAGCTGTCCTTGAAAAAGAGCAGTTTCTGTCAGAGCTCTCTCAGCCCCACCTACTTCACAGGGTGTCTGTTGTGGGGAGGGGAAGGGAAAGGAGTTTGCAAGCCACTCTGAGACTCCTTTGGGTAGTGAAGGGCGGGGTATAAATCCAATCTCCTCCTCCTCCTCTTCTTCTTCTTCCTCTGAATCCCAGTGCCAAGAGGCCACATCAGGGGAATCCCAGCGCCAGGAGGCCTCTATGGCCTGTTGTTGGACCTCCAGAGGAATTGGCTGGCCACTAGGGTCGCCAGCTCTGGGTGGGGAAATACCTGGAGATTTTGGGAGTGGATCCTGGGGAGGGTGGGGTTTGGGGAGGTGAGGGACTTTGGCAGCACACAATGCCCATAGGGTCCATCCCCCACGGCAGCCATTTTCCTATCTCCATTGCATGGAGACCAACTGTAATAGCAGGAGCTCTCCTGGCCGCACCTGGAGGTTGGCAACCCTATTGCCCACTGTGTAAGACAGGATGCTGAACTGGATGGACCACGGGTCTGATCCAGCAGGGCTCTTCTTCTGTTCTTCATGCATAGAGGGGGCCTCAGTGGCTAATAACTTGTTAATGTGAATAATTTGGTGGGTTTTTAATTTGGCTGCCATACAGACTGACCCAGTTGTGTTTACATTTCTGTAGCAGGCTGAAACCCAGAACTTTTGAGTGGGAAAGTATTTTTAGTTTTATATTCCTAGCTTTTTCATGTCTCTCTGTTTCCTTTATTATCTTTCACAAGTTGGACGTGTCATCAAGTCACACACACATGTCGATCCAGAGCTGAAAATGTAGACAGTGCTTTTGGGTTGATGGGTTTTTTTAAACTTATCACTTTGGCCAATGATAATTGTAACAAAACAAAATCTGGCAGTGGGCATTTGTGAATCCCCAAGCTCTTTTGAATCCCTAAAAGGCAACAGAAATGAATACTTGGCAGGGGTCTTTTGTAGAAAAAGAGCTGCAGGAGCTCATTAGCATATGATATGCTAATGAGCTACTAGGCTATTAGCATATGCCACGCCCCCTGACATCACCGGAAGTGATGTCAGAAGGGGAAGCAAAAGGGGGGGGAGGCATCTTCAAAAGCCTCCCCTTCCCTTACCCAGCTGGCCTGGGGGGGAGCGAAGAGAGAAGGGGTTTAAAGTTTAAACCCCTTTTCACTAGAGTTGGGCCACAGAAGGAGGAAAGAGGGAAGGAAAGAGAGAGAGTAGAGAGAGGGAAAGAAGGAAGGAAAGAGGGAAAGAAAGAGAAGGAAAGAAGGAGGGAAAGAAAGAGAGAGAAGGGAAGAAGGAGGGAAACAGGGAAAGGAGGGAAAAAGAGAAGAGAAGAAGGTGGGAAAGAAAGAAAGAGAGAAGGGAAGAAGGAGGGAAAGAGGAAAAGAAGAGAAGGAAAGGAGGGAATTAAAGAAAGAGAGAAGGAAAGGAGGAAAAGAGAGGAAGGAAGGAAGAGAAGGGAAAGAGAGAAAGAAAAGGAGGGAAAGAAAAGGAAAGGAGGGAAAGATGGCAAAGAGATGGATGGATGGAGGGAGGCTCTTCCACCACCACCCATCAAGCCCCGCCACCCCCACCCCCACACATCTCTTACTGCTTCAGCGGGGGCCGGGGAAGCCAGCAGCAGGGCTCTCCTGGCATCCCCTGAGCTGCAGCACTCCTGCACTTTGAGTGTCATCTAAGGGCACACCAAATCGAGGATGAGGCCACGAAATTGGCGGTCCTGCTGAGCTCCTGTGGCTGAGCTGTATTTGATGTGGCAAGGTCCCTGGTCACGCTGACCAACATCCTGATGGTGTCTTTGGCGGACCTGAAGGCAAAGCTGAAAAATCACTATGCGCAGGGCCGGCCCGAGGTTTTTTGGTGCCCTAGGTGAAACTAGCGCCCCCACAGCGAGGCTGCCTCGTGGCCCTCCCACCTTGTGTCTCCCCCCGTGTTGTGAGATATTATGGTTTGTGTATTCCCTGAGTGTCGCCTCCTTACCAAAGGCAATAGATGCAAGCTAGGAAACCCCCAAACGCTGGTAGAGACACTCTTAGCAAAAGGTCTCTTCTTAAAATAAAACTTATCTTTATTAAGAAAACATCCAAAAGTTTACCAGGCAAGGTGGTTGGCAAGACGCCAGACCAGCTGCCAACACTGTACAATTCTATTTCTTAAACATTGGTAGTAAAAAATATAGACAATAAACATGCAAGCAAAGTTTCCCCCCAAAGCATGCAGAAAACGAAAGGCCTTCCGGGCTGAGCTCCTAGAAGTCACCAGAGAGTAAGAGCTCTCTTGATTCCTTCAAGAGTCAGCGAAGGTCTGTTGGGACTGCCCAGCCTTTATACCCGAAAGATCAAAAGAGGTCCCCAATAATCAAATTACAGTTGTAAATTGAAATCTTTAAGTTGAGAATATTTGCAAGGAAATTGCTTACTTGCGTCTCACACAACAAAAGTTGCCTTTTGTTTACAGGACCAGAAATGGTGTTATTGTGTTTTTTCCTGGTGTTCCCAGCATTGAAGATAAAACCATTCTTTCATGTTATCTCTGGGATGGGAGTAGGGGTGTGAATCTCTGTATCAGATGGATTGAAGTCTGTCACTGCCCAAATGGCTTTTCCTGCCAGATGGGATTTTATGGTTTAAATGGATATAGTGGGTCTCACACCTAAGGGAATTTACATTGATTTAGATCCTGGGAATGGAATGTGTGAACTTTGTACGTGACAGAGAGGGGTGCTTTGCCTGGAACAAGGGTTTCACAAAGACTCATGGGATTTTCTTCAGAGAAAACAGACCAAGGCTGTTCGCTGTCCTGCTAGCAAAGACAGAGACAGATACATGGATTTTATAAACTATTTGGTTCATTTTAAAACCCAAGCCTTCTATATTTCTGAAATTTCTTACTACACCCCCCACTGCCGCATGCCTCTCTGGAGCTCAAGCCGGGTCCTAAGCTGGGTGCATCGGGTGGGGAGGGAGAAGGGGCTACAAGGCTCTTCTGAGTGTGGCCCTTCTGCTTCCCCCCCCCGCCCGCTTCCCCCTTGTCTCTCCTTCCACCCCGGGGGAACGGGACCCCCCCAGCCGCGTGCACCCTGTCCCCTCACTCCCCGTGGGGGCGGTGCCAAGAAGACTCACCAAGGGTGGTGTGGAGGAGTCATCTGGTCTGAGCAGCCTGCCTCGGAGTAGGAAGTGGCGGCAGGTCTTCCCTCTATGCACCAAGCATGCCTACCTGAGCTGCCCTGCTGCTGGGCCCCTCAGGTGGTGCCATCCACTTCCCCCCCACCCTGCAGGCCACCTGCACCTGAGGACAGACCCCGAGCGCAGCGGGGGGAGTGCTTCCTCCCTCCTCGTGTCCTTCCCTGCTCGCTTCTGGGCGCACTGGGCACCGGACTTGGGGTGAAAGAGGTGGCAGCGGCAGCCCCCTGGTCAGGGACTAAATGCATGCAGGGCTTTTGGCGGGGTGGGCTTTTGGTGGGGGGATGGGCGCAGTTTGGTGCCTCTAAGGGCCAGCTGCTTTAGGCGAACGCCTAGTTCGCCTAGTGAGTGAGCCAGCCCTGACTATGTGCCTAGTCCATCAGAAATTGCGTGCCGTCATACATTCTATAAAAGGGACAAGCATGTCAGAGAATCAATCGCGGAATTTGTCACCGAGCTGAGGAAAGCTGCCCACACGTGTGGTTTCTCTGACCTAGAGATGGCCTTGCGGGACCAGTTGGTGTGTGACCTAAGAGACGAGCATCTATAGCAGCGGCTGTTCACCAGAGCTGAACTCACCTACGCAATAGCTTATGCAGAGGCTATAGCTGCTGAAGCCGCCGAATGGTCCACTCAAGAGGTCCAGCAAGCCACCGGGCTGTCGCAACCACAGGTCGAGATGGTGGTTCATCATGAGTCGACCAGCAATCCCAAGGCCGAGGGTGATGACGTCCATCAGATGCGCAGAGCGAAGCCGCAGCGGACCCCAAGGAAAGCAGCACCTTGGCAGTTATGTGCAGGTTGTGGTGGCAATCACGAGCAGGACCAGTGCTGGGCATGTGACCTACGGTGCCGAAACTGCAACATGCGGGGCCATTTGGCCAGAGTCTGCAAGGCAACAGGTCCCAGAAAGTCACCTCAGTCGTCCCCAGCGATGTCAAGGAAGGAGTGAGACGTCTGAGCACGGAGGCAAGTGGAGTGCAACTTGACAACCAGCCCTTCCAGCCCTACAACTGTCCTAAGCATGCAAAATTGTGCCAAGAAGAAGATCCACATCACCGCGCTGCTGGATGGAATGCCGTGTGAGATGGAAGTCGACTCGGGATCGGCGTTGACCATCATCTCCACGGAGACATTCCAGCATTTGTTCCCTCGCAGGAGCCGTTGCCGGTTAGCACCCAGTGGGGTGCATCTCTCAGATTTCCAAGGGCGGCGCATACCGGTGGCTGGGGGAGCCACTTTTTTTTTAAACATATTTATTAATGGATATATTTAACATACTCAATAATTCAACTTATAAAAAAGAATACATATCCTTTTCATTACTCCCCTCCCTCCCCAATGCACGGCTTCCCGCATTGCTCTTACCCCTCTTAAAGTCTCCTTTCAAATAACGGTAACAGTTTAACAATCAAGTCATTTTAAAGTTTCTTCTTAATAACTGTCAAAGCAAATCAAATTATACTTAACATCCCAATTTTTTATCAAGTAATCTTGAAAGTCTTTCCATTCTTCAAAGAATTTTTCGTCTTCTTCATTGTTAAGCTTCCTTGTCAGTTTGTCCATTTCTACCATAAACAACATCTTCTTAATCCATTCCCATGTTTCAGGTATTTTTTCTTGTTTCCAAAATTGTGCATAAGTCATTCTGGCTGTTGTAACCAAATACCATAACAGTGTTCTCTTGGTTACATTTACTTCTTTTAATTTAAGACCTAGCAATAACATTTGTGGATCTTTCTTAAAAGTACATTTCAAGATTTTCTGTATCTCACTATGTATCTCAGTCCAATAACTTGTAGCCTTATCATAAGTCCACCACATATGATAAAATGACCCCTCCTTCTTTTTACATTTCCAACATTTGTTAGACATGCTATCATTTATAATGGCAATTTTTTTTGGAGTCATATACCATCTGTACATCATTTTATAACAATTTTCTTTAACATTAACACAAGTTGAAATTTTCAATGATTTTTTCCACAGATACTCCCATGATGACATAGTTATTTCTCTATTTATATTAACAGCCCACTTAATCATTTGCTCTTTTACCATTTCTTCCTCAGTATACCATTTTAACAAAACTTTATACATTTTTGAAATCATTTTTTTACCTTTTTCAACCCATATAGTTTCAATTTCATTATTTTTCTCCCTGAAACCATGTTTTTTCTTGTCGGTCTTAAATAAATCAAAAATCTGTCTATAATTCAACCAGTCATAATTAAAATCAACATCATCTCTATCTCTTATCACATAGTTTTTCCCTTCTACTTTTAAAAGACTTCTGTAAGGTAGCCAATCTAAACCATGATGTCTAGAATACGGTCTAATCACTTCTGCCGGCACTATCCAAAGTGGTCTTTCTTCCGCGAAATAAGTGAAATAAGTAAACCTCTTATCACCGCTTTATATGCATCCCATACGATCTGTATATCGGTACCTTTATTCAAATTTATTTCAAAAAAATTCTGCATTTCCTTTCTTAGTGTCTCATTAATTAGTTTTCTGTCCAATAAATCTTCATTAATTCTCCAATATAATTGTTTTGGTTTTTCATTTGATATCCAAAGTAAGGGGTTGTGGTCTGAGTTATTTTTTGGTAAAATTTCAATTTTTCGAGTTTTTAATGCCATCTCTTCTGACATCCAAATCATATCAATTCTAGAAAAGGAATTATGTCTGTTGGAGTAAAAAGTATAATGCTTAGCATTAAGATTCCATTTTCTCCAAACATCTTCTACTTTCTCTTGCTTCATCAATTTAAAAAAGTTTTTGGGTAATTTCCCAGTGACTTCTCCGGCTGACTTTGATTTTCTATCCAATAAATTGTTCACCGTACTGTTGAAGTCTCCTGCAAAAGCAACCTGCTCGTAATTTAAACAGTCCAGTTCTTTTGTCAAATCTTTTTAAAAAAACCTCTTTGGCTCCATTGGGTGCATATACATTCACTAGCAAAGTCTTTTTCCTGTACATCGTTCTTTCCACTCCGATATATCTTCCTTCATTATCCACGAAGATTTGCTTTGGTTCTAATTCTTTGGAAACATAAATCACTGTTCCTTTCTTCTTTTTAGTCGCTGATGAATAAAATTCTTCTCCCAATTTTTTATTAGTCAGATACTTATTATCTTGTTTTCTAATGTGTTTCTTGTAAACAAATTATGTTACACTTTTGTTTTTCTAGCCAATGATACACTAATTTTCTTTTGTTTGGTGAATTAAGTCCATTAACATTCCAAGATAGCAATTTGTAATCCATGGTATTTTGATTTAAATGTCTTTAAATTCATCAAAGTTATTTTCTTTAAACCTACACAGGTCTCCTTCTGTCTTAATTGTAAATCTCACTGAGTTGTACGAGAATGACAGTCCTTGTGGTATCTCCCATCTGAACCTAATTCCCATTTCTTTCAGTTTGTCAACCAATTTCTTAAATTTCCTTCTGTCTTGCAAAATCACTCTTGGAATTTCTCTTAGAATTATTATCTTTTTGCCATCAATTTCCAACGGTTGTGTAAATTGCTTCTTGAAAATATCCTCTTTCATTTTTCTTGTCACAAATTGTACAATTACATCTCTGGGTAATTTTTTTCGCTTGGCATACGCTGAATTTACTCCGTATATTAAGTCAAAGTCTGAATCCAAGTCTCCTTGGTCCTCTCCTATATATATTGTCAGTGCGTTTATCACTAACGTGTGTATATCCTGATCTTCTTCCTCCTCTATTCCTCTCAGCCTCAGATGGTTTTGTGTTGCTCTATATTCCATCATAGATTCCATTCTTTCGTTCTCTCGGAGAGTTCTATTAACTTTTTGTTCCATCTCTGTTGATTTTGTCACCAGACCTTGAACTTCTTTTTTAACCTGTTCTGTATCTTTTTTAATCCCTGCCACTTCTGTTAGTACCAATTCTTTCATTGCAGCCATATTTTTCTCTTGTATTTGAACTTGTACTTGTTCTATTTGTTCCAATTGTACTTGCATCTGTTGTTGCAACTGTTGTTCCATTTGCTTTCCCAGATTATTCACCACCTCTGTCATCCTCTTCTCCATCGCTTCCATTGCAGCCTGCCACTCTTTTTTTCCCTTTGCAGTCATTCTTGGACTTGGTGATGAGGCAGCCCTTGGTCTTGATCTCAAATCCGTTTTGGAGACTGTAAAAAAACTAACAAATCTTTATATTTCCAATAAAACAGTCAAATCGCCACCTTAATAATTTTCTCTGTTCTTTTTTCTACTTAAAAATAACTTTTTAAATTTTAGTCCTCCCAAAAATGGCGAGTGCAATTTCTCTATGGTTTTCCGGCTAGAGTAGGCTTTTTTAAACTTCCTGCTTAAAAGTCCGTCCCAGTATTCGAACTTCCGGTGTCTCACTCTCAGACATCCGTCTCCTTCCGGTTACACAGTACTTTCCAAAGCCCACTCTAGCCCCAAGCGCGTCTTTCTCAGTCGGAACTTATTTTCAGTAACACAAGGTCAGATCAGTTTCGTTTTTACTGCACAACGTTTAGTCTTAACTGACCACAGGAATGCAAAACAAAGTTACTTTTCAGCTGTTTTCTCGGTTTAAAAGACTCCTTTTTAACTGCAAACACAACGGAATATTTCTCCAGAGCTTGGTATGCTTATCCGCTCCTTTTAAATTTCGCTAGTGCTTCAATCTGGTAAGCAAAAGTTCTTTGTTACCTTTCTTGTGTTCTCGGGGTTTCACAATGCTTCTTCTGAAATCGATGTTAATCTTGATGTTAAAGAGGTCGGTAGATGACGGATTTATGCTGAGTTCTCAGCCCGGCTGGTATCTGTAGTGCTGTGTCGCAACTGCCCTCTTCACGGGAGGGGATCAAAGTGTAAACAAGCTTCCTCCGAAGCTTATCCACACCAATCTCAACTCCCCCTCAGGCTTGGCTGCTTGCTAGTCACCCCCCCACCTGGGGAGTGCTGCGTTGGGCTAAATAGAGCCCAAACTGTCGGCAGATACCGTCGTCCACCCTGCACAGATCGCAAGGTGCGTTAACTCGCCATTTTAACTCCGACTGGAAGCCCGCTGGGGGAGCCACTTTTGAGGTACAATTTAAAAGGTTTAAGGGGACCCTAGGTCTCCAGGTTGCTGAGGGGTGGAGTCTGCTTGGATTAGACTGGTTTGAGGCTCTGGGAATCGCTGTGTCTGGGATCAACCACATTGGTGGAAATAAATTGAATTCTTTGTATGCTGAGTTCCCCGAGGTATTTGACGGAACTCTGGGAAAGTATATGGGTCCGCCAGTCACATTTGCAATAGACCCCTCAGTAACGCCCATCAGGATGTGGTACAGAACTGTGCCGCTTGCCCTCAAACCCAAAATTGAGGCAGAACTCGATAAGTTGGTGGCTCAGGGGGGTTTAAAGCCTGTGCCTTATGAAAAGTAGGAAACACCCATAGTAACGCCCATCAAACCAGACAGTTCAGTCAGGATATGTGCTGACTATAGGTAAAGGTAAAGGTTCCCTTGCTCGAAAGCCAGTTGAATCCAACTCTAGGGTTGCGGTGCTCATCTCCGTTTCAAAGCCGAAGAGCCAGCGCTGTCCGAAGACGTTTCTGTGGTCATGTGGACGGCATGACTAAACACCAAGGCGCACAGAACGCTGTTAACTTCCCACCGAAGTGGTACCTATTTATCTACTTGCAATTTCTTGCTTTCAAACTGCTAGGTTGGCAGGAGTGCTGACTATAAACGTACTTTAAACAAGGCTTTACAACAGCACTCTTGCCCCGTTCCCATTATAAGCCACGTATTGGCTTCACTGAAGGGGGGGCGACTGTTTGCAAAACTCGACCTCGCACGAGCATACCAGCAGTTACCTGTGGACCACAGGGCAGCCGAGGCACAAACGATTGTGACCCATCAAGGAGCATTCAGGGTCAGTCGTTTACAGTTTGGAGTAAATGTAGCTCCTGGTATCTTTCAGAATTTGATGGAGGGATTGCTGAGGGATCTGCCTGGGGTGGTGCCTTATTTTGACGATGTGCTAGTTGCGGGTGCCACTGAGGAAGAACTGGCAGAGCATCTTAGGGGTGTGCTGGGTCATTTCCAAGAGGAGGTTTAAAAGTTAAAAAGCAAAAATGTCAGTTTGGGGTTTTCCCAGGTTGAATTTCTTGGGTTTTTAATTGATGAACAGGGCATCCACCCCACGAAGAGCAAGGTTGCTGCCATCCAACGAGCCCCAAAGCCCAAAACAAAAAAAGAGCTGCAGTCATTCTTGGGCATCTTAAATTTTTACCACGCCTTCTTGCCCCACAAGGTGTCGGTGGCAGAACCTTTACACAGGCTTCTTGAAAAGGGGCATGGTGGACCTGGGGGCCGCGGCATGATAAGGCGTTTAATGAAATAAAGGACTTGCTGGTGTCTAATTCAGTACTGACACACTATCATGAAGGGAAGCCGTTAATCCTGGCCGCAGACGCTTCCCCGTTTGGAATTGGTGCCGTCCTCAGCCACAAAATGGCGGATGGGCGGGAAGTGCCAATAGCCTACTATTCAAGGACACTGACGGGTGCTGAGAGAAATTATATTCAAATAGATAAGGAGGGACTTGCACTGGTCGCTGGTGTTAAAAAATTTCATCATTTTCTGTACAGGCGAAAGTTTATAATGGTCACTGACCATAAACCTTTACTGGGTCTCTTTGCACTGGGTCGCCAAACTCCTCCAGTCCTCTCACCCCATATGCTGCGCTGGACGGTTTTCCTGGCAGCTAATGATTTTGAACTCAAACACTGCCCCGGCAAGGCAATGGGACATGCAGACGCCTTAAGTTGGTGTCCCATTCCGGGACCTGCTCTGGACCCTGCTCCCGCTTATGAGGTAATGGCCCTGGAAGAACTGTCGCAGCTGCCAGTCCATGCCTCGGACATTGCTGCTAAATCAGCAAAGGACTCCACAACTGCCCGGGTGCTTAACTGGGTGTGGAGGGGGTGACCAACGGGTCGTTTGCTGCCAGAATTTCAAGCTTATTGTACGCGCCAAAAAGAGCTGTCAGTACATAAAGGCTGTCTGTTGTGGGGGAACAGGGTGGTAGTGCCTCCACCCTTACGGGAATGGGTCTTGGAGGCATTGCACAAGGGTCATCTGGGCGTAGTAAAAATGAAAGCTCTGGCCCGAAGCTATGTCTGGTGGCCCAGGATAGACCACGACCTTGAGGAGTGGCTGAAGGTTTGCAATGAGTGCCAACTGTCCAAATTGGATCCCCCACGCTCCTCTGCATCCTTGGGAAAACTCACACAGGCCATGGTCCACAATTCATGTGGACTTTGCTGGCCCATTTCACAGGCAGGTATTCTTGATTGTGGTTGATGCATATTCCAAATGGCTCGAGGTGTTACTCATGAGTAAAATGACAACCATGGCAGTCATGAAAGCATTGCGGAAGCTTTTTGCAACAGATGGGTTGCCAGACACATTGGTTTCAGATAACGGGCCTCAATTTGTGTCATCTGAATTTGCAAAATTTATGCAAGACAGTGTGATAAGGCATATTACATCTGCGCCATTCCATCCTGTAATGAACGGGCAGGCTGAGAGAATGGTTAGAGCAATCTAGGAGGCACTGGGGAGAATGACTCAGGGGGACTGGAGTCAAAAGGTGGCATCATTCCTCCTTTACCAGCATATAACACCACACTCTGCCACAGGGAGGAGTCCTTCAGAGTTATTAATGGGTCACCGCCTCACCACCCTCCTTGACAGACTTCATCCCGATCTCACCATGGATCGATTGCCCCAGAGGGAGGACAGGGAAACTCCCTGGTCCTTTAAAACAGGAGACTTAGTGTTCGCCTGGAACTATGGGGAGGGACACCTTTGGCTCCCGGGTGTCATTATAGAGGTAGCTGGGTCCCTATCATATGTGGTGCAGACAGACGATGGTCGACAACTAAGGCACCATATCGACCAGCTATGCCAGCGATGGTCCACCCCTGATCAAGAAACAGAGAGCCCAACTGCCAGACCAGTGCCTCTAGAGTTAGAGGTAGAGGTGAGTGAAACTCCTCAGGTCGCCAAAGCTAGGGAGGTAGCTCCGACCAGACAAGGGACAGAATCCCAGGTGCCTGAACAGGCAAGTAGTAGTCCCACAGTGCCAGTGAGGGAGCTAGACACCTCCCAGACTAAGAGGAGCCACCTGACCCTGCTCGGTCTCAATGGTCTAGACAGCGGTTGGCTTATCTGAAGGACTACATCTTTTCAGAGGTAGTCCATTCATAGGGTGGAGGGATGTTATGTCCTGAGCTCGACTTTCATTCCCATTAACATGCTGGTATCCTGAATGGCAATGCCTGATTGGCTACTCTGTGTAGCAGGCCAAGCAGGAGACCAGGATTGTGCTGGATGGGATGTTATCTGATGGGATGTTATCTCTGTAATACTATTGGTTGTTAACAGGAATATTGGCGTGGCTATGCTAGCCCGCACTGTTTAAATAAGAGCCTGTTGCTCTATGTTGTGTTGTCTGTTCTGAGTTGTTCTGAACTGTTGAATCACTACATTAAAAGCTGAATCACTTGTTGGGAAGCTGCCTTTAAGTGTCATACTTATCAGACGTTGCTTGCCATTTTCTTCGTTTGTGCCTGCCCTCCTCTCGTGTGCACAGCACAACGGGAAGCTGTCTGCTACGGGAAGCCTGTATTCCTTTGTTGTGATGTCTGAAGGCCAGGACCTGGACAAACTGGAGGAGTGTGTTTCCTCTCCACAAACTGGAATGATAAACTGGAATTCAACTGAGGTTTAGAATTCTGGTGTGTGGAAAAGAGACGAAGTCCAAGTTGCCGAGTCACTTGATTTCAGGCACCAACGGGATGTCATGGTCAGAATGTCAAGTAGGGTTGCCTGGTCACCTGACTACCAGCGGGGGATGAGGGGCATCCAGCTGCCAGATCCAGGTTGGGAAACTCCTGGAGATTTGGTTATGGAGCCTGAGGAGGACAGGGACCTCAGTGGGGTACAAGGCCATAGAGGAGGGGTGTCAAACAGGATCAGGCCCCTGGAGGGCTTCTACCAGGCCCACAGTCGAACTGGCTGTCTTCTGCTGCTTCTTCCACTTCTGCTGCTGCTGCTGCATCATCGTAGGTTTGCAGCTTACAGATACACACCTGAACAGCATACTCAAGATTGCAACAGCACAGACATTTTGCTGTCATAATTCAGAGCAAGAGGTGTCAGTTATCAGACACTGTTAAACAAACAAAATATCGCAAGAATGCTCATGTTTTAAGCGCGCTTTTATTTTAAGTAAAAAACCCACCCCTTTTGTGTTTGTGTCCTTTATAAAGTTTATATCTCCGCTACCTGGCATTACCTTTTATGACACACACGTGGCCCAGCCCAACAAGGTCTCATTTATGTCATATCCGGCCCTCGTAACAAATGAGTTTGACACCCCTGCCGTAGAGTCCACCCTCCAAAGCAGCCTTTTTCTCCAGGAGGAACTGCTCTCTGTAGTCCGGAGATGAGCTGTAATTCCAGGGGATCCCCACATCCCACCTGGAGGCTGGCATCCCTAGCAGGTCATGTGATGAAGTATCACACCACCACCATCCCAGGCGATGGAAGCCTTCCCCTTAAAATAGACACGTGGGAATAAAAAGCCTCTTTTGCCTGTGCCAGAGCACCACATTAACCAGAATCACAGGGCTGTGTTGAGATCATTGTCCTATATAGGGTTACCACCAGATGTCCTCTTTTTAGAGGACATATCATATTTTCTTGGTTTCCGCCCTCTTTTGGGCTTTTTACAAAAAAAGGATGAAAATATCCTCTTTTTCTGCTGGACTAGGAATATTCCTAGCTAGTAGCAATGAAGTAAAAAGGTAAAGGTTCCCTTGCTCGAAAGCCAGTCGAATCCGACTCTAGGGTTGCGGCGCTCATCTCCGTTTCAAAGCCAAAGAGCCAGCGCTGTCCGAAGACATTTCCGTGGTCATGTGGCCGGCATGACTAAACACCATGGCGCACGGAACGCTGTTACCTCCCCACCTAAGTGGTACCTATTTATCTACTTGCAATTTCTTGCTTTCGAACTGCTAGGTTGGCAGGAGCTGGAACTAGAGACGGGAGCTCACTCCGTCATGCGGCACTCTCGGGTCTCGAACTGCTGAACTACTGACCTTCCACAGCCTGCAGTTCAGCGTCTTAACCACTTGAGCCACCGCATAGTAGAGGCTTCTTAAATAGTAGGGGGTATTTCAAATGAGATTTGTCATACTGATCACTTGTTTGAGGTAGTCAGTCAGGAAATATGTCCTTTTTTTTTGCTTTTCAAAATATGGTAACCCTACCTATAACCCTATAAGTTACGATCTCTCCTATAATTGTCTCTACGAATTATCACCCTTCTGGATGAAGGGAAGTTAGAAGTTTGTTTATTCCAGGTGTCGAATGGAAACCTCGTATCCCAGCCAAAGATCTCTCAGGTTATCTTTTAAGATTTTTTAAATTTAAAATCAGTGTAATCACTCTTGAAATGATTCAACAGAGAAGAACCACAGCGATACAAAAACACTTGCACACGAGAGCGGAAATGAAAACATACATATAATCTTTGATCTATCTACAACATGGAAGATTAAAATACAGTTTCCGAGATTTTTGCCAAAGCACTTTCAGAATAGATAGCCTTACAATCTGAGGGACTCAGGGGGATTTGGGGTGTGGCCATCTTATACAGGCCCCAATTACACGAAACTCTTAAGGTTGCCAACCTCCATGTGGGGTCTGGAGATCTCTGGAATTACAACTGGTCTCCAGACAACAGAGATCAATGCCCCTGGAGGAAATGGCTGCTTTGAAGGGTGGAATCTGTGGCATGACACCCCTTTGACAGCTCTCCAGGATTTCCATAACCCAACGCTAGCAGCCCTTCTCTCTCAAAACCAACTGATTAATCTTCTCTGAAAACATGACATAAGCATGTGTCTGAGCTTTGAATTAACTTTCCCATAGAAATACATGTTGCAAATCAGTGATCTGTCCCCCCCCCTTCATATCGTACAAATTAATTCTGGGCATGCATCCAGGGATTCATAATTATCTTTCTCCAGAATGTAACAAGTGGGAATGCTCCTAACAGAGCAGACATGTTTTGCAGAAACTGCGAGGCCTGATTTTGTTCAGTCATATGCCGTTAACCGTCAAGTTCTGTGACAGTAGGACCCAGGTTCGAATTTGAGAACTCTGCCATGGAAGGCTAGTTGGGTGATCGTGGGCTGGTAGCTCTCTCTCGGCTTATCTACTTCAGAGGGTTGCTGTTGTGAAGATGAAACAGAACAGGGGAGAATGGAACTGTCACCTGTGCTGGGTCCCCGTTGGGGAGAAAAGTGATGTATAGATAACTACATAAAAATAAACCAACCGTGGAAAACTGGAGTTTTATTGAAGGCTTCCCCAAGCAGGAAGGTTTCTATCTTGCTTTGCATGTGTGCGTGTGTGCGGGGGGACTAGCAGGAACCATGCATACATGCATGCACAAGAACCAGGGATGGTTGTGCTCATCAGTGGTTTGTTGTGACCCCTGAATGCATCTTTTGTGAATGTTGCCTTTTCCCATGTATAAAAAACCAGTTCCACACTGCAGTCTTTTCGTAGTTCCATAGGATGCCTCTTCTGCGCACAGCTGCAAATGAAGAAGAAATGGGGATTCCATGCAGCACTTAACAGAGTGCTATTTCCCCATAAAAATCCATCCTTACAGACAAGACACTGCTGTATATCTAACTAGGCTTGCCATCCTCCTGGTGGGGCCAACAGAACAATCAATCACCATGTATAATTGGCTCAGCCAATTACAGTATCCTGTAGACCTTGTCACATTAAAGCCTGCTAGAGGAGCTCCGCAGTCACCAGAAACTAAGCGCTGTAGCGCAAAGCAAAAAGTGTATAAGAATTAGCATTTTGAAATATGGCTTGCAGCACTTCATGCCTGTGAAAAAACAACAACAGAAGGACAAACCTGATGAAGGACACGTAAACGGATATTGTACTAGAACTCCGTCGTTTGTCTGGATTGTTTTTGTAATTAGGAGCTGTATTATTATTTTGAATGTGCTGCTAAGTTGTATACTTTACTTTGTAGAATTATTTTTGCAATCATGCTGATAACTGAAATTCATAGTATATATAAAAGAACAAACAATAATTGTTTAATTATACATGGTGATTGATTGTTCTGTTGGCTAATTATTTTTTTTTAATTTTAATATAAAACCATAGTCACACAGCAGATAACTACAATACAGAATGATGACTTTCTAACATCAATTACATAATATGTAAAAGCATAAATTTTTTTATAAAACCTCACATATCAAATATAGACTATCTAAATAACAGTAACTTGTATTTGGCCTTAGAAATAGTTTTCCAATCAAAGGTGTCAATGTCTATTTTCTCTAGGATAGGGTACCAGATACTTAGAGGGTTAGAGAAGTCACTCTCGTTTTGAGTATTGGAGTGATAAATTGAAAAATTGTCTAGCATAAATAGGTCCCATATTTTATACCACCATTGTGTTATGCTAGGCACCTTGGTATCTTTCCAATGCTTTGCAATTAGAATTTTAGCAGCTGTGGAGAGAATACTGATTAGTTTTTTGTCTTTTTCAGAAGGACCATCAGAGGGCCATAGACCGAGGAGAAGAATAGCTGGCGACAAAGGTAAGTTATAATTTGTTATTTTGTGAATGCAGTCTGTTACTTGGTGCCAAAAGCTTTGGATAAATTTGCACGACCACCAGTTATGGAGGTAGGTTGCTTTAACACCACACTGCTTCCAGCACAGTGGAGACATGGTAGGTATCAAATGAACTAGTTTGGTTGGTGTTAAATACCATCTCAACAGGACCTTCATGTTTGCCTCAATAATGTATAAGGATTTTGAGGAAGAGTTCTGACTTCGCCAAATAGTGTTCCATTGATCCTCGGAGATTTGGCACTGAAGGTCTTTTGACCAAGCCTCTTGATAGTTCAGATTGGTGGTGTGATGACTGTTGTTTAGAATTTTATAGATTTTTGATATTAGGTTTTTTTTGGTAAGGTTTAAACAGAATGGATTCAAAATCGTTAAGGGACTTTCGGATAGATTCTTGGAATTCGGTGGCCTCAATAAAATGACGATACTGTAAATATTCATACCAATTAATATTAAATTTATATTTCTTTTCTAGTTCTTGTTTGGTCATAATTCGACCTTTCTTTGTGGTGTCGATAATTCTGATCAAATTTGCTTTCCTCCAATCGGAGAATGCTCCATGTGATTTGGCTGGGATAAACCAAGCTTGGTTTAAAAATGTTGTCAGTGATGAAAAGGGTGGGATAATATTCCTCTTTACTTGGTACCATATATTGATAGTAGATTTTAAGTATGGGGAAGCGATCAAAGAGAGTGTTTTTTGAGGTTTGTTGTGCCATAGTAAGTCTTGGAAAGAGTGGACTTGCGTTGTATTATCTTCGATCCATTTCCAGTCAAGCATATCGTCCTTGTGGTATTGCCTAACCAAAGATGCCAAGACTATGGCTTTATAATACGTTGCCAAAATTGGAAGAGCCATACCACCCTGTTTTATAGGTCTGCTCATTGTTCGGACATTTGCTAATTATACACTGTGGTCTTGTTTGTTGTGATCCTCCTGGTGGGGTCTGGAGATCTCCTGGAATAACACCTGATCTCCGGGCAACAGAGAGCAGTTCCCCTGGAGCAAATGGCTGCTTTGGAAGATGGCCTCGATGGCATTAGACCCTGCTGATGAGGTGCCTCCCCTCCCCAACCCCCCCCCTTCCCCAGGGTCCACCCCTAAATCTCCAGGAATTTCCCAAACCGCAGTTGGCAATCCTGTATCCTACCCAAAAGGGAAACTTCCCCCTGCATTTCTCCCCTATCATCCCAACTAATGACTTCATTTTCTTCAAGTGGTTAATTATCTGGTTGTGCTTTGGAGGAAGAAGAGGTCTTAAGCACAAACTCTGAGTTTGTAGGAAGCCAAAGTCACGGTTTCATATTTTTCATGACTGCAAAAGAGGAACTTATGCAATTATAATATCCACTCCCATCAATGGCTTTGGATGATTACAACAGTACTTGGTCATCCTACCTTCTGGAACAAGAGCTTATAATTTATATTTGTTCTATGAATTGCTGCAGAGAAATGTGGGGTGAGATCAGGAAGTAACGAATTAAACCAGAAGGAGAAGAGACATTAGCAAACTTCAGTAGCCGTTTGAAAGAATCACATACCACATGAGCTGGTTCTGGGGATAACGGGCTATAAATAAAATAAAATAGATAAAATAGATACACTCTCAGACCTTAAATTTGGTTACTCTCATGGTGACCTGTGTGGTGGCCAAATACCCTGAAATAATTTCAGCAGTGGCTTTGAGATACTATACAGTTATCAGTCTTGCTAATGTATTTTCTAGTTTTTCCTCTTGAACCTTTCTGCTGGTACAAAAGAGAGGTGCTAAACTCAGGGGAGTAAGCTATCCTTGGTGCTGAGTCCACCAGAGCAGACAGAACGCTTAACAGTCTGGAGGAGGTGGCCATTAGCCATGTGTTGGCCTGAAAAGCTGAAGGTAGCTTCAAGGTAATGGTAACTCTGTAGAGATCTGCACTTCCTAAGCTAAGGAGCCTGTCTGATATTTTAACATCTGATAGGGCATCTATAGAGAGAGGGACAGAGGAATTGCATTTTACCTATTTCTTTTGCTCAATATGGTGCTGTACTAAGTTTGCCTGTGAACCAGAGCTCTTTTTGTAGTAGGAACTCCTTCGCGTATTAGGTGACACCCCCCTAATGCAGCCAATCCTCCAAGAGCTTACAGTAGCCCCTGTAAGAAGAGCTCTGTGAGCTCTTGGAGGATATGCTACATTAGGGGCGTGTCACCTAATATGCAAAGGAGTTCCTGCTGCAAAAAGAGCCCTGCTGTGAACATTTTCTTTTTAATAAATACTTTATAACTTTGGATACTGGTATTGGTTCTCTGCACCACATAGAGGTCCACTGTCTTGGACAAACTATTTTAAAAGCGATTGCCGGGGGGAAGGTAGGCAGTTGGCAAGTGGCTATTCCTCCAGGGGCACACAAGGCAGTAAACTGTCCTCATGGTGACCAGGCATTGGGCAGTGGGAGACACAGAAGCAAGGCCTCAGAATTTGGAAGGGAAGCTGGGAGTCCTGACCCTCCCAGCAGGCAATTCCTACAAAGTTCAGGTGGTAGTGGGAGGTTACTGGAGTGAGAGTACAGCCTCTTCAGGTGTTGGGAAAACTTTGGGGGGTGGGGTGGAACAAGGGCCTGCAAGGGCCTGGAAGAGGGCCTGTTCTGCCACACACCTGGTCACCTGCTCCCCTCCTCAAGCAGCCTCCTGCCTTCCCTCCCTTGCACAGTTGCTCAGGGGCCAGATAAGAGCCCCGGATGTGCAGCTTCTGGCCCGTGGGCCATAGGTTTGACACCCCTGCATTAATGTTTCATGGCTTCATGGGCACGCACGAGAGCCACTTTAAACCACAGCACAGCGGAAGGCTGCAAGTGGTTGCTCATGCTTCCAAATACAGATGGCGCTGGAGCACAGTTCAGCCCGTAGGAAAAGGCATATTTGGTCCTTGGTTGCAGCCTGAAATATTGAGCACTGCTGTGAATCATCTTGTCTGCACTGCTTTGGCAAACGTATGGCGTTTTTGAGGGCAGTGCCTGGAAAGGTTGCAGTTTGAGGAGGGTGTGAAGTAACTTCCAAGTGACAGTTTAGGAATTTCCCCTAATCTCTGTTGTGAAGACCACAGAGACATGGGGAAACTTCTAGAGCATCACTATTGGGGCCATTTTCCATTTCCATTGCTGCTTCCACAATGCTTCCCCATGTGTAAGTGGCCGCTAGTTTTCTGTTCCTCGCCTCTGTTAGAACAGCTGCTTTCCTAAATATGCTGCCTTGAAATGCTTAACAGCTTATTTGGGTTGTTGTATTTTTAATGGGTTTTCATTACTATGCTTGTTTTAAATGTTGACACTCCTAAAATCTTTTTATTTCCCTCTTTTGGGGTTATGGAATCTCTCAAGGGTTATAATCCCCTCCCCCAATAAATAAAATTTGACCTGTTCCACATGAGTTTGCCATTTACCTGGTTCTGATGGGGAACCTCCTGGCAATGCTCCCTGTCCCCCGACCCTTGCTCAATGGCAGGGGGCAAATAGGGGCAAATAGTTTCAATCTATGCCTGGACATCACTTCCTATTCTAGAATAATGTGGTGTCACTTCCTGCTCTAAAAGGGACAATCTTGTTGAGGACACTTTGGCTTGGATTGAACAGCTATTGAAAGGCACCTTCTGGACCAGAAATTAATATCAGTGAAAAATCATTTGGCATATGATTGGCTCTTGGGAGGCCTCATTTATACTTTCATTCTATGCCTAGTACTTCTATGCCTCTGGAACAATTCCTTTCTGGTCCACTTTGTATCTATGCTGTATAATTGTTTGCATTATGCATTGTGCTGTAAGCCAATTAGTTCCTCATTGTGTTTGACCTCTGAAGAAGGCCCTAACAGGCCGAAACGCATCAGGTCAAGTCCATTGGCCCTTGAGTATATATGATTTTTGAATTTTTACATGAGGTGTGATTGGGCCCCTGTATGTTTTTTTAATCCTTTACAAATAAATACATGTATTTTTACATATTATTTATATATTAAGTTTTAATTGTCGGCCCTCTGCTCTGTTTGACTTACCTTTTCAGGTTCTTGATCCTAAAAGATGAAGTGACAGTAAGATCTTCTAGAAATCTGAACATCTCTGTGGTTTTACTATAGAGATGTTTTACATTTCTAGTGTCATGATGTTATTTCCTAGCTCTGTACAGGCTGAGTTCAGGCTGGCAATTTGCAGCGGGAGCCAGTCGTGGCAAAAAAGCCCTGGAATAAACTGTTCCGAGTTTTCTCGGTCACACGGGGCTGATGGATGCGGGAGCATACCGGGAGGAGGCATGTGGGAGCGTTCAGACTGCTGGCCTGGAGGTGCAGCTGTAAGTGGCTTTTCCCTGGTAATTTGGCCAGATGTCTATGTGTGTATGGGCGCATGAGTGCATATGCGCTCATGCACCCATGCGCTCATACACACATAGGCATCCGGCCGATTTGGGGAGGATCCCGTTGTGCCAGCACTGCATTGGGCGGTAGAGCACAGCCAATCAGATCGCTGCTGCCTTATGCACGGAAACACCCGGCACACGCTATAGAAGCGGATTGCTCCCAGCTTTTCGGCTTCGCGTTCACACTCCCAGGAAGCGGAATAACACGGGATAATGGCACTCTCCAGGATTTGCTACCACTTTTATCAGGTATCTTTTAAACGTGGGAGCAAAGCGGAACAGTGCGGGTTGCCTATGGGTGGGGAACGCCAGGCAGATGTGCCTGTGTGAACACCCCCTTTAATCCACTTTTAAAATGTTGCTGAAACGTGGCTGTAGTGGGGCAAATTGCCAGTCTGAACTCAGCCACAGATGATCCATCCCATTCTTTCAAGGGTAACACAAGTTAGTATGAAGGCAAACTCAAGCATCAAGATTTTGTTACTGGGAAAATGTGATTTGCGAATGTCTTGTGAATTGGGTGGTGCTCAGAGTTCTTCAACCCCAAACTGAATTAGAAACTTAATGGTGCTGTTCTTGGCAATCCATAGCTTTAGAATATTTACTTTACTACAGGCTTCCTTACTAAGACTTTACCATAGACAAAAAAGGCTGAAGTTCAAGAAATGTGTCTATTATGGATCTTTGAAGCCTTGGAAGATGAAGAAACGTTTCAACTTAAGAGGTCAGGAAATTGAGCGGGATGGTTCACTGCCACAAGATTGCTGCTTGTTTTTAGCTCAGACCTCATGTGGGCCGTTTGTGTCCTTTGTGACCATTAGAGACTGGGATAAAAGCCAGTGTGCTGTTGTGGTTAAGAATGTCGGAGGAGGCCGGAGGAAGATCTGTATTCAGGTTCAGACTCTGACATGAATCTCTCTGTGTGATCCATCTCTTTCTCAGCCTAACATTCCTCTCAGGGTTGATGAGAGGATAAAATGGAGAGATGGGGGAAACTATCTACATCACCCCGAGTGCCATAGAGAAAAGTTGGGATAAAAACGCATCCAGAATAGTACAGCTGTCTCATTAATTCTTAAAATAAAAATTCTTTACTTTTATTTTACACCATTGGGGAGAGGCCATGGCTCAGTGGTAGAACAATTGCTTTATCTGCAGAAGGTCCCAGGTTCAATCCTGGACATTTGCCATTAAAAGGATCAAGTAGTAGGGGATGTGAAAGACCTCCACCTGAGATCTCTGCAGAGCCACTGCTGGTCGAAGTAGACAATACTGACTTTGCTAGAATAATGACTGTATAAGGCAGTGTTCCTTTTGACGTATACAATATTTAAAGCCATTGGTGTACAACTGACGCAAGCAGGGGTCATTTCCTGCCAGAGCGTCCTGGAGCAGCGCTCCAACAGTAAGAAGTCCAGGCCCCACCCCCCTGCCTTTCCTGGCCCACCCGACTCAGGGGGGGATTTAAATGCCTGGGTTCCCAACCTGATCTTCTCCAGGTGTCCCACAGTTGCCAGGGGATGTGGCATATGCAAATGAATTATGCAAATGAGCTCCTGTACCTCTTTTTCTAGGAAATGACCCCTGGCCACAAGCATAACATTGAAAAAATATGTTGTTTTTAATGGATGGGAAAAGGCATGAGGTAAGAGAGGGAATTAAATAAGAAAAACCAGTGGAAAAATAATTATACTCTAGCTTGTTTCCCAGAAGGAAGAATTAAATCAAAATGCAGGCATGCCAATCAAGATAGATTTTGAAATCCAGTTGCAACTGTAATTAAGAATGTGTGTTTTTGGTCACAGCCTGTATTGCCGAGGAGGAGGAGGAGGAGGAGGAGGAGAAACCTCAGAGCGGCTTACAGTCTCCTTCTGTTCCTCTCCCCACAACAGACACCCTGTGTGGTAGGTGGGGCTGAGGGAGCTGAGAGAACTGCTCTTGAGAGAACAGCTCTGAGAGAACTGGGACTGACCCAAGGCCATCCAGCTAGCTGCATGAGGAGGAGTGAGGAATCAAACCCAGTTTTCCAGATTAGAGTTCGCCACTTTTAACCACTACACCAAACTGGTGTAATTAGTAGTCTTTTTTGCCTAATTTAAATATCATTAGGGCTTCAGTTCTCTGATTCAAGTCTTAAGAAGAGGGATAAGATTGTGCAGCAGGGATAGAAGTGATGTTATGCTGGCCTTCCTCGCGCTCGCACTGTAGTAATCCACAGGTGGCCATTTGTTTACAATGGATTGGCTCCAATCAGCTTTGCCACTGCTGGAAAAAGGAGAAGGGAACCCTTTTGGCCACCCATGAAAGACTACAGCGGGGATTGCGGGACCTTCCTGGTCATAAGCCATGTGCATGGAGGCTGTACCAGTGAGGGGAATTGTGCAAGGTGGAGGGGGGAAACTGGCTGAATCCAACCCAGTGGCAAACTATGGTTTGTTGCAAAGCCAGAAATATCTGATTGACTGATTGTGCCTGTGGGGGAGAGGGAGTGTGTGAGCCTTGGGTTTATCCCAGGACTGTTTAGGTAGAGGCAAGAAGAGTTGCCATTGCTGGGTTGGAAAATACCTGAAGATTTTGGGGCTGGAGCCTGGAGGAGACAAGGTTTGATGAGGGGAGGTACCTCAGCAGGGTACAGTGCCATAGAGCCCTCCCTTCAAAGCAGCCATTTTCTCCAAGGGGACTGATCTCTGTTGCTGGGAGATCTCCAGGCCCCACCTGGAGGTTGGCAACCCTAGAGAAAAGACGCAATGCACCATTGTGCCTGAACCATAACAGAGTAACACCAGTTACAACATTTATGTCCTCAGGATACTAAAGGTACATACAATTCCCAGGGCATGACTGGTGGGCATGTGATGCAGCGATTTTGTTGAAGCTCAGCTGCCCTGGATGGGGTTAATACAGGGATGGCCAAACGGCAGCTCGGGAGCCACATGTGACTCTTTCACACATATTGTGTGGCTCCCGGCAGGGCAGCTGGGGAAGTGAAGGGGAGGCGTGCCTCCCTCGATCGGTCTTCCCTTCCCCAGCCAGTGTTCCCCTCCCTGGATAGGCTTGAGGTGGGGGGTGGCAGAGAACGAAAGAAACATAATTTTAAATATGTTCTCAAAGCCCCTTTAAATCCCTTCTCTAAGCCAAGCCAGCTGGTGTGGGGGCGTGGGGGGGGTTGGAGAACACATTTAAAGTCAAAGTGGCATTCTTTCCACCTCTCCCTTCCTTCTTCCCTCCTCACTTTTTTGCTTTCTTTCCTCCCCCCCCCTCTTTCTTTCTTTCCTTCCACCTCTCTTGCTCTTTCTTTCTCTCTTTCTCTCTCTCTGGCAAATAAATACCATTAGCAAACAAATAAATATCATCGGACAAAAAAAAATCATTATCAATATCTGTTTTTATCCCTTTTGTTTTTTTATTTTTGGCAGTCTCATTTACTGTTAATATAAAGCAAATGTGCACATTGTCCAGTAAAAACTTGTGTGTGATATTTGTTCATCTCTTGCAGCTCTCAGACATCTGATGTTTATTCTATGTGGCTCTTATGTTAAGCAAGTTTGGCCAACGCCTGGGTTAGTACATGGAGGGGGAGACCTCCTTGGAGTCATGCAAAACTCACCTTGAGTTCCACAATAGAAGACAGGCAGGATCGAAACCGAATCAGTAAGAAACTTCAGGGTAGCCAAAACTGTATGATGGAACAATCAAGACAGACTGGAAGTCTGTGGTGGACTGGTCTTTTTTTAAAAAAAGGTTTTTATTGAAAATTTAACATCAGATACAAAGACAAACTAGTGACAATAAACTGTCATATGCCAAATACAGATTATCACATTAGAAGAAGAGAAGAGACTGGATTTATACCCCGCCCTTCACTGTGCCCAAAGGCGTCTCAGAGCAGCTTACAAACTCCTTTCCCTTCCCCTCCCCACAACAGACACCCTTTGAGGTGGAAGAAGAAGATGAGATTGGATTTATACCCCGCCCTTCACTACCCAAAGGTGTCTCAGAGCAGCTCACAAACTCCTTTCCCTTCCCCTCCCCATAACAGACACCCTGTGAGGTAGGTGGGGCTGAGAGAACTTCTGACAGAAACTGTCCTTGAGAGAACAGCTGTGCCAGAGCTTGTGACTGACCCAAAGTCACATCAGCAGGTGCAAGTGGAGGAGTGGGGAATCAAACCCAGTTCTCCCAGATAAGAGTCTGTGCACTTAACCACTACACCAAACTGGCTCTCCTGCATTACAAAGTTCCAGTAAAAAGAATATATACTTCACAATACAATAGGTCTCAATACCACAAAAAATTAAGCTACAAATAATTATGCCTATTAGGAGAAAGATGGCGTCAAAGGGCCATAGCAAATAATTAAGTATCAATTAATTAACATAGTAAAACATCTGTAATACAATTCTGATCAAAAGTGTTTTTGTTTTGAGCAATAAAATTTAAAACAGGGTACCGGAAATTATAATAATCAAGGGAGGAGGGTCTTTATCCAAGGTTGGTATCAGTGTCATTTCCATTGTGAGATAATCCCAAATGTCCCTGTAAAAAATCTTAAGAACTGGGGATGAGTGAGATTTCCAGGAGGAGGCGATTGCAGATTTCACAGCGGCTCATAATACAGAAATCAAATCTTTCTTAATTTGGGGGATTTGGGGATCATCCCACAACTTTAGCAACAGTGAGTCAAGGTGTAATGGAATAGAAAGACCTGTGATGATAGAAATTTGGTCCTTTGAGAAATCTCCAAGTGGGCCATTGCTCTGGAAGACCACTGTGTTACACTAAGTGGTCGTAGGCCAGTCTGCTTTAACTGAAGAGCTCTCAGCTGATGCTGATAACAGCTCCGTCAGCACCTCTGAGACTCAGCCAGCTGAGATGGCAGAGGCAGGTCCTAGTGCCCCAGTCGATGAAGACAGCAGGCACTCCAGCCCCATGAACACTGGGAACATGGAAGAGACCACCCAAGATCGTGGGGAAACTTTATAGGCTGCCTCGCCTCCTCAGTCCCTGGAGTCAGGGGAATGCAGGAGAAGGCATGCGTGCTTGGAGCTTCTCGAGAGGAAGTGGAGCACATGCCTTGCTGCCCGGTGATTGCCAGATCAAGAGGAACACCTGGGGTTAATGGACAGTGCTCTCGCAAGCAATGAGACCCAGCTGTGAGCTGCTGATAAAGGATGGGGTTTCAGAGAAAGAAGGTGTGGGAGCAATTTGTCATCTCCCTGGAGACATGCATCCACACCATCCCTACCCGTTTCTGGCTGCTATTTCTGATCCTTTGGCTTTGACCTGCATGACAATGCCTCTCAGACCTGCTTGAACTCTATTTCTTGGCTTCCCTTGTGTATGACTCTTGGACTGAACTCTTGACTTACGCTTCTGGTTAGTGATTCTGTCTCGTCTCCTTGGTCTTGGCTGAGTCTGCTCTGACCCAGGACAGTCTCCTGAATTTGTTGGGGAATTAGCCAGGGAACCCAAACAATGCGAGAGGGGGCAATCACGCAGGATTTCCACCTATGTTTACAGGGATTTTTCCCTCAGTAGAACTCTCAAATGAACCAGGCTGTGATTAATGAAATGGTTTTTATTAAAGAGAATTAAAGACTAAAATCAAAACTTATTAATTGAAGAGCACTCTATGAACACACATAGAAGTTCAGAAAATAAAGGTGGTAGTTTTATAGAGACAAAGAAGGGAAATTATTCTATGGGACTATATTTAACTATCCAAGGAACAAAGATCCGAGAAGGAAGATGAGCGAAACAAACCAGCATCTCACCCTAGGCAGGGTAATTTAGTTGATGTCCAGATACACGCACACCAAGGGGTATAACCAGACATGCATTATTGAACAAAGCATGTCTGGTTATACTCCTTGGAGCATGATGTGATCACTCCTAGAACAATGCTGTGATGGTGTGGATGAAATAATGTTGTCTGAACCAGGAAGCTTCATAACGTTCCCAGGAGTTGCAAGTGCAATGTAACATTTATATGAAATGCCTATTGTGTTTGGTGACTTCTAATTTACCAGGACAAGACAACTATCACACAAAGGGTTATGGGATTAAAATGGTTACGACTAGGTTTTTACTTAGGATGGCCAGGTAGGGAAAAGTCAGGCAAGGTAGGGAGCTGGTTAGATTTACTGTCCTTTTCTGAGAAAATCAGTCTTTGACACTGATGGATTAAAAGAGGGAAGAGAACCGCCAAAAACCAGACCTTTGCACCTTTTGGATCAGTTTTTCAGACATGCCTCTGATCAATATTCGATGGCAGACATTCCATGTGACTGCAGGATCTCTTTTGATCTCTTATTTGCAGACCAGGGAAGAGTCTTGAATAAGTGACCCTGTGAGATGCGAAGAGAGAGAAGGTTGTTTGTGTCACCTCTTTTTTTTTTAGTAAATACAATTTATTATTGGATATATCACACGTTCAAACATTTTCAATCCACCTACATACCCATTTCTCTAATTTTCCTCCCCCCCCCAAACAAGACTTCCCGCACCGCTCCAACCCCATTAATATCTCTCTTATTCTGTTACAATTATTTCTAAACTTATTTTCTCTATCAAACGGTAACAATTCAAAAATCTAATTCTATTTCATTTTCCACTTAATAACTATCAAAACAAACCAAACCACGCTTAATGTCCCAATTTTTCAACAAGTATTTTTGAAAGTCTTTCCAGTCTTCAAAAAAAGTTTCATCTTCTTCGTTGTTTAATTTTCTTGTTAATTTATCCATTTCTGCTAAGAACAACGTCTTTTTAATCCATTCCCATGTTTCAGGTACTTTATCTTGTTTCCAACATTGAGCAAAAGTCAGTCTTGCTGCTGTAGTCAAGTACCATAATAATGTTCTCTTGGCTACATTTATTTCTTCCATTTTAAGACCTAACAATAACATCTGTGGGTCTTTCTTAAAAGTACAATTCAAAATTTTTTGTATCTCATTGTGGATCTCTGTCCAATACTTTACTGCTTTATCACATGTCCACCACATATGGTAAAAAGACCCCTCATGTTTTTTACATTTCCAACATTTGTTGGACATACTTTCATTTATAATAGCAATTTTTTTAGGCGTCATATACCATCTATACATCATTTTATAACAATTCTCTTTAACATTTACACACGTTGAAATTTTCATTGATTTTTTCCACAAGTATTCCCAAGATGTCATTAATATCTCATTATTAACATTTACTGCCCATTTTATCATTTGCTCCTTTACAACTTCATCCTCAGTATACCATTTCAATAACACCTTGTAGAGTTTAGAAATCATTTTTTTATCTCTCTCAAGCCATACAGTTTCAATTTCAATATTCTTTTCTCTAAAACCATGTTCTCTTTTATCGGTCTTAAATAAGTCATAAATCTGTCTATACTTCAACCAATCATATTCAAATTCAACATCAAATCTATCTTTTAACACAAAATTTTTCCCTTCAGATTTTAAAAGATTTTTGTAAGGTAGCCAGTCTAGTCCTTGGTTTCTTGAATATGGATTAATCACTTCAGCTGGTACAGTGTCACCTCTTTATAGGTACCAAGCCTGTTCTTCTAACAGAGGCGAGGGTCGAGACCTAATAATTGGCATTAGTACTTCTTCACTCAAGGAATAATTATTGTGTGGAATTCACAGTCACAGATTACAGTGATGGCCACCACTTCAGTGGGGTTTCATTAGGTAAGTCCATTACTGGCTATTAGCTATGATATCTCAATGGAACCTCCATAGTCATGTGAAAGATGAGGACAACTCCCACTTCAGCATGAGACCTCCTGGCCTCAGTGGGGTGGTGGGAGAAAAATGGCTAGGAAAATCAGCAGCACACCAATGGTGTGACATCACTACCAGAGAATACCTAGAAGGGATGCCACTGCCCCTGTGTGACACTCTCGGATCTGCACCAAGTCCAAGTGTTGTGGGAAAACTATAGTCTAAAGGTCAACTATGGAGTTTGGTTTTACCAAAGTAATGTGTCTTTAGTTTTGGTGTGTGATCAAGCGCACGTCCTAGTCTGTATTAGCAGGTCACAGATGGACCTACTTCTGTGGAATGCATTAGAAGGTCACGGATGGACCTACTTCTGTGGAATGCATTAGCAGGTCACGGATGGACCTACTTCTGTGGAAGGAGGACAGTTGGCCAGAATTTGATCACAAGCAAGAGCAAACTCCAGTCCTGATGGAAATCAGTTAATGTCTCTTATGGTCTTTATCAGGACTATTTATCTTAGCAGTGACAGCTCACAGCTTAAGAGTCTCTCCAAATTTATCCCGTCTTCCCTCTGGAACACTATGTTTGGAAAGATCTGATCTCATATTCAAGGGATAAAAACAGATGGGCAAGGATAGTGGGAAGTGAGTGGAAGACTGAGAACACAGAAGGTTGTAAACAGAGGGAAGACTCAGGTTCTATTTGCATGGAGGACAACCTGTAAAAACACCGATGCCTGCCCCACCCCACCCCCAAGATGACACCCAGTCTCATCGCTCAGATGATGTTGACTTCTGCCAACTCTGTGCACTGCGGCCCGTACCCCGCTTATAAAAAGACCCTTTAAAGGGTCTTTTTGCAAGCCGAATGTGCAGCCCGTGACCACCCCTATCCCTCCCTCCTGCTAGATTTCAAGGGCCCTCCAGCTGGTCGACAGGCCATCTGGTCCCCGCTGATCAGCTGAAGCCCTCTAAATCAGGCAGGAGGAGAGGGAGGGGGTGCCAGGCAGGTGGTCATGCTTGAGGGCAGGGCTTGGAGGCATCCCCACCCACCCCTGGAATGCCCCCTAAATCCTCCTGCTGGATTGAGGAGGAGAACCTGGCAACCCTAATAGGAAGTGACATAATCACACCAGTGTTGTCCAGGTAATGCTCTGGTATTTGGGCAAAAACTCTATGGTAAATACCAGAGCATCACCTGGACATACATGGTGAGATGGCATAACTTCTGGTGTAACACTGGCCATGTCACGGGTACTGGCTCTGCTGAGGCTGGCTACTCCTCAGATGAAGAAGAGGCAGGGAGCAACCCAGCCTCCTCTGGAGTCAGCCCATAAGAGGAGCCCTGAACAGCACCCAAGGGAGAAGAGGCCCCAGCAGCTGCATAGGAGGTGCAGCCAGAAGGAGAGACTGATCCAGAGCCTGGCCCAGCACCCTCAGGTGAAGACACCCCAAGGCCAGAATCCCCACCCAGTTCTCCTGTGTGGCCCAGATGCAGGGCATGCCAGCGGCTGAATGTGCAAAAGCAAAGGAGGAGTGCCTGACTGCAGCTCTTGCAAAGGCAATGTGAGGGGCTGTGAGTCTTGGCAGATTGACTCCCAGGGAAGGGAGGACCTGGTCATAAACACCCCCACGCACCTGCCTCAGCATGGAAGCAACTGTGTGTGTGTGCTTAGACCTGGTCCTGGCTGTTAGTATCTGCTCCTGGCTCCTGCAACCTTTGACTGATTTCCTGGCTTTCTGACCTTCGGCTCTGTTGCTCAGCTTGATTTCGGACTGTGTATCCAGTTTCCAGTGCACGGTATCTGTGGTGACTGGCTGACCCAGCACAGGCCACAAGATCTGGACTTTTTTCTTTCTCCAGGTAAATCCCTCACCAGCCAACTGATCAGTGGCTGGGGGGCAGGGCCTGACATAGGAGGACCCCAGCCTCCACCCGGGGGGTCTGGCAACTCGACACTGATGGAAGGTATTATGACATGGAAAAAGAGCATATAAAATGTGGTCTTAATTTCTTTCAACAAATATTGACTCATGATCCAACCTAAATATAGATCAAAACGCAGAATGCTTTTTCTAAACACACGTCATTCCTTGAAATAGAACTCTCATTTAAATAGGCTTGCCAAGAACTTACCGTATTTCGGCGGGGGACAGATACATCCTGGCAGGACCATCCCTGGGGGAAGGAAAGACGCGCGCACGATGCCGTTGCCAGGAAGTGACGCTAGGTGACGCTCTGGCAATGCGGCTAGAAACTCGATGGTACCATCGAGTTTTCAGCCCCATTGCCAGAGCGTTGCCTGGCGTCACTTCCTGGTGACAACATGTTGTATTACAGGGAGGACTAGTCCAACTGGGGAGCATGCGTCCCCCGCTCCCACACGGTAAGAACTTGGGAACCCTACATTTAAACACAGACAAATGGCAGGTATCTGTATTGATTCATTGGAAGGGGCATCCGAAGAGAAACATTGGTATAACGTTTCATTTTAGGAGGAAGTAAGATGTTGAAAAGAAGGGAGAAGATTTTTGCGTTCCCAGAACTCTTTCCCAAGCTAGGTGCAGAGTAAAAAAAGTTTAAAGGGGAGGGGGATAGATTAAAATGGACAAGAAATCAGGATTGCACCTTCCTCTGTTTCACCTAATGAAGGCACTTGTCACAAACAATAGTTGGGTTGGAGCTTTTCTATCATGCCCCGAAGTTTCTTTTCTACCCCACCTTCCTTTTTATTGTATGCCAAGCCGGAAGAAGATTTCTCAGGAACTCCAAACCTTGCAATGTTTATCTCCCCCACATTTTAGCCAGGCCTGATACAAAGTCCTAAGTGGTTGCCTGTTCTGTTTAAACACCAGATGGTAGGAAATAAAAAAAACCTCCCCTTGAGTTCTCTGACCCACCTGCTTCACTTTCACTTTCATAAAATGATTCGGGCGATTACTCAGGTCAAAGCGATTCACTCCAACACTGGGTCCCAATTAGTTTTGCCTGAACTCGTTTCATTGTTAAAATAGGTAAAAACAATTCAAGGCTCTATTGGCTTATAGTAACAAGGTAAGCCATTCAGCCCCAGGTGGATGACCAAAAAGCACTTCTCATTCCAAATAAGGTGATTTTTTTTTTTTAAAAAAAATGGAATTGCTCTTAGAGATGCCAATCTCCAGGTGGGACCTGGAGACACCCCAGAATTACAACTCATCTCCAGGCTACAGAGATCAGTTCCCCTGGAGTAAATGGATGCTTTGGAGGGTGGGCTCCATGGCTTTGTACCCCACTGAGGTCCCTGTCCTCCCCAGGCTCCATGCCCAAATCTCCAGGAGTTTCCCAGCCTGGATCTGGCAACCCAGCCCCCCGTTTACTGCTGGCGGCCAGGGGGGACCTGGCAACCCTATAAAATGCTCTAAAGGGGACAGGGACAGGAAGTGGAGAAGCTTCTGCTAGTTTGCAAGTTGCAGCTGAATACCATCTGGGCTGAGTTGATTTCTCCTCTATTTGCAGGCACTTGTCAGAGCGTGGCCAGAGGCACTCCTGCAGCTGCCGAACCCGAGCGTGGCCAGACGCATGAGCCTCAGGTATGAGCCGAAGGGCAAAGCCCAGACGCTCTTGGCTCTTCTTAGCCCATGGACCGTGGCCCGAGACTTCTGTTAGGCAGCTTGCCTGGCCGTGACCAGCCCAGGAGAGCTTCAGGTGGGCAGCCGTGTTGGTTTGAAGCGGCAGAACAAAGTCTGAGTCCACCGGGGCACCTTTAAGACCAACACAGTTTTATCCAAGGTGTGAGATTTTGTGTGTGAGCACACTTCTTCAGATACATTTTGTTCAGCCCAGGATATGTTTGCATTTTCTTTATTCTTTATTAGTCTTATTCTCTTTAGAAGAGAAGAAGAAGAAGAGATTGGATTTATACCCCGTCCTTCACTGCCCAAAGGCGTCTCAGAGCGATTTACAAACTCCTTCCCCTTCCCCTCCCCACAACAGACACCCTGTGAGGTAGGTGGGGCTGAGAGAACTTCTGACACAAACTGCTCTTTCAGGAACAGCTGTGCCAGAGCTTGTGTCTGACCCAAGGTCACACCAGCAGGTGCAAGTGGAGGAGTGGGGAATCAAACCCGGTTCTCCCAGATTAGAGTCCGCACACTACACCAAACTGGCTTATTTATGTTATTTCTCTTTATTTAAGTTGCATTGTTCAAATTAGATTAGACTGGCGTCCAGTAGCCCCTTAGAGAGCAACAAGATTTCCAGGGTCTGAGTTTTCGAGGTTCAAAGCTCCCGGGGACTCCAGTCTAACTGTTGTACTCAGGGCTTTTTTGTAGAAAAAGCCCAGCAGGAACTCATTAGCATAATAGGCCACACCCAACAGCAGAAACTCATTAGCATATTAGGCCACACCCTGACAGCACTGCTCATTAGCATATTAGGCCACACCCCGATGTCACCAGAAGTGTGGTCATCAAGCCACACCCACCTTTTGCTTCTTATTCTGTTTACCTTGCTTGTTGTCAAAACCCAGGGGTTTTTTTGGAGCAGAAACTCCTTTGCATGTTAGGCCACCCCCCCCCCCAATGTAGCCAATCCTAATGAGTTTCTGCTGTTGGGTGTGGCCTATTATGCTAATGAGTTCCTGCTGGGCATGGCCAACTTGGGAGCCAGCCGGAACTCTGTTCCTGTGCGTTCCTGTCCAAAAATAGCCCTGGTTGTACTACAGACCAATACGGCTCCCCTCAGAAACTTGTTTGAATTGGTTGCCGTTTGTGGGATTTTCTGCATGACACCTTGGGTCTCTCTGGGAAGGAAAAAATGGCATAAAAATGACCAAATAGATCAATCCTTTTTGGGAACTGGATTTTCAGCCCTGGCCCCTGCCTGGTAATGCTTCCGGTTGAGATCAGGGCCCTGCGGGATTTATCACAGTTCCACAGGGCCTGCAAAATGGAGCTGTTCTGCCAGGCCTTTGGCTGAAGCGGCGGATGTCCAGACTACACCAGTCTTCCCTGCTCAATCGGATCAATCAGGTAAACTGTTCTATCTGCCTCATCTGCCCTAGGGGCACTGCTTTTAACAACTTGGCATCAGTTATTGACAGGGATGTTCCCTCCCTGACATTGCAGCAGAAATTATTAAGCTGTCATCAGGGACTGTTTTAAGTAGTTTTATCTAGATGGAATTATTAATGTTTTTATGAATTTACTATTTATTGCTATCTTGTTGTGAGCCACCCTGAACCTGCTTGCGGGATAGGGCAGGATATAAGCTGAATAACATAATAAATAAACAAATTAGTTGCTGTAGATTTTCCAGGTTGTGTGGCCATGGTCTTGGCATTGTAGGACCTGATGTTTCACCAGTAGCTCTGACTGGCATCCTCAGAGGTATAACACAGAAAGACAGAATACTCTATGTGTCAAGGTGAGAAGGAAAATGGTAGGCAGATAATTATATCTACTCCGGAAGGTGGGGTAGGGCTGAGTCATTATCTTGTAGGAGTCCCCCAGGCTATGAACATGCTAATGGAGGAGCTTTCCTGAGGAAGCTCTTTTGTATATGGATTGTTTCCTGAGGAGGTTCTTTTGTATGTGGATTGCCTGTTGAGATTCTAATCTTATCTGTAGCTGCAACTCTACCGTGACATTCTCTATAGTCAGTCTGAGCAATTTTACTGCATGCACTGACCAAGTGGTCGATTGTTTCATCCTTCTTTTTTGGTTTCTGTAACCTTAAATAAGTCTGCCTTGTTTACTTGAACTAGAAGCTTCTCTTTTCTTTTCTTGATGTAGTCATTCAGTGCTTATTTTTCTTCTTCAACTGCTTGCTTAACTCATCATCATCATCATCATCAACAACATCTTTAGCCATTTTTCTCCCTTGCAGAACTCACGGAAGCTTACAGTATAAATACAGCATTATAAAAAAACACAGTAAAACCAAAAATAATAAAACCCCATAAAAAGACACCATTTAAATGCATGGGAAAGTTGCACGGGAAAAGCCCTAAGGCACACATTGTGAGATCATAAGAAAATGCTTACATGTGTAACATTCATTAAAGTATACAGTCCTTGTATTAAGCTACAGTGGATTTGCCCTGTGATAGGGCATCTCTTCTTTTCCAAACATATCTTTGAAATGAATAAATGAGGAGTGAGTGTCAAGCCCCATCCAAGTTACCTATTTGTGATGGGATAATTCTTTAATTAAAAATGTAACATTCTTTCTTTCACTCCCATCACTGACCTCCAGTTCTGGACCCTATCTTCATGCATTTTCTGTGGGAATTACAGAACACATTCTTTCATGTTTATAAATAAGGCACATCTCCAAGTTGCTACGTGCCATATTTCCAACAGCTGCACCGAAGCATCCTGTTTCTTCCTTCTGTTTCCAACAAAATCTAAGGACATAAGAACATAAGAGAAGCCAGTGCTGAATCAGGCCAATGGCCCATCTAGTCCAACACTCTGGGTCACACAGTGGCCAAAAATACCAGGTGCCATCAGGAGGTCCAGCAGTGGGGCCAGGACACTAGCAGCCCTCCCACTGCTGCCACTCCAACTTCTGCTTTTCTTCAGCATCAAGCTAGTTGGGGGGGGGGGGCCTGCTGCCATCCTTGCCGTCCACAGAGCTTCCTGCTGCCATTTTTGAGTGTTGAATGAGATGGTATGGTGAGCGGGTCCCAAGTGCAGGGGGAACCAAGAGTACAGCCCATTTGTAAACTGTCAACACAGCCCTGCCACACCTATGCAGAGGCCTGAACAAATCAGGTCATACCAAAGGTTCAGCAGTAGCAGTGTAACAGTGGGGGCTGCTCAGTCTCCCCCTGTAGCAGCCCCAGATCCCTACTGCCACTCAGTGGGGCAGTGGGGGAGATGCAACAAAAATTGCCCTTGCTCTGATGGTATGATATCAGTTCCAGGCTGAACCCGGAAGTGATGTCATCATGTCAACATGACACTCTAAGAGTCACCAGAAACTACGTTTTTACCATCAGGCTGCGACAACGTGGACCCAGAAGTGATGTCATGATTTTGGAGGGGCAGTGCCCCGCATGCCCCTGCCCCTGCCTCCTGCTGTATACCAGCTGCTGGCTGACAACCCTGTGTGACAGGATACACGTTACAGAGCACATGCCTTCGTGAGGCAAGGTTGGCATCTTCCTTCGTGGTCTTCTGGCATTCCTTTCATTCGTCTGGCTCTGTTATGAATTATGTTAACCTGAAACCTTAATCTAGAAGTTGGTTCTGCTTCCTGTTAATAAGTTGCTAATGACTTTTGCTGCTCCTTCCGTGCCCACTGAGTTATTTTGCTTTATGGAGCTCATGCAGTGCTTGCACTGCATGAAGTTTTTTTTCAATGCTCGCTCGGATTAAGATCTTACATTTTTGTAAGCTATTATGTTCAACACTCGGAAACGGAAAGTGGACCCAGAAGTGTTGAACAATCACATCTGATCGCAGAAGAGGGAACTTTACATAAAAGAAGAGGACTAGTCTATACAAATAGAGTCAAATTCCTTCAGGATGCTGTCAGGTTCTTCAGTCAGTCAGTCACACAACACAGACTTCTTCAGAAGACAGTGTTTAATGATGAAACAGTACTAAAGACACGTGTACATTCTCTGTGTCAGTAATGGCTAGATACAGCAGCGACTACTAGGTTATACTACATTCAAACAACTCCCCCCTTCAGCAGAAGCCAATTATACAGTTCGTGCGTGCAGGAAGCTAAGCGGGCTAAGAAGCAAAACATTCTAGGAACCGTTACAATTAGGGCTGGCCCCAGGTGTCTGAGCGCCCAAGGCAGGACAGCCTGGGGTGCCCACCGCACCGGGGATGCCAACTGGGGGGGGGGCGGCAGAGCGCTGGCTTTCCTGGGCGCTCCGCAGCTGGGACTTTTAACATCTGTATTTGCATATCAACAAATTAAGCATCCACACCTTTCCTTGATATTATGCCCCCTTGTTATTAGCGTGTGTGTGTGCGTGCAGGGGGAAAAGCAACTTCCCCCGTTGATGCATAAAGAAAGCTGATGTTTGTATTTTTTAACGACACTACAGTGTTATGTATTAGCTGTAATAAGATGGCCGCCACAGCGGTGGCCTGACCATGCGGCCCGACAAACCTCAGACCTTCGTTCCTAAGACAATAGTCACCTGGATCCAAAAGGAGACCTATTGAATTGTTGACTTGTAAATAAGGCCAATCACGGGTGATGGGTGTGTGTGGGTGTGGTGTGGGGCATGCGTATAAGCCAGTCACTGCCTGGCCAGTTTGTTCTGTGTTCCTCATGTAATCCGATAAACAAGAGCTGATTCACTCTGCTGAGTCTCTGGTCTTAGTACTTTTCATGCAGCATGCAGGTTGTGTGTGTGCATGCGCGGGCAAAGGGGGATGTAAATAAGGTTGCCAGGTACCGTTGGGAAATACTTGGAGATTTTGGGGGTGCAGCCTGTGGAGGGTGGGGTTTGGGGAGGCACAAGACTTTGGTGTAGTGTTGTCAGGTTCCCCACCCACCCCGGCTACCGGCAGGGGATGGGGGTAGGGTTGCCAGATCCAGGTTGGGAAACTCCTGGATATTTGGGGGTATCCTGAGGAGGACGGGGACCTCAGCGGGGTACAATGCCAGAGAATCCACCCTCCGAAGCATCCACTTGCTCCAAGGGAACTATTCTCCGTATTCTGGAGATGAGCCATAATTCCAGGGGATCTCCACGTCCCACCTGGAGGCTGGTATCTCTACTTCAGTGGGGGTCTAATGCCATACAGTCCACCTTCCAAAACGGCCATTTTTTCAAAGTGAACTGATCTCTGTCACCTGGAGATAATTTGTAATCTCAGGAGATCTCCAGCCACCACCTTGAAGTTGTATATCAAAATGAGAGCTCACGGGAGGAGATTGTATCAATATAAACAAACGCTCCGTGAATGAATTATAAACAAAAACAAAAGGATTATATTGTACAAAACAATTCCAACAGTTTTAAATCTTTGTTAAAGTTCAACAAACCCTTGTATATTCTTAAAGAACTAGGATCAAAAAGTACTTGATACAAAGGGGAAATTCTAAATAAAGTCCACAAATCCTTTGTATAAACAGCTTCAGGAGAACAAAGGTTCCGCGTCTACAGGAATATCAGCTATGCATGGCTGGCTTCAAGGCCGCGTTCGCCTTTCGCTTCTTCAGATAGCTGGTACTCTTTAGCTGTAGAATGAAATGAAGATTCAACAATTCTCCTTAAACTAGTTTTCCAATTCCATTTGCCCCACTGATGTTCTTTTTTTCTGCTGAATAGGTTTCTGCAATTTTTTATATTGATACAACCACCTTGAAGTTGGCAACCCTATGTTTAAATCCTGTTCTGGCCCATGTCTTAGTCCAGAGATTTGAAGCACTTTTGTCCAGCTGGGCTCTAATTTGGGAAGTCAACTGAACGGGGAGGGGAATGCTGAAATTATTGAGCATAGTGAAGCCAAGTGCACATGTGTTTTTGTGTAGAGGCTTTAGGCTGCATTTTTTTTTTAAAAAAAAACCTAGACTTCCCCTTCACCTGTTGTAGAAAGATTCCAGGAAAGGAGACAGAAGCCAGTTCATCAGTCTTCTGCCAATTAAGCCTGCCAGTGCCTGTTGTTGTAAGTGGGGATTTTGATTGCCCACAGAACAGGGTGCTTTCCTGTTTATGCCTGAAAACTGGGATGGAGAATCTCTTGGAAAAAGGACAACATCCCTGAGGATTCAGTTCCAGTATGTGGGTGGGTGGGGGAATGACAGAAACAAAGGTGTTCCCCATAGAAAGCAAAGCTGTCAGACTGATTTCCTAACACAACTGGCTATAGTTCTGATATTAAGTAATCCATTGCCTGTTTTTAAATGACATATCTCAATCCAAATAGCATGTGTGTTTGTATGGGCAAACTCCAACTATCCAGGGCCAATTTAGATGTGAGGGCAGATCTTAAAAAATAAATTCTAATAGTGGCTGTGAGAGAATTGTGTGAGGACCCAGAAACTGAGAGAAAGAGTTTGACCTTTCCGCCCTACACCTGTTTCTAAATGCACCCCCCCTGGTAGTTGCCTCACATGGAAAACATGGTTGCCTGTATGTTTGTCTTAACAGGGCAAACAGCCATTCCAGAAAGGCATACTTTAAACTGAGAAAACAGTGCCAAAGGAAAGAGTTAAAATGGACACACACACCTGCGCCACTGGCCATGACCTGAATTTTTCCTGACAAACAGGGCTTTTTTTGTAGAAAAAGCCCAGCAGGAACTCATTAGCATAATAGGCCACACCTAACAGTAGAAATCTATTTGCATATTAGGCCACACCCCTTACAGCACAGTTCATGTTAGGCCACACACCCCTAATATAGCCAATCCTAATGAGTTTCTGCCATTGGGCGTGGCCTATTATGCTAATGAGTTCCTGCTGGGAGTGGCCAACTCAGGAGCCAGCTGGAACTCCGTTCCTGTGTGTTCCTGTCCAAAAATAGCCCTGCTGACAAATATGAATTTGTCTGCAAATGGCTATAAACCAGTTTTGGCTTAATGGCTTAACAGGCTGTTTTTACATCACTTCTTTATGCGTTAGGATCTTTTATGTGGGATGTGTTCAGCCCTGACTTGTACAGAGTAACTTTGGACAAGTCACTGTCTTCCATTCCAGGCTTAGTACTTAGGGTCAAAAATAATTGTGTGCCCAGGCACAATTCAGATTGGTGGCCTAAGGGAAGGTGAAGGGGGTATTTAATGACTCCATCCTTGGCTGGTTTCACTACTTTGAGTCCACTTTGGTGTACATAAAAGCGGGAAAGATCTATTTTAATCAATCAGATAAATCAGAATATCTAATTCTCAACATTGCTCCATCTGTGGAGACTAGGATAAATCCAGAGACTAGGAACATGAACAGACCAGACAGATCTTTCTACAAACCTGAAAAAAGCATCAGGTTTGCAGAAAAATCTGAAATCTAAAAACAGCAGTGGGGGGGGGTGTTTAACCCCTCCCCCCAAATAATAGGAGCAATGCCTGTAGTGTTAAGAAACCTTTATTTTGTGGTAGACTGGGGGGGGGGGCTTTTTCATTTTCTGAGTCAACACCTTCACTTAATGTGAAGTGTTACAATCCAGATATGTCTTTAACAGCTCCAGGAAAACTAGGCCTGGCTCATTTCATGGGGTGCTTGTGAAACTAAACCACGGCTCTGAGCATCGTGGATGAAGAGGGGCTGCACACACAATAAATATATTTTCTGAAGCAAAAAGTAAAGAGCCTTTTATTTTTTTCTTCTATGGAGACAAATTATTTGGAAAAACAGGGAGGCAGCCTGCTGGTATTAGTATGTGAAAGAGTCCCATGGGAGGGAATTCAAAATGAAAATACTCATTTAAGGATCAGAGCTAGTTTTTCTGTGAATGTTGGCCAGAACCAAAATAAAACTGATCTTAGCACAGAGATACCCCCAGCAGGAAACTCCAATATTGGAATGTTCTATATGTTGTTAACAAGGGGAGTATATAAAATTTCAGGTTGCAAACTACTGAAGATCAAACTCAGTTTGCTTTGGTAGATCTATTTCTCCAGCATTCCCCACCCCTCAAAGGTAAAGAGTGGGGCCGCACAACTGGATGGATGTTGTGGCATGGGAGAAGGAGGAGTTTAAACAATATTTCACCACCTTCTGTTGTTAATCCTGTTTGCATTATGGGCAGAAGGGGGTGTGATTGGAATCCAGGGTCCCTGTACTTTTCATTTAAAAAAATAAATCACATCTAGTTTCACCCTTTGAGCCAATAGCGATCCTTGTGAGTTTGAAAACTGATGATTGTGAAAGGGTCTGTCATTGTGGCTCTAAGTCCAAAGTGATTGCCTGGTTGGAGCATGGGGTTTCACCAGGACTCTTTTTGTAGAAAAAGCCCAGCAGGAACTCATTAGCATAATAGGCCAGACCCAACAGCAGAAACATATTAGCATATTAGGCCACACCCCAATGTTACCAGAAGTGTGGTCATCAAGCCACACCCACCTTTTGCTTCCTATTCTGTTTACCTTGTTTGTTGTCAAAACCCAGGGCTTTTTTTGTAGCAGGAACTCCTTTGCATGTTAGGCCACACACTCCTAATGTAGCCAAGCCTTATGAGTATCTGCTGCTGGGTGTGGCCTGTTTTGCTAATGATTTTCTGCTGGGCATGGCCAACTTGGGAGCCAGCCGGAACTCCGTTCCTGTGCGTTCCTGTCCAAAAATAGCCCTGGGTTTCACATTGTTTCTTAAGGGTTCTTTCAATTCAATTTGATTTATTACAATCAAAGATCAGCAAATCCCTTAAAATGTTACATGTAGTTAACAACAGAAATTCAGCCAGACAATTGACACAGATAAAAATTTGAGTGAATAAGACAAAGTGAGTTTTTAAATTTCCTAAGAAGTAATAGTCTTCTGTCTGGTTAGCACAAAATCTTGCCACCTTAGCAGTAGTTTCATTATAGGGTGTCTGCTAAAAGAAGAGCAGAATAAAACCGATTAGACCTGCCTGGGTAGGCGATGATTATTGGAGTAATATATTTAGAATAAATCTTGTGATAAAATTGACAAGATAAAAAAACGTGCTCAATTGTCTCGACCTGTCCAGAATTACAAGGATGGGGTCGGCTTATGTATGGTTAATGGTTCTTTGAATGGACAAGTTACCCAGATTATGCAACAGGAACCCTTGCAGCTGAAAATTTTGAATGGGGAGGAGAGAATCAGAGTTTCTAGTTAGAGTGTGCGGATTTGGGTGTGTACCAGTGCTCCCTCTAAGCTGTGGAGTCTTGTGAGCAAAAATTCTACTTTGTGAGCTACTGGCATTAAAGTTGTGAGTGAGCGATTTGGCTGCTGCATAAATTAGTTTGCTCTGGAGCCATTCCTTCCTGAGCGAAGGCAAAAATGCATGAGCTGGAGGCTAAAAAACTGTGAGCTAGCTCACACGATCTCAGCTTAGAGGGAACACTGGTGTGTGTCAAGTATGAGACTCAACAAGGGATTCAGTTTCAAGTGATTTCAGCTTTATTAAACAGCAACTGTAAGTGAGGAACACACACAACAAGGGGAGCACAGCTCCTTTTTTTAAACTCTCCCGGGCTGTCAAAGCCACACCCATTACAAGTTAAAGACCAATCAGAATACAGGGATAAAGGCCAATCAGGACTGTTCACTCTTTGCAACAATATCACTCAGTGATTGGGTAGGTTTCGCAGAAACCGACCAATAGCAATGCGACATCTGAAGAGCCACATTCAGACTCAAGCTTAACATGTGAATAGATAGGAGCGATTCACATTCAGTACATAACAGTGTGCACCCAAGGAGACTGCCCAGGCTGCTTGCAAGAAATCTGCTGGGGGAGTCTCTGGTTGTATCAGGAAATAATGCTCTGCTTGTATCAGGAAATAAGACATGCATTAGAGAGGCATTATAAACCCCGTAGTATGGCCCCTGGAACTTCTCTCCGCTCAGTGATATTGGTGCCAGAATTGGGATAATGTTTTTCCTTGGAGAAAAACTCTGGGCTGATGAGTGAGCCAGGAGGAAGAAAAGAACAGGAGCTCCTGAAATCACAGCTGCACTTTGTCAGAGACCTGAAGGAGGCATGTAAAGCAAATGTGAAGTACCATGTGAGCTGGGAAAACAGCAGGCAACAGATTCATGAGGAGGTGAGAGGCTTGTTTATGCAACAACTGCAAGGGCCCAAACCCAACCCTGAAGCTCTACGGCCTTGCAGCCCCTTGAAGGTGACCAGGGAGGGCCCTGAGGAGGAAGACTCAAGGGCATAGACTTTCCAATTTCCCCGGGTGGGGGGGCGGCGGCGCTGGGGCTGGGCCAGAGGCATTGCTAATGTCAGAAGAGCTCTTCTCTTCTCTCGGAGGAAACAAAGGGCTCTGGTTAAGTAGCAAACTTGGGAGCGGGAAAACAACAGTGGCAGCAAGAGGCCACAGGAAAGGTGCCCAGGCACCCAGCCACCCCAAGGCCAGTGATCCTCCATGGATGCTGGCCTCCCCGCCCAACCTCCCTGCATGGCTCTGCAAGACAAGCCTTGTGTGTGTGGGGAAAATGGAAGAACAAGGGCACCGGGCACCCAGCTGCCCCAAGGCTGGCAATCCTCCATGGATGCCAGCCTCCCCCCCGCAAGCTCCTCGCACCCCACCCAAAGTCTCAGAAAACAGAGGGGAAAAAACCTCCACTTTCAAAATTGGTTGGGGGGTGGCATGGGGTGGTGGTGGCAAGGCTTGTGAGCCTGGTTGCCCGGGGCGGCTCAGTCATCCTGGAAAATTTTGGGGATAGCCTCAGCCCCCAAGCCCCCTGAAGATGACGCCTATGGACTTGAGCTGTGGAGTGTTAATGTCGGTAAGCTGAGAATCAGTAGGGCACTGTCTGCATGCAAGCGGTGACAAAAATGAAAAGCAGTAGGGAAAGACCCAGCAATAAAGTTGCCAGTCTTCAGGCGGGACCAGGAGATTTCCTGGAATTAGAACTGATCTCCAGCTGACAGAGATCAGTTCTCCTGGAGAAAATGGCTGCTTTGCAGGGTGGACTCTGTGGCCTTATACCCTGACAAGGTCTCTCCCCTCCCCAGCCCTGTCTCTCCTCAGGCTCCACCCCCAAACTCTCCAGGTACTTCCCAGCCCAGAGTTGGCAACCACAGACAGAAATGAGAAAAGAGCTGGGAGAAGACTTTGCAGGCCTTTGTTGTACAAATAAATTTCCAGCCAAGAAATGGAGTCAAAAATGAGGAGGAAGATCTTAGTGTTTTAATTGCAACCAAAACATCCGAAAACAGGCCAGACAGCCTATCCAAAATTCACGGCTTTCTGAGCACAACCAGGAAATACATGAAATTTTATACTTCAAATGACATCATCACACCACCATCATGAAAATAATATTCAAAAAGCATAATTGGTTACAAAAAATCAAACATCATCTGAATAAAAATCAAATACGAAGAAAGGCGTGTCTACACAACAGCGTCAATTGTTTACGTAATCTAACCTAAATATTATCAAGCAAGGTTTCTATGCATCCAAACAAAGGTGTTTTTCTCTGATACGGAGCTAAAAATCCTTTTTGACCCAGACACTGTGAAATTGTAACCTAAACAATTAAAAGCCATGAACTTTATATCTGTCTTTCTTGTCTGCTAGCATTAACCCAACCTAGAAGAGAAAGGCCTACTACTTAATAGGCCTATATTCAGGGCTATTTTTGGGCAGGAGCGCACAGGAACGGAGTTCCGGCTGGCTCCTGAGTTGGCCACGCCCACCAGGAACTCATTAGCATAACAGGCCACACCCAACAGCAGAAACTCATTAGGATTGGCTACATTCGGGGTGTGTGGCCTAACATGCAAAGGAGTTCCTGCTCCGAAAAAAGCCCTGGGTTTTGACAACAAACAAGGTAAACAGAATAAGGAGCAAAAGGTGGGTGTGGCTGGATGACCACACTTCTGGTAATGTGGGGGTGTGGCCTAATATGCTAATGAGATTCTGTTGGGTGTGGCCTATTATGCTAATGAGTTCCTGCTGAGCTTTTTCTACAAAACAAGCCCTGCCTATATTACATCCTGAGAAAACCTTGCTTAGGAGGAAAAAACCCTATAAAACCAGAAAAATATGAATAATCAAAAGGAAATAAATGTTATAATCAGGTCTATGCTACACCTTGAAGGCTGCAGCCATGTGAGAAGAATGGCCTTTTAATGGGCTTCTTTACCACATTTACACGCATGAAAGGGAAAGCACACGATGAAATACACAAAAGAGTGGGCAACCCATGCTGGAAGTGAGCATCTTGGAAGTATAGTAAGCTCTGAGGAGTGTGTGGAAGGTAGTGATGAGGCTTACCTAGCTACCTGCCTGTTCCCTCCAGCAGTTCTTCTCTGTGGCCAGCAGATAAGTAGGCTTATCACTGCCCCAGTGGGGGCCGAGGGTCTCCCACCTCCAGCTCCTGATGCCCACCACCACTTAGAGCGGCAGCAGAAGTCATCATCCTCTGCACTTCTACATCATTTCCAGGGAAAACCTAGAAGTGATGTAAGTTAACTCTAGGAATCACCAGGAACTCTTTGGTAAAACCTAGAACTACCCTATGTTGCTTCTTTGTTTCCCCCATAAGTGACATAACTGTGCAGAGGATGTTGCAGCCCCCTCCCCATTTCCCTGCCCACCACCCTTCTGCCAGTTGGAGAGGGAGAACACTAATACACAATAGAAATTTGGTGGTGGGCACCGGCTCACCAGGGTCAGTGGGAGGAAAGGTCTGCTAAGTAACCAGTGCATTCCTGCTTCTTGCCAGCAAGCAGAAAAGGCCTAGTTAAAGCCTCTTGGAAGCCAATTATTACCTCCCATGCCTTTTCAGTGTTGGATGATCTGGTTTTAGTAGAGCCAAGAATCACTATTAATGTAGCAGAGTGCACTAGGCATTTCCATGCAGCAGAGCTTCGGTACTGAGTGCGCTAGCAGACTTAGAAAGTTACACAGAGCCAGTAGCCAGATTTAAAACTAATAAGAGTTCTTTATTATATGGAACTCCATTCTAAACAGTATAGATGAGAGACTGGGATAGAAGCTATTCTAACTATCTAGGGCCCCGGTCATACGGGCCAGAAAACGCGGGGGAGAGGCAGTTCGCCCCGGAGCTAAATAAGGCGCGGTAGCCTGATCACATGGGCCACCGGGTTGCCACACTCCAGCTCTGCGCCCCGATCACACTGCGCTGCTGCAGTGCGGCAAAAAAGCAGCGAAGTGCACATGCGCCATTAGGGGGCGGGCCGCTGTCGGTGTCTTGTGTGTGCGCATGCGCTGTTCAGCGTTGGTGCGCATCCCATGGACACCTACAACATCCAGAAACCCTGGGGACATGGGCGGACGTCGGAAGCCGCGGGATACTGGCGCTCCCGCGATCAGACGCCAGCCTTTGCCCCGGGGTTTCCAGAAACTAGTACTTCGGACCTACTCGTTTTTTACTCCGCGTTTTCCACTGGAAGCCGCGGGTTGGCCACGGGAGCACTACGCCTCCCAGATGTGCTCGTATGATCGCGCATGGAAAGTCCGCAGGGCTCCCATGCCTTCAGCGGGGCAAATGCTCAGTGTGAACGGGGCCTAGGATGAGTATGGATGCAGGGAAGAGTGTCCCTGCATCTATTGTTCACCTGTGATGGTAAAATGTGCTCCTTCTTTGTGTGTGAGAGAGGAAGTCTCTCTCTATCTGTGAGAGTGAATTGTCAAGCTGGAAGGAAGGAAGCTCCTCCCTAAGAATAGCATTCTACTTCAAAGGGATAGGATCAGATAACAGGAAGGAAAGGATGCTGTGTCTTGTCCTGACCTGTCTATCTGACTAAATCTATGGTGACCTCCTGAAGACTGAGGCAGGGGACAGTCCTTCACTTTTCTAACGCTCAGTTGAAACGTCTCTTCCTCCTCCCCCTCCTCCTGCTGTTTAATTACTTCATTAAAGTTCTTGTTTCACTTGGAACCTTCCAGGGCTGATAATAGAAGTGCTGGCCCTGAAGGGACTTCAGCGCTTGTCTCAAAGCTTATTACCAGAGGCAGGCTACTAATCTGTATTGATATTACAGTCTTGTAATTTTTTAAAAAAATCATGTAGTCCCAGTTGAGGGAAGAAATTATGGGACTTGGGTCTGTTAACGGTGTGTGTGGGGGGTTACAAAAAAGAAAGGAGTGGTGCTTCCAGCCCACCGGCCTCAACGACGGATGGCCGGTGGGAAAGAAAGAAAGAAATTCAAACACAACTCCCAGACCCTCCAGTCACCTATTACCAAAAACATATAGTAGAAAGTAGCAAGAGTCCAGTAGCACCTTGAAAGCTAACAAAATTTGTGACAGGGTATGAGCTTTTGTGAGTCACTGCTCATTTTTGAAGAATTTATGGCAGGGTAGGAGCTTTCGTGAGTCACTGCTCACTGTGATTCACAAAAATTCCTAACCTGCCACAAATTTTGTTAGCCTTCAAGCTGCTACTGGACTCTTGATCTTTTTGAAGTATCTCAAGAAGTGAGCAGTTCCTGCTCCCTCTAAGATGTGGAGTCTTGTGAGCAAAAATTCTATTTTGTGAGCTACTGGCATTAAAGCTGTGAGCAAGCAATTTGGCTACTGCATAAATTAGTTTGCTCTGGAGCCATCCTTTCTAAGCTAAGACAAGAATCTGGAGGCTAAAAAACTGTGAGTTAGCTCACACTAACTCAGCTTAGGGAGAGCACCCTGCCACAAATTTTGACTGATTTCCCACTAGCCGCTGCTCTGTCCTAGCTCTTCCTTTCCCCCCGATTCTATGTGTCAATTTCCCACTACTTGCTGCGTTGCCGCATTTTGCCCTGCAGCTTCACCCGATTTCCCCCGCGTCTTCTCGATCCGACTGAGAAGACGTGGGGGAAATTGGCTGAAGCTGCGGGGCAATATGTGGCAACACAGCAAGTAGTGGGAAATTGACATGTAGAATCGGGGGGGAGGAAGAGCGAGGATGGAGTAGCGCTAGTGGGAAATTGGTCTTTGGTTGAATCTGCATTTGCATTTTTAAATCAGTTGCGTGCAGCTGTGATACCATCTTTCTCTATGCTTGTTTGAATGTTGTTTGGAGAAGATTCTTTTAAAGCAGTGTGGAAGTGCAATGACAGTGGAGCCGCCCCGAAAGGACGATAAACATATGTGGACGGGCGAAAGTATGCCAGCACTGTTGAGGTGTGAAAATGACACCAAATGTGGACAGCTTTTTTGGAGACGGAGTCAAAAGGCTGGGGCGCCGGTGGGAAAGACAAATGCAGATTCGGCCTTTGTTAGTCTTCAAGGTCCTCCTGGACTTTTGCTCTTTTCTGCCGCTACAGACAGAATAACACACGGCTACCCGTTTTGTTCCATCTCCATGGAAGGCAAACACAAGCAGAACTTAAAATAGAAGTAGGCTTTCATTCAACAAAGATGGATGGGGAACCAAAGCAGGACACACATATACAAAACTCAGACAACACAGAGTAAAGTTGGACCCCAAGAGGTGATCGCAGTCTTTTACTGTCTCTCTGGAGCTTTCTGAAAGCCTCTCCCAATCTGCCTGCTGTGGCTTGGCTGGCTGTGGTGGTGCTGTTCTTTGAGCTTTTCTGTGTCACTTCAAATCTCCAGATGCTGCAGCTCTCTGGAAGCTCCTTCCCAGGTCACTCTGCCCTCTGTTCTTGGACCCAGGTGGCTTCTGTCTCCTTCCCCCTCCCCAGGAATTCTTTTTTTCTGCTTCAGAACTCTTTCCCCTCAGGACTGCCCTTTCCCTCGGCCCTCTCCCATGGCATTCCCACAGCACTCCTCAGGGACAAATGTCTTCGCCCAAAACTCCAGTAGAAGGCCAGACCCTCAGGGTTACACACAGTTGTAGACCCAACAGAGTGATTTAGTGGGAGGGGAATAAAATCACAGGTTGAGCAGGGCAAGGGGACAAAACAGCAATAATTTGCCTAGTGTGTGTGTCAGCTTTGCCTGAAGCTCAAAAGATCAGCATACCCAGGGCTATTTTTGGGCAGGAACGCACAGGGATGGAGTTCCGGCTGGCTCCTGAGTTGGCCACGCCCAGCAGGAACTCTTTAGCATAACAGGCCACACCCAACAGCAGAAACTCATTAGGATTGGCTACATTAGGGGTGTGTGGCCTAACATGCAAAGGAGTTCCTGCAACCAAAAAAGCCCTGGGTTTTGACAGCAAACAAGGTAAAGAATATAAGAAGCAAAAGGTGGGTTTGGCTGGAAGACCATGCTTCTGGTAACACGGGGGTGTGGCCTAATATGCTAATGAGTTCATGCTGTCGGGTGTGGCCTATTACGCTAATAAGTTCCTGCTGGGCTTTTTCTACAAAAAAAGCCCTGAGCATACCTGAGAATTTTCGTAAGGATAGAGGTCCAAAGTGCGGGCCTCAAAACAGAGGCTTGTCTCTGACATGACGTGACTCAGTGGAAGAGCCTCTGCTTTGCATGCAGAAGGCCCCAGCTTCAGTCCCCGGCAGCATCTTCAGTCAAAAGCACCAGGGCAGTCAGTGATGTGAAAGACCTCTGTCTGAGACCCTGGAGAGCAGCTGCCAGTCTCAGTAGACAATACTGACTTTCAGGGCTTTTTTTGTAGAAAAAGCCCAGCAGGAACTCATTAGCATATTAGGCAACACCCCTGACAGCACAGCGCATTAGCATATTAGGCCACACCCCCATGTCTCCAGAAGTGTGGTCATCTAGCCACACCCACCTTTTGCTTCTTATTCTGTTTACCTTGCTTGTTGTCAAAACCCAGGGCTTTTTTGTAGCAGGAACTCCTTTGCATGTTAGGCCACACACCCCCTAATGTAGCCAATCCTAATGAGTTTCTGCTGTTGGGTGTGGCCTATTATGCTAATGAGTTCCTGCTGGGCATGGCCAACTCGGGAGCCAGCCGGAACTCTGTTCCTGTGCGTTCCTGCCCAAAAATAGCCCTGCTGACTTTGATGGACCAGTGGCCTGATTCAGTATCAGGCAGCTTTATGTGTTCATATATGCGTTCACACCTTACCTCTGAGGATTGGGGGGTACACAGAAACTGTCACGGAAGTTCATGTGGAAGGAAACAGCCCCTCAAATACCTTGGTCCTAATCCTTTTATGGCTTTTTAGGCAAAAACCTCAGCTTCTGTATGCCTCCTATTAGCCTTTAGTGGGTAAACAAATGCAAAAAGTTAATCAGTCCATACATCCCAGTACATATAATACTACATCAGGGATATTATCACATTAACGGAGATGAGGGTCACAGAGAATATAAAACCACTGATCTCGGTTATCTGGAGGGCAACTATAGTAGACAAAGATCTCCTAAATGGCCACCTGGAGGTTAGCAACCCTAGATCATGCCTGGCCTGATGGTGTATCCTAGAAGTCTGCATGTAAAGTACTGGGTTTCGGGCCTCATGACTCGGACGACGACATAAGAGAAGACGCGTTTATTCGTACTTCACACAAGACAAAGAACACACAGTAACGGCCGGAGGCCAACTATATACAGTTAGGGGGGACGGCCCTATCTTCCTATTGGCGGGTTTGAATCGCCCGCCAATGCTGCCATTGGTTCACTACTGGCGAGCTCAGGAACCTAGTCCCTATTGTTCTCAGAGAGCGAAGCTTGGCTGTATTTCGCCAGCTCTGCCTTCTGATCCCAGGACACAACACCCCTCCCCCCATAGTTCGTCTCCTATCAGGTGACGTAGTCTTTTAAGTATGCTGGTGCCCTCCGTTCTCTTAGTGAACGTCGGGGGCCGGTACCGGACTGGCGGGGCCCCTATCGGGTGGTCCGCCAGCACAGGAGCTTGGACCTCTGGTAGTAGCCGAGGCGGTGACGGTGGCGGCTGTAACGGCGGCAGCAGCGGCGGCGGCGGTTCAGCTGTCACCGGGGCCCCCTCCGGATTCCGTGGACTTTCTGGCGCTGGCTCCGCTGACGGTGCTTGCGGTCGATCGGATGATGGGGTGGCGGCGGCATTTCCCGGTAACTGGATCTCTGTGTCGGGGTCTTGCCGCCTCCGGAGCTGGTCGACGTGTTTACGGAGGACCCGGTCCCCATCTGTTAGGACTTCGTATGACACTGGCCCGGTGGGTTTTAGGATGCGCCCGGCCACCCACTGCGGCCTCGCCCCGTAGTTCCGGAAGTAGACAGGGTCTCCCGGTAGGAAGCTTCGGGGCGCCTCCCTGTTCTCGACCAGCTTTCTCTCTGGGGCTCGGTCCGGGTGGAGTCTGTCTAATAAGGTGGTAGGGCGGCGGCCCATTAATAGTTCTGCGGGGCAATGCCCGGAGATGGGGTTTGGGGTGGTGCGGTATGTGAGAAGGAAGCGGGCCCGCCGAAACTCCCAGTCCCCCTCCGTTATGCGGCTCAGGGCCTCTTTGGCGGTGCGTACCGTCCTCTCCGCCTGTCCATTGGTTGCCGGGTGGAAGGGCGCTGATCGTATGTGCCTGATGAGGTTCCTTTCGAGGAACGCTTGAAACTCCGCAGATGTGAACGCTGCCCCGTTGTCCGACACGATTGTGTCGGGTAACCCGTGCGTCGCGAATATTTTCCGCAGGGCCCGTATTGCCGCTTTGGCAGAGGTGGTAGACACTGGGCTTATTTCCACCCATTTCGAGTAGGAGTCTACCGTTACCATGAACTGGAGCCCCTGAAACGGCCCCGCAAAGTCCATGTGTAGGCGTGACCACGGCTTGTGGGTAGACTCCCAGCTTTGGGTTGGCGCTCTCGGGGGATTGGGGCGGACTTCCTGACATCGTGTGCACCCTCGGACCCAGGTTTCAATTTCGGCGTCCATCCCGGGCCACCACACGTAGCTCCGTGCCAGAGCTTTCATTTGTACAATGCCGGGGTGGGCCTCATGTAGCGTTTCTAGAACCCCTTGTCTCATGGGCCCCGGGATGACCACCCTGTCCCCCCATAACAAGCATCCTTTTAAGGCGGATAGCTCTTCCCGCCTGGCTTTGTATGCCATGAACTCTGGCCCTGTCTGTTCCGCTGGCCATCCCCTCACCACCCAGTTTAGGACCCGGGAGAGAATGGGATCTCGGGACGTGCGGGCGGCCACGTCTGCAGCCTGAAGGGGGGGGTTTGGCAGCTCCTCCATTAACAACACTGCGGGAGCCGGGGCCGGATCTTCCCCTGTATGCGGCAGCGGCAGGCGGCTCAAGGCATCGGCATGACCCAGCGCCTTGCCCGGCCGATGCTCCAACTGGTACTGGTAGCCCGCCAAAAACAAGGACCAGCGCAACACCCGGGGCGACAGTACCTGCGGCGTTTGTTTGTCCGCCGCAAACAGTCCCAAGAGCGGCTTATGGTCGGTTACGAGCGTGAAGGGCCGCCCGTACACAAAGTTGTGAAACTTTTTACCCCCGCCACCAGTGCCAAGCCCTCCCGGTCGATTTGAGCATAGTTCCGCTCCGCGGAGGACAGCGTGCGGGAGTAGTAAGCCACCGGGACTTCCCTCCCATCCGGTAGCTTGTGGGCCAAGACTGCCCCGACCCCATACGGTGATGCGTCGCACGCAAGGATTACCGGGAGCTTTTCATCGAAGTGGGCGAGCACTGCGTTGGAAATCAAGAGTACTTTAACCCCCCGAAACGCCGCCGCCTCCCTCGCTCCCCATGCCCAAGGTGTCGCCTTATCCAGCAGCCTGTGCAGGGGTTCGGCCACGGCGGCCTTGTGGGGAAGAAAGGCGTGGTAAAAGTTCAGGAGGCCTAAGAACGCCTGGAGCTCGGCCTTGGACTTCGGGGCGGGGGCCTCCACGATGGCCTTCACTTTGTCCCTCGCCGGATGCAGGCCTGTTGCGTCTACCCGGTATCCCAAGAACTCCACCTCCGGCACCCCGAGGAGGCACTTTTCCCGCTTCACTTTCAGCCCCGCGGCTTGGAAGCGTTCCAGTACCGTTCGGAGGCGGGCGGCGAAGCTTTCCGGGGTGGTCGCGGCGATGAGGACGTCGTCGAAGAACGGCGTCACCCCAGGGATCCCTTTCAACAAATCGTCCATGAGATTTTGGAAGATCCCTGGGGCCACACTGACCCGAACTGCAGCCGCTTCACCCTGAAGGCGCCCCGGTGGGTTACAATTGTTTGCGCCTCGGCCGTGGCTGCATCCACCGGGAGTTGCTGGTACGCCTGCGCGAGATCCAGCTTTCCAAATATGCGCGCCCCCGCCAGTGTTGCTAAGACGTGGCTGACCACGGGTACGGGGTATGCGTGCGCCTGAAGTGCCTGGTTTATGGTGCACTTATAATCCGCGCAGATGCGGATTTCCCCGTTTGGCTTAACGGGTGTCACAATCGGGGTCTCCCATCGAGCGTTCGGGACAGGCTCTAGGACTCCCTGGGCCACTAGCCGGTCCAGTTCGGCCTCTATTTTAGGGCGGAGGGCCAGGGGCACGGTGCGGAAGCGCCGTCGGATGGGCGTCACTGTGGGGTCTAAGTGGAGCGACACCGGGGGCCCTTTATAACACCCCAGTTTCCCGTCAAAGACTTCGGGAAATTCCTTGCACACCGCCCCCAGTCGCGCATCCCGCACTTATTCACTCCCCCAATTGTGATGCCTAGGGCCTCAAACCATGCCCGCCCCAGGAGACTCACGAGATTTCCCTCCACCACCACCAAGTCCAAGTTCCCCTCAAAGTCTCGGTATTGCACTCGGAAAGTGCCGACTCCCCGGATGGGGACAGGGTTCTTTTGAAAGTCCACCAAGCTTAGTTGCGATGGACGTAGAGGGGGTCCCCCTGACGGGCAAAGTCTTTTTAAAGTGTCCATGGAAATGATGGACGCCGCCGATCCCGAGTCCACCTCCATGCAGCAAGGGGACCCCTCGATCCGCACGGTTACTTGGATCTTCGGGGTGGAGGAGAGGTTGGGGTTGGGGAGGCGAAGTACCTGCAGCGGCTGGTCGGTGAGGTGGTTCAACTCGGCGACCTCTTCCGTCGTCTCGTAGGCGGTGGACGATGCGCGATGCGGTGGGGCCGACGATCTCGAATTCCGGGGGCCCTTGGATCGGCAGACCCGTGCGAGGTGTCCCTGCTTTCCGCACCCGTGACAGACAGCATCCCGGAACCTGCAGGATTTCCTTGCGTGGCCTTCCCCGCAGCTGGCACAGACGACCCTGTTGCCGGAAGGCTTGGCTGGCTCTCTGTTGGCCTGCTGGAACGGCGCCGGCCGGCGTTGTTGAGGTCTGAGGGCGAAGACCTCTTCCGTGTCCACATTCCCGGGACTTGGACTCCTTCCGACCACATGGGCGGCCGCGGCCGGCGTTCCCCTTCTGCGGCCTCGTGGGCTGTTGCGGCGTCTAGGGCCTCGTCCAAGGAGAGCTTCCGGTGTCCCACCAACTTGCGCCGCAGCTTGGAGTCTGCCAGGCCCCACACGAACTGCATCAGCAGGTTGTCCTCCACCTTCGGGAACACGCAGTCCACCGCGAGCGCCCTTAGCGCGGCCAGGAAGGTGGCTATGGATTCCCCTTGGGCCTGGACTCGCCTCTGGAACTCCATCCTCTTGGCCAGGAAGGTCGGCCGGGGGCTGAAGTAAGCGTTGAGGACATCCAGGATCTCCCCAAACGAGCTCTCCAAGGCCGTGCGGGGCACCAAGAGGCTCTTGGCGAGGCGGACGGTTTGGGTGCCGCAGGCGTTCAGCAGGATCGCTCGTTTCTGGTCGGGGTGGCGGATTTCGTTGAGCTCCAAATAGCTGATGAGCTGGTCGACCCATGCGTCTCAGGTTTCTGGCTGCGACGGATCGAAGTGCTCCAGTGTTACGTGCGAAGCGGCCATGGTTCTGTCTGGTAAGGCGTGCGCCGGGGCGAGCGGTGCGGTGCTGCTCTCGGGGTCAGCGATGCGATGCTCGGCGAGCGGTGCGGTGCTGCTCTCGGGGTCAGCGATGCGATGCTCGGCGGTGTCCTTTTCGTCGCTCATGGAGTCATGGAAGGCGTTGAAATCCCACCTTCGTCGCCACTGTAAAGTACTGGGTTTCGGGCCTCATGACTCGGACGACGACATAAGAGAAGACGCGTTTATTCGTACTTCACACAAGACAAAGAACATACAGTAACGGCCGGAGGCCAACTATATACAGTTAGGGGGGACGGCCCTATCTTCCTATTGGCGGGTTTGAATCGCCCGCCAATGCTGCCATTGGTTCACTACTGGCGAGCTCAGGAACCTAGTCCCTATTGTTCTCAGAGAGCGAAGCTTGGCTGTATTTCGCCAGCTCTGCCTTCTGATCCCAGGACACAACACTGCAGATGGTTGCTTATTTATTCATCCATTTAATAAATTCATACCTCCACACTGCTAACCCTCAGGGCTTCACAAGGCATCATCTAACATCAAACAGGGGTGACAAAGGTACAATCAGATCAATAAAACAGTAAAAAAGTAAAGTCTACATTAAAAATCAGAATAAACAAGAGAGAAAATGTTTAAAAACCACAGTAATTAAAAACCCTTAAATTTAAGAAGTCTATCATTCAAACAAACAAACCACACACACACAGATAGCTAGCTGGGTGACCTTGGGTTAGTCACAGTTCTCTTAGAGTCCTCTCAGCCCCAGCTACCTCACAGGGGGTGTCTGTTGCAGGGAGTGGAAGGTGAATGTAAACCACTCTGAGACTTCTTTGGGTAGTGAAGGGTGGGGTATGAAAACCAACTCCTCCTCCTCTTCTTCTCCTTCTCGTAGTGCCAAGATGGAGAAGGCTGGCACAGTGTGGAGATGTCAGACCAGAAGGAAGGAAGATTCCAGTAGCAATCTCTCTCTCTGACTCTCTCATAGACCCCCTCTGAAGTCTGAGGCTAAAAGACAGCGGAAGGTCCTTCACTTCTAACACTTTAAGGGTTTGTTTTTCTGCTGTGACACAGTTAAGACTAGCCAGAGGGTCTCTAACCTTCGAGCGACAATGTAATTGGAACTACTGTTTTATGTTCCTGGAAAAGTGCCTAAATTTGCCAAGCAAATCCTTCGTTGCTTGGTGAACAACAGGAACAGCTACATACAAAGAATGCTCGTCAGCCCCAGGGCTAGGGGGAGCATAGCACATTAAGGGAAGCCCGTGTTTTAGTGGAAATGGTTTTCTGGAATGGACTGTTTTGATGACTCCCCTGCACTAAGGTGTTGTGATTTGTTGAGATCACTAGAAATAAGGGTGTTGTTTGGAAACAACGGGGGGACGGGGCGCAAGAGCTCGCTTTAGTTGTTCTAGAGCAAGGGTGTCAAGCATAAGGCCTGGGGTCCAGAACTGGCCCACCTGGGGCTCTTATCTGGCCTGTAAGAAACTGGCACGAGGGAGGGAACAGGAGGCTGCTCGGGGGGGGGTGTGTGTTAGCGGAGCCTCTCCAGTTGTGGCTTCAGCAGAGCAGAATAACCTCGTCTGCAGCAGTCAAACAAAACCCTGTCGCTTCAGTTGCGAGCCAGTTTGGTGTAGTGGTTAAGTGCGCGGACTCTTATCTGGGAGAACCGGGTTTGATTCCCCACTCCTCCACTTGCACCTGCTGATGTGACCTTGGGTCAGTCACAAGCTCTGGCACAGCTGTTCTCTCAAGGACGGTTTCTGTCAGAAGTTCTCTCAGCCCCGCCTACCTCACAGGGTGTCTGTTGTGGGGAGGGGAAGGGAAAGGAGTTTGTGAGCTGCTCTGAGACGCCTTTGGGCAGTGAAGGGCGGGGTATAAATCCAAACTCTTCTTCTTCTTCAGTGGCAGCCTCACTAGTAAGTTGGGAGTCACCGCAGTGGCATCCACACTGGCGCAGGGTTCCAAAGTGAGGTCGCGTGCCTCTCCACTCGGCCTGCAGCTATGGGGATGCTGTCCTGAACGGCCACGGGCAGTGTTCCCTTTAAGCTTAGTGTGAGCCAGCTCACAGTTTTTTAATCTCCAGCTCACAGATTTCTGTCTTCGCTCAGGAAGGAGGGCTCCAGAGCAAACTAATGTATGCAGTGGTGAAATGGCTCGCTCACAACTTTAATGCCCAGTAGCTCACAAAGTAGAATTTTTGCTCACAAGACTCCACAGCGTAGAGGGGGCATTGGCCACAGGCGGGGCTTTTTTTGTAGAAAAAGCCCAGCAGGAACTCATTAGTATAATAGGCCACACCCAACAGCAGGAACTCATTAGCGTATTAGGCCACACCCTGAAAGCACAGCTCATTGGCCTATTAGGCCACAGCCCCATGGTACCAGAAGTGGGGTCATCCAGCCACACCCACCTTTTGCTTCTTATTCTGGTTATTTTGTTTGTTGTCAAAACCCAGGGCTTTTTTTGTAGCAGGAACTCCTTTGCATGTTAGGCCACACACCCCTAATGTAGCCAGTCCTAATGAGTTTCTGCTGTTGGGTGTGGCCTGTTATGCTAATGAGTTCCTGCTGGGCGTGGCCAACTCAGGAGCCAGCCGGAACTCCGTTCCTGTGCGTTCCTGCCCAAAAATAGCCCTGGCCACAGGGATTGGTGTTTGCATGGGGGGGGGGAATGCAGACAGTCCTCTGCTGGGGCCTGCTGGCAGCCAGCGCCACCACCAAATTCGAGGAGCCCATGCGCCAGCTGTGCTTTTGCCTATGGGGACATTCCTCAGCAGTTTCTTCCACACATTGGGGGCCTAGTCTTGCCACAAAGTACATGACTTGGTGGCCAGCTCTCTCTCCCCATGGACCACCCAGCAGCCTTCAATCATAGGCAGCAGCCACCTTGGGGGGGAGGGTTATACTGGTCGCTGGGTGGCCTGGGGCCTCTGCCACGTGCATGGCCTTGTGTGCGCAGTGCCCGCTCCCCCATCAGATGACCTGGAGGCCTTTGGTCTGGGGTGGCTGCTGTTGTATGTATGGGGGTGACGTGACTTGCTGACGATCTATGGCTTGAACCCCCAGTGCCACCCCACCATAGATCCCCTGGAAGCCTTGGCCAGAGGTGGCTGCTGCCACATGGCCATCTCCAGCTTTCTGGGCTTTACTTGGCATGGGCCTCACCATGCACATGGCATTGCACCTGGGCTACTGTTCTGCCACTTCTGCAGCTGTCTTCCCAGTCCCCTTCCCATGATGGCTTGGGGGCAGGGGGAGCTTGCAATGCCCAAGTGCTTTATGTTTTTACCCTGGAGTCTGAGCTCACAGCATTGGGGGTGGGACCAGACTGGAGCAGGGGTTTGTACCCCCCTCCCAGCAGCACAGAAGCTTTTGCCCAGTGCTGCACTGCTGGCTCTTCAGTCCACCCATGCAGGTTTTCCTCTCCACCTCCCCCAGCCCAGGTGGCCTTGCAGTGAGGACACACCAACTCAGAGTATACCAGCTGCTGTCCTTTATAAAGTTTGTATCTCCGGTACCTGGCATTATGTTTTATGCCACAAACGGCCTGGTCCAACAGTCACATTTATGCCCTGTAGTAAATGAGTTTGACACCTTTGTTAGGTCTCTCTCTCTCTCTCTCTCTCTCTCTCCCTCCCTCCCTTCTTTCTGTCCAACCAGGATGCAGTTCTGGTGGCATTTGTGGAAGTGCCTGGCTTCCTTACCATAACCATGCCAGTGACACCCATAGCCAATATTCCACAAAAGGGAATTAGGAAAAAATTTGAATTTCTCATCCCTGCTGTTTTGACTCCTGGGCCCTTATTTTGGTTTAATTTCTTCCTTCTGCAAATCAAACCTGGGATTCTTTATTTCTGTTCCATTTCCTGTGCACTGAGGTTTTTGGAACAGACTTCGGCACTGCTTGTGTAACAATAAACCACCATGATACATTACGGGCTCATGTGTACGAGTGTTTTATATATGAGTGCTGCACATATGAACAAAGTTTGAGTCCAGTGGCACCTTTAAGATCAACAAAGTTTTATTTGAGGTATAAGCTTTTGTGTGCAAACACACATGAAAACTAGCTGTGTACACAGCCCAAACAAAATTGCAAAATTAGCAGGGAAAAGCAGAGGACCAAAAATACTGACTCAAATATAAACGGATATAACAGATTTGTTCATCCCTAGTGTGGGGGCGGGGCTGCCTAGAGCCTAATTTGCATTTCTGAGCCTAATTTGCATTTGTGAGCAGCCAGGAAGTTGCTGGTGCTTGAGGGAACTTCTGTCTTCAAAGAAACTTGTAGAGGGGAGAATATGCGTCTGACGATGGGGAAATGACTTTGTCTTATGTAAACAGCTAATAGTGAACCACCTGGTATGTGTGTTTTGGAGTTCTGGTTAACCTGTCCTTGTATGCATTTCCACTAAGTGCCATGAGATATTTATATCTAACTCTCCACCTTCTATTCACATCTAGGAAATGGTATAGCAGAAAACACCTTTTCTCTCTCTCTCTCCCCCACCACTTCCTTGATCTTCAAAGCAACCACATGGGACAGCCAAGGAAAAATGAGAGCTCCAAATCAGGCATCTTCTCCCCCCAGTTTGACCTTGAGTTTGGGGGCAGGGGTGGAGGTGACCGTGGCAGTCAAGGAAATTCTAACGGAATTGTTCCCAAATGGGCAAGAAGTGGAGGCCACTCCCAACAAGACGTTTGTGGAAACCGACAGCTTGCAGCTGGAATGGACTGGCAGAAAGTGGGATTTCTCAGCTGGAGTTCAGCTTTCAGGTTTATTCGAGTTTAACAGCCCATAGGCCATGCACTATAAAAACAAATTAAAGGATTAAAGATCAGAGTAAAACATAAGTTTGCCACGCCCACAATGCAGCTTTTGCAGAGGCTACTCAGAAGTAATCTTAATCCTGAAGTGTCAGGAATGGCTGAGCACTTCAGTCCAGGCCCGTAGCCAGGATTTTGTAATTCAGGGGGCCTTTAAATAAGTCAGGGGGCACTGATGTCATCAAATAAAAATAAAATTTCAAAAATTCACTTTTGCGGCATTCACACTCTGCTTGCCTACATGGGGAAGCGAGCCACGCTTGGGGAAGGGGCAGCGGTGGGGAGTCCCCCAGGTGGCCCAGAGAGTTGGGAGTCCTCTCCGTGGCCGAGAGAGCCAGGGGGCCTGGGGGCTGGATGGAAGTCGGGGGGGCCTTGGCAGGAAGTCAGGGGGCCAGGCCCCGAAATGCCCCACTGTAGCTACAGGCCTGACTTCAGTAGCCATTTCCTAAGAAATCTCTCTCCGGCTGCTGCATACTTTGGTCAGTAGAAAAAGGTAGGGCACAATCAACCAACCTCTGCCAGATGACAGTCACAAAAGCACGGGTCTGAAGGTGTCTTAAGGAAACGGCCCTTCACCTGGGCTGTTGGCAGCGCATGGCAACTTGTGATCATGTATGAGTGCCCCAGTTCTGGAACTGCCAAGCTGGGGGTCACCGAACTGGCAGCGTAGCCTTGGGGGACACCCCGGTTGCGTTTGGGAAGACAGGAGCACCCCTTTGACTCTTCTTGTAAATCTGGACATTAAACGTTTGCAGCAAAGATATCATAAGTCTCCAACGTTTTCTTATCCACGGGAAACTAAGCCCAATAACGCTTCCCCTAGAAATTCTCACTGGAAGCATGGAATTTACAGCATTTGGGGAAGCATGGAATTTACAGCAGTGTGTTACCCAAGCAGCATGTGTGGGGGTCTGTCGAATCTTGCAAGCCTTTGCATGTCTTGTTGAAGTGAGATGTAGCTACAGTGACCCATTCACCTCCCGGTCCTGATAACCATCCCTCTGTTCTGTTCCTTCAACTGGACTGCCACTGAGCCGCACAGTGAGTGAGGGAAGAAGAAGAGAAGAGATTGGATTTAGATCCCACCCTCGGATTCTCAGAGCAGCTCACAATCTCCTTTCCCTTCCCCTCCCCACAACAGACACGCTGTGAGGTAGGTGGGGCCGAGAGAGCTCTTTCCAGGACTGCTCTTGAAGACAAGAGAAGAGAAGAGATTGGATTTATACCCCGCCCTTCACTGCCCAAAGGCGTCTCAGAGCGGCTTACAAACTCCTTTCCCTTCCCCTCCCCACAACAGACACCCTGTGAGGTGGAAGAAGAAGAGACTGGATTTATACCCCGCCCTTCACTACCCAAAGGTGTCTCAGAGCGGCTCACAAACTCCTTTCCCTTCCCCTCCCCGCAACAGACACCCTGTGAGGTAGGTGGGGCTGAGAGAACTTCTGAACAGAAACTGTTCTTGAGAGAACAGCTGTGCCAGAGCTTGTGACTGACCCAAGGTCACATCAGCAGGTGCAAGTGGAGGAGTGAGGAATCAAACCCGGTTCTCCCAGATAAGAGTCCGCGCACTTAACCACTACACCAAACTGGCTCTCAACCAGCTCATCATGAGAGCCAGTTTGGTGTAGTGGACTCTTGAGAGAACAGCTCTGAGAGAACTTGTGACTGACCCAGGGTCACACCAGCAGCTGCATGTGGAGGAGTGGGAAATCAAACCCGGTTCTCCCAGATTAGAGTCCACTACACCAAACTGGCTCTCATGATGAGCTGGTTGAGTTGTAGATGATTTACATGTATAGTATGCCATTTAATAATGACCTATATTATTAATATTTACCATAACCATTTTATAACAACTGCAGACATTTGCATTTGTGTGGTTAGGCTTTCAATCAACACCGGTTCTCCCAGATTAGAGTCCATGCTCCTACCCACTACACCAAACTGGAAGCAGAAAGACAACTGTGGGAGTTTTAATACTCCACTGTGAAAAAAAGGAGATAGTTTTCCATGGGTGGATTGACCCAACTGCATGTGCAAAAAATTGTAGTGAAAGAGGGGGATATTGGCATGGTGGGAGTGGAGATCCATGGCATTAATGGCCCTATGGATTGGGTCAAATATGTGTAAAAGGGTTTGAAAAAAAATCTCATTAGATAATGAGATCTTGCTAGAAAAATTACTAAAGGGGAAAAAAAACATCTTCCGCTTCCAAAGGGCTGACTCTAGACAACCCAAGAAGACTTTTTAGCTACAAACTTCATAATTGTGCAATTCAATTAGCTAAGGCCAGAGAAAACTACATAATGTATTTGGGATTGATAATAATGCCAGTCTATGGACCAAGGAAGCTAAACTAATGGGTAATGCTGCCCATGAGGGAGCCTTCAGGCGCCATGGTTTGCAGAAGATAATATGGCCTAATAATAATAAATAATAATAATTATAATCTGTTTGTCCATCTCTGGTGACCACATATGAGAAAATTAAATATTCCATTTGACCTTAAAAAAGAGAGAGAGAGAGAAAGAAATAACCCACATGACAGATCCGATTCCTTTCCAGAGGCCTTCTCCAGCCAGTGCAATCCATCCATCTTTCCAGAAAGCATCCTTACGCATGAATCCCACCTTAAAATCTAGTCCATGGGCACAGGGTATGGCTAACTGATACCAGACTGCACCCTGGCATGCTGCGAAGAAGAAGCAAAAATGGAAGCCATCCAGTTGAAAATAGAACAACCTTCTTACAAGTTTCTTCTTACATATAAAGTGACTAAAGAGCATCCAATAGGCTTTGCTCGTCCCCTGATTGGGATGGGGAACTCCCCCCACCAGATCCTGTTGCCCACTACCACTCCAAGGGGTGGTGGGAGAAAAAAACGGCAATGTGGTTTGTTGTTATGTCACTTCCAGGGGAAACCTGGAAGTGATGGAGGGTAGCTCTAGGAATAACAAACTATGGATTTACCCGGAAGTGACATAATGATGCATGTGACATCACAGCCTCCCCACCCATGTCCCTGTCCCAAAACCTCCTGGCAATCCTAGCACCAAAGTTGGGCCTTAAAGGTCCCAGCCTCTCTGGGGAGATCTTGTGGCAAATGTACACCACATAGTTTAACTGATTTACGAGCAATTCCATTTTCTTTCTTTTTTCTTTTAAACCCTTGAAGGGGATTTTATTCTTTTATTGCTTTTTCTAAACACTACAAGCTATGACGAAAAAAGGGAGGGGACTACATCTAGGGAGAAAGTAAAGATACCCACATCTAACTAAAACCCCAGTTATAGGAGATCATCATATCAGCTTACATACATATTAGTCTGTACTGCTTATAAAACATTAAACAGAGTCGATCAAGCTAGGTCATATATCTTTTGACTCATTTCAACTGTTCAGAAACCCTCCTCAGAGCGACCTTTGAACCCCAGGCTTCACAGCAGCCTTCACAATTCTTCATTTTACTTTCTTCTTTCTGTCCCTCAGTTGGTAACCTTCCTTGGGGGCAGCAATTCCATTTCCTTAAGAGAATTTTGCAAATGGTTAGGCTTGAGTCCCAGTAGCACCTTAAAGACCATCAAGATTTTCAGGAAGAAAAAAAAGATAGCTAGTCCTTCCTCCCTCACAGGAAAAAAACCCCTCTATTAAGTTAATTAAAACCCCACTCTGAGGCCTAATAGGGCCACAGGAGCAGAAAACTTAACAAAATGGGGGAAATGACAATAAAAATATGGCCTCCGGGCTGACAGTTCAAGCTGTCGTGGGGTTACTTTGGGGAGTCCCTGTCAGAAGTCTTGCCATGTCTGCCTTTCTGTCCTTCCAAATCTGCCTTTCGAGAATTGTGGGTGGCCCAGCCAGCTCCACAGGTGTTTCTTTTCCTCTGCAGAATAGAAGCATTTGCCATGGGTCATGTCAGCCCTTGAGGGGGGGAGGGTTGTGAGAGTTGTGGGCACACTTCCCTCACTTGTCTGGTGGGGCTGGGGTGCCCGTCAAGCGGTTGTGGGGTTTCTTTGGGGAGCCCCTGTTGGAAGTTTCTTGCCATGTCCACCTTTCTGTCCTTCAGAACCTGGTTTTGGAGACTGGGGGGGGGGGGCCCTGCAAGCATAGGGCAGACGCTTGCATTAATTTGACTGTCTAGCTGGGGATGGGGTGAAGTTTCCCTGTGAGTTTGGAGTCACTGGCTTGTTCCTGAGCCATTCCATAGACTCCTGGAGCTGCAGCTGTCTTTTCCAGAGAGAGTACTGGGGAGACCTTGGGGGGCGGGTACATAACTAGGACACCAGAAATGTAATCCACCCCCAACTTGGAGAGATTGTAGAGGAGCAGGTGGCAGGGTGAAGTTCCCGGTGTGCTTGGTGTGTGTAGCTTGCAGAGAGTCCATTCTATACACTTTTGAACCCGTGTCCGGCTTGCCCTTAGTCCAGTTGGCTTTGCACTGCCACAGCAGCACTGGTTCTGCTGGGCTTGCAAAAATGCCCCCCACCTTCAGGTTCTACTGCGGAGATTCTTGAGGACTTTGATTCTATTCTGCTGGGCTTCTATTGCCCTTGCTTTTTTTTGTTGTTGTTGCTCTTTTCCCCCCTCCATAGGAAACAATGGAGGAGGGAGCACCTTCTTTGGGGGGTCTGTAACTCGGACCCTGTAAGTCAAATCCTCACCAAACAGGTAGGTAGAGGAGAGTCATCCGGAAACCCCCTACAAGTTTAATGTCTCTAGCATGCCCCAGGGTGGGTGGGTGTTCTACCACATCCGAAACCTCACAAACTGAACCAAGTCATCAGCATTAAAACATTTGTGACAATCCATGGTTCACGAACCGTGCACTCAGGAACTAAAATTCAAACTGCATTTTTCTGGTTCGCGCTCATCCCTTTTGTTTCATGCTTTAAGGTTACCTAGGCCTGCTATTTTCTTAAAATACTCCTGCTGGTTGACACCGCTCAGCTGGTGATCTTAGGTCTGCCGGCAACCAGTGTGGTAGGCTGAACAAAATGCAGGGGGAAAATTCCTGCATTTTGTTCAGAGGGAAAATTCCTAGGATCTCCCCTCCCTTCAGAAGAATGCATACAAACTCCTTGATCAGAAAAGGTATGCTGCTACCCACCTTGATCAGCTCCCCAGGTGACCCAGGGATTTTATACCCCAGTACTTCCTCTCTGGTTGACATCAAAATGAAACTAATATGCTTCTTGCTGCTTTCACCGTCTTTGAAGTTTATTATCAAATGGATGCTGATTCTTATCTGATTATTCTTTTCATTTCTTCTGCTGCTGTGTGCGTTAAGTGTCATCAGGTTGCTTCCGACTTATGAATTAGACCTCCGAAACATCCTGTCGATAACAGCCTTGCTCAGTGGACCAGGTACAGGAGTACAGTTCCCGATGAGAGGCCTTTATGGATCGTTCCTGCTGCAGTTATTCATCCTTTTTCAGAACATAAAGGTAATAATTGGTTGAAATACCAAGAGTTGCTTCAAAAGGAAGGGAAGAACTATGTTTTAAAACCAAATAATGAATTAGTATTTGAGTATGGTTGGTTACAATATTGCCAAGTACGGGACATTTACAAAAAAGACTGTAAAGAGGTTGGTTTTAGAGCTAAGAATGATGAGTTTTAAGATATTTGGTTGAAAAAAAGGGCGAAAAATGATTTCTAAGATGTATAAAACCTTGTTAACTGTATACACTTTGGATGAAACTGTTAAAGAGCAAATGATAAAATGGGCCATAAATATGAATAAGGAAATTTCAATGGAATCTTGGGAATTTTTGTGGAGAAAAGCCTTTAAAATGTCAACCTGTGTTAATATAAAAGAAAATTGCTATAAGACGATGTACAGGTGGTATATGACACCAAAAAAGATTGCTAATATTAGCATGGATAAGAACTTGAGTAATAAGTGTTGGAAATGTAAAAAAATAGAGGGTTCTTTTTACCATATGTGGTGGACATGTGATAAAGCAAAAGTATACTGGTCAAGTGTATATTATGAGATGCAGAAGATATTAAAAATTCCTATTAGGAAAAGCCCAGAGCTTCTTCTCTTAGGTTTGACAATGGAAAAAATTCCACAAGAAAAAAGGACATTACTATGGTATATGATCACATCGTCGAGAATGGCTTTTGCGCAACAGTGGAAAACGGAGAAGGTGCCAGATATACAGGACTGGTTAAAGAAATTGCTGTTTTTAGCCGAAATGGATAAAATGACGAAAAAATTAAATGGACAAATGGCAGAACAATATTTAAAAGACTGGGAAGACCTGAAATTGTATATGGAAACTGAATACAAAATGAAAGGGAGAATGTACAATCTTGATTCTTATTGAAACTGAATGAGAAATGAAATGAATATTTGATTGTACTGTACCTTTACTGGAAAATATGTTAGGAAGAGTCAGGTTTCTATGTAATAGAATTGTGTTGCCTGGTTTGCCGATTGTTATAAGTCTAAACTTGATTACCTTTTAATTTCTTTTTTGTTATTAGCAGTGTTGGAAGCCTATTAAGGGGGGAAGGGGGGATGGGATATAATCTTTAAACTGAATTGGTAACGATGTTTAACAATGTTGAATATATTCCAATAAAAATTTTGTTTAAAAAAAAAAAAGATAACAGCCTTGCTCAGGTCTTGCAAACTGAGGGCCCTCATGGCTTCCGTGGCTGAGTCAACCCATCTCATGTTGGGTCTTCCTCCTCTTTTCCTGCTGGCTTCAACTTCTCCTAGCATTATTGCCTTTTCCAGTGAGTCACATCTCATGATCTGACCAAACTACAATAGACTCAGTTTAACCATTTTAGCTTCTAGGGAGAGTTCAGGCTCAATTTGATGTAGGACCCACTTATTTGTCTTTTTGGCACTCCACGATATCCACAAAACTCTCCCCCAACACCACATTCCAACTTTTTGTCCCTGGTGCACAATGCTGGCCAGATTCTGTGATTATTTTTTTTTAAGGTGGTTAAAAGTCAGAAGCAGACTATAAAAGGCATTGTGAAGTGGATCATTCTCTTTTGTTGCTCGTGAGGTTTCTTGTCTGCAGAATGAGAAAAGTGAATCACAGCTCTGTGATACAGACCATCAGTATGTTGCAAACAACATTTTGAAATGGAACCATACAGTAAATTGTTGGGAAGAACAATCTCTCCCGACAATAAAAAGAAGCATCGTTGTTATGATTAACCAGAGATAGGGACACAGCTGTTTGTTCTTCTACCAAGACAAAACTCAGAGAGGGTGATTTATGCTTATTTCTTAGGAACACTGGAAGATTTCTGAATGGCTCCCCCCGCAGAAGATGTGAGATGGCCAGGTTTGGATTGGGATCATAGCACTGGGGAAGGATGTGTTGTTTTTTTAATCCTTTCCCCTCCCTATGTCATTTACTGTTACAACCTGGATATAATAGTGTTTATCTTTGTTTTGAGATAATTTAATATGGAGTGGATTATTAACACGTCACTGGAAAATCTGCTTTGGAGGTACCCTGAAAACCTAATGCATAATGTTTTTTTTGTTTGTTTCTCTTTGTGTTTTTGTAGAAATATTTTATAAAGTTTAAAAATACACAGATCCATAAGAACATAAGAGAAGCCAATGTTGGATCAGGCCAATGGCCCATCCAGTCCAACACTCTATCACATAGTGGCCAAAAATACCAGGTGCCATCAGGAGGTCCACCAGTGGGGCAAGGACACTAGAAGCCCTCCCACTGTTGACCCTCCCAAGCACCAAGAATACAGCACATCACTTGCCCCAGAGTCCCTATCTATACCTTGTGGCTAATAGCCACTGATGGACCTCTGCTCCAGATGCTTATCTAATCCCCTCTTGAAGCTGTCCATGCTTGTAGCCGCCACTTAGGGACTCTGTTTCCCCAACTGGTCAAATAGTAGCTTGAGATAGGTTGACTGTCAGACACCCTAACTTAGTCAGCCAAACACCAGGTCTTGTTCATTGAAGCAAGAATAGCATTTTATTATAGAGCTGCAATATTAGGTTACTGGAGCAGATACATTGTTCAGAATAACGTGGTTACACAAAGCAAGCAGTTATATCAGCAAGGGGGTGAATGGGGACCCCCCCTTCCACCAAAGAATGCATAGTATGCGAATGGGAATCGAAAGTTACTATACTAATGAAGTTCCCACCGCCCCCATTGTTCCCAGCCAAGCTGCAGCTTAGAAAGCGATAGGAAGCACACAGCCTGTCTCCACCAAGGTCATAGTGTTAAGTCTACCAGAGATAGAGCCTGCCAAGCTCGGCCTCCGCATTCCACCCGAAGGTGTCAGGTGCATAAATCAACACCCCCTGATCCCAACCTCCCGCCCTACACACCACAATACATCACAAGGCCCATCCTCCCTCCCTACTCCATCCATCATGGCAGGACTACCTGACATTGACCCCCCCCCATGCAATGGCCCCTATTATAGTCAGAGTTGTGAACCCTGTGTAGTTCACATGGATCTGGTAGTGGGTGGATCCCATGTTATGTTTTGCAGTCATGCAGGCATTCATGCTTTCACATAGATCATACACAACACTTGGTGCTCATCAAGGGTTGTATAGCATCAAATAGTAACCTCGGTGTAAGGATGAGGTATCACAGAATCAAGCAACAAAGGCAGAACTTCACATCACTTCACGTTGCATCATGCGCAATGCTCTTCATTAGAGTCGGTGCACATATTCAGCTGCCAGGCATCAGATATCATAGCATAGTGTCAGGCTCGGGTATTTTGACCAACTGTACCTGTTGTATTCCAAACCAGAGTAATCACACCTGTTATGTTTCAACCCAGTATAATCATGCCCTGTGTATCCCATTTATTCCCTGCTCCCAACCATTTGTTATTCTTACGTCCTTATCGCTTGCCCTCGCCTGCCATCACATTCCTGGGAGGGGGGGGGAGTGACTGCCTGTAGAATTTAGGGAGGCTAGCTTCAGTAACTCTTCCATGGCGCCTTGAAGACATCTTTTCGCATGGGAAGTGTCCTCAAGTAGAGTCTGTGTTTGGCTAGTAACAGACCATATATCTTTCATGGTCTTTGTAGTATTGCTGACATGCAGGGGTCTTTTTGGGGGGAGCCCAGGGGAGCGCAGCTCCGGAACTCAGGAGCCAAGCCCCGCCCCCAGCCGGCGTCCCTGGGAGTCTTTCAGGCAGCCGAATATCAATTTCAGCTCCATTATATCCTATGGGCCATTGAAGTCAATGGTGAAAACATAGGGTATATTCTGGGGGCTGGAGGGGAGAAGGTTTGAGGGAGAGGCTCCAAACTCACAGGGTAGCTGATGGAGCCTCTCCCCAAGATACCCACCATGTTTCAGGAACATTGGACCAGGGGGTCCAATTCTAGGGGCCCCCAAACAGGTTGCCCCTATTCCCTCCATTGTTCTCTATAGTGGGAAAAAAGTAACTTTCCCAGAATATACCCTATGTTTTCACCATTGACTTCAATGGCCTATAGGATATAATGGGGCCAAATTGCCACCGAATTGCTTTCATTCCCTCCTTTCCTTCTCTCTTTTTCCTCTTTCCCTCCTTCTTCTCTTCTCTCTTTCTTTCTTTCCCACCTTCTTCTCTTCTCTTTTTTCCTCCTTTCCCTGTTTCCCTCCTTCTTTCCTCTCTTTCTTTCCCTCCTCTTTCCTTCTCTTTCTTCCCCTCTTTCCTTCCCTCTTTCTTCCTTCTGTGGCCCAACACTCATGAGAAGGAGTTTAAACTTTAAACCCCTTCTCTCTTAGCTCCCTCACCCAGACCAGCTGGGGAAGGGAAGGGGAGTCTTTTGAGGATGCCCCCCTTTGCTTCCCCTTCTGACATAACTTCCGGTGATGTCAGGGGGTATGGCATATGCTAATAGTCTAATAGCTCATTAGCATACCATATGCTAATGAGCTCCTGCAGATGTTTTTCTACGAAAAGACCCCTGCTGACGCGTATGAATGAAATTTTGGGGATGTAATTGTACGCTGCTTTCCTGCCTTTGCACCTCAGTCCTGACAAAGAGCCTGAACCCGTGAACATCTCAGATCTCTAAATAAACCTTTCCTTGTAGAAAGTGTGTGTGGAGAGTGATTTGACTGGGAACCTGACAGGTAGCCAACTCCAGGTTGGGAAAATCCTGGAGAATTCAGGGTGGATTCTGGGAAGGGAAAGGACCTCAGCGGGATACAATGCCAAAAACGTTCCACCTCTGAAGCGGCCATTTTTTCCAGGAGAACTAACCTTTGACGTCTGGAGATTAATTGTGATTCTGGGATGCCTCCAGGCTTCACCTGGAGGTTGGCAACCCCAGGTGCAGGGAATGTGCAAACAGTCTGTAATGGTATGCAAGGGCCAGTTTGAATTGACTCCTCTGGCACCTACACCAAACTAGAGGAGATTCAAGTTGCACCCCTACATGTGGTATCACCCAAACCCACACATTGCCTTCAGCTGTGACAAAAATACACCCTTTCAGTTTGTGTTGCATTCCCTCTTTGTCAGCTTTATAGTTTAAGCAACTGAAGGGCCTTGTTAACTTCGTGCCAGAAAGGACAATTAGAAATTGTAAACACAATAAAAATAGCATTCATATTTTATAGAGCAGAGTATAAATACACACATAAATATCATTTCTTTTCTTGAGAATGTTTACATATGACCCAACTATTCCTGTTTAACAGGGACAGTCTCTATTTTTCTGGACCCTGTCCCTGGTAAAATGACTGTCATTTTTTTGGTCTTTATATATATATAAATATCTATATATCTATCTATATCTATATATTGCATTTTTTATACTACATCCTAAAGGGTAGGGGCCAAGGGGAATACACTACAACTAAAAAAGACAAGGATCTACAGAAATGTTACATGATATATCCAACCTACAATAGTGGTAAAAAAGGACAATTTTCAATAAAATGAATTTAGTAAATTTTTCTTAATCTAAATTCAGGTGTTATGTAATCCATTAAAGTTCAGTTTATCTCTTGCACTTCTTCTTCTTCAGTTTCAAATTTGTTTTTGACATCTTAGGTGCTGCTGCTCCTTTCTCCGACTCAGAAGTTTCCATGGTACTGCTAGAGTCACTTGAAGTATCATCTATTTTTCCATCACTAGTTCCTTCATCTTCCAGATTACCCAAGTTGATTTGTCATCTTTGTTCAGATTTTGTTGTTGGTTCAGAAAATCCTTGGCTTTTTGGACAGAGTCAATTTTAGTTTTCTTATCTTTAAAGTCGAATAAAAGTCCCTCTGGAAAAATCCATTTATAAATAACTGAGTTATTTTGAAGGAAGAAAGGTAATTCTTTATATTGCCGTCTTCGTTTCCGGATCTCAAATGGAATGTCTTTTAGAATTTTGATTTCTTCATCTTTAATTTTCAAAACTTTCCCCGATGTAGCTTTCAGGACATCATCTCTAGTGGACCTCTTGGAGAATTTCACATATATTTTGCCAGCCATTTTATTTTTCTTAATAAAATCCGAATAAGTATGATACACCAGGTCCATATCGTTTTGCAGGACATTCTGTTTAAGGTCCGTCATTGATGCTAATGGTTTGTTGGTCTTAAAGGTGCCCCGGGACTCAAACTCTCTTCTATTACTTCAGACCAACATGGCTACCCACCCGAAGCTGTTCTAGCCACATGTTTCCCTTGGGGGGGGGATGCCTTATTAGCACATATATCCTGTCATTTCCACAAACTCAAGGTGGCTTAAGCTATGATTGTAGTGGTAGAATTTATAATTTCAAAGTATTCCCTTATATTTGTCTAGAGTGTTAATCTGAAGACCTTCCCTAAGGTCACATATTCAGATAGGCAGTTCAGCTACTTGAGAGTGCTTGCATAAACCTGTTGGAGTTGTTCCTTAGATTCAAAACTGTTTGAATGACTCCTCATTCTTCTGTTCACTATTTAGGAACCCGGAAAACATTACAGTGACCATTGCAACAATTCCAAAGCAGCACAAGTCTCTTTTGACAAGACAGAGCAATACACAATTAAAAACAGTACACACTTTACCAACACACGGGTTTAAAAAAATGCAGGCATATCTACCAGAACAGTTTGCCCTCCACCAAATGCCCTCTAGAATAAAAGATGCCTTCCTGACACCAGCAATACCCATTTAAACACCATTTTACATTGTATGTTGTTTATACATGACTGGCATACAAATAGGGTCATTTTTTACCAGTAAGAATCCCATCAAATTTCAGTGAAGCCTCTCTAGGCATCCAGAATGCTTATTTTAACCCTAATTTGACTTGAAATCATTGCAGAGGGTTAAAGTAGGAGAACCTGGATTCTTGCAGGGGCTTTTTCTTGGTTTGTTCCCTTCAGTACTGGTGAGTTTCTCTTCTCTCTTGGGGTTGCCAGCCTTCAGGTGGTGGCTGGAGATCTCCTGGGATGACAACTGATAGAATCATAGGATCATAGAGTTGGAAGGGGCCATACAGACCATCTAGTGAGTCCACCCCTCTGCCCAATGCAGGACCAGCCTGAAGTATCTCTGACAAATATTTGTCCAGCCTCTTCTTGAAGGTTGCCTATGGTGTACTAAACAAGAAAGGAAATGGGAAACCTATTATAGTCCCTTCTTAAAACATACTGTAAATCTTTGGGATAAGTTCAGGAAATTTTTATTTCCACCTTTCCCCCCAGTTATGACATTTCTGGGACAATCCTGGTTTGAGCTGGGACGCTCTATAGAAGCCTTTTCAATCTGGAGGAAACATAATATCTATAGGCTGACAGATACTAGTACCAACAATAAATTGGATACGAAAACTAAGTTGGAAAAAAAATATAAAGTATCTCTCCTGTGGTACCAATACAGGGTTGCCACTTTCTGGAAAGTCAGGGAAGGTCAGGGAAATGGAAATTGGTCAGGGAAAGTTAGGGAAATTGGTCTGAAGTCAGGGAAAGTCTGGGAAACTGTGATTAAAATATATTCAAGCAGTGGGTTTGTGACCTGCTGCTGCAAGAGCATGGTCTGTTCTCGTGGCAACTGGAATACAGAGGTAGCAGAATACAAGTCAAATTTAATGGGTTTCGGTTTCGGTGCTGCGAATGGCGGCCGCCTCTCGGGACGCTCCCGGAGGCGGTTAGCCCACACGCAGTCAGGGGGGTCTTCGCTATGCGAAAGACCCTAGTGAGCCTTAGGCAAAGGCTCCGAACCGGGGGCGCTTGGGGAGTAGCCTCTTTGCCGGCAGACAGCCGGGAAATTGAGGCTTTCTCCCCGCCCCAATCGGCCCCGCTGCGTTGTGCCCGTAATGGGACTTAGCGGCGCCACCGAATTCCATGAGTGAAGACAGCGCTACGATTTAATATAAAAAGAAGAAGTGGCATCGAACCGTGAGTTGAAGATCAATTTTGAAGCGGGTATTCGAGCCCCCCTGCAAGCGTTTAAGCGTATGGGAGGAGGGAGGAATCCCCACCCCTTTTGAAAAGCAAGATTTACAAAGGGAGCGCGAGGGGGGGCAGAGCCGAAAACAGTGTTGGTGAAAGTTCCGTTGGAGTTGTATAAAAGAATCGATCCTACTAGCTTCCTTGGGGATGAGGCGCGAACTTTATAAAAGTAAACAATAAATCAAAATGTCGACTACGGGGAAAGTCCTGCAGATACCGGAAGAGATGAGAGGAGGGACTTCCGGCCCGGGTAGCCCCCCCCCAAGAGCTTGCTGTCAATCAACAGGATCTGCGCCCTCTACTGGAGCAAATACAGAAAATCAATGAAACTTTGCTTAAAGTGGAAAGTGTCTTGATTAGTCGACAGGGGAAATTGGAGGAAATAGAACAGAAATCGGATTTGAATTTAAGTTTTCAGGGCATGAAAGAAGAAGAGAAGGAGGATTTCGGATCTAACTCGACAAATGTTTTGGCACCCCTAACTGGCAGTGAAGCGAAAGAATTAAAAGAAGAAGTGGACATGGCTCTCAAAGCCTATTCCGCCTTTATAAAAGAAGATACTCTGCCAGTAGAAGGGGATGTTGAACACAGCAGGCAATATACCAGAGATCCGATTCCATGTGTAGTAATTATGGCGCCCTGGGAATTTGAAGGTCGGAAACACAAGGAAAAAGAGAAAAGAAAGAAGATGGATTACACCTTTAAAAAGCAAAAATCTTTGAAGAGACACGCCAGCTTGGAGGAAGACGCGGTACCTAAAATTGGCAGAGAAGAAGACGGCAGCCCAGGGGAAGGAGGCGACGGATTGGAAGACATCAAAGTTGAAAAGGACTCAATCTATAACTGGAAGAAACTTAAAAAGAAGACATTTTAAGGACTGTTCGTGTACCATCTGCAGGGAGCTGTTTGATTACTAACCCCAATGGACTTTACTAACTGTATTAACAGAGTGATTCTGGACTTTGTAAAATTTTAAAAGAAGATCTTCGAATCGCGATAGATGCCAAAAATGGTATTGATTACTAACTAAAATTAACCTTTATTAACAGAGGAAACTTCACTCCACCTTTTTTCTTTCTCCAGCTGTCTACCCTCCCCCTTTCTTATAAAAAGAATAAAATTCTCTCCTTTTTAGGAGAGTTTTACCAAAAAAAAAAAAAAAAAGCAAGTCAAATTTAATGATGCCCTTTCCCAACTCTACCTTTTTCTCAGCTCCACCCCCAGCAACCAGCCAAATGTGTTTGTTGAGCTCTGTCCCTGCATGATTTCCAAGGTCTGCCTGTAGCAGTTGCAAAGCAAGGCTAGTTTAAATGTTTAGCAATATACAAACTTTAAACATCTGTTTTCATCCCTACCTGCTAGTACTGCATTTAACTTACATATAAAGATAAGCATGTTTTTGGGTCATGCTTTTGTATGGAATGGACATTTTGTCTCCTGCTCCTGCTAAACCCAGCACAAAAGTGGGCTTGAAGCTCAACATCAAAAAAAACTAAGATCATGGCATCGGGCCCCATCACTCCTTGGCAAATAGAAGGGGAAGTCGCAGAAGTAGTGACAGACTTCACGTTCCTGGGATCCCAGATCACTGCAGATGGTGACTGCAGCCATGAAATTAAAAGATGCCTGCTCCTTGGGAGGAAAGCAATGGCAAACCTAAACAGCATGATAAAAAGCAGAGACATCACCCTGCCAACAAAAGTCCACATGGTCAAAGCAATGGTATTCCCAGTAGTAATGTGTGCCTGCGAGAGTTGGACTATAAGGAAGACCGAGCGCCGAAGAATAGATTCTTTTGAACTATGGTGCTGGAGAAGACTCTTGAGAGTTCCTTGGACTGCAAGGAGATCAAATCATTCAATCCTAAAAGAAATCAACCCTGACTGTTCCCTGGAAGGCCAGAGCCTGAAGTTGAAGCTCAAATGCTTTGGCCACCAAATGAGAAGGGAGTACTCACTGGAGAAGACCCTGATGCTGGGAAAGATTGAAGGTCAAAGAAGAAGGGGACGGCAAAGGATGAGATGGTTAGACAGTGTCATCGATGCAACGAACATGAAATTGAGCAAACTTCAGAAGACAGGAGGGCCTGGCGTGATCTGGTCCATGGAGTCGCAAAGAGTTGGACTCGACTGTGTGACTGAACAACAAACCCAGCACAGAGTTGCAAATTAGTTTTGCTGCTGTTGGATTTCATAGACAACTTGCACTTTCTACTCTGCACCAAGCAAAGTAAATTTTGCAGATGTGATTGCTTGTCCCTGCTGGAGTTTACAGAGTACCAGCTCTCTCACCCTCTTTCCTGACTTCTCCCATGCATAAAGGTTGCAAATGAAGGTTGTCTGCTTCTCTAGATTGCAGAAACTCCTCCTCCTTTCTTGCTGCTGATCTGCTCATTACACTTTCTGGAACCAGAAAGTGAAAGCGAAACTTTCCCAGCTTTGTAAAGTTCCTACTTGCCAGAAAACCTGCTAACATCTTGGTGTCAGGCAGGTAGTTCTGTGTACGGCTGTATCTGAAACCACATTTTGAAGATGGCTTCTAAGAGGACAGTTTTTAATATGCAATGGCTGGATTTCAAACTTAATCCTCACTTCGTTCCGTGGCTATCACCAGTCGCTGGAGACAAATGCAAAGGTTATTGTAAAGTGTGCTACAAAACCTTTGAACTAAGTAAAATGGGAATTAGAGCTGTGGAGTCTCATGCACAAGGACCATTACATCAGAAGATGGTTCAAAGCCAAGTACAAGTTCAAAGAGTAAAATGAGAGAGGGTGAAGAGACAGCCCCTGCGAAAACTGGAAAACATGATCAGAGTGATGAAAATGGCAAAGAATTACCCACCACGCAAACTAGAATGGCTGCCTCTGTAATCAAGGACTATGTTAGTACAGCAGAGTGCTTGTGGGCTTTGCAACTGGTGATGAAGAAGATGTCATTTAACTCTTGTAACAACATCAGTGTGTTGTTCTAGCAAATGTTCTCAGATAGCCAGATAGCTCAACAGTTTCATCTTGGAAAAACAAAAGTTGTTGCTTTTGGCTTGGCACTATATTCCTCTGATCTTTTACTGAAACAGCTGAGACAATGCCAAACATTTGTTATCTTTGAATAAGCTTTGAAGCTTTGAATAAGATGGTTCAAAAGGGACAGATGGATTTAGTGGTTCGTTTTGGGGATGATTACTGTCATAAAGTTTCCACACGGTATCTAACCAGTGTTTTTCTTCAAACTGCTACTGCTGAAGACCTTCTTCAGAAGGTTCAAGAAGGCATGTCTTCTTTATCAGTTGCAAAATTATTACAAGTATCTATGGATGGGCCAAATGTAAATCATCTTTTTCTGGGAAAACTAAAAGAAGAAACTAAAACCAACCTTGACTGTAAAGAAGAAGGAAAAGAATTGATTGACTTTGGAACTTGTAGCCTTCATGTTGTATATGGGTCTTTTAAAACAGGATTGCAAGCAGTGAAATGGGACCTGAATTCGGTCTTGCGCAACAGGTATTATCTGTTCAAAGATTCCCCAGCTAGAAGGGCATCATATACTGCTATGACTGGATGCACACTATTTCCCCTGAAGTTTTGCTCCACCAGGTGGTTCGAGAATGTTAAGTGCCTTGATAGAGCTATGACTGTTTTTGACAACATCAAGAAATATGTGGAAGAAGCAAAACTCCCCCTCAGTAAACCTGCAATTTGTGTAGAAGCTGCAATGCAAGATCCACTCATGAAGTAGGAGTAGCCACAGAAGGGAGTAGCATTTCAGTATTCTTATCTATCTGGCTGAAAGCCTGCTTTTAATGATAGACTGACAACGCTCTCCACTTCTCACGCTGAAAACTAACTCTTAAGGAACTTTCTGATGGATTCCAAGCAGCTGCATGTTGTCATACTTCTCTCTTAAAGGTGTAGAACATTAACATTAAAAGCTAAACTCATATTATATATCATTGTCAGCCTATCATTAAAAGAAGACTTTCAGCCAGATAGATAAGAATACTGAAATGCTACTCCCTAACAGAGAGCTACTAGCCAACAACATGCGACAGAGAGCAAATCAAGGGTGTAGACTTTGCAATTTCCCAGGGGGGACTGGGGCTGGGCCAGAGGCATTGCTAAGTCATTAAAAGAACTGGGACCCAATGACATCATAGGGAGGAGCCAGTGACATCACAGGCCATTGTCACTATCTATGGAGGTGGAACTATGTGGCATTTAGGGTGGGGCTCCCCAGAAAATTAGGGTGGCCTGGGAACCCCTGGGAACCCCCTAGCAATGCCCCTGGGCTGGGCTAACCCCAGGAACAGGTGCCTTTTTAGCACACTGCTTAGAAACTGCACCTTAAAATGCAGCACAGATTCTATTGATAGGGACTGTTTTTCCACTCTGGGAAGTCATTACAGTCCTAGAGCAGCCTATCTGGGCCCAAAAACCTTATTGGAAAAACCATTCTGCATTCTCTTTGCACCTTTTTTTGGGCTGCAGTGTATTTCAGCAGAGCCCATGCAAGTCAATTGGCATTCCTGGCTCCCATTATCTCCAATGGGCCTTCAAGCCTCTCCCATTATTTCCAATGGGCGATCCTGTCATTCCTTTTAGTACATCCCAGTTGGTTGCCCCTTTGAAACTACCACAGCATTTTAAGTAACAGCAAAACGGAGAGCATGAACATAGAGTGCACATCCCATACCAATGTTCTCTCTAGTCTGCACACAGATCAAAAGGAAATTTTAAAAGGCCTCTGATCGGCATCCCTCCCCCCCCATCTTGTTCATGCAGATGGGCTTACAATTTAAAAATGAAACGGCGATTGAAAGATAGGGTGATTCAGCAGACGCAAGCCGATGTCAGTGGTCTGCATCCACCATCTCAAACAGAAGAACCAGAGCTTCCAGTTTCAGCACTGGAGCTAGGGGTGCCAGCCTTCAGGTGGGACCTGGGGATCCCTGGGAATTACAGCTCATTTTCAGACTACAAAAACTAGTTTCCCTGAAGAAAATGGATGTTCTGGAGGGTGGACTCTATGGCATTGTACCCCACTGAGGTCCCAGTCCTACCCAGGCTCCATCCCCAAATCTCCAACCTGTATTGGGCCACCCCTCCCCTTCCATCCCCCAGAGGTGGACAGGGGGAACCTGGCAACCCTAACTAGAGAAGTTTTAACAAGGGAGGGAGGGAGGTGAGAAGTGGAAAGAAAGCAAATAGATGGGAAAGAAGAAAGGAAAGAAGGGGGAGGGAGGGGAGAAATGAAAAGAAAGAAAATAGAAATCCCTCTCCATAATTTATCCAGGAGTTCAGGGGAGAGTTGGGCTGATTTCCCACTACAGCTGCCTCGGGGTTGCGCCACCATTTGCCCCGATACTATTTGTCAATTTCACACCCGAAGCCGCGGGGCTGAATTTTGACCCGCGGCTTCGCTCGATCCCCCCCGCAGTTTCGTGATCCTCAAAAAACAGGATCACGAAACTGCGGGGAAATCGGCGAAGCCGCGGATCAAAATGCAGCACCGCGGCTTTGGGTGTGAAATTGACGAATAGTATCGGGGCAAACAGCGGCGCAACCCCGAGGCAGCTGTAGTGGGAAATCAGCCCTGGTCTTGAATGTATGCATTTAAACTCTTTGAGGTTTCACCTGCCCTCCTCCCCCCTCCCTCTGCACAGGCTGTGTGTGCGATTTCAGTGATTGTTAACTGCTGATTCCTGGCTTTCCTAATATCCTCTCTCTGTCAAGGGAAGGGGTAGAGCTCAACAAAGAACTCAGAAGAGTCTCCTCTCGGAGAAAATAAAGGGCTCTGGTTAAGTAGCGAACTCAGGAGTGGGAAAACAACAGCAGCAGCACGAGGCCGCAAGAAAGGTGCCCAGGCACCCAGCTGCCCAGAGATCCTCCATGGATGCCGGCCTCCCCCCCAGACCTCCCTGCATGGCTCTGCAAAGCAAGCCTTGTGTGTGTGTAGAAACAGAAGAACAAGGGTGCAGGGTGCCCAGCTGTCCCAAGGCCAGCAATCCTCCATGGATGCCGGCCTCCTCTCCAACCTCCTTGCATGGCTCTCTGCAAGGCAAACCTTGCAGGAAGTGGGAAAACAACAGCAGTGGCACGAGGCTACAGGAAAGGTGCCTAAGAGTCCAGCCGCCCCAAGGCGGGCAATCCTCCATGGATGCCGGCCTCCCCCCCTACTTCCCCCACCTCCTGACCTCCCTGCATGGCTCTGCAAGGCAAGCCTTGCAGGGAGAGAGGGGGGAAAAACTAGAAGAACAAGGGCGCAGGGTGCCCAGCCTCCCTGAGGCTGGCAATCCTCCAAGGATACTGGCCTCCTCCCCCAACCTCCTCGCGTGGCTTTCTGCAAGGCAAGCCTTGCAGGAAGCGGGAAAACAACAGCAGCAGCACAAGGCCGCAGGAAAGGTGCTCAGGCACCCAGCCACACCAAGGCTGGCCTCAGCCAGCCAGCCTGGACACTCTCTGCCTAGTGCCCATCACCCCACCCCTGAAAACATCCCCCCTACCCTCGCTGGAGCCCCAGGATAGCACGGGAAAGCTGAAAGCACTGAAAACATGTGCAGCCCCCAGCTCCACCAGGCCCAACTGAGGGTTTCTGGGAGCTGGGGGTGGGGCTTGCTTCCTGAAAGTTTCCTGCCACCCCACCCGAAGTGTCAGAAAGCAAAGGGAAAAAAAACCTCTGCTTTCAAAATGGGTTGGGGGTGGCGTGGGGTGGTGGTGGCAAAGCTTGTGAACCTGGTTGCCGGGGGGGGGCCTCAGTCATCCCTGGAACATTTCTGGAGTAGCCTCAGCCCTCAAGCCCCCTGAAGTTGACACCTATGGAACAAATGCCAGCCAATTTAAAGTAGGCCTTTTGCCACATAAAATTTTTGGACTGGTTGCTACGACTAGAAATTTTGTAATTGGCTTGCTCCTATTCAAGTAATTGTAATGGAACTGAAAATAAGTTTAAAACTATTCTGGCTAAAACTTATAACAAATACTATTCCATTCAGCTTCATGTCTTTTCCCACTCCTTATAACTATGCTTTTTCTAGGAGAGATTGAATAAAGTAGAAAACAAATAAGAAGCTATACCGTTTTAAAAGGAAACTATGCTGAATCAAGAGGTTGACACCTTCCAACTTTATAAGACTACTCATGAGGAACATTGGTGAAATGAGTGCATAAACCAGTGTGCTCATCGAGGGTATGATGATGTTGGACTTTGCTTTGTTAATGTCAGAATTTTCTAACTGGCTTTCTTGACATGTTTATATGCTGACAGCTGCCACTGTGACTTCAAAAGTTTAATTATAATAGATCCAGATCTTGGTATGTAACCTAGAATTTTCTGATTAGAGAAATTTATAGCAGAATATATATTTTATAACTGCACTTTTTGTATATGTAGCTATATATTAAGGAAAAGCATTATTAAGAAACCTCTGGGGATAGAATTAGGATGCAATAAGAGTGGCATGCATATTCAAAAAGCTGCAAGGATGTCAAGAGCGCAAATTTAAATGTGAATCACAGCCCTTATCACCCAGCTCCCCAAAACCAAGGGAAAGAGGGACTAGCTTTACTAAGGTCAGAAAGGATCTCAGTGTCCCCTAATGTTCCCATTGCTCTGAAGAGCAGATAAGCAAATGCAGTCACTGACATACATGACCAATAGTAAGGTTTAAAGTCAAATGATGGTAAGTACATGGTACCAATTAGAGATTCTTTAATGTGTAAACTATATGTGATGTCATTTGGGGTATAAGACCTTCTGCCCTTTGTGGTTATGGGAGAACACAGCTTTGGAATTGCTGGGGTGCTCAGGCACTCAGCCCTGTATTCCCTGTTTCAATGCATTAAACAGATATTCATCTAACCCGTTGGACTCCGACTGTGTATTTCCAATTCGGCAACGGGAGCCTGCAGGCAGATTTGTGTATCAGAGGGGAGGGTCTTCCATGGGGTATAATGCCATAGAGTCCACCTTCCAAAGCGGCCATTTTCTCCAAGTGAACTGATCTGTCACCTGGAGATCAGTTGTAATCCCAGGAGATCTCTAGCCACCAGCTGGAGGTTGGCAACCCTATTAAATCTGTTGTGTGGTGTGGGCAGAGATGAGTGGTCCTTATTAACAGAGCACAGAATCTCCATGAGAGCACAGTGTTGTTGTTGTTCAGTCGCACAGTCGAGTCCGACTCTTTGCGACCCCATGGACCAGATCACGCCAGGCCCTCCTGTCTTCTGCCGTCCTCCAGAGTTTGCTCAATTTCATGTTTGTTGCATCAATAACACTGTCTAACCATCTCATCTTTTGCCGCCCCCTTCTTCTTTGACCTTCAATCTTTCCCAGCATCAGGGTCTTCTCCAGTGAGTGCTCCCTTCTCCTTTGGTGAGAGCACAGTAAAGGTAAAGGTTCCCTTGCTCGAAAGCCAGTCGAATCCGACTCTAGGGTTGCGGTGCTCATCTCCATTTCAAAACCGAAGAGCCAGCGCTGTCCGAAGACATTTCCGTGGTCATGTGGCCGGCATGACTAAACACCAAGGTGCACGGAACGCTGTTACCTTCCCACCGAAGTGGTACCTATTTATCTACTTGCAATTTCTTGCTTTCGAACTGCTAGGTTGACAGGAGCTGGAACTAGAGACGGGAGCTCACCCCGTCATGCGGCACTCTCGGGTCTCGAACTGCTGAACTACAGACCTTCCACAGCCCGCAGTTCAACGTCTTAACCACTTGAGCCAACGCAGCTCCGAGAGCACAGTACATCACCGCAATAGGTCATAGCGGTATTAATTTGAACAATAGGGAAAGCACCAAGGTAAAACATACAAAACAGTCATCTTCACCCTTTCTAACATAGAAAGTCAAGGATCACTCATAGGCATCTGCTGTCTGAAGCATATTCAGAGCCTAACCACACCAATGCAAATGTTTGCCGTTGTTATAAAATGGTCAAGGTAAATATTTATATGACAGGTCAATATTAAATGGCATACTATACATGTAAATCAACTACAACTTAACCAGCTCATCAAAAGAGCCACTTTGGTGTAGTGGTTAGGAGCGTGCACTCTAATCTGAGAGAACTGGGTTTGATTTCCCCAGTCCTCCACAGCCAGCTGCTGGCATGACCTTGGGTCAGTCACAAGTCCTTTCAGAGCTATTCTCTCATGAGTAGTCCTCTCAGAGCTCTCTCAGCCCCACCTACCTCACAGGGAGTCTGTTGTGGGAAGAGGAAGGGAAAGGAGATTGTAAGCTGCTCTGCAACTCCTTCGGGTAGTGAAGGGCAGGGTATAAATCCATTTGCTTCTTCATAAAAGTGTTTGGTCTTCCCAGGTGTCCAGCATGAATTTAGACAGTGGAAATAGAAATGAATTTGTGTGGGTGGTCTGTGCACACAGCAAATTCAACTTTTTGCTAATCCTGAGGAAGGCAGTTCTTCAAAGCTTGCTGAATGATTTGACAGCTTAGTCACACCCAGCTCATTGCCTACACCAGATCTCCACTCCCCCTTCCCCACCAGGAGATACTCAAGGATCCAGAATAGCTGATGCAGGCAATGTTGGTTGTTAATATCCAGCAGTAATATCCAGCAACACCTGGTCCCAGGTAACAGCTCTGCTTTTAGGACAATCCAGTTAGAAGAAGAAGAGGAGGAGATTGGATTTATACCCCACCCTTCACTACCCAAGGGAGTCTCAGAGTGGCTTACAAACTCCTTTCCTTCCCCTCCCCACAACAGACACCCTGTGATGTAGGTGGGGCTGAGAGAGCTCTGACAGAAACGGCTCCTTTTCAAGAACAGCTGTGCCAGAACTATGGCTTGCCAAAGGTCAGCCAGCAGGTGCAAGTGAAGGAGTGGGGAATCAAACCCGGTTCTCCCAGATTAGAGTCTGCGCACTTAACCACCACACCAAACTGGTTAACGTTCTTAAAACATTCCTTGCTATACTGGAACAGCTAATGAGAGGCAGACTGACCCCGCAAGTTTGCCTTTTGGAAGAGTAATCTGCCATGTTTACTTACTGAGCAGAGTGGCTCATGGGGAAAGTGCCTCAGCTTAGCATATCAAGCAGCTAATGAGGGCCTTTCCCTGCCAACAGATAACTTGAGATGGGTGACTCCTTGCATACCAATCTGAAGTGTGTTTTTCTTCCACACAGAGAGAACAGTTTAAATGGATTTACAAAACAGCAAAAAACCCCACCCCACCACCCTCCCGTAAATGAAGTGCATGGGACCGCAGATCTCAGAAAGGCTCTCGCTTCCACCAGCGGAGTCGCTTGATTTCTACTGCTCCCCCCCCACATTTCTCCTCCCCTCTAATCAAGCTGATTTCAATATGTATTGTCCTTTGGCATCACTTACCAGCATTCTTTACAACACCCCTCCCACCTTCTGACTGATGTAAAAAGGACTCAGATTTCCATTCCTATTTGTGTCCAATGAAGGGATCTTTAGAACAAAGTTTGAGTCCAACGGCACCACTGGTATAAGCTTTCTTGTGTATGCACACTTCTTCAGATACGTTGAAATAAACTTCCTCAAGCCTTACGTATAGTTAGGGAGAGGGTGGGGTGAGGGTTAGTTGCCAGGAAGGGATAGTTAGAGTCAAGATGCATAAGATGCAAAACCATTGGGGAAGCTTGGAGACTATTTAAAAAGACAATCCTAGAAGCTCAGAAAAAATATATACCGCAGGTTAGGAAAGGTACAAATAGGTATAGAAAAAAGCCTGCATGGTTAACAAATAAAGTAATGGAAGCTGTAAAAGGTAAGAAGGATTCCTTTAAGCGGTGGAAAGCTAGTCTTAGTGAGGTTGATAAAAGGGAACACAGACTATGGCAAATAAAATGCAAGTCTGTGATCAGGCAAGCAAAAAGGGAATATGAGGAGCATATCGCAAAAAACATAAAGACCAACAATAAAACTTTCTTCAAATACATTAGAAGTAGGAAGCCAGCCAGGGAGGCAGTGGGGCCCTTGGATGACCAAGGGGTAAAAGGAGTAGTGAAGGATGATAGGGAAATGGCTGAGAAGCTGAATGCATTTTTTGCCTCTGTCTTCACTGTGGAAGAGGAGAAGTGTTTACCCACTCCAGAAGCACCAATTTCGGGAGGGGGTTTGAAAGACCTGAATCAGATTGCGGTAACAAGAGAGGAAATCCTCCGACTGATGGACAATTTAAAAACTAATAAATCACCAGGCCCGGATGGCATTCATCCGAGAGTTCTGAAAGAACTCAAATATGAACTTGTGGATCTCCTGACAAAAATATGTAATCTTTCTTTAAAATCTGCCTCCATTCCTGATGACTGGAAGGTAGCTAATGTCACTCCCATCTTTAAAAAGGGCTCCAGGGGAGATCCGGGAAATTACAGGCCAGTCAGTCTGACATCGATACCGGGTAAGTTGGTGGAAACTGTTATTAAGGAAAGAATTAGTAGGCACATTGATGAACAAAAACTATTGAGGCAGACTCAGCATGGGTTCTGTAAGGGAAGATCTTGTCTCACTAACCTGTTAGTGTTTTTTGAGGGAGTGAACAAACATGTGGACAAGGGGGACCCAATAGATATTATTTACCTTGACTTCCGGAAAGCTTTTGATACAGTTCCTCATCAAAGGCTCCTAAGTAAGCTCAATAGTCATGGGATAAAAGGACAAGTCCTCTTGTGGATCAAAAACTGGCTTATAAATAGGAAACAGAGAGTGAGTATAAATGGGAAACTTTCTCAGTGGAGGGTGGTAAGCAGTGGGGTGCCACAGGGATCAGTACTCGGTCCGATGCTTTTTAACTTGTTTATTAACGATTTGGAATTGGGAGTAAGCAGTGATGTGGCTAAATTTGCAGATGACACAAAGTTGTTCAGAGTGGTGAAAACCAGGGAGGATTGTGAGGCACTCCAAAGGGATCTGTTGAGGATGGGTGAGTGGGCGTCAACGTGGCAAATGGAGTTCAATGTGGCCAAGTGCAAAGTGATGCACATTGGAGCCAAAAATCCTAAATATAAATACACGTTGATGGGGTCTGATCTGGCAGAGACGGACCAAGAGAGAGATCTTGGAGTCGTAGTGGATAACTCACTGAAAATGTCTACACAATGTGTAGCTGCAATAAAGAAGGCCAACGCTATGCTGGGGATTATTAGGAAGGGAATTGATAACAAATTAGCCAGTATCATCATGCCCCTGTATAAATCATTGGTGCGACCTCATTTGGAATACTGTGTACAGTTCTGGTCACCACATCTCAAAAAGGATATTATAGCATTGGAAAAAGTGCAGAGGAGGGCAACTAGAATGATAAAAGGGTTGGAACACCTTCCCTATGAAGAAAGGTTAAAATGCTTGGGGCTCTTTAGCTTGGAGAAACGACGGCTGAGAGGTGACATGATCGAGGTTTATAAGATTATGAATGGGATTGAGCAGGTTGAGAAAGAAGTACTTTTCTCCCTTTCTCACAAGACAAGAACTCGTGGGCACTCTATGAAATTGCTGAGCAGTCGGGTTAGAACAGATAAAAGGAAATACTTCTTCACCCAAAGAGTGATTAACATATGGAATTCACTGCCACAGGAGGTCGTGGCAGCTGCAAGCATGGACAGTTTCAAGAGGAAATTAGATAAACATATGGAGCAGAAGTCCACCAGTGGCTATTAGCCACAGGGTATAGATGGGAACTCTCAGTCTGGGGCAGGTGATGCACTCTATTCTTGGTGCTGGAGGGGGCAGCAGTGGGAGGGCTTCTGGTGCCCTGGCCCCACTGCTGGACCTCCTGATGGCACCTGGTATATTTTGGCCGCTGTGTGACAGAGTGTTGGACTAGATGGGCCATTGGCCTGATCCAACATTGGCTTCTCTTATGTTCTCTTATGTTCTTAAGTAACTGAAAGGTAAGTATAGCTAAGATTGTATTAAAGCAGTTGGTAAGAGATGCGAGTAGCTGCATATGAGCATATCGATAATAAAAAGAGAACTATAGACCGATATCTCTCCTAAACACCGATTATAAGATTTTTGCATCAGTCTTGGCGCAAAGAATGAAAAAGGTGTTAGTGGAAACAATAAATAACGACGAAGCAGGATTTTTGCCTAAAAGACAAATGAGGAATAGTTTGAGAATGTTGATGAATGTACTAGAATATTATGAAATACGTCCTGAGAAGCAAATGGCAATAGTTTTTTTGGACACGGAGAAAGCATTCGATAATGTTAATTGGAATCTTATGATGGAGACGCTCAGGATGTTGGAAGCAGGAGAAAGCTTTATTACTATGATTGAAGCAATTTATAATGAACAACAGGCAAGAGTTGTAGTCAATGGGGAGCTGTCAAATAAATTTGAGATTCAGAAAGGCACGAGGCAAGGATGCCCATTATCACCACTTTTATTCATACTGGTGCTGGAAATAATGAATGAAGCTATAAGAAGGGAGAGTAAAATAACTGGACTCCAAATAAAGAAAGAGCATCATAAACTCTTAGCCTTTGCAGATGACGTAGCATTTATATTAGAAAATTTAATATATTCTAATATAAATCCGACAGAAGCAGTAGAGGCTTTGAAAGAAAAGATTGAAGAGTATGGAGAAGTAGCGGGCTTTAAAATAAATACAGAAAAAACTAAAATAATAGTAAAGAATTTAGATCAAAAACAAAAAAGTGAACTACAAGAAAGTACCGGGTTCCAGATTGTGAATAAAGCAAAGTATTTGGGAATTACAGTCACGAATAAATGCAGTACTTTAATGGAAGATAACGATAAAGCTCTACTACAAAAAACTAAACAGGATTTGGAAAAATGGAAAACTTTGCAGCTCTCCATGATGGGAAGAATAGCCACATTAAAAAGGAATCTCTTACCTAGATGGATGTTTCTGTTTCAAACTATTCCTGTATTACAAAACCAGAATCTATTCAAGGGTTTGGATAGATTGACAATGAAATTTATATGGCAAGGGAAGAGAGCACAAATAAGGTTGAAGATGCTACAAGCTGTAAAAGAGAGAGGAGGTTTTGGCGGGGCAAATTGGCTACTGTGTTACAGAGCTGCAGCACTGGTGTGGATTAAAGAATGGATTACTTTGGAAGACAAAAGGCTGTTGAAAATTGAGGGACATGATTTACTGTTAGGATGGAATGCTTTTTTATGGTATGAAAAAGCAAGCTCTCAAAAATACTTTAAGCAGCATTGGCTGAGAGCAGCATTATTGATGGTATGGGACTCAAGACACAAAAATTTTTATACTAAAAGATCAAGACTGATAATACCATTAGAAGCATGTACATTACCAAATCTATACGATGGAGAAGAATTTTTAAGTTATCAGGACATTTTGGATAAAAAAGACAGACTTAAAGTACCAGAACAATTAACCTGGTGGAAAAAAGTACTATTAGAATCGATATATGTGAAAGACAGCAAACTTGGATTTAACAATAAAACAACTGAGCTGGAAGAGGCTATTTTGAAAACAGACACTAAAGTGATAAAGAAAATATATAGGTTTCTACTAGATAATGTGATGGCAGATGAAATAGTGAAAAAATATGATTGTATGGGCTCAAAACATTGGGCATAATATTGACTTAGAGGAGTGGGAACAAGTTTGGTTGAAAAATATTAAAATGACTAATGCTGTGTCATATAAAGAAATATGTATAAGATGTTTTATAGATGGTATGTTACACCAGACAAACTAGCCAAACAAAATGTAAATTGCTCAGATAAATGCTGAAGTGTAAAAACGAACGGCACTTTTATCCTATGTGGTGGTTGTGTGATGAGGCAAAAGATTTTGGAGATGGGTTCATAAGATGATGAAAGAAACAATAAGAAATAATGTTCCATTCACCCCAGAGATACTGCTGTTGAATATATTTCCGAAAGATTTTGATAAAGCAGATAGATATCTGACTGTTCACATGTTGACAGCTGCGAGAATTTTGTACGCCAAATACTGGAAAACAATGGAGACACCAACAAGGCGTGAGTATGTGAATAAACTTTTTGAAACGGCAGAGAATGACAAACTGACTTGAGAGATGAGAGCCGGTACAGAGTGGACCTTTAAAAAAACATGGAAGAGATTTTATGAATGGTATAATGTAAGCGCAAATGGACATTAAGTGTTCTGATTTGAGAACACAGAAAGGACAAACCTGGTTTGAATATAGAAAACTGGGGGGGGAAATACAGTTAACTGAAGAAGGCGTAAGAAATAAGTCTCTTGGAATATGTGTTATATGCAGTAGCTTAGTGTATGTTAGGTATGTGTATGTTTGTATGTCTGTAGTGCATATTGAAAAATAATAAAAGTGTACCTTAGGGTACTTTAAAAAAAAAGAGAGAGAGAAGGAAAGAGGGACTGTTGGGTATGGTTGCCAGCCTCCAGGTGAAGCCTGGGGATCTCCCAGAATTCCATCTGATCTCCAGACTACAGAGATCACTTCTCCCCGGAAATATGGTTAATTGGGAAGGTGAACTCCAAGGCATTGTACCCTGCTGAGATCTATCCCTCCCCCACCCCACCCTCCCTAGGCTTCACCCCGAATCTGCAGAAATCTCCAAACCTGGACTTGGGAACCTTAGGGAGGAGAGATCAGAGGAAATGGCATCCAGGCCACAAAACCCTCAGCAGCAATACAAGTTGTGAGTCTTTAAAATGCCTCGAGAGACTTATATTTACCTGTTGAAACAAGAGGGCATCTTTGTGTACCTGTGAGAATCAAAGGTGGAGAGGTATTATGCTTGGAAGGACATGTTCAACTGCTCAGGTGGGTTTCGTGGTGCATGGATTCTGAGTGCCCCTTGGTACGTGGCTTGGATCACTTTGTGGAGTGTTCTCTGCTTTGGAGGGATCTGGAGCTCCTTGCCACGTTGTTGGAGCAATAAGGGGTGCAGGAAACTTATCATGTACTCCCATCCCCACGGTGTTCATTTGGGGAGGGACAGAAGCTGGGTTCCCAATTGCATCAAGAGAGACAGTTGTTCTAAACCAAACCTCAATTTATTCCATTACAGAAAGCACTTTTGCAGCATTTCAATATTCAGCGTAGAATATTTCAACACAACCCTAATACATAAATAGTGCGCTTGAAGCTCGGTAAAGGATATCTTTGGTTGCTCTGCCAAGTCCCAGTAACTGAGGCCACGGTCAGACGTGCCATTAGAACCAACTCAGCTGCGAATGCCTGATGGATCTAAAGGGCACGATCAGACAGCAGCATCTGGGAAAGCGCCTGCAGTCATCTGCACCCTGTGCTGCTCCGCCCCAGAAGCAGAGTTAAAAGACACTGTTGAAAATTGAGGGACATGATTTACTGTTAGGATGGAATACTTTTTTATGGTAGGAAAAAGTCCGGTCTTAATGCCTGCCAATGGGCTACGGACGGACTTTCCCCGTCTGATTGCTCAAGGACATGCTTGTGCCATTGGAATGGTCTGCTCATTCCATGCCGACTTGGTGTCATTTCTCCCCCTCGCTTAGCAGCATGCACATAACCGCATACTCCACAGGGAGTATGACCCCGCCACTACAAAGGATGTGTGATTGTGCAATGCCGTGTCTGTAGAGAGATCTCCGCTGGGTCTTCCAAAGTAGCGTTGCCAAGCTCTGGGTGGTGGCTGGAGGTCTCCTGGAATTACAACTGATCTCCAGGTGACATTGATCAGTTCACCTGAAGAAAACAGCCACTTTGAAAGGTGGACTCAATGGCATTATACCCCATTGAGGTCCTTCCCCTCCCCAACCCCCCCCAGGCTCCACCCAAAAAATCTCTAGGTATTTCCCGGCCCAGAGTTGGCAATCCTATCCCAAAGCCTTGGTCTTTTGCATGATTTGGTCTTTAAAAGCTAACTTGGGATCAGGGAAATTGGCACCTGGAAACAGGGTTTTTCACTCCCTGGGCAGAAGAGGGGCACCTGTGTTTTTTCCCTGCACAGGATGTAGGGTTGCCAGGTCTAGGTTGGAAAATACCTGGAGACCTTGGGGGGTGGATCCAGGAGAGGGTGGGATTTGGGGGAGGGGCCTCAGCATGGTACGATGCCACAGAGTCCACCCTTAAAGCAGCCATTTTCTCCGAGGGAGCTGATCTCTGTCAGCTGGAGATCAGTTGTAAAAGTGGGCGATCTCCAGGCCCCACCTGGAGGCTGGCAAACCCAACAGGATGAGGGGCATTTCTGATCATGAACCAGAAGGGGAAGATTTCATTAGCCCTTCCCTCATGGTCCCTGTTATGTACCAAGGTAGACCACACATGTGGTCGGGTTCACACGTGGCCATGCGGACGAGACGAGCTTCGCATCCCAAAGACAATAGAAGTGAAGGATCCGAGAACTCACCTATCGGGCAGCCCGGATCCTGATAGAGAACCAGTAGGGGTAGTTGTTTGTAAATAAACTAATCACGTGTGTGTGTGTGTGTGTGTGTGTGTGTTGGTTGTATTTAGAACGGGAATATAAGTGGGTCGCGGGCCACGCCAGTCATCTCAAGTTCTCCTGTGCACTAAGAGGCCCTTTGGCAGCAGTCTGCTGAAAAGAGGTCGAAACGCGGCCCTGGAGCGGCACCCTCGCCAGAGCCAGCAGCACCGCCCGAGACTTATCCGTTTTTCTGCTTTGTCAGCTGTGCGGCGCTTGCGGTCTGTGTCCCCCGGCGGGCTGCTTGAGCTCTCCTGCAAAAGGCCTGGTGCGCAGGGCTTGCGAGGACTTTAACGGTCCGGGACTCCGAGCTGAGGCCTCCCTCCTTCAGACGACTCTCCCCACTTGGCCTCAGCGTGCCGGCGGTTTAAAGGAGGCCTGGTGGCCAGACTCTTAAGTGAGGCCCTGGACCGCCAGGGGCAGGAAGTTTTTTGTCCCAGCAGCAGCCCTGTGCGGTTGTCAACTTGCCCCATGTGGGGCCTGGCAGTCTCCCAGAGTTACAAGGCATCTCCAGGCTACAGAGTCCTTACTCAGTTGAGGATAAAATTTCATTTTTGTTATCTGACCTTGATTCTTATGTCTTTTATAACGTTTCATTATTTGCCCTTGCTGCAAAGGATATAGGTTCCAAGGTGGCATCGGGAAGAGGCATTATTCAGGCTACTCTGTTAAATATAGTCATATTTTGTCATTGATTTCTGGCCCTTTTATATATTCTGATATTAATCTAAAGTTTGTTCACAGTTTGTATTTTGTAACGGCCAATGGTTAATTCCTCTGTTATAAAATTCTGAATAATAACAACGACAACGACAACAATAAATCTGTTAAGTATGCACTCAACAAGGTTTAGATTTCAGCAAAATTGATTTCAGCTGTATTGTAACAGCAAACTCAACTCACAACACACACACACACACAGAACAGTGGAGCACAGCTCCCTTTTTAAATGATCCGGGCTGTCAAAGCCACGCCCATAAATACGTTAACAACCAATACGAAAACAAGGATAAAGACCAATGAGGTCTGTTCCCTCCAAAATACATATATACAGTTGTGATTGGTTATTTACAAGTTTCATAGAAACCGACCAATGGGAATGTGACAGATTACAATCCCTTCTTGTGTGGAGCTTGGAATGCAGCGGTCCCCAGGCCCGGCCCCTTCACAGACTTGTTTCTCCTTCGCATTTTCACATTCGAAATGCAGCAGTGCATGGAGGGATACCTTGAACACACGTTTCTTATTCAGAAGGAAATCTCACTGAGGGCCAGGGGACCTAGGGATGGAAAGAGACCAGATGCCGAAAGAGCTGTGGACAGATCTTCCCAGCATCCTTTTCAGTTTGGCTACAGATGCGGGGGTCCCCCATTCAACCTCCGGCCACCCCAAGGGAGGGGTGGGGCTAACCCTCTCAACCCTGACGGCCTGGCTGAAGAAAACCAAGCTTCCCACCAATGCTCCCTCTAAGCCGCAGGGAGCAAAAATCCTACTTTGTGAGGTACTGCCATTAAAGTTGTGAGCGAGCGATTTGGCTGCTGCATAAATTCGTTTGCTGTGGAGCCATCGCCCCTGAGCTGAGACAAAAATGTGTGAGCCGGAGGCTAAAAAACGGTGCGCTAGCTCACGCAGACTCAGCTTAGAGGTAACACTGCTTCCCACCCAACCGGCCGCTGTTATGTGTGGGTGCAAAGAGCCATCCAGTCACAGCCGACTTATGGCAACCCCACGGGGTTTTGAAAGCAAGAGACGTTCGGAGGTGGGTCGCCGTTGCCTGCCTCTGCGAAGCAACCCAGGACTCCCTTGGTGGCCTCCAATGGTGCCTCGAAGCTGTGGAGGCTTGTGAGCAAAAATTCCACTTTGTGAGTTGCTGGCATTAACGCTGTGAGCGAGCGATTTGGCTGCTGCATGAATTAGTTTGCTCTGGAGCCAGCCTTCCTGAGCCAAGACAAAAAATGTGCGAGCCGGAGGCTAAAAAACTGTGAGCTATCTCACACTAATGTAGCTTAGAGGGAACACTGGTAGCCTCTCCTCCAAAGACTAGCCAGGGGGCCGACCCTGCTTAACTCCCCTGATCTGAAAGAAAAGGCAGGCAAAAGATGCTCTTTCCCCACCCCTTTTAAGTTGGCAAAATGAGTAGGGATAAAAAGGGGTCAAACCCCTGAATCCCCTCCCCTGAATCAGGGCCCCCCGCATGAACACGCCTGATGTTGCTGCCTTCTGCTGATTCAGACCACTGGCCCGTTGCCAGTATTGTCTGCTCAGACTGGCAGCGGCTCTCCAGGGTCCCAGGTGGAGGTCTTTCACAACACCGACTGCCTGATCCTTGCTGGAGATGCTGAGAATTGAACCTGAGACCTTCTGCACACCAAGTGGATGCTTGACCCCTGAGCCATGGCCCCCTCCCTCCCCCTTCCCCATGGTTACAATTCAGCTTTAAAAAGTGGGGAGGGGGCATTCCCCCCACCTTGGCTTCCTTTCCTCTCCCCCCATCTTCCCATTTCTTTCTCTCCCCAAGCCAATCCCCCCTTCTTTGTCTCTCTCTCTCCCACAAATCAATCTCCCTTCTTTTTCCCCCTCAAGCCAATACCCCCATCTTTCCCTGTCTCTCCCCCCCCGCAAGCCAATTCCCCCCTCCTTCCTTCCCTCTGCAGAAGCAGAGTTAAAATACACTGGGGAAAATCTGGCAGTAAACGGGTTTCAACAGGCCACAAACAGACTTTCCCGTGTCTGATTGCTCCAGCGCGCTCTCCTGGCATTGGGAGGGTCTGATCAGGCCATCCCAACTCCGTACAGTTGTGTCCCCCCCCCCCCGCTTCACAGTATGCGCATCATCACAAACCCCATAGGGAGCCCTCGGTGCGGAGGTGTGATTCATCAATCCCGCGGTTAAGCGCATGGGGGGACAGGCACCAAACCCCCCCGACTTACCCACAGTTGTGTCTGATCACACACTGACGGACTCCGCCTGCAGAGGTGTGATTGTGCAACTGCGGGTCAAATTCCCCAGGAGCAAATCGCCTCGCTTCCCCCCCCCCCCGTTTTTTCTGGCACAGGTGATCACAGCCTTGATCTGTTAAAAAAAATATATCTTCACTATTTTCCAGGCTAATTTAACAAGACACCCCTCTATATACAATGATGCTATGTAATTCCATTTAATCGTCTGACGAAGTGTGCGTGCATACACAAGCTCACACCCTGAATGAAACTTTGTGGATCTTAAAGGTGCCACTGGACTCAGACTCTGACAGTCACCATTGATGGCTCCTCACACTCCCAGGGCCCTCTGGCCTCTGAACCCCTTCGTCCGCACCGCAGCATGCTAGGGGCACAGGCTGTCACCCCGGGGACCTCTCCCACCCCAGCACTGGGTGGAGACTGATGCAGGCTCACGGCCAACAGGGCAGAGTAGAGCCCTGAGGCGACCAATTTCACGACATGCTCTACCAATCAGGGTCAGCCCCACGCCCGACTGGGGGCGATTCTGCATAGGCTTTTCCCTCCGTTGTTCTAGCAAACCCACCTTGGAAGAGAAATTCCCCTCTGCATTGCATGCCGCTTTCACTTTCTTTGATCATTGGGTTTTATGGTTCCTTCTCCATAGATTTATGGCCGTTCTCGGGTGACTTTGCAGCAGGGCTGTTAACCAGGACTTTTTCGTTTCAGGGGGCACTTAAATATGTCGGGGGGCACTGTGTCAGGAGAGATGAGAGAGTAAAAGTTTTTTAAAAGCGAGTGAGAGAGGGCTGGAGTAGGGAGCAGACGTGCCCTGTGTCATGCCTCACCCGCAGCCAGCCAGAGGGACGCTGCTAACAAACACTTGAGTGAACCAACTCTGAAAGTCTTTGAACAAGTTTATTCATTTCAGTTTCTTTTGACTCGCTTTCACTTCCTTTGGAGACAGCTTCTCACCACTCTACAAGAAGACAGAACAGATTATTAGATAATGCAGCAAATAGCTAGATACATCTACACTACCTCACAGCCATCATTCACTATTTTAAAGATCAATAAAAGAAATCTGCAATTTCACTGCTGGATTACTTTCTTCTTCCCTTCCAACCCCAAAATGTTGAAAGTAAATAATCAATTCAGCTCCCCCATATCTAAATTGCCATCCCTGTTTTCCAGATGTTGGTTCATTGGCTTGTTTTCTAGCAGTTAACTTGGCCTTTGTTCTTTACTTGTCTTTGCCCCAATCCGCCTGTTGGCCATTGTGTGGTGCAGGATGCTAGACCACACGGACTATTGGTTGGACCCAGCAGGGCTCTTCTCCTGTTCTGATGAGAAAATCAGCAGAAATTTCCCTCTCCTCTTAAGAAACCTCAAGTATTTGGAATTGACCAGCACAGCTAAATTCCTACAAGGTAATCTGACAGGCTTGGGTCCTACAGGAAAGACTTGCTAATGGAAGGCCTCTGCATCCACAGAATGGTACTTCCTCGTCTCTCCCTTCCTGCTGCACTCTGAAAGGCTCCCCAAGGACGCTGCTCGGGGGGGGGACAGGGGACCCTAAGGAACAGCGTAAAGGTGGGGGGAGTCAGAAGTCTGTGGCAAGGGGGTGGTGGGGAATCAGCAGCCTCCCTCCCCACTGGTGGAAGTTCACCATGAGATTGAAACCAGCGTTTGTCACCAAATGAAGACATCATCAGCCAGAATTTATAATTCCAAAGTTGAAAGGCCACAGGACAAATGATCAAATTTTACAGTGCAATAGTATTAGAAGATTATAATAGAGGACAGACTTCATTTGTCTTTTGGGGTTCTTTGAGGTCTTCCTTTGGCTGTTCATATTCCTACCTTCATCATTACATCTGAAAGTGGCGAAAGAGGAAGCAATTTTAATTGCTTACATCCTTTTTATTTTTTTTTTAACTTTAAACTGTTTGTTGAAGATGGAAATAAAATACAATGCAGTACTTCGTAAAGCATGAATGAAAACAATTACAAAATGATCATTAAGTCTGTGGTGAATCAAGGATTGCTGTTGCAAGTTATCTGCTAATTTTGAGCTTATCGTTCAAATATTTAGAAATAAAAATAAATGGCATTCAAGCCAGTTTTAAAGATCCTTCGGCTACTTAAAGGTATAGCTATAAGGTGTGTGACTCAATTAAGAGTGCTTTCTGTACACTTCATTCTGGGTCTGCAAAAGCATCTAGCCAGAATGACCACTTGGCCATAATACTAGTAGCGTAACCTGTCTATCTTGCTGCGCAACCCAGTCTGAGGATTTTGATTTTAAGTAACAGTTTCAGGAGGCGTAGGAAAACCTATTTGCCACTTTGGATCAGACAAACAATATCTTTCTCCAGTGATTTTAAATGAGGTCAACACACGTCTTGTGAACAGGAAATATATTTTAAAAGGGGGGGGATCAATGTAGTTAAATTTCCCCTATAATAAAAGAAACGAGTACCTTGCATCTCTCCTCCTTTTTCTGCTTAAGGACACCTTTCTTTCTAAAAACCTCAGTTCTTTCTGTACCTCTCCAGTGCTGGCACCGCTGGCTTTTGAACCAAGACCTCTGCTGGAAGATTCTTCCACATTTTGCCTGCTTTCACCTAAAACGACATAGTAAAAAATCTGAACGGCACTACTTTTTACATTACTCTCTTGATTGCCCGAAAAACTTTTGAGCGGTCAAACAGGATTTCACTGTTTCATAAAAACAAAACCAAATGGCAGAGACAGACAAGAAGACATTAATTGAAACACAGCATAAGGTGCATTAGTTTAAACAAAAACCCCAGCACCTTGGTTGCCTGTTCTCAAGGTTTTTGGCTTTTTCTGCAGCTTTCTGCTTCCGCCTTTTCTTCAAGTTTTTCTCTGTGAAGCCATCTCCTTAGAAGTCTCTCTTTTTCTTTAGCCTGAAGACAACAGGAAGGCAAAAGTGTCACAGGTGTGGCCAAAAGGGTCTTTTCAGCTTTCCTGCTTTGGGGAACAGCCACCGAATCCACCCCCCAGCCTCATGGAACGTGGCAAGGCCATCCTCCGTGCCTGCTACTGGAAGGAAAAGTAGGCCAAACAAGCAGCGTGTGATGGTTTCTTTAGCCATCACCCAACCACCGTGTTGTCACACTTCAAGGTACGTAAGTTTCAGTCTGCATTTCATTGCATGGGTTTTAAAAAATTAAAAGGAGATCTACCCTAAAATATGGAATCGTACTTCCTCCCTAAAGTTTTAATTGCATTTTTTATGTTTCTGTACGTGTATTTTAGTGTTGGTTTTAATTGTTATAACTGTCTCTCGCATCAGACTCCAGAGACTATTGAACAAATTTGCCATTAACTTTCATTCTCAAGATCTAGGAATTAACTATGGTAAATGCAAAGGACTCCACTTTCAGAAGAAAAGGAATTCTGCCTTATACCGATGGTCTGCTTAGAAGAGTAGAATCCAACAAGGGAAGGAATTTATGTATCTGAGAATACTTTTTGCATATGATTTGAGTTGGTTCTCTCATCAAAGCGCCACGCTGAAGAAAGCAGGACCTTGTCCTGAAGGCACCCTCACCTTTTTTAGGTACTCTGGAGAATGATATATAACTGGGGCAATTCAAATTTTCAAAATGAAAATAGTCTCTATTCTGCTTTTGGGGGCAGCTGTCTGGATCCAATCAGTCAAAGAGTCCTTACACCTCTCCCTACTTTGCTTCCTTCGTAAGGTGACCAACACACCAAAATGCGTAGCCAGAGTGTCCCTGCGAGCAGACTTGGGTCAGCCGTTTCTGGAGGCTAAAGACTGGCAGCTGTCTTCAGTTGGTACCTTCAGCTGCTCTACAGTAACTCCGGATACCCATCTTGATTAAAAGCAGATTCTCATATATCCTCTTGGACTTGGTCCAAATCTACCGTCTCAAAGTACACACTTGCCACTATTTAAGCATTCAGGGCAGAGAGTTTTCTAAGTCAAATGCCCCCCCCCCCACTCAATGTCATCATCCCCCACCCACCCAGTACTCCCGACTCACTGTCTTCTGTACTCTCTCTTGATTTGGGTTGACTGCTGTTTTTCTTCCCAGCTGAATGTTTGATCAATTTTGTCTCTCTTTCGCCACCTTCTAGCACTTTCAGAATGTCATCGTTCTTTTTCAAGTGGTCCAACTCGTTCTCCAGTTTCCATCAGGTTTGGTTAGAAATGTTCTAAAAACAAGGTGGGATTGTTTCAGAGGTAGCACTTTCAGATGGGGCTCCTTGAAATGGAACGCACAGAGCATTTGGATCAGATTTTGCATTTCAGATGGTGCTGTGTTCCCCTGTTCCTTTTTTTGGTTCACGCTCCATTTTGAGCTATGTCAACGTATCGTTACATCAAAAAGTGCTATAAGGGCATGAAAAATAAAGTGGTTAATTACAAAAATCTACAAAGAGTTTAAATAACCCGCAACTCAGAAATGCAACTGTGCAACAAAACCTGAAGAAAAGCGGTTCTACAGATTGCTCTTTAAGATGAAAAAAAAATTAACTGTTTGACAAGAGAATCGGTAGCAGTTTAAACAGCCGGCCTGTCTGAAATGCAAAAAGAAAAAAATAAGCTATTCTCCATCACAACCTGTCTGAAAATGATCTAAATCCTCTGGAAAAGGGCTCATCTTTTGTTAGGAAACTCTGCCAAGTAACCCGCACATTGATGACACTTTACAGGTACCATAATAATAATGATTTTATATACACACAAATATAAGACAGTAACCCTGTTTGAGCAGCACCTGCTTCTTTTGCTTTGGTACAGTGCTTAGTTTGGGGGCTCTCTATAAATACTATTAAAGTAACATCAAACATGGCAAAACCACACACCACTTCTGAAGCCCAGTCTAAATAAGAGAGCCTTTAATGATCACCGAAGATCAGCTCTAGTAGGGCATAGGGAAGACTCCCTAGAGAAAGAACTCCAACATGTGGACACCACAAAGGGTGGGACCCTGGCTCTTCTGGCTCTGAAATAACCTCCTGAAGACGAGAAGGGGGAACGGCTTCCTCTGTGCAGATCCCAAGCTATGCAGTGGCTCACAAGGGAGCAGGCACCCTGAGATGCCTTTATGATCTTAAAACACGGGAGTCAGATATCTAAGAACTAACTGCGATATCACTGAGTATCTCTGTAGCAGAATCCTCCAAAACTAGTTTGGGGGGAATAGAAAGAATAATCAATACTATTTCGAAATACTTAAGAACCACACAAGCTCATGTACTCACAGGTGTGGTCTTCTTCTTTGTCTTCATCATCTCCGTCATTGTGATCTCCATCATCATTGCCTCCATTGTCTCTGTCTCTATCGTCATAGTCTCTGTCATTGTCATAGTCTCTGTCACTGTCATAGTCTCCGTCATTGTCATCTTCGTTGTCATCTTCAACAGTTTTCCTTCCTGGGTAGTCTGCAATTAATGCTTTTCCAACAGAGATAAGGACATGAATAAGAAACAGATGGGCTAAATAGAAACACAATAGACAAAAAACCTGTACCACAACATTCACCATCCCCAAGGAGTTCACTGTTTTACCTTCTGATGTTTTTTTGTGGAAATCTGCTGCTAACATTGTGCAGATGCTGTCATCTGCAGTGTTACAGTATAATAAAGGTATAACCCAAAGACCAAATGAATTAGCTAAGAAAGAATAATCAGTACTATTTTGAAATCCTAAAAACCAGACAAGCTCACGTACTCACAACTGTGGTCTTCTTCTTTGTCCTAGTCATCTTCATTGTCGTTGTCTCTGTCATCATCGTCTCCATTGTCTCTGTCTCTTATCGTCATAGTTTCTGTCATTTTCATAGTCTCTGTCATCGTCATAGTCTCTGTCGTCGTCATCTCCATTGTCATCTTCATGAATTTTCTGTCCTGGATACAGTCTACAATTAATGCTTTTCCATCAGAGATAAGGGCATGAATGAGAAACAGATGGGCTACAAAGAAACACAATAGACAAAAAACCCTATATCACAACATTCACCGTCCCCAAGGTGTTCACTGTTTTACCTTCTGAAGTTTTGTTGTGAAAATCTGCTGCTAACATTGTGCAGATGTCATCTGCAGTGTTACAGTATAATAAAGGTAAAATGCAAAGACAGCAAATAAAATAGCTTAGTGGATTTCTCACTTCTTAAAAATTTAGCATCTCGAAGTACACAGTTCCCAATATTTACTTATTCAGGGCAGAGCATTCTCAGTCTAATGCCCTCCCCCCATCTCATCATCCCTCACCCACCCAGTACTTCCGACTCACTGTCTTCTGTACTCTCTCTTGATTTGGGTTGACTGCTGTTTTTCTCCCCAGCCAAATGTTTGATCAATTTTGTCTCTCTCTCTTTCGCTATCTTTCCTTCTAGCACTTTTAGAACGTCGTCGTTCTTTTTCAAGTGGTCCAACTCCTCCAGTTTTCATCAGGTTTGGTTAGAAACGTTCTAAAAACAAGGTGGGATTGTTTCAGAGGTAGCACTTTCAGACGGGCTCCTTGAAATGGAACGCACAGAGCATTTGGATCAGATTTTGCATTTCAGATGGTGCTGTGTTCTCCTGTTCCTTTTTTTGGTTCACGCTCCATTTTGAGTTATATCAACGTATCGTTACATCAAAAAGTGCTATAAGAGCATGAAAAATAAAGTGGTTAATTGCAAAACTCTATGAAGAGTTCAGATAACCTGCAACTCAGAAATGCAACTGTGCAACAAAACCTGAAGAAAAGTGGTTTTGCAGATTGCTCTTTAAGATGGAAAAAAAAATTAACTGTTTGACAAGCGAATTGGTAGCAGTTTAAACAGCCGGCCTGTCTGAAATGCAAAAAGAAAAAAATAAGCCGTTCTCCATCACAACCTGTCTGAAAATGATCTAAATCCTCTGGAAAGGGGCTTGTCTTTTGTTAGGAAACTCTTCAGACTACCACACACATTGATGACACTGTACAGGTATGTGTGCTAGATGGGCTCATTCTCCCCCCGAACAAACACTGATCACCCACCCAACATACCCTCTTTTCACGTGGATTCAGCTTCACCCCACTACTCCGGCTTTTTGAAGACAAGGAATCAAATTCTCCTCAGTCCCCTCGCAAAACTGCCACTCCCACCATTCTTTGTGGGAACGTGTGCCAATAATTCAACTCGGTCCAGGATAACGTCAGACCATTCCTGCACTGGAGGCTAACAGTGCAGACACTGCCCAGTCCTGCATTACACTTACTGGGAAGGCTCGTGGACGTGGGCATACGTCGGCCAGATTTTGGTTTTTTATCATTGGGCTCCCCAGCCTCTGATCTTGTTTGAACCTGCCTGTGTTCCTCTTCTTCATCTAGGAGAACGATAAGAGAATGGAGGCAATTTAGAAGAAAGTCAAGTTTGGATCCAGATGAAGGATTTAAAGATGTGGGAGAAGATGCGCAGGATCCAGCCCAGGAAATTGAAGTCTGCTCTGCACCCATCCCTGTGACAAACCTGACCTCCTCTCTGAGTGGTGGACCACGGTGCCTCTGCTGCGGGCCTTTGTGCTTAGCTCCTGCTTGACCACTCAAAAAAACCCTCATCTCAGGCTCTTTGAGCTCAGTCTGAAGCAAAATATCCACCCACCCATCTAGGTGAACTCCAGGGAAACAGACATATGGCCTGCCTGGCTGTCTCTTCTCTGAAAGCCACGGTGTTTAATGCAGGAGGAAGGGAAGGAATACTCTCACGCATGCCTATAACCAAAGTGAAACATCGCTCCTTTTGCCTTATTTACACCCTGCCTGTCTCCCCAGTGGGGACCCAAAGCAGCTGACATCATTCTCCTCGGCTCTGTTTCATCCTCTCAGCAACCCTGAGAGGTCGGCTAGGCTGAGGGACTGGGACCGGTGCAAGATCACCCAGGAAGCTTCCAGGGCACAGTGGAGGCTCGAACCTGGGTTTCCAATATCCTGGTCTGGCACTCTCGCCTCTACGCCATGCTGGCTCTAGATTACTTAGCTCAGGGATGCTCCACGATCCTCAATTGTTCCACTAGTGTTCTTGGTAATACCGTAGGGATAACTGAGAAAGGCAAACTGCAGCTGTACAGCATAACTGGCTACGATCCGACCACAGCCTTGCATACCTCCCGGTATTACAGGAGAGCCCCTGCATCCACATCTGCTAAGTAGCTTTCGTGTTCCTTGTGACTATTCACTGGGATACTTCGAGAAGCCCATTTTCTCGGGTTGTCATACTGTCAGAAGGAGCACACCTGGGCTCACTTGAACACAGCCAGGGGGTTCTCCCATAGAATGCTGAACCTGGACAGATGCCGTTCACATCTCAAAAGGGAGGGCACAAATGATCCTGACAGCGAAGTCCTGGTGTAACTTGTACATTTCCCCTGAATGCTGGTAAAGCACAACTATTCAGACCTAGCAAATGGTGTGCATTTTAGCTGTCCCTTTGGTTCGGTTAGCAAAGAACTCCAGTGTGGATTGGGAACTGTTAACTTACCATCAGAAAGAAATTCTCCTTCTTCTGTGCTCTCCGAAAGCCCAAGTTCCTCTTCACTTTCTTCTTCAAAGGAAGAATGATCACCTGGTGTGCACAGAACTAACTGTGGTATCACTAAGTATATCACAATTCTCCAAAACTACTTTGGAAAGATAGAAAGAATAATCAATACTATTTCTAAATACCTAAAAACAATAGAATGGGAAGGACTAGAAATCTCTTCAAGAAAATTGGAGAAATCAGGGGAACTTTCCATGCCAAGCTGGCCATAATAAAGGACAAAAATGGTAGGGACCTAACAGAAGTGGAAGAGATTAGGAAGAGGTGGCAAGAATACACAGAAGAACTATATGAGAAGGATCTAAATGTCCTCGACAACCACGATGTTGTGATCACTGACATCAAGCCATATATCCTGAAGTGTGAAGTCAAATGGACCTTAGAAAGCATTACTATCAACAAAGCTAGTAGGGGTGATAGTATCCCAGCTCAGCTATTTGAAGTCTTAAAAGATTATGCTGTTAACATGCTGCACTTGATATGCCAGCAAATTTGGAAAACACAACAGCGGCCACAGGTTTGGAAAAGGTCAGTTTACATTCCAATCCCAAAGAAGGACAATGCCAAGGAGTGTTCAAATTTTCGCACAATTGCAGTCATTGTGCACTCTAACAAGGTCATACTCAAGATCCTACAAGCTAGGCTTCAGCAGTACAGGGGTTGGTAAATACAATTTATTATTGGATATATCACATGTTCAAACATTTTCAACCAACCTACATATCCATTTTTCTAATTTCCCTTCTCCCCCCCCCAAACAAGGCTTCCCGCACTGCTCCAACCCCATTAATATCTCTCTTATTCTGTTACAATTATTTCTCAACTTATTTTCTCTAACAAACGGTAACAATTCAGAAGTCTAATTCTATTTCATTTTCCACTTAATAACTATCAAAACAGATCAAACCACGTTTAATGTCCCAATTTTTCAACAAGTATTTTTGAAAGTCTTTCCAGTCTTCAAAAAAGTTTCATCTTCTTCGTTGTTTAATTTTCTTGTTAATTTGTCCATTTCTGCTAAGAACAACGTCTTTTTAATCCATTCCCATGTTTCAGGTACTTTATCTTGTTTCCAACATTGAGCAAAAGTCAGTCTTGCTGCTGTAATCAAGTACCATAATAGTGTTCTCTTGGCTACATTTATTTCTTCCATTTTAAGACCTAGCAATAACATCTGTGGGTCTTTCTTAAAAGTACAATTCAAAATTTTTTGTATCTCATTGTGGATCTCTGTCCAATACTTTACTGCTTTATCACATGTCCACCACATATGGTAAAAGACCCCTCATGTTTTTTACATTTCCAACATTTGTTAGACATACTTTCATTTATAATAGCAATTTTTTTAGGCGTCATATACCATCTATACATCATTTTATGACAATTCTCTTTAACATTTACACACGTTGAAATTTTCATTGATTTTTTCCACAAGTATTCCCAAGATGTCATTAATATCTCATTATTAACATTTACTGCCCATTTTATCATTTGCTCCTTTACAACTTCATCCTCAGTATACCATTTCAATAACACCTTGTACAGTTTAGAAATCATTTTTTTATCTTTCTCAAGCCATACAGTTTCAATTTCAATATTCTTTTCTCTAAAACCATGTTCTCTTTTATCGGTCTTAAATAGATCATAAATCTGTCTATACTTCAACCAATCATATTCAAATTCAACATCAAATCTATCTTTTAACACAAAATTTTTCCCTTCAAATTTTAAAAGACTTTTATAGGGTAGCCAATCTAACCCTTGATTTCTTGAATATGGATTAATCACTTCAGCTGGTACAATCCAAAGTGGTCTTTCTTCCGAGAAGAATTTTCTATATCTCGTCCATGTCTCGAACAGTGATTGTCTTACAAAGTGGTGTTTAAAAAATTTATCCATTTTTACTTTTCCATACCATAAATATGCATGCCATCCGAATTTATTATCATGTCCTTCAAGGGCCAATAACTTCTTATTCTCCAAATTAATCCACTGTTGCAACCATGTTAAACAGACGGCATCATAATACAGTCTTAAATTTGGTAGTTGTAAGCCTCCTCTCTCTCTTGCGTCACATAAAATTTTCATTTTAATCCTTGGCTTTCTTCCTGCCCATACAAATTTGGATAATTCTTTCTGCCACGAATCCAGTATTTTCCTTTGTTTTAGTATTGGAATAGTCTGAAACAAAAACATCAAACGCGGCAAGATATTCATTTTTACAGTCGCGATTCTTCCCATCAATGATAAATTCAAAGTATCCCATTTCTTCATATCTTGCTGAATCTTATGCCACACCTTTTCATAATTGTTTTTAAACAAATCAATATTTTTCATGGTTAAATCAATTCCAAGATATTTAGTCTTTGTGACTACTTCACATTGTATTTTCTCTTGAAGTTCTGTTTGTCTTTGTTTCGTCATATTTTTGCACATCACTTTAGTTTTATTTTTATTAACATAAAATCCCGCAACTGAACCAAATTCTTCAATTTTTTCCATCAATTGTGGTATTTTCTCAATTGGGTCTTGAATCATAAACATTACATCATCTGCAAATGCCCTATATTTATAGGCGAAACCTTTCACTGTAAGTCCTTCAATACTGTTATCTTTTCTTATCGCTGTCAATAATATTTCCAATATCCAAATAAACAACAACGGGGATAACGGGCAGCCTTGACGTGTTCCCTTTTGGACTCGGAAGAAGTCCGTCTTTTCTTTGTTTATATTCAAAGCCGCTTTTTGTTCTGAATATATTGCCACAATCATGTTTAAAAAGGACTGTCCAATATTCATTTTTTCAATAACTTGCAGCATAAACTCCCAATTTAAATTATCAAAAGCTTTTTCCGCATCTAAGAAGAGGAATCCAACTTCTTTTTCAGGATGCTTGTCATAATATTCAATTGCATCTATCACCACTCTTAGATTGTCTCTAATTTGTCTATTTGGTAAAAATCCCGCTTGTTCTTCCGCTATTGTATCTTTCAAATATTTTTTCAATCTCTCTGAAATTATTTTTGCAAATAATTTGTAGTCATTATTTAATAGCGATATTGGTCTATAATTCTTTACTTGAGTCAAATCCAAACCTTCTTTAGGTATCAATGAAATGTTTGCTTCCTTCCATGAATCTGGGATCCGCTTGGTCTGTCTTATCTCATTTGACAGAAGTACTAAAATAGGGGTTAGCTCCTCTTTAAATTTCTTATAAAATTTTGCTGTAAAGCCATCTGGTCCTGGAGCTTTGCCCAACTTTGCGTCTTCTATCGCCATTGTCACTTCTTCTTTCGTTACTAAACCATTTAATAGTTCTTTAATTTGTTTTCCCAGCTCTGGAACTTCAATCGTCTCCAAATATTTCTTGATTCTCTGTTGGTCAATTCCTTTCTTTTGGAATAGTTTGGCGTAGTATTTTAAAAAACTCTTTTTATACCATTCAGGCTCATCACCTCCTTTCCATCTTCAACAATCTTAGATATAAAGTTCCTATCTTTTCTATTTTTCAATTGCCATGCCAAAAACTTTCCTGGTTTATTTGCACCCTCAAATGCTTTTTGCTGTAATTTTTTTAAATTCCAATATAATTCTCTGTTTAAAAGAACATTCAGCTGATCTTGCAGGAAGTGGATCTCTTTAATAATTTTCTTCTTCCCTGGTCTTTTTTTTAATTCCTTTTCTTTTTGTCGAATTTTTTCATGAAGGTCTTTCTGTTGCTGAATCTTTTGCTTTTTATCTTTGGAGTTCAGAGAGATAAGCATACCTCTCATTACTGCTTTGTATGTATCCCATACAACTTGTATATCCGTGCCTTTATTCAAATTCAATTCAAAAAAACTTTTCGTTTCCTTTTTTAAGATTTCATTAATTTGTTTTTGATCCAGTAAATCTTCATTAATTCTCCAAAATAACTGTTTAGGTTTTGCTTTAGATATCCAAAGTAGGGGATTATGATCAGAGTTAGTTTTCGGTAGAATTTGTATTTTATAAGTTTTTTGCGCCATCTCCTCTGACATCCAAATCATGTCAATTCGAGAAAAGGAATTATGTCTATTCGAATAAAACGTGTAGTCCTTAGTCTTAGGATTCCACTTCCTCCAAACGTCTTCTAATTTCTCTTGCTTCATCAATTGAAAGAAATTTTTTGGTAACTTTCCAACTGTCTCTCCACTTGCTTTGGACTTTCTATCCAATGTGTTGTTCACAGTACCATTAAAGTCTCCCGCAAGAACAATTTGGTCATAATTTAAACATTCCAACTCTTTAGTCAGATCATTAAAAAAGGTCTCTTTTGCACCATTGGGTGCATATATATTAACAAGCAATGTCTTTTTTCTATCCATACAGATTTCCACGCCAACATACCTTCCTTCTTTGTCGGAAAAAATTTGTTTAGGATCCAAATCTTTTGAAATATAAATCACTGTTCCTTTTTTCTTGTTAACTGCTGAAGAGTGAAATTCTTCTCCCAATTTTTTATTAGTCAGATATTTGTCGTTTTGTTTTCTTATGTGTGTTTCTTGTAAACAAATTATATTACATTTTTGTTTTTCCAGCCAATGATTCACCAGTCTTCTTTTACCTGGTGAATTTAATCCATTTACGTTCCAAGATAAAAATTTGTAATCCATAATGGTGTTAAATTAAATATCTTTAAAATCGTCCAGATTGTTCGCTTTAAATCTATATAAGTCTCCTTCAGATTTAAGAGTTGATCTCACCGAGTTGTACATAAATGTAAGTCCATATGGAATCTCCCATCTGAACCTAATATTCATTTCTTTTAGCCTGTCTGTCAATTTCTTGAATTTCTTTCTATCTTGTAGAATCGATCTCGGAATTTCTCTCAAGATTATTATTTTCTTTCCATTAATTTCCAACGGTTGTGTAAATTGTTTCTTGAAAACGTCTTCCTTCATCTTTGTTGTCACAAATTGAACAATTACATCTCTAGGTAATTGCTTTCTTTTGGCATAAGCTGAATTTACTCTGTAAATCAAGTCAAAGTCTGCATCCAAATCTCCTTCATCTTCCCCTATAAAAGTTGTCAATGTCTTAATTACTAGGGCCCGTAGATCTTGATCTTCCTCCTCTTCTATCCCTCTCAATCTCAAGTGATTCTGAGTAGCCCTGTAATCCATCATGGTCTCCAGCCTTGCATTTTCTGACAAGGTTTTTTTAACCTTTTGTTCCATATCTTCAGATTTTGTCACCAGACTTTTGACTTCCTTTTTAAGTTCTTCTGTATCTTTTTTAATCCCTGACACTTCTGCAAGTACCAGTTCTTTCAATTCTTCCATATTTTTTTCTGTACTTGGATTTGCACTTGCTCTATTTGCTCCAATTGTTGTTGCAACTGTGATTCTATTTGTTTTCCAAGATTCTCAGTCATCCGTTTTTCCATCGCTTCCATAGCTGCTTGCCACTCTTTTTTTCCTTTGCAGTCATTCTTGGGCTGGGTGATGAAGCAGCTCTAGGTCTTGTTCTCAAATCCGTCTTGGAGGCCACTTCAATGTTAGTCAGACTTTATATTAGCAATCTTCAAGCCAAATCGCCACCTTTAGAACTTGTTTAAGCACTTTTTCGGCTTGAAAATAACATTTTAAATTTTAGTCCTCCCCAAAATGTCGGGCGCAATTTCTCTATGGTTTTCCGGCTAGAGTAGGCTCCTTTCAAACTTCCTATTCACCTGTCCGTCTCTGTAATCCAACTTCCGGTAAAGGTGGTGTCACACAATAAAATGTCCATCCGCTTCAAACACAGCAGCCTCTAAAAACCTCCACTCTAGCCCACTTCCTGTATCACAGAGTCACAGTTAGTTTCGTTTCTACTACGTAACGTTTAGACTTGGCTGACCACAGGAATGCAAAACAAAGTCTCTTTTCAGCCTTTTTCTCTAACGGAAAGCTTTCTTTTTACTTTTAATTCAAGCGAAATAGTTCCTTAAAGGTTTCAACGCTTATCCGTACGTTTCAATATCACAGTCTCCTTTAAACCGGTAAGCGCTTAATCGTTTATTTGTTACCTTGCTTGTAGTCTCGGGGTTTCGCGGTGCTTCTTCTGTAAACGATGTTAATCAGATGATAAAGAGATCGGTAGATGGCGAATTTATGCTGAATTCTCAGCCCGGCTGGCATCTGTAGAGTTGATTTGCAACTGCCCTCTTCACGGAGGGAGATCAAAGTGTAAACAAGCTTCCTCCGAAGCTTATCCACACCGATCTCAACCCCCCTCCAGGCTTCGCTGCTTGCTTGCCACTCCCCCGCCTGGGGAGTGCTGCGCTGGGCCAAATAGAGCCCAGACTGTCGTCAGATGCCGCAGTACACTCTGCACAACTCGCAAAGTGTGTCAATTCGCCATTTTCTCCGACCGGAAGCCAGCAGTACAGGGGTAAAGAACTGCCAGACATACGAGCTGGGTTTCAAAGAGGTAAAGGAACTAGAGATCAAACTGCCAACATTCGCTAGATTATGGAGAAAGCAAGGGAGTACCAGAAAAACATCTGCTTCATTGACTATGCTAAAGCCTTTGATTGTGTGGATCACAACAAACTGTGGCATGTCCTTAAAGATATGGGAGTACCAGACCACCTCACATGTCTCCTGAGAAACCTGCATGAGGCTCAAGAAACAACAGTCACAAGTGGATATAAGACAACTGATTGGTTTAGCATAGGAAAAGGAGTACAACAAGGATGTATATTTTCACCCAGCTTATTTAATTTATATCTTAAGTCAGAATTAATATTGCAGGGGAAAACATCAACAACCTGCGATATGCACACGATACCACTCTAATGGCAGAAAGTGAAGAGGATCTAAAGAGCCTTTTGCTGAGGGTGACAGAGGAGAGCACAACAGTTGGCTTGAAACTCAACATCAAAAACTAAGATCATGGCATCCAGCCCCATCACTTCTTGGCAAATAGAAGGGGAAGTCATGGAAGCAGTGACAGACTTCACATTCCTGGGATCCAAGATCACTGCAGACAGTGACTGCAGCCATGAAATTAAAAGACGCCTGCTCCTTGGGAGGAAAGTGATGGCAAACCTAGACAGCATAATAAAAAGTAGAGACATCACCTTGCCAAAAAAAGTCTGTATGGTCAAAGCATACTACTCCCAGTAGTAATGTATGGCTGTGAGAGTTGGACTATAAGGAAGGCTGAGCGCCGAAGAAAAGATTATTTTGAATTATGGTGCTGGAGAAGACTCTTGAGAGTCCCTTGGACTGCAAGGAGATCAAATCAGTCAATCCTAAAAGAAATCAACCCTGACTGTTCCCTGGAAAGCTGGATACTGAAGCTGAAGCTCAAATACTTTGGCCACCAAATGAGAAGGGAGCACTCCCTGGAGAAGACCCTGGTGCTGGGAAAGACTGAAGGTCAAAGAAGAAGGGGACGGCAGAGGATGAGATGGTTAGACAGTGTTATCGATGCAACAAACATGAAATTAAGCAAACTCCGGAGGGCAGCAGAAGACAGGAGGGCTTGGCATGATGTGGTCCATGGGGTTGCAAAGAGTCGGACTAGACTATGTGACTGAAGAAGAGCGACAACAAAACTCACACAAGCCCACGTACTTATGGGTGTGGGCTTCTTCATCTTCTTCACCAATTTTCCTTCCTGGGTACAGTCTGCAATTAATGCTTTTCCAACAGAGTTAATGACATGAATGAGAAACAGATGGGCTAAATAGAAACACAATAGACAAAAAACCTGTACGACAACATTCACCATCTGCCAGGAGGTCACTCTTTTATCTCCGAAGGAACCTTAGAGCTTGGCCACAATACTGTAGGAATGGTTAATTAAAGACCGGAACTATATTCCTGCATTACATGCATTGAGTGAGAGAAAGAAATGACAAGAAATTTAAAACCACATCATACCTAACTACACAAAATAAAGCAAAAGAGAGTTACCACGATACCCATGTACTCAAAGGTGTGGCCTTCTTCGTCATCATTGTCTCCATTGTCATTGTCTCCATCATCATCGTCTCCATCATCTCTGCCTCCATCATCGTAGTCTTGGTCATCGTCATAGTCTGTGTCATTGTCATAGTCTCTGTCATCGCCATAGTCTCTGTCATGGTTGTAGTCTTTGTCACCGTCATAGTCTCCGTCACCCTCATAGTCACCGTCATTGTCATCATCTCTGTCATTGTCGGTGGAAGCCCTGGTGGCACTGGCCTCTTGGTTGAGAGAAGTTATGATTTGTAAGATGGAGATGGTATCACTAGCCACACCTGCACCAGGAGCAGCTAAAGATACGGAAAAACGAAGTGTATGATCAGTGTCTTTGAAGCAGGTCAATGAAAAGGGGTGAAAGGACGCACAATAAACTATATCCCTTGACAGAAAACAACACACTTTTTAAAAGGAAAAACACTTTTTTTTAACTAAGAAAATCTTTTTTGCAAATAATTTTGAAAACAGGACACAGCACTTCATGTGCTAAGACTGTTTGGTTCTTTTCTAACCATGGGTTCTAAATGTGAAGGCCTGGAAAAAAACCTGGGAAAACTGAGGAATATTTTCCACTCTTCTCCCGCCATAATTGTTTTCCATTTTTTCTGATGGAAAAATTGGGCATTTGGGAAGGGGGCAACTCTTATGAGAACTTTTGAGCATGAGTAAAATGCTTTTAAAGCCAAAATTCTCAAAGCAGTTAGCTGTTCTTTACTTCCTAAAAATGCATTATACTATAGCAAGACAACCTACATGATTGGTCAGTTATTATAGAGGTGCATAATCCTCAGATCTTCTGGCCTGCTTTAGGTTTCTCCAGTGTGAGAAAGAAACTCTGCCTGCTGAATTCTTAACTCCATGGATATAAAACTGAAAGTTCACAGTAACCAGGAACAGGGGGGCCCCCCCTTCAAATCAGAGCCTTGTGAACTGCTATAGGGGGGATCTTGTGGGCTCTGAACTCATGTGACACATGTACTCGGGCCCTAATTCCACCTACAATAATTTTCTTTTATGCAGCATTTATTCCCTCTTCTCCTAATTGACAAAAACTAAGAAATGTTTACATGCTGTAAAGGGCCACGGTTTGCTACTCCGCTTTTGCGTGCACACACAACAAGGGTTCCATGTGCTAAGTTACACAGACTGGATTTTTACATGCCAAACACGGCAATTCAAGTCTTCGAGGAAACCATGCACAGCACATATATCCCCCCCCAGTCTGTTTCCCCCAAAGGAAAGCAGGCAGCCTCCCTTGCAGCATCCTCACCAGACCATGGCCAGATTCACTCTAGTCCTCTAAGCTCCCGCTTAGAGCTAGTTTGGGGCAGGAGTGAAGAGAACATTGGGGGGCGATTTCATCAGAGAGACGGGCATTCCAGTCCTCTATTGGCATATCTTAGGAGTTGCTGGAAGGCATCAGATCCTTTGGAGCAGTCTGGAACCCAGCTGGGTCCATTCATCTCTGCGGACAAGCATCAATCTGCTCTCCGCCTAGAGAGGGGAGGGTTGGGACACCCAGCCAGACCTTCAGGGCAAAATGATCTGACTGTGGCACTCCATCCATAGCAATCAGATCGATGTCCATCCCCATGACAAAGACCAGGGACCTGAAACAATCTGGGAAGGTCTCAGTGCAGCCATGGAAACCACCAGGTCCAATGCCCGCAAGGAGCCGGCAACATCAGCATGGATGGTGAAATCCCCCAGAACTATCAGTCTTGGGAATTCCAAGGCCCGGTGCCGCCTCCTCCGGGAGGCTCAGGAGGCTGTGTGCTGGTGCGCTAGGTGGTCAGTATACCAGCCAGAGAGCCAAGCTCTCCTCAGCAGCCCAGACCAGGCCAACACAGTCAGTGCTGGAGAGCTCTGGGATGGGGAGTGCCCTGAAGGAAAAAGACTTGCGGATGAATATCGCCACTCTCCCCCAATCCTGCATCTGAGACTGATGGAGGACCGAGAATTGGGGGAGGGGGTAGTTCTTTCAGGCCGACTCGCCCTCCCTCACCCAGATCTCGGTCATGCATGCCAGGTCCACTTCTTGCCATACAAAGTAATTCTGTAGGGTCGTGGTTTTATTATTAATGGACATGGTGCTGCGCAATATCCGTGTCAGTGGTGGATTAACTTTCCTAGCCCCCTCGGCAGTGTGCCTTGGGATAGTTATTGTTGAAATTAAGGTGCTAATTTGTTGTGGTTCTCTCTAAATCTACAGAAGGAATTTTAAAAAAAAATGTTTGGCATGAAGTTGTTGTTGGGTTTGGTTAATGCTAATCGTACTTTTGATTATCTGCCATTATTTGACTTGTCATTATTCTTATAAATGTTCCTTTTGGGCCACCTGTAAATATTAATTGTATATTAGTCTCCCCCTTCTTTTTTTAAACAATTTTTATTAATTTTACTATTAACTGTAATAATAACAATCAAAATAATTGATATAATTGATATCAAATGACAGCCAAAAAACATTACAGTAACAAACTTTCTGTGAATCACGCCAAGTGTAACCCCACCCTTTTCCTGTTACAATGCACACATTGATAACTTTCTTATCCCACATTAGGGGAACAAGGAGTCTCTGGATAAGCAATAATCTCCTGTACAAAGATTAAGTTAATAACAAAAATTTATTAAGCAGGGTTAGTGGTTATAGTAAATGTTAACTGTTGTTTCTTAATATTTACCATAATCACTAACCTTGCTTAATAAATGAGCAACTTCTGAATATATAACGGGGTTATTCTTATATCCTTATTTGACAAATATAAAAAGACAGGGAGCCATTTTTCAATAAACACTGAGCACTGTCTTCAGCTCACTTAATCTTATATGTGAGCTTGTCTGGAGCAGAAAATTCTGCTCTCTTATTAAACCTTGGCTTGCGTTGGTGGTTTAGACTGGCATTTCCATTTGCTCGCAATGATCATTCTAGCTGCGCCCAACAAGATTGTTCTAGCTCCTTTGGTGGCCACAGAAGAAGTATCAAATCCTTAATTAAGTAACGCAACCTCTGTTTTTTGAGCCAATTGGACTCCAGGAATTTTTTGTATGTGAGCTATAACTTGTTTCCAGAAGTTTTATACGACTAAACAGTAGGGAGCCCCATAGTTTCTAAGAAGATGGGTGGAGAACAACTGTTTCCAGGCCTTCTCTTGGCTTCCCTAGCTGGCCGGCTGAGAAGCCAAGGGCACCCACGGGAACACGCCTGGGCTCCCTGCCTGCTTTTTGCTGGCTGTCCCGGGGCAGAACGAGAGGGGAAGACAGAGGGAGGAGGCTTTCCTAGGTCAGTTTCACTCCCACCGCCTGTCAACTGTCATGTTGACATGGCTGAAACCTAGAAATGGACGCTGGAAGCCACAGGGGGAGGGAAGCTGGCATTTGGCTACCTGAGAGCCAAAAAAGCCAAATACAAATTGATAAGGCACACCCCTAGTCGTTACTTCTGTCTTCTGGATATTCACCTTGGCACGTTCTGGGGCGTAGATGGAGCAACCCCAGAACCTCAGGGACGTTTGACATCACGAGGCCCCCTAGAATGGTTTCTGCTTGCCCTGCAGGGGAACTCCCTGCCGCGGCTTAAGTGTGTCTCTGTTCCCCTTAAAGCCTTGGTGGAATCTCGAGACGAGAGGCGTCGTTTCCACTGGGGGGAAGAGCCTTCGTCTCGGCTGAGGGGGTTCCGCTTGGGTCGGCAGGGAGGAGGGCGGCCGCGATCTTCCTGATGGAATCTTCTCTGGTATTGCAAACGATACGGACTTGATGTTATTCTCCGAACGCCTTAGCTTGGCCCCTGTCCGAAGAATCGACAGCCGCTTCTCCCCATGGCATTTTCCAGGTTCTTCTGCTGGCAGAGACGTTAACTCCCTGGACTGGATGGTACGTTTGTTATTGGCTTCATCTAGAAATTATTTTTAAGAAAGGAAAAGAAAGACATGGATGGGGCATTCAGGTTACGAACCTTCCAATGACCATAAGCCTCAGTCAGCTCACAGATAAGCCTCCAGCTGCCTGAACCCTCTGCCTTCTCGAGTGCTGACACCCCTGCTCTCAGCAGTCCCTACGAGGGCCTTGGCGAGCTCTGTTCATATCGTTCAGCCCCTCCCACGGAGCACAGCAGGACTACCTCAGGCTGAGTTAAAAATGGCTGGCTTAAGGCCTCTGAGTGAGTCTGTGGCCCTGGCCAGGTCGGACCCCAAATGGTTCAGGTCACAGCCACTGTGCTACACCACCTCTTCGATGGGTTGCTCATGCTGTTCATGGAAAGGGCTATTGAAAGAACCCACTGGTGCCTTCTTGGGGACTGCCTGTGCTCTCCCCCCTCCCTTCTCTCCCTCCTGTTCTCCAGGGTGAGCTGCTTGCCCCTTTCCGAGCGCCTAAGCATGGTGGGCCCTTGAGAGGTGATCTCTGTGGATAGGGCTTCTGGGTCTGATGTTGCTACCAACCTGGAGACCTTGCTGCTAATATCCATTTGCTCAAAGCATGTCAAGCTACGCCTGTTTGTTCTTTCAGCCCCCCCCCTCCAAGCTGGAAATCCCTCCTTTCTTAGCCATCGTTCCTCTGGCATCCCATGCCCGTCTGGCTGACCACTTGTGCCACGGCAGGGGCTCTCCATTGGTTCCCTCCCCCGTGCTTACTGCCAAGGCCAGCAGCCACATGGGGTTCTCTGGGTTTCTCTGGTGGCTTACCAAGGTACAAGTTGGGGTATTTCTCTCTTGGCCAAAATGGAGGCAGACAGTTGTGGAAACTGTAGGGAGGAGCCGGCGCTCCTCGGACGCAGAAACCATCCCCTCGTGTATTTGATGTCACGTCCGCATTGATCTTTCCAGGCCGGCGAGCCGCTCCTGATGGTTGAAAAATGTTACTGACCTGGTCTAGAATTTTTTAAAAAAACACCCCGAAAATGGATGGGGCTTTCAGGTTATGAACCGTCTAATGACCATAAGCAGCAGTCAGTTTACCGATAACCCCCAAGCTGCCTTAACCCTCTGCATTTTGGAGTGCTGACATACTTGATCTCAGCCTCTGAGTGAGTTTTTGGCTCTGGCTAGATCTGCACCCCAAACGTCCTGTTTAGGGCTCAGGTTATAGCCCCACTCATGCTATGGCAGGTGCTCTCCATCGGCTCGCTCCCTAATCCTGACTTCCAAGGTCTGGGTTTCCCTCTGAGAATCAGTGTCCCAACAACACCCATTCTCAAACATAAAGGAAAACAAAACCTTGATGTATGAAGATGAGGCAGGACCGTCTTTGCCATATATTTTTCTTGCAGCTATGTAGAGATATATTGTGGAAGACCATTGTTAATCCAAGGGGATTTACTTAAGGGGAAGAAATGTCAAACCCCCACAAGTCAGTTTGCATTTGGAGTTCACTTTATCACAGTGGGGAAGGCTAAATGGACTCCTTTGCAGATTCCCCCACCAGATAAGCCAGTGAACATGGAGCAACACCACTTGCCAGTTAGGTCCTGGGCCCACTCAGGATCCAGAGGATGAAGTGGTGATTCTTTCTCGATGGGCTGATGAGAAATCTGGGCATTTGGATGCCAAAGCCACCTGAGAATGGGCATTGCAGCGAGGCATTCCTTCTCCTGTAGATGCTGCTAATACAGTGACTGCCACATGGCAGCTGTGTTCTAATCTTAAGCAGGTTTCTCTTTCAAAGGTCCCTATGGGACACCTCCATAGAGGGAAAGCACCTGGGCCAATATGGCAAGTGGAATATGTAGGTCCTCTTCCCCATTTTGGAAGTTGGCAAGATTTGCTGACAATGGTAGATACTTATTCTGGCTATTTGCTAGTGTATCCTGCACCAGGGCTACCCAGCAGAGCACCACTAAAGGGCTAGATCTCCTCATCAGAAGACATGGGGTACCCCCGATGACCCAGACTGACAAAGGCAGTCACTTTAGGGGAGCACAGGTGCAAGAATGGGCTAATGGATGGAATATTCAATGGGTGTTCGATATCCCCCAACCATCCCCAAGCAGTGGGATTGATTGAAAGAATGAACGGGCTGTTGTAACAAAAACTAAAGCAGTCAACTCCAGACCACTCTCTCAAGAAATGCGGAGGGCAGCCCTAGAACAAGCTACATTTGAGGTTAACAGTCACCCCTTCGGGGCAGGACAGACACCCATCCATCGTAGGGTGAACCTAAAGGCACCCATTCCAGTGGCACGTTTGAAGGTCTGGAAGGCCCCCTGGCTCCAGGACAGAAGGGCTGGGTCTCGAGCCCAAATAAACCCATCCAGAATGGGAGCCGCTTATTGGGTAGCTGTTACTGGAGCTGTTCCCCAATTTGCCTAGAAGTGGCAAAACTGAGGTGTGGAGAATAATTTTTTATCATTTTTCTTTAGGATATGGTAACAGAAATGTATGATGAATAGAGCACAGAGGGGGAAATGTGGTCACCACGAGGTGGGATGTAGAGATATATTGCGGATGGCCATTGTTAATCCCAGGAGATAGTGGTGACTGCAAGCCCCCCCCCCCCGTGTGTGTGTAGATCAGAGCATCAGGCTGGGAGGGCTTAATGGTGTCGGTTTTTCTTTGGGAAGCAATTGCATCTGGTGCTGAAATGTGGGAGATGTTTTTTCTCACTCTTGGGATGAGTCTCAGCTGGACTTAATTGTTTTGCAAGTGCTACCAGGCAGGATTTTGTACCTGAAGGATGATGAGGCAAGAATGTTTATTGTCGTCCCCATGGTAACCCTGCATCCTGTGATGTAGAAGCAATATACCTTTCAGGTTTTGCCCCAAGGGGATCTTCATACCCCTACCCTAGGTCATGGGCTTGTGGCAAGAGACCTGAGTCGAGTTACTTTGAGCCCTGCTTTGTTGGTCAGCCTGAGAGAAGTTACTTTGAACCGCTTTTAACAGTAGCCTACCTCTGGCCTAGTTAGGTGTATGAAACCTCACCTCAGCCCAGCCTAGAGGCCAGAGCCCAGCATCTTTTTGACCAGGCCGGTGCTGAGTGACCTCCAGATGATACATCTGAATTGACGTGCTGCTGATATTTTCAGGTCAGAAAGGGACGGGGGTATCCTTTTGATATTCTCTGTTTTATGTTTGTGATTTATATAAAAGGAAGCCACTTCTCCCTCCGACGCTAGTCTGGTCATTGCTTCTTGAAATCCTCAAGAGAACCAGTTGCCAGAAATGGGCAACTCAGCCTAACCTTCTCTCTCACACTTCTTCGCTCCAACCCCCTTGGTATAAACATTGTCATCATTTACTTTTTATAGTATTACCAAAGATACTGTAGGCAGACGACCTGACTAAGTCCCCCTGGAATCCATCAAGTGGGTCTTAGCCTTCCCTCAACTAACGGTCATTAACTTTACCGAGACTTCGTTGTGACTAGTGTCCCCTCCAAGTTGAGTTAGTGTGAGCTAGCTCACAGTTTTTTAGCCTCCGGCTCACACATTTTTGTCTTGGCTCAGGAAGGATGACTCCAGAGCAAACTAATGCAGTAGCCAAATAGCTCGCTCGCAACTTTAATGCCCGTAGCTCACAAAGGACAATTTTTGCTCACAAGACTCCACAGCTCAGAGGGAGCACTCTCAAGTTGCATTCTTAATATTCCGTTTGTCATCTCTCAGCCATAATTTTACCATGAATTTGCTTCACCCTCGTTCACCTGCTGCCAGACTCCCCCACCTATGAACATCCACTCAAGACGGCACTCTGCTGATTAGCTTGGGAAATGAAGAAATAGGGGAGCCCTTTGGAACAGGCCCTTAGCGGTCAGGGACCTACATATCTTTGGGACCTCCTCTCCTAGTATGCCCCTGGAAGAGCACTATGCTCAGGAAATCAGAACCTCCTGGTGGTCCCCGGCCTGAGAGAAGTCCGGCTGTCCTCGATCAGGGCCGGGGCTTTCTCTGCCCTAGCCCTCACCTGGTGGGACGCTCAGTGCTGGAAGACATCTGTGCCCTGTGGGAGTTGTTACCATTCCGCTGGGCATGCAAGGCAGAGATATTCCACCAGGCCTTTGCTTGAGGACAGTGACAGGGCTTCCTTGGCACTCTTAGAGAATTCCCCATCCCTCATAACTCCTCCCCCAAGGAGGCCGAGGAGCTGGAATTCCTTCTGCCATCTCATATGCTTTATGCCCTTGTTTACTGCTAATTACTGGGTTATTTTAACTTAGTTTAATTGGGATTTGTACATTACTTTGTTGTAATCCACCCTGAGCGCTGTTTCTAGGGAAGGGCGGCCTAGTAAATCTAATTGAACAAATAAATATTCTAAGAATGTCCTACCTGCCATGATGAATGGGGGAAAAAATCCCAGTTAGTTCTGTTGAACACACCGTTCGTCCTCTGTCACTTCACCAGATAGCTGTCCAGCAAGGACTGCACAGGGCAAGTGCTACCAGGCAGGATTTTGTACCTGAAGGATGATGAGGCAAGAATGTTTATTGTCGTCCCCATGGTAACCCTGCATCCTGTGATGTAGAGGCAATATACCTGTCAGGTTTTGCCCCAAGGGGATCTTCATACCCCTACCCTAGGTCATGGGCTTGTGGCAAGAGACCTGAGTCGAGTTACTTTGAGCCCTGCTTTGTTGGTCAACCTGAGAGAAGTTACTTTGAACCTCTTTTAACAGTAGCCTCCCTCTGGCCTAGTTAGGTATATGAACTACAGCCCCTACGCTCAATTATAAGTTCTAAAACTTAGAATGGCCTTTAAATTAACGGCCCTCAGAAACCAGAGATGCCCACCAAGCCCAGCAGAACCGTTTGAAAGCGACTGAACTAACACAGAGAGCAGACCAGGGCCACCACAGAAGCCTTATACGATCTCACCAGTCCCTTCCCCACCCCCCACCCCCACAACCAGAAGGAACAGGAAGATAACCTGGGAAATTTTTCTCAACCCACCCAGCCTTCACACAACAGCAGTTCAGAAACCCAAACAAGGACGAGGCACCTCATTCGTGAGCTTTTCCTCAGAATCACAAGAATCAGAGGGGGCATATCAGGTTCACTGACTATGGAGATCCCAACAGAGAAGGGGGCAAAGTAAGGGTGTGGCTTGGCCCCATTACTCTTGAACCGTCACATAAATGATGTTGTTACGAAGGTATCTGGACCAAAATTCATTCTGCCAACTTAAGGCCATCAGACAGTGTCAGTGTTGTTGTGTGTGGACAATATGGTCCCAATTTTATTAACAAGGAATGGTTTAAAGAGATCGTTAGACAGCTTGGGTGATTACTGTAGAAAGGAAAAAACTAATAATTAACTATACAAAAACTAAAACAATGATATTTCGGAAGAGACCAAAAAAATACCACTGGTGTGTACAAGGCACAGCCATTGCAGGACCTACAAGTACTTCGGTCTAACTTTTAGTGAACATAAGAACATAAGAGAAGCCAATGTTGAATCAGGCCAGTGGCCCATCTAGTCCAACACTCTGTCACACAGTGGCCAAAAATACCAGGTGCCATCAGGAGGTCCAGCAGTGGGGCCAGGACACTAGAAGCCCTCCCACTGCTGCCCCCCCAGCACCAAGAATAGAGTGCATCACCTGCCCCAGACTGAGAGTTCCCATCTATACCCTGTGGCTAATAGCCACTGATGGACTTCTGCTCCATATGTTTATCTAATTCCCTCTTGAAACTGTCCATGCTTGTAGCTGCCACCACCTCCTGTGGCAGTGAATTCCATATGTTAATCACTCTTTGGGTGAAGAAGGACTTCCTTTTATCTGTTCTAACCTGACTGCTCAGCAATTTCATGGAGTGCCCACGAGTTCTTGTATTGTGAGAAAGGGAGAAAAATACTTCTTTCTCAACCTGCTCAATCCCATTCATAATCTTATAAACCTCAATCATGTCAGCCCTCAGCCATCGTTTCTCCAAGCCAAAGAGCCCCAAGCATTTTAACCTTTCTTCATAGGGAAGGTGTTCCAACCCTTTTATCATTCTAGTTGCCCTTCTCTGCACTTTTTCCAATGCTATAATATCCTTTATGAGATGTGGCGACCAGAACTATACACAGTACTCCAAATGAGTATTCCAGACGAGGAGCTTTTGAGGCCAGGGTCGAGGATCCGTTTAAACATGTTTATCCCCCATCACTACCTGGATTGCATTCTGAGGAGGGGTGTGTGCATTTTTTCAGAAACAATCGGGACCCGGGCTCCCCCAGGGCTGTTCTTTCTGTGCCTTCTACCTCTTCCTGTCTCCCGGCAGCAGGCTGCAGCTGAAATATTCTGGGTTCAGACGCGTAGAGTGATCAGCTTGTGGTTTATTGTGATTTCAGCTCAAATGCAAGACAGACAAGGTTGGGTCCGAGGCCTGCTTAAATCCCCGCAACACCCCACACCCAAACGCCCCCCACTCCCCGTGATAGGCTATTTACAGTGCAAGGTTCAACCACTGGTTAATTCTAGGATCCAGGCGAGCCTATAGGTCTGTCCCAGAATCCTGGCCAGCTTTTGTTATGCAGCCGAAGCTGCGCTTATTCGCGTGAGCGGTAGGAGCTCGTGCACAAGTACATGTGGCCATTCCAATACATAGCAGCAGCACAGAGAGGCTGGCTGGCTCCGGCTGCCCTCCTCCTTCTCCGCCTCCTCCAGGCTCGCTCAGCTGCCCAGCAGCAAAGGCAGCGTTCACTCAGAATCCTCCCCCTTCTCCTGCACACTTAATCATCAACCAAGAAAACTTCTTTCCCCCCCTTTCCCTGCCAGACACCATCATCAATAACAACAGTCCTGGCGAGGGACCATGTGCTCTGCTCCAAAACAGGGACTTCTGTTTTTTAACCTTTAGGAATAAATCAGTGGTCGCTGGCAGTTGCTCTCTGCCAGAAATAATATCTGTGCCATTGTAATTTTTTTTTTAAAAAAAGCTGTGTTGTGTGTTCCTGCTGCAAAGACGGGGGGAGATGCCGGGCTATTTTAGGACACACACTGGCGACGCCTTGGGACCAGGAGAGCAAACCCCCCCCCCCGCCGATCTCTCTGGCCCCGTGGCCGAGCCTTTGGGCTTTTTAAAAGGCATTGTTGCTACCTCCTCTGTTGCAAACTCTGGTCAGTTTCAAGAAGTCCCCCACCCCTTTTGCTGGGGTTCCTTCCTGTTCCCTTTTCATTTTCTCCAACAGAGTTTGCAAACCACCCCCCCCCCGTTTGCTTGCGATTGTTGTGAGTGCACTTCATGAGATTGTGTGACTCTTTCCCATTGTCCCTAGTAGCTAATAATAATAAGAAGAGAAGAGATTGGATTTATATCCCGCCCTTCACTACCCAACGGTGTCTCAGAGCAGCTTACAAACTCCTTCCCCTTCCCCTCCCCACAGCAGATACCCTGTGAGGCAGGTGGGGCTGAGAGAGCTCTGACAGAAACTGCTCTTTTTCAAGAACAGCCGTGCCAGTGCTTGTGACTGACCCAAGGTCACATCAGTAGGTGCAAGTGGAGGAGTGGGGAATCAAACCCGGTTCTCCCAGATTAGAGTCCGTGCACTAAACCACTACACCAAACTGGCTCTCAATTGATAGGCTATTTACAGTGAAAATCCCCTAGTGCTTGGCCATAAGGGAAATGAGGCATCACAGCTGTACTTGTCAATTTCAAAAGAGTCTGATCAGTTTCAAGAGGTTCCCCCCCTTGTGTTCCCTTTCCTTCAAGGAACTAATGTTAAAGGGCAAGCCCAACACTGAACCAGGGGGATTGAAATGGAAGGCCCTGTGGCACTGACAGCAGAATGATGATTTAATTGACATATTAGTTTGATTTGATTTTATAACTTTGCATCTTTGCTTTTATACGTTTGAATATTAAAAGCTTCTGTTCTGTTTCTCTTCTCTGGTTAGAGTGTAGGGTGGAAGAAGAAGAGGAAGAGACTGGATTTATACCCCGCCCTTCACTACCCAAAGAAGTCTCAGAGAGGCTTACAAACTCCTTCCCCTTCCCCTCCCCACAACAGACACCCTGTGAGGTAGGCGGGGCTGAGAGAGCTCTGACAGAAACTGCTCTTTTTCAAGAACAGCTGTGCCAGAACTATGGCTTGCCCAAGGTCACACCAGCAGGTGCAAGTGGAGGAGTGGGGAATCAAACCTGGTTCTCCCAGATTAGAGTCCGCGCACTTAACCACTACATCAAACTGGTGTAGGCTTGTGTGGACAAAGACAAGTAAACATTCTTCCCTTATCTGTGCTGTTGGCTGAAGCAGCTGTCTAGTAGTGCTAATGGGCCTTGATTGTAGTGTTAATAGGGTGAGGGAGGATGCGACTGGGATCTCTACAGAGTCTCTTGTCTTACTTTGGGTGAAAGGTTTATGTGCCCTACCTATGCTTTGATACAGTGTTCCAAGGAGTCTGGGTGAAGGAGTGATTTTTGCTCCTTATCTGAGAGTGTGTCTTTTTGCCTGGTTATGGAGAGTTCTTGGTTTTGGTCAAAGAAGACCTCATTGTTCTTTGTCAAGTAAACATTTGAGATACTACGTAACCCCCTTCCTTGAGTTAACTAATGAATGTATGCCAGCTCAAATGATGCACTTTTACCTGTAAACAAAGGATATTTCTACATGCTGTTAACCTTTGCTTATGTCATTTTGGGTATAAAACCTTATGTTCTTCCCTTCTTTGAACCAGAAAGCAGTTTGGTCAGCTAGCCTTTTGGCTGAGCTCTGCTCTCCAAGATTATTGCAATACACCTTGCTTATCCTCTTCACCGGGACTCTGGCTGAGTGTCTTTTATTGGGTTAAGGCATTCGGCCACAGATTTGTGCAACAGCCCTTACTTGACGCTACTGTGCAGCTGTGAAAGGGTGACTGTGTACATTTGAAAAACAAACTTTGGGCACCCCCCCCCCAAGTGATGTTCCCGCTTCAATTTTTTTTAAAGTGCTCCTTTTTTTGTAGCTGCAGAATAAATACACCAGAGAAAAAAACGAATGGTGCATCACGCAGGCACAGGATCCAGAGTCCAGTTTAAAGAATCGACTACAAGGAAAATCTGCAGTAACTTGTTTAAGTGTCATAGTTTAATTCTGAGCTTTGACTCTCAAAAGCTTATACCCTGAGACTCTTGTTGGTCTCTAAGGGGATACTGAACTTGAATCTAACTAGGTTTCTACCGTTATTCCCCAGGACGAAATGTCTGATTCCCAGTTTTAGTTTTGGCCATATCTAGCTATCAAGGCTCTTTTTGCTGGGTTTAGCGGATCTCAACTCAGAGTAAGATTGCCAGCTCCAGGTTGGGGAATCCCTGGAGATTTGGGGGTGGAGCCTGGGGGTGCAGGGTTTGGAGAGGGGGGCGCGCGCAAGGTCCTCCCTCCAAAGCAGCCATTTTCTCCAGGGGAACTGATCTCTGTCATCTGGAAATCCATCATAATTCTGGGAGAAGTTTTGAAGCTGCGGGAGAAGATACAGCTTCCCGATTTCCTGTTCTGTTCCTCCGCAAGCCCCTTTGCGGATCCTTTGGCCATACCTGGCAAAGCAAGCAGGAGCCGGTTTTTTGGCACAGGGGGAGAGGATGTGTGTGTGTGTGTGGGGGGAGCAGGGAAATTGGTGTGGCTACATCCTGTTCTAATTTTCAGGCAGTCTTTCCTGCTGAGGGTGGAGTGGGGCCTGTAAATCCCTACATTTCTACTCCGGAAATGGACATCCTGTTCCACACTCTGCTGAGTTCTCCACAGACCTCAAGGAGTTAGCCCAGCTCCATGGAATCCACACCCCTGAAATGTCCTCTGGTCTCCCGCTCTTGCATACTTTTGGGCTATGCGTGCTATGCCTTGCTTATTCCAAGGAATGATTTCTTATTTCAGAAATATTCCTGGAAAGGAAAAGATGCAGTATAATTGCAACCCCCCTCCACTTTTAGCTTGATATATTGCAACGACGGCGTGTTCTCATAAAACAGTAGTAAGACGGGCATTATTCTCTCAATGTCTCACAATGTATTTCTTTGTTTTGGAACGGCTCACGTGGCAACCTTGTTCTGTGGAAGGTCGAGATTATGCCTTTCAGCTAAGCATTTCCTCCTGGGCTGTAAGATCTGGACCTCTGTACACATTGGGAACAAGACTTCCACATGGTAGGGTTTTTCCCCCATAGTCTCCCTGCCCTGCCCCCTCCCCACTACTTGTTCTTATGCATTTTTAAAAAAAATACCCAGTAATTGAATATTATTATAATGTTATAACAATTTTTGCATCAGGTTCTCTGAAGTCTCAGGTTCCATCTTCTAAAAAGTAAGCCTCTTAGCCTCTTAGTCTCTTTCATGGCAGGGATATGATTTTCCCTTTAAATATCTGCCACCAAACTTTAAAACAATGAAAGCTGAGACTGCAGAGAACTTGATACTCCAACAGTTATGATGCAATGGATATATGATGATATACAACTGCCAATGGCAGGGGGAGGAAATGGCTGTTGCAGGATCAGGGGCTGGGAAATGGATGCTGTGCAGGCAGGACTGGGGAGAGAAACTGAACTTTACCACATACATGGCAACCAGCTAGGCTTTGCTGCAATGTTTCGCAAAACTTTGCAACAAAGCAGGTTTGGGAAAGATCAAAGAAAATCCAGTAAAACGCTGGGATGTGTGTGAATGCTTCCCAACAGCATAGAGCCTGTGGCAAATAAACTGTGTGGAAACAGCCACAGTTAAAGGGGCAGAGGGAAGGGAATCCATTTCAGATTTCTGAGTTGAGACTTACTACTTGGATGTCTCTGTGTGCCTGTGGTGGTTGATTGCCCTTGAACCTAACTAATCTTGTGATCACTTCTTCCAATCACTTCCTAAATAAACTCTGTTAACAGTATGGGGAGGGGAGCAGACAATGTAGTACATCCGATGTCACACGCAACCATTTGTGCAGGCACAATGAGTGGAGGAACTGCAGTTAATTCCATGCTTGAAAAATAGGTTACCTTAATGACCCAGCCATGGCCCTGATAGTGGGATACTTCTCCCTTAGTCAAGAGGATTTGGCTGAACTGCTTGATACATGCTCAGTACGGACCTTGACAAAAACCATCGAGGCCATCAGACCGGAAGCTAACACTGCAGGCAGTCAAAGATGTTCAATCATGTTGGCTTGAGGATCAGATTCAAGTTCTTTGTAATCCAACCTGAACAGCAGGCTAATATTATTGTCCCCATGTTGATAAATGGGGGGGGGGGACACACCTGAGAAAATAATAGTTCACTTAAGGCCACCTTCCATTTGCAGGGATAAGCATGGTTACCTGCCTGCAGAGCAAAAGGCCCATCACTCACCAGTGAGATCTCCTCCCACCAAGAAAGGGAGATCGCCCCAGAAGCCTCTGGGAACTGTGCCTGGATGGGAGAGAACTGAACATGACATTTTCACTCCCTTTTAAGACCCATTGTCTCTTTTTGAGCTCCTACAGCACTGGCAGAGGAGTGCATGCATGCATACACCCTCAAAGGACAGCACGGTTAGGGAGGAGGGGCCATTGGAGAGCATCTTGCCTGGGCCCCCGAAACCTCGGAGTCAGCTGTGTTGATTGCAGTAAGACCTGAACAAAGAATATCTGGGTTTACTTCTCATTTGGTAGCCACCACATGGAGACTCAGAATGTCAAATTCATTGATTGGTTCTGGTTCTTCACTCTGGGCACGAACACCCTGATAGCAGTCACCCGTCCACAGTCAATTCTCTCTCTTTTAAATACTGGGGTGCATTGAACTCAGAGCCAGGCTGTATTGCTTGCTGGCGGCTCAGGACATAACATTTGCCCAGCTGAGTGAAGCCGAGGTACTTCTAGCGTCCCTCTCCTCTTTCCTTTTCTCAGAGCAGAGAAAGCACAGTTGCTCTTCTCCACCGAAAATCGTTGTTCAGTTGTGAATAATCAGGGGTATATCAGTGGCCAGACAAATTAAGTTTTCCATTACCGTCTGCCTTGATGTGCTTCAAGTACAGTCTGAAGACTGACACTGAATTGCTGGTCAGACCATCACATTTCTTTGACAGAGGAAAGTTCCAAACCGCAATCATTCAGTTCTTGTGAAATCTGTATTGGAGAGAGATACCATCTACTTGGGTGCAGTGGTGACCGGAAACTATGAGGATAAGATAGATCAGGAGGCCATGTACAGATACTAGCACAGTGTCCTTCAGCTCTAGCAAAATGTATGAATATTTGACTTACTGTTTACTCGCAAAGAGGCTTGTCCTATTGTCTTTTTCTGTGTTGTTGCATTCCTCCTAAAGGGTTTCTTGGGAAAACCATCTCTGAAGAATATTAGGGCCCCGTTCACATGGAGCATCTGCCCCGCTGAAGGCATGGTAGCCCTGCAGACTTTCTGTGCGCGATCATACCAGCACATCTGGGAGGCGTAGCACTTCCATGGCCAACCCACGGCTTCCCGTGGAAAACGCGGAGTAACAAACTACTAGGGTCAAAGTACTAGTTTCCGGAAAGCCCGGGGCAAAGGCTGGCGTCTGATCGCGGGAGCGCCAGTATCCCGCGGCTTCCGACGCCTGCCCATGTCCCGGGGTTTCCAGATGTTGTAAGTTTCCACGGGATGCGCACCAACGCCGAATAGCGCATGCGCACATGCAAGACATTGACAGCAGCCTGCTTCCCCTCAACGGCGCATGCACACTTTGCAACAGCGCGGCTTGCGTGATCTACTGCGTGGTTTTTTTGCCGAGCTGCAGCAGCAGGGTGTGATTGGCGCTTGGCGCCAGAGCATGGCAACCCGGTGGCCCGTGTGATTAAGCTACTGCGCCTTATTTCACTCTGGGGCGAACTGCCACCCCCCCCCCCGCATTTTCTGGCCCGTATGAGCGGGGCCCTTATATGACAGGTAGATCAATAGACGGATGATGCCATTCGTGCATTTGGATTTTATGCATGCACATATTAGTTAAAAGCAGAAGTCTGCACACACTGAAAGGGAGAAAGGAGGAGGAAGAGGAAGAAGAGGAGGAGGAGGAGGAAGAAGAAATAGCATATGTCTAGCCATACAATAGATAAACGTTTTGGGGATGTCATATAAACCAAAGATATTCCATTCATCACAGCCAGAGGCTGATATCTGTTACCAAGGGCTGATAACTGGATATTGTCAGTTACAAAAGCCATTCAATATACACTGTTGTTCATTTCAAATATAGCACAAAATCCCAGTTTGTTTTAATCATGGTTATTCTGCAGTCTCAAAATCCGGGTTTGCCTCAACCAATGCCGCTTTGTATAGAATAGGTATATGCTGCTTTTCTGAAGACAATAATCATTCAAAATCATTTCACTGCTTCTGCTTGCTTTCCTTCCCCTCTCCAGCAGAGTCCCGGCTGGTAACCCACCTTGTATTGTGGTGAGGGTGGCAACAGGGAATCAGCCAGGATTAAGCCAAGAAGTCCTCATACACAATCCAAAATGGTAGTTACATCTAAGAGTGACTCTTAAACTTCAGGCCACAATTTCAGATCCTGGACTGAAGTATTCTGGCTATACGGTCCTTATACCTTTTTAAGCCCAGTGACATCAGTGGGTTCACAAGGGTGGTGACTGTTTAGGATTTTTGGTGTAAGATTCTCAGATACGTTTCCAGGTTTCTTCTGTGATTTTCGAAGCCGGTTTGAGGGGTTTTTTTGCAAGAGGAAATGCTGAGTGAAAGGTTGTCCGGGGGCTTTCCCCACTAAGCGCATTCTGTTCCCTCCAGGTACCTCTCACATCCTGGAATGTTCAAGAGAGCTCTGCAACATCTTGATAAATAAAAAATCCCACTCTTCCTTCCAAACTGCTCAGGGCAGCCTGTATAATTCTCCCCTTCTGCTTTGGGGTCAGTCAGGTTGCAAAACAGCAACTGGTCCAAAACTACTTCATTCCTGAGTGGAGATTTCTAGCCAGGTGTCCCAGCTCTTAGTCTGACACTCAAACCACTGTACTGCACTTGGCCTCGAATTCATCTCATACTGGATACTGCCAACTTCAAAGCCTTCACCGTATCATATGATTGCTCCTACATAATTGTGGCAAGACGGGCCTGCTCTGGCCTGGAGGCCCCATTCCACCTGGCCCTCCAAGGTTTTCCCAACACCTGGAGAGGCTTTTCTTTCTCTCTCTGGTAACCGCTGCCACCACCTGACCTTTGTAAGGAATTGCCCACTGGGAAGGTCAGGACTCCCAGCTTTCCTTCCAAGTTCTGAGGCCTAGCCTCCATGTCTCCTGCTGCCCAGCGCTTGGTCACCACAGGTACCTTTACTGCCTTGTGCACCCTTGGAGGAATAGCTGAAAGTAAGAATTGGTGAGCACAGGAGTTGTATTAGATTAAAGAAAAGGAATGCTCCACTTGTCAATCACTATCTTGACTTTGGACATACTGAAAAACAGCTGAAATTCTGGATTATAGAAATAATTCAAGCTACAACTTCAAACATGCTCTAATTTCTTCAAAAAAGAGAGAGATTTTGGATACATCATCTACAGACATTAACTCCTCAAGAACTGAATGAATGAAGAAGTTGACTGGACCTGCTGCTTTTGAGAAAATGTGTACCTGTCATTCTATATTTGGTAGTGCTGACCTTGTGATTCTCCCCCCCCCCATTCTTTTTGCTTTCTCTCTCCTCCTTAACCCCTCCCACTATGGAAAAAAATCCCTCCCTTGGCAGCAGTATTATGCAATGCAGGTGGGTGATTGCATCAACCCTGGGTCCTACTATATATTGATGTAAGGTTAGCAGAATGCAACTTGATTTCTACCTTTAATGGAAGAGACACACACAGTCAGAAACATTGGATATTTGTTACTAGGTTGGTTGGCTAATTTAAATACTCTATGGCTAAAAACTATGTGTATAATTATACTTATAAATTCTAACAATTATATAATTTCCACTTTAATGTAGAATCATTGGAGAGCATGTGCAGTTACCATGAGAGGTTATCCATGGCCTACTATGTAAACTTTTAGCAACTGCACATCACATGAGGTAACAACATTTTTCTGGTATTTTTAAATTTTCTATTATGTGCATTTATTATGTGCAATGGATATGTAATAATTCGGCTTTTTCCTCTCCCTTTTGACAATTCCAGAAAGCAACACCCGGCTCTAAAGAAAATTTCTGGATGTGTGTTGTTTTACAATAGTAATATTGACCACTGAGGAAGGCCCTAAGGGGCCGAAATGCGTATGGTCTACTGGTCATAAGAAATACCCATCAATTGTATATGTAAAACTTTCAGCTCTTTGTATAAAAAGTTTTAAGAGTCTGATATTCGGATCATTTCTTTTAACCTATTTTATCTTTTGCTAATGTGTATACTATAATAAATATTTGTATTTTTACAATAATTTATTTTGTTAGCTTGACCCGCATATATCACAGCCATATCTTGGGTTGAGTTCCCCTCCCCCCTTTTTTTCTCAGAATAGCTGCTTGCCAACTGACTGCTGTCCCCCGGCACTTCTTTTATAATAGCCTGTCCAAGATGGTGGCGGTACCAAGAGACACTACCAGCATCAAAAGTTATAAAGTATTTATTAAAAAGAAAATGTTCATAAGCATCCTTTTAGCACAGCACCAGACTGAGCAAGGGATTCAAAAAAAATGGGTAAACCACAATTCCTCCGTCCCTCTTTCTATACATGCCCTATCAGTTATTAAAATATAGGACTGGCTCCTTAACTTAGAATATTGTAGATCTCTATAGACTTGCCAATACCTTGAAGCTTCCTCCAGCTCTTCAGGCCGATAGCTGCCTGGTCCAAACCTCAGTTAAGAGTTCTGTCTGCTCTGATAGACTCAGCATAAAAAAGACCTTCCTCCTTGCTTCCAGGAGTTTTATCTCCACCCTTTCCACACCCACTGACCTGGTCAGGCCAGGGCAAGGAAGATTTTCCTGAGCTCTCCAGAAATTTCTTCCTGAAGTTTCTAGTCTAAATCCCTCCAAGTCTCTGTTCCCTGCTTGGGGGGGGGGAGAGGACTGGCCCATCCAACTGTCTCTAGCTAGACCTGTTAGCATTTGTATGAAGGTGGGCTGAGGTAAGTCTGGAAAGCAATTGAATTGACTTCCTCCCTTTCTGGCTGTTCTCTGCCCAGAGAGGAGGAAAAAAACCCTTTTAAATCTTGGAGTGAAAGTTTTGCTTATTTCAAACCTCCAATGAATAAATGCATTTCTTCACAGTAATATTTCCCAATGTCTAGCAAAGATCCAGCAGTGTTCTATTCTGACTATTCTAAGTCTGCTTTTGGAGATCATTTTTGAGTGGCTGCAGATTCAAACGCAGGATGCGAGATTTGCTAGGGTGTTTGGAATAACTTTGACACTTCCAGGACACCTGTCAGCTGCTGGCAGCTGAGCCATGCGAATTTAGAGGCCCTCCAGGCCAGATGATTACATGGCCAAGAGAATCCTACCATATAAGGACACAGATGCTGGCTAGCCAAACAGCTGATATGGTCTTGATTATGGTAGTGGTGGAGAGGATCCTTTCCCCGATGGCGGACTCCCAGCACAATTATATCACTTCTGTTGACTTGTACAATGTATTCAGCTGAACAAAACTTGAGTCCGCTGGCATCTTTAAGACCAACAAAGTTTAATTCTGGGTATAAGCTTTCCTGTGCATGCACACTTAAGAACATAAGAACATAAGAACATAAGAGAAGCCAATGTTGAATCAGGCCAATGGCCCATCTTCTTCAGATACATTGAAACAGGTGGGGGGGTCAGTTGCCCGGAAGGGCTAACTAGAGTCAAGATGCATAAGTAACTGAGTGGTAACTATAGCTAAGATTGGGGTAAAGCAGTTAAAGCAGATTGGGTTAAAGCTAAGATTGGGTTAAAGCAGTTGGTAAGACCTGTGAATAGCAGCAAATCAGCTTAAGAGATAATAAATCTTGTCTGTCTGTCTATCCATAGTGTGCTATGAGATGCACCACTGTTTGGCCCCAGAACAGTTCTCTGCATTGAACAAATCAATGGATTTCAGCGAAAGAGATTCTGTGGAAATACTGTTATGGATTTCAGTGTAAAAAGCAGAGATGATAAATGCAGCAGAACACTTGTATTAGCTTTTAATGAAGAAAGCTTACTAATGAGGGAAGGGTTACTGGGAAATTCTGCAAACAAAATGAAGGATTAACATCCTTTCTGACTATACTAACCTATATCTTGACTCTTTAAAGCAGGGGTGTCGAACTCATTTGTTCTGAGGGCTGGATCTGACATAAGTGAGACCTTGTTGGGCCGGGCCACGTGGGTCATAAAATGTAATGCCAGGTAGGGGAGATATAAACTTTATAAAGGACACAAACACAAAGAGGTTTTTTTAACTTAAAATAAAAACATGCTTAAAACATGAGCACTCTTGCAATATTTTGTTTATTTAACAGTGGGTGTGATCGTACGTACCGGAAGCAACGGCAGCCATGCCATTCCCCCGCAGATTAAAGGGACGCGATCAGACAGGCACATCTGTCTGGCGTCCCGGAGTTGTCGGCGGGGCGTCGTTGCGCGCGGCAGTAGTGAGAAAAAAAGCTACTGCCGATAACCCAGTATTATGGAGAACTGCGGATGCGCAGCAGGAAGTTTGATCGCGCAAACGCATGTCATTGCAGGCGGGGCAAACAGCCTCATGTCCTGCCCGCCTCTTCTCCCCTCCGTATGATCGCAGCCAGTGTCTGATAACTGACACCTCTTGCTCTGAATTATTGCATCAAAATGTCTTTGCTGTTGCAATCTTGAGTATGGTGTTCAGGTTTTTATCTGTAAGCTGCAAACCTATGATGACGTAGCAGCAGCAGAACTGGAAGAGGAAGAAGCAGAAGACAGGCAGTTCCACTGCGGGCTTGATAGAAGTCCTCCGGGGGGTCCTGCTTTAAAGTCTAAACCACATATGTGAGTGTGAATTAGAACAAAGAGCAATAAACTTCCTAAGCCTCCGCCCTTGGACATCTTCTGATCTATTGACTACCCAACTGGAGAAACCCAAACCTAACAAATTATGCATTTTAACGCCTTGCTTTGGCGGCAAGTACATGCATGGCCTGTTATTGAGTCTCTCGCTAAACAGGATATCAGCATGCATAAACACGCCTGTAAATTCTTCCATGACTTCAGGGTGAGAACTTGCAAACTCCGGCAAATACCACCCCACACACACCAACTCAGTGTGTCCTCCACGTTCTTCACCTGAACACCTCAGACTAAGGGCCTCGCTTGCCATGATTCATCCATTCTGTTGTTACTGACTATCCAGATGGCTCCAGAGTCAGTCCCATTGCATTCTGATGATTTCTGGATTGCTTTTCCATCTTTTAATGCTGATTTTTAAATCTTACCATGTGATTAGTGTTCTGGGTGGACCATCCAAGCCACAATCCAAACAATCATCTCATCAGCTTTCTTCTTCCAGCAGCATTCGTTACTTGTCTGTTCTCCTGGGATTCATGACTCACTTGTCAATTATCAGGTCTCGTGTGTGTGGTGTAGGTATTCATTTTGTATTCCGCAAAAGCCAGTGTCCCTTTCAACAAACCCTTGTTCTTTCCTGATGAGAGGCCTTTGTGGATTGTTCCTGCTGCAGTTATTCATCCCTTTTCAGAATATAAAGGTAATGATTGGTTGAAATACCAAGAGTTGCTTCAAAAGGAAGGGAAAAAATATGTTTTAAAACCAAATAATGAATTAGAATTTGAGTATGGATGGTTACAATATTGTCAAATACGGGATATTTACAAAAAAGACTGTAAAGAGGTTGGTTTTAGAGCTAAGAACGATGAGTTTAAAGATATATGGTTGAAAAAAGAGCGAAAAATGATATCAAAGATGTATAAAACCTTGTTGACTGTATATACTTTGGATGAAACTGTTAAAGAGCAAATGATAAAATGGGCCATAAATATGAACAAAGAAATTTCCATGGAAGCATGGGAATTTTTGTGGAAAAAAGCCTTTAAAATGTCAACCTGTGTTAATGTAAAAGAAAATTGTTATAAGATGATGTACAGGTGGTATATGACACCAAAAAAGATTGCTAATATAAGTATGGATAAGAACTTGAGTAATAAGTGTTGGAAATGTAAAAAAACAGAGGGTTCTTTTTACCATATGTGGTGGTCATGTGATAAAGCAAAGGTATACTGGTCAAATGTACATTGTGAGATGCAGAAAATATTAAAAATTCCTATTAGGAAAAGTCCGGAACTTCTTCTCTTAGGTTTGACAATGGAAAAAATTCCACAAGAAAAAAGGACATTATTATGGTATATGATTACATTGGCGAGAATGGCTTTTGCTCAACAATGGAAAGCGGAGAAGGTGCCAGATATACATGACTGGTTAAGAAAACTGCTGTTTCTAGCCGAAATGGACAAAATGACGAAAAAACTAAATGGACAAATGGCAGAACAATATCTAAAAGACTGGGAAGGCCTGAAATTGTATATGGAAACCGAATATAGAATGAAAAGAAAAATGTACAATCTTGACTTGTATTGAAACTGAATGAAAAGTGAAATGAACACTTGATTGTACTGTACCTTTATTGGAAACTATGTTTGAAAAAGTCGATTGTTATAAGTCTAAACTTGATTACCTTTTAACTTTTTCTTTTTTGTTATTAGCAGTGTTGGAAGCCTATTAGGGTGGGTGGGGGGATGGGATGAAAATCTTTTTAAATTGTATTGGTAACGATGTTTAACAATGTTGAATGCATCCCAATAAAAATTTTTTTTCAAAAAACAAACAAACCCTTGTTCTTCTTATTATGCAATCATAGTATCCTGAGCTGAAACAGAAAAATAACACTAATGAGGTGTTGCTTTGGTTGGCTATATGTATGGACTGATTTAGATTTTGATACTTTACCTTGCTTTCCAATGAGACTCAGAGCAGCTTACAACATGATTGCCCTTTCCTCCATTTTATCCTTACAGTAACAACCCTGTAGGTTAGTCTGAGAAGTAGTAGTAGTAGAAGAAGAAGAAGAAGAAGAAGAAGAAGAAGAGGAGGAGGAGGAGGAGGAGGAGGAGGAGATTGGATTTATACCCCGCCCTTCACTGCCCAAAGGCGTCTCAGAGCGGCTTACAAACTCCTTTCCCTTCCCCTCCCCCCAACAGACACCCTGTGAGGTAGGTGGGGCTGAGAGAACTTCTGACAGAAACTGTCCTTGAGAGAACAGCTGTGTCAGAGCTTTTGACTGACCCAAGGTCACATCAGCAGGTGCAAGTGGAGGAGTGGGGAATCAAACCCGGTTCTCCCAGATAAGAGTCCGTGCACTTAACCACTACACCAAACTGAAGTGAATGGCTCAAGGTCTCAATGAAATTAATGAGCAGTAGGCTCAGAACAGATAAAAGGAAGTACTTCACCTAAAGAGTCATTAGTCCATGGGAATTCACTGCCACAGGTAGTGGTGGCGACCACAAGCATAGACAGCTTCAAGAAGGGACTGGATAAACAAATGGAGCAGAGCAGTTGCTATTAGCCATAAGGGATGGATGGAATACTCTGTCTGATGAAGTGATGCCCTGTATTCTTGGTGCAGGGGGGTGGGCAACAATGGGAGGGCTTCTGGAGTTCTAGTCCCACTGGTGGACCTCCTGATGGCACCTGCTATTTTTGGCCGCTGTGTGACACAAACAGGATAGGCCATTGGCCTGATCCAACATGGCTTCTCTTATGTTCTTATGACTCAAGCACATGTTTATGCAATGACCAGAACTGTACACAGTCATGCTGTAGAAATGAGAATCCCAGACATTATAAATGACTGTGCACTGGAATGGCTGGTCACAGAGCCAACAAGTGGGTTGTGATCTTGGACTTGGTTTAAAGCGGGGCTCAGGACTCAGTGAGACAAGTAGAGGTTGTTGTACCAGTTGGGAGCAGTGATCGCAGTGCTATTGAGTTCAACATTCACATCAATGGACAGTCACCCCTAAAGTCCAAAAGAATAACATTTGAGTCCAGAAAAGGGAACTTTACAAAAAATGAGGCAGATAGTTAGAAGAAAACTGATCGGGAGACTGAGGACAGCCTAATCCCTACAGCAGGAGTGGCCAAACTTGCTTAACATAAGAGCCACACAGAATAAACATCAGATGTTTGAGAGCTGCATGCCATGAGCAAATATTACACATACGTTTTTATTGGGAAACGTGCAGATTTGCTTTTTATTAACGTTCAGTGAGATTGCCAAAAATAAAAAACATAAAGGGGTAAAAATAGATATTGATAATGATATTTATTTGTCCAATGATATTTGTAGGTGAGGGGGGCTTTGAGAATGCATTTAAAGTTAAAGTTGCTTTCTTTCTCTGCTCCCCCCTGCCTCAGGCCCACCCAGGAAGGGGAACTGGCTAGGGAAGGGAAGACCGATCGGGGAGGGGAGGCATGCCTCCCCGATGCTTGCCCAGCCGCTCTGCTGGGAGCCACACAATATGTATGAAAGAGCCGCTTGTGTGGCTCCCGAGCCACAGTTTGGGCACCCCTGCCCTAGAGGATGCTTGGAAAGTATTTAAAACCACACTAAACCCCAGATAGAACACATTCCCTAAGACAGGAAAGGTATTGCAAGGTCTAGAAGGATGACTGCATGGTTAATGACCCAAGTCAAGGAAGCCATAAAAGGCTAAAATACTTCTTTTAAAAAGTGGAAGATCTGCCCCAGTGAGGTGGACAACAGAAGGGGGCAAAGAGTCTGGCTGAAGATGTGTAAGTTAATGATTACACAAGCAGTAAGAGAATATGAAGAAAGAATGCTAAAAGCATCAAAACAAGCCATATGCATTTCTTGTAACATATCCTGAGCAGGAAACTAGCTAGAGGGACCTTCGGAAGGCCAAGGAATAAAATAATTGCTAAAGGAAGATGGGGAGATGCCAGAGATAATAAATGAATTCTTTGCATCTGGGTTCACTGTGCAAAGTGTGGGGCATGGACCCAGGTCCGAACAGAGTCAAACTGAGGGGATGTGAGATAAAGTTTTATACCTACTGGGGAAATTAAAAACCAGTAAGCCCTTAGGCCCTGATGGCATACACTGAAGAGTTCTTAGGGAACTCAAATGTGAAACTGTTGATCTACTAACTAGTACATGAAACTTGTCACTAAAATTAGCCCTTGTAACAGAGGACTGGAGAGTGGCAAATGTTGCACTCCTTTAAAAAGGGGTCCAGAGAGAAACTGGGAAATTACAGGCCAGTCAGCCTAATGTCTGTCCCAGGCAAATTTGTAGAAACTGTAGTCAAAGATAGAATTGCTGGGCACATAGAGGGACAAAGTCTGCTGAAGGAAAATCAGCATGGCTTTTGTAAAAGGAGTCCTGCCTAACCAGCCTTTTGGAGTTCTTTGAGAAAGTGAACAAGGATGCAGATAACAGCGATCCGACAGACGTTATATGCTTAGATTTTCAGAAGGCTTTTTTTTTTACAATAATTTTTTTATTGCGTTTTTCCATAACAAAGACAAGTATTACATAGTACAGAACTGTTAACCGGTTAGAAATATGCAAAGTCCAGAAAAGACATTTGGTGATAGCACATTTTGCATTCAAACAGCTTAAACAACACTAAAAATAGATGAAGATTAAACAGTAGAAGGCTTTTGACAATGTCCATTTTTGTATTAAAATTGGTTAAATGACAGGAAGCAGAGAGTAGGAATAAATGGGCAGTTCACATGATAGAGGGGGTTGGAGGTTGGGACAGGTGCTATTTAATGTGTTCATAAATGATCTGGAACTAGGAGTGAGCAATGAAGTGGCCAGGTTTGCAGATAACACAAAATTTTTCAGGATGGTGAAAAAAAGGATGACTGTGAAGAGCTCCAGGAGGAGCTCAACAAATTGTGTGAGTGGGCAACAATGTGGCAAATGAAGTTCACTGTAGGTAAGTGTAAGGTAATACGCACTGGAACACCCCCCCCCAAATTTAAGTACATGCTAAACCTGTACTTGTTCACCCAGGAGACACCACCCTCCTTCCAAATGCTCTTGTCTTCTCTGCATAATATAATTCCTCTCTGCTCCTTTTAAAAGGCTTAAATGCCACTGTAACATCAGCAGCCTTTACACCAACCTTCACCCTCCCCTCAGCCCTATCTGCATGCCCAGAAACCAACACACCTCACACTAAGGAGAAAAGGCTGCCGTACTTAGCAAACCAGGGAGTAGACTCAAAGCTCTGTGTGCGCAGAGACAAGGTTGGCAACTCCAACCTTTGCACCTGCTTCCATCCATCCATCCATCCATCCATCCATCCATCCATCCATCCATCCATCCATCCATCCGTTAGTTAGTTAGTTAGTTAGTTATTAAATTAGATCTACTAGACTGCCCTTCCCTACAAGTAGGGCTCAAGGCTGCTTACAACAAATGATATACAATCTCATACAAACAACATTAAAGCAATCCAATAAATAATAGTAGGTAAAACAGTATATATACAATGTATAAGATGGCGGAGAAGTCCTAACTCCTCAGCCTCCCTGGGGGGAGGGGTTATGAGGAATGGGGAATTATATGAGAGTGCCAGAAGAAGCCTTAGCTTGGAACTTCCTAACATTTTGTCCTGACCTATGGCAACCATTTTGTGAGGTGGCTAGAGTTCCCAGCCTCCAGATGGGGGCCTGGTGATCTCCCGTTTTTACAACTGACCTCCAGCTGACAGAGATCAGCTCCCCTGGAGAAAATGGCTGCTTTGAAGGGTGGACTCTATTGTACCATGCTGAGGCCCCTCCCCTCCCCTCCCCAAACCCCGCCCTCTCCCGGATCCACCCCTAAAGTCTCCTGGTATTTTCCAACCCAGACTGGACAACCTCAGAGGTGGCCCAATAACCTTCTCTCAACATTCCAAATGTGACTACAGATGCCGAGAGCCTGAACCCCACTGTACGCCATTTCCTCTGAAGTCCTACGTAGTGAGCAGGGCTTTACAATAAAATATTCATCGGTGTCCTGGCTGAACATCTAGAAGATGGTGAGGAGGCTTAGTGAGCCTTTCCAGACTCCATGTTCTAGGGCTGCCAGCCTCTGTGTGGATAGATCCAGTTGGTTAGCCGTGTTGGTCTGAAGCAGTTGAACTAATTTAGAGTCCAGGGGCATCTTTAAAACCAATAAAGGTTTATTCAAAGTACAAGCCTTTGTGTGCATGCACACTTTATCAAATACTTGATGAGTCTTTCCAGACTCCATGTTTTGGGCTGCCAGCCTCTATCTCCCACCATTAAAACTCACCTCCAGGTGACAGAAGTCACTTCACCTGGAGAAAATGGCCGCTTTGGAAGATGGACTGTATGACATTATACCCCATTGAAGCCCCTCCCCTTCCCAAACCCCGCCCTCCTCAGGTTCCACACACCCCAAATCTCCAGGTATTTCCCAGCTCAGAGCTGGCAATCCTAGCGTTGTCCTGTATTTGCCCCATCTCACTCTTTTGCAGGCTTCGGCCTAGGACCAGTGAGAACACGCAGGGTCTCAGTTAGTCAGCGCTGTCAACTGTGCCAAGGACATACTTGAGATTATAAAACATGACACACACAGCTTCTGGTAGTGGGAATCTCTGCGCTGATGAGAGGGGGAGGGAGGGGCTTTCCTTCTGCGTCTTTGTAGTCAGACAGGAGAGTTATTGCCTGTATAAATCTTATTGCGGCATGTGGCCCCTGTCTCGTCAGACCTTTCTGTGTGATGATGTTACAGCGCCCATGACCCTTGAAGTTTATTCTTCACAGTGGAAGCCAGGGTCCCAGATAGCTGAAAGGAAATCCAGCAAACCTCTTTTGCCTAAATTAGGTTGTTAACTCCATCCATCGTAGAAGAACACTTAGTTTCCTGACATTTTGTTCTGACCTATAGCAGCCACTCTGGGAAATTCCTGGAGATTTGGGGACAGAGCCTGCGGAGGGTGCTCAGTAGGAATGCAATGCCATAGAGTCCACGCTACAAAGCTGCCCTTTCCCCCAGGGAACTGTTGGAGATCAGCTATAATCCTGGGAGAACTCCAGACCACTCCTAGAGGGAAGGTTGCCAGCCTCCAGGCGGGGCCTGGAGATCTCCTGGAATTACAACCGATCTCCAGCCCACAGAGCTCTGTTCCCCTGGAGAAAATGGCTGCTTTGGAGGGTGGACTGTATGGCATTATACTCCACCAAGGTACCTGCCCTCCCCAAGCCCCACCCTCCACCTCCGGGAATTTCCCAAACTGGAGTTGGCAACCCTCCTGGAGAGTTGAAACTCTACCCCTTGTAATTATCACTGTGCCTACGACATCTGATTTACCTGCAGTACACACCACTATTACAACGAGTGATTCATGGCTTACTGGACACCCTCTAGGGTTGCCAACTTCCAGGTGGCACCTGGAGATCTTCCGCTATCACAATTGATCTCCAGATGACCTAGATCAGTTCCCCTGGAGAACTTGGGTGGACTCTGGCGTTATACACCGCTGAGGTGCCTTCCCTCCTCAAACCCTGCCCTTAACAAGCTCCACCCCCAAATCTCCAGGAATTTCCCAACCCAGAACCAGCAACTCTAGCGCCCTCTTTTGGCTGGCCCAGAGGGTTGCCAGTTCCAGGTTGGGAAATATCTGGAGATTTTGGAGGTGGAGCCTGAGGAGGGCAGGGTTTGGGGAGGGGAGGGTCTCCAATGGGATATAATGCCATAAAGTCCACCTTCCAAAGCAGCCATTTTCTCCAGGGGAACTGATCTCTGTAACCTGAAGGTCAGTCGTAATAGCAGGAGATCTCCAGCCGACACATGGAGGTTGGCAACCCTGCTGGCCCAGCCTCTGGAACGTAAAATAGCAGAAACATGGTCCTCATTTGATTTGCACCCCCAAGTATGTATTCTTCCCTCGGAAGAAAATAGTAGCAGTGCCATAGCTTGATTACCAACTGAATTCTGGAGTGGAGAGATGGAGTTATTATAACGTCTTTGTGTCTTAATTTCGTTTTTAATTCTTCTGGTTTTAGAAGTTTATAGAGATGTTATTGTTATATTGTTCTGTCATTGCAACGGCCTAGGGCTAAAGGCAATAAACTGAAACCTGAACCTGTATTCTTCCCTTGCCTGACAGAAAACATCTATAAAAAGTTCTTCCGGTTGCACTACTAGTTAAATTACTGGCGGAGGGGGGGATCATAATTGTGGTGAGAGAACTGGAATAGAGTTTGCTTTCTGTGTCCCTCCTGCAAGGCATGCCCAGCTCTGCTCGACCAGCTGCAATGCACTCTGGCCCACTGCAATTTGACGCCAGACTATGAATGTGTTTTCTCCCCCACTAAGTAGATTATCTGAAGAACTGGGCACTATTTAAGTATGAGATACGGGGAGGAAATTTGGTGCCACATGGAATTGTTTTGGCTCAGGGCTGGGAAACAGTGTGGCTTAATAAGGCCTGGTACCTAACTGATTAGAGTAATTCAAAAGGTTATAAATACATCGTCAAGGGAAATACGCCCACAACTTCCTTTGGGGACATCTGGGAACCTTCTAGCTTCTCCTGTCCTGGGTTTTTCCAGCCCACTAATTTGTTCATTATTACCCTTTATGTGTGAATTTTAGGATAGCTAACCTCCAGGAGGGGCCTGCAGGTCTCCCAGAATTACAGCTCATCTCCAGACTACAGAGGTCAGTTTCCCTGCAGATAATGGATGCTTTGGAGGGTGGACTCTATGGCATTGTATCCAACTGAGGTCCCTGTCCTCCCCAGGCTCCATCCCCAAATATCCACAAGTTTCCCAACCTAGATCTGACAACCCTATGGCCCCCCCAATCCCCCACCAGCGCTTGTGGGTAGGGCTGCCAAGTCCGCAGGGGGGGCTGGGGTTTTCCCATCCAAAGGGCCCCCAACCCACCGGTCTGGATCCGGCCACTGGGGGGAACCCCCACCCCCAAAGTGCCTGGGGCGATGACATCGCCTGGAAGTGACGTCATTGTGCTGGGCACATCGCCAGGTGACGCTCTAGCAAGCAGCCTGAAAACTCTATGGTACCATAGAGTTTTCAGGCTGATGGCTAGAGCATCACCCAGTGATGTTCCCAGCGCAATGACATCACTTCCGGGCGATGTTATCGTGGCACGTGCTATGCGCACATATCCCAGAAAGAGATCGACTCTCCTTCACTTTGCCAGGTAAGACACTTGGCAACCCCTCTTGGGGGGTACCTGGCAACCCTAGTTCCTCTGGAGAAAATGGCAGGTTCAGAAGAACTGTATGACATTACATCCCTGCTGACTTCCCTTTGTTCCCCAAACTCCAGGCTCCACCCTCGAAATGTCCAGGAATTTCCCAAACCAAAGTTGGCAATCCTTGTATATGTTTCCAATATATCCTTTTTGAAAAGCCATAGTATGGGATACGAATATTTCCTTTATTTTCCCCTAAGCAACAGATAATAATGGTTGTACTATTATTGACAGACCACCAAACATTGCACCAGGGAGTGAATCCACACATTGTGGGATACTGCGCTACCATACTCTTTCGCCTCCTTGGATTTTCTTGTCCACCTGATGTGTGGGTCTTACCAGGCAAAAGAACAGGCTTGGGAAAAGACTTGTGAAATACGATGTTTGCTGTCTTTTGTATTTGGTGTTAGATGTGATAATAAAGTGGCCTGCCGCGTCCACTCTTCAGCTGAAACTTTTATGAGTTCTGATCTGAACCTGGCTATATTTAATATCATCTCCTAAGTGTTGATATGACTTCCCTTAGACTGGCTCTGTCCTTTGTTTCCCATGACCCAAACTATAAATCTTTTAAAGGCCCTTGGGTAGAAAGCTGCCTGTTCCTTTAAGAAATAGGGAGGGACTCTTAAAAGATTACATCAACTCTTAAATTATAATGAGCCCGCGTTCCTTCTGACTTGCCTGTAAAATCCTACCAGAAACTAGACTCACAGTGCAATCCTAAACAGAGTCAACAGCCTTCTAGGTTTGCCAACTTCCAGGAGGAGGCTGGAGATCTCCTGGAATTACACCTGATCTCCAGACAAAAGAGATCAGTTCCTCTAGAGACTAGACTACTGTAACACTGTCTACATCGGGCTGCCCTTGTTGCAGATCCAGAAGCTGTAGCTAGTGCAGAATGCTGCAGCCAGGTTTTTGATGGGTCTCCCCAAGTGGGAGCACGTCCAGCCTGTGTTGCGGCAACTGCACTGGCTACCAATAGCATACCAAATCCGCTTCAAGGTGCTGGTTCTTACCTTTAAAGCACTAGATGGCCAGGGTCCAGCATACCTGCGGGACCGCCTTTCCCCATATACACCCCAGAGAGCACTTTGGTCGGGGTCTCAAAATCGATTGACCCTCCCTGATCCCAAAGAGGCCAGGCTTGCAACTACTGGGGCCAGGGCTTTCTCGGTGGCAGCCCCATCCTGGTGGAACGAGCTCCGCAGGGCCTGCAAGACGGAGCTCTTCCGCCAGGCTTTCAGCTAGGGTGCCGCCACCATTATAGAGCCCTGGCTTTTGGTTTTAACATCTAGCCGCAGGAAGATCGGAAGCAGAAGGATTTTTAGAGACTACATTGAAATAAGCCATCTTGAGTAGCTATCTTCTGCGCTTTATGAAACTTTATTAATATGGAATTGTTTTGTATGGTTTTATGTGGTCTTAACTGTTTTTATGTACTGACTGTGAGCCGCCCTGAGCCTGCATTGCGGGGAGGGCAGGGTATAAATGAGATAAATAAATAAATAAATAAATATATCATCTATATTTATTTAATTAGATCTTTACATCTTGCTTTTCTCCCCAGTGGAGACCTAAAGCAGTTTACATCGTTCTCCCCGGCCTCCATTTTTTTTTGCACAACAACAACAACCCTGTGTGGTAGGGCAGGCTGGGAGAAAGTGACTGACCCAAAGCCACCCAGTGAGCTTCCACGGTGGAGTGGGGACTTGAACCTGGGCCTCGCCAATCCTAGTCTGACTGACCGTCACTGTGAGACCTTGATCTCCAGTTTGCAGCCTAAAAACGCAGCATGCACAAGGGAAGGGATGCGGAGGGGAAGAGATAAGGGGGGAAACTCAGTTTAACAGGACATTTTGACGGATGTCCTGGGCTGATCTTCCCAGGTGGATCTTCCTTGCATGAACATGGTGGAACTACCCCTTGGCCCTTTCTCCTCTGGCTGGTGCTTTTCTCTAGTCTCAGGGCAACTGATACTTGGGGCCCGTGTTCCCTCTAAGCTGAGTTAGTGTGAGCTAGCTCACAGTTTTCTAGCCTCCGGCTCACACATTTTTGTCTCAGCTCAGGAAGGATGGCTCCAGGAGGAAGATTTATGCAATCTGAAGAGAAAGAGAAATAATTGATAAAATATTGCAAGCAGCAGCAATCGATAAGCTTTCTTTTTTACTTAAAGGATAGGACAGATAGTCAGTTTGAAAGAACGTGGTCCAAATTCTATAGCTGGATAGAAAAAGAGAGCAGAGAAAACTATAATAGATAAGGAAATACAGAAGGCAAGAAAAATAAATTTACTGTTTCTATACGATATTGGAAAATACAATGGGCAAAATTCAAATAATCAGTCTGAAAAAAAGAAAATAGAAAGGGCCTGCATAGAAATCAAAGAAGGAACAAGACGTTCCCCCTCACTCCGGGAGTGGGTTTTTGGGATGTTTTTATTTGTTGTTTGTTTATGTTCGATACAGCATATATTCATGTTAACTGTAAAATAATAAAATAATATATATATATTTTTTTAAAGGAAGGATGGCTCCAGAGCAAACTAATTTATGCAGTCGCCAAATCTCTCGCTCACAACTTTAATGCCAGTAGCTCACAAAGTAGAATTTTTGCTCACAGGACTCCACAGCCTAGAGGGAACATTGTTTGGGGTAGGGATCTTTTTGGCAAGGATGGGGAAAACAACTTGCCTAGGCCCACTGCCGCTCAGGCCAATGGCTGTGGCCGGGCTGGTCTTCCCCTCGCCATCACGGTCTTCCATCTTGGAAGGCAGAAGGCGCAGCCTGCTTTCCAGCGGTCCTTTCTCTGGCTGTTGATAGAAGCCAGAGTGCCACTTTTCAGGCCTTTTTTTTAATTATTAATTTTAATCAGGAGGTATGCAGAAAGGTCTGGGTGTATCGACTGACCCTGTCCCACCACGTGCCAATAAGTAAGTTTTCTATTCTAATTTCAGTTTTTTCTTTCTTCTACTTTAGACGATGTTTTTTGTCTTACCTCTTCTTCTTCTTTCTCCTGGTCTACAAGTCTACAAGTACTTGGCACTGCCAGTGGAAACCATCTTGGATAGCAGCTTGGGTTACCAGAGGTCCTCTTTTTAAAGGACCCGTCCCCTTTTTTGTTTTGGTGTCCGTCCTCTTTTGGGCTCTTCTTAAAAAAACTGATGAAAATGTCCTCTTTTTTGGGTTAGGAAGTTAGGACTTTTCCTAGTTAGTAACAATGATCATAGCTTAAACAGTAGGGGTATTTCAAATGAGATCTGACAGTGGCCATTTCCACAGTAGTGAAATTCCCTGCATTGACATTTTAAAAAACTGCGTGTTGTGTGACATTTCCCACAGTAGATTTTTCCTTCTTACCCTGCATTTTTGGAACTTTCTAAAACCGGGGATTCCGAAAACACAGGGTAAGAAGGAGAAGACTTCAGGTATGCGCCTGGCGAGGAAAAAATGTACTGCGGAAAATGTCACGTAACGCAGTTTTTAAAATGTCAATGCAGGGAATGTCACTTGTTTGAAGTAGTCAGTTGGGAAATATGCCCTCTTTTTTGCTTTTCAAAACATGGTAACCCTAGCAGCCTTTGTGAAAGAGAACTTACTGAGCTGACACCAGCCAGAACATACAGTTCCGAGCTGGATGGACCAGTGATTTGATTCAGTATAATATAGTTGCGTGTCTTCAGTCTGGCAGTGGACGGAACCCACGCCATTCAGCTGATCGCTATGACCTCTCAGGCTAACGTTGCCACTTGGAAAGCATGACATCTTCTTGACAGTCACATGCATTGCTGCTACAGCTGCATCGTTTCAAGCAGGGCTGCTCCCTTCTGCAATGAAATCTGTCTGGCATGAGAAAAATCTTCAGAGTCTTAAGGGCAAGGGGGAAAGTATTTTAAGCGAAAGCACATCAGCACTGCCGCACTCCAAGAAACCACAGCGTGCCCCGGTGTCATGTCGTGCTTACAGTATTAGAACCAGGGCTGACCCGAGGTTTTTTTGCGCCCTAGGTGGGGCTACCTTCTGGCACCCCCCTGGCTTGTGCCCAATTACGGGGTTGCCAACCTCCCACCTCTGTGCCGCAGGGGCTCCCCAGAGCGAGGGAGGGCTCCCCTCCTCCTCCTTCTCCCCCCTCTCACCTGCCACCAAGGCGTGCCGGCAAGTCAGGGAAGGGGTGGGGGTTTAAACCCCCGTCCCTTCCATCTGAGCGCTGGCTTGCCGACGCACCCCGCAGCTGTGGGGCGTGCTGGCAAGCCAGGGAAGGGGCAGGGGGGTTGGCAGGACTTTTGGCAGGGGGCTTTTGGCACCCCTAAGGGCCGGCGCGCTCTAGGCAAATGCCTAGTTTGCCTAGTGAGTAAGCCGGCCCTGGTTAGAACGGGAGACTTGGCTTCAAATCCCTGTTCAGCAATGAACCTCATTGGGTAATGGTCATGCCATACCAGGACCCAAGAAAAGGGGGAAAGAACAGGAAGTAAAGGAGTATCCTGACTAGAAGCCAGCCTAGGGATGCCAGCCTCCAGGTAAGACCTGGGGATCCCCTGAAATTACAGCTCATCTACAGAGATCAGTTCCCCTGGGGAAAATGGATGCTTTGGAGGGTGGACTCTATGGTGCTGTGCCCCACTGAGGCCCCTGTTCTCATCAGGCTCCACCCTCAAATCTCCAGGAGTTTCCCAGCTTGGATTTGGCAACCCTGTACCCCATCCCCCACTGGTGGCCAAGGGGAACCTGGCAACCCTAAGCAGCTCAGCTTTATAGAGGAGGGAGTAGCAAATCAGGCCACCAATGGCCTAGGACTGGCCAGTCTCCAGTGGTGGCTGGAGATCTCCCTGAATTACAGCTGGTCTCCAGGTCACAGGGATCAGTTCCCTGGGAGAAAATGGCTGCTGCGGAAGGTGGTCTCTGTGGCATCGTACCCCACTGAGGTCCCTCCCCTCCTGAAACCACACCCTCCCCAGGCTCCTCCCCTAAAATATCCAGGAATTTCCCAACCCAGAGCTGGCAACCTTACTCCCAAGTAAGCCTTTATTCTTGAGTAAGGTAGTACAAGCAATGTGGTCCCCTTAGGGTTGTATACTCTAGAATGGGAAATTCCTAGGTAAAAAAGCCAGAAAGTAACATAAGAACCTAAGAGAAGCCAATGCTGGATCAGGCCAATGGCCCATCTAGTCCAGCACTCTGTCACACAGTGGCCAAAAATACCAGGTGCCATCAGGAGGTCCGGCAGTGGGGCCAGGACACTAGAAGCCCTCCGACCAATGTTCCTTCTAAGCTGTGGAGTCTTGTCAGCAAAAATTCTACTTTCTGAGCTACTGGCATTAAAGCTGTGAGCAAACGATTTGACCACTGCATAGATTAGTTTGCTCTGGAGCCATCCTTCCTGAGCTGAGAAAAAAAATTGTGAGCCAGAGGCTGAACAACTGTGAGCTAGCTCACACTAACTCAGCTTAGAGGGAACACTGCCTCCCACTGTTGCCCCTCAGGGGGCATAATGCCATAGAGTCTCCCAAGCAGCCATTTTCTCCAGGGGAACTGATCCCTGTTGTTTGGAGATCAACCGTGATTTTGGAAACTCTCCAGGTCCCACGTGGAGGTTGGCAACCCCAGCTGGTGCTGTGGGCATTGCTGCTACACAAAGTGAAGTATCTTCACACCGGTAACTCACAGATTTCAGTTCCATCTGATGAGACTGAGGATCTCATTATTTTATGTCACATTTATATCCTGCCTTTGGATTTTATAACCTGTCCCCCCAGTTGGCTAAGCTAGACTTAAGATAATACCAATAAAAATCCAGACCAAGCAACCACTGCATAACAATGAGACAGTCAATAGGGAGCCGAGGAATGGCCAGTGCCTCATGCCTATCAGCTCCTCTGCCCCAACAAGTACCCTGCCACACAGACATTCATACACAACTGTGGAATATTCATTCAGCAAAACAATGGTGAGGTGCCCAGACCTGGTCGGCCCTGGCAAGCCTGATCTTGTCAGATCTTGGAAGCTTTGAGAATGACAGGAGCACTCCATTTATGAATAGTTGCTGCACTATGTGTCTTTTGTAGGACTGGCAAAAAAGCATCCATACAACTACTGAGAAGGCAGTCCCCCTTTTTAGAATACTTCATTGCAAGGAGAAGCGGGTTATTATTCTAGGAATTCCCGTTGGGGCTTGACTTTTTAAAACACGGATGCTAAACTGTCTGGTAGTTAGAAATCTATATGTACTAAATATTACTGCTTAATGAATACAATGAATATTTTATACCTGACCAGGATGAAATAACGATATACTATGCACTTTACTAAATAATGACTATAAATAGAACACATGAGTTTGTTAAAAGGTTTTTGCAGTGTAAATTTATTTGTTGCTGGACTCCTCCAACATGGCAGCTCAAGTTTCTTCAGATCTCGGAAGCTAAGCAGCGCCGGCTCAGGTCAGTATTTGGATGGGAGACCACCAAGGGAGTCCAGAGTTGCCACATAGAAGCAGGCAACGGCAAACCATGTCTGGACATCTCTTGCCTTGAAAACCCTATGGCGCTGCCAGAATTTGGTTGCAATTCGATGGCGACACAAACACAAACTTATTTCATTGAACAGCAAATAAAATAAAATAAAATTGCACGTTCAACTCTATATTTGGAGAGATGCTGGGGGGAAAAATCCTAAAGGGAGGAATGGAAAACCAAACAGAATGATTCCGTGAAGATCATCAGGGAAACGACGGGGCACCATCGCCTGGGGAAATGAGCTCAGACCCAATTCAGGTCTTCTAAGGTTAATCCAGCCCTTGGAAATTCAGCTTGAAAACAGACTGGTAGCCCTCGCTGATGTCATGGGACTGGCGTCATGTGCTCCCAAGCGGCTGGCTTCCCTGAACCAGCCGGCCGCCCTATTCTGAACCAGTTGCAGTTGGGAATTGTTACTTCAACTTTTCTCACTGGAATGTCTTCTCCCAGTTTTGGAGTTCCAGAAGGACTGCTGTTATTTTCTGAACACGAATGAGTGCCGACTCTTCCACTGCTGGGCTAATTCAGAAAATTGTACAAGGTTATGTGCATGTGATTTGTAGCAGTTTTCATATATTTCACGTCTTCCCTCCCCTTTACATTACTAATGCACATGTGCGTGTTGATAAACTCTGCAGAAAGGTGACTTACGGTTGTACCAAGATTAGTGTGTGTGTGTAGTGTCTTACCAATGTGCAGGGATGCACGCTGCATTCAATTAAACACCATACAAAAATAAATCTTTATGCACTCGTACACACAATTTTATTAAGATGCATTTTTGCTGTGTAGCATAACGTGCTTGTCAGCGATGGGGTTGGGGGGGCGACACCAGTGAGTGGAAGAAACTGAACGCTCTAGCAAACTGTGCAGATCCCAACTGCAGAACTGATTTTAGAAATTCTCCCAGTTAAATTTGAATTCAAGAGGTCAGGAACGGATAAAATTCCAAAGCAGCAAAGGGAAAATCTGTTCGTTGGCTGTAATTCTGGGCTACATTTTAATGAAAGCCTTATGCGGAGTGCGTTACTGCAGTCTGCATTGCAGCGGTCTGCTCTAGAAGCAAGAGCTACTGTGCTCAAGTCATTTACTTCCCTCCATAGTAATAAATCGTTTGAGGGGATGACATCCCATCACAGCCCTTCGGAAGCAACGTGGCCTGGTGAATCCCAGTTATTGCTAAACTTTTTTTATTCAATTAACCTCCTGGACCATGTTTCCTTGGCTGGGATATTAGTACAATCACTCATATAGAAGAAAGGCTATTTGAAACCAGACTAGTAATTACTACTTCATCTGCTTAATTGACATAGTGGAAGCAAAATATTTATTATGCAGATTGGAGAGCTGGACTCAGGAAAACAACATTATTGCAGATGTGCCTGGGATCTGAGACCAGCTCTCTGGTGATGGAGAGGGCTTCATGCTGGGAAGAAGAAGAGGAGGAGGAGGAGGAGGAGGAGGAGGAGGAGGAGGAGGAGGAGGAGGAGGAAAAGATTGGATTTATACCCTGCTCTTCACTCAGAGTTTCAGAGTGGCTTACAAACTCCTTTCCCTCCCCACAACAGATACCCTGTGAGGTAGGTAGGGCTGAGAGAGCTCTGACAGAAACTGCTCTTTTCAAGAACACCTCGGACAGAACTATGGGTTGCCCAACGTCATCCAGCAGCTGTGAGTGGAGGAGTGGGGAATCAAACCCGGTTCTCCCAGATTAGAGTCCACGCACTTAACCACTACACCATTGATGAGTACCCCAATCTGAGGAAGAGACTTTCTACTACTTTACATGGAAGGCAAAGGTTCTTTGGACTCCATAGAGAATGACAGTTTTGGGTGAACATTTCTGATTACAAACCTTGATCGCAGACCAGTTCTAATCAAAGCCTTGTATCAAAGGTGAAACTACCCTTCATATTTAATTCCGTGATAGGCATGCTGTGAACTTTGACACAAACATGATCTCGAGGCAAACTTCCGTTGGCCAGTGTTACATACATGGCACGTTTGTGATCAGATAGTCTCAATGGTTCTTGTCAAAGTTCATCTCAAAAAACTGTGCACTTGAACAACAGTCACTTGTTAAGAGCATAAGAACATCAGAAGAGCCCTGCTGGATCAGACCTGTGGTCCATCTAGTCCAGCGTCTTGTCTAATGCAGTGGCCAGGTAGTTCCTCTGGACGGCCAACAACAGGGCGTAGAGGTTGAGGCCTTTCCCTGATATTACCACCTGGCATTGGTATTCAGAGGTTTACTGCCTTTGAATGTGAAGGTTCTCTTTAGTAACTATGGCTAGCCACTGACAGGTCTATCAGACTTAAAGGTAAAGGTAAAGGTCCCCTTGCTGGAAAGCCAGTCGAATCCGACTCTAGGGTTGCGGTGCTCATCTCCGTTTCAAAGCCGAAGAGCCAGCGCTGTCTGAAGACATTTCCGTGGTCATGTGGCCAGCATGACTAAACACCAAGGTGCACGGAACACTGTTACCTTCCCACCGAAGTGGTACCTATTTATCTACTTGCAATTTCTTGCTTTCGAACTGCTAGGTTGGCCATCCTATCAGACTTACCTGGGACTATTAATGGCTGCTGGGCCAGGAGCAGATGAAAGGTAGGGATGCCTACCTCCAGGTGTAGCCTGGGGATCTCCACTGTTTGTTGATCAGTTAGGGATCAGTTCCACTGGAGAAAATGACCTCTTTGGAACATGAACTCTATGGCAGTGTATGATTGTACCCTGCTGATATCCATCCCCTTCCTAAACCCCACCCTTGAAATCTCCAGGTATTTCTTGATCCACAGCAGGCAATCCTAGTGAAAGGGGAGGGATTCCCCTTCCTCCCCTGAGCTCCATGGTGGCAGCAAGGAGCTATGCTGATTGGCCTGGCAGCAACTGGCGTTAGCCAATGAGGACACCCAGGCTGGCTGTGGAGGGGGATCTGGAGACTGAACTCTTCACTCTGGTCCATCCCCTGTTATTTAATGGGCAGCCACCTAGGCCTCTCGGCAGTTGTGCTCCCGATTCCCCCTCCCATCCTTCCTCAGTCTCGACTTTCACAGTTACGTGCTGTATAATTTCCAGTTAGCATGCATGCTCTGGTCACAACTTTTCCTAGGCAGTTTGGGCATTGGGCTGGATGTTTTGGGGAAAAATTGAGCCTACATACCTGCATCCCTGGGTCTGGGGACCTCCATATGGGGTTTTGGAGGTGTGGCCATTCAGCAATATGCCCAGCTTGAGGGCTGTCCCAGAACCTTCACTCTCAGATGGCAAGGGGACCACACAGCGGCTTGTGCCCATGTTGGCTCTCAGGGCTTGCCATCCCATGGAGGCTTTCCTAATTGGTGGGCTGGGTGGCTGGTTGGTGTCACTGGTCAACAAGTGGGTCATTTGATGCTGGGTCCATGCCCCACACTGCAGCAATTATCCTGCAATCGTTTTCCAATGAAAGCTGTGGCCTCTTTTCTCCAGTTATGCATTTGGCTTCTTTATCCACCTTTGGGCCCTCCCTCCGTCCCTTGTGCTGGAATATCCAAGTCCCCCCACTTGTGTCATGAAAGAGTTAATCTGTTGTTTGTGTTTACAACCAGCAGTTAATTAATTAGCATAGAGCCTATTAGGTATCATGTAGATTTTCCCCTAGAGAAAGAGGAGGTGGTGCTCTAAATAAAGGGATGGAAGATTCCCTATTGGCTAATTGATCATTTGGAGACAGTTATCTGCTTTTGGTCACATGGGCAGCTCGGGGGAACTTTTGTTTTCCTTGTTCTAGAGACCACAGGAGTTTTAGCCAAGATGCAGTTTATATCAGCAGAAGCTAGTTAGTCTGTTAATGCTTTGTTATTTTCTATATTTTGGGGGTATTTTTTGGTATTTTTTAACTATGTGTGTGTGTGCACCTGGAAGTCATGGTGACCTGTGGTGACTGACCCCTGCTGGGGCCCGGAGGATATTCAAAGAAGTGGCTGAATAATGACTTTTCCTGCCTCCCAGTATTCTGAGGAGTTCTCCCATCTAAGTACTTGCCAGAGTCAGTCCTGCTCAGCTTCTGAGATCTGGCGAGATCGGGCTTGCCTGGGCTATCCAGATCCGGGCTATGCTTTCTTATTTTCAGTTCCAATGTACCTTTCCCTCTCTTATCTCTTAACAAAGTTTTTCTTTTTAAGCCAGCACACACAACTAAGTGCTGCATTTATTCCGTTGTGCCGTTGGTGCTCTGCTAAAACTTTCCCCAGCACCTTGCCACTAGGACTGCAATCTGTCTGACTCCCCTTCAAAACCACCTGTTTCTCAAGGGCATCCCTACATCCACCGGCAGGGACTCCCATGATTTCACTAAAAAAAGATGGCACTCACTCTGTCCTTAGTTAAAAGGTCTGGGTAAAGAGAAATGTTTTAGCCCGGTACCTAAATGAGCATAAAGTAGGTGCCCAGTGAGACTCAAGACATTCCAAAGATGGACAAAGCTTTATCTCTGCTCTTCATCTACCTTGCAGCCGCAGATGGGGGAACAGAGAGGAGGGCTTGCAAAGAGGGTCTCGGCTATCCTGTACCTCTTGCCCATCAACTTAATTGGGTGCCCACAAGTTTTAGAATGATGGGTGAAAAAGCTCCCTCTATCCACTTTCTCCACCCCATGCATAATATTATAGACTGCTACCATGTCCCTCCATGCCCATCTTTTTCCCTAAATTTAAAAGTCCCAAGTTCTTCAGCCATTCCTCATAGGGAAGGTGTTTTATTCTCAGTCTTCTTCCTAATAAGCCCTAGTTTGCATCTTGCCCCTTTTCATTGCTGCCTCACACTGAATTGATATTTGTTGGAAAAGGAAATGTCCAGTGTACAAAGGAGGAGGAGGAGGAGGAGATTGGATTTATACCCTGACCTTCACTACCCAAAGGTGTCTCAGAGCGGCTTACAAACTCCCTTCCCTTCTCCTCCCCACAACAGACACCTTGTGAGGTAGGTGGGGCTGAGAGAGCTGTTGACAGAAACTACTCTTTTTCAAGAACAGCTCTTATCAGAACTACAGCTTGTCCAAGGTCATCCAGCCAGGTGCAAGTGGAGGAGTGGGGAATCAAACCCGGCTCTCCCAGATTAGAGTCCACGCACTTAACCACTACACCAAACTGGCTCCCCACAGGAAGCAGCAAGAAGACAAGTAGGATAGTAAGCACCTTCCCTCCTGTTCAGTGTCATTCCTTGTCTGTCTCCGGATTGTGACTCTCAGGGCAATTTCCCCCTTCTTCTTGGAAGGGCCACACTCAGTCTTACCCTCTTTCTCAGCTAGAGATGTATTTAGGAACCCATCTCTGTCTGTCCTCTTTCCTATCAAGTATATTAATTCCTAAATAAGCCTTTATCTACTCTTTAATCAGGTTGTGCACTATTGCTGTGTTAATTACTCTGCCAACAATATTTTCATTGACCTATACTCTACAACCCCAAGATCTCTTTCAGTCTCAGCCAGTTCAGAACACATCAGCTTGTATTTAAAGCTGGGACTTTTTTTTGTTCCAAAGTGCATCACCTTAAACTTAGCAACACTGATCAACACAAAACTGCTCTATAGGGCCAGGTTGTTGCATCTTTGGCCCCTTTGGCGATTAAATTTTCTTGATTGTTGCTTGAGCCATGTATCTCACTCAGCCATAACTGGATCCATAAAGTGACTTGCTTGTAGCTGTACTTTTTTCCAGTGGGTGTGAAAAGCAGCCCCAAGATGCCTTTTCCTGGCAAGAAATTTTAAAATTTCCTCTCCCCACATTCTCTTCCTCGATAAAGCAGTTCCTAAGGTTGCATTTGCAAAAAAAAAAAAAAAAATGTTATAAAATTAGAAGAAATTGCAGATGGTTATATTCAATTGTTTGTTTGCTTTCTTTGCAATGTATGGGTCCATTGGGGTGCTCATAAATGCAGAAATGAAACCCCTTCCTTGAAGTTCATCTGTCATTTTGGTTTGAAAAGCTGTTGACACCTGACTGAGTCACAAAATAAATGTGAGGGGCAGGGACGCCGCACACTTGATTTCAGACCTGCCCAAACCTCATTGAAAGCAGGCTAGCGGTTGGGTCACCTGATGCAAAAATGGCACATGGGGAGGAAGTAGGGATGCCAGCCTCCAGGTAGGATTTGGGGATCCCCCACAATTACAGCTCATCTCCAGACTACAGAGACCAGATTCCCTGGAGAACATGGATGCTTGGGAGGGTGGGCTCACTGGCATTGTACCCCACCTGTCCTCCCCAGGCTTCATCACCAGAGTTCAGAAGTTTCTCAACCTGGATCTGGCAACTCTACCACCACCCCGAGCCAGTTTGGTGTAGTGGTTAAGTGTGCTGACTCTAATCTGGGAGAACCGTGTTTGATTCCCCACTCCTCCACTTGCACCTGGCTGGAAGACATTGGGCAAGCCGTAGTTCTGATAAGAGCTATTCTTGAAAAAGAGCAATTTCTGTCAGAGCTCTCTCAGCCCCACCTACCTCACAGGGTGTCTGTTGTGGGGAGGTGAAGGGAAAGGAGTTTGTAAGCCGCTCTGAGACGCCTCTGGGCAGTGAAGGGCAGGATATAAATCCAATCTCTTCTCTTCTCTTCTTCCTGGAGCTCCGTAGGAAGAAGGTGATAAACCTTCCCCAGGCGTGGATTAACTCACTCCTGTGAGGACCCTCCACCTTAATAGCCCTGCCCCTCCTCCCATGTTTAAAATCTGCAATTGGGGTAGACCTGGGACCTGCTGCATCATAGTTACCCTGCTCCCTAGGGTTGCAAGCTCCAGGCTGGGAAATTTCTGGAGATTTGAGGTTGAAACCTGGGGAGGGTGGAGTTTGGGAAGAGAACTCAGCAGGGTATAATGCTGTACAATCTTCCCTACAAAGTTCTCATTTCCTCCAGGGGAACTGATCTCTGTTCTCCGGAGACAAGTTGTAATTCCAGGAAATCTCCAGACCCCACCTGGAGCTAAGCGACCCTACAGAGCAGACCAACCTGGAAGGTCAGTATTGTTCTTGCAGGATGTTTCCTGGGCATCCTTACACCAGAGAAGGTCTCACAGGGAGCAGGCTGTCCCCAGAGATAGCTGCTTCTGGCCCCAGTTCATCTGCCACGGTTCTCGTGATCGCCTCAATGGAAAAACATTTTGTAGTTATTTATATTACGTTTCTGTCTTGCCAACATGGCCTGAAGTATACTTGGGGATCTGTGTGCTGCTGGTGGTATGAGAGTCACCATTGAGCAGCCCCAGCTGTGTCCAAAAAGACCTGACCTGATGAGAAACTCTTCCTCTGTGGGAACTCATTGCTGAGGACATTGAGGACAGAAGAACGAGTAGACATTCTAAGCAACCTCTCAAGACTTCCCAGCCACAGCCTGTTTGCTCCAGGGGGAACATTTCCAGGGGAGAGCTGGTTGACTATGTGCGGTAGAATTGTTAGTTATCAGAATATTTGGTTGATACAGCAGAGTTTTGCCCAGTCATAGAAGCGTGATACTGCGTGCAATAAATAAATCTCCCATTCAGGCTTCTGGGAGCGGAGTGGAGCTCCCAGGATTTCTTAATCTCTAAAAATCAGGCGCATGGGGAGGGGGCCTGATTCAGTTTTTAGACAGTGGTCCTTTCCGCATTTGGATCTAATCCCTGGTTTTATCAGAGTTCAACTCGTGACACAATACCTTGCATTTATCCCTGGTTTTAACAGCATCCGTTTATTCTGGGACAAGTGTGGCGAAAAAACAGGGTGACCTCAGTGTAATGTGGAAACAGAAGAATAATTACAGCAGCGAACTTGAGTGTAGTGTAGAATGTAAAAATACCCCGAGAAAATTACAGGGGTAAACTTGAGTGTAGTGTAGAATGTAAGTTCGGGGACAGGGTTGAACCAGGATTTAAGGTCTAGTGCGGAAAGGACCATCGATGCAAGGGGAGGGGTGGCCCTTTCAACTTGTGCTATTCTCCTGGACAGCCCCAGAGAGTTGCTATGTGCCCTGCTGCCCAGTCTCTACAGGGTGGCCTTATTCTTAGCCATTCTGACACTCCTTTCCTATTTCCATTTCTCTTAGATGAACAGAAATGAATACACACAGAAACACACATGATTCCAAAATGGTTAAATATTATTCTGAGCAGCCATTTCATTAGAGCTATTTCACTATGTAAATACCTACTTTAAAAAATTAAGGGGGTATTTTAAAACAAATTACATGTATTTATACTGGAAAATGCCTCTCCTGCTTCTCTGCCCTTCCCACTGGTGATTTGGCTTTCGCCAGGGGTCTACTTAAGCACAGAGCTACAATAGGAGGAAGGAAGTCATGAACTACATGACCGTGCCTGGTATTCATCCTGGAAGAGCTGGACCAATGAGCTGAGGTTAACTGGAATTTCTTTTGTGTGCATGCAAACCATAGTGGTGTGCTGCACTGATAGCTCAATTTTTGTCCCAGATGAAAATATTACACACAGGCGAACCTGAATTAGCCTTACCATTTGCCTGGCCTTGGTAGGCAAACTCCTGCCCCCATCCTCCATTCTCCTGCACTCATGCGATGCCACAGTGAGAGACCATAGCGACTGGAGAAATGCCTAGAGTGTCACTTGATGCAGTGATGTCACTTCTGGGTCAGCACCAGGAAGGGATGTTACTGTGTTGTGTGTTGTTCCATCTCCCTGTGCCCCATCACCCAAAGCTCCTGGGATGACCATGTAGATGTATGGCAACCCTAACCTGAATTCATTCATTAGGATATTGGTATCCCATATTTTGAAAGGAGCTGCGGTGGCTCAAGTGGTTAAGATGCTGGACTGCAAGCTGTGGAAGGTCAGTAGTTCAGCAGTTCAAGACCCGTGAGTGCCGCATGACGGGGTGAGCTCCCATCTCTAGTTCCAGCTCCTGCCAACCTAGCAGTTTGAAAGCAAGAAATTGCAAGTAGATAAATAGGTACCACTTCAGTGGGAAGGTAACAGCGTTCTGTGCGCCTTGGTGTTTAGTCATGCTGGCCACATGACCACGGAAATGTCTTCGGACAGCGCTGGCTCTTTGGCTTTGAAACGGAGATAAGCACCGCAACCCTAGAGTCGGATTCGACTGGCTTTTGAGCAAGGGAACCTTTACCTTTACTTATCCCATATTTTCTCCTGAGTGTTGTCGTTGTTGTTGATGATGATGATGATGATGATGATGATAATAATAAATCCCATTCCCTCCCCCCCGAACGGGACTTGGGGTGGCTGCATACAGGGGACTGCATACAGGGGGGATTATTATTCCATTTTACTCTCACAACAACCTTGTGAGGGTGATTAGGCTGAAAGACAGAAACCTTGTATGCATGAAATATATATGCACAGGGAATGTACAAAGGGATAGGAGTGAGATTAGCCTTACTCACTCACCTATGCACGCTCAGCCTCTCATTGCACATACATATGGACTCCATCCACATGGCCAGGAATGCTGCATTTCCGAGGGTTTTGCTTGTCTTTATGGAGCCCGGGCATGTCAGCTCTGAGTTGCTGTTACACTGTGAGCTAGGCAGGGGTGAGGCTAATGACAAGAATCATACTCCGTATTTTGTACGTGCTGCTTATGCATGTATACGTCATGTATATAGAACCTTTCCAATTAGTTGTGTGGGGCTTTGAACCAATGCTTCAGTGTAATATGTAGAAATGTACTCCAGGTTTTATTCTAGCTCCTGCCTGGTACCAGAACAGGGAGCAACTCCAGGTGTCTTACTTACGGCTCTGTATAGGGTGGATTTAGGCAAGTTGAGATGAAGGACTCCAGTAGACTTCATTCTTCTTTCTTTATTTCATAGGGTCTATTCGGAATACTCTGTTTACTTAAGGCCGGGGCGTCAAACTCATTTGTTACGAGGGCCGGATCAGACATAAAGGAGACTTTGCTGGGCCGGGCCATGTGTGTGTCATAAAATGTAATGCCAGGTAGCGGAGATATAAACTTTACAAAGGACACAAACACAAAGGGGTTTTTTTTAACTTCATGCTCAAAACAGTAGCCCTCTTGCAATATTTTGTTTATTTAACAGTGTCTGATAACTGACACCTCTTGCTCTGAATGATTGCATAAAATGTCTGTGCTATTGCAATCTTATGCCGTTCGGGTGTGTCTCTGTAAGCTGCAAACCTACGATGATGCAGCAGCAGCAGAACTGGAAGCAGCAGCAGAAGACAGCCAGTTCCACTGCGGGCCTGACAGAAGCCCTCCAGGGGCCTGATCTGGACCCCGGGCCACATGTTTGACACCCTTGACTTAAGGAGATCCTCACCATATTACCAAATGGCTGCATATCACACTCTCCCTTATGTGCCACCCCACTCTGGCTCCAAACTGGATTAAACAGCATCTTTTGTTTTTGCCTATAAAATGACTTGCTAAGGTGGAGCCGAGAGTTCTCCTGGGATTACAGCTGCCATCAGTTCCACTGCAAGAAATAGCAGCTTCAGAGGACGAACCTTCTGGCATCTCATCTCTGCTGAGCTCCTTCCCTGAACTTTGCCCTCCTCAGGCTCCACCTGAAAATCTCCAGGAATTTCCCAAGCTGCAATTGGCAACTGTATGCCTTGCATGCATTTCCGTTGTGCTCAAAGCAGTGTACAACCAAGTCTTGTTGGGGAATGCGGTTCTCTAATTTTGTGGAAAACAGCTGGTCAAATTTGAGAAGGGGGGCATCTTTGTGTGGCAGGCAGAAATCTGCAGCCGCCCGCAGCCTTTTCACCATATCATGAAAAAGCTGCACCTGTTGAACTTCCTTTACTAGGTATGCCGGCAGCTGGATTGTCCCAACGCTGCTTGCTAGGGCATCGGGGGAAATGGGGGTTCACACTGGAAGTCATGTTGGGATGCTGAGGGATGCTGGGCAGTTAGGTTGTGACCCTGTTTGTAGACATGCTGGACAGCGACTCTGAGGCTGAGGGCAATCAAATTGATGCAGGTTGGGAGAACCTCGTTTCAGACACCCCGCAGTCCATTAGACCTCCTGAAGCCCAGTGAAAGGAAGAACTTTCTGTGACTTGACCTGGGGGAGAAGACTTAGGGTCATATGAGTCATGCCAGTTTGGTGTAGTGGTGAAGTGCGCGGACCCTAATCTGGGAGAGCCAGGTTTGATTCCCCACTCCTCCCCTTGCACCTGCTGGATGACCTTGGGCAAGCCATAGTTCTGGCACAGCTGTTCTTGAAAAAGAGCAGTTTCTGTCAGAGCTCTCTCAGTCCCACCTACCTCACAGGGTGTCTGTTGTGGGGAGGGGAAGGGGAAGGAGTTTGTAAGCCGCTCTGAGACTCCCTCGGCTAGTGAAGGGCGGGGTATAAATCCAATCTCTTCTCTTCTTCAGTAATGAGGATCTCCTGTGATGTTTTGAAAGGCTAAAAAGAGATATGGGGAAGGACAGACAATGAACGTTTCTCCATAATGGCACTTCATAAATGTGACATGTTTTCCAGGACTGGTTCCAACCCCAAGCAAGGAACATCCAACCTCTCCTCGGCTTGTGCTGTGTCCTTGTAGCTTGAATCCCACCTACAGTCCATACCAGTCACCTCCTGTGCTCCTTACAACTGGGACCCAGCTAGCTGCTTGCAGCACATTTGTGCTCTTCCCATTGTGTCACCATAAGCAATCACTTGGATAGCTGGGCTGGAAATGTAGCCATTTCTTTTCCTGGGGGGCAAATGGCAGCTCCAAGAGGGCAGTTTGGATGGGTAAAATAGCATCCGTAGGAGGGTTAAACTCCCATCCCAAAGCTCCATGATTCTGATATAAATTGCCCCCTCCCTGGATGCTCTTAGCCATGGGAGACCCTAATATGAGATCTCCTTGGTTATATTTAATTTGCCCCAACCAGTGTATAGCAAGGTTGCCGGCCCCCTGGCTAGCAATCCCTGAGAACAAAAAGGGGATATCAGCTTCAAATCTGTGATGCCCTGATGTCATTTTCTGTTTCAGAACTGGACGTGAAGTCATGCTGTTCTGGAAATTTGTCACGGAATTAGGGCCTAGGTTGAGCCTCAGTCCTGTGTTAAACCTATGTTACTTTCATTTCTATAGTAAAGTATAGTTGAATCTTTGGTTCTGTTTCCCAGGAGGCTTCAGGACTCTGCTAAGCGCTGTGGCCTTCTGGTACCGATAACCCTGTACATCACTTTGGCCTTACATGACCTTTTGCCTTTTGGAATGTTTATACATTATCAAATTCTAAATAGATAGGGTATCTGTAATTAGCTTCCTTGACTCTCTCTGAGTCACCCTAGCTTTCCCTTGACTTTCCTGACCCCAAAGGTAGAAAGGGCTGAGCTTTGTTGTGTATATCAGGTATATGTCAGATGCTTGGCAGTTTGGTGTAGTGGTTAAGTGCGCGGACTCTTATCTGGGAGAACCGGGTTTGATTCCCCACTCCTCCATTTGCACCTGCTGATGTGACCTTGGGTCAGTCACAAGCTCTGGCACAGCTGTTCTCTTTAGGACAGTTTCTGTCAGAAGTTCTCTCAGCCCCACCTACCTCACAGGGTGTCTGTTGTGGGGAGGGGAAGGGAAAGGAGTTTGTAAGCCGCTCTGAGACGCCTTTCTCTTCTTCTTGGCAACAGACTTGACTGACAGTTACATTAGCTCCTATGGACAGAAAATGGTACTTAATGTCTAAATTCAGTCTTGTTCATGGTTGTTCTGGTCAACCACCCTGTGTTATGGGTCTTGACAGAGCAACCAAGGATATGCTTTATAGAACTGCAAGTGCACTATTTATGTATTAGGGTTGTGTGGAAATATTCTGTGTTGAATTTTGAAATGCTACGATTTTCTGATTTAAGAATGTGTAACGGAATAAACTGAGTTTTGTTTTATAACAACTCTCTCTCTTGATGCAGCTGGGATCCCGGCCAGCATCTCTCCCTCCCCAATGAACACAATGGGGAAGGGAGTCCATGAAAAGGTCCCTGCACTCCTAATTCCCCCAACAGAATTTCTCAGATCTCTGTGGCTTTTACCATAGAGACTTGGGAAGTCCCTAGAGCGATACTGTGACATTGATTTTTGCCCACCATTTTGTTCCTGTGGCTCCAAACTTCAAAGCATGCGGATGTGGTATATTAACAACATATTCCCATGACCCTGGTCTTCCCTGCCTTGTGTATACACTTGTGTATTGAGACCAGAAACTGGGACCTTGTGTATTGAGCCCTAGTGTATTGAGACCAGAAACTGGAACCCATTTGAGCACCCAAGTCTCGATCATGAAATCCTTGAACATGAAATATTTGTCTTTGGAGGACTATGGACCTCTCCCTCAAGGAGGATTTTGGTGGTTCACATGGGATGGTGGTTCCTCAGAGATGTTAGGCCAAAAGGTAGCATTCTGGTAGATGCTGTTGCAGCTTTCTGAGGGAAAACTCTTACCTGGCTCCCCTGTGCTCTCACTGCAAAATAGAGTGTAGGTCAGAGCAGGGAGGGGGGCTGTTGAAGGCCTCCTCCATTACTTCTTCTAAATGTCAGGGGGGAAATGGCTTTGGCCTTCGAGGCCGCATACGTGTGAAACAACTATTTGGCAATTCATGTGGTCGACTGTTTTGATGATAGCTGCCGTTTTCACTTCCTTTTGGGGTTTTTATTGTAAATGTGTTTTGCTCTTGCTTTGTTATAGCAGGCGGATGAAACCAATAAACAAGATATGGAGCCTCTTCATTCTCCCACGGAGGCAGCCGGCCAGACCTACCTTCCCTTGTTGCTAAGCGACAGATCAGACTCTCGACAAAAACTCCGTCCCCTCATTCCAAGAAGCCCCATTCTTAGCACTGTCATTTCTTGAAGGCTTACACATGAAATACTGCGAATAAGAATAAAAATGTATGGCCATTGGCCTGCTATAGAGCAATAAACCTGCAAGGCAGGGAAGACCAAGGTCATGGGAATAAGTTCTTTATAGCCCACATGCTGTGAAGCTTAGCAAAAAGGATTAAGTGGAACTGACATTTCCCACTCAGCCTTTTCCTGATGGTTTGATGGGGGAATTCTCAAATGAGCTGGAAGGGCGTTTGCGTCAGAAGCACTTTCTGGACCTCTGACATTCACAGCAAGGAGAGAAGACCAGAAATTAGAGCGTTAGGCGACAGGCTTTTCAAGAGGGTCTTTCAGACTTTGGGGAGTCGGGTGAATTTGATGAGGGCTAGGGTGGTATAGTAGCTAAGAGACTAACTGGGAAGCCTTCAGAAGAAAGTTAGAGTCCAGTGGCACCTTTAAGACCAACAAAATTTTATTCAAGGTGTGAGCTTTCGTGTGCATGCACACCACTGGACTCTAACTTTCTTCTATTGCTTCAGACCAACATGGCTGCCCCACCTTGATCTACCTATCTGGGAAGACTTCAGTTTAGTTAAGGTTGTCATTCTGCAGGTGGGGCCCAGAGAGCTCCCGGAATTACACCTGATCTTTAGGCAACAGAGATGAGTTCCCCTAGAGAAAACGGAGGGTGGACTCTATGGTATGAGGTTGCTCTCCTTTCCAAACCCCGCCCCCTCCCAAGGCTCCAACCCTAAAAACTCCAGTAATTTCCCAACCCCAAGTTGACAACCCTGAGTCCAGATTGCATTTCTGCTGTGAATTGACATGGTGGCCGTTCTCTCACATCTCAGCAATACAGGGGCAATAATGCTGGCCTGTTTCACGTGGCTGTTGATAGGCTTACAATGAGAGAGTGTATGTGAAATGTTGTGGACACTTGAAAGAAGGCTTGCCAGCTCTAGGCTGGGGAATCCTTGGAGATTTTAGGGGGTAGAGCCTGCTGAGAGGGCAAGGTTTGAGGAGGGGATGAACTTTGATGGGGTATAATGCCATCGAGTCCACCTTCCAGAGCTGCCATTTTCTCCAGGGGACCTGATCTCTGTTGCCTGAAGGTCAGTTGTCATAGTGGGAGATCTTGAACTGCCATCTGGAGGTTGGAAACTCTATTTGGAAGCATTGTACACAGTTCTGCCCCCACAATTCTATATAGCCTTTCCTCCTGGGAGCTCGAGGCAGTAATTGCAGTTTTCTCCTCCTTTGCTTTGAACAAACATGTGCAAACATGTAGGGTGGTTTTTTTTAATTGAATCTGACCCTTGGTCTATCAAGGTCAATATTGTCTACTAACACTGTCTGAGCCTTTCCAAGGTCTTCCACATCTCCTACACCCTGATCCCCGCTCTCAAAAAAACACCTGGAGATGCTGTGGATTGAAGTTGGGGCTTTTGCATGCAAATCAGACGATCTACCAAAAGAGGTGGTCCAGAGACAGAGGACTTACTTCTAAGTAGATCTGCCTAGGATGGCTGCCTTCATCAGTTTCCTTCTGGGATCTCCCCCCTTGTGCTGTCTTTTGGGTGGCCAGTTTGTTTTACTAAATTACAAAATCATCACTCTCCAAAGCTTACAATCTCCATATTGCCCCTCAGCTTAAGATTGTAAGTCCAACCTGCTCTTCAATGCAAACAGGGTCATGGTCCATTTCCTTCAAGGAGGTGGTGGTGTGCCGGGCGCAATTCTACAGCAGGTCTTGGCTGTGATGGCTGGGATTCCTCTCCCCCACCTGAACGCTGAGGTCACGTCTGCATCTTCATTTTAAAGCAGTCTCGATGCCGTCTTTCTTTATGTTGGAGTGATGCTTGTTCAAGACATTCTTCCAATCTGGTCGATTCAAGTCTTCATCACAAGATGGCGCTTTCGGGGGGGGGGGCTTAGAGTGCTTTGTAACCAGAGCCAGTTGAGCTGGTGAGACCATAGGGCAGTAAATCATAGGGCAGTAAAATAATGCAGACAGCAGAAATTATAACGGTACAGTAGGAGAGCAAATCTGAAAGAGACGTAGACATCTTTTTTTGAGATGGAGCAGGATCGTTGCTAAAGCAGCGGAAGATACCAATGCAGACTTGGCCTGAAAGAGGGGAGGAGCAGTCTGTGGGAAGGGCTGGAAGGGCTGTGCCTGAAAGGCTGGGCTCAGCTCCAGCTCGCCTCTTGTAAATTGCCCATAGTTGGCAAGGAAAGATTAGTGAATCCAGTACAAATCAGGCCAGCCTCTGGCTGCCAAACAGGACAAGGATGCCTTTGAGAAGAGACGCCGAGGGAGGCCCAGGAAACAGCCTCAGCAGGAACCCAGCGAGGCACCAGTCCCCAAGAGACCACGTGGCAGGCCAAAGGGAAGCAAAAACAAGGCTGCTTCAAAGGGAAGGAAAAATTCTGCAGCACCTGGGAGGAAACCTCAAGGCCAACCCAAAAAATCAGAGAAAGAGGAAGAGGTCAACATTTCCCAGGAGTCATCGGAGGAGGAGCAGTGAAGATGGTCAACTGATTCTACCTCACAATTCAATTTTCCTGTTTCTTGTCAAATTTTGGAATGGAGGAAGGGACAAAGAATCCTCATTCTTTTCCTCCCCCCCACATCCCCAATGTTCTCACAGTTAAAATAACAGCAACACTGGAATACGGTGTAATGTTTAAAGGGAGAACAGTGTACTTTGTTTTCCCTTCCTATGTGACAGAGTTAAAACTTTAGCCTACCAGTTTATGTAGTTCTATATTATTATTATTATCATCATCAGTTTTTTGGCCTATCTTTTCAATGCTCTCCTTGTAGAGAAAGGGGTGTATATAAAACATTCTGTTAACCACTTATTCATGTTGAAAAGAGTGGGCAGCCTAGTGTTCCTTTATCAGCCCCCATCTCCCCTTTAGAGAGAGCATTCCATCCTCCCAAAGGATGATATTTGACACTGGCAAAAAGGTTATGTCATACAGGAGAACAGGGACCGCTGTATTTTCCGCCCTAGAAACAGGGGTCACGATTACACACATAATTAGCTGTGCCATAGGTGCAAATGCCAGGTGGATTTAAAGGGTGCAATCAGACGTGAACATCTGGGAAGCACCCCACACCCGTCAGCAACCTGCTTTGCTCCACCGTAGAAGCAGAGTAAAAAGACACCAGGGAAAGTCCAGTAGCAAATGGGTTGCAATGGGCCATGGACGGACTTTCCCCTGTGTGATTGTTCCAGCGCACTCTCATGGCATCGGGATGGTTTGATCAGGCCATCACGAATCCGTGCCATTGTTTTTCCCCCCTTCTCAGTATGTGCATCATTGCACCCTCCATAGGGAGCCCTCGTGCTGAGATGAGATTCATCGATTCCCCGTTTAAGCGCATTGGGAACAAACAGCAAAAACAAACCAACCCCAACTCACTTGCGGTTGCGTCTGATCACACAGTGGCGGGCTGCCCTTGCAGCTTCAAAGGACTGTGTGATTGCGCAACTGTGGGTCAAATTCCTCTGGGGGAAATAGCCCCCCCCCCATTATCTCATGCGTGTAATTGCCACGCAAGTTTACTAGAAAGAGCCAAAGCAATGGAAAGGGGGAACTTCTGAGTTTTCCTATTGTATACTACTTGCCTGGGTATTGGGACTGATTTTAGAGGTTGTTACCTTGTCACATTCCCTCCATTTCCTATGGTTCAAGGGTAATATGGTTCCTTGCAGTAGGCCTGTTTGTTCTCGTTAACCAGCATGCAGTCTAGCCTCAACCAGCTTTCTTGGAGTTGAAGCATGCAGAGTTATTATGGCCGAGATAGGTTTTGCAATGCATTTTGATTGCTGCTCAGTGGGATTGTTTGGGAAAGTTCTCCCAGTGGCAGATGAGTGTCAGTGATTGTGTAACAGTCCTGTTCCACTCACCCGTCATGATCTTAGGTGCCAGTTCCCAGGGCAGGGAGATCTGAAAGCTTTTGGGAATGCGCCTGCTTATTCTGCACAGAAAGACTGAAGGATCCTCTTTGAATCCAAAGAAGACATTGCCATGACCAAGGAGAGCAGGATGGCAGAATTCCCCCCTCCCTTCCTGCCCTCTCATGTCATCTGATTCAGTGATGTTTCTCCCATTGGGAATAACACAGTTAGTATTTTTTAGCTGCAGTTGTCTTTCAAAAACAGGTCCCTTTTCGGGTTTTCTTCTTCCTTCATTCACAACTACCTCTGGATAATTTAGACGCCGTTCTCTTAAACATGGAGTCGCTGCTGCTGCTGTTGTTGCTGCTGTACTAGTTACAAAGCTTTATTATTCCAACAAGTTCTGTCTGGTTTCTTTTCTCTGGAACTGACAAATTGTACACTATAGTTTGAGTTGACTTTAAAACTATTGTGCTATTTAAAAAAGGGTCATGGCCTCTACCTGAACAAACGATGTGACCAGCACCCAGTCTCCTTGTCCTGCCCCATAAAACTGAGGAAATGTTGCTCAACACATACAAAGAAGAGTCTGATGGCAAATGAAAAGCTGATTATGGAAAAACCTTCTCTGAACTAAACCATCTGTGTTCTTAATAGGCCATGAGGTTCCCTTCTGTTTTTGCTGCCCCAGAACGCCACGAAGACTCCTCTGAAACTGGTGGTTATTACTAGGAGTCAATGTTTTTACCGCAACTTTGCTAAGACTACCATATCCCAGATCAAATCACTTCTGCCTGTGTGTGTGTTGAGGTCAGGAGAGATCTGGCCTACCGGCTACCACCTCCAGGGGAGGAAAATGTCACTCAAGAGAGCCTTAGTGATCCCTGATGGGTCGGTCCTTGGTGAGTCCATCATATTACCAGAAAGACTCACCTTGCTGAGTGTCAATAAGTGAATGCCAGGTCCTTCTCTTGTTCACCCCATTGCCTTCTCCATATCAAATCTTCACTCATCAGTAGGATATCCAATGGGGCGAACCCAGAGGTCAATGGGTAGAACTGGGTAGGTTCAAGTGACAGGACGCCAAGGGGTGGAGCCCAGGCAAAACCCTTCATTCAAAAACACATATTTATTTATCTATTGTCAAATTTGTACCCCGCCCTCCCCGCAAAGCAGGCTCAGGGCGGCTTCCAGGTAGCATAAATACAGAATAAAACATACATAATTAAAAACACAACAGTTAAAATAATACAATACAAAGTGCTGGCAGCGATTAAAATTCGATTAGGCAGAGTGCTTCAAATGTACCTTTACATTCTAGAAAACGATGTACCCATGATACCAGACAGGAAACGCCAAGAATGAACATTTGTATGTGATCGTAGAAGAACCCATGAACATGTGGCAGGGGCAGTAATGCAAGACTCTTTGTTCTGGATGACTTAGATCAGACCTGATTCAGATATAGGTGTGCATTTTAGAAGCCCTAGGCATCTTGTTCATTTTTCTATATTAGTTCATTTTTCTATATTAGTTCATTTTAACTCCTGGCCAGAGGTGCACATCAGTAATGTTTCAGGTTTGTTACTGGTATAGAATACAAGTAATGCCATTTAGCCAAGTTTTTACAATCAGCTATAAAGCTACAACAGGAAAAACTACCAAAATGAGCAACACTTATGTAAGATTATGCAATCTTATGTAGTCTGCAAAATGCTTGGTTTTATATGTATGATTTTATATTGTTTTATATGTCTATTTCTCTTTTATACTAATACCCTTTTAAGGAATTGTTTTATGCCAATAAAGGCTAACTGAAACTGAAGTAATGCTATTAGAGACTCTCCGCTTCCATTGTAAGCTTTTATTAAAACACTATTCGGCATCCTTAACATTGGTTCAATCAACAGAAAACCCTGCCATTCATCATTGTTACATAGGGTGTGTTCAGACGGATCTTTTGATCTGCCATAGGAACGACTCCCTTGCGGATCAAAAATGCACGACCAGACAGAAACATCTGCGAAATATTCCGGTCCCATAGGCATCCCGTTCTGCTGCGCCTCCAATCCTGATTTAAAAAGTAGCAGTTTCAATGTAGGGTTTTCGCTTACCCACGCAACAACTGCAGAGTTTCTTCCGTCTGGTCACTCCATTAGCGCGCGATGCTCCCGTCGGCTCGGTCTGACGTCAGACCGAGCCGACGGGGGCGCGATTTTTAAAAAATTGAAACCCCATGTGCGCTTTAATGAGGAAACGCATTCAGCGATAAGCGCTACGAGGAATGTAATATTCATGCTTATTTCTTTTAGGGACAAGATGTTACCGCGATGGGAGATGGAGGGGGGGAAGGACTGTTCTAACTTGCAAAATAGTCCCTCCATTGATCATGATGGCAAGGGGGAGGACCGGGACTTTGCTGAAAACCCTCCGCGATCGCCTCAGTTCTCCAAGGAGGCGCAGCCTTGCCTATGCGAATGTACAAAACTTTTTTTTAAAAAATCCTCGGTGGATGCCGTGTAGACAAATCACGGTGGGAACAACGCGCGGTGAGGCTATTTCATGGGGGGGCGTCTGGTCGTGCTAGGCTGGATTAAAAAAATCGTGATAAAATTTTAGGAGGGCTCATGGCGCGATTGACTGGCCGTCTGAACGCAGCCATAGATAAGTAAAGGAGAACATGAATCCATAAAAGTGGTATCCTACCCTCAAATAAGCAGGTCACAGGCAAAGAGCCCCTTCTGAGAAGAAGCTGTCGATCAATTCAGCGTCTCATATTTATAGGTTTTCAATATAATCTCCTAACGCTACCCAACTGTTGCACACAATAAGGGCGCACATTCTCGGCTAACTCATTATCTTATAACTTCAAATGCCATATAAACTTGAAACATCTTCTTAGAACATGTAAAAACCACTAGTTCATTTTTACTGCTATTCAAAAACAGCAATGATAAGTTTCTAATACATTTGAATATTGTTTGGCCCTCAGCCAACACACTCCATCTTTGAACCATATCTTCACTCCTGTGAAGCTGGACATTCGTGCCATACTCAGACGCTTCTTCACCCGGGCTAATATATATTGATACGAGTCAGACGGCTTCTAATCTATACTAGTTGCATTTCTACTTTGTTTTCTTGCTGCTCTCCAAGGCAATTCTATTCAGGGACTCTGACCTCCCTTTTTGGCACGAGAGGCCAGGCTAGCTCTGTTTCTGGTGAAGAAACACCCTCTGTGCTCTTCCTGGTCAAGTCCAGCAACCGTCCCCTATATCTCTGGCTATATCCGTGACAACTTACGAAGCAGAGAATGCTCAATAAAGTCAGCCAAGCCACATATTGAGGGAGTCAGTGCAGGGAATCCATACAGTGCATCATTTCCTCCAGAAATGAATCTGTTCTCTCGGGCATACACACCAACAGCAATTCATACAGATACACGCAGACAGCCTCCTCTTTCTAAAAGTAAATGGAAGTCTTGTGGCACTGCAAAGACTAACACCTTTTTCATCCTGGCCATTTCTGAAGCCCATTTCTTCAGATCCTTCCCGCCTCTTTAACTCTCTTCCCTCCCCATCACTTATTCTGTTTCCTTCGCATCCACCCTATTTCTATGATGTCTCTCACACCCTCCTTTAAGGCTCAAGGGGATATAGACCCTCCTCCTGCCAGATAATAAAAAGACCTCTTTGCATTTGTCCACCATCTTTTAAGAGACCACACGAGTCAATGAACACTCTGGCCTCCTTCTCCCCCCCTCCCCACATGCACACACAGACACAGTGTTTGTTTTAGTATTTCATTTTGTAGATAGTTTGTCTGGATTTTAAAAAAGTTTTAATAGGAGATATAGTTGTTTATTTTTACTGTTTTAATCTTCCGCTATGTATATACTTTTCTTGCACTTTAAAAGTTTAAATAGTAGCTACAAGTGTTTTATTTTGTTTGCTTTTACATCAGTGGTGTTCATTTTGTTTGAAATTTAGAGGTAGGTTTTTTCTAGATAGAGAAGAGGGAAAAGATTGCAGGTCTCTGCATTTTGCTCCCACCTATATTTTAGTCCTCCCTCCCTACCCTGCCCCCCCCAAGACAGGAGAACGTAATCCAAAAAGTGATGCTCAAGATCTGTTTCAGTGCTCCAAGCAATACAGCTGGCCTTTTTCTTGGAGGGGGAGGAAATCTCAGCCAGATGTTCTGTAGTGGAAGGGGCATCTCATTCCTTTCCGCACTCCACCCTCCTTAGAGAGAGGACCCCCCAAAAAAACCTGGTATCCAAGCAATGGATGCCCCTCTGAGCCTGAGGAGGGAAGATTTCCTTGTTACCCTCAGGCGCCCTCAAGTAACCTTTCCTTCTGGACAGTCTCCAACTGGCTGTGCAGTCTTTTTCCAAAATTCAGCTTGAGCAGGGGGCCCTCAAATGTCTGAAATGGGTTTGGGTTATAAAAAAAACAGGTGATGGCCCTGGAAACTGGGGTGCCATAATGGCTGAGTTATGATCGGGGCAGCCTGAGGGTTCGACTCTCACAGCAGACACAAACTCCTTTCAGGCGAGCCACCCTCACCAATTCTACTTCAGCAATGGGGGGCGGGGGAAGCAAGAGATGAGAATACCGGCCTGCCTTGCAGGGCTGTTGTGAGCATGATTGCGACTGTGAAGCACTTTGCATACTGAAAGTGCTGTCTAGGTACTCTTATTTAATGAACAATAATTGCGATTCTCAACAAGCCTCCGACTCTCACGGGTAACCTCGGAAGCTTGCCCCAGAGATACTCACAAGGGGATCTGCTCTGCTGGAAACTAACTGGCAACTGTGAAAGGGGAGGGGCTTCCTGCTGCTGCCCCCGTCTTTGGGTGTGAGGAAAACCTGCCCCTCTGTACAGAGAGGGAGAGAAGCCCCAGCACAGTTAGAATGACCTCAAAGTGTTGGCAGAGTTTAAATACGCAAAAGTGGAACACTGAACACACTGTAGTAGAACACAGCGGCGAGAGAGAGCCTTAAGTGTCTAGCCTATTGGCTGAAGGAAGAACAACAAGAACAAGAAGGAAGCTCTGCAGGAGCAGGAAGTCTCCAGAAGAGCCAATCAGGAGACAGCAAGGCCCTAATTTGAAACTGTGGGCGGTCCCCGATCTAGCTGTGCTAGCTAGCAGTCCTTCAGCTGTCCCCCTGCAGGGTGGTCTTCAAATCTTCTTCATAAGGCTGCCCTATGGACTTCGCCTCTTCCAACACAAAGCCCCCAGCCAAGAGGTTCCAGCCCCTGCAGATGCCCGCTGCAATTCATCCAGAGGACAGCCAGTCTGTGCCGAGAACTCAAGGCAACTGGACAGGAGCCTGAGGAGGCTGCCAGGCCCACCCCTCCCCTTCTCCGTGCTCCCTTCTAGGCTCCGATGCCTCAGGGCCTTGTTTAGCAGGGGGAAAGTTGTCCCTTTGGCCCAGGAAAGTCAAAGACAGGAGGCCGCAGGTGAGGGGACAACATCATAAGTGACGTCATCACGTTGGGGATGTGACATCATCAATGTCGTCATTGCAAGTGGGCACCGCGCAAGCCTGAACTCCAAGCAGCAAGGGCTCCCATGGATTAGCTGGAGCTAAGTGCACCCGCCAATCAGCTGGAGGGCCCTTTACATCTCACAGGAGAAGAGAGAAGGGGTTCCTGCTGGTGGCCAGGGCAGGAGCTCATGAAATTGGGGGATCCCCTGCCCCCAGCTGGAGAATACAAATGCTGTTCTGAGTACTCCCTCTTTTTTGAACATCCCAGGTCCCAAAGAAGGGCTTGGAAGTTGTGGGGAGGGGTGGTTCATTTCCAGGAAGATTGACTATGTTTCAATATTGGTGAAAACATAGATCCTACCCCTGCCCTCTGCTGTGGGCCACCCATGGCTCTCCTCGCTGTGCCAACAGCCTCACTCTTGCAACTTCCAGGTCCAGTAACAACAGACAGACTTTTTGCGGGCTGTGAGCGAGGTGTGCGAGACCTGCAACAGCAAGGGCCTCACTACCCTCCCGTTCAGCAAGGAGGCCGCTGGGGAGGAAAGACTCAGGGCCAGCATCCCCGTGGGAAGGGGGTGGGTGGGAGATCCCAGGACTGCCTGGGAAGGGAAGGGGGAATTCTGCTTTGTCTTCTGCCTCCTGTTTTATTGTGTTTTACTGGTTTGTGTTTATGGCGGCAGATTTTTCACGGATTTTGCATTTTCTATTGCCTTGGAAACTCCTGGAAACCAACTTCAGTCTCCTTGTGGAACAGCAGGGTGAAATCACTTGAATTCCATAGAGTCGTTTCTGCTCCGAGGACTTGTGTGCAGGTCTCCGAGATGCAAAAGAGCCCAACTCCACCTGCTGGAGGAAGGAGAGAACATGGGGCAGGAAGAGCCTCACTAGAGTCCAAGGAACGCTGGCCTCTTCTGTTTTGCCCTCGGTCTCTCCCCGGAAATCATGGAGGAAGCCTTTTTCCAGGTGTCACCTCAGTTCCTCCAGGCGATGAACATCATCTCAGATCTCGGGTACATCTATTTTGGAGGGAACCTTTGTCCACAGCAATCAGACAGAGGGGAGCTCTGGGAGGAGCGGATGAAGCTGGAGAAGTTGTGGTTGTGGGCAGTGAGCAGAACCAGGAAAAGGGAGACATCCACTGATCCATGAATGGAAGAGGCTGCTCAGTGGGACCTCAAGAATCAGAGGGAGCCCAAAGAGGGAGAGTTTTGCTCTGGAATCAGCCGGACTGGAGCTTTCAACCTCCATCCTGTCCACATAGACAATCCATCCTAGAAATCATTCCAGCAGTTTGTTTGCTTCACCCTGGGAAAACACTTCCAGAGGGCCTCAGGATCCAGCCTGGTCTTCCTTCCATCCTTCTGGAGGCTTTTTTTTCCATTGGAGGAGCAACACTACTGTCAACTCCTCCCTGGGACCTGCTGCTCTGAGCTGAGTTTGCATGTTTGTGGCCTGTGGGGAAGTGGGGGGTGGCTCAGGGACTGGTTGCTAGCTTTGCATGACTGTCGCTCCCTCGCAGCATGGTGTCTAATGCTTGCTCTTCCATCCTGCAAATGTCAGCCTCCCCCTGGGCCATCAGCTCAGAAGATCCATCGTGGCCTGGGCTCTGTGGCTCATCTTGATCAGGCATCCAGGTGAAGAGAACCTCCAGTGCCAAGTACGTTAAATGCCGGTTGCCTTGTCGAGAGCGTGGCAAATAGGCCTGCCAGACCTGTGGTGCCTGAGGGAGTGACTTTTCTGAATTGCTGAGGTGCAGCTTTAAGGAGAGGCATGTTCCTCAGGCAAGACAGGAAGAGACCACGGATACAGTGTCCCTCCTTGGATCCTGAATCCATGGGCCTGCTTCCAGCAGGAGAGTGACAGGCTGACCTTCAAGGCTTTCGGCAGGCTGGGAGTGGTGGATTCCACACCCCACACACTGGCTCCATCTTCCTTTCAGGGTATGCAAGAACAAGCTGAGGAGCTGCTGAAGGAGGAGGACCAGTCTGCTGTGCATCTGGTGGTCCTACCTGACGTAAGTGTACTGGAGAGAAGGTGGAGGTGAACATATGTCCCCCTTTGGGACTCGAGGTGCAAACAGGAACCAGGAGGGGACAAAGTATCACTGCAGGCTCAGCAGAAACCCCCAGATGGACCCACACTGAGGCATCATCCCCATTGCTTGCTTGGGAACACCCTCATACCAGATGTCTCATGACCAGCATCAAAGCTGGCTGCTTCTCCCGCGGGGGAAACATGGCCAAAGAGCCTCCATCTGGGAGCAATACAAGCCACCTACCCCGGAGGGTTTCTGGGAGCCAGTCCTGTTCTCTCGTGGAATCTCAGGGCCACATTACGTCACATTAACATGTATTGTAGATTCTGCCTCTTTACAATATGGGTGGCAGTGAAGACCATTCACTGTGGCTCCATTGAAAAATGGTCCCATGCCCACTAGGAGGGCTCAGCTTGACCTTCTCCTTGCCCTCTTACCTTGCTGTCCTCCCAGGTGCTCACGGCTGCCCAGGTGATCTTCTCACAGCACCCATGTCAGGTGAACAAGGCTGAGAAATAAGAACTGGCTCAGAGTCACCCCCGGTGTGGTAGAATGCCTCCCCTGGTCCTGGTTTGCTGTTCTGACCATCTTACACTCACAGCTCACATGCTCTTGTTTTGGCTCCAGAGCATCTTGTTTTATAGAGGAATGTTCACAGAAGTTGTCTCCTGCCTACAGTGTGGAACAGCCCAGTCCAGGCCGCAGTTTGCTGAGTGCAGAAATTAGCTCCGAACGATTTCGCACAAGGAGCTGTGCCGCCGTCACGCCTCCCTTTGCCCCGTTTCCATTGGTCAATTTCCCACTCGAAGCGGCGCGACCACATTTTGACCCACAGCTTCGCCCGATTTCCCCCGCAGTTTCGTGATCCTGTTTTTTGAGGATCACAAAACTGCGGGGGAAATCGGGTGAAGACGTGGATCAAAATGCAGCCGCGCGGCTTCGAGTGGGAAATTGACCAATGGAAATGGGGCAAAGGGAGGCGTGACGGCGGCACAGCTCTTGTGTGAAATCGGTCTCCCTGATTTCCGGCTGGTGGAGGGTCCTCAGAGCTGTTCCGATTGTTCTCAGGGAGACCTTTTCCCAGAAAGGGCCAACCTGGCTGGGAGACCACTCCCCCAATCTCTCTCCCTGAGGGCACAAGAACAGGATGGATGCAGGAAGCAATCCCACAGGAGCAGAGCCCTTGTTGAAAAAGGTGCCACTTGCTTCCACAGTACGTGGCCTACTGGATGCAATGCAGACTGGTGGCTGTGTGAGCCAAAGCCGTCTTCCTCGGCAGCTCCCTCCTGCAGTTAGCCTGCCCTCTTTCAAGGTAAGTCCCTCCCCCACCTCTCGCATTCGCAGTTAAGCCCCTCCCCCACTTCTCCCGTTCACAGGGCTTGGCTCCAAAGGCTACGGAGCAAAGCAAGAGAAGTGGGGCAGCCCCAGTCCCTTTTCTTCCACGGTGGAGGGTGGGACCGAGGACCAGGCCCCTGGCCTCCAAGATGCCTTCAGACTTCCCCCCAGGCCGACTCTGGGACATCCCCCCCTCAGATGAACATCCTGGATGGGGAGGGCATGATGAGGAAGAGTCTTGACAAAAGGGGCATGGTGTTGGACTGGCTTGTTAGAGATCTGTGTTTGTTTTTTGGCTCACTTGGTGGGGCTTCAGCTAGAAGACTTCACGGACCACTCAAGACTCTTTGCCTCCATCTCCCCTCTCTGTACCTGCTGCTTCTTTCAGACTGAAGGGTGCAGGGCTTGATTCTCCTTGCTTCTCCCTGTGTCCAGCTCTCAGTTGCGCAAGGAGGTGTCTCTGTCCTGGGCTTTATGATCAAGTTGCAGGTGAGCCACCGTGCCTTTGCAGCCAGCCTTGAATCATGCTGAGCACCTCTTTCTTATGCCTTCTCACCTCCCATTATGTTGTAAATCAGCCAAGGCGGGACATGCTGGAATTTGTGAATTTCCTGCATTGTACAGGGGGTTAGACTAGATGACCGTGGAGGTCCCTTCCAACTCTATGATTCTATGACAATCAGTTCTGGCAGAAGGGTGGCTGGTCATGGGATCGAGGGGCAGAGCATGGGTCCAGGGAAACAGAGGCCGAAGGGTTATGGCAAAACCCTCTGAGAGTTCCTAACAAAGAGAGATTGCAGGGTAGATCTTCCAAAAGGGTTCTACCCTCTAACCGAGAAGATGGATCAGAGCTCCTGTGCGACCTATGGATTTGCAAGAGGTGCCTTTTCTTCTCCTTCCAATAGATGCCTGACAACATTGCCTTGGGCCACCTGGTGGTGCAGATGGCCGTCTCCTGGGTCAACTCCAAAGCCAGCATCGGGGCACAGGCAATCCTAATAACCTGACCCCAGACTTGGACTCATTTATTTATTCATAATTTTAAATCTTGTAATTGCTTGAGGGGGGAAAACTTTGCAATAGCCACTCTCAGTTTCTCTCCAATAGGTATACTTGCCCTCCTTTGAAGGAGTGGGAAAACCCACAATTCTCTTCTATCCGAGGAAAACATATATTCCAGCAGACAATGCCCCGGTGTATCAATTCACCCCGATGGACACAAACATAATCTATTCGAGTAAAGCAGCTTCTTGTGGCAACCACCCATTTACCTGAGAAGGTATTGCCCGGAGTGGCAGGAAATATGCAACGCTGCTCTGTGCGAGGCCACCCAATGTCAGCTCCTCCCGTCTTAGGGCTCAGCAGCAAGACCAAGGAGCCCTGGTGGGAAAAGCCCCCAAGGCAGCAGTGGAAGGAGGGTGTCAGGTATCCCTGCCATAAGGGATGGAGAAGGGAGGGAGGATGGAACTGTATGGTGTTAATTGATGTATCTGAACTGGTGGGATGGAATGTGGGGAGCTGCCGATGTTGCCTGGGCAACCGGGCCATATCTCATCTCCCAGGCCAAGAGTGGCCTTGAATGCCAGGCTGAGCGTCTCCTATCGCTTTCTAAAGACAACAGCTAGGCTGGGAATGGTGGGATGGAGGGTAGACTATTATTTACAGCTTTCTGGGGTTCCCGCACACGCGCTGACCATCTATTGGCAGAAAGGTGGGGGCCCTTTCCCCCCTTTAGAGTATAACCCAATGCTTCATGTATCCAAGTTATTCTTAACAATGCTTCTGTTCTAGTGACCTAGTCTTGCAGCTTAATAAATACTATTCTTGTTTCAATGAACAAGGCCTGGTGTTTGGCTGACTAACTAAGGACCCTGACAGTGGGCAACCTCCACCTCATTCACGGGGGTGAGGTAAGGAATGTCTTCGGTGGTGCTGAAAAGGCGTCCTTGTGAAAGGGAGGGGCCAGGGCAAGCCCCTCCCCTTCCAGGAAGGTTGGGAGCTGCCAGTGGGAATTCTTTGGGCAACCGTGTGAAGAAAGAAATTGAACTCTCTCTCTGCCTTAGGAAAGCTGCGCTTGGCAGTCAGTCTTTTATTCTTTTACGAATTCCGGGTGCCATCAATGTGCTTGGCCCTGACTAGAATAGCCAGAAGAATAGCTGGCCGTTTGGTAAGGGGACGGAGGGCAGGCGGGGGCCGGGCTACCCAGAGAAAGAGATTCCAGAGGGGTTCCACAGCTTCGCCTTCAGTTAGGGCAGGATGGGAAAGGACTAAAAGGGCGACTTGTTGATTTCAGGAATTCCGGGAACGCCTCACCCACGAACAGAGGAAGGGCAACATGGAGGCTGCCTGGGAGAATGCCCTGTGCCTGGGCCAGGAGTGGGTGAGGGAGGGAGGCCTCGTCCTCCTCTACTCCTTCCTGGGCTGGGTGCAGGAACTGTTGGGGGAGGAGGAGGTGAGTACTTGGGTTAAGCAAGCACAGGCGGGGCTGGAGGGAAGGAGAGGGAGGCAAACCTCCCAGCAATTTGCTGACAGAAAAAGGAAGATTTGAATAACTGGGGGCATTCCCTCATGGCTTTGCATGGGTCCTGTCATACGATGTGGCACAATCACTGCTGTTACCCAGATCTGTTCCTATGTCACTCCTGTCACATGAAGAGCATCTTCTGCTGTGCAAAAACTTTAAGAATTCTAAAGCACAAGTCCGCCGGCAGGAGGTAGTGGCTCGAGTTGGTAGTATACACAAATCCAAGTCTCAAGAAGAAGGGAGACAGCTATGGTTGGTCAAGGGGCTCCAGAGGCTGATCTTTCTCCCTTTCGTTTATTTGCTAGAAAGAAACCAAGGGAACGGTCTCACTAAAGGTCACTCCCAACCAGCAGAGCCATGTTCAGGTCCTCCAGGTAGGGTGGAGCTTCCACCTTTAGTGCCCTTGTGGTGGGGGTAAATAGTTTTGTGCAAATATAAATCAAAATTCTGCACCAAGAACAAAAATGTATTCTGCAAGCTTTATACCTTCCGCCAATTACTGTATAATTGTAACAGTATGCAGTCCAGTTGCAACTGACTCATAGTGACCTCAGGACCATGGGTTTTTCAAGGCCAGGGAGACCGTCGGCCAGCTGTACAATATGCTGCTGTGCCAGCAGGAGAGATTAACTGGGCATGAGGAGAGCAGCAGCCTTTTGCAGTCGCCAGTCATCTCCTTTCTGAACTCGGTGCAATCAGGCAACAACCTCTGGTCACAGATCTTGCCATATACCTGCTCCCTCCCCTCCGGCCCACCTGGAAAGCAGTGGTAAGCACAGTAAAGCAATGTGCTTGACTCTCCTCTTCAATGCTTGATTTCTTGGATTTGGCCTCAGAACACTGCCACACGGAGACGGGAGGGCGGTCGCAATCAGACTGACAGAGGAGGGGGTCCCAGAGACGCTTGCGTCAAGAACAGTTCTCATCCCAAGGCAAGAGACAGACCCCAAGTTGGGTGGCCAAAAACTTACTTAGATGAAACCACTCAGTTGATCCAATGGCCTTGAGCAGTATCACGCTAATAAAGCTTAAAACAATCCTAATGACCCAACCCCAGACTCATTTATTTATTCGTATTTTTATATCTTGTTATTCCTTGAGGGGGAAAAACTTTGCAATAGCCACTCTCAGTTTCTCTCCAATAGGTATACTTGCCCTCCTTTGAAGGAGTGGGAAAACCCACAATTCTCTTCTATCCGAGGAAAACATATATTCCAACAGACAATGCTCCAGTGTATCAATTCACCCCGATGGACACAAACACAATCTACTTGAGTAAAGCAGCTTCTTGTGGCAACCACCCATTACCTGAGAAGGTATTGCCCTGAGTGGCAGGGAACATCCAACGCTGTTCTGTGCGAGGCCGCCCAATGTCAGCTCCTCCCGTCTTCTTCTCAGGGGTCAGCAGCAAGACCAAGGAGCCCTGGTGGGAAGAGGACCCAGGGCAGCCCTGGAAGAAGGGCTACCTCCACCTCATTCACAGGCATGAGATAAGGGGGAGTCTTTGTTTCCATCCCTTTCCAGGAAGGCTGGGAGCCACCAGCAGGAATTCTTTGGGCAGTGGTGTGAAGAGAGAGATTGCCCTTAATGAGTCTTCTTTTAGAGCCATTTGTGCTGTTGGTCAGCACTACATCCACTGGCAATGAATGCCAGAATTTGAGTGAAGAGATGCTTCCTTTTTTCTGCCCTGAATCTATTTCCCTTCAACTTCATTCGATGCCTCTTGAGTTCTAATATTGTGTGAGCAAAAGAAAAAGTCCACCGCATTTCTCAGCAAAAAGATCTCAGCAGGTGTTGCGAAAGACCTCTACCTGAGATTCCAGAATGCTGATCCCAGTCAGAGCAGATGGCACTGAATGAGATGGGGATGGGATAAAACTGATCATTTTATGAAAGGCCAGGCTTTATTTGACACTTTCTTCTCTCACAATCTGTTTCATTTTCCCCCTCAGGTGTGTTGCAAGCATGACTCAGGGCAACCCTGGTCAAGCCCGGAACTGTAACCATCTCATCAAGAAGGAGAAATGCAAGGACAAATAACTGGCCAAGCACAGCTCAAGTGATCACCTCGTCCTTCCCCCCTTCACTATCACACCACATCCCATCTTCCCATCAAGGAAGGACTGCTTTTTGGGTGAACAAAAGGATGATTCTGCAACTTCACTGAACCTTATGTTGGTGTAGGCCAACCTCTATAGCTACGTGATGCTATCATGGCATGGCCATAATGTCAGTATTGATCAAGGAAGCACTGGCAGCAAAATTGACAAAGAATCCATTGTCCACCAATCTAATCAGACCGTTTTCAGACCTAGCTCAGATTGAAGTGGTAGATCTGCATTTGGTCATACCATTTCAGACTACGGGGTGGGGAGCTTATCTTTTTTTTTTTTTAATGCATTTTATTCAAATTTTAACAATTAACAATTAACAATTAAAACAACAAACAAAAAAATCAAAATTGATATAACACTCCAGTTTTTGAGCAGGGTCAATAATCAAGATTCAGGTTGAAGATATCTTCTGGAACTTCACCCTTTAGTTTCAGAAAGTCCAAAATAGGTGACCAAACTAAAAATAATTCTTTCGCTTTTTCTACACTTTGAAATTTAACAGAATATGAAATTTTTTCCATAACATAAAGATACCACAGTTTATTATACCAATGATGTATGGCTGGTGAGTTTTTAGATTTCCAGTTTTTGGCTATAATCAACTTAGCTGTATATAATAAAATTGCTATTCTTATTTTATTTATATTGTATGTCTTAACATCTTTTCTATCATTCAATAAAATGCTCTGAGGAGTAAATAAAACTTGTATCTGAGTTATTTCAAAGATGTTATCCAAAACTAAAGTCCAAAAAGGAATTATTTTCAAACAATACATCCAACAATGTAGGTAAGTACCCTTCTCTTGACATCCTCTCCAACACTTAGGGTCAAGTTTCTTAATCCTTGCAAGCCTCTCTGGCGTAAAATACCAAAATGACATTATCTTAAATCATTGAAGGCGGATAGAAATGATCGGAGAGTTGTATTCGTAGGAATTCCATATACGCTCCCATATTTTAGTTTCTGGTTGAATTAAAGCCAGCTTTTCCCAACGAGTTTGATATGTTAATATACTTATATCATTAGATTGTCGTATAACTTGTAGTATTTTTGAGAGAAGACCTTTCTTAGCATGATGAGTTATTTTAATTAATGTCTCGAAGTCTGTTAGACTTTGTTTACAAATTTTTGTCAGTTTTATTTTCTCACACATATGTCTAACCTGCATATATTGCAACCAGGCAATAGGGGCTCCTAACTGAGTTTCTAACATTTCTTTATTTTTAATTTTATCATTATAAATTAAATCTTTTAGGGTCGTAATGTTTGCCTGTTTCCATATTTTAAAATCACTTCCTTCCTTGCCTGGTAAAAACCAGTTTTGACCCAAAAATGTAGAAAATTTCGAAATCGCAGGTGTAAGAAGTCTCCTCCATTTATCCCAAACCTCTAATGTTGCACCAAAAAAAACATTTTGAAGAATTTTTTCATTTCTGTCCTTTTTATGTTGCCATATTGTTTCTGAAAGGCTATATGGGGAAGTTTCTTCTAAATATATTGCACTCCACTCTGGGTTGTTTGGCTCCTGCAACATAGATAATATTCTATTTAGATGTGTTGCATCATAATAATCTTGTAAGTTAGGAAATTGAAATCCTCCCATTCTCCTGCTTCTATAGAGAGTGCGAGCACTTATCCTGGGTTAGGGTGGGGAGCTTATCTGATTGAACATTCCATTACGCAAAGTAATTCCTACTACATAAAAAAGAGGAGAAGGTCTCAGGCATCACTTTCTCCCTTACATCTTGTTTTCCCTGCTTGGGGAATACTTCTTTTTCTGTACAGAGGGCATTCAGTCACGTAAGCCCCTGTGCAGCCCAGAAACAGGTTTACCAACTCAGTGAGAACTTCGCTGGGTTCTCCAAGAGTCTCCTAAGCTTCATAGAGACCCCAGTCTAAATGTAGGAAGGGTAAGTCTCTGAAGTTGACATCTCCGATGCTTGGTTCAGTTTTCAATCTTTCTTCTTTTAGTTTTTGACCAGCTGGATGCTGATTCATATGGGGAGGTGGTAAGACCTCCAGCCTTCAAGCGGAGAACACTGGTGCTAATAGGTAACTAACTTATCCTTTCTTGGCTATAATCTACCTGGGTTCACACCACAAAGGGCCCACTCACCTACATCTAGGACTGCCCAGCTGCAGCTCGCAACACCCAGGAACACTGAAAGGGCAAGGACTGGCATGCCAGGGTCACACCAGCACACTTATGTCACTTCCAGTGAAAACCAGCAGTAGCAATGGTGCCACGGGATGCTCTAGGGTTTACAGAAACTCTATGTTAAAGCCACAGAGTTTTTAAAATACTAGCATGTCCCATAATGCCATTTCTGGTTTTTCTGTAAGTGAAATTAATACTTGGTGTGAGCCCCCCCCCCCGATTTCTTCCTGGGTTGCCAGGAAATGTCTTGCTACAGTGGGAGACTTGGTAACCGTACCTCCATCCCATGTCTGAAATGAATTAATTCCAGTGGAATATTTCAGTTAGATCTTTCCTTGGTTGGCTGTAAGCTTGTTCACCCTCCATCCTGTTGCCAGGACTGGGTACCATCCTCAAAAGGTCCAGTGTGTCCTCTTCCTGAAGGGACTTTTGACTTTGTGATCACAGAAAACTGTTTGTTGAGATGCAGAGTATCGAGGGAAGGCTTAGGCCTGGGCTTCTTTTCAAGAAGAGGTTGGAGTGGCAGGGAGAAGATGGCTGAGACCAGCGATATTTACTATTCAAGCAATAAAACACCAGAAAAAGTTGCTAAACAAAAATATTTAATCTTCTACTAATTTTAAGTCTAAAATTTCAGAATCAGTATTGGAATTTGTAGACCCAGGTTTTAGGCATCTGGAATTGTGCCCGAAAATAGATGGGTAGCTAGTGCAGATCTTTCTGCACAACGGTAATACAATCCCAGTAACTGTGCAGGGGCCCCTCCCTGTGTCCGTTTTGAACTGTATATTTTGTTATTTGGCTACATTTGGTTGCATCGCAAATTTGTTATGATATGCTGTTATTTGTCAGGTCTCTGACCGTAAGGAACAGATTGTTGTTGGCTGAGACCAAGGTTGTGAATGCGCTTTGGTCGAGGCGGTGGGCATCCAATAAAATCCCCCCCCCACTGAAGACTCACCAGTTCAAGCTGGTGCCATTTCCTTCTGCTTATGTGGCCCAGAGCAAGCAGAAGGAAGTGGCACCAGCTTGAACTCTATGAATACGCATAGTGTGGCCTGTTTCTAATTTATTTTGTTTTAATCTGTTTTAATTATTACGTAAATTATTTGATAGGCATTTGATTTTTATGATGTATTAAGACTTTGCTTGTGATCTGCCCTGAGCCTGCTTGCAGGGAGGGTGGAATATAAATTGAATAAATAAACAAATAAACATAACTGTCTCACTGAGCAGCTTCTTCAGGAATACGCTTGCCAACTCCAGTTTTAGACATTCCTGGAGATTTGGGGGTGGAGCCCAGGGAGGGGCCCCGGCACATTACCGGGATTGTATCACCCCCATGCAGAAAGATCTGCACTGGCTACCCATCTATTTTGGGGCACAATTCCAGATGCTGGTTCTTACTTTTAAAGCCCTGAATGGCTTGGGGCCAGAGTCCCTGAACGACCAGCTCCTCCCATAGTGTCCAGCCCACCAGTTTGCCTCTCAAGCCCAGCTACCTGAGTCTGCCCTTCAGAGGTGAGCTGGGTGGTGACAAAAGACAGGGCTTTCTCAGTGGTGGTACCGCACCTTTGGAAGCACCTACCCCATGAGGCTCACCTGCCTACTTTGCATTCCTTTAGGTGCCAGGCCAGAACACATTTTTTTTTTGCCCAGGCTTTTAATAAAGGGTTTAATAGTCAGCTTTACTCTATGGATTTATACTGCTGACATCTAATGCCTTGTGTTTTATATTGCAGTTTTTAATTGCAAGCTGCCTGAAGAGGCCTCCTAAACATATTTCTAAATAAATGTATAAAATAAACATTATGGAAACTGCATTGGGTGGAGATCTCTCTACAGTCCCCCCCCCTCCCCCAACACACCATCGATAACAAAATCTCTCCTGACTCCAATGCCATCCATGGGTGTGATACAGAAAATGCCTGAGGTGGATAAAAAGCCAGGGAAAACCGAGGCCAGGTGGAGAGACCAGCTTGGCTGTTGTTGAGCCTGGCTGCTAAGCAATGGGGCATACCCTCCATTGTGTCACTGCTGTTGACCTGGGCCGTTGGTCAGTGGTTGAGCTCTGTGGGTGGCAGGGAGTTTTTGTATGGAGAGAGCGTTCTGATTGTTTCTGGTTGTTGGCTTGTTCTTTTTTTACTGTTTGCTTTGTAGATTAGATAGGTCTGTTTTGAAATTTACTTAAGAGTTTTGTTTGTTTTATTCTGCATAAAATTTTCTGTATTCTAAAAGAGTTAATAGATTTTAGTACTTAAGTTGTTTTTACTGTTTTATTTATTTACTGTGTATACAGTTGTTTCTTGGGATTTTCAGAGTTAGATACCAGATACAGGTGTTTGTTTTGGGGGTTTTAATCTTTCATTTTGTATAGAGGTGTTTTTTTGTGTGTGTGTGCATTTTAAAAGTTTCATAGGAGATAGAGGTGTTTTATTTTGCTTGTTCTTCTCTTAGGTTATAAGGTGTGTTTGTTTGGTTGTTGTTTGATTCTTTAGAGGTAGATTTGTCAGATAGTGTAGGACAGGGAAATGATAGGAAAAGACCACAAAATGCTCCCATCACTATTTTGTCCCCCATCCAAGGCAGGGGAACATGATCCAAAAAGTGACACTCAGGATCTCTGTCCACACAGCTGGCTTTTTCTGTTGGGGGGAAGGAAATCTCAGCCAGATGTTGTGCAATGGATAGGCAGTCTCATTCTCTATCTCACTGCACACACACCCCCCGCAGAGAGAGAGGGAGCCCCCAGACCTTGGGTCCAAGCAACAGGTGCTGTTTACCCTCAGTCACCCTGAAGTAACCTTTCCATCCAGACAGTTTCCACTTGATTGTGTGCAGCCTTGTGGGCTCAGGGCAAAGACATTAAGTCAATCCACCGGCTGATGGGAAAAGTGGGGTTCACATTGCAAAACCCCACCCACCAGGTTGCAAGAAGCAGCGATGGCATCGCCAGTCATCACCTTCTTAGTTCTGCGGGGCAAGAGGGACTGAAATCACCCACAACCACAAGATGATCTGAATGACCATAGACAGCAGTGAGGTCCACTGGACCCAAAGCTACCAAGAGGTCCAATGAAACTAACAGGCAGGCATTCCCCTTGCAAACCTCCAGGTGGAAATCATCCATCACAGCCACTGAAGCACTCTCTTGATATCGATATTCAGTCTGGAAGCCAAACTGGAAAGGCTGAGGGGGAAGAAACCTGGGACGGGGGAAGGAAACACAAATCCCACTCTGTATTCTGTGTCCCCTTTCTGCAGCTCCAGCACCAGCCAGGCAGCCTCCCAAAAGAGACACTGCCAAATCTGTGGCCGGCTACCTTAGTGGCAACCATAAGGTAAACCCCCCATAGCACAGGGGAACTTCCTTTGCCTTGGCAGGCCCGAAGGCATCTCAGACGGACCCCTCAGTTGCCCTGAAGTAACCTTTCCATCCAGATAGTTTCCAAATGGTTGTGTGCAGCCTTTGCCCCCAAAATTCCACTTCTGTAGGACACACTTGGTAGACTTAAACCTGTATTCATTTTGCACTGGTTTGGGTTACCAGAAATAACGTGATGCTCCTGCAAACTGATATACCATAGTGGCTGTGTTACGACCTGGGAACCTGCAGGCTCAGTTCTCACAACAGACACAAACGCACTTCAATCATTCTCCTTTAGGAATATGGGGGACAGGGCTGTTGTTAATATTACTGTGATGGTGAAGCATTTTGCACATGGAAAATACAGTCTCAGTATTCTGATCCTACGAAACAGTAACCTAGAGTCTCAACAAGCCCCGGATTTTCATTAGTATTTTTCAAGGCTGATGCTCTTGAGAAACTGTCAAGCAGCTCAAAAGGCCACGTGAAATGGGGCAATGCAGTGACCTTCCCTGCCCCCCCCGCCACCACTTGTGATCCTATTGGCTTGCTACTAATCAAAAATATGGGGAAAGGCAAAAACTGCGGAAGAACCACTTTACAGAAAGCCACAGAGACATTAAGCCAATTCACTGGCTGATGGGAAATATGGGGTTTATATTGCAAAACCCCACCCACCAGGTTGCAGGAAGTAGCAATGGCATCACTGGTCATCATCATCGGAGTCTTGTGGGGAAGAGGGCCTGAAATCACCCACAACCACAAGGTGACCTGAATGACCACAGACAGCAGTGAGGTCCACTGGACCCAAAGCTACCAAAAGGTCCAATGAAACTGGCAGGCAGGCATTCCCCTGCCAACCTCCAGGTGGAGATCATCCCTCAGGGCCACTAAAGCACTCTCTTGAAACCGATATCCAGTCTGGAAGTCAAAATGGAAAGGCTGAAAGGGAAGAAAACTTGGACAGGGGAAAGAAACACAAATCCCATTCTGTATTCTGTGTCGTCTCTCGGCAGCTCCGGCACCGGCACCAGCCAGACAGCCCCCAGAAAGGGACAGTGCGGAATTTGTGGCAGGATACCTGAGCGGCATCCAAAAGGTAACCCCCACCCCCAGCAGAGGGGCCTCCTCCAGAGCCCAGGGCAACTTCCTTTGCCTCGGCAGGCCCCAAGGCATCGCAGAGGGACCCCCTGGATTCCATTCCCTTTCTGAGTTTTTATGCTCAAGTCGTAGAAAGTTCCAGGTCCCACAGCAGGGCTTGGGAGTTTGGGGGAGGGGCTGCCATAGGGATCGTGTGCTAGCTGACACCCGCAGGACAGAGAATTTGTTAGCTACAATCCCAGTGCCCCAGGTTACAAAATTTCATTACTGGCCTGTGAGCACCTCTTGGAGGGACATTCACTTCCAGGCAGCCTCTGTCCGTAAAGGATGCTGTGCACTCTCAAGTCCCAGGAAGCAGCGATGGCATCCCTGCTCATCACCCTCTGAGTCCTATAGGGCAAGAGGGACTGAGATCACCCACAAAGTGGCCTGAACCATCCCAGGGAGGAGTGTGGCCTATCGTACCAAAAGGCACGAAGAGGTCCAATGAGACTGGCAGAGGTGTATTCTGCCAACTTCTGGGTTGAGTTCATCCACCAAGGCCGCTAAAGCAGTCGCTTGAATCTGAAAACCAGGCTGGAAGCCAAACTGAAAGGGATCAAGGGGAAGAAACCTTGGATGGCAGAAGAAAACACCAACCTCCCTCTGTATTCTCCACCAGGGCCGGCCCCAGGTGTCTGGGCGCCCTAGGCAAGACAGCCTGGGGCGCTCACCCCATTGTGGATGCCAACCTCCTGGTGGGGCCTGGAGATGGGGGGGTGGAGCGCTGGCTTTCCTGGAAAGCCAGGGAAGGGGCGGGTGTTCGAACGCCCGCCCCTTCCCTCCCAGCCCCGGCTTTTCTGAGTACGCCGCAGGAGCGGCGCGCACGGGAAAGCCAGGGAAGGGCTCGGAGCGCCGCTTCACGTGGGGGGGGCAGGGCGGGGGCGGTTTGGCGCCCCTGTGGGCCCATGGCGCCCTAGGCGAGCCGGCGCTGTTCTCCACATCTTCTCTACCCAGCTTCAGCAGCGTTGAGGAAGCCCCCCCCAAGAAACCCTGCTGACTTCATTGCTGGAGTTCTCAGAGGCAACAATAAGGTTAACCCCCCCCATCCCACCACCAGAACCCAGGGCAATTTCTGCTCCCTTTGCAGGCCCCAAAGCATCCCAGAGAGACCCCTCTTGTTCCACTCCCTTCCTAGTTCTTTTACTCCAGTTTCACAAAATGCCACGCCCCAAAGAAAAGCTTAGTAGCCAGGGTAGACCAGGCAGACACTGATCCCACCCTAGCTGACAGCTACTCTCCTGCAAGGCGGCTGCAGAACAGGGAATTTGTTATGCATAATCCCAGTCCCCTTGGTTAAGAAAGCTTCATTGCTGGCCCTTGAATACCTCTTCGAGGGAGAGTTGCTTCCAGATGACCTCTGTTCGTGAATTCTGCCAACTACACAGAGTTTCCTTGGAGGCACTACCCAAAGGTGGCCAGGGGAGGCTGGATGATCAGCCCACGAGCAGTCCTGACGGAGGATAACTTTCAGGGCCAAAGAAACTGCAAGGGCTTTCAGTTCTGCCCACTTTCACAGCCTCTTCAGGAACAGGGGCAGGCTCATTTCCAGCGAGACTGAGGACTGGTCAGTACTGAGGGAAACGCAGATCCTGCTTGGCCCTTTCCTCTGCATCGGAGACTTCGTGGCTCTCCATGCCCCACTAACAGCCTAAGCCTTGCAACTTCTAGGGCTGGAAAGAGCACCTGAACTTTTTGAGGACTGTCAGCGGAGTGTGTGTGTGGCTCACAAGAGGAAAGGGATGGAGGGGAGGAAATACAGGTGAGAGAGACTCAGGTCCAGCATCGCAGCGGGAAAGTGGTGGACCCCCGCAACTGCACAGAGGTCATTCCAAAAGTTCCCCTCACCCCTGATAAACATGGCCAGAGTGCCTCAGGATCCAACTTTGGTCTCCTTCCATCCTTCATGAAGGCTTCTTTTCTGTGGCAGCAGCTACACTGCTAGTCCCCCTCCACATCCGTGTGTGGACCTGCTCCTCTGGACTGAGCTTAGCATTTGCAGATTCTTGGCTTGAGGAGCAAGGGGCTCAGCGAGTGAGTCTCTGTGGCAGGATGGCTATCCCTCCTTCACACCATGGAGTAAGCCTTCCCCCAAGGCAGATCTCCAAGCATCTATCCTGACCTGGACTCTGTAGCTGGGTATGAAAGACAATCCAAAAACCCAGGTTTAAATGGCAATTGCATTTTCAAGGGTGCTTGAACCATGCCTGCCAGTCCTGTGGTGCCTGAGGCCACGACTTCTCTGGACTATGGAGGTGCAGTGCTGGGAAGAGCGGTGTTCCTCAGGCGAGGCAGGAAGAGGCCAAAGTGACTGGAGTGTCCATCTTGGGGGCCTGAATCCATGGATCTGCTTCCAGCGGAAGAGTGACAGGCCAGCTGCCAGGCTTTCTACAGGGGGGTGGAGAATTCAGCCACTCCCCCCACCATACACACCAGCTCCATCTTCTTTTCCAGGCTGCACAGGAAAGCCGTGGAAGGTCTCAACCCAATGCTAAAGGGGCTGCTGAGGGAGGGCCTGTCTGCTGTGCATTTGGTAGGACTCCTTGATAGAAGGGTTTGAGAGGCAGGATGAAGGTGAATGTAGGTATCTCTTGATTCAAAGGTTAGCCTGGAGAGAGAAATGATCACGTTCGGGTCAGCAGGACCCCACAAACAAACTGTTTGAGTCCTCAGCTGAACAAATTAATACCCAAACCCCCATTCTTCTCTGCAATTGCTGGAGAACCAAACTGGGGCAAACAGACTTCAATATTTGTTGGCAGGGCTATTTTTGGGCAGGAACGCACAGGAACGGAGTTTCAGCTGGCTCCCGAGTTGGCCACGCCCAGCAGGAACTCATTAGCATAATAGGCCACGCCCAGCAGGAACTCATTAGGATTGGCTACATTGGGTGTGTGTGGCCTAACATGCAAAGGAGTTCCTGCTACAAAAAAGCCCTGGGTTTTGACAACAAACAAGGTAAACAGAATAAGAAGCAAAAGGTGGGTGTGGCTGGATGGCCACACTTCTGGTAACATGGGGTGTGTGGCCTAATATGCTAATAGGCTGTGCTGTCAGGGGTGTGGCCTAATATGCTAATGAATTTCTGTTGATGGATGTGGCCTATTATGCTAATGAGTTCCTGCTGGGCTTAAAAAAAAACACTGTTTGTTAGTGATGTAAGCAATGAAAAACAAATTTGGCCTACATATTATGGCCATGACCTATTATCCTGCCATTTTGGTTAGCAATTAATAGACATTTTAACTTTACCATAGAATGTTCACTGGCTATTAATCCATGTCCTGGCCCCACTGCTGGACCTCCTGATGGCACCTGGTATTTTTGGCCGCTGTGTGACAGAGTGTTGGACTAGATGGGCCATTGGCCTGATTCAACATTGGCTTCTCTTATGTTCTTATATACTACCATACTAAGCATCACAGGCAGTGGCTAAGGAGGTCCCCTACTGGGTGCCACCACTCTGGTATGGGTCTCCTACCGTACCCCTTTTACAGGACTATCACAACAGGTTTCCCCTTTATATGTGACCAAATGAGGTGTGAGAACCCAGGCAGACTAACAATTAGTTTTATTAAGAGATTTAACAACAACTTCAGATCAATAACCAGTAGGAAAAATGAGCAAAGTAAAGGCAGGTAAAGCAGTAAAATAATAAACCCTAATGCGTCTGTCTACACAGTCCTAGCCTTCCCTAGGTGCCTGTTCAGTCTAACTCACCCCCTCTTGGATGTGGGATACCTCTGTCCACAGCAGCTTCCTCCAGCCCTGCTCCCTGAGAGAGAACTCCTTCCTACTCTGGGCAAGGCCTTTTATCTCCTCTTCCCAGGCACCGCCCTCTGCTCCCCTACTGGTGTAGTTTTCCCTCCAAAATGTCCTGCTACCCAATCACAGGGTCCAGAGGGAACCTGGGAAATGTAGGCCCTGATGACTACTCCAATACAGGCTTCCTTTGAGACACTAGGCCTCCATAAAGCCTGCAGGCCGCACCAGAGTAGGCCCATAGATCATGACACTTGGGTACATTCCTTCTTCCTGGAAACTCTCAAAGGACAAAGGCTTTGGATCTCACAAGCCTTGGTTATAGCTAAACGAGTAAGTTTCAGAAATAGAAAGCAATAGCTACACCACATATCGAAAAGAAGGACCGGAGCAATGTTAGGCTGTGCAGGCAAAGAAAGAGTTGCCTTTAATAGACCAGAAACTCGTATGAACTCATTTCATGACATTTGGTCTGAATCTGTGGATTTATTTAGACAATAACATGTGTGAGTATTAGCCTGTATACACTATCGGATTAACCGGTCGCTTTAAGGCCAGTCAGGAATTTTGGGGGACTGTTTCCAACTGGCTGTGAGCAAGTTTTTGTTTTCGTATTTGACTGGTTCATATTGTAGCAGGGATCCTAAACATTTAAATATATGCAGGGCTTTTTTTGTAGAAAAAGCCCAGCAAGAACTCATAAGCATATTAGGCCACACCCCTGGTAGCACAGCTCATTAGCATATCAGGCCACACCCCATGTTACCAGAGGTGTGGTCATCCAGCCAAACCCACCTTTGCTTCGTATTCTGTTTACCTTGTTTGTTGTCAAAACCCAGGGCTTTTTTTGTAGCAGGAACTCATTTGCATGTTAGGCCACACACCCCTCACGTAGCCAGTCCTAATGGGTTTCTGCTGTTGGGTGTGGCCTATTATGCTAATAAGTTCCTGCTGGGTGTGGCCAACTCGGGAGCCAGCCGGAACTCCGTTCCTGTGCGTTCCTGCCCCAAAATAGCCCTGAATATATGTATTTTTTAATTTAAATGTAAGCATTTAAATAAATGTTTAAATAAATTAAAGCAAATTTACTGTTCACCCTCTGCCTCTATGTATGGACTGGTCGTTTCCATTTCGCTGTATCTGAAGAAGTGTGCGTGCTCACGAAAGCTCATTCCTTGAAAAAAAAATTCTTGATCTTAAAGGTACCCCTGGACTCGAACTTTGTTCAATAGACCTAGTTAGTGTAGCCTGATGAGGTCTTAATGGAAGGGCCAGCTACGAAGCCAGCAGTTGCAAAGGCCAAGTTCGGAAGCAGGGTGGACTCACCCCAAGTGCTGAGCGGTCACTTTCTGGTCTCAACTCACACCAGAATTAGGGCGATTTAATTGAACATAAATGAATAAGAAAAAAAAAGTGTCTTTGCCTGATCAATTTTCTAACATAAGACAGAATACAATAAATAACTTGAATTTTTGAAAACATGAGATGGGCAGGTGCAGTGTGAGGCCTCTGTTGGGGAAGGGAGTTTAGCAAAACAAGCTGTCCCTCGGCTGTATGGCTGGGGGGGGGGGAGAGCACTCCCTTAGTGCTACTGAGCACTGTCCTCAACTGAACCCTGGCTGCTGTATGGCTGGGGGGTTGTGGCTGGGGCTCACCACCTCTCTGCACAATTCTGTGCAGAAATAAGCGCGGGACCAAAACAGGAGCTTCCAACTAGGATCCATTGAAGCTGTCCATCCTGGTGGATTTGGGGGAGCCCGTCCTGGTCTGTCTTGGGATTTCAAGGCCACTTTAGAGCATGGGAAAGCTGCTCCTTTGGGACACGAGTATCAGAGAGGGCCTTTCACTGGCACCCCATGCTTGTTAGGGGGAAGGGCTCAAGCCGGCCTTCTCCTTGCCCTGAATTTATCTTCCTGCTCTTACCAACTGTTCCCCAAAGGGCTCAGGGCTGCCTCAATGGTCTTCTCCTTCTTCTGCTCACAACGTGCCTGGGAGGTAGGCTGGCCTGAGAAATAGCAACTGGGCCAAAGGGATCTCCCGGGCTGCAGAGTGCCTTCCCTGGCCCTGGCTTGCGACTCCAACCACTGTGCCACTCTTCCTCTCACAGCTCATGCGCTCTTTGCGGTTCTATTTTATAGAGGCACATTCACACATGCTGTTCCCTGCTGACACCTTGCAGCAATCCAATCCAGGCTGCAGTTTGCTATGTGCTGAAACTGGCCCCCAGGTTCTGACTTCTGGAGAGTCCTGAGGGCCCTTTCCTCCCCTCCTTGGGAGACCATCAGAGGACAGATACAGGCAATAATCCCACAGAAGCGGAGCCTTTTATGAAAAATGAGGTGACTTTGTGGGCACTGCCAAGGTTGCCAACCTCCAGGTGTTGGCTGGAGATCTCCTGGGATTACAGTTGATCTCCAGGCAACTGAGATCAGCTCCCCTGGAGAAAATGGCTGCGTTGGAGGGTGGACTCTATGGAATTATGCCCCACTGAAGTCCCACAATCTCCAGGGATTTCCCAACCTGGCGCTGGCAACCCTAGGCACAGCTGTCAGCAGAGGGGGGCATGCAGTGTCCGGGCCCAGGGAACAGAGGCTGAGGTGTCCCTCCCTCTCAATGCACCTGATCTATTGGATGCACAGGAAACACTGCGCAGTGAGGTCGGGGGTCTCTCCCACCACCTGCCTTGCTGGCAGCTCAACGGGGGGGGGCGATCAGAAGATAAATGGCTATTTAATGTCCTTTGTGCTCCAACCGCTCAACCAACTCCCTGATTGGCTGTTACCAGCCTCCACCCCTGTTTAAAAGGGATTGGTAGCTTCGGGGAATAGGCAGGAGTTGGACCTGTCTCTCACACAGGTCTATTATTAGCTTCATGGCTGTGTGAATTGGGCCCATTTCTTCCAAGCTTCCTGCTGCCACTGCCTGGTCAGGAAGAGCTGCAGGTTTGGGTTTCAGCCCTTGGCAGAAGGGGAAGGGGAGGCAAGGAACATACTTTAAGGAGGGCCTTTAAACAAAAAGACGAGGCTTCCAGGGAGTCTAGGAATGACAATGGAGACTGGGTTCAAATAGAATGATCTGAGAGAGTTGATGAAGCAGGAACAGGAAGACTGGCAGGCAAAGGAAGACTTCAGGACATTAAAGCACCAAAGGCTCACGAAAGCACAAAGTTTGAGTCCAAAGCCTATTTTTGCACTGTCCTCTGCCCAAGAGACGTGGCAACTCATCCTCTGCCCCTTAAGAGTCGTCTGTCCATTGTCTGCACCCCATGATTGTTGATCGGAATGATTCCTACAGGTCCCAAAAGTCAACTTTTGTTGGTAGAGAATGAACCTGAGATGACAGACTTGTAGAGAAGAGAAGAAACATTATTGCCGGGTGCTGTAGCACCCTCTAGTGAGCAATATACCTACAGATTTAAAATGTTAGATGAAGACGGGTAGCCGTGTTAGTCTGTCTGTAGCAGTAAAAAAGTGTAAGAGTCCAGTAGTACCTTAAAGACTAACAAAATTTGGATCACCTACACCTTGCCCATGGAAAAACGCAATCCTGGTTTAGTACCCAAAATGTACAGTTTGGAGGCAATTCCCGTGAGCTTATCAGAATGTGTGTTTCCATGTTAGAAGTATTTTTCTTGTAAGGGAGGATGAAATATAGGTAGGAGTGTATAAAATTTCCTCGTGGCGTGGACAGAAAACCGTCAGAGTGAACTTTTTCTCCCTCTCCCCTAATGCTAGAACCCAGACACAACCGGTAAAGGTGATGGCTTGTAGACAAAGGACACACAACAGGAAGTACCTCCCAACGTAATGTGCAGTTTACCTTATGGAACTCCCTGCCACAGGAGGTAGCAAGGGACATGACTTTCAATGGCTTTAGAAGGGGATTAGACAAATTCATGGGCGATAGGTTAGTAAGGCCAATCTCGTCAGAGCTCAAAAGCTAAGCAGGGTCAGCCCTGGTTTGTACTTGAATGGGAGACCACCAAGGAAGGTTGCTACACAAAGGTAGGCAATGAAAGGTCTTGAAAACCCTGCGGGGTCATCATAAGCCAGCTTAATGGCACTTTCCACCACCAGGTCCATCAGAGGGCATGGCGAAATGGGGACCTGCCCTCAGCCCTGGGAGACTAAGCAGCCATTCTGTGGCTTGCAAGCCCCTGTTTTCGCCTGCCCGCCCTGTCCGGCGGGACTATTTCCCTTCCTTGGTTGCTGCCACCACTCACTGGATTCACACCACCTTCTTAGAGGCAGGGCTCTTTTTGTAGCAGGAACTCCTTTGCATATTAGGCGCCACACCCCTAATGTAGTCAATTCTCCAAGAGTTTACAGAGCTCTTCTTACAGGGACTACTGTAAGCTCTTGGAGGATTGGCTACATTAGGGGTGTATCACCTAATATGCAAAGGAGTTCCTGCTACAAAAAGAGCTCTGCTTAGAGGGATAGTGAGACCCCTCTGGCTGATTCCCCAACCCGGGAAAGTGGGTATTTCAATCTTTGGGTGCCCCCTGGAGAGTTGGCAACCCCTCAGATTTGGGCCCATTTGTGTTCCCTGGCCTCCCTTTGCCCCTGGTAACGTGCTGAGCAGGGAGGACTATGTGGTCAAGGCACTACCAGGTCTTATAACTCAAAAAGAAGGTTTATTTAAACTATACACAAGGTTAGGCACAGAAAAATAAACAGGATCAAAATGCGATTCCTCTGTCCCTACACACACCCACTCTACCTCCGGAGGCTGTGGCCTCAGGATAGGATTTGCTTTCCCCCTCCTGGTTGTTGGAGAGAAACTCCAGCTCTCCTCAGGACCGGTCACCAGTACTGCCGACCTCCTGGCTCTCCACCATGATTTATAGTGGCCTGGATTGCCCACGGAGTCTGAGGTAACAGGAGTCCCACCTGTATGCTGTCCCTTGAAGCTTTCATCCAAGGCTGAGGCGAAGGCCAATTGCCTCACTCCCTGGAGGGCAGAAGCCTTTATCCGGCTTGCTTCGCCCTGGGTGGGTCCATACTTTCCTGCATTCCCCCCCCCCAAAGCTGCTGGGAAATGTAGGCAGGGAGGTATGGCAGCCCCATTGTTCCCTATGGCGCACCTCCCCCCTTCAGAGGACTCCTAGACTGGCAGCCATTTTAAAATAAACTGCTGCCTCTGTCCGGCAGCCATTTCATTACAGAGGGTATCAGCGATGATGGCTAAACGGAACTTCCAAGTTCAGAGGCAACGTTCTTCCCAATAACAGTGAAGAGGAGGGCATCTACAGGAGAAGTCTTGTTCTCTGCACCCCCTTTTAGCTCTCTGGGGGCACCTGGTAGGCCAACTTGGGAAGCAGGAAGCAGGACTACATGAATCATTGGTAGGGTTGCCGGCCACCAGGTCCAGGTGGGGGTTCCCTCGCTCCTGGGGGCTCCAATCCGCCCCCGGCCAGTTGGCCACCCACAGCCACCCCTCTCCCTCCCTGCTAAAAGAATTTAAAGGGCTTCAGCTGATCCGTGGGGAGCAGGTGGCCCGCTGAGCAGCTGAAGGGCCCTTTAAATCTGAATCCCAAGCAGCAAATCACCACTGGGAAATGAGCCCCGTATATGCCGTGGCCAGGGCTATTTTTGGGCAGGAACACACAGAAACGGAGTTCCGGCTGGCTCTGGAGTTGGCCACACCCAGCAGGAACTCATTAGCATAACAGGCCACACCCAACAGCAGAAACTCATTAGGATTGGCTACATTAGGGGTGTGTGGCCTAATATGCAAAGGAGTTCCTGCTACAAAAAAAGCCCTGGGTTTTGACAACAAACAAGGTAGACAGAATAAGAAGCAAAAGGTGGGTGTGGCTGGATGGCCACCCTTCTGGTAACATGGGGGTGTGGCCTAATAGGCTAATGAGTCTCTGCAGTTCGGTGTGGCCTGTTATGTTAATGAGTTCCTGCTGGGCTTTTTCTACAAAAAAAGCCCTGGCCGTGGCCCCCACCCCACTGGCAAAAAGACCCTTTGGAGGGTCTTTTTGCCAACAGAGCTGTGGCCAGGGACAGCCCCTCTCCCTCCCTGCTGAAAGATTTAAAGGGCCCTCCAGCTGGTCGGTAGGCCATGTGCTCCCGCCGATCAGTTGAAGCCCTTTAAATCTTTTAGCAAGGAAGGAGGAGAGTGGCCGTGGGTTGGGGGAGGGGTTTGGGGGTGTCCCCGCCTACCTGGGGAAGCCCCCTCCAATCCCCCCACTGTATTGATGAAGGGACCTGGCACCCCTAATCATTCCTTCCTTCTTTGTACCTGCTCCTCCCGCCCCCCTGGCTCCACATTCCCTCTCCCATTGGTCCTGCTTTCCCCCTCTTCCCTTCCCTGCATATCTACCTGCTCATTCTTCCGTCCTTTGTCTTTCCTTTCTCCACTCAAATGGGGGAGAAGCAACTGAGCTGAGGATGGAGTGGACTACAGAACAAAATCCAGCTTCCCCTCTTCCCCGCTTCTTGTGGGGCATTTCTTTTTTTTTCTTTATAATGACCACTTTTAGCAGGTGATGTCACTCTTGCCAGGTTTTTGTTTTTGGAGGGGTACTCCCCTCTCTTAACAAATCAGTTGAAGGGCCTCCCAGGTTTTCAGAATCCTCAATTGTAGCTGCCGCTAGCCCCATGGAGTGATTTAAAAAAATTAACTGGGGTTGTGCAGGATCGGACATTCATGGCAAGAGTCCAGGTCTCATTGCACTCTACCTACACGATGGGACGGAGGGGCTCATATTGCTGGCAGTTCTCTCTGGCTTTCATCACTGCAGTGGGGCCTTGGCTGAATAGACGGATCAAACAAGTGTAGTGGTCAGACTCCTGGATTCATCCACAGTATTCAAAACAGATCAGAAGCCCAAGTCTTTAAGATCAAAGTCCAGATCTCCAATCGTTAGACTGCTTGGGTTCTCCCACAACCATGGTCTTGCCCCCAAAGTCAGCAAATGGGCCAAAGGATACCTCCTGATGATGTTGCTTTTCTCGGTATAGTTTTGTCTTTTGTTTTCAGAAAACGATTGCACTCTACAACCCAACTGTGGCCTCCAAGCCAAAAACATCCATTAGATTTCCCAGGGTCTGCTGGGATGATAATGGTTGGTTATGTCTTGGTTTCGGTGGCCCAGGTTAGCTAGAATCCACTCGTTTTTTCTGCCAGGCCGGGATGGGTGGGTCATCGGTTAGCAGGGATGCCGAATCGGTAGAGAAGTGGAAAACTGAAAGTCAGAGGGAAAGAGGGTAGGGATAGACTGGCCATTTAACTTACAGGGAAAGATCCTGGTGAACCACTGCCGGGGAGGACGGCTGGCAGTCAAGAGCAAGCAGAGCCAAGAGGCCCCCTGTGGTATCGGCTACTGGCCGCCATGACGGTCTGAGCTGAGCGGATAAGGCTGCCAGCTCCAAGTTGGGAAATACTTGATTTGGGGTGGGGTTTGGGGAGGAGGGGAGGGGAGGGATTTCAATGGAGTATATTGCCATAGATTCTACCTTGCAAAGCAGCTCTTTTCTCCAGGTGAACTGATCTCTGTTGCCCGGTATAACTTCTTGCAGGTCCTATGAGGCTAACTCTGGAACAGAACTGGCAAGACAAATGGAAGCTTAACAAGATACTTTAACTCAAAACCCTTCTGACATACAGAACAATGCAATAAATATGTGCACAGCTTAACATGTAGGTGCAGCAACAACCAAAAAGTTTGCAATATATATATATATGGTCTCCATGAATTCGAGGAAGCAATTTGGTCTTGCTGGAAATAATTTGGTGTCAATGGTAGGTTTGTCAGCTCTGGGTTGAGATATACCTGGAGATTTGGGGGTGGAGCCTGGGGAAGGCAGGGTTTGAGGTGCGAGGGACCTCAGTGGAGTATAATACTCAGTGGAGTCCACCCACTAAAGCAGCCATTTTCTCCAGGGGCTCTGATGGAGATCAGTCTGGAGATCAGTTCTAATTCTGGGAGCTCTCCAAACCCCACCCCATCTGGAGCTTGGCAACCATATTGCTCCAACTCCTCCATTCCAAGTGCCTGGTTCTCCTAATGTGCCCCTCTTGCAGAAAGAAATAAAAGTGGGGGGGATCAGCACTGCAGGGTCATCTTAACTGTACTTCCTTGCAGTGCTATTTTCACATTCCAGTCAAAATTCCACATTTCACTTCTCACTGACGCAAACTGAACCCCCAAGTGTGCAGGTGGGGGTCATGGCTCAGTGGTGTCACCTGGAGGCTGGCAACTCTGTTTTTGTTTTGTTCCACTGAGGGTTGGTTCAGGTGGAATGCAATCAGTTCCCAGAGTTTTCCTTTGGAGGTGGAGGGATTTACTTCCAACATGCAGAAAAGTGGATGTGTCACCACCAGGGGGGGCCATTATCCTTTGAGGAACAGCAGAATGTCCCGGTCATAATAAAAAGCCTTTCCTATATACTACTTCAGTGTTAATAAGTGTTGGGTTTGATTCTTAAAGAAAGTTTGTATTACGCAGAGTAAAAATAATTTCATTCAGCAGAGTAAGTATTGAGAGACTGAGTCCATGTGAATATAAATAGTATAAAAGTTTACTTTAACACTAGCATGGGAAAAGGGTACTTGGGTAGTAAAATAACAAAGAGCTATATTGCTACATCCTTATAGCTAGATAGACAAGACAGGAATGGTTGCTTCTCCTTCTTCAGCAAGAACAAAGACAGGAAGGAGAATCCCAATATGCTAAACTAGGAATAAGGCCCGTTGTGGAAATAAATACAACGGGCTCTAGAAAGAGGCTCTGGGAGAGTGCCCCGGCTTTGGGCACTCAGTGACAATTTGCTGTGGCAATCTCAGCAGGGTATAATGACAGAGTCCACCATTTTCTCCAGAGGAACTGATCTTTGCTACCTGAAGAGCAGTAGTGATCTCCAGCCCACCCCCAAGATTGGTAACAGTGGTTCCCCAGAAGGGAGTGGCTGGTTTGGAGGGTGGAGTCTATGGCATTGTACCTGTCTGAGGTCCCACCCATCCTCAACACTCACCCTCTCCAGGTTCGACCCCTCAAATCTCCAGGAATTTCCCAACCTGGAGTTGATAACCCTATCTCCCTCCCAGCCAACCATCAACCTACTTTTAGTTTTCCATCTCCTCCTCCCATCCCTCCTAGAGAGCAGTTGTAATTTTGAGTGATCTCCAGCCCCCACCTGGAGATTGGCAACAATGGTTCGCCATCAGGGAATGACTGGATTGGAGGGTGGAGTCTATGGCATCGTACCTTTCTGAGGTGCCACCCCTCTTCAAACCTCACCCTCTCCAGGCTTCAGTCCTTAAATCTCCAGGAATTGCCCACCTGGAGTTGGCAACCTGATCAGGACTGGGCCCAATGAGTTTTCTCCCAAAGGCCAATATAGGTGTGGAAAGGGCCTTTTACTGACAGAGGAGAAAGTACAGGTGCCAACTCTGATTAGGGAAATTCCTGGAGATTTGGGGAGGTGGATCCTGTGGAGGGCAGCATTTGGGGTGTGTGTGGAAGAACTCAGCAGGGTATAATGCCACAGAGTCTACCCTCCAAAGCAACCATTTTCTCCCAGGGAAACTGATCTCTGTCATCTGGAGGTCAATTGTAACAGTGGGAGATCTCCAGGTCCAACCTGGAGATTGGCAACCCTAGGGGAAAGTCAGCTGCACAGAGGGAAGTTGAAGAAAATGGTTTGATGGTCGCTGGCCCACCTCGTTAGCCAGGCAGCTATGCTGAGGCTAAGCAGGAGAAAGAGTCTTTTTCCTTTTATTCTGACAGGAAAGTGGCCGTTGGGGAGGGGGTTATGGGCGGGGGAGGGGGTTATGCTGAAAGTCCTTTGTTTTTTTACTCACAGAACCAAACTTGGCTGCCTACCAACAGCGACTGAGGGGACAGTCCCTCACAGGAGTCAAGAGAACTGTCTTCCTCGGGAGAGAGAGCTATCTGTCAGGGGGAGTGGGTGGGGAAGAGGAGCAGACCCAGCACCCGGCCAATGGCACGCGAGTACTCTTGAGTGGCGGCTGATGGGCCAATGGCTGAGGGAGGGCATTTTACAGCCAATGGGAGCTCATGGAATCTTATGAAACCAAAAGATAATTATTATAAGGAGAGATACCTGATACATTGATTTCCAATCAGATAGCTAGGGTTCTTACAAAGTTCCCGGGCATTCTACAGAGTAAACACATTGGTTACAAACAAACATGTGACTTCCTGTTTACCAACACTAACAACATTAACCTTGTAAATACTGAAGTGTTTTAACTTGTTACATCCAACAATAAGATACAACAACAACAACAGCAACAAATCACTGATATACAGTCTAGGTCAGGACATCTGTACTTGGTGCTTAATATGTTAGAATTCAAGATCAGAGCAACCCCAAATTCTCTGCCCAGAAAAAACAAATTCCATACTATGGACTTATAGAGTATATACATTGGGTTGGGAAATACCTGCAGATTTTGGGGGTGGAACCTGAGAAGAGCAGGGTTTGGGGAGGGGTGAGACTTCAATTAAGTATAATACCATAGAGTTCACCTTCCTAAGCAGCCATTTTCTACAACGGACCTGATCTCTGTAGCCTGGAGATCAGTTGTAAGCAGGGCTATTTTGGGGCAGGAACGCACAGGAACGGAGTTCCAGCTGGCTCCCGAGTTGGCCACACCCAGCAGGAACTCATTAGTATAACAGGCCACACCCAACAGCCAAAACTCATCAGGACTGGCTACATTAGGGGTGTGTGGCCTAACATGCAATTTGGAGTTCCTGCTACCAAAAAAGCCCTGGGTTTTGGCAACAAACAAGATACACAGAATAAGAAGCAAAAGGTGGGTGTGGCTGGATGACCACACCTCTGGTAACATGGGGTGTGTGGCCTAATATGCTAATGAGTTTCTGCTGTTGAGTGCGGCCTAATATGCTAATGAGTTCCTGCTGCGCTTTTCCTACAAAAATAGCCCTGGTTGTAAGTAACCCCGGGAGATCTCCAGCCACCACCTGGAGGCTGGCAACCCTATATAATAGATTGGTTTTCTTCTAGCTGTACATTCTATACTTTCCCTGCAGATCATGGGGAGGAATAAATAGTTAGGAGACCAATGCTCCCTCTAAGCTGTGGAGTCCTGTGAGCAAGACTTCTACTTTGTGAGCTACTGGCATTAAAGTTGTGAGCAGGCAATTTGGCTACTGCATAAATTAGTTCGTTCTGGAGCCCTCCTTCCTGAGCTAAGACAAAAACGTGTCAACCGGAGGCTAAAAAACTGTGAGCTAGCTCACACTAACTCAGCTTAGAGGGAACACTGCTTCTGACCTCTGGAAAGCCACCCCGAGGGATGTAATTTAGAAGGGAAACCAGCTTGAAAGAGAAGGGGCCAATTAATTCTTTTGCACCATTATTCCACTGAAAGTTCTCCCCCCCCACCAAAGGTATCAAAGCAGCCTGAGATTGGCAATATACAAAAAAAGAAAACTGTGCAGAGGAAAAGAGTTGTATAGCTTGTGTTCTGCATGCCTCCTCTGGGAAACCAGAACCCCTGAGACCATTTTCTCTAAAGAAAAAGCCCCAGGGAAAAATGCTCACAGGTGACAACGCAAGGGTACCTCAAGGAGTAAGAGAGTTGCCAAGTCTGGTTTGAGAAACTCCTGATGATTTGGGGGTGGAGCCTGGTTAGGGGAGCGACCTCAGCAGAGCTTCATGTCATAGAACCCACCCTCCAAAGTAGCCATATTCTCCAGGGGAACTGATCTCTGTAGTGCTGTAGTGCTGGGATCAGTTGTAACTCCAGGAGATCTCCAGGCCCCACATGGAGGTTGGCAAACCTATGTTACACCAGCGTGGACACCCCCCCCCTCAATTTCCTCTTCGGACACAGGGAGACTTGGGAGTAATTAAGTGCCCACAGACTAGGTGAAAACTAGGGAAAGACTTGCATCGTTAAGTAGTTATATTTGAACAGTATAGAACAGGAGTGTCAAACATGCGTCCTGGGGGCTTCTATCAGGCCCACAGTGGAACTGGCTGTCTTCTTTCTTCTTCCTCTTCTTCTTCTTCCTCCTCCTCTTCTTCTTCTTCTTCCTCCTCTTCTTCTTCTTCTTCCATTTCTTCTTCTTCTTCTTCTTCTTCTTCTTCTTCTTCTTCTTCCTCCTCCTCTTCTTCTTCTTCTTCCTCCTCTTCTTCTTCTTCTTCCTCCTCTTCTTCTTCTTCTTCTTCTTCTTCTTCTTCTTCTTCTTCTTCTTCTTCTTCTTCTTCTTCTTCTTCTTCTTCTTCCAGTTCTGCTGCTGCTGCTGCGTCATCGTAGGTTTGCAGCTTACAGATACACACCTGAACAGCATACTCAAGACTGCAACGGCACAGACATTTTGATGCAACAATTCAGAGCAAGAGGTGTCAGTTATCAGACACTGTTAAATAAACAAAATATTGCAAGAGTGCTCATGTTTTAAGCATGTTTTTATTTTAAGTAAAAAAAACCCCTTTCTGTTTGTGTCCTTTATAAAGTTTATATCTTTACTACCTGGCATTACATTTTGTGACACACATGGCCCGGCCCAACCAGGTCTCATTTATGTCAGATCCGGCCCTTGTAACAAATGAGTTCGACAACCCCGGTATAGAAGCTATGGCACCTGGGTTCAAGTATCTGAAAGGCACTGCAAAAGAAGATGGAACAAGCCAGGTGGAATAACAAGAGAGTAATATTTTGTTATATCTCTGGGTGGATACAGCCTAAGGATGAGATGAAGAACAGATGCTGGCTGCAGCTGTGAAAAGCAAACATTGATACAAGAACGCTACATGTTTTCTCTTATAAGATGTTCCTTACAAGGTGGAGCATAAGCTATGGCGCAGCAGTAGAGTATAGTTTGAGGAGGGAGTAAATTAAGACTAAAAGGAAGCGATTTAAGTAATTAATAGCATAAGAGATTTGGCTCAGGATCATGTTCCTCTCATTTTGTTTATTAAGCATTTGTTTAGATTCTTTTAAGTGCGTTGAGTCACAAGTTCAGGGGCCAGTTTCTCTTGTAACTTCCCCAGCATTTATTGGGATGAAATACTCAAGGATTAGAGGCCTTGCCCAAAGGATCCTCTCTCCTCCCACATTTCAGGCAGCCAGGAGAAAGTGTCCCCATTTAAGGGGTTACTACATTCTCTGTTGCTGAGTAGGCATGGCGATAGGGTTTTCCAGTCCATCCTTGCCCATCATTAAGTTCTTGCATTTCCTAGAAAAAGAGGTGCAGGAGCTCATTTGCATAACTCATTTGCATATGCCACACCCCCTGACAAAGGGCAGAAATGTTTAAAATGAGTTAAGGCATACACAAATCAGTTTAAATCCTCCCCTTCCCTGAGTCTCTCCACAAAAGTGGAGAGGCTCAGGGGGGAAGGCAGGCGTGTCTGCCTCCCTGCCCTTCCTGTCTCCAGCCAACCTGCCATGATGCACTGGCTGGAGACAGGAAGGGCAGGGAGGCAGACATGCCTGGGTTCCCTGCTTGATCTTCTCCAGGTGCCCCGCAGCTGCAAGGCACCTGGTGAAGATCAGGCAGGGAACCCAGGCATTTAAATCTCCCCCCCTCCCTGCGTCTCTTCATGGGCGGGGGGTGGGGCCTGGGCTCCTTTCTGCCGGAGCATTGTTCCGGGGTGCTCCAGCAAGAAATGACTCCTGAGTTTTTGATGTCTTGAAGGAGACCGTGGTTAATGGCATTAGAAGCTACTGAGAAGTTGAAGAAAGTAAAAAAAGGACATGGTTCCCCTGTCTGTCCCCCAGTGTAAGACATCAATGATATCCAAGGCCTTTTTGGTGCCAAAAGGTCTGAGGCCAGACCGAAAATGGGTCAAACACTATACACTATATCGATATGCCACCTTTCTGTTGGAAACAACTCACGGTGAAATCTGATGCATGGTTATTCAATTCTAAGCCCAACAGGGCTGCGATCACACACATCTAAATAATCCACTTTCAATCTACTTTCAATGCACTTTCCAACTGGATTTTTACTGTGTGAATTGGAAAAATCCAACTCAGAAGTGCATTGAAAGTGGATTATTTAGTGTGCGTGATCGCAGCCTAGGACTGCTTTTGTGTGCACACCTACATTGCAAGTGTTTGAATGTATTTGCTTATTTTTGATTGTTTGTCATTTATTGGCTAAGCATGGGGACACGTGTGTGTGTGTGTGTGTGTGTGAGAGAGAGAGAGCACTCTTTTATTTAGTGCTCTACTAGCTGATACCTGTGTCACAAATGAGGTTGGGAGTTGCCAACCTGACGTAGTTCCACATAACATCAAGAAACTGAAGTTCCCAACCACTCCAGGTAATATTGCCAGGCTGTGTCTGGCCAGTGGCAGGAGCTTCAGGGATGGGGAGAGGGTGTGTGTGGCATCATACGTACCTGGCATCACTTTCAGGGAGAACTCGGAAGTGACATTGGGTAGCTCTAGGAATCACCAGAAACTTTTTCTAGCAGTTCCGAGAGGGCTGCCAGTGGGAGGCCTGGCTTCTCTATGAGACTCCAGCATGAGGGGAGTGTTGCGTGATCAGAGGAGGGGCTTCGGCCTTCCTTCCTGCACTGTTTTCCCAGACCAAAACAGCTTTGGGTGGGCCTGTTTGCCTTGCTGTGGGACTCTCTGTGCCACAAGCAGTACACCCAGGCTTTAAGTGCCTGTGACAGGAGAGAGGGAAAAGCTCAGCTTGAATCTCCCACTGCTGGCAGCCATCTTCCCACAGTTCCCATCTCTACTCCCCATACACGCTGTTATGGCTGATCCAATGAGACTATATGTGGGCCATGAAAAGGGTAAAACGAGGCCAGGTTTTCTGCCTGTGTGCAAAATATTTGGGGCATAAATACTTCACGGTTGGAGCCACGGCTAGAAGTTTTTCATTCCCTTTGTTTTCCTGTGGTTGGCACCCCTTCAATGACAGCTCAGGGCTGGATTGGCCAGACCCAAGGTCAGCACCAGGATGTGGTCTTGAAATCTGATAAACCCACAATTACTCCATCACACTCAGCCTACCACAGTCTCTAACGACTCATTATTTGTTCTCAGTTCTTAGAAATAAGAATTATTCTTTTGTTTCCCAGAAAAAAAAACCCAAGTTCTCTCCATTCATCTCTAGTCATTTTTGGTTCAAGTTTGACTTCAGTTCAGGTTTGACATCCTGTGGACCTCTAACAAACTAACTAACTGTTTCCTCAGGGAATAAAATGTGTTCACTACACCACTGGACTGCTTTAAAAAGCTGTTTCTGTCCTTTCCTTTCAGCTACCTGCCAACCTCACATAAACTGTTGTGCATGGCGGTAAGCCGGCATTCTAACTGGGAGCCTGAAATATAGGGGTCAGGGAACAAACAGGTACAATACGTTACATCTCAAAATCCCAGTTTGGTGTAGTGGTTAGCAGCGTGGACTCTAATCTGGGAGAATGGGTTTGCTGGTATGACGTTGGGTCAGTTACAAATTCTCCCACAGCTGTTCTCTCACGAGCAGTTCTCAAAAGAGCTCTCTCAGCCCCACCTACCTCACAGGCAGTGCTCCCTCTAAGCTATGGAATCTTGTGAGCAAAAATCCTACTTTGTGAGCTACTGGCATGTATAGTGGGTTAGACGCATAAAGAAACCACAGACAGCGATGTAGTGATCAGCATGGTTCGCTATTATACAACACGAGACACTGATAACCGGCCCGGAGGCCAACTATATACATTGGGGAGGGGCCGCCCCCCTGGTACCATTGGCGGGTTTGAATTCCCGCCGCCGTTCCCATTGGTCCCCCTACGCGGGAGCCAGGAACCTCAGTCCCATTGTTCTCAGGTACTCAAGCTCTGGCTCTTCGTTGATGGCACTATGTTGACTGCATACACAACACCCCTCCCCCCATAGTCCCGATCCTGTCTAGGTGACATAGTCCTTCAGGTATGCGGGGGCTCTGCGTTCCCTGATGGACCGTCGTGGTGTAGGCGTTGGGGTTTCTCCGCAGCCAAGTCTTGGTGGTGTGGCGGGGCCTGCCCCCTCACCTCCTTCCGCTGGGGAAGGGTACGCCGTCTGGCCCTCGGCTGATGAGGCCTCGGGCATACTGAGCTGGCCGTCGCTGGGGTCCGCCTCTCTGCAGTCTCGTTCCGCCTCGGGCTCTCCCTCAGCTTCTCGTGGGGCCTGCTCCACCTCCCCTTGGTTACCCCGGTCTCCTACCGTTGGAAGTAGGCGCCGCCTCAGCTGGTCCACGTGGCGCCGCAGGACCTGCCCGTCATTTGTCGACACCTCATAAGAGACCGGGCCGGTGGGGCGGATTACTTTTCCTGCTATCCACTCCGGGCCTCGGCCGTAGTTCCTTGCGAACACCGGGTCCTCTGGGAAGAAGCCCCGTGGTGCCTCCCGGTCCTCGACCCAGTTCCGTCCTGTTGGAGCCCTGTCGGGGTGCAGGCGGTCCAGGAGGATGGCGGGTCGCCGGCCCATGAGAAGCTCCGCGGGGCAGTGGCCACTGACCGGGTTGGGTGTTGTCCGGTTCGCCAGCAAGAACCGGGCTATGCGTGACTCCCAGTCTCCCTCGGTCAGGCGGCTTAAAGCTTCCTTAGCCGTGCGTACCATGCGTTCCGCTTGGCCGTTCGTGGCAGGGTGGAAGGGTGCTGACCTGATATGCCGGATCAAGTTGTCCCGCAGGAACCGCTGGAATTCCTCGGATGTGAACGCCGGGCCGTTGTCGGAGACGATGGTGTCCGGCAAGCCATGCGTGGCAAATATCTTCCGGAGGGCTCGGATGGTGGCGCTTGCGGAGGTGGAGGAGACTGGACTCACCTCCAGCCACTTGGAGTATGCGTCCACGGTGACCAGGAATGTTAACCCGTGGAAGGGTCCGGCGAAGTCGATGTGGAGCCGGGACCACGGGGTCCTTGTTGACTCCCATGCCTGGGGGGTGCACATGGTGGGCTTGGCCGGACCTCTTGACAGATCTGGCAACGCTTCACCCAGGCCTCTATTTCCCCATCGATGCCTGGCCACCAGACGTAGCTCCTGGCGAGGGCTTTCATCCGCACGATGCCGGGGTGTGCCTCGTGCAGAGCCTGCAGGACCTGTTGCTGGAGTGCGCTGGGGACTACGACCCGGTCCCCCCACAGCAGGCAGCCCTTGTGTGCCGATAGTTCCTCGCGCCGTGTTGTAAATGCGCTGAACTCAGGGCCCGCCGAGGCCATAGGCCACCCCTCACCACCCAGCCGAGAACCCGGGATATGATGGGGTCACGGGCTGAGCGGCGGGCGATGTCCGTGGCCTGGAGAGGGGCGTCTGGAAGACCCTCCAACTGGAGGACATGATGAGCTGGGGCCGGGTCCTCCCCTTCGTCTGGCAGGGGAGGCGGCTCAGCGCGTCTGCATGTCCCATTGCCTTGCCTGGCCGGTGCTGGAGCGTGTAGTTGTAGCCCGCCAAGAAGATGGACCACCGCAAGACCCGAGGGGAGAGTACCTGTGGCGTCCGGCGGTCCGCCGCGAAGAGGCCCAGCAGCGGCCGGTGGTCTGTGACGACTGTGAAGGGACGGCCATAGACGAAGTCGTGGAACTTCTTCACCCCGGCCACGACTGCCAGTCCCTCGCGGTCTATCTGGGCGTAGTTCCGCTCGGCCGCAGACAGGGTCCGCGAGTAGTACGCGACCGGGACCTCCCGGCCGTCCGGGAGACGGTGCGCCAGCACGGCTCCCACCCCATATGGAGACGCATCGCAAGCCAAGACCACGGGCAGGGTCTCGTCGAAATGTGCCAGGACCGCGTTCGAAATGAGCAGGGCCTTGACGGCCCGGAACGCAGCAGCCTGATGCGGGCCCCAGACCCAGGGTGCCTTTTTGTCGAGCAACCTGTGGAGGGGCTCGGCTACCGCCGCCTTGTGGGGGAGAAAGGCGTGGTAAAAGTTCAAGAGTCCGAGAAAAGCCTGGAGCTCGGCTTTGGAGGTCGGGGGCGGCGCTTCTACGATGGCCTTCACCTTGTCCCGGGCCGGGTGGAGTCCCTCTGCGTTCACCGTGAAGCCCAAGAAGTCGACGGATGACACCCCGAGCTGGCACTTCTCGCGCTTGACCTTGAGGCCGGCGTCCCGGAAACGGCTGAGGACCATGCGGAGGCGGGAGGCGAACTCGTCGGGCGTGGCGGCGGCGATCATCACATCATCGAAGAATGGTGTGACGCCGGGGATCCCTTTGAGGAGAGAGTCCATCAGTTGCTGGAAAATTCCGGGTGCCACGCTCACCCCGAATTGCAGGCGATTGACCCTGAAGGCCCCCGGTGCGTTACAATTGTTTGGGCCTCTGCGGTCGGCCCGTCGACAGGCAGCTGCTGGTACGCTTGGGCCAGATCTAGTTTGCCGAAGATCTTGGCCCCTGCCAAGGTGGCCAGAACATGGCTCACCACCGGGACCGGGTAGGCATGGTCCTGCAATGCCCGATTTATCGTGCATTTATAATCCGCGCAGATGCGGACATCCCCGTTAGGTTTAATGGGGGTCACGATCGGGGTTTCCCACACTGCGTGAGAGACCGGCTCCAAAACCCCTTGCGCCACCAGTCGGTCCAGTTCCGCGTCTATTTTTGGTTTTAAGGCAAACGGAACGGACCTGGCACGCATGCGGATAGGGGCCACTGTGGGGTTGAGTTGTAGCGAGACCGGGGGGCCCGTATATCGGCCCAGGGACCCATCGAAAACGGATGGGAACTCGCGGCACACTTCCTGGAAGTCGCGGGTTGCGCAATGCTGGACCCCCTCTATCGCGATTCCTAGGGGTCCAAACCAAGCCCTCCCCAGGAGGCTAACTAGGTCGCCCTCGACTACGAGCAAGTCCAAGTGACCCTTGAAGCCCCGGTACTGCACCCTGAAACTCCCTACCCCCTTCACTGGCACTTGGTTTCTCTGAAAGTCCATGAGCGTCACGGGTGATGGCCGCAAGCGGGGGCCCCCTTTGGGCAAATCTGTCTTAATGTGGCCTCCGAAATGATGGAACAGGCGGAGCCCGAATCGAGTTCCATTTGTAAGGGGGCCCCCTCTACTTTGATCCGTACGTATATTTTTGGGGTAGAGGCCTGACTGGGGAGTTTCAGTACCTGTGTTCGGGCGGCCGGCGCGTTGGTCAATTGGTATAGGTCTGCCTCCGGGGCCGCGCAGTCCTCGAAATGCGCCTCAGACCTGCGGCGGGGCGGTTTTTGTGCTGCGCGTGATGGCTTGGACCGGCAAACCCTTGCGATGTGGCCCGTGCGGCCGCAGTCCCGACATGTGGCGTCCCGGAACCGGCACGATCTCCTCTCATGCTGCCCTCCGCAGCTGGCACACTCCTGCGCCGCCGAGCCGGGTTGCTTGCGTGCGGAGCTAGCGGACGGTGCTGGCGGGCGATGCTGGGCTAGTGTGCGGTGTACCTCGGGGTCGTCGATGTCGCTGTTTCCGGGGGAGGCCACACGATGCGTCGCGGTGGTGGTGGTCGGATGTGACCTCTCCCATGCAGTGGCGGTGGCTAACGCTGAGGTGATGGTCACCTTCTCGCCCTCCATTATTCGGCGCTGGAGTTTCTCGTCCCTGAGGCCAGCGACGAAACGGTCGCGGAGAGCCATCTCCAAGTGCTCTCCGAAAGCGCAGTTGGCCGCCAGGCGGCGGAGCTCTCCGAGGAACTCCGCGGCGGTTTCTTTGCCCTGCTGGTTCCTATGCTGGAAAACCACGTGGCAGGTCATCTCCGACGGCTTTGGGGAGTAGTAGTTCTGCACGGCCTTCACAATCTCGTCGACCGTGCACTCCTCCACCTTCTTGGGAGAGAGAAGGTATTGGGCCAGATCCACGATCACGGGGCCGCAAGAGCAGAGCAGCAGTCCTCTCTTACGGTCTTCGTCCGTGATCTGGTAGAACACGAAGGCTTGCCGCAAACCCGTGACCCAGGCTCCCCATCGTCGGGGCTGGGAAGCGTCGAACGGCGGTATCAGCCCGGATCCTGGAGCGATGGCCATTGTGCTAGTCGGCGGCAACGACGCGGCTCTGGATTCACCCTCGGAGGCGCTCATGGAGGATGCCCGTGGAGTGGTGGAGCGAGTCTTCGGTAGCGTTGTCCGACAGCCCGGCTGGAGCGCTCAACAGGATCCCACCTTCGTCGCCATTGTTGTATAGTGGGTTAGACGCATAAAGAAACCACAGACAGCGATGTAGTGATCAGCATGGTTCGCTATTATACAACACGAGACACTGATAACCGGCCCGGAGGCCAACTATATACATTGGGGAGGGGCCGCCCCCCTGGTACCATTGGCGGGTTTGAATTCCCGCCGCCGTTCCCATTGGTCCCCCTACGCGGGAGCCAGGAACCTCAGTCCCATTGTTCTCAGGTACTCAAGCTCTGGCTCTTCGTTGATGGCACTATGTTGACTGCATACACAACACAGTTGTGAGTGAATGATTGGGCTACTGCAGAAATTAGTTGGTTCTGGAGCCCTCCTTCCTGAGCTAAGACAGAAATGTGTGAGCCGGAGGCTAAAAAACCGTGAGCTAGCTCACACTAACTCACCTTAGAGGGCACACTGCTCACAGGGTGTCGGTTGTGGGGAGGGGAAGGGAAAGGAGTTTGTAAGCCGTTCTGAAACTTCTTTGGGTAGTGAAGGGCGGGGTATATATCCAATCTCCTCCTCCTTTTGCCAGGGCTAACCATGGCCTGGGAACAGAGAAATAGCTAGGAGAGTGTATTAATCTTTCCCAGTGCTGTTGCCCTGGTGTCATAAAAACAAAAGAATGTTAGAAGAGCCCTGCTGGATCAGAACAATGGTCCATTTAGTCCAGCACCCTGTCTCACACAATGGCCAACCAGTTCCTCTGGATGGCCAACAACATGGCTTAGAAGCCAAGGCCTTCTCCTGATGTTGCCATCTGGCACTGTTATTCAGAGGTTTACCATCTCTGAATGTAGGACTGTGGTCACACACTTTCCACCTGGATTTTGCCAGTTCACACAGTAAAATCCAGTTGGAAAGTGCGCTGAAAGTGGATTGAAAGTGGGTTATCTAGTGTGTGTGACAACAGCCTAGATGTTCCCTTAAGTGACCATGGCTTGTGGCCAGATCGACCTATCATCCTTTAATCTGTCTAATCCCCTTTGAAAGGTATCTGTGACTATGGCCATCACTATAACCTCTGGCAGCAAATTCCACATTTTACCCATTCCCTGCAGTTCTTTTCTTGGGCTAAAGTTTACATCACGTCTTACCACAGTTCCCCAACAGAATGTATGGGGGACTGTGAATATTGTCACCTCCTTTTGAACCTCCTTAATGCTTAACAAGAAGAAGGTATGTTTCACACTGCAGCACTGATGCATGTGTGAAACATGCCCTCTATGGCTCCACGTTAGCTTTCAGTAGTTAAAGCTGCTGCTGAATCAGTGAACGATTTTTAGGCGTTCCCACTGGATGCAGGAGCTTAGAGCTGTAAGAAGCAGGAATGGTAGAATCTAAAGGAGAATGTTGATAATTAATGCTAAACTGGGCAGAGTCTGAAGCTGGCTCACAGGGTCTAGTGAGAAGGAAAATCTGAGGAAAACATCAGAAGGGGCTAGTGTTGCCAACCTCCAGGTGGGGCCTGGAGAGCTCCCAGAAGTTACAACCGACCTCTGGACAACAGAAATCAGTCTCCCCGGAGAAAATGGCTACATTGGGAGGTGGACTCTGTAGCATTATCCCCTGCTTAAGTCCCTTCCCTCCTCAAACCCTGCCCTCTCCAGGATCCACTCTTCAGTCTCCAATTTCTCCACCTGGAGTTGGCAACTCTAGAAGCTCCTAATTCCCCTTCAGAGCAAAAATATGAGTATCTTCTGTTTCCCTATCGGAGCCAAAAGCAACTCTCTGGGGCTGTTTTAGATTGGGAAAAGACATGGGTGGGAGAAAGGCTTAAACTCTTCCTGCCTTTACACCATGCTCCCAGTCCAAAACTAAGGCACTGAACTCCTGGCGTCTCACCTGGTGTGGCAGTAGGGATGCCAGCCTCCAGGTGGGACCTGGGGATCTCCTGGAATTACAGCTCATCTCCAGGCTACGGTGATCAGTTCCCCTGGAGAAAATGGATGCTTTGGAGGGTGGGCTCTGTGACACTGTGCCCCTCTGAGGTCCCTGTCCTCCCCAGGCTCCATCCTCAAATCTCCAGGTATTTCCAAACCCGGATCTGGCAACCCAACCCCCCCATCCGCATCCCCTGCAGGTGGCTGGGGGGTGGGGGTGGCTGGCAACCCTATTTGGGAGGGAATCTGAAACTCCATGTCTCGACAAATCTTGAAGTGCCGGATAGAACAGCATTGTTTGTACTATGTTATGAGAGACGGGGTCCCAGACGAAAGCTTCTGTTCAGAAGGTTTGGGGATGGAGGCCTAAAGATGACTTGAAGGCCAGAACTCCAGGGATGGAATGAATGGGGCTGGGAAGCGCCGCCTACAACCATTTCTTTCACTTTTCTAGATTTAAGAGCTGAAAGCGACTCAGGTTACGTCATCTGCTTTATTGCACTCCCCCCAACCCTCCACTGCGGCCGCCTCACGTCACCGCTTTCCTTAACAGAGAGGTTCTGTGAAGCAGGTGGAATGAATCCAACCCTTGGCAGAGCTATTGCGGAACTTTTGGCCAACAGCTCTGAAATCTGACCGCCTTCCTTTCCACTGTGATATTGTGGATCTGTGATAGGATCTTCAGATGGCTGCAGAAAGCAGTCATTGGGGCCCCAGAACTAGAAAAGGGGAGCTGTTAACTCTTCGACACCCCCCCCCCACCATTTCTAGGGTTGCCGACCTCCAGGTGGCACTTGGAGATCTCCCACTATTACAGTTGATCTCTGGACTACAGAGATCAGTTCCCCTGGAGCGAATGGCTGCTTTGGAGGGTGGACTTCATGGCTATACCCTGCTGAGGTTCCTCCCAAGCCCCAGGCTCCACCGCCCAAATCTCCAGGTACTTCCCAACCCAGAGCTGTCCACCCCAGCTGTTTCTCTATCTGAAAATTACTCCCCTGAGCTGCTTCCACTGCTAGTAGGAGAACTGGACAGTAACAGCAAGGGAACCTGCCTTTTTCCCCTACTGTGGCTTAAAGCATCCAGAAGGGGGAAATTTCTGATCTAGGAAATGTATTTCTTTAAAACATTTTGTATCCCACCTTTTCAGCTAGCTCAGGGTGGCTCACGACACCATTAGAGTAAATGGTCTTTGCAGATACAAAAAGCTATAAAAAGAGAAGTTCTGCACGGAAGAGCAACCAACCAATTAAAAACTTGTAAAAGTATAGCAGGGGGAAAGAGTGACATCCCTTCTCCATAGCTGTGCCCCAGTAGACTGCTCTCTGCAGCTAAAATACATCTTTAGGGATCCAGTTGAGGATCTTGAGTATCACGTGTGGGTGAATCCTAAGTGATCAAACTCTTTTTTAATGAACACATCTGGTTAGGTTTTGTTATCAGATCTGGAAGGAAATACATGATATCTTTACACTCAGTTAAGAGAGGCTTGGTGTAAGGTTCTCCATCAAGAATAAATTACTCCAAAAAGACTACGTAGGATGCTTAGTCCAAATTGTTTGCATCTTTCGTGAAGTTATCCAAATATACCGGTATACTGGGATCAAGTTGTACCTGTAAACCTATTACTAATACTATAAATAGGTTTACATTGTGTTCCTAGGTAGAGTTACATAATATCCACTGCTTCTTTCGTTAAATCTTATGCAACTCGATTGTTAATAAAGCTGAAGGTTTTCCGTGCTCGAAAGCCAGTTGAATCCGACCCTAGGGGGCAGTGCTCATCTCTGTTTCCAAGCTGAAGAGCCAGCACTGTCCGAAGACATTTCTGTGGTCATGTGGCCGGCATGATTAAATGCTGAGGCGCACGGAATGCTATTACCTTCCCACTGAAGTGGTACCTATTTATCTACTTGCAATTTCTTCCTTTCGAACTGCTAGGCTGGCAGGAGCTGGAGCCAGAGACAGGAGCTCACTCCGTCATGCACCCTAGGGTCCCAAACTGCTGAACTACAGACCTTCCGATCTGCAGCTCAGCGTCTTAACCTCTGAGCCACCGCGGCCCCTAGTTGATTGTTAACTGTCTATCAAATAATGGAGCTTAAATCTTTACTGGTAAGATTGCGTGGGTGCAGGACATTGGAAGAAACACACAATTCCCACAACAAGAAATGCCTTGTTAAAACTCTAGACTTAGTAGAAACTTGTAAACAAAGTTTGTTTTAGAGTCGTATGAGGCCATTTGCTTTGGAGAGAAGCAGTTTCCTTAAACTGATCACAGGAATGTTCAGGTTTCATTAGGGTGGAAAATAATGTCTTTCGGTTGTAGATTCGGCTCACATTTACTGTATTGACTGCATTATATCGTATTGTGTTTCTGAATAAATTATTTTAAAAATACATCTCCCCTCTGTCTCTGCCTTTGCATGTCTATCTAGAGAACTGAGGAAGCAGAATGTTACCAAAGCCAGACTAATGCTGTTTGCCCCTCTGGGTTCAGCCCAAGTGTAAGTTATTATAGGGGAACCCATAAATCTGGGAGGAAGAGTGAAGTTCTTGAAGAAGAATGAAAATCTGCACATTCTTCCTTTCCTTCAAATGACAGCCTGGTTATTTATTTCAACACTTGATTGACATCAAGTTTCTGGAAAGAATCCGGCATTTTGCTCTGCTTCAAGCCGGAGAGATGAGAATGGCATTCATCTGACCCGTAAATGTCGGGACTCTGATTTAGCGTGTGCGTGTGCTTTCTACGATATCAATCATTCCCTGATAGTTAAAATGAATTCTGGCAGCTCCAGCAAACAGACTTGCTCAGTTGCTGAGGACAGAGGAAAAGCACATGGGACAAAACGGCAGTCCAACATGACACTGGAGAACTTGTGTTTTGAATATTTGTGAGTCACTCAGAGCCAGGGCTCTTTTTGTAGCAGGAACTTCTTTGCATATTAGGCAACACACCCCTAAGGTAGCCAATCCTCCAAGAGCTTACAGTAGCCCCTGTAAGAAGAGCTCTGTAAGCTCTTGGAGGATTGGCTACATTAGGGGTGTGTCGCATAATATGCAAAGAAGTTCCTGGTACAAATAATACACAATAGGTGTGACACATCAGGTCATGGGTGCCTGACCTGATATCTAGTCAGATGTAGGATTGAGGGAAGTCAGACTGTCCTATTACTCCATTTGGTGCTGCAAAGGGCGGAATAAAGACTTAGGCTTCCCTCCCATGCTGTTTTCACCAGCAGAAATGGCTGCAGGGAGGGGCCTGTTTGCCTTTTCCTTAGGCTCTGCTCAAAGCCCTTTCTGCTGTTGAAAAAGGCATGGGAGGGAAGCCTGAAGCACCCCCCAGTGCTCCAGTGCTGAACAGAGCAATGGAACACTTTGAAGGTGAGTCCTCCTCCCCAATCCTATGTGTGACAAGTAAAGTCAGGCACCCTTCACCCAACTTGTGTCACTCATATTGCACATTTTGGCCCTCAGAAGTGCAGCATCCAAAGCATTTTTTGATTTGTGCCTTTGGAAGAGTCCATAATGACAGCTGCAAAGAACTGAATTGGAAATGCCAGAGGTCTTGGAATCTCTGAATTCAGACATTTATTTATTTTGTCTGCTTCATTCATACCTTGCCTTTCTTCCCAATGGGGACCTAAAATGCCTTACATCATTCTCTTTTCCTTCTTTAAGAACATAAGAAGAGCCCTGCTGGATCAGACCAATGTTTCATCTAGTTCAGCATCCTGTCTCACACAGTGGGCAACTAATTCCTCCAGACAGCCAACAACAGGGCATAGAGGCTTTCCCCAGATGTTGCCTCCTGGCTCTGGGATTCCGAGGCTTAGTGCCTCAGAATGTGGAGGTTCCCCTCAGTCACCATGGCTAGTAGCCACTGATAGACCTTCTGCTCATTTGTGTAAGTCCTCTACTTGCAGTTCTTTGGCCAGTTGCTTAGTTTGTTCATCTGTTGTGATATTTTTCTTCCTTTTAGTAAGAATACCTATATCGCAAATGGTATTTTCCAACAATATTTTATTTATTTATTCTGTAAAATCTGTCTCAAAAAGTCAAAGGCTGATTTCCCACTACAGCTGCCTCGGGGTTGCGCTGCCGTTTGCTCCGATACTATTCCTCAATTTCACACCTGAAGCCGTGGGGCTGCATTTGACCCACAGCTTCGCCCGATTTCCCCCGCAGTTTCGTGATCCTGTTTTTTGAAGGCACAACAATCAAAGTTTATACTATTTAAATAACTCGGCTAAAGTATACACCCATTAAAATAAAAATAGTATTATCTACAGTTCTTATAAAAAAGGAGCTAACTGTAGGAAGTAGTGAGTGTTATGAATGAATATAGTATAAATGAGAAAGGTGGCTTGTCTCCTCATCATTCTAATCATTAAGTCACAAACATCAATCTATCACCAACAGAACAATTTTTTTCTGTAAAAATTAAAATTTAGTAAAGCAGGGGGGGAAAGGTGATAAATAAGAAGGGGGAGGGGAGGGAGAAAAGGAGGGGAGCGACAGGGAAGTAGAAGAAACAACAGTGACGTCTTAGCTTTGTTTCCCGGTAGACTGATTCATCTAAGGTCTTCGGGATCTTCTAAGGTCTTCTTGTATTTTTTCATTCTGGGGGATTTCAAAGAAGGTGTCCAAACAGGAAAAATACATAACAGAGGAAAATAAATAAATCTTGTCTTTCCAATGAGCAGACTGTCTGGCGAAATTGACTTTTTTAAAAAAAATCCCCACTGTGTCATGTCGCAGCCAAAATAATAGATGTTTCAAACAAAACAATTCATCAAAGATAGCAAAAAAATTAAAGATAAGAAAGAGTAGACGTAAAAATGAAAATAACCAATTATATATATTCTGCAGAGCAGGTAATAAAAAAGAGCTTCACTTAGTATTTTCACTCTTTTATTGAAGCTGAGATTTTCTTGAAAAGCAGCCAAGCACCGTCCAGCCAAAATAAAGTTCTTTAAAACTGGTTACATAAATCTCGGGCTGAGTAGCTGTAGTTAAAGATCAGAGTTCATTAGATGCCTTGCTCCAAAAGCCATTAATTTTCAAAGGGGCTTCCTCTTATCACTATATATTGGAAGCTGACTTCAAACGCTGCTGGTAGTCTGCCAGTCTTTTCAATTACGATTGCCGTTCCAAGAGTCCAAAATATTGCAAAGATTGCTAAATCCAGATTGATTTGCAGAATCCATTGATTTAAAAAAAAAGAGTAAGAGGAAAAGGATTGGTTGGGGTCGGCTGACCTTATTGGCAAAAAGCAAAAAAATATTTCCAGACCCAGGTGGAAACCTGATTTATCAAGCTCCCTGATGGGTTCCCCTGTAAGTTGGGTCTCACCTGTTGGGGAGAGGTAAGGATCGAGAAGTAAATTCCCTCCTTTCCTGGTGTTGTTTGCCTCACAGCAAGAAAGGACCGGAGCCTTTGAAAGTGCTCCTTATCAGGTTGCCATGTTCCCCGGAAGTCCTCCTCTGTTCTTTTCCCAGCTCTTTTCTATCCTCACAACAACCCTGTGAAGTATGTTAGGCTGAGAATGTGTGACTGACCCAAGATCACCTAGTTCAATGCTCTAACCTCTATCCCCCCATTGTGGTTTCATAGAAGCCCATTTTGACAGTAATCTATCTAATGCTATCTTAAAGTCCCTTACACGAATGTCCATCACAAAATCGTATGGCAATCAACTCCACCAGTTATTGATGGGGTTGTGTGCAGAACATGTTTTAGCCTTCAAAGTCTTCAAACTCTTGCTGATCGAATTCATTGAATGATCCTAATATAAGTGTTTCCGTTTTGCAAGCAGGTGATTATTTTTCCCCAATTCATTTGGATTTTATATATCCTCTTCTGATGGTAATAATGACATCCTGCTTTGCTCCTAGAATGGGGTTGGACTAGATTGCCTTTAGTTTTTCCCCCAGTTCTATTGCCCAGTATGTCCAGTGCAGATCCAATGCAAAATTGGTGCAGATTTCATCTGAAATTCAGTCAGATTTGATAGGAAAACGTACATGTTAAAACCAACAGCAAGCATAGGAGAAAATAATGCCCTACTAGACAATGCTTGTGAAATCACTGATTATGAAATTCCCTTTGTACCCTTGCAGTTTTGGAACCTTTTTACAGGCTAAAAATGGTGGACAGGTAGGTCTTATCTGCTGGCTGCAGTTCATTGTTAGTTATCTTTGGCTGTGACCACACATGCCGATTGGAGCAGTGGGGAAGTGAGGCTATCTCCTCTGGAGGAATTTGACATGCAGTTGCGAGATCACACAGCCCTTTCAAGCTGTGGGCTCAGCCTGTCACTGTGTGATCAGACGCCACTGTGGGTGAGTCAGGGTGTTTTTTTTGCTATTTGTTTCCCATGCTCTTAAACAAGAAATTGCACCTCCGCACTAAGGGCTCCTATGGAGTATGCAATGATGCACATACTGCAAAGGGGGGGGGAATAGCACCAAGCCGGGATGGCATGATCAGATCATCCTGACAGCATGAGAGCATGCTTGCGTGATCAGATGGAGGAAAGTCTATCTGTGGCCTGTCATAATCTGTTAGAGCCCAACTTTCCCTGGTGTCTTTTAACTCCACTTCTGTGGTGGAGCAGCATGGGTTGCCGACAACCGTGGGATGCTTCCCAGGTGTTGCTGTCTGATCGTGCCCTTTAGATCCATCAGGCATTTGCAGCTATGTCGGATCTAAAGGGGTGTGTGATTGCAGCCTTTGATAAATAATCTGTAGTCCTTGGAAGCAAGCACACAAGCATTAGGAGCACATATTTCCTTCCTTCCTTCCTTCCTTCCTTCCTTCCTTCCTTCCTTCCTTCCTTCCTTCCTTCCTTCCTTCCTTCCTCCTTCCTTCCTTCCTTCCTTCCTTCCTTCCTTCCTTCCTTCCTTCCTTCCTTCCTTCCTTCCTTCCTTCCTTCCTTCCTTCCATTTTCCCTAGCTGCAAAGCTATCCCTTTAGCAGAGGTCTCCCCTTCCCACCCCCATGCACTACAGTGCATTTCTACTGATACATCACGGCTTTTCTGCACATCTTATATTCATCACTCATGTCCCTATACTGTGTTTGCCCTCCCCCCTGCTGGACGTGTTTTGCTATCCCTAGTGGTCACTTTGATATTTCATTGCTGTATCACCGGCAAAACAACAGTGAAATATCAAAGTGACCACTAGAGGGAGCAAAACACATCCAGAAAAAGAACGACAACAACACAGTATGGGCACACGAAATAACACATGCGGAAAAGACCTTACCCTGGCTAGTCCTGCTGGTGTACTAAGGGAGAATTCTGTCATATTGTCCTCAAAGGCCTTCGCATTCTAGAGTTCCCTTTGACAGAAACTGGGAAGTGTTTGGTGGGTCACCACACTTTAGTGCTCCAGGAGTTCCCCATGACTGGCCACACTGAATGATCATATCATAGCTGTTTCCTTTCACAAGATCAGCTTATTAGAATGGGGCTTGCACAGCAGAAGTTGCAGGGAAATTGTGCACCTCATCAGAAAATGAAAAAGGGAAGAAATGCAAGCACAGACATTAATTTATTTCTGGACAGCCTATAGCTAAATATTTAACAAGGACCTCAGGATTTACAGGAAGATGTGGTTGGAACCCAGAGGCAGGGGGACGATTTCAGATTTTATTTATTTAAGATATTTATATCATGCCTTTCAGTTCGCAGAATTTCCAAGGCAATCCGCCAATAAAAATCTACCATCCATAAAAAGAAAATGAACAATAAAACCGGCCCACTGGACAGCAATAAAACAGACAGCAACACTCCTCATATCTGAAATTCTTGCAGTGTTCATGATGTGTTTATTCTCACACTAATTACCCATCACTCACAGAAATGCCATACCTTTTTTTCTCTACTTAACCATTTCAGTGGTTAAACGTTGCAGGCATTCAATGAAAAATAACTTTAAAAAGACAGCAGAGACTGACAGCAGCATCTCATGAGGTCTGGTTTGCACATGGGGGAGAATGACCAGGGCTTCCTTTTCTTGTAGACTACCATTCCCAGTCATTCCCAGCATGAGTTCCTGCTTGGTTGCCAGATCTGGGTCGGGAAATTCCTGGAGATCTGTGGGTGGGGGAACAGAGAGGACAGGTTTTGGGGAGGGGAGAGACCTCCGTGGGGTATAATGCTGTAGAGTCCATCCTCCAAGGCTGCAATTGTCTCCAGGGGAACTGATCTATGCCCTCTGGAGAGCAATTATAATTTGGGGAGATCTCCAGGCCCCACCTGGGGGTTGGCAACCTGGAAACTAAGACATGAAATTTTTGCTGCCTCCCAAAAGAAGTCAGGAGGCCAAGGAAACTACAATTTCTACCAAACCCAGCCAGGCCAACTCAGACATTCAGAGACGTTGGGACCATTTCCAGCTTTCAAGGCAGGGATACCAGGTTATTGGTGGGGGTTGGGGGACCTTTCACCCTCATTTTCAGCTGCTACTCCAGCAGCCAACAGGAGGGGGGGGGAATTGCCTTTGATGCGACAGAGTTTAATCACTTCCAAGGAAAACCTGGAAGTGATGTCAGTCTGCTCTAGGAATAGGCAAAACTCTATGGTAAAACCATATAGTTTCCAGAAATTCCTAGATGTCATTTCCAGGTTTCCCCCAGATGTGACTTAATGCTGCTGCACAGACAGTGCCAATGACTCCACTGATGTCATTTCCAGGTTTTCCACAAAAGCAACATAATGCTGTTACACCCATTTCTCTGCCCTTGAGTCCTCCCCTATTTTGAGGCCTTGGCCATAATAAATATTGATGACACATGATGTGCTTAAAAGTCTATTGTGAAAGGTATAACATTTCAATGAATTGTTTGGATTTGAGGCCCGCTTTGAGCATGGGCCAAATGGTTTCTCCCCCACTTCTGAGTGGCCCTGAACCCAACAAACAGTCAGTAATGGCTCATTGATTCATGTTTCATACTGAGTCCATTGTTCTGTGTTCCCTATCTTGTCCCTGCTTCTGCGCTTGCGTAAGTATGCTAGCTGTAACATGGGAGCTTCGCCACTACTGCTCGGTGTTATCACAGTGGCCTTGAATGCAGGCTTTGGGCTATTCTTGAGTCTCTGAGAATTTTCCAGTCCTGTGAAGCCGAGGGGTGGGGGAAGCAGTCTCCTGATCATTAAGTAACCCTCCCACCGGGAGTTTCCCCGCGCGCGCTTGAACATCATTTGCTAGTTGCATGTTTGCATCATACTATAACCATGCCTGAGCCGCACATCCCGCCATTCCTGACAATAACCATCTTGCTGTGGGTTTTAGCACTGTATTCCAATAAAGCCTTTCTTTGCCTCAAGAATGCTTGGATCTACTTGCTTTTGAACCTGACACAAACACTGTGAATTCTGGCCAGGCTCCAGCAGGAGCAACCAGCCGTCCGCCAACAGGATGATGAAAACTGTACAGCCACAGGTGCAAAGACGTCATCAGCAGTGAGATTCTTGACTTGAAAGAAAATGGGCAGAGAAAATGGGCGTTGTTACGAGAAGTTTGATGTTGAAAACCGTTATTTGCAAAGACTGCCGTGGTTTTGATGCTGAGCCCATGATGTGGGTTGTAGCCATGTCACTGTTTCACCTTGTTCCTTCCATTCCTCAGTGGGGCTAATGATAAGCACATGTTCGCTATTAGCGCAAAAAGAGTGCGGCTGTTCCTTGTTGTCTGTGCACAAGCTGACATGTGCTTCCTTTTATACATGTTGTGGCAAATGTTTTTTTGGCGTTTCTTATGTAAGTGGTCTTTCCAGCCTAAGAAAACTTCATTCAATTAAATTGTTTTTATAACCATTGGGAGAGCCACGATAAAGTTCGTTCCTTTTATTTGTGGAGGAATTGGGTTTGAAGATAACATAACTTGATGCTCGCTCAGAAGGTATTTAGGTCTCAAAAACTCTTTGATATTTATGATAAAGAGATTTAAGAAAACGTATTTATTTATTTTTTCTTTCTTGTCCTGTCATGGTACAATCTATTTTTTTTTCCTTTTCCATTTCCTTCCATTAAAGAAACTTCCACAGAAGGCACTTCAGGTGGTTGGCTCTTGTAACTTACAAAGAGAAGATGAAGAAAGAAAATGGTGCAGAAGGAAAAGAATCTTTAATAATAATTGTACAACCCCTACGCGTTTCGCATGCAGCTTCATCAGGGGGAATCGTTCAGATTCTTTAATAGTTCCGTTCCCATACGTGCACTTAAACAGAGTGACACGTAGGGGTTGTACAGTTATTAAAGATCCTTTTCCTTCATCATTGTTTTGCCTTGGTATGATAAGGTGGCCAGACAGTTCTTCCGGAGGGCCAACAACACAGCATAGAGGGTGAGGCCTCTATGCTGCCTCCTGGCACTGGTTTACTGCCTCTGAATGTGGAGGTTTCCTTATCATGGGTAGCAGTCACTGACAGACTTCCTCCATGAATCTGTCTAATCCCTTTTTAAGAGCATTGGATTCCAACCACAGCAATATTTCTCGCCACGGGCTTTTCTGCATTTGCATTTTCATACCTTGTGTGTCCTTATTGGTTTGTTTATTTCTTTCTTTTCTACATGTGTTTTGCTCCCTGCAGTAGTTACATCGCTGTAAGTCCGGCATATCTGCCTGCAGAAGTCAGGCATAACTGCCCGCAGGTTTTTATGCCAGACATACAGTGCTGTAATATCAAATCAGCCACTAGAGGGAGCAAAACATATGTAGAAAAGAACAAACCCCCTGAAACAACGGGGATGTACAAGTGCCGAAAATGACAATGGGGAAGAGCCCAGGGTCAGTGATGCTACAAATTAAGCGGCTGTTGTTGTGAACCATTAAATATACAGCGTGTGGGTCAAAAGATGGCAGTGGACAAGGCGGCATTTTGTTAGTGGGAACACTGACGACTGCTGCAAGGTGATGAAGGAACAAGGCTCGGAGCCCCCGCAGGCATTTTCCAGGGAAAACCAGTCCTGTGCTAGTTTGGTGTAGTGGTTAAGAGCACGGACTCTAATTTGGAAGAACTGGGTTTGATTCCCCACTCCTCCACATGCAGCTGCTGGTGTGACCTTGGGTCAGTCATAAGTTCGTCCAGAGCTTTCCTTTCAAGGGTAGTCCTCGAGAGAGCTCTCTCAGCCCCACCTACCTCACAGGGTGTCTGTTGTGGGGAGGAGAAGGGAAAAGGATTGTAAGCTGCTCTGAGACTCCTTCGAGTAGCGAAGGGTAGAGTATAAATCCAAGCTCTTCTCTTCTTCTTCTGTGTTCAAAGAGGCATTTCTAATAGCAGATGACTCTCATTCCCCTTCAGAAAGGTAAAGTTTATGGTGGGGGAGAAGGGGGGAATCGATGGGGAGGGGTTGAGCATGGAGGGGTCAGGCACTTGTGCATGTGTACGCACACATTTTGTGAGCATTTCAGTGTCTGACAGTAATGCTTGCAAAATTCCCCATGGGTTCTAGGTAAGCATAGAGATGCTCACCTTCCAAAACAAACAACAGGGAACAGGCCAATCTCATTCCAGTTCCAAATGCACAAAGCTTTCTCATTCTCACAACCACTCATGAGGAATTTAACCTGAACTAAATCAGGAAGAATCTATTTGTGTAAATCAACTTAAATCCAAACGAGCGGCACCAACATTAGAATTATATTTAGGTCTTACATTGCACTTCAGAGCATTCAAAACATTTCACATATGTTATGCTAACGTCGAGTCGTGGTTATGATATAATTCCCATTGAGACTTTCCAATTGTGCGTCGCCTGGATTGTACCATTACAGACCGTGAACTCACCTGATTGAACATTCCTCCATACAAAACCCAAATAAATCCACCCACGTAGAAAATTAGCTCTGGGGGAGAAAGACTCTTCCCCAGCCTTCTTCCTGAGAATCTAATTTTCTATGTGCAGGAATTGGGGATGTATGTGGAGGAGCCCAGGACTGGACAAACCCCTCAGCCATAATCTGAAGGCACAGGCTGAGTACCCAATGACTTAGCTGTGTACTAAAGCCTCATGGAAACTTCAAATCTCTTTTCTGCCATGAAGTTTCCAGGAGACTTTAGGCATACTCAGGGCTATTTTTGGGCAGGAACACACAGGAGCAGAGTTCTGGCTGGCTCTGGAGTTGGCCACGCCCAGCAGGAACTTATTAGCATAATAGGCCACACCCAACAGCAGAAACTCATTAGGATTGGCTACATTAGGGGTGTGTGGCCTAACATGCAAAGGAGTTCCTGCCACCAAAAAAGCCCTGGGTTTTGACAACAAACTAAGCAAACAGAATAAGAAGCAAAAGGTGGGTGTGGCTGGATGACCACACTTCTGGTAACATGGGGATGTGGCCTAATAGACTAATGAGTTTCTGCTGTTGGGTGTGGCCTATTGTGCTAATGAGTTCCTGCTGGGCTTTTTCTACAAAGAAAGCCCTGAGCATACTGACCTACAGTTACAGGGTTGTTAGGTTTACTGAGATTATTTTATCATCTGAAAATATCAAGCCCATGTTTTCAACATATTTGGCCTTCCAGGCAACTAACAACTCAGTTGAAAAAAGCAGAGTAAACAAGTCAGAAAACAATACAGCAGATGTAACTGGGTATTTAAAATTCATAAGCAGATCAATATTTATTCTTCTTAAACACCCTGAGAGTATAGAAGTCTAACCTGATTATTAAATGGTAGTTGAGTCAGGACCAGCTAAATGTCTCTAGAGAGAAAATCCCCAGACTGGAGCACCAACACAAAGAAGGCCCTGCGTCTGAGAGCCACCTACCTAAATTCTGAAGGAGTCCCTCCCCCCACACACTGTCTTCCCCAGGCTGAGAGTTTTGGTGATAATCTCATTAGACAGGGAGGTTCATAAATGGCTTGGAACCTCCCTTATTAATCTGCACAGATTTTAAGATCGACTTCTGAAGCTCGGTGTAACCTGTGAGGCTAGACAAGTGGCCTCAAAAGGCAGGGCTTATTCCATGGTGGCCCCGAAACTACAGAATTCCCTCCTTGTATAACAATGGTTTCTGCTGAATTATAGGCACCTGGTGAAGACTTTTTTGTTTTCCCAAGTATTTTTCCAGTAATTAGTTAAGAGTAGGAACTTTTTCGTTTGAAAGGGTTGTTTTATTTTAAACAATACCAATTGGTATTGCTGAAAAGGCTCTGTTTTTATGAGAAAGGAGCAAAGGTTCGGTAGTGCCTTAAGGACTAACAAAATTTGTGGCAGGGTAGAAGCTTTTGTGAGTCACTGAAGAAGGGAGCAGTTACTCACGAAAGCTACTATCCTGCCACAAATACTGTTAGTCTTTAAGGTGCTACTGGACTCTTGCTCTTTTCTGCTGCTGCAGGCTCACACAGCCAGGGCTCTTTTTGTGGCAGGAACTCCTTTGCATCTTAGACGACACACCCCTAATGTAGCCAATCCTCCAAGAGCTTACTGTAACCCCTGGAAGAAGAGCTCTGTAAGCTCTTGGAGGATTGGCTACATTAGGGGTGTGTCGCCTAAATATGCAAAGGAGTTCCTGCTACAAAAAGAGCCCTGCACATAGCTACCCATCTTGATCTGTTTATTGTTTCTATCAGTGGCTGCTGCTATTCTTCTTTCTGCTGCTGCTATGATTTTAGTATTTCTTATTGTTGATGATTTTATTGTTGTCTGTTTTGCGATCAGGGGTCGCTTATTTTTTGTAATGGCTTCTGCTATGTCTTTTATCTCTTTTATTTATTTCAGCTATATAGCCTGGAGAATTTCACCTGGCCGGCGGTATACAAGTATTTAAGTGAAGAAGTAATGTGTTCAAAGTACTTCAAACACTTCTAAGTGCTACCTAAATGTCGGTTTGGTCCATAAGAATAAGACGAAGTGCTACTTCGTTAACACTTAGAGTTTATTGATTAGGCACTGGACTAGGTTTATCAGTCTCCAGGTGGGGTCTGGAGATCTCCTGGAATTACAACTGATCTCCAGACTACATACAGCACATGTATGTATTCATTCAGGGCTATTTTGGGGCAGGAACGCACAGGAACAGAGTTCCGACTGGCTTCCGAGTTGGCCACGCCCAGCAGGAACTCATTAGCATAATAGGCCACACCCAAGAGCAGAAACTCATTAGAATTCGCTACATTAGGGGTGTGTGACCTAACATGCAAAGGAGTTCCTGCTACAAAAAGAGTCCTGGATTTTGTCAACAAACAAGGTCAACAGAAGCAAAAGGTGGGTGTGGCTGGATGACCACACTTCTGGTAACATGGGGGTATGGCCTAATATGCTAATGAGTTTCTGATGTTGGATGTGACCTATTATGCTAATAAATTCCTGCTGGGCTTTTTCTACAAAAAAAGCCCTTCATTCATTCATTCATTCATTCATTCATTCATTCATTCATTCATTCAAATATGTATTCCAATTCTCCAGGAGAAAATGGCTACTTTGGAAGACAGACTGCATGGCATTATACTTTACTGAGGGCCCTTTCCTTTCTAAACCCCACTCTCCCAGACTCCACCCTCAAATCTCCAGGTATGTTCAAATCCAGAGTTGGCAACCTTACCAGAGATATTGGCTGCTTTGGAAGGTGGACACCATAGGATCCACCTTGCATATCTCCAGGAATTTACCGGCCTGGAGCTGAGTTGGCAACTCTGGTTTGGAACGATTATGTTTCTATTTAAACAGGGTTATGGACTTGTGTTTATCGAACCTATTGTTGTCGAGGTTGTTTAAAATGTTTTTTTTGATCGGTGCAATAAAAATATGAAAATAAATTTTGAGACTGGAGAACAAGATGAAACGCACAGCGGGACTGGACTCCTCAGTGTGCGATCCTCAGCCTGTATGTCGGGCCTCAGCCGCACGTAAACACGAGCACAACGATGGGAGGAAGAGAAAACATTGGAAAGAATCTCGGGAGTCATGCAACTCATTCTTTACAACCTACAACGGCTCCCTGGAGGATCTATATGGATGGGGGGGGAAATCTTCCAGGAATGCAGCTGCGTGTTTGGCTACTCAGTTCTAACTAAACATTTGTCTTTCTGCTCTCCTGCAGCAGAACTTGGAGCAATCTTGTGAAGATATACGTCCCAGCTTTTAAAGAGATAATTTACTGCCCGTCGGCAGCTGCAACAGATTGAGGATGTCCCAGGGTATTACAGTCCAGAAATGTTTAGAGCAAGCTGCAACAGGCAATGTTGGCCGGCGAAGGGCCATCCCCGATGTTTGCTCCTATTTAAAGTCTTTAAAAAACCCCTATAGATTAACCCCCCCCCAAACACTTCCCTTAAATTTGCAATCGCTTCGTATTCTTGGATCTCTGCAGCTTCAAAACCAGACGCCAGCTAAGCAAGATTATTTCATTGTTGAATTATTCGCTAGTTATAGGAACTGCTTGAAAACCACAAGCACGAAAAGAAGAAAAGTTGGTCTATAAAGAGAAGCATGTGAGTGAGCAGGGAGGGACAGGCGAAGGAGGCCAGCTGAGCACCAGAGATGTCACAGTGCACAGTGGCCACACCAGCAGTTCTGCAGCCCTGGGCCCAGGAGTGAAACTAAACCACCTGGCCTCCCACGTGAATCTAGATCTCCTGCGAATTCTGCTGTCTTCTCCAAATGTCATCGTATGTTCATTGCACATCATACATGGGAACTCTGAAGACAGTCTAATCCATGGGATTTCTTGAGACATCTCCAGTAAATAGAGCTGCCAGCTCTAGGTTGTCGTGAACAAACTGTGATTTATTTGTAGGGCTGCCAACCTCCAGGTGATGGCTGGAGATATCCAGGGATTATAACTGGAGGCAACAGAGATCAGTTCATCTGCAGGAAATGGCAGCTTTGGAAGGTGGAATCTATGGCACTGAACCCCATTGAAGTCTCTCCCCAAACCCTGCCCTCCTCAGGCTCCATCCCTGAAAACTCCAGGTATCAGAGATGGCAACTCTATCCCCTGAGACCAGTCCTTAGAAAAAGCCCGTTGAAAAGTACTGAGTCAGATACATCGTTGAGAGATGCAGACATACAGGGCAAGCCTGCGGGCTGCTTAAATGCACAACAACAACTCCACCCACGCACAGCCATATACCTGTGATTGGCTATTTACATAATCCCATCTCTGATAGGGTTCTGTTAGGACCCTGGACAGCCAATAGGCAGTTACCAGGATCCTATGTGTCCATTGTTCCCTAGATCGAAGCTCTGGTCTCCTCGCTGACCGCATGTACAGGAAAGCCACGTGTTTGGTCTCAGTTGGTACACAACACCCGTATATGCGTAAATCTTGCTCAAACTGCTGGTCTGGGTTATAAGATTGCACATATTTCCAGGTCGACCTCTGCATCTTGAGGACTAGAAACTTGCCGGTTCTTCCAACGAAGCAGAAATTCTCACAATGCTGCATTACGTACCCAGTGTCAATGCCCAGTGCTTGTGGAACTTTATTTCAGAATAACAGACTATTCACATCACGTGCTCTTTTGAGCCTTGGAGGAAAACGTGTGCATGTTTGGAGAGCTGTGTGCATGTTTGCATGTCTGAGAGAGGTCTTCCTTTCACATTTCATGAACTTCTCTCACAAAGCCATCCACTCACAGCCAAGCCACCTATGAGAGTTCCTCCAGCCAAGACGATTTATTATTGACTCAGGGCACCACCCTTCTGATCTTTTACAAACCTTGTCGCTTTGGGTCTACTTTGCGGGTACTTTGTTTCATGTCTCCGTCTCTATTTTGGGGCATTTTAAAACAGCCGTTTGTAAAACGTCCGACCTAGTTCCCACTAAGCCAATGGGAGCCTGTTTACGTTGGGTATTTATACAGATGTGTGGCCAAGCAAGGCTCACTGGAGTCTCAGTTCTGAATATAGTAACCTCAGTCTGGAATTCTCTGTTGCACCCGGAACAAACGTAGCTCAGGAAGAGCCTCCCGAGTGTATTCGAGAAAGTGAGAAACAGATTTTTAAAAAGGCCCCATGCTGGACCACTGATTCCTCCTAGCTTATGAGACAATACAATGCTTTATATCTATCATAGTATATGTTAAAGAAGATAAATTATGTTGTATTTTACTTTGTAGTGAAGAATACTTACGTCTGAGGAAGCGATAGTCACGAAACGAAGCGAAGAATCCGGAGCCTTCGTTATGCGGCTTGTTGTGCTGTTTGCACTTAATAAAGTTGTTCTTGCTTGCTATATACAATTTTCATGTTAATATTTTGCATAATTTTGAGATACAGCGTTTCCCTGGCTTTCTTTTATGTATTGTACCACTGATTCCGGCACAGTCTCTCATCCAGCATGAAAGTGCAGAAAAAAGGATTTGTGTCATGGATAGGGTTGTCAATTACATTATGGACAGAAGCAGTGGCTTCCCCCAAACGCTTTTTTAAACTGGAAAAGCTCCTTGGTGAATTCAGTCTTCAAAGTTACACTGAAGTGAAGTAAGCTAACTAGGGTTGCCAGCCTCCAGACATGGCCTGGAGATCTCCCAGACTTACAGCTGATCTCCAGGCTGCAGAAATCAGTTCCCTTGGAGGAAATGGCTACTTTTGAGGGTGGACTCTATGGCATCATACCCTGCCGAGGTCCTTCCTCTCCCAAAAACTCTCCCCCCCAGGTCACAGGCCCAGAACTCCTGGAATTTTCCATCTTGGGTTGGCAACCCTAACTCAGCTAACTGAAGCAATTTCATTGCCTTCATGGCCAAGTCTGTATCTATGTTTTCTGCTGGTTTCCTTCCAGCTGACTATAGGTGATAGCAGGGCTTTTTTTGTAGAAAAAGCCCAGCAGTAACTCATTAGCATAATAGGCCACACCCCTGTCAGCACATCTCATTAGCATATTACGCCACACCCCCGTGCTACCAGAAGTGTGGTTATCCAGCCACACCTACCTTTTGCTTCTTATTCTGTTTACCTTGTTTGTTGTCAAAACCCAGGGCTTTTCTTGTAGCAGGAGCTCCTTTGCATGTTCAGCCACACACCCCAAATATAGCCAATCCTAATGAGTTTCTGCTATTGGGTGTGGCCTAATGCTAATGAGTTCTTGCTGGGTGTGGCCAACTCGGGAGCCAGCTGGAACTCCGTTCCTGTGCGTTTCTGCCCCAAAATAGCCCTGGGTGATAGGGATGGTCCCTGCATTCTGTGATCTGTCCCTGATAGAGCCGTGTCCTCATTCTTCCTTTGTGGACATATCCCATTAAAATGTTGCTCATATGAACTGCGAGCATCATCACCCTTCAGGGTTCAACTCTAAAGGTTAAATCAATGAATGAAAATGGCAGCATCTTGTCTCTAGTGCACACGTCTGCATGAAGACTGTATGCACGTGTGAGCCTATGGCAACATGCAGTACACAGCCTGCCTGCCATTTTCACAACCTTCAGTGGCACAGTAAGGTTATGCTCTTGCTCCCTAGGGGGAGATTGAGTCTGTAGCACACATGTTCTTTAGCTGTCGACTCTACAGGGAGGTACGTCTTGGAATTATTTCTCCATTACTTGGTATGATCCCTGGCCACATAAACACAAATAAAGCAAGGTTTCCCTTTTTTTTTTATCTGACAATAATTCTAAGATCACATGTCAAGTTGCTAAATCTTGTGCACTAGTTTTCAAACCACAGGAATTGCACCTTAAAAGGTCTTAAATTCAATTTGTTTGTTATTGTATTTTATGTCTGATTAAATTGCATGCTGGTCTAAAGACCATAATAAACAAACAAACAACTTTCAGTGGCTGAAGTACATTTTGATAACATTCTATGGTTGTGGTCACACGCACCAGAAAAACCGGGGGGGGGGGAGCGAGGCTGTTTCCTCCGGAGGAATTTGACCTGCAGTTGCACGATCACACCTCCCTTTGAAGCTGTGGACGCAGTCCGCTCGAATCCACATTTGCATTTTTAAATCAGTCGCCTGCTGCTGTGACGCTGTCTTTCTCTATCCTTGTTTGAATGTTGTTTGGAGAAGATTCTTTTAAAGTAGTGCGGAGGTGCGATGACAGTGGAGCCGCCCCGAAAGGAGGAAAAACATATGTGGATGTGCAAAAGTATGCTAGCACTGTTGAGGTGTGAAAACAACACCAAATGTGGACAGCTTTTTTGAAGACGGAGTCAAAAGATGGGGACACTGGTGGGAAAGACAAATGCAGATTCTGCCTCCGTCAGAGCGTAATCAGATGCAACTGTGGGTGGGTTGGGGTTTTTTTTGTGCCATTGTTTCCCCCATGCACTTAAACAGGGGATCGATGAATTGCCCCTCCACACAAAGGGCTCCGTATGGAGATTGTGATGATGTGCATACTGAGAAGGGGGACAAAAACAATGGCATAGAGTCGGAATGGCCTGATCAGACCATCCTGACACCACGAGAGCGCATTGGAGTGATCAGACAGGGGAAAGTCCATCCATGGCCCGTTGCAACCTGTTTACTGCTGGATTTTCCCCGGTGTCTTTTAACTCCGCTTCTCTGGCAGAGCAGGATGGATTGCTGATGGCTGCGGGGCGCTTCCCAGATGTTGTTGTCTGATTACGCCCTTTAAATCCACCCGGCATTCGCGCCTGTGTCGGGTCTAATTGTGCGTATGATCGTGGCCTATAGCGTGCAACTGCCTTATACTGAATCACGCCCTTGGTCCATCAGAGTCAGTGTTGTCTACTCAGATGGACAGCGGCTCTCCAGAGGTCTTTCACATCACCTACTGCCACCAGATCTTTTCACTGGAGATGCCAGCGATTGAACCTGGGATTCTCTGCATGCAGAGCAGATGCTCTACCACTGAGCCACAGCCCCTCCCCTATCTTTGTGATGTTGAATTAGAACCTATTTCTGAAAAGACTGAAGTGCAATTTTATGAAGAAGAAGAAGAAGAAAAAGAAGAAGAAGAGAAGACACTGGATTTATACCCCGCCCTTCACTTGGAGTCTCAGAGCGGCTTACAAACTCCTTTCCCTTCCCCTCCCCACAACAGACACCCTGTGAGGTCGGTGGGGCTGAGAGAGCTCTGACAGAAACTGCTCTTTTTTCAAGAACAACTGTGCCAGAACTTGTGGCTTGCCCAAGGTCACATCAGTGGGTGCAAGTGGAGGAGTGGGGAATCAAACCCGGTTCTCCCAGATGAGAGTCCGCACACTTAACCACTACACCAAACTGGCTCCTATTCACTTATACCCTACTTATCTTCCCAATGGGAACACAAACATCATTCTCCTCTCTTCCGTTTTGTCCTCCCTAGAACCCTGCAAGGTAGGCTAGGCTGAGAGTGAGCGAGTGGCCCAAGGAACAAATGTTGTTAGTCATTAAGGTACCACGAGATTTCTGTTTTATTTTGGCCGAAGGTCACCCAGGGAGCTTCCATGGCAGCGGGGGAATTCAGAACTGGGTCTCCCTGAACCTAGTCTGACACTTTAACCACTACACAATGCTGCCCATCATCTGGACCATCTGGAGTGCCACTGGCCATACAACAGGCAAGGAGAATAGGTGGGGAAAAGCCATGCAGCTGCCCCTACCTCCTAGTTCAACAGTCAGTTGGAAGGTAAATCTGGCAACTGTGAGATGAAGGCAAATAAGCCTTACAAATGGGCGTCTCCTTTGTGGGTCTTTGCTCCCTTGGCCGCCCTCTTGACCCAGAGTGAACACATGAAGGTACCTTATACTGAATCAGACCACTGATCCTTCAGGGCAGCCTGGAGGTCTTTCACAATAGCTGCCACCTGATCTTTTTAGCAGGAGATGCTGGGGACTGAACCTGGGACCTTCTACACGCAAAGCAGATGCTCTACCACCAAGCCACAGTCCTTCTAGCATTAATAGTTTAAGTTGGTCTGGGTAAGCCCCTTTCTTAATGGAACCTGGGCCTCTATTTGATTAGGTCTCTGCCTACTTAGTATGCTGGAAGCACCAGCCTTACTGCTATGGAAGCATAGGCCTCCCTATTTATCTGAGGCTTCTGGACTATTGTAGGTTTTGGACATTTCCCAAGCCATTTGAATGAATGAAACTGCAGCATATTTCCCTACGGTTCTGGATGATTCGGCAGTGGTTGGGTAATTTGACAGTCAGACCTTTCCTGTCCCCTGCTCTTGTGGCTAATTTCACCTCCTTCCTATGTGAAGCTTGCTGCCAATGGGGTGCAGCTGTAATTTTAATGTGTCACTGCAGAAAACACTTAACATTCTTCAGTGTAGGGTTTATGGAAAATCCTTGTCTTGAGTCATAAACAGACCTAATGCCTTCCAGCTGTTCTCTTTCCACATGTCCAAACTCCAGTGTTGATGCAAACATTCAGGAGTGGACCCACAAAGCACAGCTAATCCACAAACAGGAAGAGGTGCTCTTGCACAATGTAAATGGTGCTCTGTCGGCAAATGAAGGGGTTCAAAAACTGAAAGCATCAGATAAACAGAACCGTAGCAGTGAATCTGCCATGCCCTCTCACTGGTTTTCATTCACATGTACAGTGTTATCACAGGAAACCCATTCTTCTTGCTCGCTGTGAAAGCCCGTTCTTCGGGCTTGCTGTGCATAGCACTGATTGGCCAAGGACTGGTGAGTCGCTTACCCACTTCATCTCTCCTTCCCAAAGGAGTTTTTTCAATTTAAAAACAACAACAACTAATTTTTGGAACAGGTAGTGGTGGAAATCCCCTTGAAGAAGGAAGTGGCATGACTACTAAACCATTATACAACTCACTGGCCCTGTATGTCTTGACATCCAGGTTGAAGACAGAGTAGATTTTCCCCATTCTGTTCCCTTATCGTTCTTAACATTTGCACAGTGTTCATCTCCGCCTTACTTCTGATTTAACGAGGAGAATTTCTAAAATTAATTCCAGATTGGGAGCCTGCCCAGTGTGCTGCTGCTTCCCTGCCATATCTTTTCAAGCGCACATGCACATTGATAAAACGATGAGAGAGAGAGAGAGAGAGAGAGAGAGAGAGAGAGAGAGAGAGAGAGAGAGAGAGAGAGAGAGAGAGAGAGAGAGATGATTATTAGTGATTATAGAAGTTTCGTTCCGTTATGTGTAAACAGGGCTATTTTAGGGCAGGCACACACAGGAACGGAGTTCCGGCTGGCTCCCAAGTTGGCCACACCCAGCAGGAACTCATTATCATAATAGGCCACACCCAACAGCAGAAACTCATTGGGATTGGCTACATTGGGGGTGTGTGGCCTAACATGCAAAGGAGTTCCTGCTGCAAAAAAAGCCCTGGGTTTTGACAATAAACAAGGTAAACAGAATAAGAAGCAAAAGGTGGGTGTCGCTAGATGACCACCCTTCTGGTAACATGGGGGTATGGCCTAAAATGCAAATGAGCTGTGCTGTCAGGGGTGTGGCATAATATGCAAATGAGTTTCTGCTGTTGGGTGTGGCCTGTTATGCTAATGAGTTCCTGCTGGGCTTTTTCTACAAAAAAAGCCCTGTGTGTAAGTAATACAGTCCTATGTATATAACCCTGCACACCCATACACATAGTTGTTTCTGATTTGTATGTTACATCTGTGTGAACTCGATGCCTAAACTGCACCGAAACCAGTTTCAAACCTGTTTACCTTTCCTGGCTCAGATCAAGAAACAGTAGCGAGACCTGTAGGTCTCTGGAGTGGCAGGGATCAGGGGAATCTCCAAAACTAAGGTGGTTTCGTGGAGGCTGGGGACATAGGATACAGAAGTGAGGCAGGCTCCCTTTCCGAGGGAAGGAAGAACTCACGCATTGAAGGGAGAACTCACACATTGCTCCCATAGGTTCAGGTTTCTAGTACAGAACTGCAGATGTCCCATTAATGCACATGACGGTCCTGTTATAGGAGCCCTTGAAGCTGTTTCAGCGGGGCGGGGGGCGGGGAGAGTTATTAAATTGCTCAAGTCCAAACCAAACAATCTTAAGGAAAGTATCTGCTCAGAAATCTTGGAGAGTTTCTTCTCCATAAGGAATGAGATTCTGGCCAGTATCCAAGCACCTGTGCATGGAAACTGGCCCTTGATACTCTTCATTCCTGCAGCCCCTTCCAGCCCCCAGAAAGACCATTCCTGGGGTCCCAGGATCCAGGGGAAAGAACAGCAATGTGAATCACTGGGCTGGAGTGAGGAGGGACTAAGAGATACAACTCACCTCTTTCCTCAGCTGAGTTGTGCTTGTGGAAGAAGAAGAAGAGGAGGAGGAGGAGATTGGATTTATACCCCGCCCTTCACTACCCAAAGGAGTCTCAGAGCAGCTTACAAACTCCTTTCCCTTTCCCTCCCCACAACAGACACCCTGTGAGGGAGGTGGGGCTGAGAGAGCTCTGACAGAAACTGCTCTTTTTCAAGGACAGCTCTGACAGAACTATGGCTTGCCCAAGGTCATCCAGCAGCTGCATGTGGAGGAGTGGGGAATCAAGCCCGGTTCTCCCAGATTAGAGTCCACGAGCTTAACCACTACACCAAAGGAGAAGTATTCCCACGCCCCCACATACCTTATTTTAGGCTCCCAACCCTGGAATGATCTTTCCAGGAACTAGTAGGGCTCCAGGAACAGATATGAACTTGGGGAAACTCTGCATATACAGTCTGCCTTTCTGTCTGCCTTTTTCCGTGGGAGTCAAGGCATATTACAAATAAGAACCGTTCAGTCGATCGGCAAGCAAATTACAAAGTATGATAAAACAAAGTCTGAGTCCGGTGGCTCAACAAAGTTTAATTCTGGGTGTAATTCTGGTTATTCAACTCCGACAGCAAAGTTTCCTGGTGAAATAGAATAATGCAGTGGGTGTAAAGTTTGGAGTCCACATCAGCAGGTCAAAGGGTATAAAAAGGCTTTATTTGAACTGGAGCAGACATAGGGTTGCCAGCCTCCAGGAGGTACCAGGAAATCTCCCAGGATTACAACGGATGTCCAGATGACAGAGATCAGCTCCCCTGGAGTAAATGGCTGCTTTGCAGGGTGGACTGTATGGTACTTGTTATGGGACTGACTGAACCATTCTGGGTATGTCACCCCAGAGACTGGCTGAGCTTGGAGCACAAGAACAATAGCTTACCAGGACTCTGCAAGTAACCAGTCAAGTAGTAATGTTATGCAAATAGCCTACCACTGGGAGTGGGGTGTGCTTGGGTGTGGCAATTGCATGCTATTTAACAGAGCTGTGGCTCCGGGGTCTTGTCTTGCTCTTGCTGAAATCACTAATAAAGTTGAGCTGTTCACTAGACTCGAGCCTGCTCATCCATGGAACCCCCACTATTTAACAGCACTATATCCTATTAAGGTCCTTCTCCAAAATCTCCAGGGATTTCCTAACCCAGAGTTGGCAGCTCAAAGCACAAAACGCCACAGACAGGCATCCATCTTGGAATCAAGCCTGAACTAGCTCCACCTTATTCGGGAGCAGGCCTGATTGGACTGCTCTGCAAAAAGTATTGGCCAGTAGGTAGCGATTAACAGGAACTGGGCAGATGACAGGTATGAGGAAGACCACTCAGTCAGCAAGAGGAGTACAAAATAGAAGAAGAAGAAGAAGAAGAAGAAGAAGAAGAAGAAGAAGAAGAAGAAGAAGAAGAAGAAGAGGAGGAGGAGGAGGAGGAGGAGGAGGAGGAGGAGGAGATTGGATTTATACCCCGCCTTTCACTACTCAAAGGAATCTCAGAGCAGCTTACAAACTCCTCTCCCTTCCCCTCCCCACAACAGACACCCTGTGAGATAGGTGGGGCTGAGAGAGCTCTTTCAAGAACTGCCCTCGAGGGAACTGCTCTTGTCAGAACTATGGCTTGCCAAAGGTCATCCAGCAGGTGCAAGTGGAGGAGTGGGGAATCAAACCCGGTTCTCCCAGATTAGAGTCCATGCACTTAACCACTACACCAAACGCTACACAAAACACTACATAAAACGCAATAGAGATTCTTAATAAAACAAAATACTGTAGAGTGGCTGGGATTTAGGGTTGACAGCTCCTGGTTTGGTGTAGTACTTAAGTGTGCAGACTCTAATCTGGGAGAACCAGGTTTGATTCCCCACTCCTCCACTTGCACCTGCTGGATGACTTTGGGCAAGCCATAGTTCTGGCACAGCTGTTCTTGAAAAAGAGCAGTTTCTGTCAGACCTCTCTCTGTAGTGAAGGGTGGGGTATAAATCCAATCTCTTCTCTCCTTCTTCTCTGGTTGGAAAATCTCTGGAGATTTGTGGGTGGAGATAAGGAGGGTAGTGGGAGCAGGCTTCCCAAGAACTTATCGTAATTCGGCGGGGGATGGATACGTCTTGGCAGGACAATTCCCGGGGGTGGTGGGGGGGAGATGCAGCACACAATGCCGTCGCCAGGAAGTGATGCCGGGCGATGCTCTGGCAATGGGGCTGGGAACTCGATGGTACCATCGAGTTTCCAGCCCCACTGCCAGAGTGCCGCCCGGCATCACTTCCTGGCGACAGCATCGTGCGATGTGAGTGTTCCACAGAGGAATGTTCTGGCCGGGGACTGTGTCCCCCCGCTGAATTACGGTAAGTACTTGGCAACCCTAAGTGGGAGGGGCCTCAGCAGGGTATAATGCCATAAAGTCCACTCACCAAAGCAGCCATTTTCTCCAGAGGAACTGATATCTGCATCTGGGAATCAGTTATGATTCTGGAAGATCTCTAGCCCTCTAGTTATAATTCTGGAAGACCTTTAGCACCTGGAGGTTGGCAACCCTGCTAGCAGAGTTGTTGTCTAAGCTAACAAAACAATCAATGTAAGAAAAGTTTATCTCTCAAAGAATTATAATGAGCTGCTCCATTATAATAGAGCTCTTCTCCCTTTATAAGAATGCCCTCCTGAGCAGTCCAATACCCTCTTCTCCAGCAGAAGAAAGATGCATCCTTAATGATTGCGTGGATCAAGGTAGAGTTAAATATTTCCATGCCCAGAAAGGGAATGGCAGGTTAAACAAGGCAATAATTTCTTAATTACTGAAGAGGAAAACATCAATAAACATTGGAAACCAGCAGCTGAAAAACCCTTGCCTAGGGAAACAAATAAAGCCACGGGCTTTGATTGCTAAGGTTCGCAGCAGAGATTACTTATTTTGGCAGGCATGTATTCACATCTTACAATGTGCAGCTCTTTTTAGCGTGCACTAAGCAAAACCATGTGTCCTTTCAAGGGAAGCCGAAATCCACCCTGGGGTGTGGGGGGAAGCAAGGGCCAGGAACTAACAACCCAGGCTGAGGGCAGAATTGCACTTTACCTAGATATACCTGTCACTCACTGAAGGACAAACTAGATGTCATGGTGTCTACAGGTCCAGCCCTTCAACGCCAATGCTATTCGAGAGATGAATTTGGCCCTTTAAAAATGCCATCAGGGCCTGTTGCTGACTGGGAAACTGACCCACTTCAGAGATTTAATTTCTAGTGATCTCGGAGATGGAAGATTGAAACCTGAAGAACTGACAGTCCCAAGTTGCCTTTGGGCTTCTTCTCTGTGGCCCTGCCACCTTCCTGCCCAACAAAGAATCTGTGGGTTTGGTGAAACAACTGAGCAAATGCTAAATGCAGATTGGCCTTCTAACAATCTCAAACGCTTTCTGTCCACCTAGCACCCCCCCCCCGGCTTCCTGACTTGGAAACATTCCCCCCCCCACACACACACACAACCTTGCCTTTGACCATGTCTTTTGTGCTTTTAGATTCAGGTGAGTGGTTATGTGGGCCTGAAGCAACAGAACAACGTTTGAGTCCAGTGGCACCATGGAGACCAACAAAGACCCAGAATTAAACTTTGGTCCTGGTCACACGGTGCATTTGCCCCGCCGAAGGCACGGTAGCCCTGCGGGGTTTCTGGGTGGGTTCACACAAGCACAACTGGGAGGCGTAGCATTCCCATGGCCAACACACAGCTTCCCTCCGAAGCGGCGGAATAAAATACTACCAGGAAAGGAGCACTAGTTTCTGGAAATCCCGGGGCAAAGGCCGGCGTCTGATCGCGGGAGCGCCAGTATCCCGCGGCATCCGAAGCCCGCCCATGTCCCGGGGCAAACCGGATGTTGTAAGTTTCCATGGGATGCACACCACCACCAGATGGCGCATACGCACCCCCCCCCAATGGTGCATGTGCACATTACACCAGCACGGCTTGTGTGCTCGTGCTGCGCTGCTTTTTCACCCCACTGCAGTATCGCGGTGTGATCGGCGCTAAGAGCTGGAGTGTGACAACTCGATGGATCGTGTGATCGGGCTACCACGCCTTATTTTGCTCTGGGACGAACAGCCACGCCTCCCCCCCCGCATTTTCTGGCCTGTATGACCGGGGTCTGTGTTGGTCTTAAAGGTGCCACTGGACTCAAACGCTGTGCTTTTATCAGCCTTTTGTGCTTTAATGGCCTGAAGTCTTCCTTTGCCTGCCAATCTTCCTGTTCCTGCTTCATCAACTCTCCCAGATCATTCTACTCGAACCCAATCTCCATTGTCATTCCTAGACTCCCTGGAAGCCTCATCCTTTTGTTTAAAGGCCCTCTGAAAAATATGTTCCTTGCCTCCCCCTTCTGCCAAGGGCTGAAACCCAAACCTGCAGCTCTTTCTCACAAGGCGGTGGCTGAAAGCTTCTTTCTATTGAAAGAAATGGGCCCGATTCACACAGATATGGAAGCTAATATGGACCCGTGTGAGAGACAGGTCCAAGTCCTGCCCATTCCCTGAAGCTACCAATCTATATATCTAATTCCCAAGTTGCCCCCTGCGTGCAGATATCTAAATCCACAGATTGGGGGCACCTGGGGGCAGGGAGATTTTTCTGCACACATGGGGCAGTTCCCAGGTGTGCAGAAAAATCTGAAAACTTGGAAAAAATACAGGGGGGATATTTAAATCCCCCAAAAAGTAAGAGCATTCCCTGGAGGTTGGCAACCCTAGCAGTGCCTGCAAAGGCTCCTCTGGGGGTGGTCTCACATTTTTCATAAAAGGATCTGCTCCTGTGGGATTGTTGCCTGCATCTGCCATCTAATAATAATAATAATAATAATAATAATAATAATAATAATAATAATAATAATAGTAATAATAATAATAACAACAACAACAACAACAACAACCTTTCAATTTATTAATCGCTCACCCCGCGCACCTGCAGGCTCTGAGCGATGTACAGTTACTCTTTGAGACGTGGGACGTGGGACTAACAATGTTATATAAGGGGTAGGGAGGACAACATGTAATTCTTTAATTCCACACATACTTGCAGCTGACGGAGGATTGGTCTCTGCCTTCGGACTAGTCGTGTTCCGATTGGCGTTTTTTCAGTCGGCTGACTTTGGTGACATCAGGCTTTCAGGACTCTTCGTGTCACAGCACCATACTGCCACCGCCTGGCCAAATCAGCCCACTGCAGGGCTTCTTGATGCCGAGAGAGATTCTTCCTGGCTTCCGGTCTTCGTAGCAGGACAATCCGCCGTTAGCTAACACCTCCCCCATGGGGGGGTGGGGTTTGGTGTGCCCACCCTCTCTAAGGAGTGGTACCCTTTTTATCTACTTGCCAAAGCTTTCGAATCGCTGGGTAGACGACGAGCTAGGGACACAGGCTGGCAGCTCACACCAGCGCGGGGCTTGAACTGACAACAGTTCAGATGTTACTTATTAAGCAGTGGGATAAATCCCCCGCGCCACCACTCCCCTGTCTTGTGCTCCCCAGCAGAGAGGGTCTCCCGGAGAGGAGAACAGCATGTGTGAACGTGCCTCTATAAAACAGAACCACAAACAAGAGCGCATGAGCTGTGAGAGGGAGAGTGGTGCAGTAGTTAGAGTAGCAAGCCAAGGCCAGGGAAGGCACTCTGCAGCATGGGAGATCCCTTTGGCCCAGTTGCAGCGAGGCAATACGGCCAGGGGATTGGCACACCTCCTGAGTGACAGATTAGGGACCTAATTGATTTGGGAGCGTGTGGAAGGTTCAGGGGAGAGCCACACCAAAACAGCATTATATATAAGGAGAGATGAGCTTTCGTGAGCACGCACACTTCTTCAGATACAGTGAAATGGAAATTACCAGTCCATACATATAGGCAGAGGGTGAGCAGTAAATTTGCTTTAATTTATTTAAACGTTTATTGAAATGCTTACATTTAAATTTAAAACCCATATATTTAAATGTTTAGGCTCCCTGGTACAGTATGAGCCAGCCTTGGCAGGGAGGGCGGGATAAAAATCGAATAAATCAAATTAAATCAAACAAGAAAACAAAAACTCGCTCACAGCCAGCTGGAGACAGCCCCCCAAAATTCTTGACTGGCCTTAAAGCGACCGGATAATCCCATAGTGTATACAGGCTAATACTCACACATGTTATTGTCTAAATAAATCCACAGATGCAGACCAAATGTCATGAAATGAGTTCATATGAGTTTCTGGTCTATTAAAGGCAACTTTTTCTTTGCCCTTCTTTCAATACGTGGTGTAGCTATTGCTTTCCACTTTTGAAATTTATTCATTTAGCTATAACCAAGGCTTGTGAGATTCAAAGCTTTTGTCCTTTGAGAGGTTCCAGGAAGAAGGAATGTATCCTAACATTGCAGTATGTGGATTAACAGCCAGTGAACATTCTAGGGTAAAATTAAAATGTCTATTAATTTCTAAACAAAATGGCATGCTAATAGGACATGCCCACACTCTATAGGCCTAATTTGTTCTTCACTGTGAACATCCCCAACAAATATAGAAGTCTGATAACCCCAGTTTGGCTGTCTAGCAATTGCAGAGAAGATTTTTTTTGTACTAATTGTTAAGCTGAGGTCTCAAAAAGTTTGTTTGTGGGGTTCTACTGACCCTGACACAATCATTTCTCCCCTCCAGGCTCCCCTTTGCTTCAAAAGAGACCTACGTTCACTTTCATCCTGTCTCTCAAACGCTTCCATCAAGGAGCCCCACCAAATGCACAGCGGACCAGTCCGCCCTCAGCAGCCCCTTTTACCATCGGGCTGAGGCCCTTCAAGGCTTTCCTGTGCAAGGCGGGAAAAGACGACGAAGCTGGTGTGTATGGGAGGTGGGGAGTGCTGAATTCTCCACCTCCCTGCAGAAAGCCTGGCAGATGGCCTGTCACTCTTCTGCTGGATGTAGGTCCGTGGATTCAGGCCCCCAAGACGGACACTTTGGCCTCTTCCTGCCTCGCCTGGGGAACACCGCTCTTCCCAACACTGCACCTCCGTAGTCCAGAGAAGTCGTGGCCTCAGGCACCACAGGACTGGCAGGCATGGTTCGAGCACCCTTGAAAATGCAATTGCCATTTAAACCTGGGTTTTTGGATTGTCTTTCATACCCAGCTACAGAGTCCAGGTCAGGATAGATGCTTGGAGATCTGCCTTGGGGGAAGGCTCACTCCACAGTGTGAAGGAGGGATAGCCATCCTGCCACAGAGACTCACTCGCTGAGCCCCTCGCTCCTCAAGCCAAGAATCTGCAAATGCTAAGCTCAGTCCAGAGGAGCAGGTCCACACACGGATGTGGAGGGGGACTAGCAGTGTAGCTGCTGCCACAGAAAAGAAGCCTTCATGAAGGATGGAAGGAGACCAACGTTAGGTTAGAGCAGATAAAAGGAAGTACTTCTTCACCCAAAGAGTGATTAACACACGGAATTCACTGCCACAGGAGGTGGTGGCAGCTACAAGCATGGACAGTTTCAAGAGGGAATTAGATAAACATATGGAGCAGAAGTCCATCAGCAGCTATTAGCCACAGGGTATAGATGGGAACTCTCAGTCTGGGGCAGGTGATGCACTCGATTCTTGGTGCCGGAGGGGGCAGCAGTGGGAGGGCTTCTGGTGTCCTGGCCCCACTGCTGGACCTCCTGATGGCACCTGGTATATTTTGGCCGCTGTGTGACAGAGTGTTGGACTAGATGGGCCATTGGCCTGATTCAACATTGGCTTCTCTTATGTTCTTATCCTGAGGCGTTCTGAGGTACCACCAGTGAAAAAGCCCTGTCTCCTTCACCTGAGCTGGACTGCTCTGGGCTAGCCATGACGGAGGAACCCACTGTGGGTTTCATGGAACATTAACTGGGCTCTTAGCTTTAAAGCAAAGCACCCCCACACTAGGATTGTGCAAAAGGGAATGGTTTTATCGCTTGCTACACATAGATTACCATAGTGGTACCACAAGTGCTCCCCATCTGCTGCTTTTCCTTTGTCCTCTTCACCTTTGTCAGGCCCCGCCTGGGTTTCTGAAGGTCTGTCGCCCTCGGCCATTGCCCCCACTGGCCCTGGGAGTGGCGAGAGGCCTCAGAGTTGGGCGGGAAGAGGTTCAAACATCACCCTCCTCCGCTGCCTGACTGGAACACATCTGGAATGGACTCCAGAGCCCAATCTGTCTTCCCTCCTGACCTCCACCCGACTGCTCCCTTTTATACTGTCCCTTCCCCTCCCAACTCTGCCTCCCTCCCTCCCTCGCAATGGCTCAGTTCTGCCTCCCCCACTCAGCTGGTTCTTTTCTACAGGAGGCTTGGCTCTCCCTTCTCCTGTGCCTCTGGGTTAAAGGGCCCTCTCCCTGCTGCACTCCCAGCTTAAGAGCTGAGCCAGAAACCCTTGGCACAGCTCCCAATGGCCCACCTGTTCCTTCCCCTGCTGTCCTAGCAGCGGACAGCCCTCGGTCCTTGAGTCCGGCAACCAGACCTGTTGGAGCTTTTTCCACCGAAGCACCACACTGCGGCATGCCTTATCGGGTAGCCACTCCTGCACTCGCGCTGGGATTGTTGCCAGTGGTCCCTTCCAGGCAGCGACTGTCAGCCCTGCCGCACTCCTGCTGACCCCTGGGCATTCATCCAGTGAGTGCTGTGGGCCAGGTATCTCGCTTTTGTCTGGGCTTGGGGGGACTGGGCCCCTTCTTGTTTCCCTTGGGGGGGGAGGGTCAGGCCATCCTGGGCCCAACACCCTCCCTTTGCCCATTGACCGGCAGGTTGTCCCCAAAGACTCTGGACATCCCTTTCAGTTTGGCTTTCTGTCGGCACTGACCTGCTTTCATCCAGGTCAGTGTTGAATTGTAAGGCTGCAGGGAAGTAAAGACAAATACCATCTTAATATCCTTGGGTTGTGGTCTTTCATCCGAGCCATACATAATAAGAGTTCGTGGCCTACTACTAACTTGGCGTGTTCTAAGTACAGAGATGGAACGCCCCCTATCGAGCAGTGCATCCATGGTGTGGCTTCGTAGCTGGACTTACATTACCAGGGCTGGCGCCTGGGGACCCATCATAGACGCCTTCATAGTAGTCTCCCATCCCATCTCCCGCAGCAGTCTCCCTTCTTCTTGAGACTTGGATTTGTGTGCACAACCAACTCAAGCCACTACTTCCTGCCAACGGACTTGTGCTTCAGAATTTTTAAAGTTTTCACACAGCTGAAGATGCTCTTCATGCGACAGGAGTGACATGGGGTCGGATCTGGGTAACAGCAGAGATTGTGCCACATCGTACGACAGGAGCCCTGCAAAGCCATGAGGAAAGTGAGGGTCAGAGATCAGGCAGGACAAAGGAAAAATCAGCCATCCAGGCCCAGCAGCAAAGACTGTCCATGGGACCTTCCTAGTGCTTTCTCGAGAGTGGACCAACAGTCAGGGCTCGTGTGTGAGATGTCTCTGAGGCCCAGAACTTCCCCTGGAGTTCTGCAGTTTATCTACAGAGCGGTTTGCGACATTTCCCCCGTTCATCTCTAGGTGGGCCACAGGAGGGCTTGACTAATGTGAGGGGGGGCCAAGAAGGAGGAGGAGAAGGGCCACTCCTGTATCTAGCCAAGGGCATCTGGATGGAAGGGAAGACAGACGGACAGACATATCTTTGTGTCGGCTGTTCAGGATTAGACTAGACATCTGAACTACATGGAGGAATTGCTTCTGGTCCGCAGGTTCTAAGGTGGGGTCCCAAACAGGGCAGATAAACCTGCAATCTGTGTGAAGGGGCTTTCTCAGACAGAGCCCTCTTTGGTCTGTGGCAAGGTTGGCACTTGAAGACTTACCAGCCTCTTGGGTGGTCTCTTTCAGCCATATTTCAGCAAAAGATGGGTCCTTGGGATACTCAGGCACCAGCTGAGGTGACAGATGAGGGGGGTCTTGGCGTGCAGCCCCATTTTTGTGGACACTGGGCTTACCTGTCTTTGGCAGGCGTGCCAGGATTTCTGGGGGTCCCTCTCTGCCCCTCCACAGGTTATACAGGAGGGCAGAGAGGCTTTGCTTGATGTCGTCATCCTGGAGAAGGGGGGGAAATGCCCCCAGTTATTCAAGTCTGCCTTTTTCTCTCAGCAAGCTGCTGGGAGGTTTGCCTCCCTCTCCTTCCCTCCAGTCCTGCCCGTGCTTGCTTAACCCAGGTACTCCCCTCCTCCTCCCCTAACAGTTCCTGCGCCCAGCCCAGGAAGGAGTAGAGGAGGACGAGGCCTCCCTCCCTCACCCACTCCTGGCCCAGGCACAGGGCATTCTCCCAGGCAGCCTCCATGTTGCCCTTCCTCTGTTCGTGGGTGAGGCGTTCCCGGAATGCCTGAAATCAACAAGCTGCCCTTTTAGTCCTCTCCCGGCCTGCCCCAGCTGAAGCCGAAGCTGTGGAACCCCTCTGGAATCTCTTTCTCTGGGTAGCCCGGCCCCCTGCCTGTCCTTCGTCCCCTGCCTCATCCCCTTACCAAACGGCCAGCTATTCTTCTGGCTGTTCTAGTCAGGGCCAAGCACACTGATGGTGCCCGGAATTCGTAAAGGAATAAAAGACTGACTGTTGAGTGCGGCTTTCCTGAGGCAGACGGAGAGCGCAATTTCTCTCTGCACACTGCTGCCTAGAGAATTCCCACTGGCAGCTCCCAGCCTTCTTGGAAAGGGAGAGGAATAAAGACACACACACCCCTTTACCCTGGCCCCTCCCTCTCATGAGGACATCACCTTTCTGGCACCCCCAAAGACGCCACTTAGCTCACCCACATGGATGAGGTGGAGGTAGCCCTCCTTCCACGGCTGCCCTGGCTCCTCTTCCCACTGGGGCTCCTTGGTCTTGCTGCTGAGCCTTGAGAAGAAGACGGGAGGAGCTGATGTTGGGCGGCCTCGCACAGAACAGCGTTGCATGTTTCTGGCTGCTCAGGTAATGGTAGGGTTGCCAGGTCCCCCGAGGGGATGGGGAAAACCCCGCTTGATGGGTCTGTTACCTGCCGGCCTGGATCGGGCCGCTGGGGGGAACCCCACCCCCAAAATGCTGGAATTGCAGAGATGTGCCTGGCATGATGATGTCATTTGGAGGTGACATCATCACGCCAGGCACGTTGGGGAGCACTCTATCATTCAAGGGAAAACTCTATGGTTTTCCCTTTAATTATAGTTGCCCCGCCCCTAACATGCCTGATGCAATGACATCACTTCTGGGTAATGTCATTGTCGCGCGCACGCTTTGCGCACATCGAAGAACTTCAGGATGTGACCCTGGGACTAAAGTAAGACTCAGCAACCCTAGCTAATGGGTGGTTGCCACAAGAAGCTGCTTTACTCGAGTAGATTGTGTTTGTGTCTATTGGGGTGAACTGATACACTGGGGCATTGTCTTTTGGAATATATGTTTTCCTCGGATAGAAGAGAATTGTGGGTTTTCCCGCTCCTTTAAAGGAGGGCGAGTATACCTATTGGAGAGAAATTGAGAGTCGCTGTTGCAAAGTTTCCCCCCCTCGAGCAATAACAAGATATAAAAATATAAAAACAACTTGGGGTCTGTCTCTTGCCTGTGCTTACCACTGCTAGGAACTCTCAGAAGGCTTTGCTGTCACCCTTCAGCCATCTCAAATGAGCAGGAAAGAGGACACAGGTGTCTCGCAGGCCAGTTGAACAGTATCCCCCTTTCCTCTCTTTCCCACCCCCCAATCCAAAATATTCCTCTTAGCACATTGTTTCGCTGTGCTTACCACTGCTTTCCAGATGGGCGGGAAGGGAGGGAGCAGGTATACAGTGAGATCTGTGACTCAAGGTTGTAATATGATTGCACCGAATTCAGAAAGGAGGTGACTGGCGACTGCAAAAGGCTGCTGCTCTCCTGATGTCCAGCTAATTCCTCCTGCTTGCACAGCTGCATATTGTACAGCTGGTCCATGGTCTCCATGGTCTCCTGATGCCGGCTTTGGGGTTGACCCGGGATACAGCCATCTGCACCACCAGGTGGCCCACGGCAATGTTGTCAGGGATCTATTGGAAGGAGAAGAAGAGGCACCTCTTGCAAATCCACAGGTTGCACAGGAGCTCCGATCCATCTTCTCAGTTATAGGGTAGAGCCCTCCTTGAAGATCTACCACGCTAGGAACTCTCAGCGGGCTTTGCCATAACCCTTCAGCCTCCCTTTCCCTGGCCCCATGCTCTGCCCCTCGATCCCATGGCCAGCCACCCTTCTGCCAGAACTGATTGTCCAGCATGTCCCGCCTTGGCTGATCTGCAGCATAATGGGAGGCGAGAAGGAAGAGCAAAGGGGTGCTCAGCATGATCTAACTCTTGCTACAAAGGCACGGTGGCTCATCTGCGACTTGGGCATGAAGCCCAGGACAGAGACACCTCCTTGCACAACCCTGCACACCTCCTTGCACAAGGAGAAGCGAGGAGAATCAAGCCCTGCATCCTTCAGTCTGAAAGAAGCAGGAGGACAAGAAAGGGGAGATGGAGGCAAAAAGAGTCTAGAGTGGCCACGGACTTTCTTAGCTGAAGCCATCCCAAATGAGCAGGAAAGAGGACACAGACGTCTCACAAGCCAGTTGAACAGTATACCCCTTGCTTCTCTTCTCCACCCCCAGTCCAAAGTATTCCCCTTTGCAGAGAGGGGAGACGGTCCCAATGTCTGCCACACCTGCATTGAGGGGGGAAGTCTTGAAGTGACTTGGAGGCCAGAGGCCCAGTCCTCAGTTCCGCCCTCCACTGTGGAAGAAAAGGGGCTGGGGCTGCCCCACTTCTCTTGCTCTGCTCCGTAGCCCTTGGAGCTAAGCCCTGTGAATGGGAGAGGTGGGGGGACTTATCTTGAAGGAGGGCAGATGGTTTGCAAACTGCAGGAGAGAGCTGCCGAGGGAGAGGGCTCTGGCACTCACACAGCCACCCCTCTGCTTTGCATCCAGTAGGCCACGTGCTGTGGAAGCAAGCGGCATCTTTTCCAACAGGGGCTCTGCTCCTGGGGGATTGCTGCCCGCATCCATCCTGTTTTTGTGCCCCCAGGGAGAGAGATTGGGGGAGTGGTCTCCCAGCCAGGTTGGCCCTTTCCAGGAAAAAGGTGAATAATTTTAACTCTACTAACCAAATAGCATAGGCATTTACTTTTTCTCATGGGAAAATGCTGTTTTGCCCAGCAATTACCATTCTTTGTTTCTGGAACTTGCATGTTTGCTTTGTTCAGTGGTACTTGCTTCCAAATCAGCCCGTAAGGGAGTAATTTCGCCAAAGTAAAAATCTTGCACAAAGAGCCCAACAAAAATCCGTCTGTTGTCTCTAAGCAGTTATAATTCAGCAGTGCAAGATCGCATTGCTTTGAGAATGCAAGGTTTTGGATTATACTCCTAGATTGTACAAGGGCACACCAGCATGTCTGAATTGTTAGTTTGCACATTGGTTCGGGAATGACATGTGATAAATACGAGACAGCACACTGGAGGTCAGTTCAAAAGTGATTTCAGCTTTATTCAGCTCCAAGTTAGACCAGCTAAGGACTAGACCAGCTAGACAAAATACAGTCCTAAAACAGCAGTTTATATACAGTTCTGGCTGAAGTAGCCACGCCCATAATACCATAACGCGCCAATAACTTTCGAACAAGGCAGCCAATCATAATGTGGTTATAAGGACCAATCATATTCCATAGCAAGAGCCAATCAAAGATGTTCCCTCTATGAGCCCTTTGATTGGGCAATACAAGACAGTTCTTGAATCCGCATAATGAGCACCTGCTCGCTTATGCTGACCTTATGTCTCTGAGGACATAACAACTCCTCCCCCCTTAGATGGAACACACTCGTAATCAGACAAGTGGGGAGGGGCCCTTCTGCTTCGTTGTGACCGCCTTAACTCTGGGGCTTCAGGTGGATCAGGGTCTGCACTAGATTCAGTGCCAGGCACTGCTGGGCTGACAGGCTCTTCAGGGTCCGAGAGTGCAGGGGTCTGCCCTGCCTCAGGTTCTTGACGAGAACCAGCAGCACTCACCTCGTCCGGAGGCAAGTGAGACTGCTCCCTGGGCCTGAAGCAATCTCCGATCTCGATCTCCTGGTCCGCAGGAGACCATCGCTGCCGGAGTTGGTCTATGTGGCGGCGTATCTTTCGGCCGTCAGATAGCCTCACCACATACATCCTGGACCCTAGACGGTTGGTGACTTCGGCGGGAAGCCACCGGTGCCCCTCGGAGTAGTTTCGGGCAAAGACCCAGTCCCCGGGCTGGAACTCCCTGGATGGTGTTGGCGATTCGGCCCGTACAGCTCTGTTGCCATCCAGATCCGGGTGCAGGCGGTCGAGGAGGGTTGTCAGTTTCCTCCCCATAAGCAGCTCGGCCGGGCTTTTCCCTGTGGCAGAGCTCGGTGTGACATGCTGCCACAGGAGAAAATCGGCCACTCGATGGTCCCAGTCCTCGCCAGGCAGTTGGGCGAGGGTCTCTTTCGCAGTCCGAACCATCCGCTCTGCCTGGCCGTTAGAAGCAGGATGGAACGGGGCTATGGTGATGTGCCGGATTCCGTAGCCCTCTAGGAAGCCGGCGAACTCCCTAGAGGTCAGTTGAGGGCCGTTGTCACTGACCACAACTTCAGGTAGCCCATGGGTGGCAAAAAGTTGGCGCGAAGCCTTTATTAGGTTTGCCGATGTTGTGGACCTCATGGGGACTACCTCCAGCCACTTTGAAAAAGAGTCCACAACCACCAGGAGCATTTGGCCGTTGATTGGCCTGGCAAAGTCAAAGTGCAGCCTTGACCAAGGCTTTTCAGCTCTGTACATGGGTGCTGGTGGTGTGTGCGGAGGGTCAGGCCGTGACTGCTGGCAGCGCACGCAGCCTCGAACCTTCTCTTCAATGTTCGCATCGAGCCCAGGCCACCATAAGTACCCCTCGCCAGGGCCTTCATGCGAACAATCCCTGGGTGCCCGGCATGTAGGGACTCGAGAACCCTTCCTCTTAGTTTGGGGGGAATCACGACTCTGTTTCCCCAAAGTAAACAACCCTTAACAAGGGACAGCTCAGACCTTCTGTGCCAGAACGCCTTGAACTCAGGCTCTGAACAGACACTCGGCCACCCCCTCCACACCCAGTTTAAAACACGCGATAGTATCAAGTCCTTCTGGGTGAATTCGGCAACGTCCTCGGACCGAAGTGGAGACTCCGACAGTTCATCCAAGGCGCAAATGTCCGCTGTAGGAGCCGGATCGAACCCAGTCTCTGGCAGAGGACAGCGGCTCAGAGCATCAGCGTGCGCGATACATTTTCCAGGTCTGTGTTCCAAGTCGTATTCGTACGCCGCCAAGAACAGGGCCCATCTCAGCATTCTGGGCGACAGAATGTTGGGTGTGGGGCGGTCTGGGGCAAATATTCCCAGTAGCGGCTTGTGGTCAGTCACCAGAATGAAATGGCGGCCATACAAAAAGTCATGGAATTTTTTGACCGCACTCACAAGCGCCAAACCCTCTTTATCAATTTGTGCGTAGTTTTTTTCTGCACTACTCAATGACCTTGAGTAATACGCAATTGGCGCTTCGGACCCGTCAGGCATTACATGGCTCAAAACTGCCCCAATACCGAATGGCGACGCATCAGCCGCCAAAACCAACATTTTACCCTCATCAAAATGAGTCAGTACACTGTCAGAAGTCAGTAACGCTTTAACATTTTCAAACGCCTTTTCTTGTAGCCGTCCCCAAACCCATTTTGCGCCTTTATTCAACAATCGATGCAAGGGCTCGGCTACTGAAGCTTTGTGGGGCAGAAATGAGTGATAAAAATTGATTAGTCCTAGATAGGCTTGTAACTCCGTTTTATTTCTAGGTCTGGGTGCATTGTGTATAGCTGCAACCTTTCCGGGGGTTGGGTGTACACCTTGTTCATCAATTTTGAACCCAAGGAACTCGACACTTGAGACCCCAATCGCACATTTTTCCCGTTTTACTCGCAACCCAGCCTTATTGAAACACTTCAGAACACTCCGGACCCTTTCCAGCAGCTCTTCATCACTTTTTCCCGCAATAAGCACGTCATCAAAATAGGGAATTACTCCCTTGATACCTCTGAGCAACCCCTCCATTAAACCCTGGAAAATCCCAGGTGCGACATTAACCCCGAATTGCAGGCGCTTAACTTTAAACGCACCTCTATGCGTAACGATGGTTTGTGCTTCTGCAGCATTGTTATCTACGGGCAACTGTTGATATGCCTGGGCAAGGTCTAATTTTGCAAACACCTTGCCTCCCCCAAGAGATGCAAGTACATGGCTTATTACCGGTACAGGGTAAGAATGTTGTTGTAGCGCCTTATTGATTGTGCATTTATAATCAGCACAAATACGTATGCTTCCATCAGGTTTGACAGGAGTAACAATAGGCGTTTCCCATTTGCTGTACGGAACTGGCTCCAAAACCCCTTGCTCTAGGAGCTTGTCAATTTCTATTTCAATCTTGGGTTGCAGTGCTAACGGCACCTTCCTATATTTTAGCCTGATAGGCCTAACATTTGGATCCAACTCAAATGAAACCGGGGGACCTGTATAAGTTCCCAGCCCTTTTGCAAAAACCTGAGGAAACTCGTCATACAAACACTTCCATTTATCATGACATACCGTATTAATACCAGAAATAGCAATGCCTAATGGCTCAAACCAATCGAGCCCCAATAGGCTTACCCTGTCCCCTTCGGCAACAATCAGAGACAGGGCCGCCTTACGCTCTTTGAAACGGACGTCAAATTCTGCCTCACCTGCCAATGGGATTCGGTGCCCTTGAAAATCGGCTAGGCAGGCATCAGTGGGCAGGAGGCGGCGGCGGCTGCGGCTCGGAAAAAGACGATCCAACGTGCACGTTGAAATGATGGTTCTAGCCGACCCGGAATCGACTTCAAACGGGCAGGGAATTCCGTCGAGGAACAAGGTGACGAAAATCTTCTTCCTTCGGGGTGCTCCCGTGGTGAGGACGGACGATGAAGAAAGGTTGGACGACAGGGTCGGGTTCTGGGACGACAGGGATGAAGAGCAGGTTGTGTTGACCTTGCTTCGGAATTGAGAGCGCTGTGGAGGCGACGTAGGCGGCGACCTCTTCGACTTGCAAACTCTGGCGATGTGCCCCCGCTTTCCGCAATCCCGACAAACCAACCCTTTGGCCCAACAGGTGTCGCGCTCGTGCTTCCCGCCACAACCAAGGCACTGACGCGCTGGCGCAGTCTTCACTTGGGTTCGTGGCTGGCTGCTGGAACAAGGCTTTCGTACGTCATCCACGGCGGCCGCCGGCTCACGGTCCTCGACCTGTTGGTGAATGCTGGATTCAGCTGCCGCAAGCCGCTGTCGCACTTCTCGCGTCGACCTTTCAGCAGCTTCAGCGGCGATGGCTTCCTCGAACGCGACCTTGAATGTCAGCGTCTTTAGGGCGAACAGGCGTTGTTGCAGCTTTGCATCGCTGTGGCCGCAGACCAGCCGGTCTCGCAAAGCTGTCTCAAGATCTGCGAAGTTGCAAGCCCTTGCCAACTTCCTCAATGCCGCCACAAACTCAGCTACTGATTCGCTGGAGCCTTGCCGCCTTTCGTAGAACGCGTGCCGAGAAGCGATCTCTGAAGGCTGCGGCGCGAAATGAGCCTTCAACTTCTCCGTCAGGGTGGCGTACGGCACGGTCTTGATGTCATCCGGCGTGACAAGTGAACGAGCAATGTCGAACACCTCTTTGCCACACGAGCTAAGCAGTGCAGCTCGTTTCTTCGCGGCATCCGTCACCCCGCCGCTCTCGAGGTGAAACTCGAACCGGGTGAGGTATGCCTCCCAGTCCTCGGTCGCGGGCTCGAACGGCTCGAACCGGTGCTTGGAGCTCATCGCGGCGCTTCCTGGGGCGGACGGCCCCCTCGGAAACTCGCGGTCGATCGGAACTTCCTCCGTGGTGTCTCAGCGGGGCTACCTACCCGCTATATCCCATCCTCGTCGCCAGTTGATAAATACGAGACAGCACACTGGAGGTCAGTTCAAAAGTGATTTCAGCTTTATTCAGCTCCAAGTTAGACCAGCTAAGGACTAGACCAGCTAGACAAAATACAGTCCTAAAACAGCAGTTTATATACAGTTCTGGCTGAAGTAGCCACGCCCATAATACCATAACGCGCCAATAACTTTCGAACAAGGCAGCCAATCATAATGTGGTTATAAGGACCAATCATATTCCATAGCAAGAGCCAATCAAAGATGTTCCCTCTATGAGCCCTTTGATTGGGCAATACAAGACAGTTCTTGAATCCGCATAATGAGCACCTGCTCGCTTATGCTGACCTTATGTCTCTGAGGACATAACAACATGACTTTCAAAACAGGAGTATTGATTTAAATTAGTGGTTTAAATTGGCTTTTTTAAATCTGTCCCACTTTACATGGAACACCCAGAAACTAAAACCATAGCGCTGCACTAACGTATCAGCCTGCAGTATTTCAGATGTATATGGACTGGCAGTTGGAGTCATCCACAAACTTGTACCCCCTGTTTTAAATTATTTTTTATTAATTTGGTTATAAACTAAGAAAATCATTGGCCCCGGTCACACGAGTGGGAAAATCCGCACTGGAAGGGAGGCATTTTAGAGGCGGAGCTAAAAGCAGAAAGGGCCCGGGTAGCCCGGGCCCGCCATTTGCGGGGACGGGCGGGAACAAAGAGGCCGGCCGGAAGGGGGAAGGGGGGGCGGGGGCGCGGCGGGAAAAAGACGCGCCTCCTCCCCCCCTTTCCCTGGCCAATGGGGGTCAGCAGGGCGGTCGGGGAGGGGAGGCGTTAAAAGCAGCAGGGAAGCCGCTCCCCCTCCCCACCAGGGAGGCAACAGCATAGTCCCAGCGAGGCAACATGACATTACTGTGTTACTGCACATGCGCGGGTCACGGATGGTTGCTGGATGCCACGGGCTACTGGCATATCTCTGATCAGACGCCCACCTGTGCCGGGCATCTACCGGAAGCTACTACCTTTTCCCAAGTGCCTTGTAAATCTGCTTCTTCCGGCAGACAGTACGGGTTGGAGACGGGTGCCCTACGCTTCCCGGATGTTGTGGTATGATTGCACCCGTTTGATGCACCCTCAATCCATACCTTTCATGGGGCAAATCCTCCGTGTGGCCGGGACCATAGTGGCTTAACTTCTGATTGATAGGAAGAAAATTTATTGGTCTGCCTGTCAGTTGCATCACTCTGGCTGCCTCCCTCATTCTCCTTGAAGCTCATTTTCGGCTGCCCTAACTGGCAATAGACCGTTTTGTCTCTTAGCCCTGGAAAGCGTAATGGGCTTTATCTATGTTTTTAAATAATAGGCTATACAATGAGTGTGTGTTAAATATAAAACTGAAGGCCTAGTGTTTGTACTTGCACGATGAGGAATTGTGATAAAAACTTAAGATACAGTAAGCAGATAGCTTTGATGTGATACAGAACTTGAATACTGCACACACAAGGCACCGTCTTGGTGTTGTAATCATTAGGTGCATCTCAGCTCTAGAAGTTACACGTCTGATTGAATTTGCTTTTGGAAGAAGATGACAAGCCAAGTCTTTTCATAAAGAAGAACAGGGTGTGGCTCAGTGGTAGAGTGTCTGCTTTGCAATGCAGAAGGTTGGTTCCTGGCATCTCCGGTTAAAAGTCCAGGTGGTAGGTGATGTGAAAGACCTGCACTTGAGACCCAGGAGAGTTGTTCCCCAGAGCAGAGTAGAAATACTGATCTCGATAGGCCAGTGGTTTGATTCAGTAGAAGGCAGCTTCATGTATTCAAAGATCAAAGGCTGGAACTTAACTCACTGTTGTATAAAGATGCTACTTGTTGGAGTGTGTGTACAATTTTTGGCTAGTTCTGGTGAAATGAGATCTAGAGTATAGTCCAGTGGTCTTCAGTCCATGAGTTTGGGACTCTCAAGTGGGCTGCAGAACTTTGTCTGCTGGGTCACAGGACTTTAGAAAGCTGCCATTTTTCCTGCTTTGTGGAAGGACATATGCAAACGTGCATGCAGAGAAAGCAAAGGCACCCCATATCCTTCCCACCTTGGCTTAGATATTTAGCGGAGCAGCAGGATGCCTCAGAGGCAACATCACTCAGCAATGGGAAGGATTCCTTGTTATAATGGGCAGGTTCAAAAATCCTCAGTCCCCCACAATAGCTTTCCCTTACCTTCTTGTGGTCTGGCTGCTCTCTGATCCCACCAGTTTGTCTAGGTGAAAACCCCCCAGAAAAATCCCACCTACCCTACAGACTTTTCCCAGTTTTTTCTGATGGGGATATTTTAGGGAAGCATTAAAAAAAAAGTATATGATTTTTGTTTTGGGAATGATTTAAAGGCTTTTAAAATAAGGTTTTACTCAATATACAGTATGATAATTTTATGCAAGACAGTCTACTGGATCCCTTCCAGTCCAGTTTTCGCCCTACCCATGGGACGGAGATGGTACTGGTTGCCCTGGTGGATGACCCCTAGAGACATCTGGATCGAGGTGGACTGGCACTGCTTATACTTTTTTTTTTACAGCGCCCCTAAAAGAGGCATTTTTTATTTTTATACATAACAAACACTACAAACAATCAAAACATACAATATACACAAAACCACACTACAAAACATAAGACAACATTTAACATTCATGGGGGGGATACAAGTTCTAACATCTAACAGTTAATCCAATTTTTCCACCTTACCATAATTGATACTAATACCTTTTACATGAGCTTCTCTATACTTTATCTATCTTGCTAATTTTTAACATGCATATTAAAAGTTAATACTAATTTTTACTTCTCTCCATCCTGCCCTTTCTGATTATACCAATCATAAAAACGTTGCCACGTATTCTGAAAAGCTGAGTCATGACTCGGCACTGCTGATACTTCTTGACGTGTCAGCGGCATTTGATAGGGTTCCCTTTATTCATCTGAGTCAGATCAGGCAGTTGGCTCCATATCTCACCTCCCCCACCCCCGGGATCTGGCTACAGTGACCCATGCAATGGTCACTTCCAGACTGGATTATTGTAATTCTCTCTATGTGGGGCTGCCCTTGGTTCTGCTCTGGAAGTTGCAGCTGGTGCAGATCGCAGCAGCATGTGTGTGGACTTCGTTGCCCGTGCGGATGTGTATCCACCCTGTGCTGCGTGAACTGCAATGGCTGCCTGTTGAGTACTGGATCCGTTTCAAAGTGCTGGTGCTCACCTTCAAAGCCCTATACAGCCAGGGGCCTGCATATCTGCAAGTCAACCTCTTCCCGTGTGAGCCCCAAAGCTCTTTACGATCTGCTAATCAGCATCTCCAGGTGATCCCCGGTCCAAAGGACATCCATCTTGCCTTGACTAGGGCCAGGGAGTTTTTGGCCCTGACCCCTAACTAGTGGAATAAGCTCCCATACGAGATCAGGGCCCTGCGGGACCTTTTACAGTTCCGCAGGGCCTGCAAGACGGAGCTCTTCCACCAGGCTTTTAGCTGAGGCGGCAGGCCATCCCCCCTCTATTGGACCTCCCCTTCAGCTGGTCGGCCCTGTGTTGTCATCTGGGAACCCCAATGGGTTGAGGTGCTGACTAGAAACATCGGAATATTATTGTATTTTATCTGATGAATGTTAATTGTTTTTAACTGTTTGTATATTATATTGATGGAAACCGCCCTGAGCCTGCTATGCGGCGAGGGTGGGATACAAATTAATTAAAAAATAATAATAAAAGGTCCCCCTAAGAGCAAAGGGAACAGCTCTGAGGACTCTCTGCCAGCCAGAAATTTCAGTACTCAACAAATGGCAGCCTAGACTGGGCCGTTCCACATTGTAGGCGGGAGACGACTTCTGTGAATATTCCTCTATAAAACAAGATGCTCTGGAGCCAAAACAAGAGCCCATGAGCTGTGGTGGTCAGAACAGCAAACCAGGGCCAGGGGAGGCATTCTGCACCACAGTGGGAGACTCTGAGCCAGTTCTTATTTCTCGGCCTTGTTTGCCTGACATGGGTGTTTGTGAGAAGATCATCTGGGCAGCCCTGAGCCCCTTGGAGGACAGCAAGGTAAGAGGGCAAGGAGAAGGTCAAGCTGAGCCCTCCTACCGGACAAGCTTGTTTCCCATGTTCTTCACTGCCACCCGCACTGTAAAGAGGCAGAATCTATAACACATGTTAGTGTGATGTAATGTGGCCCTGAGATTCCACGAGAGAACAGGACTGGCTCCCAGAAACCCTCCAGGGTAGGTGGCTTGTATTGCTCCCAGATGGAGGCTCTTTGGCTGTGTTTCCCCAGGGGAGAATCAGCCAGCTTTGATGCTGGTCATGAGACATCTGGTATGGGGGTGTTCCCAAGCAAGCAATGAGGATGATGCTTCAGTGCGGGTGCAGCTGGGGGTTTCTGCTGAGCCTGCAGTGATACTTTGTCCCCTCCTGGTTCCTGTTTGCACCTCGAGTCCCAAAAGGGGACATATGTTCACCTCCACCTTCTCTCCAGTACACTTACGTCAGGTAGGACCACCAGATGCACAGCAGACTGGTCCTCCTCCTTCAGCAGCTCCTCAGCTTGTTCTTGCATACCCTGAAAGGAAGATGGAGCCAGTGTGTGGGGTGTGGAATCCACCACTCCCAGCCTGCAGAAAGCCTTGAAGGTCAGCCTGTCACTCTCCTGATGGAAGCAGACCCATGGATTCAGGATCCAAGGAGGGACACTGTATCCGTGGTCTCTTCCTGTCTTGCCTGAGGAACATGCCTCTCCTTAAAGCTGCACCTCACCAATTCAGAAAAGTCACTCCCTCAGGCACCACAGGTCTGGCAGGCCTATTTGCCACGCTCTCGACAAGGCAACTGGCATTTAACATACTTGGCACTGGAGGTTCTCTTCACCTGGATGCCTGATCAAGAGGAGCCACAGAGCCCAGGCCAGGATGGTTCTTCTGAGCTGATGGCCCAGGGGAGGCTGACATTTGCAGGATGGAAGAGCAAGCATTAGACACCATGCTGCGAGGGAGCGACAGTCATGCAAACCAAGCAACCAGTCCCTGAGCCACCACCCACAGGCCACAAATGTGCAAACTCAAGGAGGGGTTGACAGCAGTGGAGTTCCTTCAGTGGAACAGCAGCCTCCAGGAAGGATGGAAGGAAGACTGGGCTGGATCCTGAGGCTCTCTGGAAGTGTTTTCCGGGGGCGAAGCAAACAAACTGCTGGAATGATTTCTAGGATGGATTGTGTATGTGGACAGGATGGAGGTTGAAAGCTCCAGTCTGGCTGATCCCAGAGCAAAACTCTTGAGGCCCCACTGGGCAGCCTCTTCCATTCATGGATCAGTGGATGTCTCCCTTTTCCTGGTTCTGCTCACTGCCCATGACTACAAGTTCTCCAGCTTCATCCGCTCCTCCCAGAGCTCCCCTCTGTCTGATTGCTGTGGACAAAGGTTCCCTCCAAAATAGATGTACCCAAGATCCGAGATGATGTTCATCGCCTGGAGGAACTGAGGCGACACCTGGAAAAAGGCTTCCTCCATGATTTCCGGGGAGAGACCGAGGGCAAAACAGAAGAGGCCAGCGCTCCTTGGACACTAGTGGGGCTCTTCCTGCCCCATGTTCTCTCCTTCCTCCAGCAGGTGGAGTTGGGCTCTTTTGCATCTCTGAGACCTGCACACAAGTCCCCGGAGCAGAAACGACTCTATGGGATTCAAGTGATTTCACCCTGCTGTCCTCCAAGGAGGCTGAAGTTGGTTCCCAGTTCCAAGGAGTTTCCAAGGCAATAGAAAATGCAAAATCCGTGAAGAATCTGCCTGCCATAAACACAACCCAGTAAAACACAATAAAACAGGAGGCAGAAGACAAAGCAGAACGCCCCCCTTTCCCAGGCAGTCCTGGGATCTCCCACCCACCCCCTTCCCACGGGGATGCTGGCCCTGAGTCTTGTTTACCTTTATTTCCTCCCCAGCGGCCTCCTTGCTGAATGGGAGGGTAGTGAGGCCCTTGCTGTTGCAGGTCTCGCACACCTCGCTCACAGCCCTCAAAAAGTCTTGTCTGTTGTTTCTGGACCTGGAAGTTGCAAGAGTGAGGCTGTTGGCACAGCGAGGAGAGCCATGGGTGACCCACAGCGGAGGGCAGGGGTAGGATCTACGTTTTCACCAATACTGAAACGTAGTCAATCTTCCTGGAAATGAACCACCCCTCCCCACAACTTCCAAGCCCTTCTTTGGAATCCAGGATGTTCTGCTACTCAAAAAAGGGTACTCAGAATAGCATTTGTGTTCTCCAGCTGGGGGCAGGGGATTCCCGTGGCTGGCGGTGGGACCCCCACCCACCCACCCACCCTGCTGATCGGCCGGAGGGCCCTTTAAATCTTGCCGGAGGGGAGGGAGAGGGGCAGCCACCGGCTGCACGCGTGAACTCACCACTTGGAGTTCAGGCTTATGCAGCACCCACTATTTAAAATTAAAGGGGTTTTGCAAGTGGGCACCGCCGGCACCTTCAAAGGGGCTGCGTCCCCAACTTTATGATGTCACTTATGATGTTGTCCCCTCACTTGCAGCCTCCTGTCTTTGGCTTTCCTGGGCCAAAGGGACAACTTTCCCCCTGCTAAACAAGGCCCTGAGGCGTCAGAGCCTAGAAGGGAGCACGAAGAAGGGGAGGGGTGGGCCTGGCAGCCTCCTCCGGCTCCTGTCCAGTTGCCTTGAGTTCTCGGCACAGACTGGCTGTCCTCTGGATGAATTGCAGCGGGCATCTGCAGGGGCTGGAACCTCTTGGCTGGGGGCTTTGTGTTGGAAGAGGCGAGGTCCATAGGGCAGCCTTATGAAGAAGATTTGAAGACCACCCTGCAGGGGGACAGCTGAAGGACTGCCAGCTAGCACAGCTAGATCGGGGACCGCCCACAGTTTCAAATTAGGGCCCTGCTGTCTCCTGATTGGCTCTTCTGGAGACTTCCTGCTCCTGCAGAGCTTCCTTCTTGTTCTTGTTGTTCTTCCTTCAGCCAATAGGCTAGACACTTAAGGCTCTCTCGCTCTCTCCGCTGTGTTCTATTACAGTGTGTTCAGTGCTCCACCTCCTTTGCATATTTAAACTCTGCCAACACTTTGAGGTCATTCTAACTGTGCTGGGGCTTCTCTCCCTCTCTGTATAGAGGGGCAGGTTTTCCTCACACCCAAAGACGGGGGCAGCAGCAGGAAGCCCCTCCCCTTTCACAGTTGCCAGTTATTTTCCAGCAGAGCACATCCCCTTGTGAGTATCTCTGGGGCAAGCTTCCGAGGTTACCCGTGAGAGTCGGAGGCTTGTTGAGAATCACAATTGTTCTGAATTCCTAGAAAGCACTTTCAGTATGCAAAGTGCTTCACAGTCGCAATCATGCTCACAACAGCCCTGCGAGGCAGGCCGGTATTCTCATCTCTTGCTTCCCCCGCCCCCCATTGCTGAAGTAGAATTGGTGAGGGTGGCTCGCCTGAAAGGAGTTTGTGTCTGCTGTGAGAGTCGAACCCTCAGGCTGCCCCGATCATAACTCAGCCATTATGGCGCCCCAGTTTCCAGGGCCATCACCTGTTTTTTTATAACCCAAACCCATTTCAGACATTTGAGGGCCCCCTGCTCAAGCTGAATTTTGGGAAAAGACTGCACAGCCAGTTGGAGACTGTCCAGAAGGAAAGGTTACTTGAGGGCGCCTGAGGGTAACAAGGAAATCTTCCCTCCTCAGGCTCAGAGGGGCATCCATTGCTTGGATACCAGGTTTTTTGGGGGGGTCCTCTCTCTAAGGAGGGTGGAGTGCGGAAAGGAATGAGATGCCCCTTCCACTACAGAACATCTGGCTGAGATTTCCTCCCCCTCCAAGGAAAAAGTCAGCTGTATTGCTTGGAGCACTGAAACAGATCTTGAGCATCACTTTTTGGATCGTGTTCCTCTGCTTTGGGGGGGCGGGGGTAGGGAGGGAGGACCAAAATATAGGTGGGATCGAAATGCAGAGACCTCACTTAATTTTGCATCCTCCTGCAATCATTTCCCTCTTCTCTATCTAAAAAACCCCTAGCTCTAAATCTCAAACAAAACAAACACCACCGATACAAAAGGAAACAAAACACCTGTAGATACTATTCAAACTTTTAAAGTGCAAGAGAACTACATACAAAGTGAAAGGTTAAAACAGTAAAAGCAAACACCTATATATACTACTAAAACTTTAAAAATCCAAACAATCTGTCTACAAAATGAAATAATAAAACAAGCACAGGAGCCATGCAGAAGAGTGGGGAGGGGGAAGGAGGCCCAGAGTGTTCCTTGACTCGTGTGGTCTCTTAAAAGATGGTGGACAAATGCAAAGAGGTCTTTTTATTATCTGGCAGGAGGAGGGTCTATATCCCCTTGAGCCTTAAAGGAGGGTGTGAGAGACATCATGGAAATAGGGTGGATGCGAAGGAAACAGAATAACTGATGGGGAGGGAAGAGCGTTAAAGAGGCGGGAAGGATCTGAAGAAATCGGCTTCAGAATGGCCAGAATGAAAAGACGTTAGTCTTTGCAGTGTCACAAGACTTCCATTTACTTTTAGAAAGAGGAGGCTGTCTGCGTGTATCTGTATGAATTGCTGTTGGTGTGTATGCCTGGGAGAACAGATTCATTTCTGGAGGAAATGATGCACTGTATGGATTCCCTGCACTGACTCCCTCAATATGTGGCTTGGCTCACTTTATTGAGCATTCTCTGCTTCGTAAGTTGTTATGGATATAGCCAGAGATATAGGGGACAGTTGCTGGACTTGACCAGGAAGAGCACGGAGGGTGTTTCTTCACCAGAAACAGAGCTAGCCTGGCCTCTTGTGCCAAAAAGGGAGGTCAGAGTCCCTGAACAGAATTGCCTTGGAGAGCAGCAAGAAAACAAAGTAGAAATGTAACTAGACAGCCTTGTATAGATTAGAAGCCACCTGACTCGTATCAGTATATATTAGCCCGGGTGTAGAAGCGTCTGAGTATGGCACGAATGTCCAGCTTCACAGGAGTAAAGATATGGTTCAAAGATGGAGTGTGTTGGCTGAGGGCCAAACAATATTCAAATGTATGAGAAACTTATCATTTCTGTTTTTGAATAGCAGTAAAAATGAACTAGTGGATTTTACATGTTCTAAGAAGACATTTCAAGTTTATATGGCATTTGAAGTTATAAGATAATGAGTTAGCCGAGAATGTGCGCCCTTATTGTGCGGGACAGTTGGGTAGTGTTAGGAGATGATATTGAAAACCTATAAATATGAGACGTTGAATTGATCGACAGCTTCTTCTCAGAAGGGGCTCTTTGTCTGTGACTGCTTATTTGAGGGTAAGATACCACTTTTATGGATTCATGTTCTCCTTTTCTTATCTATGTAACAATGATGAATGGCAGGGTTTTCTGTTGATTGAGCCAATGTTAAAAATGCTGAATAGTGTTTTAATAAAAGCTTACAATGGAAGCGGAGAGTCTCTAATAGCATTACTTCAGTTTCAGTTTCAGTTAGGCTTTATTGGCATTAAAAAATACCTTAAAAGGGGATTACTATAAAAAGGAAATAGGGCTTTTTTTGTCGAAAAAGCCCAGCAGTAACTTGTTAGCATAATAGGCCACACCCATGACGGTGCAGATCTGCCCTCACAGAGGAGGGAGAGCTTGTACCTGAATAAACCTTGATCTTAAAGGTGCCACTAGACTCTTTCGGATTGCTAGCTATGGGGGTGTGATGCGCGCGGGGCCTCCCAGGTCCCTGTACTTAAAGGGGCTCCCTTTAAGTGCAGGGAACTGTCTGGAAATGCTCCGCACACCCTACCTCCGAGCGGAGATCGGGCACGCGAGGCCTCCAAGTTCCATGCATTTAAAGGGGCTCCCTTTAAGTGCAGGGAGCCAGCTGGAAATGGCCCCATGTGACCAATCTCTGAGCGGAGATCATGCACACGGAGCCAGTTGGAAATGGCCCTGTGTGGGCGTGCGGGGCCTCCCGGGTCCCTGCACTTAAACAGGCTCCCTTTAAGTGCAGGGAGCCGGCTGGAAATGGCCCCGCATGACCTATCTCCGAGCAGAGATCGGGCAAGCGGGCCTCCTGGGTCCCTGCACTTAAAGGGGCTCCCTTTAAGTGCAGGGAGCCGGCGGGAATCAACCCTACACAGGCGGGTGAGGCCTTCTGGCTCTCTGCACTTAAAGGGACCCCCTTTAAGTGCAGGGGAGCCCTTTTAAGTGCAGGGAACTGGTGGGAAAGGGCCCCCCATCAAGCCCCGCCACCTTCCCATGGCCCATCAAGCCCCACCCCAGCAAGGGAAACTTACCTAGCTTCTTTTGCTCCAGCGGCCCGGACTGAGAATTGCTGGGAGCAGGGGGCTTGGCCAAGCCAGAATGCAGCCGGAACACCGTTCTGGTGGCTTTCAGCCCCAAAATAGCTCTGGAAATAGACATATAAACCAAGCATTTTGCACACTACATAAGATTGCACAATCTTACATAAAACAACTTGTTACGAAGTGTTGCTCAGTTTTGGTAGTTTTTCCTGTCATAGCTTTATAGTTGATTGTAAAAACATGGCTAAATAGCATTACTTGTATTCTATACCTGTAACAAACTTGAAACATTACTGATGTGCACCTCTGGCCAGGAGTGAAATGATCTGATATAGAAAAATGAATGAGATGCCTAGGGCTTCTAAAATGCACACCTGTATCTGAACGAGGCCTGATCCAAGTCACCCAGAACAAAGAGTCTTGCATTACTTCCCCTGCCATATGTTCATGGATTCTCCTAAAATCACATACAAATGCTCATTCTTGGTGTTTCCTGTCTCTATCATGGGTACATCATTTTCTAGAATGTAAAGTTAAAACATGTGCCCCTCAGCTGAATGAAATGTTATGCCTGGGCTCCACCCCTTGACCTCCTGTCACTTGACCCTACCCAGTTCTACCCCTTGACCTCTGGGCTCCCCCCATTGGATACCCTACTGATGAGTGAAGATTTGATATGGAGAAGGCAATGGAGTGAACAAGAGAAGGACCTGGGGTTCACTCACTGACGATCAGTGAGGTGAATCTTTCTGGTAATATGATGGACTCACCAGGGATCACTAGGGCTGTCTTGAGTGACATTTTCCTCCCCTGGAAGTGGTAGCCGGTAGGCCAGGTCTCTCCTCACCTCAACGCACACACAGGCAGAAGTGTTTTGACCTGGGATATGGTAGTCTTAGCAAAGTTGCGGTAAAAAGGTTGACTCCTGGTAATAACCAATTCAATGTTCCCTCTAAGCTGTGGAATCCTCTGAGCAAAAATGCTACTTAGTGAGCTACTGGCATTCAAGTTGTGAGCGAGCGATTTGGCTCCTGCATAAATTGGTTTGCTCTGGAGCCCTCCTTCCTGAGCGAAGAAAAAAATGTGTGAGCCGGAGGCTAAAAAACTGTGAGCTAGCTCACACTAACTCAGCTTAGAGGGAACACTGATAACCATCAGTTTCAGAGGAGTCTTCCTGGCAGTCTGGGGCAGCAAAAGCAGAAGGGAATCTCATTAAGAATCCAGACGGTTTAGTTCAGAGAAGCTTTTTCCATAGTCAGCTCTTCATTTTCCATCAGACTCTTCTTTGTATAAGTTTAGCAATATTTCCTGAGTCTTATGGGTAGGAAGAAGGAGACTGGATGCTTGTCACATTGTCTGGGTAGAGGCCATGATCCTGTTTGCATTGAAAGGCAGGTTGGACCTGTAATTTAAGCTGAGGGGCAATATGGAGATTGTAAGCTTTGGAGAGTGATGATTTTGTAATTTAGTAATTTAGTAAAACAAACCGGCCACCCACAAGACAGCGCAAGGGGGGAGATCCCAGAAGGAAACTGATGAAGAGAGCCAGCCTAGGCAGACTAACTCAGAAGTAAGTCACTCCCAGGAAAGCATCCTTAGTATTGCAGTTACTATACATGTGTATAGTACACGTGTACTTTCAGAACATGTAACTTTTCAGCATTTTGCATCAAAATGCTATTGAACATGCTCACTCACAACAGAGACCATTCGGTATAAGCAATGGAAGCCTTTCCCCCTTTTCTTGCCCACAATTGGTATCAGATTTATCTTTTCACTATGGAAAGTGTGATCAAAATATGTGTAAATTAAGGAATAGAGGCTTAGTGTTTATGCCACTTTAGAACCGAATAATGGTGCTGTGGATGGGGATGAAATCCACACTGTCTATTGCAGAATACCAGAAAGAACAGAGCATGCTCAGTCTCTCCTATTGTAGCCATTGCCCATATCTGCAATGAAAATGTGTCCACAGCTGTGCATTCTATGAGTCCGACTGTGTATTGCACCTACAGCTGATTTGTTGTGTTTGCAGTTCTGTTCCCTGCTTGATCCCAGATGTGTAAGTGGGGGGATATCTCGTGGACCCCAGCCAGGCTAGAACTTCCTGAAAACGTGTAATGCACATGATCTTCCACCCAGAACTAGGGCTGCCAGGTCTAGGTTAGGAAATGCCTGGATATTTGGGGGGTGGAGCCTGGGGAGGGACCATAGAGTCCACCCTCCAAAGCAACTATTTTCTCCACGGGACCTGATCAACTGGAGATCAACTGCAGTACCTGGAGGTTGGCAACCCCAGCCAATTTGTTAGCTTCATGCCACATGGTGTGTCTCTGTTTCATTTTTCATCTGGAACACAAGAAAACGGGATACTCTACTGGGAAGACGAGGAAACCATGACACAGAGCATATACAGAACCTTTTGAGAAGGCGATACCAGTCATAACCAGGCAGGATATTAACTATAACAGCAGGGTGAGAATAGACCTTTCAGTGCTCAGTAAAGGAAGGCTTCCATGCTTAAAGAGAAGGTATTTATTTAGGGCCCCAGGCACATGTGCTGGAAAATGCGGGGGGGGGGGGAGGTGTGGCTATTTGCGCTGTTGCATTCTGATCCACCATTAGGCGATTAGACACAACGGCGGCACACTGGGGCTTCCTCCATCAGCATGCGCAGCAAAGAAGACGACCCGGGGGAATAGCCGTGCGCTGGCACGATCACACTGCGGGAGTCCGTATGCAGCCCGTGGCAAACCATTTGCCAGTAGGTTGTTTCAGGTACCTTTTAAATGCGCATCTTCGGCGGCACGCCACGGGTTGGCCCCGGGTGCGCCATGCCTCCCAGATGTTCTGGTGTGATTGCACACAGAAACTCTGCCCGACTGTCGTGCAAATGCTCCATGTGACTGGAGCCTAAGAGACTTTTATGCTCCTTTTGTGGTGGTTTACAATGAAAATAATAAATTTCTGATATCTTTTTTTTTTAAATGCCATTAAAATAAGCCTTTCAGGTACCCATTGCACAGCCACCCTGACATAACGAAACAGTGCTTTTGGGCTGTTGAACCAGTCACTTTAACCTGGTCAATAAGTATAAGTACAAAAATTCTGAGCAACGCTACCCGGCAACGTCTCGGAGCTGGGGGTGGGGTGGGGACATGGGTGGGATTTGATGCCACTTTTGTTCATTGAAAAGGGGGAAAGGGTTTTTTGCCAACTTTCCTCTTTCAAGGTAGCCTCTTTCAAGGCAGCCTCCCTCCCCTTTTTTCACCTCCGTGAAGTTCCTAGGGATTCATAGACCTACAAGTGAAAATTCAGTGGGTCATAATGACTGCTCTCTCTCTCTCTCTCTCTCTCTCTCTCTCTCTCTCTGTGTGTGTGTGTGTGTGTGAGAGAGAGAGAGAGAGAGAGAGAGAGAGAGAGAGAGAGAGAGAGAGAGAGGCCATTTAGGATCCAAGCTGTAGCAAGTGCTGTCCTTTTACAGGAGAGCACAAGCGAAGGGTTAAAATGAACTATTATACATTCCTAGAGAGACTTTTTGCTGTTGCTGAAGCCCTGAGATTACAAGGCATTGTACCCGGTGGGAACATAAAAGAAGGAAAAGAAGGGAACAGTGACTCCGAGGACCTCAAGAGATGAGCAGGCATTTGGGATCAGTGAAGTGTGAAGCCTTCCTCCAGGGAACTGCCACTGAGGGAAAGATTCAGATTTCGATGAGCCAAGTAATAGGATCCAGGCCGATGTGTAAAATTTTGTGAGCCAGACCCTGGCAGAGGGACTTTATTACTGTTGCTGTTTGAGAAGCTGGGATGACCTTCATCTACGCATTTGCTAAAGCCAGTTTTCGGCAAAGACAAAGGGACTAATTGGCCCTCAAGGGAGTCAGCCTTATCTGACGAGTTTCTGCTATTAAGAATGTCTGCAGAGCCCAGAGATCTAAAATATCAGACTGATCATTTTCCCCTTCTTTATCTCCAAAGAATCGCTTCTGTTTGGTGAAACCAGGTCAGCACTAAGGTAGAGTCTAAAACGGCCACTGCTTGCATGTGAAGTCCATCTTGTCCCTCAGCAGCGCCATTCTCTGACGGCTCATCCTAAATCTGTTTGAAGTTTCAGCTCCAAAGTAGAAAAATGTATCAGGATTGGACTATTACCTGCTTTGCTTGGGAGTGGAAGAATTAATCGAGTCGAAAGGGCAACTCCTCTTCCTACCCATTCTGATCACTGAAAGTCGTGTATAGTGTGATCAGTAAAATAGATAAAAAATAGGGTTACCATATTTTGAAAAGTAAAAAAGAGGACATATTACTTGATGGTTTAATAAATAAGACAGAATTCAGCAGCAAGCTGGGAGTCTATATAATGAATAACAATTGAATATTAAAACTTGGAGAAATCATTGGAAGTAAGACCAGCACACTAAAATGGTTGGGAAGGCTTTTAAAAGAGTTTAAAGGATTGCATATTTTAGGCCCCGGTCACACGGAAAAGTTGCCACGCTGAAGGCACGAAGGTCAGGCAGATTTTCAGGGTGTGATCATACTGCAACATCTGGGAAGCGTAGCACTCCCTTGGCCAACCCGTGGCTTCCCGCCGAAGATGCGGAGTTAAAAAGGACCACGGAAAGTGCACTAGTATCTGGAAAACACAGGGCAAAGGTGGGCATCTGATTGTTAGTATCCCGTGGCATCCGGTGCCTGTCCACGTCCCGTCGCAAACCAGAAGTTTCCGTAAGTCTCCACAGGATGCACACAAACATCAAACTGCGCATGTGCACAAACAAGAAACTGAAAGCAGTGCTGCTCCATGGAATGGCACATGCGCACAAACGCAAAACCAAAAGCAGCGCCGCTTGTGTGGTCATGCCATGCTGCTTCTTTGCTGCAGCATCGCCGTGTGATTGTCACCTAACAGCCTAAGCACGGAGACTCGGGGGACCATGTGATTGGGCTACTGCACTTTATTTTACTCTGGGGCGAACAGCCATGCCTCCCACCCATGTTATCTGGCCCATGTGACCGGGGCCTCAATAAGGATATTGTATTGTAGCTGTGCGGGATCTGCCTTGATGAAGCACTGAAATGTAGTCCGAGCTGTCCTGTTGTGGAAACCGCAGGAGGTGCTGTGTAAAACGACAATACGGAAGAGAGAAAGAAAAGAAAAACGGACCACAGAACAGGACTGTTTACATTAATGTATCTATTGGCATGTATTCATCCTTAGAAGTTTGGGTGGAATGTTTATAAATAGAAACTTTTGTTGATTTTGAAAAACTGAAGGAGTTGCACTGAGCTTTGATAATACAAAAACATAGTTATTGTATCACGGTTATATTTTGCTGTTTACCATTCCAGCCCGTGATCTCTCTTACTTTTAGCCACCTGGAGGTTGGCAACCCTAGTGCCAGATGAACGCTATTCTATTCTTCTAGGCTTATTGGTGGGAAATGATTACAGCATGGCTTATAGTTTTGATCTGTTAGGACTGATATAGTTCTGCTCTTGATTTTAGGGTGCTCTGTGTTGTGTCTTTTCATTTAATTGTTTTAATCTGATACATAAACTGCCAGGAAGATGACACGTGGAAACACAGCCTGTGCATCCTTTAAATAAATTCATGACGTTTAACAGCGATGACGTGTATAGGGAAGAGCCCAGAGAATATGGGCTGCAAAAAATGAGAATGGCTTCCTGGAGCTAGGGCTGCCGGCTCCTTACTGTGTCCCATCGGGGGGATAGCAACCCTACCTGGAGCTCAAAGAAAGTCTTAAAACTGAAAAATGTAGCACACCAACAGACCAATGTTCCCTCTAAGCTGTGGAGTCTTGTGAGCAAAAATTCTACTTTGTGAGCTACTGGCCTTAAGGTTGTGAGCAAGCAATTTGGCTGCTGCATCAATTAGTTTGCTCTGGAGCCCCTCCTTCCTGAGCTAAGAGAAAAATGTGTGAGCCAGAGGCTAAAAAACTGTGAGCTAGCTCACACTAACTCAGCTTAGAGGGAACACCACAACAGACATGTCCAGGGCTTTTTTTTCTGGGGGAAAGTGCTGGATTGGAGTTCTGGAACCTCTTTGGCAAAATTCTTTTAAAAATGTTTTAAAATTCATGAGTATTCAGTCAGTATATAGATTGAAAACTTAATTCCAGCAGCTCTTAAAAAAAAAAAAAAGGCCCTGGAAGTATCCAAGAAATACCCGATGCTCAGTAGATTGTAGGTTTTCAGATTTAAACATCATGCAAAATAAGGGACCAAGGAGTGAAGAAGGTCATTGGAGCTAAGGCAGGGCTCCCCAGGGAAAGTGTGAGACCACAAAACATGGCTGCTCTAAAAGAAAACTAGCCAAAGTAATTGACCATTATGTTGCATTGAGAAATTCCCCATCTAAGGAAGGCAATATGGCTCCCGTGACACTAAGGACATCCATCTAAAGGCACTGTGGCCTTTCAAGAACTCAGGGGCACTGTTGTAGCAACAGATTCGAGAAGTCTTCATGTATAACAGGTGACAGAGTAGGATTATATTAATGGTGACAACAGAAGTTGTGTTGTGCTTCCCTTGTCAACAATATTCAGGTGCTGGTGACAGTCTTCTGTTGACCAGGCATTTGTTTCCATTAAGTCTACAGAAGTGTATTGATTTCCAGCGCTCACTAAAAGTGCCCAAGAGACATTGTGCATTGTTGGGAATGCAGCTGGATCCTTGTTTCCCAAGGAGGAAACCTTGGCCTCCACCAGTATGGGTACCATTTTGAAATCAGGAAAGAATATCACACACTCTCTTCCCTTCAGAGTACATGGAATCGGTTCCTTCAGGCCTATTCTGCTCTGAGAGCATTAGACAGGAGACACTTCTGTGCTAAATTAGGAACTAGTTAAGTTGAGTTTTTTTAAACACCATTGGGTGTTAAGCCTCACCAAGGGTCAGGCGTTGGACATTCAGGTTCCAGACTTGGACTGGGAGAGTTTATAGCAGAGGTCAGACTTGTAACAGAGAATGCCAACGTTCGCCTCTCATTTGCAAATGAGAAAGTATTTCAGGGGAAAGTTTCTGTTCAACCTCCTCCCAAATTTCCTTCCAGGGTTTAGAAAAACCTACAAGGGAGGGGTTCCTGTCCCCCACTGTCCAGGAAGCAAACCCCCCTCCCCCGTTGCTGGTACTTCTCTGCCCCTCCTCCCCTCCAGACCCACTGTCCAGGATATGACTTCATTTAGCAGGATATATTAGTAAGCTCAACAATAACACACGCACTGCGGCTGGCTTTGAAATCCCTCCTGAACCCCATACTGTCTTTTGCAAGCTGGCTTCCTCCCCCATGCCTCCAGGAACAATGGATGCTATTTTAGCATCTCCTCCACGAACAGGGGGCCGTGTGTACACAAGCCCATCTTCCCGACCACTCAGCAGAGCCAGCGTGGGTGGTTGAGTTCAAGCATCTTGCTTGCCAAAGTTAACACAACTCCCCCCCGACAGCTGTGGCCGAGGTAGAAAACACCTGCTCCTTTTTAATCCAGACGATGAGATTTCTTCCTAAGTGGTGCCTCTTCACTGGATTCGTGGCATGTGCTTTGCAGGCTGATTAGAGAAAGGATTGTGAATCACATGGCCTCGTTGCTGTGTACTTAAAAAGACAACTCTCCTGGACATTAAACACTTTGGGGTTTTTTCTCCCAGGTAAAAATTGATTTGGGGATGACAACACGGAGAGGGGGAAGCAGCGGCAGATGATCTTTCCCCTTACTTTCGGGCCTCATCCCCTCCCTCCCAAACTCTCCCCCAAATAGCTTTTTCCCACAGGGAAGGGTGATTTCCACAGGTGATCGTTTACCAGTTTGGTGTAGTGGTTAAGTGTGCGGACTCTGATCTGGGAGAACCGGGTTTGATTCCCTACTCCTCCACTTGCACCTGGCTGGATGACCTTGGGCAAGCCATAGTTCTGTCAGAGCTGTTCTTGAAAGAGCAGTTCTTGAGAGAGCTCTCTCAGCCCCACCTACCTCACAGGGTGTCTGTTGTGGGGAGGGGAAGGGAAAGGAGTTTGTAAGCCGCTCTGAGACTCCAAGTGAAGGGCGGGGTATAAATCCAATCTCTTCTCTTCTTCTTCTTCTTCTACCCTCATAATCCAATTCCAGGAGGGAAAGTGACAGAGAGCGGGGAGTTATAGAGAGAAAACTGTGGAGGAGAAAAGTTAAGCCTTGCTTCCTGCTATTTTCTCCACAACAAATTGCCCACTCCCCAACTGAGAGCCGGTTTGATGTCGTGGTTAAGTGCGTGGACTCTAATCTGGGAGAACTGGGTTTGATTCCCCACTCCTCCACTTGCACCTGGCTGGATGACCTTGGGCAAGCCGTAGTTCTGATAAGAGCTGTCCTTGAAAAAGAGCAGTTTGTGTCAGAGCTCTCTCAGCCACACCTACCTGACAAGGTGTCTGTTGTGGGGAGGGGAAGGGAAGGGAATTTGTAAGCTGCTCTGAGACACCTTTGGGTAGTGAAGGGTGGGGTATAAATCCAATCTTTTCTTCTTCTTCTTTTTCCCCCTGGATGAAACAGCCTGTGGCAGCTTCTTATACACATCTGAGTGTAATGTGTAGTTCCATGCTGGGAGTTCATTTATAATATTTATATGCTCTGGTTGTAGCCCCTGATCCAGGCCTTTCACTCTTTGAAATATAGTTCCATCTATTCTTTTTAGTGCCATCAAGGGGGAAAACATGCAGAAGTGGTTCGCTGTTGCCCACCTCTGCATAGCTACCCTGGACTTCCTTGGTGGTCTCCCATCCAAGTACTAACTGGGGTGACCTTAAGATCTGACAAGATTGGGCCTGCCGGGGCTATCCAGGGCAGGGCAGTTATATCCAGGGCTTTTTTTGTAGAAAAAGCCCAGCAGGAACTCATTAGCATAATAGGCCACACCCAACAGCAGAAACTCATTAGCATAATAGGCCACACACCCCATGTTACCAGAAGTGTGGTCGTCCAGCTACACCCACCTTTTGCTTCTTATTCTGTTTACCCTGTTTGTTGTCAAAACCTCAGGGCTTTTTTGGAGCAGGAACTCCTTTGCATGTTAGGCCACACACCCCTAATGTAGCCAGTCCTGATGAGTTTCTGCTGCTGGGTGTGGCCTATTATGCTAATGAGTTTCTGCTGGGCGTGGCCAACTCAGGAGCCAGCCTGAACTCTGTTCCTGTGCGTTCCTGCCCAGAAATAGCCCTGGTTATATCATGTTATAAACAAGTCCTTCAGGCCAGAGCGTGTGAAGTGGACCATCTCCCCACCCACACTCTCAGCTCTAGGCAAAGTGGATTCCCTTTTTCTTTTTACACACAGGGAGTCCTTAATCCTTAAAACAGAGACTGGAGCAGATATCAATAGGGACCCCTTTTCTCTGGAAATTATAGTTTGCTGTGGGTTATATGTGCTGGTGAGGAGACAAGGGGGACAAACACATGGAAGTTTATTAAGGCCCCGGTCACACGGGCCAGATAACGCGGGGGGAGGCGTGGCTGTTTGCCATGGAGCAAAATAAAGCACAGTAGCCTGATCACACGGTTCCCCGAGTTGGCGTGCTTTGGCTGTTAGCTGCTGATCACACAGGAATGCCAAAGCATGGCAAAGAAGAGGCGCGGCACGATCACACAAGCGGCGCTGCTTTCGGTTTCTTGTTTATGCACATGTGCCAATCCGGGGGGCAGCGCTGCTGTCAGTTCCTTGTTTGTGCGCATGCACAGTTCGGCATTGGTGCGCATCCTATGGAGACTTACAACATCCAGTTTGCGATGGGACGTGGGCGGGCGCCGGATGCCACGGGATACTAGCGCTCCCGCGATCAGACGCCCACCTTTGTCCCACGTTTACCCGATACTAATGCACTTTCCTAGGTACTTTTTAACTCTGCATCTTCGGCGGGACGCCACAGGTTGGCCACGGGAGCACTACACTTCCCAGTTGTTGCGGTGTGATCGCGCCCCGAAACTCCACCTGACATTCGTGCCTTCCGCGTGGCAAATTCTCCGTGTGACCGGGGCCTAAATTGGTCAGTGTGGCGTTTCCTGCCTTCCCACTGTGGATGACAGCTGGCACAAGTTATCAGAGCTACGAGGTGCTTTGTGCTTTGTGGTTGCACAATAAGTGTCTTAAGAGTCTCAGGCTTGGAAGCAAGAAACAGACAAGCTTTAACATGCCACTGCTTTTTGAAAAACAAGCAAACAAACATGGGAACAGCAATCAAATCCTGCAGGTCTAAATCATTCTATCCCTTCTCCCTCCCCAAACCCAGCTCCCTTTTTTCCAATTGGTTGTTAGCTACTGAACTTGCCTTGGGTTCTTCACCCCTCCCCCACCCCAACATTCCACTCAACCTTGATTGGTCTAAGCTGAATGGGGGAAGAAAAGAGGGCGGAATCTTCTCCTGTCCATCACAGCTGCCTTTCACCAAAAAAAAAAAAGGATCCCCAAGCAGGGCTGCCAACCTCCAGGGGTGCTCTGGAGATTTCCTGGAATTACAGCTGATCTCCAGACCATAGAAATCAGTTACTCTGGCGAAAGTGGCAGCCTTAGGGTCTGGACTCTCTGGCACCATGCCTTCCTGAGCTCCCGCCCCAGGCTCTACTGCCAGATTCCCCAAGCTAACCCCATCTCATCAGAACTCGGAAGCTAAGCAGGGTCAGCCTTGGCTAGTATTTGGAAGGGTGACATCCAAGGAATACCAGAGTCTTGATGCAGAGGCAGGCAAGGGCAAACTACCTCTGGAATGTCTCTTGCCTTAAAAACAAGTCTAGCTCGCCACCTATTGGTGCATAACACTAAAAAGAGCTAGAACAATCTTAGGCTCTCCTGCCTATTCTACGCACAATGATGTATGATGATGACATGATGATGATGATGATTGTCAAATCTCCAGGAATTTCCCAGCCTAGAGTTGGCAATCCTATCCCAAAGCAGTTGACAAGACACATTAGAGCTGGATGGCAAAACATCTTCGTTTTGGAGCTGGGAACCCTAGTAGAGTGGGAGCCCAAGAGCACTAGCCCCACTTCCATGAAACTGTAACTTGTGAGCACGGCGTCTAAGTGTGGCGGCTATAGGCACTGTGCTTGTGAGCTGACGGCCATGTGAACTGGCAGTTGTGTTGACTGAGACAGGTGGGTCGCCATGTTGGCTCAGAGGTTAAGACACTGAGCTGCAAGGCCAGAAGGTCTGTAGTTTGGCAGTTCGAGACCCTCGTGCCGCGGGACGGAGCGAGCCCCTGTCTCTGGCCCCAGCTCCTGCCAACCCAGCAGTTCAAAAGCAAGATATTGCAAGTAGATAAATAGGTACCACTGTCAGGTTGCCCTGCCATGATGGATGGAGGAGGGGGGGAGGATGGCCTTTGTGTTGTGTAGAGCGGGAGGTTGGGATCGTGGAGTGTTGATTTATGCACCTGGAGTGTCCGAATGGAATGTGGAAGGACCAGGCTGTGTAGGCTCTATCTTGTGTAGACTTAACATGCTGACCTTGGAGGAGACAGGCTGTGAGCTCCCTATCGCTTTCAAAGCTACAGCCTTGGCTGGGAAAATGGGGGCGGTGGGAACTTCATTAATTATTTTGATTTCCAGTTCCCGCGCGCATATTATGCTGTCATTGGAGGAAAGGGGGGGTCCCCATTCACCCCCTTCCTGGTATAACTGCTTGCTTCTTGTAACCAAGTTATTCTGAACAATGTATCTGTTCCAGTAACCTACTCTTGCAGCTCTATAAATAATAAACACTATTCTTGCTTCAATGAACAAGGCCTGGTGTTTGGCTGACTAAGTTAGGGACTCTGACAGTTTGTTCAGAATCCTCAGTTTCGGGACTGGTCAGAAACCCGCGGCTCCAACATGAGTGGCGGTGAGGAAGACACTCTCCCGATTGAAGATGAAAAGGAGGCCGAGAAAACTCCTGTGACGACAGTACCCACAGAAGCCCCTGACACGTACGTGCCGGTGATACGGGGCCAGGAGTACGACTTCGGAGGACCCTACGGAGATCCGTATGGGGCAGCCTATGGAGGGGTAACTACCCGAGCCCTGAAGAAACGGGACTGGGTGAAGCCCTGGCCGAAACCCATGAGACGTGGTTTACGACTCCGAGGGCTTCGGTGCGAATGAGCCACACCGAAAGGTCGGTCCGTCGACTGACCACGGCTGAGGGACTGGAAGACACCGGTCGAGACTCAGGGGACCTGGAAGGTGCCATGGCAAGACGGAGGTGGAGCGGGGAGCCGAGCAAAGACCGTCTGGCTCGCATCCTAGATGAATCCCTTGCCCGCATCCCCCAGATGATCGCGGAGGGCATCTGAGAGGAGCGAGAACGGCAGCGGCGGGAGGAACCACCCGACCAGCCCCCTCGAGACCAGCGACAGGCGCCGGGCCCCGACCAACAACAGGTGCCGGTCCAACCCCCTGCCCAACCAGCAGGGCCGGGACCGCAGGGGCCGCCGGGGCAGGCACCCCCCAGACCATGGGGTTTTCTGACACCGAAACCAGCGGAACTCCTCGATGCAGACTTTGACGGGAATCCGGAGAAGTTCCCCTTTTTCCTGGTGAGGGCTGAAAAGTTCATCGAAACCTGGGGACACCTGTTCCAACGTGAAGACCGTATGGTAGATGTCATAGCCTTGCACCTGAAGGATGCAGCGGCTGACTGGTATGTGGGACTCCATCAGGCCGACGGGCGTGAGCTGAGAGAAATCGACGCTTTCATGTGGGCCATGAAGGAGCAATTTGAAGATGTAAATGCAAATAAGACGGCCAGGGCGGCCATACGCGCCCTCAAGCAAGGCGGCAAGTCGGTGAGAGACTACACTGCTGAATTCCGCAGGTGCACGGCCAAAACGCGAGGGTGGCAAGACGGGGTCCTAGCCGACCACTACAAATTGGGACTCAACGCAGAGATTCGCCATTCAGTCACCAAGACCCAAGATCCAGACACGTTAGCAGAATGGGTGCAAGCAGCCATCACCATGGAGAACCGCTTGAAAACCATCAAACTGGATGATGCAGCAGCGATGAATAAAGGGGGCCAGTCAGGCCCGACACCGGCTCCGCGAGGAAAGAATCCACCGAACCCGAAACCCAAGGATGGCACGAGGGAACTTAGGATGAAGCAAGGTCTCTGCCTGAAGTGCGGGGAGGGAGGCCACTTCGCGGCGAACCGCCCAGGCTCCCCCGCGCCGACTGTGGCCTCGAAAGGGGCCAGGAAGAAGTTCGAGACCTCCACTCCAAAGCCGGTGGCGAAGCCAAGAGGGACGAGGGCTCTACAAGCCAAGCCTCTGAGCGAGGCGTCGGATTCATCGGATGGCGAGACCGTGCAGCCGGGAAACTAGAAGGACCTGCTGTAAATAGCACTGAACAGCAGGTCCCGGACTCTCCAGCGCAAATCCCGGTGAGCAGACCCCCCTCTCTTTTTTTCCTCACAGTGACTTTAATGGACCCGGGTCTACTGACCCATGTGAGAGTGCGAGCTCTCATTGACTCTGGGTGTGGGAGAGATCTCATCAACCCCACACTGGTAACGGGCCTGGGGACGAAGGTGGTTAAATTGGCCGATCCCCTGATTTTCACGCAAATGGACGGCTCTACAATGAAGGAGCCTTGCAAATATGAAACTCTTCCCTTACGGGTGGGGATTGGGCCTCACTGGGAAGAGAGACCCTTCGTAGTCACCCCTTCTGCCCGGTTCCCCCTAGTACTCGGGAGCGCGTGGTTCTTCGATCATGATCCACACGTCCTATGGGGAGAGGGAAAAGTGAATTTCATTGCCAAGAAATGCCAACCCCACCACTGGAAAGAAGAGTGGGGGCCCCCGATGGGGGGGGAGGTGATGGGTTGGGCGCACGGCTCGAAAATGGCTGGGCACACGGGGTTTGTGAAATCCCTCCAGCTCTTACAAAGACAGTTCTGGTGGCCTGGACTACGAAAAGACATTTCGTTATTTACTTCCGCTTGCCAAACGTGCTTAATGAGCAAGCCCAGACCCGGTAAACCCCCAGGAGCACTACAACCCCTCCCCACGCCGGCTCGTCCATGGGAAGTGATCTCTATGGACTTTATTACTGACCTGCCCCCCAGTGGGGGAAATACTGTTATATGGGTGATAGTAGATCTGTTTACTAAGCAAGCCCATTTCGTTTCGTTTGCCTCCATCCCCTCGGCAAAGAAATTAGCCTCGGCGTTCTTGCAACACGTTGTGAGGCTTCACACTTTACCAGCTAAAGTGATCTCGGATAGGGGGGTGCAATTCGTTTCTCATTTCTGGGGTGAACTGATGTCACTGCTTGGGGTGGAGCGGGCGGTTAGCAGTGCATACCACCCAGAAACTGATGGCCAGACTGAATGTGTGAACCAAACTTTGGAGCAATATTTAAGGTGTTTTACAAACTTTCAGCAGGACAATTGGCATTCTCTTTTGCCTTTGGCTGAGTTCTGTTACAATAATACTCAACACTCTTCCACTGGGATGTCCCCCTTTAAGGCGGTTCATGGATATGATGCCCCGCCTTTGCCATTTTTGAGTTCTCCCGACCACCCGGCGGGAGATGCTGGTGATTGGTGCAAAAAACTGCAAGCCGCATGGTCGTCCTTATCCAAGACGCTGGATGAGGCAAAAGAGGCTTATAAAGCCCAGGCTGATAAGAAACGCAACTTGTCCTGGGTCCCTAAGTGTGGAGAGTTTGTTTATTTGTCCACGCAGAACTTACGCGGTATTCAACCGAGCCGCAAACTCGGGTGAAAATTTGTTGGACCTTTTGAAATTGTGCGAGTGATTAACAATGTGACTGTGGAACTTGCCTTGCCTAAATCTCTAAAGTCTGTTCATTCTGTTTTTCATGTGCGGCTTCTGCGCAGAGCGCCTGAGGAGAACAAATGGAGATCACGACAACCCGCCCCGCCTCCGCTGATGGTGGGGGGGGAAGCTCACTATGAAGTTTCACATATCTTGGACTCTAAAATCTCTCGCAATCGCTTGTTTTATTTGGTTGAATGGGTTGACTTTGGGCCTGAACAGACGGAGTGGGTACGGGCGGAACATGTTCTGGCCCCCAAGCTGGTTCGTGCTTTCCATAACATGTACCCCCACAAGCCAAAGGGGTAGATTTATTTTCGAGAGGGCTGCATGTCAGGTAGCCCTGCCATGATGGATGGAGGAGGGGGGGAGGATGGCCTTTGTGTTGTGTAGGGCGGGAGGTTGGGATCATGGAGTGTTGATTTATGCACCTGGAGTGTCCGAATGGAATGTGGAAGGGCCAGGCTGTGTCCCCATTCACCCCCTTCCTGGTATAACTGCTTGCTTCTTGTAACCAAGTTATTCTGAACAATGTATCTGTTCCAGTAACCTACTCTTGCAGCTCTATAAATAATAAACACTATTCTTGCTTCAATGAACGAGGCCTGGTGTTTGGCTGACTAAGTTAGGGACTCTGACAACCACTTTGGTGGGAAGGTAACAGTGTTCCACACGCCTCGGTGTCTAGTCATGCCAGCCACATGACCATGAAAACGTCTTTGGACAGTGCTGGCTCTTTGGCTTGGAAATGGAGATGAGTACCACCCCCTAGAGTCGGGTTTGACTGGCTTTCGAGCAAGGGAAACCTTTACCTTTACCTATAAGCTTTCATGTGCAAGCACACTTCAGATAAGAAGGGTGCTTGCACACGAAAGCTTATACCTTGAATAAAACTATGTTGATCGAGTGTGCAGTCTGAATGTTTTTGGCTCTCTTTTTTGGCATCCAGTTCTAATTACGCTTAATGTCAAAAACAATTGCCCTGGAGGGAAGTGATGTTGTCATCCCAGCTGAAGTACAACGCTTCTGTAGCCCTGCTTAGACCATTGGCACGAAAGAACTGGGTGTCTTTCTAATAAAAAGGGTTTCAGGATCCCAACCCAAGTACTTGCATCGTTCCCATACAGCCATTTCCAGGCTGTCCCTCCCGAGCAATTATGTGTTCAGGCTTATCTTCTGTTTACTTTATCTGTAACTTCGAGGAGCACAACTTAGAAAACAGATGAAATGCCAAAATTTTGACATTGGGAGTTTTTGCTTTCCCAAGCCGAGGAAGGGTCTGGTGTTGTAGCATATCTCTGCATAACAACAGTTCCTGCAGGCATTTATGTATGTGCTGTAACCCCTTTGTTTCCTTCCCCAAGAAGGAAACCACAGTTTTGCTGCGTGGAATTGTCTTTGCTCACATTCCTCCCCTGATCTTTGTTTTCTCATTCAGGGTTAACATTTTGGTGGTCTGAACTTGGGGGCAGGATGGGGTGGTTTCCCTGTTGCTACTGCAGCTGCCAGTACAGTACAGGAGCAAGGGGGCTTCCCCAATGGCAGGCTTCCCCACTCTCCCCCTGCATCAATTCCCCAGTGGCAGCCATCCCATGCTGCCCAGGCCACTGAGACATTTTTCAGGTTTTTTTTAAAAAAATGGACATAAGAACATCAGAGAAGCCAATCTTGGATCAGGCCAATGACCCGTCCAGTCCAACACTCTGTGTCACACAGCGGCTAAAGATGCCAGGTGCCATCAGGAGGCCCACCAGTGGGACCAGGACACATGAAATATCATGGTACTGATACAATTTTGTAGCACGCCACCTCAAAGAATCACCCTGTAAGCTTCCATGAGCCCTTGAGGGCAAGGATGGTGGGACATAAGCTTTTAAAGATAAATGAAAGCACCAGTGCCACCAAGCAGAGGTACACCACTGAAGTCAATAGGCTTAGAACAACGTAACTCTCCCTAGGGTGGCACTGTAAATATTGCATCCAGCCGAAGGTCCAGCTCACTGTCTCTGAAAGTTAAGAAATGGCCCGGGGACAATGGTCATTTTCCACTATTTGCCCTTATCTTGCTGTGTTTAACTTTCTGCTGTGGAAACCAATAAGGCTTGACTGTGTTTATCTTGGGCTTCCTTGTGTGCCTAACATTGCACTCTTCTGCAGGCATGAATCCCACTGAAAGCAATAGGTTTAGGCTGGAGTTAAGCCTGCCTAGGATTGCACTCTGTGTCTTGTTAATTAATTCCATGGCAATTCCAGGGCTCTTTTTGTATCTGGAACTCCTTTGCATATTAGGCGACACTCCCCTAATGTAGCCAATCCTCGAAGAGCTTACAGTAGCCCCTGTCAGAAGAGCTCTGTAAGCTCTTGGAGGATTGGCTACATTAGGGGTGTGTGGCCTAATATGCAAAGGAGTTCCTGCTGCAAAAAGAGCCCTGGCAATACTATGATATCATCCTGCCAGTCCCCCCCCCCCCAGCAAATTCAAGGTAGGAACATTTGCTGGAGACGTTCTCCTGTATTGCTACACAAGCATGGATTAAGCTTATATTTTTCTTCAGATATGACATCCACGCCATAGTGGACAACTCAGACAGGTATGTGTGCCACAATGAATGTCAACTGGAGCTAACTGGGCCAGTTCATGGCATCACCAGTTTCTTCTGGCTCATAACTATTGTGACGGTGGCTAGGATTGCTACCCTCCAGATTGGGCTCGGGGTTACAAGTGATCTCCAGACTACAGAGATCAGTTCCCCTAGAGAAAATGGCTACTCTGAAGGGCAAATTCTATGGCTTTCTACCCCAATGAGGTCCCTCCCCTTCCCAAGCTCCACCCTCTCTAGGCTCCGCCCCAAAATCTCCAGGAATTTCCCAGCTTGGATTTCACAGCATTAGCCGTGGTGGAAAGTGCTGTCAAATTTGCAGCCGAATTATGGAGACCCTGTAGAGATTCCAAGGCCAGAAACGAACAGAGGTTGCCTGCCTCTGCGTAGCAACCCTAGACTTTCTTGGTGGTCTCCCATCCAAACACTAACCAGGGTTGTGAAGAAATGCATTTCTTCCTGGGAGGCTTGAAAGGAGCGAAACCTCCACTTTGCATTTTGACAGGGTTTTTTTTCCCTCTGGGCATAGAACAGGCTGGGAAGAAGGAAGCTATTGACTGCTTTCCAGACTCATCTCAGCTACCTCTTAAGAAATGCTAATTGGTCTAGCTAGGGACAATGGGATGGCCAAGCTCACACCTTCTCCCCCCTCCAAACAGAGAACAGAGATTTGGGAAAATGAAATGCTAGATGGACACCAGGAAGGACATGTTTAGAATTTTCAGGAAAAGCTTCTCTGACCTGGCCTGACCAGGTCAGTGGGAGGGGCAACAGATATGATAAAAACTCCTTGCAACATGAAGGAGCTCTCTTTTCCTTGAGTGCTGAGTCCATGAGAGGACACAGATCTCTCCACAGGGAAGGTAGCCTTTGACCATGTAATTGCCTAAAGAGCTGGTATAAGCTTCAGGGTAATGGTAACTCTGCAGAGCTAGAACTTCTTAAAGCTAAAGAGCCTGTTCTATATTTTAGCATCTGATAGGGCATGTATAGAGAGAAGGACAGAGGATTTGTGTTTTCCCCATTTCTTTTGGATCCCTTGCTCAATCTGGTGCTGTGCTAAAAGTATGCTTGTAAACATTTTCTTTTTAATAAATACTTTACAACTTTGGATGCTGGTAGTGGTACTCTGTTCCACATAGACCTCCACCGTCTCGGACACACTATTTTAAAAGGAGCGCCAGGGTAAGGCAGGCAGTCGGCAAGTGGCCATTCCTCCAGGAGTGCACAAGGGAGTAAACTCCGTTCCATGGTGACCAGACATTGGGCAGCAGGAGACACAGAGGTAAGGCCTCAGAACTTGGAAGGGAAGCTGAGTGTCCTGACCCTCCCAGGGGGCAATTCTGTACAACGGTCAGGTGATAGTGGCAAGCTACCTGAGAGTGAAAGGAAAGCCTCTCCAGGTGTTGAGAAAAACCTAGGAGGGCAGGGCAGAATAGGGCCTGCAGGCCAGATAGGGCATGTTCCACCACAAAAGCCACCCCTCCTTAGCTTCCAGAACAACCTCTCAGCTGTTTTCTGGGCTGAGAGGTGAAGTTTTGAGAAAGACGACCCTTCCCTTGGTCTGCTTTTACCAAGTTACATTTCCTGTTTCTTTGGGGTTTTCCTTTCAAACAGGAAAGGCAGGAATAAATGATAACAAATAAATTAGCTTGCCATCACTTTTCTAATGTACATCTCCTTCACCCACTCCAGATCTGGGACTTACATTTAACCATCAGGGGGCAGCATGGGACTCACTGAGTTGCAAAGAGACAGGAAGTGAAAATGACATCAGAGTCATGTGACATAAGAGAACCCCTGCCTGTGCTAAGAAGGGGATTCTCTACCACCGATTGACCGTGCCTAAACCTCCTGGGCATGTATGCAAAGAAAAAATGGCACACTTGCAAGCAGGCATTTCCAAAAAGCGGGGCTCTTCTTGTAGCAGGAACTCCTTTGCATATTAGGCGAGACACCCCTAATGTAGCCAATCCTCCAAGAGGTTACAGAGCTCTTCTTACAGGGGCTATTGTAAGCTCTTGGAGGATTGGCTACATTAGGGGTGTGTCGCCTAATATGCAAGGAGTTCCTGCTACAGAAGAGCCCTGCCAAAAAGTAACCCCCCCTCCAAATTTAGTGGCTCCCTAGGGGGCTTGTTGTGACCCATCATGTTGGCTCCATGACCCAGCTGCCGGTCCCACCACTGATCTAGATCATGGTTTGCCTTCTAATGCATTCCTGCCTCCTACAGCCACATTGGTACGAAAGCGCAGTCCAGTGTTTTTCCCTTCCTTTGTTCCTGAGGAACAGAAGAGACTCTGCCAGTATTTTTGCAAGGAATGACCACAAAATTCCAGCCTCACCCAAGTCTCCAGTAAAGCTCCTGGATTAAAAACTATGGAGAGAAGCAACGATACAGTCACGGAGGATCTCGTGATCTGTTGGTCTGGTTTTAACGAAAATGTCTTCTCCCTTTGCTATGTCAGACAACCATGGCGGCGCCCCTTGTTTTTCACCTCTGCCAAACACAGTTCTGTGTTAAAGAAATTATCCCGGTTGTATCAGGAAGCTGAGCAAGCTAATCTTGTGTGATGACTGTTCATTGAATGCTTTGGTTGGGGGGGGGGGGTTGCCTAAAAGAACTGTCTAAAAATATAAAGGAGATAGTTTATCTGACTTCATGCTAAAGGAGGAAGGTTAAAAGCAGATGGTCGTACCCGCTGTTAGATTCTACTTATTATCGGCTGTTATCGGTAGGCCGAAGAAATAGTGGACTGATATGATTTTTTCTTAAACTGATGTCATAACATCATCAGAACTTATTTGTTTTAGTTTCTGTTGCCATGTTAATGTCTGGTACGAAAGGTTTCGCACGGCTTCCTCTGGAGCAGCAGCCCTTTGCATTGAAACATAGCAGCTGAAGTTTGATCTTCATGCCCCTAGACCTCCATGCCAAGGATAAGATGCTCTGCCAAATTTCGGTTCCTTGGGCTGTTGTTAAAGACAAGCATAAAAAAAAAAAGGCTACAAAGGTGATGCAACGAAAGATATTGGGGTGCCGCTGTTCCAATCCACCTTGGGTGTGGTCACAGCCTCTTTGCAAGCCCTGCAAAGCCGGTGGGGTTTCAGTACAATATTACTGCAGAGTCTGGGTCGGGGGACCCCAAGGTGGTGCCCGTGGGTGCCAAGGTTCCCATAGACACCTTTCGTGGTGCCCGCCAAGTGCTTTTAGAAAGTGGGAGGAGCTAGGTGGGTGTTTGCACAGCAGGGCATCTGATTGGCGGTGGCTGTGCAGATTAAAAGGCATCCTGTTAAATAGAACCTTGCTCCCTGACATTTTGTGATTGGCTACACCTCCTGCAGCAGCCATTTTTTGATTAGCTGCACCTCCTGTGGCGGCCATGTTGTGATGTGCCCACCGCCCTGTTTTAGAATCCCAAAGGTACCCGCAGTCTCAAAAGCTTCAGGGACCACGGCTCTAGGTTCATCCTTCCTACGGCACAGAAGATTCTCCCTTGAAAACACAAACGCTTCTATCCATATTTTGTTTATCCTCACACAGTGAAACTATAGCAGGAGTAAGCTTGGGACCCACCTCTAGAACAGAGGATTGCCTCTTTATTTCTGGTATGGCTCCTGTCTGCACGGCGAGCATACAGTTTTCCCTGTCACTGTATGTTCATACCCCACCCCTGTGGACATGGACCTACTGAACACAAGAACGTATCGGACAAAGGGAGCATTGCTCTGGTTCTCTAGAAGCTAGCTATAAAATATTTGCATTTCACATCTCTGTATAATTTGTAATTTATATATTGGGGATCCGAGATGTTTCGTCCCTCCTTTAAAATTAAGAATGGCTGGAATATATGGAAAAGTAATCCCCCCCCCAATTCTGTTGCAAAAGCCTCTTGGTGATAGCATTTCAAATCCTGGCATTTCATCCAAGGTGAATGATGGACAGATATGCTTTCTATTCAATCAAAGAAATGTGTAAATCAGTATCACGATTAATTATTGAACCGTTGGTCCTCAAAATAAACCCCACAGGTTAGTACAGCTGTTTGTGTTCATGCAAAAAGCATCCCAAGTCAGTGGAGTCGATGTGGCATGGCTAAATACTGCAATTAGTATGATTCCTCTTTGCTTTTATATGTGTCTTGTTTTATCCTTCAAGAAGACACTTGGACAAATCCCAGCTTTGGCTGAAATACACTGGAGAGACTCAGAGACAGACACCTTGAATGCTGCCGTGCTGGCAATCTACCAAGATTTCTGTATCCTTGTCGCTTTGTACCAGTTTGTAGTCACCAGTGTTTGTGCTACTGGTCAACATAGGTCCTTTCCACATTTGCCTGCCACTCCAGATTTTCTCAATGTTCGAGTCAGGGCAATTTAAGTCCATGGCAAAACAGCATCCAAATAACCCGGGGCAACAATAGGCTGAAACCGGGCTGACCACTGGATGTCATGTAATGCAGAATGGGGGGGAAACCCGGAATAAAAAGAAGGCTGAATTTGATTTTAGTGCAAAATGGGGGGGACGGACCTGGATTAAAAAGAAGGTTGAATTCAGTTTTAATGCAGAATTGCTTGGAGGACACTGCGCTGAAAAAAGGAGAGTGCAGAAAGGGCCATAGTAAGGCACTTCAGAGGAGAAAAATTGACATGCTGTGCTTTTCATATTAGATGTGGGGGTGGGGAACAAATTTCATCGTTCTATTACATGATCCAGACACAGATCTCACCCTTCTTTATTCTCAGCGCATCAGCATTCTAGTTATGTTGTGATCTTTTGGGGACAAACTGTTTGTATCCAAATCGTTTGTATTCCCAGCACCTCGTGATCTCTTTGTGTCTGCGTCACTGTCCTTTTCATGAGATGAAGGAAGCACAAGAGCCAGACTGTTTATATCCTTGTGATCCTTTGACCATTTGGTGCCAACTCATTTTTATTCTCACAAAACAAAACACAGAAGCATGACAACAGATGTCCATGGAGGCTTTTAAAGACTACAAAACCCATATGTCATTGCAAGTGATACCTATATGCGTGGAACAGTATCAGGGTCCACTAGATCAGTCATGGATAAAAGGTAGATCACAGTCCAGTTCCGTGGACCACCGAGCATTTATTGGTTTGTGTGATTCTTGCAAAATATGCTGTCCATCCGTTACAGAATGGCATGTATTGTTCCTCTCATACTGTTATACTTTCCAGAATCCTGTAAAGTAGATTAGACTGAGACAGTGACTAGCCAAAGGTCACCCAAACTGGAGATACATATCTTGAACCTGGCCATTCTTTCTTAGCTTAACTAACCTTAAGGGTTTCAGAGGGCGGCCATGTTGGTCTGCAGTAGAACAGAGACATTTAAATCAAATAGCAGAGCCACTTTGGCATAGTGGTTAAGTATGTGGACCGGACTCTAATCTGGGAGAACCAGTTTTGATTCCCCACTCCTTCACTTGCAGCTGCTGGATGACCTTGGGCAAGCCATAGTTCTGTCAGAGCTGTTCTTGAAAGAGCCGTTCTCGAAAGAGTCCTCTCAGCCCCACCTACCTCAGAGGATGTCTGTTGTTGGGAGGGGAAGGGAGAGGAGTTTGTAAGCCGCTCTAAGAGTCCGAGTGAAGGGTGGGGCATACATCCAATCTCTTCTTGTTGTTGTTAGAGACCAACAAGATTTTCAGGCGATGAGCTTTTGAGAGTCAAATAGCACCATCTGATAAAGGGAGCTTTGATTCTCAAAAGCTTATAACCTGGAAATAGTGTTGGTCTCTAATGTGCTACTTAACTCAAATCTACCTGACTTTAGGGGGTTGTTGTAAGGATTAGGCAGACTTTGATCTTATTCTTCAAAGCATTTCTTACATTGTTAAATAAGAGTACATGTTGGGGATCCCTGAACACATAACTCTGATACCCTGACAGTAAAAAGAGACAAACCCCTCCCCCCCCAGGAGTGCACTCTTGCTTTCTAAATGTCGAAACACCAGGAGTGGTCTACAGAGAATCCACTAAAAATAGATCACAAGACCGGTCAGACTACGTCTGCTCTAGCCGAAGTCGGAAACTGGCAGTAATGAAGAGCCGGTGATGCAAATGGAAGCTGTCAACAACAGAAGAGAGAGAGGGGTGTTCAATACAAATCTGCTCCTTGGGGGCCAGAAAGCAGAATCCTAAATAGAATTTCTCCTGCAGATTTGCCCATAACAAGGAACTGACATCTACCAATTCCTGCAATACAGATGGCAATGCACCAGAAATGGGGAGCAGGTGCCATGCCAAAGAAATAGTTTACTGTCATTTAGGGAAACAAGGAGAAAGCAAAAACAACCCAAACCCCCACAAATCTATAAGGGCCGCCCTCTTTAACTGATAATTTAAGAACCTCAGATGAGGCAGGTGTTAACCGAGGTCAGTTTTAATCAATGCAGTGGAGCCTGAAGGGCCTGCTTCTGGTTTGTTATGACATTACGGGAAGGAAGGAACAAAACACCATGAAAGGTAGCCATTCCTTCCATGGTGGTTTCCGTTCATTAAATTGTCTGGGTTTTTTTCCAGTTATCTTCAAACATATACTTAAAATTAGGCTGTTGGTGACACACAAGTTTTCCCTAAATATCATTGAATAATTAAAATCCATGACTGATCTATTAAAACTTTAGTCCTACAACTCCCTTCCTTGCTGTGGTCCCCAGCCATTTTTGTGATGGGGGGGGGCACAATTCCTATTGGATGCGACAATTAGGTCTGGTCTACACATGCAGTGGAAGAGGCAGCAATGAGACAGTGGTGCTGAGGTGGTGGAATGGACTGTACCATCTCAAACTGCACCAGTAATGTTATATATTGTTGAGTTCCCAGAATGGTTCTGTGTAAATGGAAAACTAGTGCAGCATGCAAAGGTCTGGGCTAGAACATATCACCCTGATGTGCTAATTTTTTCTGCTTATAGGAAGTTTTTACATAGGGAGCATTAAAAATATGTCTCCCCTCCCCTCACAGTCTTTAATGATACAGCCCATTCTGCCACCTCAGGATTTTAATAACTCATTTTGCTTCCTGTCTAGACCAGGTTGGGTTGCCAGCTCCAGGTTAGGAAATTCCTGGAGGTCTGAAGGTGGAGCTTGGGGAAAGGGAACAACCTCGACAGGGTATTATGCCACAGACTCTGCCCTTCAAGGCGGCCATTTTCTCCAGGGAAACTGATCTTTGTAGTCTGGAGTTCAGATGGAATTCTGGGAGATCTCCGGGTCCCACTGGGAAGGCCGGTAATCCTAACTGACCGGACCTGACTGAGAGCCAATCAACATATGATCAAACTTCTTGATTTCTTCTACTATAGTGTTGCCAACCTCCAGGTGGGGGCTGGAGATCTCCTGGAATTACAACTGATTTCCAGGCCACATAAACGGCTTGCTTATTAATTATTTACTTGAAACAGGTATCCCAATTCTCCTGGAGCAAATGGCTACTTTGGAAGGTGGGCTGCATGGCATCATACTCCATCAAGGTCCCTCCTCCTCCCTAAATCCTGCTCTCCTAGGGTCCACCCACAATAGGGTTGCCACTGCCAGGTCTCTCTTGGCATCGACGGGGGATGGGGGTGTAGGGTAGCCAGATCCAGGTTGGGAAAGTCTTGGAAGTTAGGGGGTGGAGCCTGGGGAGGGCAGGGACCCCAGCAATGCTCCCTCTAAACTGTGGAGTCCTGCAAGCAAAACTTCTACTTTGTGAGCTACCGGCATTAAAGTTGCGAGCAAGCGATTTGGCTGCTGTGTAAATTAGTTTGCTCTGGAGCCCTCCGTCCTGAGCCGAGACAAAAATGTGTGAGCCGGAGCTAGCTCACACTAACTCAGCTCAGAGGGAACACTGGACCCCAGTGAGGCACAATGCCACAGAGCACACCCTCCAAAGCATCCATTTTCTCCAGGGGAACTGACTTCTCCAGTCTGGAGATGAGCTGTAATTCTGGGGAACACCAGGTCCCACCTGGAGGCTGGCATCCCTAACCCTCAAATGGCCAGGTATTTCCAAACCTGGAGTCGGCAACCCTAGCTTATTTAGTGGAGAGCAGGGTGCTTCAGCTATGATCAAAGCAGCAGTGCTGGCATTCACTGTGTCTGAGAGAAACCTCCCCAGTAGCACCCAAGCCCCTCTCCTAGAGCAGAATGGGAGGCTTAACCCATCATTAGCTCTTCCGTCTCCTCACTCTCAATGGTCAAGTGCCCCATGGCCCATTCCCTACCACATTCCTTCACATGGGACGGGCGCTGCAGGCCTCTCTGTAGCCTCCCCCGCACAGTCCCGCTTCCCAGCTCTCCTCTCCTTCTGTCCCCACAGTCTCCCTGGCTTTGAGGAGGCAGTTGTTCTCCCATAGGTGCTGTGGAGAAGCTCCTTTCACACTGATAGCAAACTGAAATCTGGACAGAAATGTATGTATTACATACCCCTTCCTCTGCCCCCACTGCTGCAGTCAGTTTTAGAGCTCCCTGTGCCACTTTTAAAGTCATTTTTTTTAACCTCTTGACAAAAAGGTTAAGGTTTGTTTTGCACAATGCATAGCAATTTTGGGCGTAGGCATTGTCACTGTCCAATCAGAAGGCAAAAACAAGTGTAGTAAACAGATCCATGAAGAAGAAGAAGAAGAAGAAGAAGAAGAAGAAGAAGAAGAAGAAGAAGAAGAAGAAGAAGAAGAAGAAGAAGAAGAAGAAGAAGAGGAAGAAGAGGAGGAGGAGGAGGAGGAGGAGGAGGAGGAGGAGGTGGAGGAGGAGGAGGAGGAGGACGAGATTGGATTTATACCCTGCCCTTCACTTGGAGTCTCAGAGCGGCTTACAAACTCCCTTCCCTTCCCCTCCCCACAACAGGCACCCTGTGAGGTAGGTGGGGCTGAGAGAATTCTAGCACAAACTGCTTTTTCAGGAACAGCTGTGCCAGAGCTTGTGACTGGCTCAAGGTCATATCAGCAGGTGCAAGTGGAGGAATGGGGAATCAAACCCGGTTCTCCCAGATTAGAGTCCGCACACTTAACCACTACACCAAACTGACTTACAAATTGCCAGAATGCTAAAGAACATGAAATGGACAGTAGTGAATACAAAGTAGCCACATAAGAAAAATACAAAATGGAAATAATGAAGAACTTGCATAATAATACATTACAATAGGAAAATCCACAGAATAATGGAGAACTAATATAATAATGCGATGTTGTGTCCGGATGTTTGATTACAGCGTCAGTCCTGCTGGAAGTCTGAAGCTGTTGAACCTGATGACACATTGGAGATCTGCGTCCGTCCTTGTATTGAATTGTTATTGTTCCCAGTGCATGTGAGTAAAAGTATGGAAACCACAACAACTTAAAGGGAACGCCCTGATGACGGATGACCTTTAAAACGTTGTAATGTAGTGTATTATTACACAAGTTCTTATTGTGTAGTGAGCCTGTTTACTACACTTGTTTTTGCCTTCTATTATTGGATTATTACACAAGAGTGTAGTGAACGTTGTTGAATATTGTCTAACCAGGCCATTCATTACATGCTTGGTTCCAACAGCTGATCTGCACATGCCAAGGCAATCACATGAACACATGAAACGGCCTTATACTGCCTCAGACCATTGGTCCATCCAACTTCCTGGTGTCCCAGCAGGGGCAGATTAAGGCTCAGGGGTGCCCTACTGTTGTTGTTCAGTCGCACAGTCGAGTCCGACTCTTTGCGACCCCATGGACCAGATTACGCCAGGCCCTCCTGTCTTCCACTGTCCGCTGAAGTTTGCTCAATTTCATGTTTGTTGCATCGATGACACTATCTAACCATCTCATCCTTTGTCGTCCCCTTCTTCTTTGACCTTCTATCTTTCCCAGCATCAGGGTCTTCTCCAGTGAATGCTCCTTTCTCATTTGGTGGCCAAAGTATTTGAGCTTCAGCTTCAGGACCTGGCCTTCCAGGGAACAATCAGGGTTGATTTCTTTTAGGATTGACTGATTTGATCTCCTTGCAGTCCAAGGGACTCTCAAGAGTCTTCTCCAGCACCATAGTTCAAAAGAATCTATTCTTCGGCGCTCGGCCTTCCTTATAGTCCAACTCTCGCAGCCATACATTACTACGGGGAATACCATTGCTTTGACCATGCGGACTTTTGTTGGCAAGGTGATGTCTCTGCTTTTTATCATGCTGTTTAGGTCTGCCATCGCTTTCCTCCCAAGGAGCAGGCGTCTTTTAATTTCATGGCTGCAGTCACCATCTGCAGTGATCTGGGATCCTAGGAACGTGACCAATCTTGGTGCCCCCCTCCTTTCCACACTGACCCAGTCCATTTTAGTTGTTGACCAGTCTGACCAGATACACCATGCAGGTTGCAGCAAAGCAAAAATTTATTCATATGATAACACAATATACTGTACAACCTAAGCCCAGCTTTGGCTACATAAAGTCCTACAAAAATGCAATACAACATCTATTTCAATATTTCGCAAGTTAAATGTATCAAAGTTCCAATATTCATGACCTGAAAGGCATTTCATTTTTGCAAAATCACTGATAACATACTTGAAATTAATACTTCTCAGTTGAGTCTTTCTTGAAGCATAACTGATTTATTTGTTTTTTTTTTTTTTACAAATCTTCATTCATTTTTCTTTTCTTTTCACCCTTTCCCTAACTTTGTGGTGCCCCCTTCGGCCCTGGTGCCCTAAGCACGTGCTTAGTCTGCTTAATGGTTAATCTGCCACTGTGTCTCAGGCAGAGATCTTTCACACCACTCTCTGATCCCTTTAACTGGAGATGCCAGGGACTGGATCTGGCACTGTCTGCATGCCAAGCAGATGCTCTGTCACTGAGCCATGACCTCCCCCCACTTAACAGAGAATGTACCACTTCAGATTCTTGCTAGGATCTTGCACATTTTCGATTTATTTGTTGATTTCATTGTTCATACCCTGCCTCTCTCCCCGGAGGGAACCCAAAGCGGCTTACACCATTCTCTGCTTCCATTTTATCCTCACAACAACCCCATGAGGCAGGTTAGGCTGTGAGAAATATCCTGTCATAGAAAACTCCACATATCTAGAAAAAGGAGTTAAGACAACAACCCCCCGAAACATGTCACTCCCTACCAGTATGAAAGTAGTTCAGTCCCAGGTAGGCTTCCCTGAATGAGATTTCTCCACACAGTTAGATCAGTCCAGATAAGCAGGGAAGGAAAGACCGAGGCAAACACCTTTGCCGGCTATAACGACTTGCTGAGCATTTGCTTTTCCATGCCTGTTGAGGTACTTTAAAGGTTGGGTGTGGCCAGAGGCACAGACCCAAGGACACGAGCCAAAGGGCTCGGCCTCTGGGCTCTTCAGTCTGTGGCTCACAGCCACTGAATCTAGGGCAGGCCCAAAGTATAAGTTGTTGCTTTGTTTCCTGATATGGTATTTTCTATTGCTGTAAGCCACCGTGGCTGCCTTTGGGCAGAAAAGCAGGGCAATATATTTAAATGAATAAAAGTGCGAACAAAATGGACCCCACTGAGTGGTACAAAAGGGGAAGAGGGTAAAGAGGGGAGGCAGCAGGGACCCTCTCGCTGCAAATTCAACATTCAGAACTCGCCAAGACGCCCACATCTCCCCACACTCAGGCTATCGTGTAAACAGCAAACTCAGCCTTCAACCCCAGACTTCGACTGAGGAAACTCAGTCCCTCAGCCTTCGACCCCAAACTCATCAAATCTCTCTTTTAAACTGGCAGGCTCCAGAGACCTTTGACGCAGGCTAGACGTGAACGGTCAATGCATTTTTAGCAGGTGCCCTTCATTGGTGGCCTGAGGGAGGTGGAGGGTGGAGGGGAGAGCCTGTAGAAGAGCAGCTCTGTGGCCTCACTGAAGGAGCCAGAGCCGCTATCCACCCGGGCCAGGAAACTGCTGAAGTCGGCTGGACGGGAGCCCCCTTCAGCTAGGCACGGCCTGGCAGCAATGCGCAGAGCCCGAGGAAGAGCAACAGAGAGTGGCCTGTTAAGTTAGCTGGCCTGCTGCTCTCGGCCTCCCGCTGAAGGGACTGAAAGAGCCGCGATGGGCTGTTCACGGCCTCTGCAGTCGAAAGGAAGAAGGGCGTGTGGGAGTGGCGGGAAGTGAATGGTGGGGGTATTTACTTCACTTATGACCCGTCTTTCTCCCCAGCAGGGACCCGGAGCAGCCGACGTTGTTTTCTGCATCTCCATTTTTTTCCCCATCAGCTTTTAACCCGTCACACAATCTCGGCCTGGCCTACTTCACGGGGTTGTCGTGAGGATAAAAAGGAGGAGAATTTTGTAAAGCCGCTCTGAGTTTCCACTGAGGAGACAGGTGGGGCAGGAGTGAAGCAGACAAACACACCAGCACAGTAGCAACAACTGCAACTTCATTGGTCATTCCCCCCCTTTCTTTGTTGTGCCTGTCAAGAAACACGGGGTGGCCTACGTGGTGCCCCCCCTTGACATTCAAAATAACCCCGTGAGGTAAATTAGGCTAGGCTGGAAAGATTCACTCAGTCTGCTGAAATACAATATTTTAGTGATTTTATTGTTATATCTGTAAGTGCATTTTATCTCTAACGATGGCCATATACAATAAATATACAATGAATTTTCTACCTACCTACCTTCCTAGGTAAAGGTAAAGGTTCCCTTGCTCGAAAGCCAGTCGAATCCGACTCTAGGGTTGCGGTGCTCATCTCCGTTTCAAAGCCAAAGAGCCAGCGCTGTCTGAAGACGTTTCCATGGTCATGTGGCCGGCATGACTAAACACCAAGGTGCACGGAACGCTGTTACCTTCCCACCGAAGTGGTACCTATTTATCTACTTGCAATTTCTTGCTTTTGAACTGCTAGGTTGGCAGGAGCTGGAACTAGAGACAGGAGCTCACCCTGTCATGCGGCACCCGGGTCTCGAACTGCTGAACTACTGACCTTCCAGAGCCTGCAGTTCAGCGTCTTAACCACTTGAGCCACCGCAGCTCCACACACCTACCTTCCTACTGTGAGGTAAATTAGGCTAGGTTGGAAAGATTCACTCAGTCTGCTGAAATACAATTGTTTAATCAACACAGAATGTTCATAAACAGACAAATGGCTTTTTGTTTCACTGCTTTTATTAAACATTGAATTAATCGATTGATTTAAAGCATTTCTGTGCCACTTAGCCAACCAAATAGGTGGCAAACATTAAAGAATTTCGGGTGGGTAGCCATGCTGGTCTGAAGCAACAGAACAAAGTACTTTTATCAAAGCATTTCAACACTAAAAAAACATTTAAAATATAGCACATATACAGATGTTCAATAGAAAGATATAAATATTATAAAATAGCAGTTCTAATCAGCACAGAGTTGTCCAAATTGACAAAGGTTGCTTCTATTCTCATTTTAGACATGGGAACTGAAGCCGAGGAAGCCACATGTTCAGGGCATGGATCCAGTACTTGGCCGCCCGAGTCTTGCTGAATGGGAGAGCGCTGCACATCTCTCCACGTAGCTCAGTGAAGATGCCAACATTTACCAAAGCTGGATTGTTGGGTGATATTGACTTAGGCTGAGTGAAATTCACAAGATGTGCTCCGGCAGATGGCTCATCCATGCTCCCTTTCTGGTCACACAGTGAAAATCAACTCCACACTATGCTTGCTGGACCAATTTGCAGCAAAAACGCAGCGAATGCAGCAAGTGATGGATCCATCTGTACCTGTAGGGCTGCCCGTTCTAGGTTGGGAAACTGCTGGACCTCTAGAGGTGAAGCCTGGGGAAGAGAGGGACCTCAGGGAGGTATCGTGCCAGTTCCCATCCTCCAAAGCAGCCATTTCTCCACGGGAATGGATCTCTATCTTCTGGAGAACACACGAAGAGCCCTGCTGGGTCAGATCAATGGTCCATCTAGTCCAGCATCTGGTCTCACACAGTGGCCAACCAGTTCCTCTGGATAGTCAGCAAACAGGGCACAGAGACCGAGGTCTTCCCCTGATGTTGCCTCCAGGCACTGGGATTCAGAGGATTAGTGCCCCTAAATGTGGAGGTTCCCCAATGCCCTGAATCCCAGAACCAGGAGGCCATGTCAGGGGAAGACCTCGGCCTCTATGCTCTGTTTGCTGGCTGTCCAGAGGAACTGGTTGGCCATTGTATGAAACCGAATGCTGGACTAGATGGACCACTGGTCTGATCCAGCGGGGCTCTTCTCATGTTATGTACAGTAACTAAGGTGCTACTGGACTCTTGCTCTTTTCTATGGCTAAAAGCAGCAAAGAAATAACCATCCTATAAGTGGCAGGCACCATTTTAGAAAGTGGCCGTTCTCCCTTGCCTCTCACACAGGAGGGAATGCCTCTTCCCGGATGACACCCTGTCTGTCTTCACAGAACTGCTGTGTAGGGTTGCCAACCTGCAGGCGGGGCTTCGCGGTCTCCCGGAATCAGCTTGTGTGTGTGTGTGACTCTATGGCAGATCTACTGCAGCTGCCTTCCCCAAGTCTCTAGGAATTCCCCAACCAGGAGTTGGCAACCCGGGTTGCGAGGATTGCCAGAACAGGGTGCAGACGAAGCGCTCTGCACACCCACCCGCGGTATACTAAGCATGATGATGATCTCCAAGCCAGCAGCCTGTATCGCTTGCAGACCTTTCCCCCTCTGCAAAGATACGCGGTATTGATCAATCGGCTCCTATCCGCGCGGCGAGTCCAGTCCATTTCCTTGCCCCGGGCGGGTGCGCGGAAGGCCGTTGCAGCACAGGAGAGAGCGGGAGCGCCTTTCCACGGACCCGGGACGGAGCAGAGCAGGAGGGGGGGCCTTCTGGGACTGCCTCGCCTCCCTTGACCCGGCCGCCCCTGGAAGTCTCCAGACAAAGAGCAGCAGCAGCAGCAGCAGCAGCCCCCTCCTCCCCGGCTCAGCGAGTCGCCCTGAGAAGCCCCCAGGCTCTGGGCCGGCGGCGAGCCCCTTCTTCGCTCGGGCACCGGCGCTCGCCAGGCGGACTCCCCGGCTGCAGCCATTGGCTACTCCGAGGAGCCCAGAGGACGGGGCGGGGCCCCGGCGCCTTCGGGCGGGCGGGCGGCCAATCACCAGCGTCCCCTCCGGCGCCCCCTCCCCAGACCGTCTCCCCTCCCCGCAGACTCCCACTCCAGCGCCGGCGTCGGGAGGCGGCGGAGCCGGAGCGCGCAAAACGACGGAAAAGGGGGTTTCGCCCCCGCCGCTCTGCAGACAAAGGCTCGGCGAAGGGCCGCCCCTAGACGGCTGCAGCAGACCCCCCACCCCCCACTCGGGAAGCCGACCCGCCGCCTCCGACCCAAAATGGCCCGGCTCCTCGGAGTGCCCCGCCGGGATCTTTCCGCGCCGACCTCTTCGCCGGCCGGCTGCGGGGCAGGGGCGTGTTGAGCCGGCCCGGGAAGACCCGTCTCTGTTGGGGTAAGTCGAGCTCTCTCCGGCGGCTGTGCCAGCCCTGCGCTCGGTCCCGGGCGCTGTCGAGGCGCCGGAGTTGCGTGCGGATCTCTCGGAAACCGGTCGCGAGGGATTCAGGGTTACCGTGTTTTTGGAAAGCAGGATAAAAAAAAGAGAGGACCTACTTCCCGGCTGACTACTTCAAACAAGGGATCGCTGTGACAAAGCTCATTTGAAATGCCACCCCCCCCCCCAAGGTTTAAGCGGTGATCATTGCTTCTAACTAGGAATATGCCTAACCTTCCAGCCCCCAAAGAAGACATTTTCATCATTTTTTTAAAAAAAAAGAGCCCCAAAGAGGACGGACACAAAAAAAGAGGGTTAGGTCTTCTAAGAAGACGACATCTGGTAACCCTAGAGGAGTTTCAATTAGCATTTATTGTAGAGGTCGTCTATTGCAAGAAATACGGCAATTTCAAGGGTCTGTAGGTACGTGTGGGGACATTTAGTAGTGTAGTCCTTTCTCTGTCGAACAGGGAATGCCTGTTGTCTCCAAGTATTGACGTTTCTGTGGCCTCGGTACAAATCTGGCCCCGAGGCAGCCAAACATACACAGGAAAGCTTATACCTTGAGTTAAACTTTGTTTGTCTTAATGCCACTGGACTCAAACTTTGTCCTGCTGCTTCAAACCAACAGGACTACCTGCCTAAAATTATCTTTTGGAAAGGAGCTTTCAGTGCCCAGGTTCCTACAAGAAAATCTTACCATGTGCATTCCTTCGTTATTTGTCGCCTAGTTGTGCCCTTGCCATTAATCAGCAATTGAAATCCTTTTTCAAATCATGAATTTTAGGGAAATATGACACACACACACCCCGGTTATTCGACATTTCAGAGGGTCAAAGTGAGTTGTGGAAAGGAAACTGGTACAGACCCATACGGCTGCCTGGTGCCCCGACCCCTCCTCCCCAGTTGAACTGCTAGGTAATTTATGGATTCATTAAAATATTTCTCCCCGGCCTTTTCCATTTTCAAACCGTGGCGCAAGGTGGCTTCCAAATGCAGGGATGAATGAAACCCACATAACTCAGTCCCACGGTCCTAGAAGAAAAGGACAATTCTGGGCTGTGAAACTTTGCGTCTTAGGAGCATTTCAATTATTGCAAAGATCTTTGTTTTAAATGGTACTAGAATGTTGTGTTGTGTTGTTTTTTAAAAAAAGAACCACATGTTATGATGAAACCACATTTACCTTGAAACAACCAGGGAATGATTTCTTTAGGGAATTTATACGCCACCTCTCCAGAGCCCTGCTTAAGCTGAGATTCAGTGACAAGTGTACACAAAGGCAGCTGTCCCGTGGGAAATGAATGCTAAATATAGCATTGGTGTAATTTTTATGGTCAGGTGAAATGTAATGCAATTTCCACCACACTCAGAATAACTGGAAAAGGGGTGACAATATCTCTGGCTTTAATCTTGGATTTGTTTCTAGGGGAGGGATTTAAATACACACTTTCTGTTGCCAGTGCTGCAGTTCTGACAACCACCTTGTAAAGTACTATTGTCCTCATGTTTTTATAGGGGTGTGTGGTTGAGAGCAATGTCTGTAAGGTCAACTCATGTCAGAGGTGAGAGTTGAAAACAATATAAATGATAACAGCCCAGGACAATTACTAAACCAGAAAACAGGCTGACGCTCAGCGTTTTAAGATGAAATAAAGTACAATTTCTCTACTATATTTAACAGAGTTATTTTATGATAGTTGTTCACATATCCACGTTGTTGTATATTCTTTTTTCATAAGCCCACCATAAACACAGAAAAAAGTGGGTTGACGAAACTCCCCGGAGTTGGCTTTCGTTTCGTTCACAACTTCATCTGAATACACTGAAGCACCATGGTAATCTCTCTTGAAAACCTACTATTCATACTGTCTTCACATGATATTCCATGCCATGCTTTCAATTGCTAGAATGTATCCTCATCCATTTTACTGGAAAATCTTGTCCCGGGCATACAAACAAATCATTCTGTCTAGGCAGATGAATAGTAGGTTTTCAAGAGAGATTACCATGGTGCTTCAGTGTGTTCAGATGAAGTTGTGAACGAAATGAAAGCCAACTCTGGGGAGTTTCGTCAACCCACTTCTTTCTGTACTTACGGCGTACTTATGAAAAAAGAATATATAACGACGTGGACACGTGAACAACTAGCACACTTTACCTCTGCTTGCACTGGCCCACACATGCATTCTCTCAAACTGTCTCTCTCTCTGTTCCTCCCTCTGTTGTACACCCACTGACTCTTGTTAGATTGTTGTAAGTGGGGAAGGGCGGTCAAGAAATCTAATCTGACAAATAGATTGTAAGCTCTTTGGGAGCACAGACCTGTCTTCTCTGGCTCCTGTCTCTTTGTAATGAGCCACATATGTGACCTGACAGTGCTTTCCAAATAAATCAAACCAGGGACCACAAATGGGGGCCTACCCAAGTTAAGCATTTTTCAGACTCGTTTATTTCAACCGCAAAATTATTTGACTTCAAGTTTAACCCACGGCTAGGGAATGAGCTACTAAACAATCTCTGGTTCAGCTCTCACCTCTTGTTTTATATGGTTTTAGGACTATTTAAATTGTCTATTTGTGTTTTTTATTTTTTCTGTAAGCCGCCCGGAGCCGGCCCCGGCAGGGAGGGCAGGGTATAAATTTGATAGTAAAATAAATAAATATCCAAGTATTGGTCCTGCTTAGCTTCCAAGCTCTGATGAGATCAGGCTAGTCTGGGCTTAAAACTTGTTTACAAAGGGAATGAAGCTTCTGGGGACAAGCCAAATGCCCTGCAGAAAATCTGGCTTTAAAAGTGAGAAAACGTAAGAGGAGGTGTGATGGGTCAGACTAATGGTCCGTCTAGTCTGGCATCCTCTTTCTAACAGTGGCCAGACAGATGTCACGGGGATGCCCCCGAGGATATACCACTAGTCACAGCCATCCTCCTCCTGACTAGACCCTAACATCTGACAATCAGAGGCATTCTTTGTCTCACGCTGGAGGTCCCATTAGACTATCACCAATGTTAAAGCTCTTCCCCATCAGTCTGTCCAACCCTTCTTTCAAATGCATCTAAGCCAATCGCCATCACCGTGTATCTTGTGGCTATGAGTTCCACAAGTCAATTACCTGTTGCACGAGGAAGTGTACTCCTCCCTGTCTGTCTTGAGTCTGCTGCCAATCAATTTCATAGGGTGACTCCCAAGTTCAGATTCAAATTCAGATTTATTGGTACAGTCATTGACCAGTATAAAACATATGATATCTTACATATGACTCCTAGACAATCTTATAGCCAGTATGTACACTCAAAAATTACAGGGCTAAAACAGCTAAAATTCGGATACTCTACGCAATAGACTCCCAAGTTCTAGTAGAACAGATTTTGAGTCTAGTGGCACCTTTAAGCCCAACGAAGTGTTATTCAAGGTATGAGCTTTCGTGTGCACCACACTTCCTCAGATACATTGAAATTGAAGTCATCGGTCCATTCATGTAAGTATAGGTGTATGAATGGACCGATAACTTCCATTTCAATGTACCTGAGGAAGTGTGCGTGCACACAAAAGCTCATACCTTGAATAACACTTAATTGGTCTTAAAGGTGCCCCCACTGGATTCAAACTTTGTTCTGCTGCTTCCAACCAACACAGCTACCCACCTGAATCTATCTCCAAGTTCCAGTGTTACAGGAGAGGAAGCGAAGATTCTCCCTATCTGCTTTATAAACAACATGTGTAATTTTGTTAGCTTCTCTCCTGTCTCTTCCTCCATCACCTTTTTTCTAAACTGAAAAAGGATCCTGTCCCTCCTAGGGCAGGCACTCTTACCCCAAGATACCCTGTTGTGTACTTTTTAGTATGAACAGTATCTCTGGGAATTGCAGTTAATGCCAGATGACAACGGTAAACATAAAAAAGTGTAGCTGCAATTAAGACTCTGATCCAGGATGGTTTCAGCATAGCCGTGTTGCATTTTTTTTTAGTTATTATCTGCATTGTGTATAAATACAATGGATGATAAACCTACAGGATGGGAAAGTTCAGAGTTCAAAATCTGCTAAGGAAATCCTCTTGCCCTGGCTTACTTTGTCACACTCCTCCTCTTACTAGGAGAGGTGCAGTAAATCAGAGAGCGGCTGACAGGTCTGCTTTGAAACACATGCACACACACCAATAACAAAGGTAGGAAGGCAGATTGGTTTCTTGTACTATTTTGCCTTTGTCACCACCGCCTAAAATGAAGATGTCTCCTCACTAGGGCTAGGTCACTTGTTCAGCTCGCTTGCCTTTTAGGTGGGGAAAGAATTCCAGTGCAAAGAAAAAAAGAATATATATATATATATTGTGAATAACCACTGTTATCTGCAGCAGTGTGGGTTTTCCTGATAAACTTTGAATCGGACCATTTCCCGATGCTGTAAATTGAGGATGTAAAATTTCAAAAGTACTATACTGATGTTATGTCCAATAGTAACAAATATTTGAACTGAATATTTGAACTGAAATGTCCAGTTAGAGGAAAATGTCAAGTATGGGTTATTGGCTGCAACCCTAAGCAAGTATACTCAGAAGTAAGCCCCATTCTTATACAGCTGGACATGTTTTTGATGAAAATCAATAAAGATTTATGATTTAAGAAGTAATCCCCATTTTATTTAATGCCGCCTACTCCCAGGAAAGTGTTCTAAGGCAGATAAGGAGAATCTTGGAAATTGTTTTTTTTTTAATTGCAGTGATACTTCTAAATATTTAAAGGAACACTTCATTTTCTTCCCATGACTGATAATGCAGACTTGAACTCTCACACAATTCCTAGTCATAATCACGTGAAAAACTTTAATTACAACTCTGAATCTGCCAAGCCTGCCTCATACTGAATCGGCCATGGCATCTGTTCATTGTTAATAATTTTATGGAACGATGAATCTTGTGAAAGGGAACATTTTATATGGGAAAATAAAGCGCATGTACATGTTCTGCCCCAGCTCTCCAGTTACCTGTGAACAGTGAAAAGAAATGCATGTTAGAATGGTGTCCCTTGCAGTCCTTCCTGGCAGAAGGCAGATTTCCCAACTGGTATCTAATTTATTGGGATGTGGAATGGTGTAGTATAACCCAGTCTCATCAGATCTCAGAAGGTAAGCAGGGAGACCACCAGGGAAGACCTTGCAGAGGAAAGCAATGGCAGATCACCTCTGTTTCTCACAGGCCTTCAGAGCCCCTTGCTGGGGTTGCCAGAAGTCACTTGCAACTTGACGGCACAAACATACATACATTGCATTATTATCATAAATTCAAAGGGATTTACCGTGCAATGTTACGCAGAGTTACATCATTCTAAACCCATTGACTGCAACAGATTTACTAGGATTCAACTCTGATTTGGATAGTATCTGATGAAGTATGCGCGCACACGAAAGCTTATACCGGAACTTAAACTTTCTTGGTCTTACAGGTGCCACTGTACTCAAACTTTGTTCTGTTGGATAGTACTGTTAGGCAGGGCTCTTTTTGTAGCAGGAACTCCCTTTGCATATTAGGCCACACACCCCTAATGTAGCCAATCCTCCAAGAGCTTACAGAGCTCTTCTTAAAGAGGGTACTGTAAGCTCTTGGAGGATTGGCTACATTAAGGTGTCTCGCCTAATATGCAAAGGAGTTCCTGCTACAAAAGAACCCTGCTTAGGGATATGGACCTAGATATCTAGACCAAGGGTGGCCAAACTTGCTTAACATAAGAGCTATATAGAATAAACATCCGATGTTTGAGAGCCACAAGACATAGTTACATGTTTTTACTGGAAAATATGCAAATTTGCTTTTTATTAACTTGAAATGAGACTGCCAATAATAATAATAAAAGCGGTAAAAGCAGATACTGATAATATTTATTTGCCCAATGATATTTGTTTGCTAATGATATCTAGCTTCCTCAGCTGCCCTGCCGGGAGCCGCACGATATGTGTGAAAGAGCCGCAGGCGGCTCTTGAGCCACAGTTTGGCCACCCCTGATCTAGACTTCTTTCTCCTCCTCTCAAGACATCTACTGGGCCTAAGGCTATTGTTAGCAACATCAGGGCAGGCTCCAGGTGTCTGGGCGCCCTGGAGGCCGGGGGCGGCGGCCAAGCGCTGGCTTTCCTGGGCGCTCCGTAGCTGTGGGGCCCCCAGGAAAGCTGGGAAGGGGCGGAGGTTTAAACCGCCACCCCTCCTCCCAGCGCCAGCTTTCCTGGGGCTCCGTGGCTGTGGGACCCCAGGAAAGCCGGGAAGGGCGGAGGTTTAAACCGCCACCCCCTCCTCCAGGCCGGCTTTCCTGGGAGCTCCGCAGCTGCGGGACCCCAGGAAAGCGGAAGGCGGAGGTTTAACCGCCACCCCTCCCTCCCAGCGCCAGCTTTCCTGGGGCTCCGTGGCTGTGGGACCCCAGGAAAGCCGGGAAGAGGGCGGAGGTTTAACCGCCACCCCCTCCCAGCGCTGGCTTGCTTGGGCACTCTGCGGGGCACCCAAGCAAGCCTGGGAAGACGCAGGGGGGGTCGTTTTGTGTGTGGGGGCGCCTTTTGGCGCCCCTGCGGCCAGCGCGCTCTAGGTGAGCCGGCCATGAGCAACATTAAAACTGCACTATTTCCTTTGCAAATTTGTACTGTCCAGTGGTTTTTGAAGCCATTTTAAGGCAGGCATAAAAGGTTACAGAGTGTCCGATACCAATAATACTTCGAATGGATGTTTGCAGGCCAATCCTATGTGCCCTTAGGATTGCAGTCTTAAAGCACTCCTGGCGTATCCTTGCAGCAGCTCTGTACAACAGACCAGTCCTAAGGTCAGTCCCCTGTGTTATCGCAGGGAGATGAAGCTGAAAGAGACTTGCTCGCCTGCTGCTCAAAATAGATGGGACTTGGTGAGATCCGTGCTCAGTTCATCCGAGAGTCTTGTGAAGCTCAGTGGCTGTTTCCTGGCCTCTCGGTTTGGTTGGGGGCCAAGTGGGGAGGTCAGACAGGGCGTAAGAGAGCAGCTGGTAGTTTTAATTAATGAGACCATGAAGGCTCAAACCTTCTTCCTGCGAGGCCACAATCTGAATTGAAGCTGTGTTTAGTTGAGAAATAGAGATTTATAATAGAGCCAGTTTGGTGTAGGGGTTAAGAGTGGCAGATTCTAATCTGGGAAAACCGGGTTTGATTCCCCACTCCTCCACATGGGGTCAGTCACAGTTCTCCCAGAGCTGTTCTCTCACAAGCAGTTCTCTCAGAGCTCTCTCAGCCCCACCCACCTCACAAGGTGTCTTTTGTGGGAGAGGAAGGGAAGGAGATCGTAAGCTGCTCTGAAGACTTTGAGTGAAGGGCGCTGGCCTGTGGCTACAGTGGGGCTGCTGGGGGCTTTGCCCCCTTCCTTAAAGGGCCAGCCCCCTTCCTTAAAGCACTTCCCGATTCTTAAGGCCCCCCCTTCTTCCCAAAAGCATTTAACTGAATCCTTTAAATGCTTTTGAGAAGAAGCAGAGGGTGGCACACACTCCACTTCCTCCCCTCCTGCAAGATTTAAAGGGCCCTTTGGCTGATCTGGGGGGGGGAGCACATGGGCCACTGATCAGCTGGAGGGCCCTTTAAATCTTGCAGGAGGGAGGGAGAGGGATGTGCACCACTGCCCTTCATTATCGCAAATAATGGCGGCCCCAACAGAAACTTTTTTGCCCCACAAGCCACAAAATCCCAGCTATGGGCCTGGAGGGGTGGGGTATAGATCCAGCTCTTCTTCTTCTTCTTCTTCTTCTTCTTCTTCTTCTTCTTCTTCTTCTTCTTCTTCTTCTTCTTCTTCTTCTTCTTCTTCTTCTTCTTCTTCTTCTTCTTCTTCTTCTTCTTCTTCTTCTTCTTCTTCTTCTGTCTCACCCATTGTAAGTTAATGGCAGAGGGGAGTGTTGATGCGGCACTTCAGATGTAAGACTCAGTCTCTTCATCACTCTGCTATGCCGCAGTGCAGCACCCATAAAGGATCTTGTTTATGCAGTTATCTAATAGGCCTCTGAACAGCCAGTGTTCAAAGTTTCCCAAATCCAGGGGATGACTTCCTGCTGGAATTGCTCACATGGAGGAGGAGCGTTAGGAACTTTCAAAGGCAGAGTAGGGACTTCTGTTCTGGAATTAGAAAGGGATTACAGTTCTGTAGCCCAGGCTAACCGGATCTTGTCAGATCTCAGAAGCTAAGCAGGGTCAGTCCTGGCAACTATTTGGATGGGAGACCTCCAAGGAATACCAGGGTCATGATGCGAAGGCAGGCAATGGCAAACCACCTCTGAACATCTCTTCCCTCGAAGACCCCACAGGGTCTCCGTAAATCAGCTGTGACTTGGTGGCACTTTTCACCACCAGAGCCATATTCACAAGACAAACTCTCTGGCTGTGCAGTATGTGATGTTTTCTTGAACCGCCGTTGCCCTTCTTGAAGTTCTGCCCCATTTGAAGGCTAATCATGTCAGGATGTGGTCTTTGGTCATCCATTTAATTTTAGAGTTGGCCTCTTCCATTTGAGGTATTAAAGGTAGTTGTGACATTTCCACATCTGTGCTTTTCTTCTGTTCCATGTGCACATCTGTGGCATGGATCAATACTGGGGCTGGTCCTATTTAATTTGTTTATAAATGATTTGGAACTGGGGGTGAGTAGTGTAGTGGCCGGGTTTGCAGACAATACCAAATTATTCAGGATCATGAAAACCCAGGTGGATTTTCGAGAGCTCTAGGGAGATCTCTCAAGATTGGGTGAGAGGGCAACGGGGTGGCAAATGAAGTTCAGTGTAGGTAAGGGTAGGTGGATGTACATTGGAACAAAAAATCCTAACTTTAAACATAGGCTGATAAGGTCTGAACGTTCCAAGACAGAGAGGGAAAGAGATCTTGGGGTTATAGTGGATAGTGCAATGAAAATGCCAACTTGGTGTGTGAAAAAGGCAACTCTATGCTGGGAATTATTAGGAAAGGAATTGTAAATATAAAATGGTGAATATTGTTATGCCCTTGTATAGAGCTATGGTGTGGCCTCGTTTGGAATATTGTGGAGTTCTAGTCAGTGTATCTCACAAAACATATTGCAAGCTGGAAGAAATGGAAAAGAGGCATGGGAGTATCTTTCCTATGCGGACAGGCTGAAGAGTCCGGCTTCTCAGTTGAGGGTGGGGTGGGGAAGGTGACTAAGAGGGGACATGATGGAGGTTTATAAAATTATACATGGGGTGGAAAGTGTGGATAGAGAAAGCTTTTTCCCTTGTCCTATAATAGTAGAACCTAGGGGCCCCCAATTTAATTGACACGCAACAGGTTCAGGATGGACAAAAGGATTAATTAAGTTGTGCAATTCACTGCTAGTGGACATGGTCATAGCCACAAGCATAGATGGCTTTAAGAGGTTATTTAGGCAGATGCATTCATTCATTCATTCATTTATTTTAGTCAATTTATATTCCTCCCTCCTCGCAAGCAGGCTCAGGGCGGATCATGGTAGGATTCTAAAACACATAAGTAGAATTTACAGAATAATTAAAGACAATTTAAGATATTCATAAGATTCATTTACTGCATCTAAGTATGAAGGTTTCCTTTAGTCACCATGGCTAGTAACCATCAGTGGTTACTAGCCACAGTGACTAAAGGAAACCTTCATATTTAGACATAGTAAACTTCTGAATCCCAGTGTTAGGAGGCAGCATCAGAGGAAGACCTTGGCATCTGTGCAGGGTTGTTGACCCTCCAGAACAGAAGGCTGGCCACTGTGTGAGACAGAATGCTGGACTAGGTGGACCATTGGACTGATCCACTGGGACTCGGCTTGTGCTTTATGACTTATGATTTTTGAGTTCCTACATGTCACTGAGCTGCCGTGGCTCAAGTGGTTAAGACACTGAACTGCAGGCTGTGGAAGGTCAGTAGTTCAGCAGTTCGAGACCCGAGAGTGCCGCATGACGGAGTGAGCTCCCGTCTCTAGTTCCAGCTCCTGCCAACCTAGCAGTTCGAAAGCAAGAAATTGCAAGTAGATAAATAGGTACCACTTTGGTGGGAAGGTAACAGCGTTCCGTGCGCCTTGGTGTTTAGTCATGCCGGCCACATGACCACGGAAACGTCTTCAGACAGCGCTGGCTCTTTGGCTTTGAAACGGAGATGAGCACCGCAACCCTAGAGTCGGATTCGACTGGCTTTCGAGCAAGGGAACCTTTACCTTTACCTTCACATGTCACTGGTTTTAAGGTGGCACCCCCAGCAGAGTTGTCTTATTTACCGATTGCACATACTTTTCCAGTGCAGATCTGTCAGAATTTTATCCCACCCTTTCTGCAACGAGCTCAGGGCAGTAATGGAACAGATCCCATGGGATCCAACCACCAAATGTGTAGTGCCTTGGAAGAGGGGTAATAGTCCTGCCTGCGTGGTCATCCCACCGCTTTCTGAGAGACTTGAATGGCCACTTTCATGTGAAGAAGAGTCACTTCCACCTAATAAGCCCTCAACACTCCTGTTTGTTTCCAGCTTATACTTGATCTTGACATCAAATGAACAAAAAGACAACAGATCTAAACTCATGTTACCATATTGAATAGTCTCCTTATATGTATAAGATAAACATTCTCGGTCTCCAGACCAATGTTGACTGTTGGCTGCTCGAACGGTGTAGAGAGAGTGTGGGGAGAGAAATTCTCTCCCTCTCTCCACCCACTGGAATTCAGCATCTTCCGGTGAAAGTTAATTTTCAGGAGCAAATATTCATTCATTTGGAACATTTCTGTGCTGCTTTGATCTAGGAACCAGACTGGAAGCTGCTTACATGATAAATCCCAAAACAGTCTGTCTCAATCGTGTGCATTAGGCCGACCTTCTGTGGTTGTTAGTGTCTTGGTAGATTTACAAATTGTTGTATAGATGGATTTTGTTAAAATCTTCTTTTAAAAAAAATATATATGTACCATGAAACCAAGAATTTGTTGTTGTTGTTGTTGTTGTTCAGTCACAAGGCAAGATACTGAAGCTGAAGCTCAAATACTTTGGCCACCAAATGAGAAGGGAGCACTCACTGGAGAAGACCCTGATGCTGGGAAAGATTGAAGGTCAATGAAGAAGGGGACGGCAGAGGAGGAGATGGTTAAACAGTGTTATCAATGCCACGAACGTGAAACTGAGCAAACTCAGGAGGACAATGGAAGACAGGAGGGCATGATGTGGTCCGTGGGGTCGCAAAGAGTCGGACTCGACTGTGTGACTGAACAACAACAACAACAACAACAAATCCTTGATTACCCCCTCCATAATTCCACTAAGGCTGCGATCCTGAACAGATCTCCTAGTTCTGTTGATCTCATTGGGGCTTACTTCTGAGTAAACATATTTAGGGCTGCACAGCAAGTCCCCTAATTCATCAGAATCAGACTTCTGTGTGCCATGCAGAGCTGTTATAGAGAACTAGCGTGTTGTAATGGTTAAAGTGGCGGATTAGAACCTGGGAAGCCCAGCTATGAATCCCTACTATGCCAGGGAAGCTTGTGGAGCCATGTTGGGCCACTCACACTGTCTCAGCCTAACCTACCCCACAGGGCTGTTGTGAAGGTAAAACAGAGAAGGCTGATAGTAGCTGCTTTGGATCTTCATTGGGGAGAAAGGCCGGATACAAGTAAAGTAAATAAATAAAATTAATGCTTAGCAATTGTGTGTGCTGTTGAGAGGCAGCCTCGACAGTTCCGAGTGGGCTCTCTTTAGGATGGGGGGGGTATGCAGATGTCAAGTTTGTCCTCTGCCCTAATTGACCCCCTGCATTGCCGTCATAAATTGCCTTGAATGAAGAGAGTTTGCAGAAAGGCCACTTTGCAAGTTCCATTAGATTGCTTATTAGATTTATCTCCTTGTGAGAGCAGCTGCATTCTCTAAAGCAGAAACCTGGCTTTTCTAGGTTGCCAACTCCCCCCCCCGCGCCCCAAGATCAACAATTTCCCAGCTCATATCTTGGCTGTACTGCTCATATTACTTGATCCACTCAGGGAGGATTGGGCTGAAAGTACGCTGTGAAGTAGGTTTGCCATCCCAAAAGGATATTTTCACAAACCCAATGAGCAGGAAACTGCAGTGATCAAAACAGAAGAAATAGATAGGATATTTAAAGATGATTGCATTCTTGAAGAGTTGGTGGCCGATTTGTGGAGATGACATTGCCACAGGATACAAGGGCTCAGTTCTCTGTCAAATGCCAGGCAGGTCTGTCTTGTTCGCCTACCCAGGTTTCAGCTGGGCTCTCCTCCTTTTCCGTCTTCTAGAAAGGCCACACAGATGTTTGTTAATGGAAAAGTTTTGTTAGTCACTTCATTTTAAAAAGTGAAATCAGTGTGAAAATTGCTTATAGATGGGGGCGGGGAACCATGTGACAGCACAGGCACTAGCCAGTCAGTCCTATACCCTTTTTTTTTTTTTTACAGGCCTCAGCTTTATAGACGATTAGCTCCTGTGTATACGATATACTTCCACATCACTTTGATGTGTGAATGTATGTTTGAGTGTATGTTTGGACTCACACTTGGGTAGAATGGACTTGTCTTTTTTTTCTTCTTTTTTTGCTGTCAAGTTGCAGTCAACTTACAGTGACCCTGTAGGGTTTTCAGTGCAAGAGACGTTCATAGGTGGCCTGCTGTTGTCTGCCTCTGGGTAGTGACCCTGGTATTCCTTGGTGGTCTCTCATCTAAATACTGACCAGGGCTGACCCTGCTTAGCTTTTGAGATCTGATGAGATCAGGCTAGCCAGTTTGTCCGCATACATAGAATTGGTTGTCATTTTATGCATCAGAGGCTGAGTTCAGACTGGCAGTTTGAAGCAGGAGCCAGTCATGGCAAAAAGCCCTGGAACAAACTGCTCCGGGTTTTCCCGGTCACCCTGTGCAGACTGATGCGGGAGCATATCGGGAGGAGGCATGCGGGAGCATTCAGACTGCTGGCCCGGAGGCGTGGCTGTAAACGGCTTTTCTCTGGTAATTCGGCTATGCACGCATGTGCGCATAGGCACCTAGGCGCATCCCCCGTGCACGCAGCCGGCGGTGCACGCTATAGACCCGGATTGCTCCTGGCTTTTCGGGTTAGTGTTCACACTTCTGGGAAGCGGAATAAAGCTGGATAAAGGCACTCTCCGGGATTTGCTACCACTTTCAACAGGTATCTTTTAAACGTGGGAGCGAAGCGGAACAGCACGGGTGGACAACGGGTGGGGAATGCCAGGCAGATATGCCTGTGTGAATGCCCCCTTTAATCCACGTGTAAAACGTGGCTGAAACGTGGCTGAAACGTGGCCATAGCGGGGCAAACTGCCAGTCTGAACTCAGCCGGAGTGTGGCTCTTTTCTTCTCGTCCCACTGACGTGAACCACACTGCTGCGTTTTCCTTTCTAGACAGGGCTACGTTTCTTAACAAGGTTATCCTAAACAGAGCTGTTCCCTTCTATGCCCAGTTGCTTCAGCTTGACTTGGAAAGGTGCAACTGCTTAGGGAGGCGCTTTCAAATCTGAATAAATAAACACAGTTTGGTATAAATGTCACAGACTCCTGGTCTCTAGGCCCTCAAACAAGTTAACACATTGTTCTCATGGAGAAGGCTTGGAAGAGTTCATAATGTTTTTTGGGGTTTTTTTTGGTGAAGTATGCGAAAGGATGAGCACTCATTCCAATACCCACACATGGAAGCCATTTGAGAAGAAAATAAACATCAGTACTTGATGATTCAAGAAGATCTCTCTCCCTTTTAGTACACCCCAAGGGGCTCGAAATCTCTTTTAGTCGCTCTCACCAAGCTGTTGATATGTACAGGATTTGGGGGAGCAGCAGGAATTAGGGCTATCAGCGAATAGGATCCTCTCCCACTCCTACGGTAAGGGTTTCGTGCCTTCCCCCAGCAGCGCAGCGCTTTCTGTTTATCATCCACTCAACAAACAAAGCCACTTTTATTCTCTAATAAATGCATTTTCTTAAATGGACGGCCTGAGCGTATGGATGCGTTCACGCTCCTGAGCTGCGCGGACTTCAAAATCACAAGGGATGGAAAACAGCAATTTGGAGGCTTCCTGTTTTCGCCTCCTAGTTTGTAAGCACGTCGCTGGTTTGGCCATCTCTCTTGAAACATGGACACAGTCACGAAAAGAGAGCCACTAGAGTTAGAACGTTCTCCTGTTTCTGATGTCCTCTTGCAACGTCTGTCCCTTTTGCCGTTGAGCTGACACTGTAGCAGTTGTTGGTTGCACATGTATCTATTTACTCCATTTGTGCCCCCGGGCACCAGAACATGCAGCAGTCATTTACCAAACAGTAATCTCTCTCTTTTTTTTTAATTTAAAGATTGTAAGCATGTAGGCAGAATTTGTTCTTTGTAATGTAAATTCTGTATGTTTAGCTTCTTGCTTCTGAACAATGAAAACCAGAATTGTTTTTATTTATTGTTTCATGTACTCCGGCTATTTTTGGGCAGGAGTGCACAGGAACGGAGTTCCGGCTGGCTCCCGCGTTGGCCATGCCCAGCTGGAACATATTAGCATAGCAGGCCACACCCAACAGCAGAAACTCATTCAGATTGGCTACATGAGGGGTGTGTGGCCTAACATGCGAAGGAGTTCCTGCTACAAAAAAAGCCCTGGGTTTTGACAACAAAGAAGGTAAACAGAATAAGAAGCAAAAGGTGGGTGTGGCTGGATGACCACACTTCTGGTAATATGCTAATGAGTGGTGCTGTCGGGGTGTGGCCTAATATGCTAATGAATTTCTGGTGTTGGGTGTGGCCTATTATGCTAATGAGTTCCTGCTGGGCTTTTTCTACAAAAAAAGCCCTGCATGTACTTATTTATTTATTTAATCATATTTATATCCTGCTCTCCCCTTGACCAGGCTCAGGACGGCTCACATTTACCGACAGAATGTGCCCGGTCAGCATAAAACAGTTAAAGACAAGTTAAAATCTTACAAACAGTTAAAGTGCTCGCAGTTGACATTTTTCGGTAGATTAAGATGGCGTACTATTTGATACAATCTTGCAATCTCAGCTCAACGGCGTATCGATCTCCACGCGGTGCTGTAGCGCGATCTCAGTTCAGGGCCATCCCACCACCGCAGATGTTCGTGATGGTAATAGTTGGTGGTCGTGGTGGGCGGCTCCTAGTTGCAAGCCCGGTGGAAGAGCTCCCATCTTGTAGGCCCTGCGGAACTGTACTTCATTTATGCCCTGCCATTCTCCCCAGCGGGGACTCAGAGAGCAGCTTACAACATTCTCCTCTCCTTCATTTTACTCTGACAGCGACCCTGCGAGGTAGGTTCGGCCAAGAGAGACCGACTGGTCCAAGATCACCCAGTGAGCTTCCGTGGCAGAGTGGTGATTCGAATCTGGGTCTCCCAGATCCTAATCTGACCCTGTGACCACCACTGTTTCACACTGCCTTGATAGTGCTGTCCTACTCATTATAGTTATTTAGGAGAGCACTGTAATAGTACCAGGCATTACTGACAATGACGTGCTTGGGACACTTAGGGAAAATTCTGTATAATACGAAGGCTCTGGTCCTAAAGCGCTTTCCAGAGAGTAAGTCCAGTTGAGTCAAGTGGGGCTTCCTTCTGAGTAGACCTGCATAGGACTGTGCCTTAATTTACTAAACTGCACAGAAGGGCAGCTTTGCTGGATCTAACCCAGCATCATGTTTCTTACAGTGGCTGAAACATGTTAGGGCTTCGATTACTCTGCTGGATTAATAAGCTGCCCGTTCGCCTTTGGGTCTTCTTTTCATCAGCTTTGGTGGCACCCTCAGTTTTCTTGGTGACGCTTGATCCTGCAAGGCAGTTCCTAAAATTCTTATTCCGGGAGAAACACACATCCCACCTGGCACAGTCAGATCAGTGGAGATTTAACCATGGCTGCTGCTGTTTGTTTTGCCTGGTCAGAAAAGCACGGATGGTCCAACCTCCTTCACATTTGGGAAACGTCATTCGAGTCTACATGTTTCCCTACAGCAGGGGGGTCCCCAACCTTTTTGAGCCTGTGGTCACCTTTGGAATTCTGACACAGGGGTGATAGGTGCAGCCACAAAATGGTTGTCATCAGGAGGTAGAGCCAAACCACAGAACGTCAGGGAGTGAGGTTAGGCCTGACTCTGAGGCTGCGGTCAGACATGCCATTTGGCACAGCCGGGAAGCGCTCCTATTCCATCCGGTGGTGCTTGGCATGGAGTTGCTCGATCACACATCCCAGTATAACCCATTTCGCTACAGGTGCAGCCCATCACTGTGTGATCAGACAGCACATTTGGGCAAGTGCGGGTTTGGGGTTTTTTTTTGTCTTTTTGTGTCCATGCGCATAAATGAGGAATTGAACCCCTGTGCAAGTTCTCCATGGAGTTCTTCATGGATCGATTATGCGGTTATGCACATATCACTGACCAGGAAAAAAACATGGTGCTGAGTTCAGATGGCCTGAGAGAGCACTTGAGTGATCAGACTAGGGAAAATCCATCTGTGAGCCGTCGGCAAGTGTTTCCTTGGTGCCTTTTAACTCTGTTTCTGTGGCCGGGCAGCACGGGTTGCTGATGACTGCAGGACCTTTCCCAGATGTTGCAATCTGATCGTGCCCTTTAGATCCATCAGGTATTTGCAGCTGGGTCGGATCTAAAGGCCTGTCTGACTGCAGCCTGATAGTACCTCTTCAACACTTCAGGCAGAAGCTCTGTTTAACAGGATGTCTTTTTAAAAGGAACATATTGTTGCCCTGACCTGGATAGCCCTGGTAAGACCGATCTCATCAGATCTCAGAAGCTAAGCAGGCCCAGCCCTGGGTAGTATTTGGATGGGAGACTTCCAAGGAATACCAGGGTCATGATGTAGGGGCAGGCAATGGCAAGCTATCTCTGAATATCCGTTGCCTTCAAGCCCCACTAGGGAGAGCCAGTTTGGTGTAGTGGTTAAGTGTGCGGACTCTAATCTGGGAGAACTGGGTTAGATTCCCCACTCCTCCACTTGCACCTGGCTGGATGACCTTGGGTAAGCCATGGTTCTGATAAGAGCTGTTCTTGATAAGAGCATTTCTATCAGAGCTCTCTCAGCCCCACCTACCTCACAGGGTGTCTGTTGTGGGGAGGGGAAGGGAAAGGAGTTTGTAAGCTGCTCTGAGACACCTTTGGGTAGTGAAGGGCGGGGTATAAATCCAGTCTCTTCTTCTTCTAGGGGTTGCCAGAAGTCAGCTTGACTTGATGGCAAAAATATATATATTAAAGAATAAATAAAATAAATTGTTCTAAAGTGAAGCTGTGGTGGCAACTGCTGCCAGATACCATTTTTAAACACCTGCAATGGCACTCAGATCGCCAATGGCCAATCGAAGCCCTGCTAGGCAAAAGCCCCAGACGGCCCCACCCACTTTCTAAAGGATTGGTGAGTTCCATCAAAGGTGTTGGTGGGTAACATGGTGTGGGGGGGCATCACAAAGGATAGCTAAACCCTTGGTCCAGCTGGGGCGGGGCTTCAATCTGCTGCCAGCCAGCTGGCTGTCAGGGCAAGCCCCACCCCCAAGCAGGGACATTGCCGTGTGATATCCCTTTCACTGTGACTTCACCTGGAAGTGACATCATCGTGTTACAGATGTCAAGGGGTGACCACTCTAGTTTTTGGGCAAACTCTATAGTTTTGAGGGCAAAAACTGTAGAGTTTTGCCCATAAACCAGAGCGGCACCCCCCCAACATCGGCAACGTGATGATGTCACTTCCAGGTGACATCATCATAGTGCGCGCACAAAGCACACATGCCAGAAGATCCCCTGTTGGCAGCAAGTTACGACCTGGCAACCCTAGCGCCAAGTTGGGGACCACCACTCTACGGGATTTCAGAAGAAGCTCCTCTCTCTGTTCTAGAGCTCTTCTTTATGGCTTTGGCTCTAGCAATAAGGCTCCGGGTCACATCTCCTTGGTGACTCATTTGCCTGCAGAAGGCTCGACTGTAGAGTACTTGTTGTGCATGCAAAAGGTCCCAGATTCAGTTCTTTGCATTGCCCTCTAAAAGGATCACTGACGGTAGGTCAGAGAAAGACCTTTCTGTGCCCGACACTCCGGAGAGCACCTGCCAGTTGGAGTAGACAGCGCTGAGCTAGAAGGACCGAGGGTCTGACTTGTTATCAGGCTTCTTCATAGTAACAGAGGATAATGATGATGTTTTTGAAACTGAGTCACTGAGCCAGGACTTCCTCTCTAATAAATGGGTTTTGCATTTCAGCCTTAATAATTACATAGCACTTTACCCTAAGTTTGCCATTTCCTTGGTCATTCCTGCAAAAAGCCTTTAAGTTTGTAATAGTTATTATTTAGAGAGCATCTCAGATGTGATGTGCTGGAAAAGGCCAGTAAATGTCTGTCTTCCAGATAAATTACTGCCTGTAGGCTTGCAATCTAAGAGCATATTTACACTAAAGACTTACATGGGTTTTATATTAGGTTAATTACCATGGCTGCCCCCAAAGATTCTTGGAAATTGTAGTTTGAGTAGGATGCTAAGGAGCATCCGTTAGAGAGTGTTTGCTCTGGTCCCCAAACTACATTTCCCTGAGTTCCCGAGGGGGGTGGAATGAATGTCAAATGGGTCTACATCTGTAGTCTAGATGCACTTTAAAAAGAAGGAAACCGCAAACAGTGGCTTGGCATTATTGTTTCTGTGCCCCAGATGGTGGAGTGGGGTTGAAGCATTCTGGCTTACTGGAGGTCCTCCCAACTAGTGCACATCTGAGGTGAGATGTCAAAGTGGGTCTTCTTTTCTTGTAAGATTAGCACATTACATTATGTATAATAATAACAATATTCATAATGGTGCTAGCTCTTGAATACGTTTTATACTGAGTGGTGCAGATCTGCTCTTAGGGTGGAGGAATTTCCTCTGGACTAGAGAGGCTTCCTGCAACTTAAGTGACTCTTCTGTTAAAGCATAGATCCTTAGGCTGCAGGAAGGCTTCAAGCTCTCTTCTATGGAATAGTTCCATCCATACTAGGGTTGGATCTGGACCTAGGGGCCCTCTGTCAGGTTCAAAAGCAAGTAGATCCAAGCATTCTTGTGGATAAGAAAGGCTTTATTGGAATACAGTGCTAAAACTCACAGCAAAACGGTTATTGTCAGGAATGGCGGGACAGGCTGCTCGAGCATGGTTATAGTGTGATGCAAAATGCGACTAGCAAATGATCTTCAAGCGCGCGCGCGGGAAACTCCCGGCAGGAGGGTTACTTAATAGGCAGGAGATGGCTCCCTCCACCCCTCGGCTTCACAGGACTGGAAAATTCTCATAGACTTAAGAATAGCCCAAAGCCTGCAGTCAAGGCCACCGTGATAACAGCGAGCAGCAGCAGAGAAACTCCCCCGTTACAGCTAGCATACCTACACAAGCGCAAAAGCAGGGACAAGATAGGGAACACAGAACAATGGACTCAGTATGAAACATTAAACAGAGAGCCATTACTGACACCCTCCTGGGTTCAAGCTTTCTACTTAGTGATTAAGCTCACTAAAGTGGACTGGTCACATGGACACAGGAGGCCCGCCTTATACCGAACTCAGCCATTGGTCCATCGAGGTCAGAAGTGCCTACTCTGACCAGGAGTGGCTCTCCAGGGTCTCAAGTCTTTCACGTCACTTACAATCTGATCCTTTTAAGTGGAGGTGCCGGGAACTGAACTTGGGACCTTCTGCATGCTATGCAGATACTCTACCACTGAGCCATGGACCCTGTCTCTCAGCCAAACCTGCCTAACAGGAGTGTTGTGAGAGTACATTGATGAGGGGGCGTGTAAACTACCCTTGAATGAAGGGTGGGATAGAAGCTGTTCTGCCAGGCCTTTGGCTGAGGCAGCAGGTGCCCGTACGTGGCCTCCCAGAGGTGGCTGTCATCTCCCCACTGACAACTGGCCATTATTCCACCCATATCAATGGGCCACAATCCTTAGACCCAGCTGAATTCTCGTTTCAGTTGTAACTACCAGTTTTAATGTCTTTTTGGTGTGTTTTAAATATTGCTTTGTGTTTTATAGATTGCTTTGTGTTTAAATTTTAAACGTTGATTGTATTTATTACAAATGGTGGGATAGAAATATAATAAACAAACAAACAAGTGCAATAAAATTTAAAATGCAATAGCTCTTTTATGTCATCTCAACTCTGGGTCAAAGGCAAACCTTTCTGAATGTTTAGGGGTGGCCCTACTTTAACTCATTTATCTTGACAAGTTTGAACTCCGACACTCAAAAACATCCATTTTGCAAGTGAGTAGAAATGATGCTTGATAGCTATTTACCTTACAGGTTGGTTGGTTTGTTTTTTAAATTAATGAGTGTGATCCAAAATAAGAGTTTTATTTACGCCTGAATCCATGGATTTCAGGCACCGCACCCCATTTTCTACTGGATTGTAGCGAATATGGTTTTCATTACAAATACTTTGATTCCTAAAGATTGATGCTGGAGCATCCAGGTTTCTGTTGGAATTTTTGGTTCAGCTTTGGAGCAGGTAGGGAACTCTTGAGGACAGTGAGTTTTTGTGTTAAGAAATGTGTTGTGTAGTAATGCTTCCCAAGGCCACAGAGAGACGGGGCTATGTGAATTGGACTGGATATGGCCGATGTCTGCTGGGGCTGGCGGCCATTTCTGTGAGTGCCCACAGTGCTGAAGACTCAGCGCTGTTTCATTGTTTGAACTGGCTGGGATTCTCAGAATGTTCAATTCTGTATCCCAGCCCCCCCCCGCGGGGGCACCATAGCGCCTGCTAGTAACTTCCCTTGGCGCCTGCCAAGTTTTTGAGAAAGTGGGCAGGGCCATTGTAAGACAGGGCTTGTTATTGGCTGCCTTCATTCAAATGAAAGGATTTTCACTAGAAGTTCACTGGTAAGGCCCTTCTTAGTCAGTATGTGGTTCCAATTCCCCTTCTTCCCTGGAGGTGTGAGGTGGGAGGTACTGCATTTGGCTCCATCTCCTGGCTGCAGAAGCCATGTATGGTTTGGCTTCATCTCCTGTGGAAGCTGTTTTTGGGATGGCGCACTGCTCACCGGAGAGCCAGTTTCATGTAGTGGTTAGGAGCACAGTCTCTGATCTGGGAGAACTGGGTTTGATTCCCCACTCCTCCACATGCAGCTGCTGGTGTGACCTTGGGTCAGTTACAAGTTCTTTCAGAGCTGTTCTCTCAAGAGCAGTTCTCGAGAGAGCTCTCTCAGCCCCACCTACGTCACAGGGTGTCTGTTGTGGGAAGGGGAAGAGAAAGGAGATTGTAATCCACTCTGAGACTCCTTCAGGTAGAGAAGGGTGAGGTATAAATCCAATCTCCTTCTCCTCCTCCTTCTCCTTCTCCTCCTCCTTTCATTCTCAGAATTCCAAATGTGCCCTCAGGCTCAAAAATATTGGGGACCCTGCTGTATCCAATACCAGTTTCAATACTGGCATAGTGAGATTATAGAAATGCACAGTACTCAGAATGTTTACTATCCTTCCTCAGTCACAATACATTTTTGATTCCTTTTAGGTTATAGATGCAAACCTGGGCTCTAGGCAAGAAAAATCCCAGGCACCACCCCACCCCCAGTACTATAATCTCTTTGAGCTGTGGTCTTCATCTTTTCAGAGCTGGGACCCACTGAATTATAAGCACATGACATCAGTCACATGACAGGAAGAGAAGTTGTCACTGGATGAGGCGTATGTCACACAAGCCTGCCTTTGCTAATCCTCAGACTTTTCTGGGCAGAAGATTTTCGTCCACTGGCACAACAGGAAAACAAAAGTGATATTTATTCCAGCAAAGTCCTTAACAAACGAAGAACTAATTCAAAAAATAGCCTCCCTCAGTGAGCTTGGAGTAGCATGGTGTTGTTACGATTTGTTTGTGAGAGAAACCTAAGGTTGATTTGTCAACAATAAATGGGAGTCTCTTCACCCCGGCTTTTAAGAGATGCATTTCTCTGCCTCTGAGTATGCACTGAGAAAGCCCAGAGCCCGGGCTGTGGGCGCAGCTTGGTATGTTTCATAAAACAAATGCACGTATTGATTCATCTGGGCACACGGAAACCTGGGCTTTGAGTTGGCATCAATGCAAGCTCTCATAGTCATGACCCCAAATTTAGATGCTCAGCAAGATGTGTGGGGAGAGCTGTTTCAAAATTGGGCCTCTGTTTAGGGGAAAGGGGGGGGTAATGCAAAGGGGTGGGCTGTTTATTTTTACCATGGTCATTGGCCCAGAATTGGCCCCCAAATCAGCTTGCGTCAATTTAAAACTGGTATATGATTATCAATTAAAACAAGATTTGGGAAGGAGTTTCTCAGCGAGGTCTGGGTACTTCAGGCCTAGTGGAAGGGAGCAGAGTGGCTTTCACATCTCCCTCTAGCACCAAGGCTGGGTAGAGAAGGCTCTGGGCAGGACCTAGGCTGGAAGAAGGAGACTGGATTTATACCCCGCCCTTTACTACACAAAGGAGTCTCAGAGCGGCTTACAAATTCCCTTCCCTTCCCCTCCCCACAACAGACACCCTGTGAGGTAGGCAGGGCTGAGAGAGCTCTGACAGAAACTGCTCTTTTTCAAGAACAGCTGTGCCAGAACTATGGCTTGCCCAAGGTCATCCAGCCAGGTGCAAGTGGAGACGTGGAGAATCAAACCCGGTTCTCCCAGATTAGGGTCCGCACACTTAACCACTACACCAAACTGGCTCTCAGTTTGCATCAGTGTTAGTAACCCCTTCCCAAGGTAGTGTTGGGAAATTCCTGGAGATTTGGGATGGGACCTTGGGGCGGGAGGGCTCTGGGAAGGGGATGGACCTCAGCAGAGTATTAACGCCATAGAGCCCACCAATGTTCCCTCTAAGCTGAGTTAGTGTGAGCTAGCTCACAGTTTTTTAGCCTCCGGCTCAGACCTTCTTGTCTTCGCTAAGGAAGGAGGGCCCCAGAGCCAACTAATGTATGCAGTAGCCAAATCGCTCTCTCATGACTTTCATGCCAGTAGCTCGCAAAGTAGCATTTTTGCTCACAAGACTCCACAGCTTAGAGGGAGCGTTGGGGTCCACCCTCCAAAGCATCCGTTTTCTCCAGGGGATCTGATCTCTGTAGTCTGGAGATCTGCTGCAGTTCCAGGAAATCTCCAGGCTCCAGCTGGAGATTGGCAACCTTATCCTAAGTGCCTGCCGCATCATCCGGTTTTCATGTACGTCTGTGCCCACTCTCTGCGGCCAACCTGAGGTGCCCCAGGAGGATCCTGCACTGTGAAGTGCTTCTTTTCTTTGCTGTCCTTATACCTGGATCTCCATCCCTGGAGATGTGGAGAGAGAGAGAGAGAGAGAGAGAGAGCAGACAGACAGACAGACAGACAGACAGACAGACAGACAGAAAGAAAGAAAGAAAGAAAGAAAGAAAGAAAGAAAGAAAGAAAGAAAGAAAGAAAGAAAGAAAGAAAGAAAATAAATGGGAGGAACACACCCCTCCCATTTCCCCCTAGATTACCATTTTCAGTGGAAACATTGAAAATTTTGGGTACCAGTGTAAAAAAAAAAAAAGACAAGGTTTTACTCACGCAGAATGTGTAGCAAGATCTTTGTGTAACACAATCAATAGCATATCATTTCTGTATTGGTAGAGATGTTTTCAAGGATGTATTTGCTGTTTAAGCGTGTTGTATACTGGGTTCGTTGCCGGAAGACTCAGTAAAGCCGCATAGTGATCAGCTCTGTTTATTTGGCACACGTACACGACAACAACAAACTAGCCCGCGAGGTCGTGAATTTAAGGGTCCCCAAACCCCCTAGGAGCTGCGGTGGCTCAAGTGGTTAAGACACTGAACTGCAGGCTGTGGAAGGTTGGTAGTTCAGCAGTTCGAGACCCAAGTGCGCCGCATGACGGAGTGAGCTCCCGTCTCTGGTTCCAGCTCCTGCCAACCTAGAAGTTTGAAAGCAAGAAATTGCAAGTAGATAAATAGGTACTGCTTCAGTGGGAAGGTAACAGCGTTCTGTGCGCATCGGCATTTAGTCATGCCGGCCACATGACCACAGGAATGTCTTTGGACAGCGCTGGCTCTTCAGCTTGGAAACGGAGATGAGCACCTCAACACTAAAGTCGGATTCGACTGGCTTTTGAGCAAGGGAACCTTTACCTTAAACCCCTTCCTAGTCCGCCTCCCTTTTACTACTGGTGGGTTTGAATTCCCTCCAGGAACCCTATCGGTGGACCTAGGATCCTGGTGCCTCTTGTTATTCAGGACAGAGCTTGAACTCAGGCTAATGACTCTCTGTGGACACAACAAAATGAGACAAATGTTGTCCGTAGCTAATGACACATATCCACCCACACAGTTCCTCTGACAGAGTGACCTTTCTCTTTGCAGAAGGAGGGAAGGAGATTTCTAACGATTCCCTCCCCCAGCCGCAGACCCGACTTTGTCCCCCTGTATTGTTCCTGAGAGTCTGCCGCCTCCTAGGCACAAAATTGTGGGCAATCAGTTGGCTGCAGGAGGAAGGGGAGGCAGCCATGGACCCATTCCATGAAGTCTGAGACTGTTTGGATACATCCAAATGTGTTATGATGTGTATTAAGATTATAGATGACTGGAGAGATTGTTTTCTGTGTTACAAAGTTCAACTCAATACTCAGTATGACTGCATGAGACAGTCTGGGTCCAAATAGCACATTTCCTTTACTTTTCCCCAAAATTTGTGTTTTCTGTTACTTTTACTACTTCTTGTACCTTTCAGGGGGAAAACTAAGATACATATGCTAAGGTAGCATAAGGAGCAGCACTCTCTCTCTTTCTCTCTCACGTTGGGTACTTTTGCAGTTTTGTTTGTAAAAAATTAAGGCAGCAATATTTTCATTGCCTTATATATACTAAATGTTACAATTTTATATGTTAACTAATGTATAGTGATGCTTTTTATGTTGTTAGAGTGGTAAAATAGGGTTAGGGCTGATAGGAGAGTCAGTATTAATACATTTGACTTCACTTCCAAATCTGTTTTTTCCGGGAAAAACAAAAACAGGAAAACACCTGGTTATTTTCCATGGCTTCAACATTTACATCCAAATCAACATTTCCAAATATGTACTGGTTGCCCCTGTTCCTCTTTCCTCAATCTCGGCCTCACCAGGCCCTTAGTAAAAGCATTTGGTTGAACTTTTTATTAAGCTGCAGATCTAAGTGTAGTTGCGTGGAAATAAGAACATAAGACGAGGCGGTTGGGTCAGACCTGTGGCCCATCTGTTTTCCTTCTGCTCACAATTCTTTGGAAACAACCCAAAGGTTTTGCATACATTTGATAATATTTTAGAAAAGTCATCCAGAGAAATCTTTGCATGCATGCAAATAACTCCTGGTTTATTTCTGTTGCTGTCTCTTATTTACTTGCTGATACCTCTGTAGGGTTCATTTGGATACTGCAGAGAGTTCGGATTCTTGCTTTCTTGGCAAGACAATACTATTTGGCATGAATTTCAGTGAATTTCAGGACTGCTGGCCAGAGAGATCAAACAGAGCTTTCTTAATGCTCATAGAATAGGCATTACTTGTAAAGAGATACCCTCTCTTCTTCTGTGCTTTGAGGGATCTTGGAATGATGGTTGAAAAACTCCTGGAGGTTTGGGGATGGAACTTGGGGAGGACAGGGACCTCAGTGGGGTACAGTGCCATGGAGTCCACCCGCCAAAGCATCCATTTTCTCCAGGGGAACTGATCTCAGTAGTCTGGAGATGAGCTGTAATTCCAGGGGATCCCTACGTCCCACTTGGAGGCTGGCACTCCTGGGGGCAGGCCTGGGTCAGTTTGCCCTGTTTGCTGACCCTTCCAGGGCATCTGTGGTGTGGAACAGGATGCTGGACTAAATGGACCACTGGTCTGACCAAGTGGGGCACCTCTTACATAAATAGCAGCAACAGCTGACACATGGCAAATACATGCTGCTGAATTAACTGGGGCATGCTTGTAAGCAAACATGTGTAAGTTTGGCTTGCATGTCACAATTCTGCATTACTCCTAGCTTATTGGTCCATTTATTCTGAATTCTGGGGATGGGGGGGAAGAGAACTTCAGTGGAGCCAGTGATGAAATCGGTTCCCTCCTATCTCCATGCCCAGCTGTCTAGTCAAAGGAGGTACCTCCAAATATCAGGCTTGTTGAAGGCTGCTTATGTCTCTTTTCTTCCCTGGCTTCTGCCTTTGCTTTCCTCTTTGCTTTGCTCCTGTGTCCTGAATCAGAGAACGTTTTGCAATTTAAGTGGGCTTTGGAAGTGGGCTGCTTGCTGACAGTGCTCTGAGCTGGTAGTTCTGTCTGTCAAACCCTCTCTGCTGCTTTACATACCAGGTCAGATGTTAGATCACACATTACACAGGAAATAAGCAGCTGGAATGCTTTTTTTTTTACATGCTGCAGCTGTTTGCCTTCTTTAGCCATGCCACAGAGGATCCTGAACTGTTTTCCCCCATATGTTCAATCTCCACGTTACTTCCTGAACCACAAGACCGCCAGTGTGGCGTAGTGGTTAGATTGTTGGACTAGGAACCGGGAGACCCCGGTTTGAATCCCCACTCTGCCATGGAAACTTTCTGGGGGACCTTGGGACACTCTCAGCCTAACCTACTTCACAGGGTTGTTGTGAACAGTGCTCCCTCTAAGCTGAGTTAGTGCGAGCCAGCTCACAGTTTTTTAGCCTCCGGCTCACACATTTTTGTCTTCGCTCAGGGAGGATGGGGCTCCAGAGCAAACTAATTTATGCAGTAGCCAAACCCCTCGCTCACAACTTTAATGCCAGTAGCTCACAAAGTACAATTTTTGCTCACAAGACTCCACAGCTTAAGAGGGAGCATTGTTGGGAGCAAATGGAGGACTGGAGAATAATATTGCAAGCAGCATTGGGTCCTCCCTGGCGGTGCCTTCCGAAGCAGAGGTACACCCTTCTTAAGCCCATTGATGTCACCAGGCTTAGAACGGTGTAAGTCTGCTGATAACACGCCCTGTTAAATACTTAAATAAATTATCTTGATTTTGATGAGCTGGTGGCCGGTAAGAAATAGTGGGACTCGTGTAATACGTGATCCGGCACCTGGCTTACTACATAAAAGGAATGGAGAGGATTTGACAGAAAGAACCCTTAGCTTGGAGCGGGGGTCAGCAGATGGTTGGGAAATCCTTCCCTTGATCCGCATCTCTCCAGAATATGTTAACTTCGGGTTCCCCAGTGTGGCGCCTGTGGGTGCCTGCCCACACCTTTCCTGGCACCTGCCAAGTGCTTTTAAAAAGTGGATGAGGCTCGGTGGTCATTTTGCCCTGCAGGGCCTCTGACTGCCTGTGCAGATTAAAAGACAGATGGTTCCACTGAGCTGAACTGTTGAAGAATTACTATTAGAGGTACAGTTTGGTGTAGTGGTTAAGTGCGTGGACTCTAATCTGGGAGAACCGGGTTTGAATCCCCACTCCTCCGCTTGCACCTGTTGGATGACCTTGGGCAAGCCGTAGTTCTGGCACAGCTGTTCTTGCGAAAGAGCCATTTCTGTCAGCGCTCTCTCTCAGCCCCACCTACCTCACAGGGTGTCTGTTGTGGGGAGCGGAAGGGAAACGGAGTATGTAAGCCACTTTGAGACTCCTTTTGGTGGTGAAGGGCGGGGTATGTTTACCTCCACCTACTGCAGCTGTCCTTGGGTTGCTGTGCCTACTGCCTGGAGTCAGAATCCCGGAGGGGTACTGCAGGCTCAAAAAGGTTGAGAGTCCCTGCATTAAGCTCCCAGGGCTTGAGGAAGCCGTGTCCTTACATCTTTTTTTTAATCTCTTGAACTGGCTCTCAGCTGCAGTCCACATTCTGAGGGCCTTAAGCATGCTCAGATCTCATCAGGCCAGGGTTGGGGTTTTTTGGGTGAGGGGGTTGGTCTCTTCAATTTAGAAATTAATATTTTCCTATATTCCTAGGCCCCCCCCCCAAGTTTGCAGAAAGCCTTGCCTGTAGGTACGTTCATCTCACTGCTGTAGTCATGCATTTACGGGAGCATCGGAAGAGTAATGGCAGTTCCAGAAACTTCCTTTTTGCTGCACTCATCAAAGTCTGAGATTCCTTCACACTCTTAAGAAACATAAACCATGCGGCAAGCCCATGGGTGTTTCTGGGTCTGCCCAGAGTCCTGTCAAACCAGACACATCCTCGGAATTCTGCGCTCTGAACTCTGAGTGATGTTCAAACATTAATTTCTGACCTGGTGTATTCCGTACCCAGAAAAACTGGAAGCCTGTGATCTGTATAAATTATGCAGATGAAGCACATGTGCATAGTTTTGATTATTTTGCTGAATTTCTTCTGATACTTACGAGGTGGGGCTATACACAACACTGCCTTGTGGAGCAGAGGTCCATCAGTGGCTATTAGCTACAAAGTATAGATGGGACACTGTGTCTGGGGCAGTGGTACCCTGTATTCTTGGTGTTGGGGGGGTGACAGTGGGAGGGCTTCTGGAGTTCTGGCCCCAATGGTGGACCTCCTGATGGCACCAGGGTTTTTGGCCACTGTGTGACCGAGTGTTGGAGTGGATGGGCCATTGGCCTGATCCAACATTGGCTTCTCTTATGTTCTTACCGAAGCCCTGGCCTTTTGACTCCCCCAGCATTTATTCAGCTTCCTCTGGGCATTACTGCCCATGGACATTCAAGTGTAATCTTTGGACTCACGAGGACAAAAAACTTGCTTGAAAGCTGTGGTTTTTCAGGACCTTGAATCCTATCGTCTGTGCCTTTTATCTATGTATTTAAATATTTGTTAATATTGAATTAAATACTGAATATTAATAAAACACGTAAAATAGATTACATTAAAAAAACCCTACAGAACCAGAATTTAAAATCACAATTTAGGACTGCTTGAATCGATGCGTTCCGAAATAAAATAAGTTTTCAGCTGCCTACTAAAGGTGGCAAGTGAAGGGGACAGGTGTGCCCCTCTGGAGAGGTTGTGCCATAACTGCTCTTGCTCTCCTGTACCCACCACGTGAGCTTCTTTGATTGTTAAGGACAGTCAAGAGAGCCTCTGCCCACAATCATAATTCCCAGGCAGGAACATCTGGGAGAAGACAGTCCTCCAGAGACCCTGGTCTCAAGCCATGTGGGGCTTTAAAAGTCAAAAACAGCACTTTGAATTGGGCTCGGGGGAGGATCGGTAGCCAGTGCAATTGCTGTAATAGGGAGGGGGTCACATGCTCTTGATAGCTGGCCCCGGCCAGCAGTCTGGCTGCAGCATTCTGCATTAGCTGCGGCTTCTGAAGACTCTCCTAGGGTAGCCCCAAGTAGATCAAATTGCAGTAGTCCGGTCTAGATGTAACCACGGCATGAATCACTGTGACTAGGTCTGACTGGTCCAGGAACGGACGCAGTTCACACACCAGCAGAGGCAGGGCAAAAGCTCTCCAAACCACTGCAGTCTTCTGCTTTTCTAAGATGACTGCTGTGTCAGGTTGCATTCTCAAGCTGCAAATCTGGGTTTTCAAGGGGAGTCGCTCAGAGCTGCAGAAGACACAGGACCCTCCCCTCGGAAGGCAAAAACAAAAGAGAAACCATCTGACACAAGTTGGATATTCACTTGTAAATATGTGGTCTGTATTGTCTCTGAATCAGGTTATACATGACAAGAACATTCCTAAACTGATTGCTTTTTTTTTGGCTTGTTCCCTGCAGGAACACAGACACCCCAACTATGTGGCAACCGACATTCAAGCCATCTCACTGGTGCACACTTCTAAAGGAGAGCAGAAATCCGTGACATCCATTGTAGGAACGAGGGCTTTGCACAGAGTGGTGCTGGAATGGGAAATCACAGCAACAACCATACCTGCGTAACGGATGATTCCTTCAAGTACAACCTCTACGGAGCCGTCTACAGCGTGGTGTTCATCCTGGGCTTGATCACCAACTGTGCCTCCCTGTTCATGTTCTGCTTCCGCATCAAAATGCGGAACGAGACGACCATTTTCATGACCAACCTGGCGTGCTCGGATTTGCTCTTCGTCTTCACCCTCCCGTTCAAAATCTTCTACAACTTCAACCGGCACTGGCCTTTCGGGGACACTTTGTGCAAGATCTCCGGGACCGCTTTCCTGACCAACATCTACGGGAGCATGCTGTTCCTCACCTGCATCAGCGTCGACCGCTTCCTCGCTATCGTCTACCCGTTCCGGTCTCGTACCATTCGGACGCGAAAAAACTCGGCGATCGTGTGCGCGGGCGTCTGGATTCTGGTCCTCAGCGGCGGGATCTCGGCATCCCTGTTCTCCACCACGAACACCCACAACACCAGCACAACGTGTTTCGAAGGCTTCTCCAAGCGCGTCTGGAAGACCTACCTGTCCAAGATTACAATATTTATTGAAGTGGTGGGCTTCATCATTCCCTTGATGCTCAACCTCACCTGTGCGTCCCTGGTGCTGCGGACTCTGCGGAAACCTGACACCCTTTCCCAGATCGGCACAAACAAAGAGAAAGTCCTCAGGATGATAGTGGTGCACGTGGCGATCTTCATTGTCTGTTTCGTACCCTACAATTCCATCCTTTTCTTGTATGCGCTTGTCCGTTCCCAAGCCATTGCTAACTGCCCCTTGGAGAGATTTGCGAGGACACTGTACCCCATCACGTTGTGCGTTGCCACCCTGAATTGCTGTTTTGACCCCTTTATCTACTACTTCACTTCGGAATCTTTCCAGAAGTCTTTCTATATCACCTCGGATGTCAAAAGCGATTCCCTTTGCAAGACCGAAACCCCGCTAACAACCCATACTGTCCTGCCCACGATCCAGGAGGAGGCGAGGGCCCAGGCCATTAGGAATGGGAGGGATCTGATGTCTGAATCACACTTTTGATCCTGGGGCTTTCCACATCAGTTGTGTATCAGGAACTGGGTTCGAGAACTCCACGTCACCTCTTATGTAGGAGAATAGTGCTGAATCCGAACTGGGATTAATTTCCTATACAGGAAATTAAAAAAAAAAAAGAACAGCAGCAAGCTGGATGTTCTAACTACCTTCTGAAAACAGCTTATCATATGTTAACGCAAATAACATTGTCTATATGTACTGCCCCTGTGCTTTTGAAGCTAATCGATAATAAAATATTTCACCTTTGGATTTTTACCGCATCTGAATATACCCTTTTCCTCTACTGTTGAGTCTTTTGTAGGCATTATGTTGCCTTCCGTATGCATGGAGTGAGGACTCACCAACCACGTGTTTCTGGAATGCAGTACATACAATCACCATATTGTGTAAATTGGACAGAGCATTGGAAATCCGTGCGCTGCCCAACTCACGTGATAGAATGAGTGATTGTGCTTATTGCACTCCTGAAATGTGCAGCTGGGATGTTCCCACATCACCTGAACGAAACATAACATCTGCAGAGAAATGTAGTAGAAATCAGTTGTTTGGGCTACGCGTTTGGAACCGTCTTTCCTCTGGTACAGCCACTCTCCAGTGGGTGAGCTCAATTGGGCTGTGATCCTAAGCACAGTCAAGATTATGAGCCATCAGGGCCCTGACCTGGATGGCCCCGATTATCTTGATCTTGTCAGATCTTGGAAGCCAGGCAGGGTTGGATAGGAGACCACCGAGGAAGCGCAGGGTCACTATGCAGAGGAAAGCAATAACAAGCCACCTCTGTGAGTCTCTTGCCTTGCCAACCCTTTGGGGTCACCATGAGTCGGCTGCGACTTTATGGCACCCTTTAGCTTGGAGAAACGACGGCTGAGGGGTGACCATGATTGAGGTTTACAAGATTATGCATGGGATAGAGCAGGTTGAGAAAGAAGTACTTTTCTCCCTTCCTCACAATACAAGAACTCGTGGGCACTCCATGAAATTGCTGAGCAGTCGGGACAGAACAGATAAAAGGAAGTCCTTCTTCACCCAAAGAGTGATTAACACATGGAATTCACTGCCACCGGAGGTGGTGGTGGCGGCTACAAGCATGGAAGGCTTCAAGAGGGAATTAGATAAGCATATGGAACAGAAGTCCATCAGTGGCGATTAGCCACAAGGGAGAGGTAGGAACTCTCAGGCTGGGGCAAGTGATGCTCTGCATTCTTGGTGCTTGGGGGGGGGTCAACAGTGGGAGGGCTTCTAGTGTCCTGGCCCCACTGCTGGACCTCCTGATGGCACCTGGTATTTTTGGCCACTGTGTGAACGAGTGTTGGACTGGATGGGCCATTGGCCTGATCCAACATTGGCTTGTCTTATGTTCACACAAGAGCCATAAAGATTGTTTCAGGGGGTTACTATGTTGGTCTGCAGTAGAACAGCCAGATTCGAGTCCAACAGCAGCAAGATATCCAGGGTCTGAGCTCTGACTCTTGAAAGCTTATTCCTCCCCCCCCCCAAAAAAAAAAAAAAAAAAGCTTGTTCGTTTCTAAGGTGCCGCTGGACTTGAATCTAACAAGAGCCATCAAAATGAATGGACTGTACTTCCAGGCCAAGTGCATTTAAGATTGCTCTGTCTTCTTGGTGCTTGGGGAGGGGGGCAACAGTGGGAGGGCTTCTGGAGTTCTGGCCCCATTGGTGGCCCTCCTGATGGCCCCCTGGGTTTTGTCCACTGTGTGACACAGAATTGCACCAGGTGGGCCATTGGCCTGATCCAACATGGCTTCTCTTATGTTCCTATGTTCTAGACTGGGTTGTTGCAGCTGCAGCCATGAACAAGTGCCCAGGCAACTGACCACCCAAGCAGTGACATTAAACATTTGCTCACATCCATGGAAATGATACCAGGATGCTGCCATTTCTGCTTTAAGGTCTATAAAAGTTTGAAAGAAAAGGAACATATTGGTGGGTGACTTAAAAAAAAAAAGCCCTCTCCTTTTTCTTTTGGAAATTCATAAACTGTTGTACTATAAAATAAAAAAGTACAAAAGAATAAAACTCAGCAATATGGAAAGAAATATATCTTAGCAGGAATACAAAACCCAAATTGACTGGCCAAGCCTCTCTCAAACAGCTGTGTTTTAATGAGACAGCAACAGTAATGGAATGCCGTCCTAAGGCAGGCTTCTCTGTGAAGGGCATCCCAAAGAGGTGGTGCCACTACCAATAAGGCCCCGGTCAGATGGCTACCAGTCTTGCCTCTGAAAAGAAGGGGACCTGATGAGGGCTTCCCTTGCTGATCTTAGAGGCCGAGAATTAAAGTGCAGAGAGAAAGATCTCCTTTGTGTATGTCAGCTGCGTTAGAAAGGGCAATTGACGCTCGACGTCAGAATGTGTTTGGGAAGCGACTTGACCTAGGGCCTGCAGTCATACTGTCTATATTTCCACTCAAGGTTATGAGTCTATTTCTGGCTCAGAAGCCAAGAGGACAATTGGCAGACAACAATGGATGAATGAATAATACTTCCTTTGCAGTGCTGGCTCAAACATTAGAAGTGAACTCCCTCATGAAGTTCAATGCAGCAGTGAGGAATTCACTTTGAAACTCCTTCTAAGGGATTAATGAAACATGGAGAGGAAAGAAATCTGGGTGGTTTCCTAAGGAAATGCGGGGAGTAGATGGCCTGGGCTGGCCCCATCTCATCAGATCTCAGAAGCGAAGGCCCTGATTTACACTCGGATGGGAGGCCGCCAAGGAATACCAGGGCCGCTACGCAGAGGCAGGTAATGGCAAACCACCTCTGTTCATCTGTTGTCTGGAAAACCCAGTGGAGTCACTATAATTCAATTGTGACTTAACAGGACTTTTCATCGCCAGCAGAAAGCGATGAGCTTGGGAACCACATTCTGGGGTGGGCTAAAACATGCACACCTCCCCGGCCAGGCTTTATTAACAAAAATCAATTAATGTGTTAATTAGCATGGAAAGGGACAGAGAGTCTCTAGGTACAAGGCACAGAGATGGAGACAAAGGGAGATCCTTACAATACTCAAGCCTTTAGGAATGCAAAGGGAAGGACTTCCTTACTTAACAGGTAATTAAATTGCGGACCTCGCTGCCAGTGGATGTAGTGATGGCCATGAACATAGATGGTTTTAAAAGGCGAATAGACAGGCTAAGGTGGAGAGGTCCATCAGTGACCAGTAGCCATGGTGCTTAAAGGAAACTCCCACCTGTGAAGACAATAAGCCTCTGAGTACCAGTGGTAGGGGAGCTGCGGTGGCTCAAGTGGTTAAGACGCTGAACTGCAGGCTGTGGAAGGTCAGTAGTTCAGCAGTTCGAGACCCGAGAGTGCCGCATGACGGAGTGGAGCTCCCGTCTCTAGTTCCAGCTCCTGCCAACCTAGCAGTTCGAAAGCAAGAAATTGCAAGTAGATAAATAGGTACCACTTTGGTGGGAAAGTAACAGCGTTCCATGCGCCTTGGTGTTTAGTCATGCTGGTCACATGACCACGGAAATGTCTTCGGGCAGCGCTGGCTCTTCGGCTTGGAAATGGAGATGAGCACTGCAACCCTAGAGTTGGATTCGACTGGCTTTCGAGCAAGGGAACCTTTACCTTTACTTACCAATGGTAGGAGGAGGCCACATCAGAGGAAGACCTTGGACTCAATACTGGGCCAAGTGGTTGTGTGAAACTGGATAGACTGAAACAGCAAGGAACTTATATGTTGCTTATAAAGAAGATAAGATGGATTAATGGGGGATGGGTCCCATCAATGGCTATTAGTGGTGCTGGCCAAACAGAACTTCAGTTTTCAGTAAAGTTGCCAGTTCTGGGTTGGAAAATACCTGGAAGGCTTTGGGGGTGAATCTGGGAGAGGGCGGGGTTTGGGGAGGGGAGGGGCCTCAGCAGGGTACAATGCCCCAGAGTCCAACCTCCAAAGCAGCCATTTTCTCCAGGGGGCTGACCTGGAGGCTGGCAACACTAACTTTCAGAGGCAGCAGTCACCAGGGCAGGGGACACAACAGGGAGGCCTTCGGACACTGCGCCCTGCTTTTAGGCCTTCTGTGGGGAAGGACATCGGTTTGGCCTTTGTGGGAAGCTGGATGGTGGTTGTCTGAATAGCCGAATTTATGAATGCTTTCTGTTTTTCTTTCCGGAGATAGGATTCAAAATGGTCTAGAATATACTGTTTATCATGCTAGCTGTGCCGGTCTCTGCACAAGAGGCCTCCTCTTAGGTTCTTAAAGACTGTTGTTCTTAACTCGGGAAAGCAATTTGAAATGTCCTGTTTAAACCATGCTCATGTTGTTTAAAAGCTCATGCTGAGAGGGAGCTGGGGAGAGGGGGCAGAGACCCTCTGTGCACCGTTTCCTCCTGTTTTCAATGGCCTTTTCCCTTTCGAGCCGATGCAGCCTTTGAGTTACGTGTCAGGGCCGCCGGCTTCTGTGTGCCAGAACTCTGTTCTCGGTTAATGAAAAGTAGCAAAGCGACCCTCAAAAGCTGAGCCTTCTGGGCCAAAGTTGAACTCACCAAGAGAGGGGGGTGTCTCGTTACCCATAAAACCAGGAGATTTCGACGTCCTCCTAGCAGATGCATTGACGGGGCTCACTTCTCTGTTTCTGCCCCCACCCCAAACCCTTGGAACAAACCACAGTCTAGTCTCCTTAAGGGGATGTTGAAAGCGAGCGGGGTGGGGGGTAAGGGGGACTGTACACGTTTGGTGCGTCTCCAGGATGGGTCGGCTCTAATCTGAGCATAATGCTGGCTTCTCTTCTCTCCCCCCTCCCCTCCCCTCCCCACCCCAAGCCAAGCTGCTGCCAAAACTTACAAGTTTCTGTTTGCCGTTTTATGAGCCAAAGAGCTGCGGCTACTTTTTCGTGCATAAAATGCACCGCTGTCATCGTGTGCCAAGGGCGTCGCTGAAAAGATCCATTATTTTGTCACTTAACACCTATCATAAATTATACGATCATATACGGGGACGCAGATTTACAGATGGTAGCTCAGGCTTGGTTCCCCCCCCCACCTTTTAAAAAGTTTACTTGTAACTGAGATCAAGTAGGAGGCCTGTGAGTTTGGAGGGGGCAGGGGGGACGGTTGTGTACAAATAACTAATTATGCATTCATGGAGAGAGGAAAAAGTCGTGGTTCGGGTTTTTTTTCCCACCGACAGATGCTATTTGACCAGCCTGGAAGGAATTTAATTCAGAAACGGGAACTTTGGGGGGGGGGGGAGATTCACTTTTTATATAGCAAGCGGGCATCTGGGATTTCTCTTTTCCCTAACAAAGGATCATTGTTAGCAAAAAGGACAAAAACAGAAACATTGGTGTAGTTACAGACACTGCTCGGAGAAGGGGTTGTGTTCATATAGCTGAGCCTTGGGGAGAGCCAGATCTTAGAAAATTCGGGGTCTAACATAGGGATGCCAGCCTCCAGGTGGGGCCTGGGGATCCCCCGGAATTACAGCTCATCTCCTGACTACAGAGATCAGTTCCCCTGGAGAACATGGATGCTTGGGAGGGTAGATTCTATGGTATTCTACCTTGCTGAGACCCCCATCCTCCCTAGGCTCCATCCCCAAATCTCCAGGAGTTTCCCAGCCTGGAGCTGGCAACCTGCCCTCCCATCACCCAGGGGGCCCCTGGCAACCCTACGAAACCCTTTCCTCCGTGACAGCTCTGACTTTTCAGCAAGACTATTGTTTAAAACCATTGAACAAAGTTATGAAAATCTTCATTTCTTATTTGGACAACTGTTAAGTTGCTGCCTTCTAATGGCAGGAACACCCATGCATGCCTTGGAACTGTCTGTTGTTATTTCGTCTTTTGCAAGCATGTGAACAAATAGGCGATTGTGCTCGTGTATGATCATCTGGCCCTAAAGTCTTACAGTTTCCTTTTGGGACTCATTTGGCTGAGACCAAAATATGTTCCCGTTGCACTCTGGCTGCGTGCAACATCGTTGTGATGGATTGATGTCTATACAGTTCAGCTATTTGGATCCTAGTGTCTTAGGGTTGCTGAACATAATTCTAAGGAAAGTTGTGTGTGTGAGAACTGGGGCTCCCGAGAAGGTGGAAGTAGGTATATAAATTCCAGGGACCAGGGTGGCGTTGCCAACCTCCTGGTGGGACTTAGAGATCTCCTGGAATTACAACGGCTCTCCAGGCCACACAGATCATTTCCCTGGATAAAGGGCTGCTTTCTGTGGTGGTCTCTATGGCCCTACACTCCCCTGGGGACCCTGCCCTCCCCAGGCTCCACCCCCAAGCCTCCAGGCATTTCCCAACCCAGAACTGGCAACGGTCGGCCACCCTGGCTGTAGCGAGGTACCAGGGGTGGTCTTAGTACCAGGGGTGGTCTGAGAACCAGTTTGGTGTAGTGGTTAAGTGTGTGGACTCTTATCTGGGAGAACTGGGTTTGATTCCCCACTCCTCCTCTTGCACCTGTTGATGTGACCTTGAGGCAGTCACAAGCTTTGGCACAGCTGTTCTCTCAAGGACAGTTTCTGTCAGAAGTTCTCTCAGCCCCACCTACTTCACAGGGTGTCTGTTGTGAGGAGGGGAAGGGAAAGGAGTTTGTAAGCCGCTCTGAGACATCTTTGGGCAGTGAAGGGCGGGGTACAAATCCAAACTCTTCTTCTTCTTCTTCTTCTTAGTGATTCTGGGCCCTGGGCGGAAGCCCAGTATGGGTCTCTGGAATCATTGTTTGCCCCCCACTCCAAGCAAGACACAGCCTCTGCAGCCGCTCCGAGGGGAGAGAGTACAAGCCCCTCCAGCAGTGTGCTGGCAGCCCCTGCCACGGAGAGCAGGCAGATGAGTGGGCAGAGTCCCACACTGTGGCAAGTAGATGGGCGGGAGGAGCCCCACCATGGAAGATGGATGGGGGCAGCTGCCATGGTGAGCCAGGGTGGGAGATGAAGTCACTACAATCCAGCAGGCCGAGCTTGGCGGGAACTGGTCTGCCTTCTTTGCCCCTCTTTCTGTCGGGGAGGGGGCGGGGCTGTGGGTGGACCGGAGAGTGGGTCCCTTCCCAGGGCTGCTTTTGCTTCCCAGTCCGCTCTCCTCACTGGCTGAGTATGGTGGCTGCGGCAATCAGGCTGCAGAGAAATATCCCTTTTATTTCAGGGTTGGGGCTTGGTGAAAACCTCACATCAAGTTTTAAAAGTTTTCCTCCCTCCTGGCAGATGACAGGCAGGGCAGGGGAAATCAGTTGTTTCTAACCATCACTCAAGTACCAACCACTGAAGGTTTGGAAATAGTAATGGCTGGCCTGGCTGGACGCAATAAAATGGTCAGCTCACACCTCGGCTGGACTGTGGCAACTAGAAGGTACATGGAGACTTGGGGGAGCCAGAGGTTACACTTGAGGAGATCCGAGGAAAGGATTCTCTGACCCCCAAAGGGGTGGGAAGACAGAAGAGATAAAATCCCTTGGCGTGGAGGAAGAGGGGTCCATTTTGGCTGATTCCATCCAAAGGGAGGAGCTCTTACACTTGAGCTCTATCTTGATGGCTGCCATCGCCATGTGGAGCGGACAAAGGACTGGCTGCCTAGACAAAGACTGCAAGGTAATAGAGAGCTTTTAGTAACTTGTAACTTCTAAGTTAAACAGCTTGCCTTAGAATAAAATCAGCCAGGGCATGTACAGAGGGACAGGGGAATTGAGCGTTTGCACTTTTCTTTTGTATTCCTTCCTCATTCTACTGCTGTGCAGTCTCAGTCTATTGTGTAGACATCTTAAGTTTAATAAATTCTCTGCTAAGTTAAATGCTGGTACTTGTTCTCTGCACCATTTAGACTTCCTCTGTTCAAACACACTATTTAAAACAAGAGCCAGGGAAGGGTGACAGTGAGTTGCTAAACTGCTGTTTTCACAAGAGTGTGCCAGTGTAGCAAGATGACAATCAGTTGTTTTATAGCTGGAGTCACAGGCACTAGGAGGAGCCTTAGATTGCCAGTGCGAGAAGGGAAGCTGAAAATATTGGCCCTCTTGGTGGACAATTCCTAAAGCAACCAGTTGGTGGAAGCATACCAAAGCAGAAAGAGAGAATACCTCTCTGAGAGTCAGACAGGTGAAGAGAGCGACGTATCACTGGGCGGTGACTCAGGACAGTCACAGGGTGTCTAGATGTCTTGGACGGCCAAATGGAGCAACGCTTGCAGGTCAGTAGGGCTGTGCTGCCACATGGGCTATAGGGTCATTGGAGGGGGGACCGCTGCCTGCTGTGGTGCCATGGCTGGGCAGGAACACCAAGCCTACGTACCCCATGGCTAAGATTGCCCCTGAAAGGTACTACCTGAGGATAGCGGTGGCACACCTGTTGTAAGCGAGTATTGTGGGCCTTTCTGAAGGGTGGTTGGGAGGGGTGCAGAGAGAATCTTTGCAGCCCTTCTGAAGTTTACAGTCATAAGTAAAGTAAAGGTTCCCTTGCTCGAAAGCCAGTCGAATCCGACTCTAGGGTTGCGGTGCTCATCTCCGTTTCAAAGCCGAAGAGCCAGCGCTGTCCGAAGACATTTCCGTGGTCATGTGGCCGGCATGACTAAACACCAAGGCACACGGAACGCTGTTACCTTCCCACCGAAGTGGTACCTATTTATCTACTTGCAATTTCTTGCTTTCGAACTGCTAGGTTGGCAGGAGCTGGAACTAGAGACGGGAGCTCACCCCATCATGCCGCACTCTCGGGTCTCGAACTGCTGAACTACTGACCTTCCACAGCCTGCAGTTCAGCGTCTTAACCACTTGAGCCACCGCAGCTCCATTTACAGTCATAAAACAAGACTATTAATCAGAATAATCAACCGGTCTTGTTTTGCAGGCGGTTTCCAAAACGGGAGGATAAACGTCACCCTCTGTTGAAGTGGCATTTCCTGAACAGCATGGGAACGTGCTTCTGTTAAATCGACTCCCAGCTTGCCTTTTGGGAAATGCTTCGTCACCATGCCCATCAAAAGTCCCTGAGAATCACGCAACACATTTCTTCTGATACTCCAGGGGCATCAGGAGGCCACAATGGTCGGATGAGAACTGACATTTACCCCAGCTGGCAGGTTGAGGACGTCATTCTGCAGAATAAAACTTTTTTAGTGGGAAGTCAGTTCCAGGAAAGCAGTCGGGTAGATGTCACAGGACTTCTCACGGGCTCCTTGAAAACTGCACAGTCTGATCTGGTAACCATGATGGCCCCAAAGGGGGGAAAAAAATACAAACTGAACCTTGGTTTTGAACTGGGGCTTCTTTGTTTGTACTGGCGAGGCTGACCCGCCTTACAGGGTTGTTGTGGGGGCTAAAATGGAGGAGAGGAGAATGAAGTGAGCCGCTTTGTGTCCCCGTTGCGGAGGAAGGTGGGGTACAAATGAATTAAACAAACAGGCACAAAGATAGAGATAGAAATACAGTGGCCAGTCTGGGGGCAGAGTGGTGGTGGAAATCCGGGAGGACTTCTTGGTTGGGAGCCCAGTTGCAAAACGCATGCTTGTGTGATGATGGTAACAGATTCAATCCTAACGTGACTGGTTAAAGGATCCGAAATAGCCCACACCCTTCTGTGTCTCAGATGCTGGAGCTGGAGCAGCTGCCGGTCAGAGGGAATCGTATGGGGCTAAAAGGGCTGCTGGTGTGACTTGGTATAAGACTGTTTCACCTGTTCACATCAAGCAGGAGCTGTGGCTCAGTCGTAGAGCATCTGCTTGGCATGCAGAAGGTCCCAGGTTCAATCCCCAGTATCTTCAGTTAAAAGGATCAGGTAGCGGGTGATGTGAAAGATCTTGACCCGGGGCCGAGACCCAGGAGAGCTGCTGCCAGGCACAATAGAAAGTACTGACCTTGATATGTATTTATGACTCAGTAGAAGGCAGTTTAATGCATTCGGATGGCTGTGGAGAGTGTGTGGGGTTGCCAGACCCTTGACCACAAATGCCACCAAAAGTGATGTTATCATGTTGCCGGTGTTGGAGGGTGACACTCTAGTTTTTGGGCAAAACTCTATGGTAAAATTGGGTTCAAACCAGAGTTTTGCCCCAAAACCAGAGCATCACCCCCTGACGTTGGTGGCATGATGACATCACTTCTGGTTCAGAAGATCCTGGAACACCAGAAGATCCCGGAACAAACCCTGAAACCCCCCACTGGCAGCCAGGTAGGAGGGTGGGTAGCTAGAGAGGGGGGCTGGAGAGTTGGGCTTAGATCTGGCTTTGAATCGATGAGCTAATCTTGAGTCAGTCACGTCTTCTAACCAATACCACTGGATGGGGCCGAGTAACATCGAGCGGCAGCCTTTTTGCTATATAAGATACTGGAGAGTCTAATTGTACAATTGATTCCATCTTGATTGAAGTTGTCTGTAACTATTGAGCACTTTAATGTGGATTCTTTCATCTTGTTTTTATATTGTTTTATCCTTTGGCACATGGTGCCCTATTGTAGTCAAGTCAAGTAGTTTATTGTATTTAGCCATTGGCCATTACAAAATGCAAAATATTGTGGTGCATTCATAAAACTGGTGCCCTATTGTAAGCTGCCCTGAGCCCATTTGCGGGGAGGGCAGGGTAAAAATGGAATAAATAATAATAATAATTCACAAGGTTGTTGTGAAGGAAATTAGGGGAATGCCCCCATGTAAATTGCCACGAATTCCTCGAAGGATGCAAATTTTGATTATAATCTGACCAGATATCCTCCTGTAAATTCACTGGACGTTACTACCCTTTGTGGGGAAAGTAAAGAACTATACTATTAATAACAGCTAGATTTGAGTCCAAACAGCACATTTAGAGACCAACAAGATTTGGGGGATATAAGCTTTTGAGAGGCAAAACCCTCTCGCTCTGAATCTCGAAAGTTTGTACCTTGAAAATCTTCAGGGTTCTAAGGTGCTGCTGGACTTGGAACTCAGCTGTTCTACTGAGACCCAACATGGCTACGCCCTGAAACTGTATGACTAATAACTTAGCATTTCTATAGTGCTTCAAAGTAGCTGCACCTTGTCTTTTTGCCATCCTTATGACACCACTACATGCGCCCAGTTCAGTGCCTTCTATCAGGGCGCATTCCAGAGACCCAGTTGGGTTTATCTAGAGCAGCGAAAATAACCAAGTAGCACCTCTAAGAGTGTCCTGGGCTGGATGGCCCAGGCTAGCCCGATCTCAGTAGATCTCAGAAGCTAAGCAGGGTTGGCCCTGGTTAGTATTTGGATGGGCAACCTCCAAGGAATACCAGGGTTGCTGTGCAGAGGCAGACAAGGGCTAAACCACCTCTGAAGCTCTCTTGCCTTGAAAACCCCCTGTTAGTGGGCTGTGACTTTGTAGACACACTTTGTAGACACACTCACACACACCCCTCTCAAAGAGTAACAGATTTCTCATGGAATCAACTTTTGTGAATCTGAGCCATGAAGCTGGTTGCTGGCTCGGGAAAGTGTAGGCCGTCGTTGATGGTTAGGGTGCTTCCACATGGCCTCTGGAGCTGTGGGAGTCAATTGGGGTGTGGGAGAGGGGGCCTCCATGACTGCTTCATTCAGTTGTCCCCGAGGCAGGTTGGGCTGAGAGACAGATTGCTCCATTGGGTTGCTGCCAGGGTAAACTGGGAGAAGAAGAAGAGATTGGATTTATAGCCCGCCCTTCACGCAGAATCTCAGAGCGGCTGACAAACTCCCTTCCTTTCCCCTCCCTGTGAGCTATGCTCCCTCTAAGCTGTGGAGTCTTGCGAGCGAAAATTCTGCTTTGTGAGCTACTGGCATTAAAGCTGTGAGCGAGCAATTTGGCTGCTGCATAAACTAGTTCGCTCTGGAGCCATCCTTCCTGAGCTAAGGCAAAAATGCAGGAGCCGGAGGCTAAAAAACTGGGAGCTCGCTCACACTAACTCAGCTTAGAGGGAACATTGCCTATGAGGTGGCTGGGGCTGAGAGAGCTCTGAGAGAACTGCTGCTTCAAGGACAGCTCTGACAGAACTATGGCTTGCCCAAGGTCATCCAGCGGGTGCATGTGGAGGAGTGGGGAATCAAACCCAGTTCTCCCAGATTAGAGTCTGTGCACTGAAGACTGAACCACTACACCAAACTGGAAGAGGGAAAGAGACTCTCACCTTTTCCTGGGAGGACGGGTGGGATACAAATGTGCCAAACAGACGATAATGTACATGGGAGGAGTCCCAACCACAGAAAGGCCAGCAGGGCATGCAGTCTGAGCCTGATTAGCACCGGAGAACAGAGAATTTCCTCCCCCTGCTCCCCCCTTTCAGATGAAGAGTAATGTGGGGTGTCAGCCGTATGGGGTTGTGATTAGAGTGTTGGAATATGATCTGGGAGACTCAGGTTCAAAATCCCTGCCATGCCACGGAAACCTTGGACTAGTCACCCACACTCAGCTTAACCTCACTCACTGGGCCGTTGTGAGGGTAAAGTGAAGGAGTGGAGAACCATGTCAGTCATTTTGAGTCCCTGGGGAGGAGAGAAGTGATAGTAAATAAATCAATGAATCTTTCTTTAGCGCAAACCCCATTTGGACAAACAGTTCCTTGCTGGACCCCTGTTTTGCTTGGAGGGGTGGGAGAGCCAGTTTGGTGTAGCTGTTAAGTGTGCAGACTCTAATCTGGGAAAACCGGGTTTGATTCCCCACTCCTCCACTTGCAGCTGCTGGATGACCTTGGGCAAGCCATAGTTCTGACAAGAGCTGTCCTTGAAAGAGCAGTTCTTGAGAGAGCTCTCGCAGCCCCACCTACCTCACAGGGTGTCTGTTATGGGGAGGGGAAGGGAAAAGGAGTTTGTAAACTGCTCTGAGACTCCTGAGTGAAGGGCGGGGTATTAATCCAATCTCCTCCTCTTCTTCTTCTTGTTCGTATGGACTATTGTGTTTGAAGGGCAATATAGATCCAACCTTAATTTAGCTGCCTGGGGTCCCTTTTGGGTGGGGATGCAAGAAGGGGGAGCTAAAACGGTTTTCATTCCTTGCCAAAAGGGGCTTATGGGTCTCTCAGCAGGCCAGACCTTTTAGCCTAGGCCAGAGGCTGGTATCTGCACTTCAAAGATTCCAGGCAGCAGATCCAGATAAAGCCCTTCCTGTGCCTGAGAGCGGCTGCTGATCAGCGTTGATAATCCTGAGTCAGGCAGGTCAGTGGTACCTCCGGGTTAGGCACTTCTTGTGCATTCGGGGCTCTGTATTTGAGGCTGCGGTGTCACAAGCTTTAACAAGAGCCAGCGCGGTGCAGTGGTTAAAGTGTTGGACTAGGGTCTGGGAAACCCAGATTCGAATCCCGGCTCTGCCGTGGAAGTTCACCGGGTGTCCTCAGGCCAGGCACAGACTTTCAGCCTAGCCTACCTCTCAGGGTTGTTGCGAAGATAAAGTGGAGGAGAAGATAAGGACGAAAGCCGCTGTGGGTCCCCCGTGGGGAGAAAGGCGGGATCTAAAGTAAACAAAAATAAATGAAAAGGACGACGTACACCTGCATGCCCATCACCTGAGGACTGCGCACCATCCAGTGATGACTTGCACGTGCCAATGGCCAAACCTCTTCTTTTAGCAGAGGCTTGATGGGAGGAATTGTGCAGCTGAAGGTTTTTGTGTCATGGAGGTAGAGAACGTCACCTGGCCAATAATAGCCCATCGAGCCTCTGTTAAAGGTAGCGGGACAATTCCTTCCCCCGGCAGTTGGCAGTCCTAATGGTTGGGCCGTCACAGATGTAACACCACCATTTGCACATCCAGCGGCCATTCGTTCCGTGCAGGGTCAAGCGTGGAGAAGGGACCCTCTTGCATCGGTGGGACGGCCCCTGCTTTCTGGACAGTCCCCAATTCTTCCACCGTCTGTGCCCATCACAGACTTTGGGGGATTCCGTTGACGACTCAAATGCATTACTCAGTTAGGCCTAACAAAAGCCATCTGCCAGTGGCTGTCACCCGCCCCAGAATCAGACACACACGTGGGGCTTGAAATAAAGATGCCGTCCCCCTATCAGGTTTCCGGCCAAGGGCTGCCTGGCACTCGCTGCCTGACCCCCCCCGTTTGGCTGTCAGGCGCGGAAATCCCATTCGGAGCTAAGGAAGCAAGACAATCCTGTTTGGGGGGGGAAAAACACAGAACACAAAGTGTGCCGGGGGAAGAACATGTTACAGAATTTTCCTGGCCCCCTGAAGTATCCTCGGAATAAACGTGTTATGAGCAACGGCTCCTTCCTGTGCGTGCCGGCCTTTCCTCTCCTTCCCAGACTGTCATTTAAGGCAAGGAAGAACTGCAGAGGGGAAGGGGGAACCTTTGGAGACCTTCCTGGAATTCAAGACGACAATGGTCGGGAGGGAGGAATCGGTGGCAGGAGACGAGAACTTCTGATTAGAGTTCGCAGAAAGTATCACAGCAGCTTCCTGCGTGGAATTTCATGCCGAGAGAATATGTTTTTCCTCCTACCCTGTCTCCATAGATCTCAGCCAACATGTATGGCCTCCCCCCATTCTCACAACAACCCTGTAGGGCAGGCCACCAAAAGAGTAATTGACTGTGTCTCAGGGACTTGGAACCAGCTCTCTCCTAGCACAGCAACACTTCTTTAGCTGAATCGAACCCAGGGTTGCGGGCTATTTTTCTGCTTCTTTGCACAGAATTTTATAGCCATAGGTCCATAGTTTTCAACATCAGATGGCAGAAGCCTGGGAGTGTTTCCTTTGATGTTCCTTTCTTCAGGGAAGGACAGTCTCCACCTACCAGAAGCAGGGCCTTTTCTGTGGTGACGACCCATGTGAGGTGGGTTAGGCAGAGTGCGAGTGACTGGCCCAAGGTCACCCAGCAAGCTTCCATGGCAGAGCAGGGATTCGAAACTGCCTCTCCCAAATCTATGCTCACTTCCATGGTCGCTTTTAGTCTGATCTAGCTGGGAAGTATTTACACTCTTATGAATGAAACAGACAGTGATAGGGTTGCCAGCCTCCAGATGGCACCTGGAAATTTCCCACTATTACAGTCGATCTCCAGAAGACCAAAAGCAGTTTCCCAGGAGAAAATGGCCACTTTGGGGGGTGGACACTACGGCATTATACCCTGCTGAGGTCCCTCCCCTCTCCCGAACTCACCATCTGCAGGCTCCACTTCCTCAAATCTCCAGGTATTTCCTAAGCCAGAGCTGACAAGTTATACCCCCATACCAGGGGTCATTTCCAGCCGGAACGAGCCGGGATGGCATTCTGGCAGTAACAAGCCCAGGAGCAGGCACATGCGGTGGCAAGCCCCACCCCCAGCAGCCCTCAGCCGGGCCAGGAGGAGCGGGAAGCAGCATGCGCTGTCTCTGCTTGCCGCCGCCACCGCCACCAGCCAGAAGGCAGGATAAGTTGGTGGGGGTGTAGGGGGCGGGGGCTTGTTTCAGGTGGGTGGGTGGGAGCCTGGAGAGAGCCCCCCCCAGCCTTCCCTGGCTTGCCCATGAAGCGGTTGAGTCGGGGAAGGCCTGGAGAAAGCCCCTCCACCTTCCCTGGCCTGCCCGCTGCCTTCCCTGGCCTGCTTCTGTGAGACAGAAGCATCTGAGATCCTTCCCCCCCTTTTCCTTCACCCCGCTTGGAGGTGAAGGGAAGGGAGAGGGGGAAAGGAATGGAACCCAGGCGCTTCTGCCTATCAGAGGGGCTGGCGCGCTGGCCCCTGTTGTCAGGCAGAAGCGCCATAGATCCTTCCCCACCCCTTTCCTTCGCCCCACTTGGAGGCAAAGGGAAGGGAGATGTCAGGGGGTGTGGCATATGCGAATAAGTTATGCTAATGAGTTCCTGCACCTATTTTTCTACAAAATGACCCCTGCCCTATACAGTTATTCAGTGTGGACCCAATACAGCCATTCTGATTTCTTTTTGATTTCATAGCTTGTCATTGCCATGGGCCTGCTGGTGGTGGTGCTTTCCCTCCCCATAAGAAGGCTCTCCCTTGTGAAAGGGAAGGAAGGCTTCTTGTGGTATGGGGGAAGCACCCCCTTAGCAGCATGTATCCATGGGATCCAACCCATGGTCACTGGTTTTGGTCTAGGCCACGTTGGGAACCTTAGCAACTGCTGAATTGAATGGACAACAGATTCCAGCCAGACAGAAGGTTCTTCACTCTTTTTGTCGTTCAGTCACACAGTTGAGTCCGATTCTTCACGACCCCATGGACCACATCACGCCAGGCCCTCCTGTCTTCTGTTGTCCTCCTGAGTTTGCTCAATGTCATGTTTGTTGCCTTGGTAACACTGTCTAACCATCTCATCCTTTGCCATCCCTTTCTTCTTTGATCAATCTTTCCCAGCATCAGGGTCTTCTCCAGGGAGTGCTCCCTTCTCATTTGGTGGCCAAAGTATTTGAGCTTCAGCTTCAGTATCTGTCCTTCCAGGGAACAGTTAGGGTGGATTTCTTTTAGGACTGACTGATTCAATCTCCTTGCAGTCCAGGGGACTCAAGAGTCTTCTCCAGCACCATAATTTGAAAGCATCTATTCTTCAGCGCAACTTGGCCTTCCTTATGGTCCAACTCTCGCAGCCATACATTACTATGAATAGTTAAATTCTGAAATTCAGTGACAGTGGTTGTAGTGATGGCCACAAACACAGATGGCTTTAAAAGGGGACTACTGGACAGATTCATGGAGGAGAAGTCTATCAGTGGCTACTAGCCATGGGGATTAAAGTGAACCTCCACATTCAGAGGCAGCAAACCTAGCAGGTAACATCAGAGGAAGGCCTCAGCCTCTCTGTGATAGCCAGAAGGACTATTGGTTGGCCACTGTGTGAGACAGGATGCTGGACTAGATGGATCCAGCAGGGCTCGTCTTGTGTTCTTTTATCATATTAACGCTCCTTGGTAATATTTTCTCAGTCAGCCCAGAACACTATATCCTCCATGGGGAAATGTACCTAGCCTTGATACAGAGGGCGTGTCCCCTAGCGCTTTCTGATTCATGACATTGCATCCAAACGTTTAAGCGGAGGAAGGACGTTCACACACCCCCTCATCTGGAAAAACGTCTGCTGTGAGGGAGGAAGTGAGAAGGGAAATCACAACAAAGGCTAGACTGCGGGGGATGCAGAGTCAGGGGTTGTGTTTGTGGTCATTTGCATCTGGTCGCCTGAGAAACAGCTTTGGGGCCTATAGAAGTGGAGCTGGCTTAAAAGGGAAATGTCCCCGGGCATTTGGACATTCTTGCTGTTTGGATGTTCTTAACTGACTACAGACAACTGCCTGGGTCAAGAGTGGAGAGGCGTGGCTTAAGTTATTGGGTTAGCCAAGGCATTCATTTTGCCCTGTGCTGAATGCTGGGGATTGTAACGCGTCTCCCCTCCTCAGTGGGTTTTCTTTCCTGCCTTATTTCTCAGCTCTGTTCAATCGGGCAAAAAGAACGGGGTTTGGTTAGTATCAGTGTCTTGCTTTGAGTAAGAATGTACGGCAGAGAACTTGCCCATTTTTTATTTTTATTTTTTGCCACAGATCTTGAGGAGGAACATTCTTGAAAGGAGACGGATGGCGCGTCATGGCAGGGTCTCCGTTAATTACTCTCAGCATTCCACAGTTAAGAAGGATGCGTCTGCCCAGCAATCTCCAATTCTGACATATTCATTTCCTTCACTATGTTTCCCCCCAGAATTAAACCCAAACAAATGGTGACCATACAGACTAAGCTTGTTATTCCTGTTCGGTCCATGAATCTTTCAAATATCTTCATTATGCTGTATGCTAATTTCCTGCTCGCCCTCTGGCTAAATGTATGGACCGGTAACTTCAGTTTCATTGTTATCTTTTTTTGGGGGGGGGGGAATTTTTAAACTTTATTAGATTTTGTTGTTGTTCAGTCGCACAGTCGAGTCCGACTTCGCGACCCATGGACCAGAATCGCCACTCCTGAAATGTAAATCCATAGAATACAAATCCATAAAATGTACTACTAGATTCAACTGATCGAGACAAGAAGCGTGCTGTATTTAACATGTGTAACTGAACATTAAACAGGTGAAAGATTTGCTATCGTACCTTAAAAACTCTCTTACGTTTCGAGTTAATATTATCTGAACCTTACTGTCGCTCTATCGCTTAACAAAGTCTTAATGAAACGGTAATAAAGAGGCACGATCTATCCGACTATTTTGTCTGTTTTTGTTGTCAAGCTCAGCGTGTGCCCCAATAAATCCAGCCCATTTTAACATTGTCGTCTTTTCGGTCTGTTGTTATCTGAAGAAGTGTGCATGCACATGAAAGGTTATACTTCGAATAAGCCTTTGTTGGTCTTAAAGGTGCCCCACTGGACTCAAACTTTGTTCTGCTGCTTCAGACCAACGGGGCTGCCCACCTGAATCTATTCTACCCCCCCCCCGTTTGCCTCTTGCTTTGAAAACCCTGTGAGGTCACCATAAGTTGGCTGTGACTTGATAGCACTTTATAACACACACACACACAAACACACACACACACACACACACACACACACACACACACACACACACACACGGGGGTTTCCTGCCCACAGTTCTTTCTTCAGTGAGAAATTCTGCATTCACAAGGAGAGCAGGTTGCAATCAAACATACTGGGGGGGCCCCACAGCTCTTCTTTCCTGAATGTGGCAGACATCTCCCTGAGAGCCTGGGTTGCCAGCTCCAGTTTGAAACATTCCTGCAGATTAGGAGGTGGGGGTCGGGTAGGGCTCCTTTCACTTGGGAACTGATCTCTGTTGTCTGGAGATGAGTTGTGGTTCTGGGGATCTACTGTTCCTGTGGCAAAATTTCTGTGTTCTCCCATGAAAATACAGTCTGAGATAATGTCCAGGGGATCATGTACTCAGATTCTAACCTGTTCATTGTTAAATATAGTAGATGACCCGGGCTTTTTTTGGAGAAAAAGCCCAGCAGGAACTCATTAGCATAATAGGCCACACCCAACAGCAGGAACTTATTAGCATATTAGGCCACACCCCTGACAGCACAGCTCATTGGCATATTAGGCCACACCCCCATGTTACCAGAAGGGTGGCCATCCAGCCACACCCACCTTTTGCTTCTTATTCTGTTTACCTTGTTTCTTGTCAGAACCCGGGGCTTTTTTTGTAGCAGGAACACCTTTACATGTTAGGCCACACATCCCTTATGTAGCCAGTCCTAATGAGTTTCTGCTGTTGGGTGTGGCGTATTATGCTAATGAGTTCCTGCTAGGCATGGCCAACTCAGGAGCCAGCCGGAATTCCATTCCTGTGTGTTCCTGCCCAAAAATAGCCCTGAGGATGACTGATGTATAGAGAGATTTTATGTTGATACTTAATTTTAATATTAGTGTTTTTGTCCATTGTACTCTGCTTCTGAATGGCCTCTGGGTCCTAACAAAGATTGATTGATTTATTTTTTTGGCTCATATCTAAATAACTTGAAATAAATCAAAATTGATGTTGTGAGTCTTTCAAGTGCCAGTGAATCATCGTCTGCGATTGCACTAAGTCAGTCCTGGGTTCAGAAACAGTGAAACTGGAAGCGCAAACCAATTTCCCAGAAGCTGCTGCTCCGGGCTGGCTCTTCCCTTTGCCCCATCATACATGTCAATTTCACACAAGCTGCTGCCAGACCTGCAGCAGCTAGTGTGAAATTGACACCTACCATGGGGTAAAGGGAAGAGCAAGCCCAGAGCAGCAGCTTGTGGGAAATCGGGTCAAGAGTTGCCAGCCTCTACGTGGGGCCTGGGGTTCTCCCAGAATTTCAACTGATCTCTAAACTACAGAAATCAGCTCCTCTGCAGTTTTGGAGGGCGGGCTCTGTGCCATTGTACCCCACTGAGCTCCTTCTCCCCCCCACGCCTTGTTTTCCCTGGGCTGCACCTGAACATCTCCAGGAATTTCCAGGAGTTGGCAACCCTTTGCTTTTATCAAAGGAAATTCACCAAGAATGGGATTCAAAATGATGGCAGATTTATAGAATTGTATTCCTTTAACTACATATTATTTAACCACATATTATTATAGACCAAATAAAAAGGGCTGTTTCCATTTCCACCAAAGGATCTACCCTGCTATTGTTTTAAAAAGAATTCTTGTTTTATAAAAACAAGGATCAATTTCAGGACTCCGGATTTTTACTAAATGGAGTGCTGCCATCTCATGGTCAAGAGTAGGAAATTTGCAGCAAGGTTTTCAGCGGGTATTACCACACTTAGGACTGGGAACACTGAGTACTGAACCCAAATTCAGGACCGAGAAACAATTAACTGTGCGTTGTGTATTAATTATTCAAATGAAGAAAAATTGCATTATATTAGCCTAATTGCATAATTCCCTGTTATGGGAAAAGACACTTATGCAGGGAACTGATGCTCAGCCCCTTGCTAATGGCTGCTGTTGTGGCCAGCCCTTTCTTACAGTAGTTTTGGAGATTTTGCCAAGAGTCTGCAGTGTCTTGAATTCATAGCTCTAGGGACTAGAAAAGGGCTTTCTTCAAAAAGAGAAAGCTTAAGGCTGTTACATAGCCCGTAATACAAAGATATAGCCCTTGCAGGGCTCAAAACCATTCATACACATCCCTTGGGTGTAACCAGCCACAGCCCTTTAAGGAGACCGTGGCTCAGTGGCAGAGCATCTGTTTTGCATGCAAAAGGACCCAGCTTCATTCCCCGGCCTCTCCAGTTAAAAGATCTCAGGTCACAGGTGCTGAGGAAAACCCTCCACCTCCTGAGACCTGGAGACCTGCTGCCAGTCAAAGTGGGCAGTTCTGAGTTAGATGGACCAATGGTCCAATCACCACCAAGGCAGCTTAACATGCTCCAAGGCAAGCCAATGTTTTAATGCCTCTGTTGCTGACAGGGAAATGGGCTGGAATGACTTGCCTGAATAGCAGAGGTGAGATCAGAACATAACTTCATTGTCTTCGGCTGAGTTCAGACTGGCAATTTGCCCCGGTAGGGACCCGGGCCAGCGATGATTCAATCCCGGAGTAAATTGGGCGTTCACACAGGCACATCTGCCTGGCGTCCTTCACCCGTAGCCAACCCGTGCTGTTGCGCTTCACCACTGGATTAAAAAGATACCTCATAAAACTGGTAGCAAATCCGAAAGCCCGCGTGTGTTGCATGTTTCTCCGCTTCTGGGAAGTCTGAACGCGCAGCCGAAAAGCCGGGAGCAACCCACGTTGGGCAGAAGGCAGCAGTGGTATGATTGGCCGTGCTCTGCTCTACTGCCCAATGCGGTGCCGGCGCTGCGGGGTCCTCCCCCAATCGGCAAAATGCCGCTCATGCGCACATACACCCATACACCCACAGCTGAATTAATGGGGAAACGCCGAATACAGCATGCCCCCGCGTGCGGCAGTCTGAACGCTCCCGCCCGGCTCCGCCCCGCATCTTCCGGCAGCAGCCTGGGCTGTCTGAACGGGAAAACCCGGAACAGTTTATTCCGGGGCTTTTTGCTACAACTGGCTACCGCAGCAAACTGCCAGTCTGAACTCAGCCTTCATATTTACACAGAGGTAACTCCTGCTGGCTTAAGGAAGGCCGAGGGCCGAAGAATAGATGCTTTCAAATTATGGTGCTGGAGAAGACTCTTGAGAGTCCCTTGGACTGCAAGGAGATCAAGTCAGTCAATCCTAAAAGAAATCAACCCTGACTGTTCCCTGGAAGGCCAGATCCTGAAGTTGAAGCTCAAATACTTTGGCCACCAAATGAGAAGGGAGCACTCACTGGAGAAGACCCTGATGCTGGGAAAGATTGAAGGTCAAAGAAGAAGAGGACGGCAAAGGATGAGATGGTTAGACAGTGTTATCGATGCAACAAACATGAAATTAAGGGAACTTTGGAGCACAGTGGAAGACGGGAGGGCCTGGTGTGATGTGGTCCATGGGATCGCAAAGAGTCAGACTTGACTGTGCGACTGAACAACAACAAACTCCTGCTGGATGGGTCGACTCAGTCAAAAAGAAGAAGAAGGAAGAAGAGTTGGTTTTATACCCCATGTGGAGGAGCAGGGAATCAAACCCGGTTCTCCAGATCAGAGTCCTGCTGCTCTTAACCACACCACCAAACTGGCTCTCCCTACAGCCTTCAGTTTGCAGGACCTGAGCAAGGCTGTTAATGATAGGGTGTTTTGGAGGTCATTAATTCACAGGAACCAACTCGATGGCACTTAACATACACACGCCACTCCTACTGGGACCGACAGGATTGCCTCCTACGTGTGAAGGTTGATGAATTCTGCATTCTGCATCTAATTCTGCGTTGCAAGATACAAGTACGAAATTTTGGCACGCTCAGAGCCCACAAGAGCAGACACATTTTCTTTCCACTTCTGTGATTCTCGAGGCAGCTTCCAACAAGAAAAAAAAATGCAGTAAAATTCCATAAACATAAAATATGATTAAACCTGGGGAAAATTGGGAAATTATTATGCTTATTATAAGTAAAGATGAAAACTTAGTGACGTATTAAAGTTACCATAATTTTTTAACTTTTATTTATATAATATAATGACGATTTATAGTAGCACATACTATTAGGAAACCACTACAATAAAAATCATTAAAAACACAGGAGCACTAAAACCAAACAGCTATTCAGTATATAGCTATACATTTCAGATTATCAGGAAGTGCCTTTTTAAGCTTACTATGGCTTTCCATATATTCAAGAAAGGGAAACCATCGTCCCAAAAAATCTGAATGAAACTTTGGATTCTCCGTCAAGGATATAACATCTTTTTTTTTTTTTTTTTTAAACATTTTATTATAGGATATGTTTCACATAGTTAAAATTCCATCTTATAGATATCACATACCTTTTTTCTTTTCTCCCCACTCCCCCCAGTACAAGGCTTCCCGCAATGCTCTTACCCCCTTATAAACTCTATTATCTAATTACCATTCACAAAATATATCATTTCCATTATCAAATTAGGTAACATTTTAGCAATCTTATCGTTCTTTTTCTTATTTTCTCCTTAATAACTGTCAAAGCAAATCAATCTATTTTTAACATCCCAATTTTTCTCAAGATAGTCTTTAAAATCTTTCCATTCTTCAAAAAATGCTTCATCTTCTTTGATATTAAGCTTTCTTGTCATTTTGTCCATTTCAGCCATAAAAAGCATCTTCTTAATCCATTCCCATGTTTCAGGAATCTTTTCTTGTTTCCAAAATTGTGCATAAGTCATTCTAGCTGTTGTGACCAAGTACCATAACAATGTTCTCTTGGTTACATTTAATTCTTGCAGTTTAAGACCTAACAACAAGATTTGTGGATCTTTCTTAAAAGTACATTTCAGAATCTTCTGTATTTCATTATGAATCTCTGACCAATAACTCGTGGCTTTATCACAAGTCCACCACATATGGTAAAATGAGCCCTCTTTCTTTCTACATTTCCAACATTTGCTAGACATACTCTCATTTATATTAGCAATTTTCTTTGGAGTCATATACCATCTATACATCATTTTATAACAATTCTCTTTAACATTAACACAAGTTGAAATTTTCATTGACTTTTTCCACAAACATTCCCATGATGCCATAGTCATTTCATTATTCACATTTACCGCCCATTTTATCATTTGTTCTTTTACAATTTTATCTTCTGTATACCACTTCAGTAAAACCTTATATATTTTTGAGATAATTTTTTTCCCTTTTCCACACATATAGTCTCAATTTCATTATTCTTTGCCCTAAAGCCATATTTTCTCTTATCAGTTTCTAACATCTAATATTTTGTCCATGACCAGGTATTCCCATAACTTATTAAACCAAATAATTGATGTGGGTGGTTTACTATTTTTCCAATGCCTAGCCACTAAAGTCTTGGCTGCTACCAACATATAAGAAATGAGATCTTTCCTGACAGCAGGAACACCTATCCCCTCCCATAAATTAAGCAAGACAAGTTCTGGCCTCATAGGAATATTGTGCCCGGTAATGTCATATATCAGTTTAAGAATAGTGGTCCAGTATTTCACCATAAAAGGGCACATCCACCAGCAGTGAATGTAAGAGCCACACTGCCCACATCTATTCCAACAACTGGGGCTATGTGAGGGTGAAATGTGGTGCAAACGTAATAGAGTGAAATGCCATGTATGAACAATTTTTCGGAATTGGATTCTTATATTAATAGCCCTCGTTATAGAGACAGTAAATGACCAAATTTTTGCCCACTTATGTCCAATGCAGTGCCGGCTTGCTCACTAGGTGAACTAGGCGTTTGCCTAGAGCGCACCGGCCCTTAAGGTTGCCAAAAGCCCCCTACCCCCGCCAAAAAACCCTGCCCCTTCCCTGGCTTGCTAGCGCGCTCCACAGCTGCGGGGCGTGCCGGCAAGCCGGCGCTCAGCAGAAGAGACCAGCTTGTGGCGCCCTCCCCCCCATCTCCAGGCCCCACTGGGAGGTTGGCATCGCTGGGGGGGGGGTGCGGGCACCACAAGCTGGCCTTGCCTAGGGCGCCCAGACACTTCGGGCCGGCCCTGGTCTAGTGACATCCATTGCACAATCCTGGTGCCAGCGTTTTGATGATTTGCTGGTTTTGTCCCATTTTTTATGATTTGACCATTTGTAAATCAATGTAATGAGCCCTCTGTTACCTACTTTCCATTATTTTTATTTTTCCATCAGTATAATGATAGCTTAGGCACTATATTGTACTAATATAAGTAAGGTTGTTATAGATAATACTATGATGATATAAATATAAGTGTTTTCTGAAATAATGCTATATTCAAGACCATAAAAATAGTTTTTGACATCTATATGGACCTAATTTATTGTTATCCTTTTTATTCTAAAAATGCTCTTACATTGTACTCTTTGATTATATTTTGATTATGACAACCGTAGTGGTATTAAGATGTAATGGAACATATAATAAATAATCAATGTCTAACAGTTAATAGTAACTAATGGTAATATAGGCTAGGCTTTAATAATAAATGTATACAGTATATACAAATATTGCTAATACTCTGTATTATAAATGTCTATGTTAAATGCTCTATATTTACTCTGATGTTGATTGTCTTTGTTATGAATAAGTTATAGATTATTGTAATACCTATATCTCCCTTGATTGTTCCCTGGAAGGCCAGATCCTGAAGCTGAAGCTCAAATACTTTGGCCACCAAATGAGAAGGGAGCATTTACTGGAGAAGACCCTGATGCTGGGAAAGATTGAAGGTCAAAGAAGAAGGGGACGGCAAAGGATGAGATGGTTAGACAATGTCATCGATGCAACGAACATGAAATTGAGCAAACTTCAGCGGACAGCAGAAGAGAGGAGGGCCTGGCGTAATCTGGTCCATGGGGTCGCGAGGAGTCGGACTCGACTGTGCGACTGAACAACAAAAAATCTCCCCTTTCCCCCTTTTATTCTGTATCCCTATTTTAATTTAAAATAACAACAAAAATAAAAGCTTGCTGTAGATTTTCCAGGTTGTTTGGCCGTGGTCTTGGCATTGTAGGACCTGACGTCAGGTCCTACAATGCCAAGACCACAGCCACACAACCTGGAAAATCTACAGCAACTAATGAACTCCGGCCGTGAAAGCCTTCGACAACATAATCATAAAAGCTATTAAAATACAACTAAATTATAACAACTAAATACAAATTGAAGCAGTAGTGGCAGCAACAATTAAAAATAAAAAAACAATACTAGAGCAAGGAAATAGATTTTAAAAAATATGGATGGAAATACGGGATTTCCTGGAAAAGGGAGAACTTTACAGATCTCCGGCACATTCTATCTGTGGAGCAGGTGGGGGAAGGAAGGATGCCTTCCTCCACTGATGGAAGCTCTCCCTCTCTCTCCAGAACAGCATCTTTACACATAGTTCTTCCCTTACGGAGATTCATGGGTGAAAACAGATCAGTCCCTGCCCTGAAAGAAATTAGAATCTCAAGGTTTTCCCCACATGTGTTATTTCTGCCAGTTGTGTGCCGGAACTACTGGGATGAACTAAGTAAAACTGGTCCGAGTGTTGGCAGTGGGAGAGGCTCACTCTGATTGGTGAGCCGCTTCTATGACAACAGAATGTATCCAGGAGCGGGCTCAGAGGGGGAAAGGAGCGGTTGAGTTGGACAAGTTAAGGCCTTGAAACTGGGAGAGAGAGAGCCGGCAGTTTGAAGAGCTCAGTTCTGAGAGTTATTATTGAGAAGGGGCTTTTAGCGGCTGCCTCCTGAGGGAAAACTCTCCGCCTGTGGCACAGTGACAGGGTGCCACAGAGCAGAGGGACAGAGGAGACTCGGCTGAGGGGTTTTGCCCGACTCAAAGGGCAAACCTCTGTTTAAAAAAGAGAAAAGGGCAGAAATAATCTTGAACCGACCACACAACATCACAAGGGGCCAATCTGCATTTAGCATTTTTACCAAACCCACACTGGAACAGAAAAGGATGCAGTTCAAAACCACATTCAACCATCCCGGGCCAACACTGTAGTGACTGCAGAGTCACCCCCGAATGGCCATAAAACGGCCATAAATCTAAGCAGACAGCCACCATTAAACCAGAGATCAGACGAAGTGAAAGCAGCATGCAGTCTGGACACTGCCATAAAATGCAACACTCAATCAAAGTGAAAGTGGCATGCAATGTAGATGGTGATTTCTGTTCCAGTGTGGGTTTGGTAAGACAGCGGAGCAAATGCTAGATACAGATCGGGCTAAGGTCTCTCACAGTATTTAGAAGGGTTGTCAAGTCTGGAGAACCCTGATTTATTCATTGTATATGTTCTTCATCATTGCAACTGCCTGCCTGTTTTAAAGAAACATCTTATAGGGTTTATTGTTTATATTATTTCCGCCTGAATTTTAAGAAGCCTTCAACAGTGTTAATAGTGTTCATATTGGGAACTTTGGGGTTGCCAACTGTTCATATCAAACGTTTAAAACCATTTCCCCATTTCCCGACCCTTTTATAAAGAACAAAATCTTTCTTCTTATTTTATTTAAAACCACACTATCGGTGCCATTCTTCTATACCTGTCAGGAAAGATTTGGGCTCCTGAGGTAAAAGTAAGGGGATGACAGAAGTCATATAGGTCCCCTTTACCAGAGTGAGGAGGATACCTCACAACTACATCGTGTTTTTCTTTTCTTTTCTGCTTGTGTTTTGCTTCGACCTTTCATAGTGGAAGTGTTTGTAAAAAAAAACAACCCAGAGAAACAGTTATGAAAATTGAAGTGACCACTAGAGGGGGCAAAACACACATGGGAAAGTTTTTTTAAAAAACGGGCACAATCCTTGGCACATAGTCAGTGGAAATAACATGTGCGGGAGGGGGAGGGCAGGAACTCCAAACAGAGAAGGAAAAAATTAAGGGGAAAAGTGCAAAGTATTTTATCATCCCCGCCATCACCTGCTGGGCTTGTGTCATCTCCATCCAGGTGTGAGCCAAATGCATGCAACGATGCCACAGGGATTTGCTTAGACCTGCTGATGATGGTCTTGGCCTCGGAGGTGATGCTAGTTAACTCCCCTGCTGCTGATGGCTGGGAACAAACCAATCCCCCGTGGAGCATCAATGCCCTCCTGGTGGTACCCAGGCTTCCTGGCTGAGAGTGGGTGGGACTGAGCTGATTCCTTGGTGTTCCTTTCAAAAATAATGATCTGTCTTCGTTTTACACTCCTGCCTGTCAAACTGTAATGGTTGCCCTTTATCATGGTTTGTGATGGGAAAGGGAAAGAAATCAGGCTGACCACAGAAAGCAAAAGTATAGAGTTGCTGAAAATGCGTGCTCTTGAATGTTTAGCTTTTCCACTGTTTCCACAAGGGCAGGCCACGTTCTGATACAACTGCTGTGTTTCCTTCTGTCCAGTCATGCTTGCATGTTTGTTCTCTCACCACATTCATCCGGTTTCCTAAGAAATTCACTTTGTCTCCAGGTTGCCTCATTCAGCATTCTAACCACTCGGGGGGCGGCAGGGGGGGGGCAGCATAGAAATTGGTTTGGCAATGTTTTCTCGGTTGCCAGGGTTATTAACGGAGACCTGCCGATGGCTCAGGAAATAGAAGGAGGCATTTGTGTTGCAGACCTTGTCATTATGCACAGAAACAGATTGCTTAAGCCACAAGCCAAAGAAATATCTGGGGCCAATCGAGGGAGCAGAATGAGTCATGTGCAGCCTAATCCTATGCAGTCTTTACTCCAAAGAAAAGCCCACTCTCTTCCTGACACTGCCTTGTTCTTCTGTTATGAAATGAAAGGCGGCATATGCATGGTTCCAAGGGGGTCCCCTACCCAACATCCAATGTTCCTTTGGCAAGGGTGCTGTTTCATGTTGATCTCAGTTGCTGCCCTGGGTCCAAAGGCTGCAATGTACTCAGGACTGAGGGTCAGCACAGATATGACAAAGATTGCAGAACATCTGGCGACTAGCTATATATCTAATTCTCAACAGTCCCCTACAGTGAAGATATCTAAACCCGAAGATAGGGGGCATACTTACTCCAAACCAGTTTTTGTCCAATATTGGGCGACCTACCCTAGTTTTGCAGGAAAATCTGAAAACTTAAAAAGAATACATTGTCTTCTCTGTGTTGGGTAGGTGGATTGATCCGGGTGGGTGGCTGTGGGTTCTCTGGGGCGGGTGTTGGGGGGATTGGCTCTGTTAGTACTACTTTTAGATTATAAAACTTCTTAAAAGTTTTGGGGTTTTGTCTTTAAAAGTTTTATTGTTGTTTGGGCTTATTCATTTTTGGGTTCCTTGGCAGGGAGAGCTGTTGGGGTATGGGTTTTTCAATACTTTGTCTTATTTGTCATAGTCCTTGTCCTGCTGAAGCTTTTATTAGCTTTAAATGAGCATCCCATTTCATGGTCTCACTCCAGGTTGCGAAAGAAGTACTTTTCTCCCTTTCTAACAATACAAGAACTCGTGGACACTCAGTGAAATTGCTGAGCAGTCGGGTTAGAACAGATAAAAGGAAGTACTTCTTCACCCAAAGAGTGATTAACACATGGAATTCACTGCCACAGGAAGTGGTGGCAGCTACAAGCATGGACAGTTTCAAGAGGGAATTAGATAAACATATGGAGCAGAAATCCATCAGTGGCTATTAGCCACAAGGTATAGATAGGAACTCTCAGTCTGGGGCAGGTGATGCACTCTATTCTTGGTGCTTGGGGGGCAGCAGTGGGAGGACTTCTAGTGTCCTGGCCCCACTGCTGGACCTCCTGATGGCACCTAGTATTTTTGGCCACTGTGTGACAGAATGTTGGACTAGATGGGCCACTGGCCTGATTCAGCATTGGCTTCTCTTATGTTCTTATGTTTACTAAAAGTTAGACTGAAGTACTTGTAGGTTCTGCAATGCCTGTGCCTTGTACACACCAGTGGTATTTTTTTGGTCTCTTCCGAAAGATCATTGTTTTAGTTTTTGTATAGTTAATTATTAGTTTTTCCTTTCTACAGTAATCGCCCAAGCTGTCTAACAATCTCTTTAAACCATTTCTTGTTAATGAAATTGGGACTATATTGTCCACACATAACAACACTGACAATGTCTGATGGCCTTAAGCTGGCACAATGAATTTTGGTCCAGATACCTTCGTAACAACATCATTCATGTGAAGGTTCAAGAGTAATGGGGCCAAGCCACACCCTTACTTTGCCCCCTTCTCTGTTGGGATCTCCATAGTCAGTGAACCTGATATGCCCCCTCTGATTCTTGTGATTCTGAGGAAAAGCTCACGAATGAGGTGCCTCGTCCTTGTTTGGGTTTCTGAACTGCTGTTGTGTGAAGGCTGGGTGGGTTGAGAAAAATTTCCCAGGTTATCTTCCTGTTCCTTCTGGTTGTGGGGGTGGGGGGGTGGGGAAGGGACTGGTGAGATCGGATAAGGCTTCTGTGGTGGCTGTATTAGTTCAGTCGCTTTTAAAAGGTTCTGCTGGGCTTGGTGGGCATCTCTGGTTTCTGAGGGCCATTAATTTAAATTGGCCACTCTCATAAGGGTCTCCTTAGGAATTCTTTTATTTTTAAACACTTCTAAGTAATTGAGTGTAGGGGCTGTAGTTCATATACCTAACTAGGCCAGAGGTAGGCTACCGTTAAAAGAGGTTCAAAGTAACTTCTCTCAGGTTGACCAACAAAGCAGGGCTCAAAGTAACTCGACTCAGGTCTCTTGCCACAAGCCCATGACCTAGGGTAGGGGTATGAAGATCCCCTTGGGGCAAAACCTGACAGGTATATTTACATCACAGGATGCAGGGTTACCATGGGGATGACAATAAACATTCTTGCCTCATCATCCTTCAGGTACAAAATCCTGCCTGGTAGCACTTGCCCTGTGCAGTCCTTGCTGGACAGCTATCTGGTGAAGTGACAGAGGACGAACGGTGTGTTCAACAGAATTAACTGGGATTTTTTTTTCCCATTCATCATGGCAGGTAGGACATTCTTAGGATATTTATTTGTTCAATTAGATTTACTAGGCCGCCCTTCCCTAGAAACAGCGCTCAGGGTGGATTACAACAAAGTAATGTACAAATCCCAATTAAACTAAGTTAAAATAACCCAGTAAGTACCAGTAAACAAGGGCATAAAGCATATGAGATGGTAGAAGGAATTCCAGCTCCTTGGCCTCCTTGGGGAATTGTCTTTTGTGAGCTACGGGCATTAAAGTTGCGAGCGAGCTATTTGGCTACTGCATCAATTAGTCTGCTCTGGAGCCATCCTTCCTGAGCCAAGACAAAAATGTGTGAGCCGGAGGCTAAAAAACTGTGAGCTAGCTCACACTAACTCAGCTTAGAGGGGACACTAGTCACAACAAAGTCTCGGTAAAGTCAATGGCCCTTAGTTGAGGGAAGGCTAAGACCCACTTGATGGATTCCAGGGGGACTTAGTCAGGTCGTCTGCCTACAGTATCTTTGGTAATACTATAAAAAGTAAATTATGACAATGTTTATACCAAGGGGGGTTGGAGCGAAGAAGTGTGAGAGAGAAGGTTAGGCTGAGTTGCCCATTTCTGGCAAATGGTTCTCTTGAGGATTTCAAGAAGCAATGACCAGACTAGTGTCGGAGGGAGAAGTGGCTTCCTTTTATATAAATCACAAACATAAAACAGAGAATATCAAAAGGATACCCACGTCCCTTTCTGACCTGAAAATATCAGCAGCACGTCAATTCAGATGTATCATCTGGAGGTCACTCAGCACCAGTCTGGTCCAAAAGATGCTGGGCTCTGGCCTCTAGGCTGGGCTGAGGTGAGGTTTCATACACCTAACTAGGTCAGAGGTAGGCTACCGTTAAAAGAGGTTCAAAGTAACTTCCCTCAGGTTGACCAACAAAGCAGGGCTCAAAGTAACTCGACTCAGGTCTCTTGCCACAAGCCCATGACCTAGGGTAGGGGTATGAAGATCCCCTTGGGGCAAAACCTGACAGGTATATTACCTCTGCATCACAGGATGCAGGGTTACCATGGGGACGACAATAAACATTCTTGCCTCATCATCCTTCAGGTACAAAATCCTGCCTGGTAGCACTTGCAAAACAATTAAGTCCAGCTGAGACTCATCCCAAGAGTGAGAAAAAACATCTCCCACATTTCAATTGCTTCCCAAAGAAAAACCGACACCATTAAGCCCTCCCAGCCTGATGCTCTGATCTACACACACACACCGGGGGGGGGGGGGGGCTTGCAGTCACCACTATCTCCTGGGGTTAACAATGGCCATCCGCAATATATCTCTACATCCCACCTCGTAGTGACCACATTTCCCCCTCTGTGCTCTATTCATCATACATTTCTGTTACCATATCCTAAAGAAAAATGATAAAAAATTATTCTCTACCCCTCAGTTTTGCCACTTCTAGGCAAATTGGGGAACAGTTCCAGTAACAGCGACTCAATAAGCGGCTCCCATTCTGGATGGGTTTATTTGGGCTCGAGACCCAGCCCTTCTGTCCTGGAGTCAGGGGCACTTCCAGACCTTCAAACGTGCCACTGGAATGGGTGCCTTTAGGTTCACCCTACGATGGATGGGTGTCTGTCCTGCCCCGAAGGGGTGACTGTTAACCTCAAATGTAGCTTGTTCTAGGGCTGCCCTCCACATTTCTTGAGAGAGTGGTCTGGAGTTAACTGCTTTAGTTTTTGTTACAACAGCCCGTTCATTCTTTCAATCAATCCCACTGCTTGGGGATGGTTGGGGGATATCGAACACCCATTGAATATTCCATCCATTAGCCCATTCTTGCACCTGTGCTCCCCTAAAGTGACTGCCTTTGTCAGTCTGGGTCATCGGGGGTACCCCATGTCTTCTGATGAGGAGATCTAGCCCTTTAGTGGTGCTCTGCTGGGTAGCCCTGGTGCAGGATACACTAGCAAATGGCCAGAATAAGTATCTACCATTGTCAGCAAATCTTGCCATCTTCCAAAATGGGGAAGAGGACCTACCTAATCCACTTGCCATACTGGCCCAGATGCTTTCCCTCTATGGAGGTGTCCCATAGGGACCTTTGAAAGAGAAACCTGCTTAAGATTAGAACACAGCTGCCATGTGGCAGTCACTGTATTAGCAGCATCTACAGGAGAAGGAATACCTCGCTGCAATGCCCATTCTCAGGTGGCTTTGGCATCCAAATGCCCAGATTTCTCATCAGCCCATCGAGAAAGAATCACCACTTCATCCCCTGGATCCCGAGTGGGCTCAGGACCTAACTGGCAAGTGGTGTTGCTCCATGTTCACTGGCTTATCTGGTGGGGGAATCTGCAAAGGAGTCCATTTAGCCTTCCCCACTGTGATAAAGTGAACTCCAAATGCAAACTGACTTGTGGGGGTTTGACATTTTTTCCCCTTAAGTAAATCCCCTTGGATTAACAATGGTCTTCCACAATATATCTCTACATAGCTGCAAGAAAAATATATGGCAAAGACGGTCCTGCCTCATCTTTATACATCAAGGTTCTGTTTTCCTTTATTTTGAGAAGGGACGGGTGTCATCGGGACACTGATTCTCAGAGGGAAACCCAGACCTTGGAAGTCAGGATTAGGGAGCGAACCGATGGAGAACACCTGCCATAGCATGAGTGGGGCTATAACCTGAGCCCTAAACAGGACGTTTGGGGTGCAGATCTAGCCAGAGCCAAAAACTCACTCAGAGGCTGAGATCAAGTGTGTCAGCACTCCAAAATGCAGAGGGTTAAGGCAGCTTGGGGGTTATCGGTAAGCTGACTGCTGCTTATGGTCATTAGAAGGTTCATAACCTGAAAGCCCCATCCATTTTCGGGGTGTTTTTTAAAAAAAATTCTAGACCAGGTCAGTAAATTTTTTCAACCATCAGGAGCGGCTCGCCGGCCTGGAAAGATCAATACGGACGTGACATCAAATACACGAGGGGATGGTTTCTGCGTCCGAGGAGCGCCGGCTCCTCCCTACAGTTTCCACAACTGTCTGCCTCCATTTTGGCCAAGAGAGAAATACCCCAACTTGTACCTTGGTAAGCCACCAGAGAATCCCAGAGAACCCCATGTGGCTGCTGGCCTTGGCAGTAAGCATGGCGGAGGGAACCAATGGAGACCCCCTGCCGTGGCACAAGTGGTCAGCCAGACGGGCACGGGATGCCAGAGGAACGATGGCTAAGAAAGGAGGGATTTCCAGCTTGGGGGGGGGGTGGGGGCTGAAAGAACAAACAGGCTTAGCTTGACATGCTTTGAGCAAATGGATATTAGCAGCAAGGTCTCCAGGTTGGTAGCAACATCAGACCCAGAAGCCCTATCCACAGAGATCACCTCTCAAGGGCCCACCATGCTTAGGCGCTCGGAAAGGGGCAAGCAGCTCACCCTGGAGAACAGGAGGGAGAGAAGGGAGGGGGGAGAGCACAGACGGTCCCCAAGAAGGCACCAGTGGGTTCTTGAGATAGCCCTTTCCATGAACAGCATGAGGAACCCATCGAAGAGATGGTGTAGCACAGTGGCTGTGACCTGAACCATTTGGGGTCCGACCTGGCCAGGGCCACAGACTCACTCAGAGGCCTTAAGTCAGCCATTTTTAACTCAGCCTGAGGTAGTCCTGCTGTGCTCCGTGGGAGGGGCTTAACGATATGAACGGACCTCGCCAAGGCCCTCGTAGGGACTGCTGAGAGCAGGGGTGTCAGCACTCGAGAAGGCAGAGGGTTCAGGCAGCTGGAGGCTTATCTGTGAGCTGACTGAGGCTTATGGTCATTGGAAGGTTCGTAACCTGAATGCCCCATCCATGTCTTTCCTTTCTTTTCTTAAAAATAATTTCTAGATGAAGCCAATAACAAAAGTACCATCCAGTCCAGGGAGTTAACATCTCTGCCAGCAGAAGAACCTGGAAAACGCCATGGGGAGAAGCGGCCGTCGATTCTTCGGACAGGGGCCAAGTTAAGGCGTTCGGAGAATAACATCAAATCCGTATCATTTGCAATACCAGAGAAGATTCCATCAAGAAGGTCACGGCCGCCCTCCTCCCTGCCGACCCAAGCGGAACCCCTCAGCCGAGACGAAGGCTCTTCCCCCCAGTGGAAACGACGCCTCTCGTCTCGAGATTCCACCAAGGCTTTAAGGGGAACAGAGACACACTTAAGCCGCGGCAGGGAGTTCCCCTGCAGGGCAAGCAGAGACCATTCTAGGGGGCCTCGTGATGTCAAACGTCCCTGAGGTTCTGGGGTTGCTCCATCTACGCCCCAGAACGTGCCAAGGTGAATATCCAGAAGACAGAAGTAACGACTAGGGGTGTGCCTTATCAGTTTGTATTTGGCTTTTTTGGCTCTCAGGTAGCCAAATGCCAGCTTCCCTCCCCCTGTGGCTTCCACCGTCAATTTCTAGGTTTCAGCCATGTCAACATGACAGTTGACAGGCGGTGGGAGTGAAACTGACCTAGGAAGGCCTCCTCCCTCTGCCTTCCCCTCTCGTTCTGGCCCGGGACAGCCAGCAAAAAGCAGGCAGGGAGCCCAGGCGTGTTCCCGTGGGTGCCCTTGGCTTCTCAGCCAGCCAGCCTCCGCAGTTCGGCTAGGGAATAGCCGTATAAAACTTCTGGAAACAAGTTATAGCTCACATACAAAAAAATCCTGGAGTCCAGTTGGCTCGAAAACCAGAGGTTGCGTTACTTAATTAAGGATTTGATACTTCTTCTGTGGCCACCAAAGGAGCTAGAACAAGCTTGTTGGGAGCAGCTAGAATGATCATTGCTAGGAAATGGAAATGCCAGTCTAAACCACCAACGCAAGCCAAGGTTTAATAAGAGAGCAGAATTTTCTGCTCCAGACAAGCTCATATATAAGATTAAGCAAGCTGAAGACAGTGCTCAATGTTTATTGAAAAATGGCTCCCTGTCTTTTTATATTTGTCAAATAAGGATATAAGAATAACCCCGTTATATATTCAGAAGTTGCTCATTTATTAAGCAAGGTTAGTGATTATGGTAAATATTAAGAAACAACAGTTAACATTTACTATAACCACTAAACCTGCTTAATAATTTTTTGTTATTAACTTAATCTTTGTACAGGAGATTATTGCTTATCAAGAGACTCCTTGTTCCCCTAATGTGGGATAAGAAAGTTATCAATGTGTACATTGTAACAGGAAAAGGGTGGGGTTATACTTGGGGCGATTCACAGAAAGTTTGTTACGGTAATGTTTTTTGGCTGCCATTTGATATCAATTATTTTGATTGTTGTTATTACAGTTATTAGTAAAATTAATAAAAATTGTTTAAAAAAAGAAGGGGGGACTAATATACAATTAATATTTACAGGTGGCCCAAAAGGAACATTTATAAGAATAATGACAAATCAAATAATGTCATATAATCAAAAGTACGATTAGCATTAACCAAACCCAACAACAACTTCATGCCAAACATTTTTTGTTTTGAAATTCCTTCTGTAGATTTAGAGAGAACCACAACAAATTAGCACCTTAATTTCTACAATAACTATCCCAAGGCATGTTGGCAAGGGAGCTAGGAAAGTTAATCCGCCACTGACACGGATATTGCGCAGCACCATGTCCATTAATAATAAAACCACGACCCTACAGAATTACTTTGTATGGCAAGAAGTGGACCTGGCATGCATGACCGAGATCTGGGTGAGGGAGGGCGAGTCGGCCTGAAAGAACTACCCTCTCCCCCGATTCTCGGTCCTCCATCAGTCTCGAATGCAGGATTGGGGGAGAGTGGCGATATTCATCTGCAAGTCTTTTCCCTTCAGGGCACTCCCCATCCCAGAGCTCTCCAGCACTGACTGTGTTGGCCTGGTCTGGGCTGCTGAGGAGAGCTTGGCTCTCTGGCTGGTATACTGACCGCCTAGCGCACCAGCAGACAGCCTCCTGAGCTTCCCGGAGGAGGTGGCACCGGGCCTTGGAATTCCCAAGACTGATAGTTCTGGGGGATTTCACTATCCATGCTGATGTTGCCGGCTCCTTGCGGGCATTGGACCTGGTGGTTTCCATGGCTGCATTGAGACCTTCCCAGATTGTTTCAGGTCCCACACCTCGAGCAATCCACACACTGGACTTAGCCTTTGTCATGGGGATGGACATGGATCTGATTGCTATGGATGGAGTGCCACAGTCAGATCATTTTGCCCTGAAGGTCTGGCTGGGTGTCCCAACCCTCCCTTGTCTAGGTGGAGAGCAGATTGATGCTTGTCCGCAGAGACGAATGGACCCAGCTGGGTTCCAGACTGCTCCGAAGGATCCGATGCCTTCCGGCAACTCCTAAGATATGCCGATAGAGGACTGGAATGCCCGTCTCTCTGAAGCCAGCAATGAAATCGCCCCCCAATGTTCTCTTCACTCCTGCCCCAAACTAGCTCTAAGCGGGAGCTTAGAGGACTAGAGTGAATCTGGCCATGGTCTAGTGAGGAAGCTGCAAGGGAGGCTGCCTGCTTTCCTTTGGGGGAAACAGACTGGCGGGGATATATGTGCTGTGCATGGTTTCCTCGAAGACTTGAATTGCCGTGTTTGGCATGTAAAAATCCAGTCTGTGTAACTTAGCACATGGAACCCTTGTTGTGTGTGCACGCAAAAGCGGAGTAGCAAACCGTGGCCCTTTACAGCATGTAAACATTTCTTAGTTTTTGTCAATTAGGAGAAGAGGGAATAAATGCTGCATAAAAGAAAATTATTGTAGGTGGAATTAGGGCCTGAGTACATGTGTCACATGAGTTCAGAGCCCACAAGATCCCCCTATAGCAGTTCACAAGGCTCTGATTTGAAGGGGGCCCCCCTGTTCCTGGTTACTGTGAACTTTCAGTTTTATATCCATGGAGTTAAGAATTCAGCAGGCAGAGTTTCTTTCTCACACTGGAGAAATCTAAAGCAGGCCAGAAGATCTGAGGATTATGCACCTCTATAATAACTGACCAATCATGTAGGTTGTCTTGCTATAGTATAATGCATTTTTAGGAAGTAAAGAACAGCTAACTGCTTTGAGAATTTTGGCTTTAAAAGCATTTTACTCATGCTCAAAAGTTCTCATAAGAGTTGCCCCTTCCCAAATGCCCAATTTTTCCATCAGAAAAAATGGAAAACAATTATGGCGGGAGAAGAGTGGAAAATATTCCTCAGTTTTCCCAGTTTTTTTTCCAGGCCTTCACATTTAGAACCCATGGTTAGAAAAGAACCAAACAGTCTTAGCAGATGAAGTGCTGTGTCCTGTTTTCAACATTATTTGCAAAAAAGATTTTCTTAATTAAAAAAAGTGTTTTTCCTTTTAAAAAGTGTGTTTTTTCCTGTTAAGGGATATAGTTTATTGTGAGTCCTTTCACCCCTTTTCATTGACCTGCTTCTAAGACGCTGATCATACACTTAGTTTTTCTGTATCTTTCTCAGTAGCTGCTCCTGGTGCAGGTGTGGCTAGTGATACCATGTCCATCTTACAAATCATAACTTCTCTCAACCAAGAGGCCAGTGCTACCAGGGCTTCCACAGACGATGACAGAGATGATGACAATGACGGTGACTATGAGGGTGACGGAGACTATGACGGTGACAAAGACTACGACGACGACAGAGACTATGACGATGACACAGACTATGACGATGACCAAGACTATGACGATGACCAAGACTACGATGATGGAGGCAGAGATGATGGAGACGATGATGATGGAGACAATGACAATGGAGACAATGATGACAAAGAAGGCCACACCTTTGAGTACATGGGTATCGTGGTAACTCTCTTTTACTTTATTTTGTGTAGTTAGGTATGATGTGGTTTTAAATTTCTTGTCATTTCTTTCTCTCACTCAATACATGTAATGCAGGAATATAGTTCCGGTCTTTAATTAACCATTCCTACAGTACTGTGGCCAAGCTCTAAGGTTCCTTCGGAGGTAAAAGAGTGACCTCCTGGCAGATGGTGAATGTTGTCGTACAGGTTTTTTGTCTATTGTGTTTCTGTTTAGCCCATCTGTTTCTCATTCATGTCATTAACTCTGTTGGAAAAGCATTAATTGCAGACTGTACCCAGGAAGGAAAATTGGTGAAGAAGATGAAGAAGCCCACACCCATAAGTACGTGGGCTTGCGTGAGTTTTGTTGTCGCTCTTCTTCAGTCACACAGTCGAGTCCGACTCTTTGCAACCCCATGGACCACATCATGCCAGGCCCTCCTGTCTTCTGCTGCCCTCCGGAGTTTGCTTAACCATCTCATCCTTTGCCATCCCCTTCTTCTTTGACCTTCAGTCTTTTCCAGCATCAGGGTCTTCTCCAGTGAGTGCTCCCTTCTCATTTGGTGGACAAAGGATTTGAGCTTCAGCTTCAGTATCTGGCTTTCCAGGGAATAGTCAGGGTTGATTTCTTTTAGGATTGACTGATTTGATCTCCTTGCAGTCCAAGGGACTCTCAAGAGTCTTCTCCAGCACCATAATTCAAAAGAATCTTTTCTTCGGCGCTCGGCCTTCCTTATAGTCCAACTCTCACAGCCATACATTACTACTGGGAGTAGTATGCTTTGACCATACGGACTTTTTTTGGCAGCGTGATGTCTCTACTTTTTATTATGCTGTCTAGGTTTGCCATCACTTTCCTCCCAAGGAGCAGGCGTCTTTTAATTTCATGGCTGCAGTCACTGTCTGCAGTGATCTTGGATCCCAGGAATGTGAAGTCTGTCATTGCTTCCATGACTTCCCCTTCTATTTGCCAAGGAGTGATGGGTCTGGATGCCATGATCTTAGTTTTTGATGTTGAGTTTCAAGCCAACTGTTGTGTTCTCCTCTGTCACCCACAGCAAAAGGCTGTTTAGGTCCTCTTCACTTTCTGCCATTAGAGTGGTATCGTGTGCATATCGCAGGTTGTTGATGTTTTCCCCTGCAATCTGAATTCTGACTTAAGATATAAATTAAATAAGCTGGGTGACAATATACATCCTTGTTGTACTCCTTTTCCTATGCTAAACCAATCAGTTGTCTTATATCCACTTGTGACTGTTGTTTCTTGAGCCTCATACAGGTTTCTCAGGAGAGATGTGAGGTGGTCTGGTACTCCCATATCTTTAAGGACATGCCACAGTTTGTTGTGATCCACACAATCAAAGGCTTTAGCATAGTCAATGAAGCAGATGTTTTTCTGGTACTCCCTTGCTTTCTCCATAATCTAGCGCATGTTGGCAATTTGATCTCTAGTTCCTTTACCTCTTTGAAACCCAGCTTGTATGTCTGGCAGTTCTTTACCCCTGCACTGCTGAAGCCTAGCTTGTAGGATCTTGAGTATGACCTTGTTAGAGTGTGCAATGACTGCAATTGTGTGAAAATTGGAACACTCCTTGGCATTGTCCTTCTTTGGGATTGGAATGTAAACTGACCTTTTCCAATCCTGTGGCCATTGTTGCTTTTTCCAAATTTGCCGGCATATCAAGTGCAGCATGTTAACAGCATAATCTTTTAAGACTTCGAATAGTTGAGCTGGGATACTATCACCCCTACTAGCTTTGTTGATAGTAATGCTTTCTAAGGCCCATTTGACTTCACACTTCAGGATATATGGCTTGATGTCAGTGATCACAACACTGTGGTTGTCAAGGGCATTTAGATCCTTCCCATATAGTTCTTCTGTGTATTCTTGCCACCTCTTCCTAATCTCTTCCACTTCTGTTCCCTACCATTTTTGTCCTTTATTATGGCCAGCTTGGCATGGAAAGTTGCCCTGATTTCTCCAATTTTCTTGAAGAGATTTCTAGTCCTTCCCATCCTATTGTTTTTAGGTATTTAGAAATAGTATTGATTATTCTTTCTATCTTTCCAAAGTAGTTTTGGAGAATTGTGATATACTTAGTGATACCACAGTTAGTTCTGTGCACACCAGGTGATCATTCTTCCTTTGAAGAAGAAAGTGAAGAGGAACTTGGGCTTTCGGAGAGCACAGAAGAAGGAGAATTTGTTTCTGATGGTAAGTTAACAGTTCCCAATCCACACTGGAGTTCTTTGCTAACAGAACCAAAGGGACAGCTAAAATGCACACCATTTGCTAGGTCTGAATAGTTGTGCTTTACCAGCACTCAGGGGAAATGTACAAGTGACACCAGGACTTCGCTGTCAGGATCATTTGTGCCCTCCCTTTTGAGATGTGAACGGCATCTGTCCAGGTTCAGCATTCTATGGGAGTACTCCCTGGCTGTGTTCAAGTGAGCCCAGGTGTGCTCCTTCTGACAGTAGGACAACCCGAGAAAATGGGCTCCTCGAAGTATCCCAGTGAATAGTCACAAGGAACACGAAAGCTACTTAGCAGATGTGGATGCAGGGGCTCTCCTGTAATACCGGAAGGTACGCAAGGCTGTGGTCGGATCGTAGCCAGTTATGCTGTACAGCTGCAGTTTGCCTTTCTCAGGTATCCCTACTGTATTCCCAAGAACACTAGTGGAACAATTTAGGATCGTGGAGCATCCCTGAGCTAAGTAATCTAGAGCCAGCATGGCGTAGAGGTGAGAGTGCCAGACCAGGATATTGGAAACCCAGGTTCGAGCCTTCACTGTGCCCTGGAAGCTTCCTGGGCGATCTTGCACCGGTCCCAGTCCCTCAGCCCAGCCAACCTCTCAGGGCTGCTGAGGGGATGAAACAGAGCCGAGGAGAATGATGTCAGCTGCTTTGGGTCCCCACTGGGGAGACAGGCAGGGTGTAAATAAGGCAAAAGGAGTGATGTTTCACTTTGGCTATAGGCATGCGTGAGAGTATTCCTTCCCTTCCTCCTGAATTAAACACCGTGGCTTTCAGAGAAGAGACAGCCAGGAAGGCCGTATGTCTGTTTCCCTGGAATTCACCTAGATGGGTGGGTGGATATTTTGCTTCATGCTGAGCTCAAAGAGCCTGAGATGAGGGTTTTTTGAGTGGTCAAGAAGGAGCTAAGCACAAAGGCCCTCAGCAGAGGCACCGTGGTCCACCACTCAGAGAGGAGGTCAGGTTTGCCACAGGGATGGGTGCAGAGCAGACTTCAGTTTCCTGGGCTGGATCCTGCGCATCTTCTCCCACATCTTTAAATCCTTCATCTGGATCCAAACTTGACTTTCTTCTAAATTGCCTCCATTCTCTTATCGTTCTCCTAGATGAAGAAGAGGAACCAGGTTCAAACAAGACCAGAGGCTGGGGAGCCCAATGATAAAAAACCAAAATCTGGCCGACGTATGCCCACGTCCACGAGCCTTCCCAGTAAGTGTAATGCAGGACTGGGCAGCGTCTGCATTGCTAGCCTCCAGTGCAGGAATGGTCTGACGTTATCCTGGGCCGAGTTGAATTATTGGCACACGTTCCCACAAAGAATGGTGGGAGTGGCAGTTTTGCGAGGGGACTGAGGAGAATTTGATTCCTTGTCTTCATAAAGCCGGAGTAGTGGGGTGAAGCTGAATCCACGTGAAAAAGAGGGTATGTTGGGTGGGTGATCAGTGTTTGTTCGGGGGGGAGAATGAGCCCATCTAGCACACATACCTGTACAGTGTCATCAACGTGTGTGGTAGTCTGAAGAGTTTCCTAACAAAAGACAAGCCCCTTTCCAGAGGATTTAGATCATTTTCAGACAGGTCGTGATGGAGAACAGCTTATTGTTTTCTTTTTGCATTTCAGACAGGCCGGCTGTTTAAACTGCTACCGATTCGCTTGTCAAGCAGTTAATCTTTTCTTTTCCATCTTAAAGAGCAATCTGCAGAACCGCTTTTCTTCAGGTTTTGTTGCACAGCTGCATTTCTGAGTTGCGGGTTATTTAAACTCTTTGTAGATTTTTGTAATTAACCACTTTATTTTTCATGCCCTTATAGCACTTTTTGATGTAATGATACGTTGATATAACTCAAAAAGGAGCGTGAACCAAAAAAAGGAACAGGGGAACACAGCACCATCTGAAATGCAAAATCTGATCCAAATGCTCTGTGCGTTCCATTTCAAGGAGCCCGTCTGAAAGTGCTACCTCTGAAACAATCCCACCTTGTTTTTAGAACATTTCTAACCAAACCTGATGGAAACTGGAGAAGGAGTTGGACCACTTGAAAAAGAACGACAACATTCTGAAAGTGCTAGAAGGTGGCGAAAGAGAGACAAAATTGATCAAACATTCAGCTGGGGAGAAAAACAGCAGTTAACCCAAATCAAGAGAGAGTACAGAAGACAGTGAGTCGGGAGTACTGGGTGGGTGCAGGATGATGACAGTGAGTGGGGGGGCGTTTGACTAAGAAAACTCTCTGCCCTGAATGCGTAAATAGTGGCAAGTGCGTACTTTGAGACGGTAAATTTGGACCCAGTCCAAGAGGATATATGAGAATCTGCTTTTAATCAAGATGGGTATCCGGAGTTACTGTAGAGCAGCTGAAGGTACCAACTGAAGGCAGCTGCCAGTCTTTAGCCTCCAGAAACGGCTGACCCAAGTCTGCTCGCAGGGACACTCTGGCTACGCATTTTGGTGTGTTGGTCACCTTACGAAGGAAGCAAAGTAGGGAGAGGTGTAAGGACTCTTTGACTGATTGGATCCAGACAGCTGCCCCCCAAAAGCAGAATAGAGACTATTTTCATTTTGAAAATTTGAATTGCCCCAGTTATATATCATTCTCCAGAGTACCTAAAAAAGGTGAGGGTGCCTTCAGGACAAGGTCCTGCTTTCTTCAGCGTGGCGCTTTGATGAGAGAACCAACTCAAATCATATGCAAAAAGTATTCTCATATACATAAATTCCTTCCCTTCTTGGATTCTACTCTTCTAGGCAGACCATCGGTATAAGGCAGAATTCCTTTTCTTCTGAAAGTGGAGTCCTTTGCATTTACCATAGTTAATTCCTAGATCTTGAGAATGAAAGTTAATGGCAAATTTGTTCAATAGTCTCTGGAGTCTGATGCGAGAGACAGTTATAACAATTAAAACCAACACTAAAATACACGTACAGAAACATAAAAAATGCAATTAAAACTTTAGGGAGGAAGTACGATTCCATCTTTTAGGGTAGATCTCCTTTTAATTTTTTAAAACCCATGCAATGAAATGCAGACTGAAACTTACGTACCTTGAAGTGTGACAACACGGTGGTTGGGTGATGGCTAAAGAAACCATCACACGCTGCTTGTTTGGCCTACTTTTCCTTCCAGTAGCAGGCACGGAGGATGGCCTTGCCACGTTCCATGAGGCTGGGGGGTGGATTCGGTGGCTGTTCCCCAAAGCAGGAAAGCTGAAAAGACCCCTTTGGCCACACCTGTGACACTTTTGCCTTCCTGTTGTCTTCAGGCTAAAGAAAAAGAGAGACTTCTAAGGAGATGGCTTCACAGAGAAAAACTTGAAGAAAAGGCGGAAGCAGAAAGCTGCAGAAAAAACCAAAAACCTTGAGAACAGGCAACCAAGGTGCTGGGGTTTTTGTTTAAACTAATGCTCCTTATGCTGTGTTTCAATTAATGTCTTCTTGTCTGTCTCCGCCATTTGGTTTTGTTTTTATGAAAGAGTGAAATCCTGTTTGACCGCTCAAAAGTTTTTCGGGCAATCAAGAGAGTAATGTAAAAAGTAGTGCCGTTCAGATTTTTTACTATGTTGTTTTAGGCGAAAGCAGGCAAAATGTGGAAGAATCTTCCAGCAGAGTTCTTGATTCAAAAGCCAGCGGTGCCAGCACTGGAGAGGTACAGAAAGAACCGAGGTTTTTAGAAAGAAAGGTGTCCTTAAGCAGAAAAAGGAGGAGAGATGCAAGGTACTCGTTTCTTTTATTATAGGGGAAATTTAACTACATTGATTTCCTCCCCCCCATTTTAAAATATATTTCCTTTTCACAAGACGTGTGTTGAGCTCATTTAAAATCACTGGAGAAAGATACTGTTTGTCTGATCCAAAGTGGCAAATAGGTTTTCCTACGCCTCCTGAAACTGTTAATTAAAATCAAAATCCTCAGACTGGGTTGCGCAGCAAGATAGACAGGTTACCGCTACTAGTATTATGGCCAAGTGGTCATTCTGGCTAGATGCTTTTGCTGACCCAGAATGAAGTTTACAGAAAGCACCCTTAATTGAGTCACACACCTTATAGCTATACCTTTAAGTAGCCAAAGGAACTTTAAAACTGGCTTGAACGCCATTTATTTTTATTGCTAAATATTTGAACAATAAGCTCAAAATTAGCAGATAACTTGCAACAGCAATCCTTGATTCACCACAGACTTAATGATCATTTTGTAATTGTTTTCATTCATGCTTTACGAAGTACTGCATTGTATTTTATTTCCATCTTCAACAAACAGTTTAAAGTTAAAAAAAAATCAAAAGGATGTAAGCAATTAAAATTGCTTCCTCTTTCGCCACTTTCAGACGTCATGACGAAGGTAGGAATATGAACACCCAGAGGAAGACCTCAAAGAACCCCAAAAGACAAATGAAGTCTGTCCTCTATTCTAATCTTCTAATACTATTGCACTGTAAAATTTGATCATTTGTCCTGCGGCTTTTCAACTTTGGAATTATAAACTCTGGCTGATGATGTCTTCATTTGGTGACAAACGCTGGTTTCAATCTCATGGTGAACTCCCACCAGTGGGGAGGGAGGCTGCTGATTCCCCATCACCCCCTTGCCACAGACTTCTGACTCCCCCCACCTTTATGCTGTTCCTTAGGGTCCCCCCCGCCCCCCCAGCAGCGTCCTTGGGGAGCCTTTCAGAGTGCAGCAGGAAGGGAGAGACGAGGAAGTACCATTCTGTGGATGCAGAGGCCTTCCATTAGCAAGACTTTCCTGTAGGACCCAAGCCTGTCAGATTACCTTGTAGGAATTTAGCTGTGCTGGTCTGGATCCAGCCATGCAATTCCAAATACTTCGGGTTTCTTAAGAGGAGAGGGAAATTTCTGCTGATTTTCTCATCAGAACAGGAGAAGAGCCCTGCTGGGTCCAACCAATAGTCCGTGTGGTCTAGCATCCTGCAAAGACAAGCAAAGAACAAAGGCCAAGTTAACTGCTAGAAAACAAGCCAATGAACCAACATCCGGAAAACAGGGATGGCAATTTAGATATGGGGGAGCTGAATTGGTTATCTACTTTCAACATTTTGGGGTTGGAAGGGAAGAAGAAAGTAATCCAGCAGTGAAATTGCAGATTTCTTTTATTGATCTTTAAAATAGTGAATGATGGCTGTGAGGCGGTGTAGATGTTTGCTGCATCATCTATTTGCTGCATTATCTAATAATCTGTTCTGTCTTCTTGTAGAGTGGTAAGAAGCCATCTCCAAAGGAAGTGAAAGCAAGTAAAAAGAAACTGAAATGAATAAACTTGTTTGAAGACTTTCAGAGTTGGTTCACTCAAGTGTTCGCTAGCAGTGTGTCCCTCTGGCTGGCCGTGGGTGAGGCATGCCACAGGGCACATCTGCTCCCTACTCCAGCTTCTCTCACTCACTTTTAAAAAAACTTTTACTCTCTCATCTCTCTTGACACAGTGCCCCCTGACTTATTTACGTGCCCCCTGAAACTAAAAAGTCCTGGTTAACGGCCCTGCTGCAAAGTCACCCCAGAACAGCCATAAATCTATGGAGAAGGTACCATAAAACCCAATGATCAAAGAAAGTGAAAGCGGCATGCAATACAGAGGGGAATTTCTGTTCCAAGGTGGGTTTGCTAGAACAACGGAGGGAAAAGCCTATGCAGAATCGCCCCCAGTCGGGCGTGGGGCTGGCCCTGATTGGTAGAGCATGTTGTGAAATTGGTCGCCTCAGGGCTCTACTGTGCCCTGTTGGCCGTGAGCCTGCATCAGTCTCCACCCAGTGCTGGGGTGGGAGAGGTCCCCGGGGTGACAGCCGATGCCCCTAGCATGCTGTGGTGCGGACGAAGGGATTCAGAGGCCAGAGGGCCCTGGGAGTGTAAGGAGCCATCAATGGTGACTGTCAGAGTCCAGCGGCACCTTTAAGATCAACCACGTTTCATTCAGGTTGTGAGCTTGCGTGAGCACGCACCCTTTGCCAGGGAATTACATATCATCATTGTAGATAGAGGGGTGTCTTGTTAAATTAGTCTGAAAAATAGTGAAGATATTTTTTTTAACAGATCAAGGCTGTGATCACCTGTGCCAGAAAAAACGGGGGAGGGGGGGGAAGCGAGGCGATTTGCTCCTGGGGAATTTGACCCGCAGTTGCACAATCACACCTCTGCAGGTGGAGTCCGTCAGTGTGTGCTCAGACACAACTGCAGGTAAGTCGGGGGGGGGTTGGTGCCTGTCCCCCCCCATGCGCTTAACCGCGGGATTGATGAATCACACCTCCGCACCGAGGGCTCCCTATGGGGTTTGTGACGATGCGCATACTACGAAGCGGGGGGGGACAACTGTAGGGAGCCGGGATGGTCTGATCAGACCCTCCCAATGCCTGGAGAGCGCGCTGGAGCAATCAGACACGGGAAAGTCTGTTTGTGGCCTGTTGAAACCCGTTTACTACCAGATTTTCCCCAGTGTATTTTAACTCTGCTTCTGCAGAGGGAGGGAGGGAGGAAGGGGGGAATTGGCTTCGTGGGGGAGAGAGAAAGAAGGGAGATTGATTTGTGGGAGAGAGAGAGAGACAAAGAAGGGGGATTGGCTTGGGGAGAGAAAGAAATGGGAAGATGGGGGGAGAGGGAAGGAAGCAAAAGTGGGGGAATGCCCCCTCCCCACTTTTTAAAGCCGAATTGTAACCATGGGAAGGGGGAGAGGGGGCATGGCTCAGGGGTCAAGCGTCTGCTTGGTGTGCAGAAGGTCTCAGGTTCAATTCTCAGCATCTCCAGCAAGGATCAGGCAGTTGGTGTTGTGAAAGACCTCCACCTGGGACCCTGGAGAGCCGCTGCCAGTCTGAGCAGACAATACTGGCAACGGGCCAGCGGTCTGAATCAGCAGAAGGCAGCAACATCAGGCGTGTTCAAGCGGGGGCCCTGATTCGGGGGGGGATTCAGGGGTTTGACCCCTTTTTATCCCTACTCGTTTTGCCAACTTAAAAGGGGTGGGGAAATAGCATCTTTTGCCTGCCTTTTCTTTCAGATCAGAGGAGTTAAGCAGGGTCGGCCCCCTGGCTAGTCTTTGGGGGGGAGGCTACCAGTGTTCCCTCTAAGCTAAGTTAGTGTGAGATAGCTCACAGTTTTTTAGCCTCCGGCTCGCACATTTTTTGTCTTGGCTCAGGAAGGCTGGCTCCAGAGCAAACTAATTCATGCAGCAGCCAAATCGCTCGCTCACAGCGTTAATGCCAGCAACTCACAAAGTGGAATTTTTGCTCACAAGCCTCCACAGCTTCGAGGCACCATTGGAGGCCACCAAGGGAGTCCTGGGTTGCTTCGCAGAGGCAGGCAATGGCAACCCACCTCTGAACGTCTCTTGCTTTCAAAACCCCGTGGGGTTGCCATAAGTCGGCTGTGACTGGATGGCTCTTTGCACCCACACATAACAGCGGCCGGTTGGGTGGGAAGCAGTGTTCCCTCTAAGCTGAGTTTGTGTGAGCTAGCTCACCGTTTTTTAGCCTCTGGCTCACACATTTTTGTCTCAGCTCAGGGACGATGGCTCCACAGCAAACGAATGTATGCAGCAGCCAAATCGCTCGCTCACAACTTTAATGGCCGTACCTCACAAAGTAGAATTTTTGCTCACGAGACCCTGCGGCTTAGAGGGAGCATTGGTGGGAAGCTTGGTTTTCTTTAGCAAGGCTGTCAGGGTTGAGAGGGTTAGCCCCACCCCTCCCTTGGGGGGGCCAGAGGTTGAATGGGGGACCCCCGCATCTGTAGCCAAACTGAAAAGGATGCTGGGAAGATCTGCTCTTTCGGCATCTGGCCTCTTTCCATCCCTAGTTCCCCTGGCCCTCAGTGAGATTTCCTTCTGAATAAGAAACGTGTGTTCAAGGTATCCCTCCATGCACTGCTGCATTTCAAATGTGAAAATGCGAAGGAGAAACATGTCTGTGAAGGGGCCGGGCCTGGGGAGCGCTGCATTCCAAGCTCCATTCTGTGGTAAAACTCACTAGTAGAGTTGCCAACCTCCAGGTCCCCTGGAATTACAGCCGGTCTCCATGCAGCAGGTATCAGTTCCCCTGGGGGTAAAGGCTGCTTTGGAGGGTGGATTTTGTTATGTCCTGAAGCTAGAATCTGTCCTATCTTTTCCTATGTTAAACTTCAGACACAAGAAGGGATTGTAATCTGTCACATTCCCATTGGTCGGTTTCTATGAAACTTGTAAATAACCAATCACAACTGTATATATGTATTTTGGAGGGAACAGACCTCATTGGTCTTTCTCCTTGTTTTCTTATTGGTTGTTAACGTATTTATGGGCATGGCTTTGACAGCCCGGATCATTTAAAAAGGGAGCTGTGCTCCACTGTTCTGTGGGTGTGTTGTGAGTTGAGTTTGCTGTTACAATAAAGCTGAAATCACTTTTGCTGAAATCTAAACCTTGTTGAGTGTATACTTAACAGATTTATTATTATTATTATTATTATTATTATTATTATTATTATTATTGAGAATTTTATAACAGAGGAATTAACCATTGGCCCTTACAAAATACAAACTGTGAACAAACTTTAGATTAATATCAGAATATATAAAAGGGCCAGAAATCAATGACAAAATATGGCTATATTTAATACAGTAGCCTGAATAATGCCTCTTCCCAATGCCACCTTGGAAGGTATAACCTTTGCAGCAAGGGCAAATAATGAAACGTTATAAGAAACATATACATCAAGGTCAGATAACAAAAATGAAATTTTATCCTCAACTGAGTAAGGACTCTGTAGCCTGGAGATGCTTGTAACTCTGGGAGACCGCCAGGCCCCACCTGGGGCAAGTTGACAACTGTACAGGGCAGCTGCTGGGACAAAAACGCCTTCCCGGGCCAGGGCTGGAGAGGGCCTTACTTAAGAGTCTGGCCACCAGGCCTCCTTTAAACCGCCGTCACGCTGAGGCCAAGCGGGGAGAGTCGTCCGAAGGAGGGAGGCTCAGCTCGGAGTCCCGGACCGTTAAAGGCGGGGCCGGCGGCCTCTCGCAAGCCCTGCGCGCCGGGCCTTTTGCAGGAGAGCTCAAGCAGCCCGCCGGGGGACACAGACCGCAAGCGCCGCGCAGCTGACTAAGCGGAAAAACGGATAAGTCTCGGGCGGCGCTGCCGGCTCTGGCGAGGGTGCCGCTCCAGGGCCGCGTTTCGACCTCTTTTCAGCAGACTGCTGCCAAAGGGCCTCTTCCTCTTCCTCGACTGCTGGGAGCCCCGAAATCCTGAGGCTGCAGTTTGGCCCAGAGAGAGCGAGAGCCGCGCTCCAGAGTGCAGTTTGGAGACGGGGAAAGGCGCGGGGTTCCGTTTTCCGGAAACGACGTTTGAGAATTGGTTGCCAGGGCAAGGAAGCAAAGGGGGACAGGCGGGTGACACCCCTGTAACATTGTTATAGTAGTCAAAAGATTGCGCTTTTTTTATAGTAAAATGCCCAGTAGCACCTTTAAGACTAACAAACTTTAGAGCAATAAGCTTTCGAGAAACACAGCTCTCTTTGTCAGATGCATCTGAGGGAGCTGTGTTTCTTGAAAGCTTATGCTACAATAAAGTTTGTTAAAGGTGCCACTGGGCTTTTTACTATTTTGCAGCAACAGACTAACAGGGCTAACTCCTCTGGATCTATGACTTTTTTAAAAATCTCTTAGTTCTAAAACTGTAGTTATTACTGTCAGTGTTCCCTCTAAGCTGAGTTACTGTGAGCTAGCTCACAGTTTTTTAGCCTCTTGCTCACACATTTTTGTCTCCGCTCAGGAAGGAGGGCTCCAGAGCAAACTAATTTATGCAGCACCCAAATGGCTCACTCACAACTTTAATGGCAGTAGCTCACAAAGTAGAATTTTTGCTCACAGGACTCCATAGCTTAGAGGGAACATTGATTTAACATTTGCAGTTCAACTTGCAGGTTCTATGACTAGTAAGATTATTGCAGGTGTTAGTCTTGCAGTTCTTCTCTTTAGCGTACTTGTTCTTATGCTAACCAATGTGCCATTGGAACATGCTATGGCCTACATAAATATCCGTTGGATACTGCTTCTTGCGAGGGGACTGTATACTGATGCCACCATCATTTGCACTGCTTTGTTAGATTTTTATGATGTTAGGGATCTGTTTATGCATATTTTACTGTATTTTATTGCATTGGTTGTTTTATTGTTTTAATGTTGTTTGCCACCTTGAGCCGGTTCCCTGCAAGGCGGGATATAAATTGAAAATATATTATTATTGTTGTTGTTGTTGTTATTTATTTATTATTGTCATTGTTATTTGTTATTATGCAGTTTTCATTGTGCTTATAAAACAGGGTTTTTTTAAAAAAGAAAAAAAAACTGATTGCCAACTTCCAGGTGGTTCAAGCCACAAACGAACCAACAATGATTAACCAAAAGGTTGCACCCGACCAATGTTCACTGTGAAAAAATAGATTCTGTTACAGTCTACAAACCTGCTTCTTCTTTTGTTCCTTTATTTTGCATCATGCAGTGCTGCTGCTGCTTCCAGACGGGGATCAGTTCCCCTGGAGAAAACGGCTGCTTTGGAAGGTGGGCTCTGTGGCATCGTTTGTACCCCATGGAAGTCCCTCCCCTCCCAAAACCTGCCTGCCTCAGGCCCCACCCCCCAAATCTCCAGGTATTTTCCAACCCGGAGGTGGCAGCCCTACTTGCACGGGTTTTACAGGTTGGGTCTGGGGTCCCGGCCTTGCAGAACAGTCAGGTGTGAACTGCTGCGTGTTCTCTTTGATTCCGGCAGGGGCCATGCCTCCTTTAGATTGAGACCAGGGCTCATTTTGGAGAAGGGGCTTCAGCGTCCACTGCCCATACCATTTTCCTGACCTCAAACGGTTCCGGGGTTGCTGTTTGACCCACTGGGGAAACCTGCATGCATTACAGGTTGGGGGCAGCTGGGTTTCCCCAGTAGCTCAAATAGCACCCCCTGCGGGACATATGGAGATCTCTGCAGCTGGAGACATGGCACATGCTGTGAATCTAAATCGGGCACTGCAGGGGTGAGAACTGAGGGAACCTGTGACCGGTGTTCCCACTAAGCTGAGTTAGTGTGAGCTAGCTCACAGTTTTATATCCTGCAGCTCACCAGAGGTCTTAAGCCAAACGTACAAACAGTTACTATAAAACAAATTGCATATAATTACAAGGTAATTTAGACCAGACACTTTGACAATAAAAAACTAATAACCATACTCATAAACAATATTAATAGACAACATTTTATAAAATTCCGTAAGTTCTATACAATCCCATGATATTATGGAAACAGGTTTTAAATTTTTAAAATTTGTATACATAAAACTACCTACAGCATTTCAAAGCGGCTTTAAAAGCAGCACCATCGATAGATATTTTGCCACCCAGCAAGTTGTTCCAGGGTCCTCATCCGCTAGCAATACGGTTATCCCCCAAGGTTCCATAGGAAGGTGACGTCTATGTAAAATAGGAATCATCCGGCAGGATCTGGGGCCAACCCATTGGTGGCAAAATAACATAAGATGATCTAAGGTCTCTATTGCACCTGATCCACAATCACACAATCTACCTGAATTTTTTTTAGCAAAACGGCCTCTTAGGCTTCCCAGATCTTAGTCTTTAAACCACCACTCTACAGCACATGTCAAATCGTCCTGGGTGACGTAATGGCAAGAGTAATCTTGAGACCGAGAAGGGAGTCTCTCTTCTTCTAGCCGTTGTGGCCGAGGATCACTTCCCCCTGCAGAAGGAGGGAGGCGGCCAGAAACTGATTCTTTGCCAGTGCACCTGCTCTCGTGGGCAGCTCTTCCCTCCAGAGAGAGGACAGGATCGGCTGCTCCTTTCTTCCAGCAAACGCCAACAGGGACACCCTTTTTTCCAAAGCCCCAGCACACATTCCTGACTTTGCAATAATAATACTTTTTAAAATTACATTGGCTAATTGGGCATTTGCAGCCCTTGGACAGTGTCCAAAGTCTATTTTGATTTGACTCTAAAAAAGTAGCTACAGGGTGTCTGTGTCTGTGATATGGATTGGGGCTATAAAGTACTGATGCATTGAAGAGTGATTTCAGCTCATACTTCATTAGTGCACAGGAGAACTTGAGATGACTGGCGTTTCCCGCGGCCCGCTTATATTCCCGTTCTAAACACACCCAACACACACACACACGTGTGATTGGTTTATTTACAAACAACTACCCCTACTGGTTCTCTATCAGGATCCGGGCTGCCCGATAGGTGAGTTCTCGGATCCTTCACTTCTATTGTCTTTGGGATGCGAAGCTTGTCTCGTCCGCATGGCCACGTGCGAGCCCGACCACGTGCGTGGTCTACCTTGGTACATAACAGGGACCATGAGGAAAGGGCTAGTGAAACCTTCCCCTTCCGGTTCATGATCAGAAATGCCCCTCATCCTGTTGGGGTTGCCAGCCTCCAGGTGGGGCCTGGAGATCTCCCGCTTTCACAACTGATCCCCAGCTGACAGAGATCAGCTCCCTCGGAGAAAATGGCTGCTTTAAGAGTGGACTCTATGGCATTGTACCATACTGAGGCCCCTCCTCTCCCCAAATCCCGCTCTCTCCTGGATCCACACCCCAAAGTCTCCAGGTATTTTCCAACCTAGACCTGGCAACCCTACATCCTATGCAGGGAAAAAACACAGGTGCCCCTCTTCTGCCCAGGGAGTGAAAACCCCTGTTTCCAGGTGCCAATTTCCCTGATCCCAAGTTAGCTTTTAAAGTCCAAATGATGCAGAAGACCAAGGCTTTGGGATAGGGTTGCCAACTCTGGGTCGGGAAATACCTGGAGATTTTCAGGGTGGAGCCTGGGGGGGTGTTGGACAGGGGAAGGACCTCAATGGGGTATAATGCCATTGAGTCCACCTTTCAAAGTGGCTGTTTTCTTCAGGTGAACTGATCAATGTCACCTGGAGATCAGTTGTAATTCCAGGAGACCTCCAGCCACCACCCAGAGCTTGGCAACGCTACTTTGGAAGACCCAGGTTCAAATCCTCGCCCTCTCTGCCACGGAAACTTCCTGGGTGACCTCGCGCCAGTCACATACTCTCAACCTAACCTACGTCACTGGGTTGTTGTGAGGATAAAATGGAGAACGGAAAAATCTAGAGATGTGCAGTTTGACTGGAGAAGAAGAAGAAGAAGAAGAGGAGGAGGAGGAGGAGGAGATGATGATTGGACTTATACCCTGCCCTTCACTCAGAGTCCCAGAGCAGCTTACAACCCTCTTTCCCTTCCCCTCCCCACAACAGACACCCTGTGAGGTAGGTGGGGCTGAGAGAGCTCTGACTGAGAGTGCTCTTTCAAGAACAGCTCTGACAGAACTATGGCTTGCCCAAGGTCATCCAGCAGCTGTAAGTGGAGGAGTGGGGAATCAAACTTGGTTCTCCCAGATTAGAGTCTGTGCACTTAACCACTACACCAAACTGACAATCTCCCCCCCATTCCCTTCCCAGTGGCCAAGGAGGACCTGGCATCCCTAGGCTGTGAAGTGTCCACCACTAGAGGAGCTGAATTCTGTTGTCTGAATTTTGTTTTGGCACAATTTGGAAATTGGTCCTCAAGGACCTGGATTTTCAAGGTGCTCTTAGCCCTCACAGCAGCCATTTTGGGACTCTGGCCCAGTTGTGGTCTGGTCGGCGTTCCCCTCACCAACGTCAAGCTACACATTACTTCCCTCCCTTTGTAAACACTTGGTAAACAAGGCTTCTGTGGTGGCAAGCTCAAGACGTGGTTTAACTTCCTGTTCAGGATACGTGCCTTTGAGAGCAGGTTCCCTTGACTGCTTTTCTTTTTGAATCGCACGTGAAATCAGAGCTGAGCAAGCTGCGACTTTGGGGCCGGGAGGCTGGTTCATTCCCCCCACCCCCCCACCCAAGGAGTCACTTTTGCCGATGCTGGAAAGTTCCAATGAGGTAAGGAAATCACCTTAATTTCGAAGCGATCGCCACAGAGTTTTTATGAACTTAAGGTTTACTGAAAGGAAAGGCGAAAGACAGACGCGGAACAGGGAGAAGCCATGGTGAGGACATCTGTCTACGTTCCGAAGTTAGATCAAGATGGGTAGCTGTGTTAGTCCGTCTGTAGCAGTAGGAAAGAGCGAGAGTCCAGTAGCCGCGTCCTGAAGACTAACAAGATTTGTGGCAGGGAATGGGCTCACCCCCTGCCACAGATCTTTATTAGCCTTCAAGGTACTACTGGAATCTTGCTGTTTTTTACTGTTTATGTTCCGATTTTTGCTATTGTCTTGCAATGGAGGTAGCGAACATTTTGGACCTGAAAACTGTCTATCTTTGGAAACCCTTTTTGCTTTCTGTTTCCGGACAATGTACACAGCAGTAAACTTTGGGTGATAAGGCAAGAGGAATACCTTTGTGGGTTAGGACGGGGGAGATTTCCCCCGCTGTGCATTTAAGATCCTGATAGAGAACCCTAGAGAATACCACAACAAGAAAAAAACTGACAGAACCGACGCTAAATAAAGTATTACCAAAATATAGTTATGTGCAGTGTTCCCTCTAAGCTGAGTAAGTGTAAGCCAGCTCGCAGTTTTTTAGCCTCCGGCTCACACATTTTTGTCTTAGCTCAGGGAGGATGGCTCCAGAGCAAACTAATTTATGCAGTTAGCCAAATTGCTCGCTCACAGCTTTAATGCCAGTAGTTCACAAAGTAGAATTCTTTGCTCACAAGACTCCACAGCTTAGAGGGAGCATTGGTTATGTGTATTATTAATTTCTATAGGAACTAATTCAAAATCAAACTAGAGAACCTTCAGCATATGCAAAATACGTAGGAATTAATCTTCAAAAATTCTACAATGCATAATATACAGTTTGACAAGTAAAAATCCATTTCTTAATGACCCAAAAGTCCAAGCAGTCCAAAAAAGTCCAGCAGTCCAAAGATCCAGATGAGGAGTCTGGATAAGCCCCCTGTTTTGGTTACCTTCTTCAAAAGAGGACTACTATTATTGGATCAAAAGTGCTTCTGTTCTCCAAATCAAATTCTAAACATTGTTAAAAGTTCAAATGGTCAGAAATACGTAATAGCAACTTCTGAAAGACAGAGATTAGTTTCTTCTTGAATATATGACTTGTAGCCCATTTGCAGTACATACAAACTTGTAGCTCATTTGTAGTACAAGCTTTTTCTTGTCGTGGTATTGTTTTAGACTGTGATCCTTCTTGCATTTATCTGCTAATTAGAGAACCCTAGAAGGCAGTGTGTCAAGTTCTCCAGATAGCCAGTCAAACACTAGGCTTCATTAGAAGATAGTATTTATTAAAGACCAGTCATAGAGCTGCATGGACCAGTTCTTTGTCAGTGATACCAGGTAATACAAAGCAATAGCAGATATAGCCCATTCAAACTACCCCCCCCCAACTACAAGCCAATGAATACATTTCGTGCGCACGGTAAACCGTGAAAGTAAACACCCGGACCAGTAAATTCCCCATACCAGGGCGGCATGAGACCCAAGGTCAGGCGAACTGATAAGGAGCAGAACAGACACTCTTAAATCAGTGAGACTGGAGCCACCAGTCCTTCCCGCATTCCAAAACAGTGAAAGATGCCTGATGTCTCCCCCGCCCCCACTGCCAGCAATGGCAGGGCTACAGGATATGATTTTACTACATTATAAAGCTGGGTTTTTCCCCCTCTGTACAAGAAAGATTAGTCAACTGACTGATTAAGATATAATCAATCTCAAGCAAATATCTCTACTTGGCAAAAGATTTTAAAATGACGTCTGTGACGCACTCAAGTGAGTTTCTGTGGCGGCGACAGGATGGTATGCCCGCAGGGACTGCTGAAACCAACCCCCCCCCCCAAGAGTGTTGAGAATGAACACTGATTAAAAAACAAAATTATGTCTGTCTGTCTCTGCTGCACTACGTGATACCTGACTCTTTTCTGAGAATACTGTGAGTAGAACTGCCAAGCGATTGACAGGTTGTTATTAGATTCATCGTGTACCTTTTAAAATAACTGGTTGGTTAATTTAAAAAAATCCATGTTTTTCACAGTCTTGAGGTTCGTACCTTTTAAGTTTTGAAATATCGGCTTATGAACCATTTAAAACTCCCAGCCGTTTAAACTGAATAGCTGAGTGATGAGGAGCTCAACTGTTTGGTTTAAATGGCCCCCTGCTTTCTGATCCCCATGGCTTTTCATGGGGGTCAGGAAGCAGTGGTTTAAATGGCCATTTAAACCAAAGAGCTGAATGGTGCGGAGCTCCCCGCAGCTCAGCTGTTTTTCCACGAAGAGCAGAAAGCAGAGCTTTAAACCCCTGCTTTCTGCTCTTCATGAACTGCCACAAACTGCATCAAAATTCATGGCGGTCTTCGGTTTGCCAACATTGCTTCGTAAACCACAAACCAGGCAAAACCATCCAGTTCGTGCCCATCCCTACCTCTGTGTGGCAACCCTGGAGTTCCTTGCTGGTCTCCCATCCAAATACTAACCAGAGCCAACCCTACTTAGCTTCTGAGATTTGAGATTAGGCTAGTTTAGGCCATTTCAGGGCAAGGTAGTGGGTATGTTACTCCTGCTATTATCTGTTCACAAGGTCAGCCAAAGACATTGTGGTACCTCAGGCAGAAGAATCCAAAGGGTGCTTCCCATCTCCCAAATAAAAATAAATAAATAAATAATATATTGTATTAAATAACTAGCCACTGGCTGCCTTTAATGGTACCCAGAAGCTGTTGCCTGAAATGCCCTGCCATTTCAAAGATAAAACTATGAACATCTTTGAATATTCCCAACACTCTTATGCTGATGCCAAGGATTAATGCCTGATTTCCCTCCCCACCTTCCGAGTTGTATGCTGTATGTTTATACTGCAATGGCCCGTCTTGCGCATGTGTCTAAAGCAGATGGGTCAGCAAACGGTCCACCGGAAGGGGCTGTTTTCACATCCAGATGGCCCAATTCCCATCCCTGGCTTCTCCCATAAATGGAACTTAAGGAGTAGCTGAAGGAAGAAACCTTTTCTATTTTGGAGCTGGTGCCAGTTAGAGAGCAGCCCTGCAAGCAGATTGATAGGGATGGCTTGGTATAAGGCAGGGCAGGTGACTCAAAAGGTTGGAAAACAACAACAAGAAGGAAGGAGAACAAGGAGATTGGATTTATACCCTGCCCTTCACTACCTGAAGAAGACTCAGAGCAGGTTACAATTTCCTTTCCCTTCCCCTCCCTCCCCAAAAAAGTGATCTTAGAACTGCAGCCATAATAGATTGAATGAATAGAGCAGATGGCATACTTTGCCAGCTAAGGTTCGATGGAATGGAACAGTCAGCACCAGTGGGATATGTCCTGAATGTGCAATTGCCAGAATATGCAATTCTGCATTTGGGGCACTACCACAGAGAAGGCCCTGTCTCCAACAGGCACTGGTAAGTGAAACAGGGCGTGAGAGGATGAGTTCAGGACTGAGCGTTGGGCCTTTTAGGGCTGACGCCATATGGTCTCCGCAGCTAAACTGGAAGAGGGAAGCAACGTATAAGAAAGCCAGCATGCTAACCATGTCTACCACTCCCTGTTGCCTTGAGTGAAACCACAAGCAAAGCTTCTGTTTAATAAAGTGATGTGATTTTGACAGCTATCTAGTGATTGCATTGAATTGTTCAGAATCAGAATCACATTTTGAAACAAAGCTTGTTTGAATTCCCGGATGGAAAAAAAGATTAAATCCACTTTAAAAGACCCTGAAAGCAGAATAAAAATAGCAAACTTATGTAATACCCTACCCGATGATCGACATAAGAAAATGCAACCTGATTATTAAAAGGGATGCTATTGAGGTCATCACAGGTTAACCGTGATCAGTCAGCGAAACATAAACATTCCTTAGATATCGAACAGTAAAGATATTCTAACCACCATGCCCAAGGAGCTGCGGTAGCTCAAGTGGTTAAGACACTGAACTGCAGGCTGTAGAAGGTCAGTAGTTCAGCAGTTCAAGACCCGAGTGGCCACATGATGGAGTGAATTGCCGTCTCTAGTTCCAGCTCCTGCCAACCTAGCAGTACGAAAGCAAGAAATTGCAAGTAGATAAATAGGTACCACTTCGCTGGGAAGGAAACAGCGTTCCGTGTGCCTTGGTGTTTAGTCATGCTGGCCACATGATCACAGAAATGTCTTCGGACAGCGCTGGCTCTTCGGCTTGGCACTGTTTTGTGTTATCCCTTCAGTAGCTGTGCACCTAACACAATGCTGCGTCCACAGCCACAGTACATCCACTGCCGCCTTCGGTAAGGGCACCACTTCCCTCTCCCACTTCGCTGGTGTGCCACGGCTTAGATGGCATCTTCCCTGTGGTCTGCCACGTGAGCCACGGCTGATAGATGTATCTCATCTTTGAAGCCCAAATGTGTGCACATCAAAGTGCCGTGACGTGTGCTGCCTGATATTTCTAACGGTTGGTAACAGGCTGCTGAACAGTTAAAAATGGGTACCAAATGGAGCAAGAAGGGAAGTGGGCCTAGCAACATCAGAAGAGCCCTGCTGGAGCAAACCAGTGGTCCATCTAGTCCAGCATCCTCTCTCACGCTGCCCTGGTGGCACAACGAACAGGGCACAGAGGCCAAGGCCTTTCCCTGATGTTGTCTCCTCGCTCTGGGCAATGGTAATTGGCTTGAGATAATAGGGTTATCCAAAACAAGACCCTACTTCCTTCTCTGACATGCTGGGAAGGGGTATAGATAGCCATGGGATAAGAATGTGAGGGCACTCACACGGCACGGGGCCATCAAGATTCCTGTTAGAAGGAGGGACAGGTGGCCAAGAGATCGCATGAAATAGCTCATCTTCTATGGATCATGCTGGACTGGCTGGATGGAGAGCACCATCAAGTTGCAGCCGATTTATAGTACCCTCAAACCAAGGAGCATTCACAGGTGGCTTGCCATTGCCTGCCTCTCACGTAGCAACCCTGGTATTCCTTGGTGATCTCCCGTCCAAGTACGAACCAGGGCTAATCCTGCTTAGCTTCCGAGATCAGACAGAAGTGGGCTAGCTTGGGCCATTCAGATCAGAGCTTCCCTGGGATAGGAACCAGAAAAGGCACTCAAAAGTACTACAACACCATACAGGGCTAAAGATTGGTATCCCTGTCCTCTTTGCGTCATGATGTGTCACCGTATGTAATCATACAGTAGATACCGAGCGGGGAAAAACAGCATCTCTACAAGCACTGTTTCAACATACTTGGAGAATCCCCAGTGGAAGATTAACCATTAAGCAGACTAAGCAGAGGTGCTTAGGGCACCAGGACTAAAGGGGGCACCACAAAGTTGGGGAAAGGGTGAAAAGAAAAAAACAACAACGAATAAAGATTTGTAAAAAAAAATAAAAAATGATAAAACTAGAACTTTATGTAGCCAAAGCTTGGGTTTAGTTTGTACAGTATTTTGTGTTATCATATGAATAAATTTTTGTATTGCGGCAACCTGCATTGTGTATCTGATCAGACAGGTCAACAACTAAAACAGACTGGGTCAGTGTGGAAAGGAGGGGGGCACCAAGATTGGTCAGTGCTTAGGGCACCCATGAGCCTTCATCCGCCCCTGGGAATCCCCCAGATTTGCAGAAAAACATGACTTCTTAAATTTATGTAACAAAGGCCCCCAGAAAGCCTGAGAAGGTCTGAGCAGGCTTCAGGAGGCACAGAATCTCAAGAGCAGCTGAGTAGAAACGGGTATGGAGAGGCATAGAGAACCCTGGAGATTTTAGGAGAGAGGTGAGGCTTTCCAAATCATGGGCTCCCAGTTTGTTATTTCTATAAGCCCCCCCCTACAGTTTGCAAAGAGGCCACTGTCAGACTCCTGCAACAGTCTTTCTTGCAAAGAAGTAAAGTTTATTGAAATGTTGAAGTATGCAGGTTGTCTTTATGCATCTCGTGTCAGAACTGGCAATAGGCATGTGAAGCATATAGATATACATAATTCAAGAGGGTCCCCTGATGGCCTGGAGCCAATCACGGAACAGGTAGAAGCCCGCCAAAGCTAACGGGGCCAGTTTCCCAGGAGAAAGCTGATGCTAGACACCAGGGTCAAATGCTCATGTTACAGAGATGAAGGAACACTGAAGGCACAGAGAAAAGAAACTTAAAATTCCAGAGCCTCCCCCCACCCACTCCATGGCAGCTAGAGACCTAGCTGACAGCTAGTGATTATCATCAATTTTTTAATGCTCGCAGTTAAGTAGATGTAAAAGAGAACAAGCGAATCCCCTTTTAGCAACAACAATCTGTCCAGTGATTGGTCCGGGAGCCCTTTAGGTGCAGATGTGGATCTGGTCCATCCCGTGCATGGGAAGACCCACATCAGCACAGGATCCAAGTGTAACGAAATCATTTTTTTAAAGAATGGTACTGCACAAAAAGGAGCTGCGGTGGCTCAGATGGTTAAGACGCTGAACTGCAGGCTGTGGAAGGTCAGTAGTTCAGCAGTTCGAGACCCGGGTGCCGCATGACGGAGTGAGCTCCCGTCTCTAGTTCCAGCTCCTGCCAACCTAGCAGTTCGAACGCAAGAAATTGCAAGTAGATAAATAGGTACCACTTTGGTGGGAAGGTAACAGCGTTCCGTGCACCTTGGTGTTTAGTCATGCCGGCCACATGACCACGGAAACATCTTCGGACAGCGCTGGCTCTTTGGCTTTGAAACGAGATGAGCACCGCAACCCTAGAGTCGGATCCGACTGGCTTTCGAGCAAGGGAAACCTTTACCTTTACCTTTACCTGCTGCACAAAAGGAGGTTTCAGCAAGTATGGATGGGGTACAATCTGCTGCCAAAATCCTCTTTTGTGCACCGTTAGAGATTATGCAAGAGCCTTGGCTCACTTTGCACTGGTTTTCCCACTGAATGTGACAAACAAGAGTAGACCCGTTGGTTTGCCTTCTGCATGTGAAAACCCACACAGGATCCTTGTGGTTTGCGGGTGATGAACGGCAGCAGGTGTTGTGCAAATGGAAAGGGGTTGTTATGATCACCATAGGAACAAAGGAACATAGAGCTGGCAGGGACTTCAAGGGTCATCTAGACCAACTCTCTGCACAAAGCAGGAAGTTCACAACTACCCCCCCTCCCAGTGCCCTATGCCCAGAGGAAGTCAATAAATGTTCAGGAATCCTGGACCAATCTGGCCCAGAGGAAGTGGTGATTGGAATTACCCTGGGCATGTAAGAAAGGGCCACGAGAGCTGAGCACTGCCTCATCCTTTCCCACCCTCCCTCTCATGATCTGCCTAAATTCACAGAATCTGCAATGATATCAGATGGCCGTCTAGCCTCTGCTTAACCCCCCAGCCCCCGAAGGTTTGCCATCCAGAAGACAAGTCTATCCTCCCAGAACGAGACCATCATTTCATAATTTATCCAGCCACATACATCTCTGCATCTGAATGCAGATGCAAGCCATATTATCTGGGATGATATATCCCATAAAGACACAGTAACAGTTGTAGGCAGCCAGGGCCAGCTTGCTCACTAGGTGAACTAGGCGTTTACCTAGAGCGCACTGGCCCTTAGGGGTGCCAAAAGCCCCCGCCCCCACCAAAAGCCCCACCAACCCCCCCGCCCCTTCCCTGGCTTGCCGGTGGTCAGACGGAAGGGATGGGGGTTTAAACCCCCACCCCTTCCCTGGCTTGCCGGTGCACCCCAGTGGTGGGCAAGAGGGGGAAGGAGGAGGAGGAGGGGATCCCTCCCTCGCACTGGGGAGCCCCAGCGGCGGAGAGGCAGGAGGTTGGCAACCCCATAATTGGGCACACGCTGGGGGACGCCAGAAGGTAGCCCCACCTAGGGTGCAAAAAAACCTCGGGCCGGCCCTAAGGCAGCCTCTTTTTGCCCGTGGGGGTGGGGAGTGTATGTGTGTGTCAGATTGAACTCAGCATTACTGGAACATTTGTTATCATTTGAGCCTGTATTGAAATTAAAAGTGAGGATCCTATCAGTGCCTAAAGAACTCAGAGCTGGAATCTCATTTTCAAGCATGGCTTAGATTTTTATCCCTGTGGCTGCCTGGGGTGGAGGTGCCACGGAAAAGACCACACCCTTTCATTCGCCTGTTCTGAAACTAGCTTGCAGTCGGCGCATCTATATTCTGGAGTTCATAATATGTAGGTTTCATTCTCATAAGCTTGGCCTCAGCAGGAACTGGGAACGGTTTGCACCCTACAGAAAGCAATTGCCCCTCTCTAGAATATTTTGTAAACCAGAGGTGGATTGGCCATTTAATGTACAGGGAAATTTCCTGGTGGGCCACTGCTAGCTTAGGTCATTACAGGTGAACTGTGATAAGTCGGCAAAACAGGAACATTCCTTAGATATCAAACAATAGCTAGGTATCCCATGCCCAGCAGCTTCGGGTCTGCTCACCAATTGTCCCCTCCTGCACTGCTGCCATTTTGTGGGACAAGGCAAAGGGCGAGCCCGTGCCCATTGCTGGCCCCACAGAGTTCAGCGGCCCCTGAAGTCTTGGCTTGTGGTGCCACCAGGGCTGCTCTGCTCAGCTTGCTGCACGGCCATTCCCTCTCCCCAGTCTGCCCCTGCTGTAAACTATCCCTCTTTGTCACCAGCTGGGAACTGGCCGCACCCATTCCGATGGGATCATTCCCTCTGGCGTCCGGACTTGGGGCTCAACTGTGCTTTCTGGAATAACGTTAATATGCCCGTGTCATGGATTTCTGGGCCCTCTGCTCCCACTCCGTAATAATACCTTCCCTTCATCCTGCCATCACGCAGATGCATAAAGATGGGCTGTGCCCACACAGTGACGATTCTCTGTCATTGCCTCTGTGAATTTCAGAGGCACTTGCTCTAGCCCTGGAGCATCCACAGAACAGTTCCGTGGGCAACTTTCTTCCACCAGCTACCACTTGCCTTCCATTTTCCTCTCGCCATTCCGCCAGAGGGCTTTTTTAAAAAAACAAAAGGTAAATGCTATTGCACTATATCTCACGGTAACATTCTAATAACCTAGGGTTGCCAACCTCCAGGTGGCACCTAGAGACCTCCCGCTATTACCAGAAGACCAAGATCAGTTCCCCTGGAGAAAATGGCTACTTTGGAGGATGGATTCTATGGCGTTATACCCTACGGAGGTCCCGCCTCTCCCCAAACCCCATCCTCCCTAGGCTCCACCCCCAGAATCTACAGGTATCCCCCAAGCCAGAGCTGGCAACCCTATAATTGACCTATTCCCATGATCAGAGAAGATCAGATTTATTGTTACGGTCAACGGCCAGCATGCTCAGTCACTTTACACAAAAACATTCAAATAAGAAATATGGAATAAAACCAGCAGTGGCATTCTTAAATTAAAAATCTGTAACTATACCGTAAAAATAGAATAAAACAGCCATAAAACTCATGTATAATTTAGATAAAAGATACACACTTAGTCTAATTGCCATGCATTTTATATTCCTTGTAAACCTGGGCACAAAATCTAGTCACCTGTCTTGTTGTCTGATGGTTCCTGTCAGACAGGAGATAGTCGAGTTTAGTTCTATTTGATCTGCCAGGAAACAACTCCCATGATCTGAATACTCCCATTTTTTAAAAAGTAAGCCTCTAGCCCCCTTTCATTGTGGAGATATAAAGGGAAATGAAAGGATAACCTGGGAGAGCACAAAAAAAGAAGAAGCTTGCTGCAGTAGAGAAGCCAAGGTAGACGAAATCTTCCATGCAGTCCCTGCATCTGACACAAGGAAATTTATTCCACAATAAATGTTTTCAGTTTTAACTGGACAGGTCATGGGAAACCCATGAAGAGATCTCTAGTGCAGGGGTGTCAAACATGCGGCCGGGGGCCGAATCAGGCCCCCAGAGGGCTTCTCTCAGGCCCGCAGTGGAACTGGCTGTCTTCTGCTTCTTCTTCCAGGTCTGCTGCTGCTGCATCATCGTAGGTTTGCAGCTTACAGATACACACCTGATCAACATACTCTTTTTTTTTGTATTTTTTCCATGTTAAAATCCAACACATCCCTGTTCGCATACATCTTATATACTCTACCCTCCCTCCTCCCGGCTCCAGTTTATAGTTGTTTCTGTGTCTTTGGCAGTAGTCCTTTTCATAAATCCTGTCCTTCTTGCTTCCTCTGTTTTCTCTCGTCCTTCATGCTTTTCTTCTTTCTTTTTCTCTTTAATTTCGTGGCTGAAGGTTATTCCTGTCCTATGATCAGAGGTGGGGAGTTTTAGTATATCTTGGATGGTTATTTTTCTCAGGTATTATTTCATCTGTGCTTTCTTATTTTCTGCCCCCCCCCTTTTAACTACTTAACCTTTCTAGCCAGGGGCACAAACTTAAGAGCTTCCACTGAACGTCCGACCTTTGCCCTTCCATGACCCATTTCAAGTACAAATGCCACTTTTTCTTAATCTTCCCTGTTTTTGCTTCCCATTGTTCTTCTTGGTTAAGAATGGTTATTATAGCCGATTGAATGTATTCAAATAGATAATTCTGCCAATTTGCTACTGTCCATTTAGTTTTGTCTTTCCATCCAATGGCTATTACGGCTTTTCCCGCTAACACCATTGCTTTAAATAAGTCCTGTCCTCCTTTTCCAATACCTTGGTTACCTAAATTGCTGCTTAGCATCAATTTCAAATCTATCTTTGGCCTTATTGTGAAGAACTTATAAAGCTGCTCTATAACTTTCTCCCAAAAACTCTGGACTTCTCTGCACTCCCACCACATATGGGAGTACCACCCTCTCCCACTCCTGCAGTGCCAACAGTTTGAGCTTAGTTGTGGGAACATATTGGCTAGTGTGGCCGGGATCCTGTACCATTTAGTATAAAATTTCAATTCCAATTCTCTAAATTTATGTACTTTTATCTCCTGGATACCTTCTATAATTCTATTAACTATTTGATCCGCTAAGCAAGTTTCTGCACTCCATTTCCCCTGAATAAGGGTTTTTATTTGATCCTTGTCAATCACCATTTTCCTATATATTCTGCCTACTAGTCCTCTTTTTGTATTTGTCATTGATCTTAACAACTCCTCTATTGGCTCTCCTATCGCCAAAGTTTTGTTTTCGATCATCTTTTTAAGCCTATTATATAAACCTGTAATCTTCAACCAATGTTTCCCTCCTATTTCCTCATGTAGTATTGGTAATGGTTTAATTATCTGCCCGTGCATTATATCTCGTAGCCTAGTATACCCTTTCTGTTTAAGTAATGACCACCATTTCACATCCTCGTCCTCTTCATCTAGAGCCTCTAGCAGAGTGTACCTCGATATCCCTTTTGACCACTTCATTTGCCATTTCCTCCAAATCGTTAATGCAGTTCTTTCTAGTTTTTCATATTTGAATTTATCTCCCGTAAATACCCCAAATCTTCCCACCCCTTTATTTGCTTCATTCTCGACTCTGATCCATTTTTGTTCCCTTTCCTCCCCTGTTTCCATTAATCCTTTTATCTGAAATGCCTCATAATAATTACCTAATTCTGGGAGTCCCCATCCCATATCTGAAACCTTGGCATAAATAAAGTGCCTGATCAACATACTCAAGATTGCAACAGCACAGACATTTTGATGCAATAATTCAGAGCAAGAGGCGTCCGTTATCAGACACTGTGAAATAAACAAAATATTGCAAGAGGGCTCATGTTTTCAGCATGTTTTTATTTTAAGTTAAAACAACAACAACCCCTTTGTGTTTGTGTTCTGTATAAAGTTTATATCTCCACTACCTGGCATTGCATTTTATGACACACGTGGCCCGGCCCAACAAGGTCTCATTTGTGTCAGATCCGGCCCTCGTAACAAATGAGTTCGACACCCCTGCTCTAGTGCATCATTTCAGTAACAGCATTTTAATATGGGGGTGGGATTTGGATTAGGACTGTGGCACAAGGGAAGGGGTATTTACACACACAGACACTGGTGTCCCACCTTCAAGAATCCTACCAGAGCTGTTACCGGATCTCTTGGGGACAACATAACAGTTGGCTGCATATTGCATGTCTGTTTCTCCCCAAAGGACAACTGGCATCTTTGGTGGGCCATTGGAGGTTGGGATGTCAGTACATAAGAACATAAGAGAGGCCAATGTTGAATCAGGCCAATGGCCCATCTAGTCCAACACTCTGTCACACGGCGGCCAAAATATACCAGGTGCCATCAGGAGGTCCAGCAGTGGGGCCAGGACACTAGAAGCCCTCCCACTGCTGCCCCCTCCAGCACCGAGAATAGAGTGCATCACCTGCCCCAAACTGAGAGTTCCTAGCTATACTTTGTGGCTAATAGCCACTGATGGGCTTCTGCTCCATATGTTTATCTAATTCCCTCTTGAAACTGTCCATGCTTGTAGCTGCCACCATCTCCTGTGGCAGTGAATTCCATGCGTGAATCACTCTTTGGGTGAAGAAGGACTTCCTTTTATCTGCTCTAACCTGACTGCTCAGCAATTTCATGGCGTGCCCATGTGAGAAAGGGAGAAAAGTACTTCTTTCTCAACCTGCTCAATCCCATGCATAATCTTATAAACCTCGATCACGTCACCCCTCAGCCGTCGTTTCCCCAAGCTAAAGAGCCCCAAGCATTTTAACCTTTCTTCATAGGGAAGGTGTTCCAACCCTTTTATCATTCTAGTTGCCCTTCTCTGCACAGGGGGAAGACTGCTACTCAGGCCCGTAGCTACAGTGGGGCATCTTGGGGCCTGGCCCCCTGACTTCCTGCCAAAGCCCCCGACTTCCCATCCAGCCTAGGCGGTCCCTTGGGGGGGTGTGCACAGGGGTTTGTGCGTGGTGCCCCCTGACTTATTTAAAGGCCCTCCGAATTAAAAAATTCTGGCTACGGGCCTGCTGCTACTTATTCAGAAAAAGGGCACCGGAGATCTATTTGTGGATTTTTCAATTTCTTGCCCAGCTAAGCCTTTGCCTACAACAAAGCTGCATTTCTGGGATTTTGCTGCTACTGTAAATGAGAAGTGCCAAGAACTGCAAACATGCCGTGTGGTTTCTCAGAATAATTTCAAGAGCAACACCCTCTTCCTCCAGTGTGAGAGAAAAAGACGGTGGAAGAAGCTCTGCAAATACCTGTACTTCCGATAAACAGCCAAGGCTCATTTGCAAGGACCAAGTTTGTTCGAGGCACTTTACGAGAAGAGTTCCAAAATCCACCCGGTGCTCATAGAACAATTCATTTTTCCTTTTTAATGTAGAGAAGACAATAGTTCCTGTAAGAAGCAAAATATTGGCATCCGGTGTAATTCTGACACTATGTGAACACCAGAGCATATTAAGCAAATTTTTTCTTAAGAAAACCAAAGCAATCTTGACTTGAGCAATTGAAACTTTGAGGGCCAAACCAGACACAAGGTTGGGAAATCCAGAGTAGCTTCGGCCAGGAGGACAGGGTAAAAATCTGAAAAAAATATTTAATTATTTATTATTTCAATTTGTTATCCCGCCTTGCCACAAAACTGGCTGAAGGCGGCTAACAACAATTAAAACACTAAAACAGTAAATACATTAAAATACAATAAGACTATAAATACAACTGCCTAAGCCACTGAACAGTACTAATGATAATGATGGCGGCGTGCGATATACAAACAGAGGCAATAACCAGCTGATGTTTCATGCGGGCCGAGGTGTATTCCGGCGGCGCATTCGTCAGTGGCGCATTCACCAGTGGCCCATTCATCAGTGGCAGCTCCTAATCGAAAGCCTCATGGAAGAGCTCTGTTTTGCAGGCCCTGCGGAACTGTAAGAGGTCCCGCAGGGCCCTGATGTTATCTGGGAGCTCATTCCACCAGCATGGAGCTGCCACTGAAAATAAATAAATAAAATAATAAATAAATAAATAAGTTCCCTACCACCAGCTCCCAAATACCAGCTCTGCAGAGGCCACAACCCAGAAGAACAGCAGGCGGGTGACATCCCCTATTTCTCTGATTTCCTAACCCTCCACCAGAACTGCTCTTTGGCCCACTGGGGAAAACATCCAGGCAATTTGTGCACATCCCCCAGTGGGTCAAATGGAAGTCCGTTAGTCTTTAAGGTCCTACTGGAGATTTGCTCTTTCCTAATGGATCACCTTGTGTTTGGCCCTAAACCGGCAATAAAACACACTTGCTATTGATCCTTCAACCAGACATTAATTGCATTACGTAAGTTTATTCAATTATCTTAATCCTTTGAAGGATGGAGAAAGGCCAGAGTCCTTTTATTTTTTAAAAATGCAACAAATGTAACTTTATCCAGAGACAGCTGCATGTAAGATGGAAACTGCAAATTCAATTGTTACTGAATTTCAGACGGACTTAACTGAAACGAATGGGCCCAAAGCTCTGCACTTGCTGACAGTAAAGTATTGGGGGGGGGAGAGAGACTGCAGGGAAGTTGGTAAACAACCAGTAGACAAAGTGAGCTTGGGTGGGGACATCTCACATTCTGCTAGAGTGGGCAGGAAATGCAAAAGAGGACATCTGTGATGTTGTGTGCAACAGAAGCAAAAATTGCTGTAATTGGAGCCGCTGGGGGGTTAGGTGGCTGGTCTGCAAGGCACCTCAGATCCCCAGACAGACAAATGAAGAGTCACTCTGAGCCTGCCTTCGCCCAACCCAAACATCACACGAAAACAAAACGCACGACATTCCTGATTCCATGGGTCCCCAGGACAGGTGGGGCCTGTAGATCTCCCAGAATCACAACAGATTCCCAGCGTAAAGGGAACAGTTCTGGAGAAAATGGCTACTTTGGAGGATGGACTCTCTTCTGGCAGTACACCCCACGGAGTCTTTCTCCTCCCTGAATCCCACCCTGCCCAGGATCCACCCACAGATCTCCACGAATTTCCCAATCCAGAGTTGTCCACTCTCCTCTAGCCAGGCTGGTGCACAAGAGCTGAAATGAAAGATCCTCAGCTAAGGATGCCAGGGCCCAGGTGTGGCCTCAGACGTTGCCCTGGAATTACAACTGGTCTCCAGACAGCCAAAATCTATTCCCCTGGAGAAAATGGCTGCTTTGGAGGGTGGGTTCTATGGCATTGTACTCTGCTGAGGATTCTCCCCTCCCCAAACCCCGCCCTCCCCAGGCTCCACCCCCATGTCTCCAGGAATTTCCCCACCCACAGCTGGCAACCCGACTCCTGAGAGAGACCCTGCTTGGCCTCTGATCTTCTTTTCTCCTCGGAAGGAGAGTGGGAGGTGCATTGAACTCCTCTCCTATAGTCAATTAGGCAGGGGGGGACATTTTCGCTCTCCAGATCCCATGGTCGAATCTGCATTTGTCTTTCCCGCCGGGTGTCTCAGCCTTCTGACTCTGCCTTCAAAAAAGCTGCCTGCATTTGGTTTTGTTTTCGCACCTCAACAGTGCTAGCCTACTTTTGCATGTCTGCATATGTTTATCGCCCTCTCGTGGTGGGTCCATTGTCCTTGCGCCTCCGTACTGCTTTAAATGAATCTTCTCCAAACAACTTTCAAACAAGCATAGAGAAAGACAATGGGTGATTTCCCACTAAAGCTGCCTCGGGGTTGCGCCGCCATTTGGCCCGATACTATTAGTCAATTTCACACCCGAAGCCGCGGGGCTGCATTTTGACCCGCGGCTCGCCAATTTCCCCGCAGTTTCGTAATCCTCAAAAAACAGGATTACGAAACTGCGGGGGAAATCGGGCGAAGCCACGGGTCAAAATGCAGCCCCGCGGCTTCGGGTGTGAAATTGACTAATAGTATCGGGGCAAACGGCGGCGCAACCCCGAAGCAGCTGTAGTGGGAAATCACCCAATGTCACAGCAGCACGAAACTGATTTAAAAATGCAAATACAGATTCGACCTACGTCTTTTTTTGGGTAGAGAGAATTATCTACCTTTTTTTTTTTTTTAGTAAATACAGTTTATTATTGGATATATCACATGTTCATACATTTTCAACCAACCTACATATCCATTTTTCTAATTTCCTTCTCCCCCCCAAACAAGGCTTCCGCACTGCTCCAACCCCATTAATATCTCTCTTGTTCTATTACAGTTACTTCTAAACTTATTTTCTCTTACAAACGGTAACAATTCAAAAATCTAATTCTATTTCATTTTCCTCTTAATAACTATCAAAGCAAATCAAACCACGTTTAATGTCCCAATTTTTCAACAAGTATTTTTGAAAGTCTTTCCAGTCTTCAAAGAAAGTTTCATCTTCTTCGTTGTTTAACTTTCTTGTTAATTTGTCCATTTCTGTGAATTATCTACCTTTTTGTCCCACAGAAGACTTTACCTAGGGCTGTGAGCTCTGGGTTGGAAAATTCCTGGAATGTTTGGGGTGGGACCTGGGGAGGGACCTCAGTGGGGTAAAATGCCGCTGAGCCCCCCCTCTAAAGGAGCCATTGCCTGCATCTCTGTCATCTGTGGATCGGTTGTAATTCTGGGAACTTGCCAGGGCCCACATGGAGGCTGGCAAGGGGCAACCCTACATTTCCCTGGTGTGCTCAGGTGTTCTTTTGGCTCCTTTTTTTTCCTTTTTGGTGGATGGGAAGAATGCTCCTGTTCGGTTTCTAGGTTCTCTTTCTTTTAGCAATAGAGTTAACGCAACAACAACAACGTGTGCCATCTTTTAATTTTTACAGTGTGCAGAACCAGCGTGCAGGAGTGGGCCCCCTGGCCCACCTGGCCTCCAAGGGTCTGTCGCTGCAAAGCAACGCCTCTCCAGACAACTGCACCGGACCTGGCATAGACTTCCAACATGCCCTTTACGCCGTGTCGTACACCATCGTCTTCATACCCGGCCTCCTGACCAACAGCGTGGCGCTGTGGATCTTATGCCGTTTCATCAGCAAGCAGAACAAAACCGTGATTTTCATGATTAACCTGGCTGTGGCCGACTTTGCACACGTCCTCTCCTTGCCTTTGCGGATCTATTATTACATCAACGACTACTGGCCCTTTGGCATCTTCCTGTGTCAGTTCTGCTTCTACGTCAAGTATCTCAACATGTATGCAAGCATTTGCTTCCTGACCTGCATCAGCGTGCAAAGATACGTCTTCCTTCTCCATCCATTCAGGGCCAAAAACTGGAAGCGGAGGTATGATGTCGCCATATGCGCGGCCGTGTGGATTGTCGTGGGTGTCGGGTGCTTGCCGTTCCCGCTGATGAGAGATTCCAAAACCACAAAGGCTTGCTTCACCGAACTGGGCGTCAAGAAGATCGGCAACAAAGCCGCCTCTCTTGTCATGGTGATGGTGGCCGAGTGCATTGGTTTTTTGGTCCCTCTGATCATCATTGTCTATTGCACCTGGAAGACCAAAGCGTCCCTTCAAGAGTACCAAACGCCTCTGCAAAACGCGGTGGAAAAGCAGAAAGCCTTGCGAATGGTGGGCACGTGTGCTGTGGTGTTTTTTCTGTGCTTCACGCCGTACCATGTTGTTTTCTTCTTCTTTATGATGGTCAAAGAGATGATCATTACAGACTGTGGGATGGTCAAAAGCATTTTGTACATGCACCCATTCTGCTTAAGCCTGGCCAGCCTCAACTGCTGCCTGGATCCCATCCTGTATTTCTTTACCACCTCCGAATTCCAGGATCGGATCTCGAGAAGCAGCAGTCTGGCCTTTAGGAGTCGTCTGATGAGCAAGGAAAGTGCTTCCTCGGTGAAAGAATGAGATCCGAAATCTTTCTCTCTCTTTTGTTTCAGTTTTTTAAAAAAGCATTTCAAGTTGGACAAAGCATGAACAGAAACACTTCTCTGGTTTTACGGGAGAGATTTTCAGAGGGGTTTGGAATGTGTGTGTGTAAGAACTGTCACTCAGTGAAAGAAAATGAGTTATTGGTGTCGACTCAGAAGTGAGTCCCACTGATTTCATTGAGGCTTGGGCCTAGCTAGCATGCATAAGAAGACTGTAGCCTTAGGTGGTTAATGGTTAATCAATTATATCTGTATAAATTGGCACAGGAATATATCGAGTCCAGCACCCATAGATCTGCAGACTGCTACTGGATGGGATGAACTGCCAGAATTGTAACTCCAAATGTTCCTTTAGTGACCAGATCTTCCTAGTTTTTGGAGTGACTCCACCCATCCAAGCAGGCTCTTGCAGGTTGTAACTACCATAGCCTGGAGAGAGAAAAATGCCTGGAGATGTTATCTGTCTTCATGCCATTCCCATGCATTAAGCCTCTGTTAAAAGGGCAAGGAATTTTTCTGCAGGTTTTGCAATCCTAACTATAAGGGCAGAGTCGGGGAGGGTTGGGGAGGGGCCATGGCTCAGTGGCAGAGCATCTGCTTGGCGTGCAGAAGGTCCCAGGTTCAATCCCCGGCATCTCCAGTTGAAAGGACCAGGCTGTAAGTGATGTGAAAGGCCTCAGCCTGTGACCCTGGGGAGCCAGCAGCCACCCTGAGTAGACAATGCTGACCTTGATGGACCGGTGGTCTGATTCAATATGCGACAGCTTCATGGTTCTGCCAACCAGTGTTCCTTCTAAGCAGGGTTAAGTGTGAGCTGGCTCACAGTTTTTTGGCTTCCAGCTCACACATTTCTGTCCCAGCTCAGGAAGGAGGGCTCCAGAGCAAACTAATTTATGCAGCAGCCAAATCGCTGGCTCAGAACTTTAATGCCGGTAGCTCACAAAGTAGAGATTTTGCTCACAAGACTCCACAGCTTAGAGGGAACATTGCTGCCAACCCATATTCAGGGTCAGACTAGGCTTTCAAACAAGTCCATGAAGGTTGCCTGTGTGCCCACGTATGCTTAGAGTAAATACTGTGGTATGTTCCCTGCCTGAAACAAGGATTGAAGAACTGTCTTCCACAGGCTTGCCAAGAACTTACCTTAATTCGGAGGGGGATGGATACGTCCTGGGAGAACCATCCCCGGGGGAAGGAAAGACGTGGCGCACGATGCCATCACCAGGAAGTGACGCCGGGCGATGCTCTGGCAATGGGGCTGGAAACTCGATGGTACCATCAGGTTTCCAGCCCCATTGCCAGAACGTCGCCTGGTGCCACTTCCTGGTGACGGCATTGTGCGGCGTGGGTGTTGCACAGAGGAATGTTCCGGCCGGGGACTGTGGTGTCCCCTGCAGAAATACGGTAGGTACTTGGCAACCCTAGTCTTCCAATTTACAAAAATTTGCCTGCCAGCTTACTGGAGGTGATTTTTACTTGCCATGGGACCAAACGTCTATTCATAAGCCATTTCGCCTCTGTTCGTTTCACACAGTCATTGTGTGAAATGATGAGAGTTTGGGGTGAATTTCCTCACCACTTCTGGGGAAATGGTTGTGTGTTTCCTTCAGCACAAGCAGAGTTTGCTATGAAATGTCTCTGCATCCGTACCTGGCTTTTCGATGGGTCATGAGTATGTGGCAGGAGGTACTGCTGTACAGGAGGCATTCCCTCCAATGGGGGGGTGGGAGGAATGCCTCTCCTATCACGACTTCTGACACAAGTTTTGTAAGTTCTTATATCAAAATAATCAGTGTTTTTAAAAACCTGTTGTCTGTTTTTAATTGCCTTTTTAAAAAATTAGATGATTGGTAAAAATGAGCAAAGAGAAGCAGTTCTACATCGCCGTGGAGTTTTAGAATTACATATGCAAGAAACATAAAATATATGATCTTTACACTGTGATGTACCGATGTATCCAACATGTCAAAGGAGTCTGGCATGTTTTATATACACGAGAAATATAAGCAATAAGAAATGAACTTTGGAATTGTGAGATGTATCTAAAGTAGTGCAGTAAGTTGGGTTTTATCGGATGGAAGTTTTCTAACAATTCCAGAGCCATTCATGATTCATTTGTCCTCATGACATTTCCAAAGTCTTCCAAGGAAAGTGCCTGAAGAAGAAGTTCCTGCTTGAAACAAGACGGCGAGTGTATACCTGTGATGACATATCTGTATATATATATTTTGTAAAGACTTTTGTAAACACTTCATGTTTCTCTTTTATATCATTCAAAAATCCTCCCTTTCTCTCCCTCTCTCTAATTTGCACTTTTGTTTCTATTATTAGATGACTAACAGGCAATCCCAATCAATCATCATATGGCATTGTGTGTAGTATAGCCAGGAGATCCTAAGATTGTCTGGCAGCCAGAAGTTCTAGCCGTTTAGCATTATTGAGCAAACTTCAGCGGACAGCGGAAGACAGGAGGGCCTGGCGTGTTCTGGTCCATGGGGTCGCGAAGAGTCGGACTCGACTGTGCGACTGAACAACAACAACAACAACAACCACTAGGTGGTGAGCTAGACTTGTTTTTTAGGCAAGAGACAATTCAGAGGTGGTTTGCTATTGCCTGCCTCTGCACCACGGCCCTGGTATCCCTTGGAGGTCGCCCATCCAATTCTTAGTCACAGCTGACCCTGCTTAGTTTTCGAGATGTGATGAGATTGGGCTAGGCGGGGCTATCCAGGCCAGGGCATCCCAAATTATATCAGGTAGCTCAAAACTGGATAACTGAAGGGATGTTTGAACCTCGGTCTCCTGGGTCCTTGTCCCTACGCCATGCTGAGTCTCAATTCATTAACCTGGTCAAGAATGTGCAGCAAGATATTGGTCAGGCCACCCATCTTGCTAACTAGCATTGCCTCCCACCTTGTCTCAATTTGCTTTCAGCTCGTTTCTCTGAGCCACTTGACCCTGGGCGACAGGCGCTGACCTCCTGCAGGCACGGCTGCTTCTGGGGGCTTAGCTAAAGAAAGGCATCGTTGAGGGTGGGAAACCTGCTCCAAAGCTTTGGATGGTTTCATTGAATGGCATTCAAGACATTAAACGAGGTCAAACCGGTTCGCAACCCACAGGTTTCTGAACATGATTCTCAAAATTATCTTTAAATCATCTAAGCACTCTCCCCCTAATCCTTACACCAGATTCCAGGCCCTGAAGAAAACGGAATTGATGCCTGTTTTGAAGGCATCCAAGAGATCCAGTAGGATTTATATGAAGGCATGCCCTGGTTAACCTCCAGGTTAGACTACTCCAACACAGTCTTCAAGGGGCTGCCCTTGAAGACAGTTTAGGAGACAGTACAGAATGCAGCTGATAGGGTGCTTAGTGACACAACCCATTGTAATAGACATATAACACCTTGTTACACTGGCTTCCAGTTTTGCTCCCAGGCCCAACATAAAGTGCTGTTTTTGACCTTTAAGCCCCAAATGGTTTGCATACACAGTACATAAAGGACTTTATTCATCCATTGCAAGCTGTCCCGAACTCTGAGATGAGTGAAGGGGGACAAAATATTTGAGGTAAGTTTGGTGGGTGGTTGCATAAAATTTTTTTTAGCTGGTTTCTCTAGGGTTTTATTTTGTTTTAGACAGGAAAGCAATAGCCATGCCCTATTGTTTTCCATCAGCAGCTGGGAGTCACAGATACAGTGGTCCTTAATATGGAGGCTCCATTTAGCTATCATGACTCATACCCATTGCTGTGCTTATCTGCTCAGAATTGGTCCGACCTTTTTAAAAAAGCCACTTGCAGTCAGGACCCCATTCTGTGCCAATAAATCCAATAAGATTAACCTTTGACAGATAAGGGGAGAGGAATTCTCCCTCTCCCGTTATCTGTCAGCCTCCCTCCCTCTTTTGTTTGCCCCCTACGCTTCTTTATCAACCTATTGCCTATTTCACCCTCTCTCCCTTGTCAGCCTACCCCCTTCTCTCTTTTGCCGCACCCCTTCTCCATCAATGTCCTCCTCCTCCTCCTCCTCTAACAACCTACCTTCGTCTCTATTTCTCCCACCACTTTCTACCCCCTTCCCTTCTCTGTCTCTCTCTCCCCCTCCTTAACTTACTGGCTGCAGAAGTCACAATTGTGTCAGGAAGCTGCTCCAGGCTTCCCTGTTGCTGAGCCAGACACAGGTCAAGGGCTCCGGGGCTGCAGGGGTGGCAGAGTCCATCTGGGAACTGCTCTGGGCTTGGAGAACCTTCCAGGCTCGTGCACTGCTAGGACTGAGACCAGATCGCTTCCTGGTGTTCACTGCCGCTGTGCTTGGAGAGGTTCCCAGGATCCTCTGACAGTGCAGTGGGGCCTGGAGCGTCTCCTGGAGTCCACCACATTCGTGGCCAGGCCCAGAGGGGCTCTCTGTTGTGGCCACCACCAGCTAATTAAAAAAAAATGGGGGCAATTTAAACCCCAGTGTTTTTTTTTTAACGTTTCATATTTTTGTGCAAACCTGGAGGGTTCTCCAAGTTTGCAGAAAAATCTGTTTAGTGTCAGTGTGGCCCCGATTCACGGATTTAGATATGTGCAGATGGGGGCCAGACTTTGTTATTCTAGATAAACAAATGGGGTACTTGCAAGGACTTGGGGGGGGGTTTCCTCTTATTTTTCCTTTCCCCACTGTGTTCTCTTTCCCTTTCCTGAAAGCTCCCGTAGCCTCTCCCTTTTTCCTGCTTCCTTCTCCCCTTTCCATCCGCCAGCCAGCCTACCATTATCCACTCCCTTCTTCACTTTCCCTTCCTTCTGTGGCCCTTCCCCAGGAAACCTGTGCCCCAGTCGTGCGTTGCCAGCTGAGCTGGACCCATTTACACTGCAGGGAACCTGCAAGGACTTGAGGCGGATACTTCATTCTCTCCTGTATCCCTTCCCTCTGCTATTTTGTCCTTAACTCCTCCTAGCAACTCACAGATCCTCTCCTTTCCCTGCTTACCCACACAGCAACCTACCTTTTATCTAACCCCCCCCCCCAATCTTCAGCTATATTTATTATTTACTTCACACTGCACCTTTTTGCACAATGGGGACCCAAAGCAACTCCTATCATTCTCTCCTCCTCCATATTATCCTCACAGCAACCCTATGAGGTAGGTTAGGCTGAGTGTGTGTGTGACTGGACCAAAGTCACCCAGTGAGCTTCCGCAGAAGAGTGAGGAGTCACACCTGGTCTCCCAGATTCTAGTCTGACACTAACCGCTACACCACACTGGCTTTTGTGGCCAGTTGCAAGCAGCCAGGCCTAGGTGAGTCATATGAGTCATATGGTCGCAAGTTGCCTGGAGGTTGCTCCTGGGCCTGGCTGTACTAAGTCCTCCCTTAAATGCCAAAACAATCGTGGAAAGGACCCTGGTCCCTCTCCATGCCTTTACTCATACGAAACATGGAATGTTGGCAAAACCCTGGTCATCGCCTAGCAACAGCCACTGAGGGCAGCTATTTCTTAAAGCTACAGGTGTTCCTTTTATCATTTGGTGTTTTGTTTTGTTTTTAAACCCATTGCAAACCCCGCCCTCCTCCCCGATTTCAGATATTTCTGCAAACTTGGGGCACTTTTTAAGTTTGTTGAAAAATATCTATCTTGGCTCTTCACAGGTCCAGTCTATAGAATTCAACAGGGCTATTTTGGGGCAGGAATGCACAGGAACAGAGTTCCGGCTGGCTCCCAAGTTGGCCACACCCAGCAGGAACTCATTAGCATAATAGGCCACACCCAACAGCAGAAACTCATTAGGACTGGCTGCATTAGGGGGCCTAAGATGCAAAGGAGTTCCTGCTCCTAAAAAAAGCCCTGGTTTTGACAACAAACAAGGGAAACAGAATAAGAAGCAAAAGGTGGGTGTGGCTGGATGACCACTCTTCTGGCAACATGGGGGTGTGACCTAATATGCTAATGAGCTGTGATGTCAGGGGTGTGGCCAGATGTGCTAATGAGTTACTGCTGATGGGTGTGGCCTATTACGCTAATGAGTTCCTGCTGGGCTTTTTCTACAAAAAGAGCCCTGGAATTCAGTATATTCAGATTTAGCCAAGTTGGCTGTTTGTGTGTGTGGATAGATAGATGACAGACAGGCAGGCAGATAGGCAGGCTCAGGGGTGTGTGTGTGTGTGTGTGGGTACAGATGATAGATAGACAGACAGACAGATATGTGCATGCTTGGCATTTCATTGAAAAAGTGCTTCCCTCTATAGATTGCTTTCCCCTTTGCTTTCTTTCTTCCTTTTCAAAGGACATAAGAATGTTCTTGCCTCTTCCTTCAGGTGCATCCTGCCAGTTATTTTTATCTGCTGATCATAGACAATCTGTATTTGCATTTTTTCCATTCAGGCCAGCCACAATTTTTGAAAGAGAAACCAGACACTTCCTGGGGAGCAATACTCTTCGTAAGCCTCACCCTGACATCTATGGGCCAGCCTAGCCCAATCTCGTCCGATGATCGCAGAAGTTAAGGAGGGTTGGCAGCGGCTAGTGTTTCAATGGGAGGCCACTGAGGAAGCCAACGGTTGCTATGCAGAGGCAGGCAACGGAAACCACCTCTCTTAATCTCTTGCCTTGACAACCCTATGGTTGTCATAAGTCTGCGGCTTGATGGCACTTTACCCACATCAGGTTTGAGAACACTGCCATCTAGGGGGAGAACGAAGAAAAATCTCTCGAGGGCCTCTTTGAGGTCCTGCCTAGCCACAACAACGGGACTGAGGCTGATTCTGCATTGGCTTTTCCCTCCATTGCTCTACAAAACCCATGATGGAACAGAAATTCCCCTCTGCATTGCATGCTGCTTTCATTTCCTTCGATCATCAGATTGTATGGTAGCCTCCACACTCCATGCCGCTTTCAGTTCCATTGATCATTGGATTGCATGGTGGCCTCCACACTCCATGCCGCTTTCAGTTCCATTGATCATCGGATTGTATGGTGGTCTCCACACTCCATGCCGCTTTCAGTTCCACTGATCATCAGATTATATGGTAGCCTCCACACTCCATGCCACTTTCAGTTCCATTGATCATTGGATTGCATGGTGGCCTCCACACTCCATGCCGCTTTCACTTTCTTTGATCATCGGATTTTATGGTACCTTCTGCATAGATTTATAGCTGTTTATGGCTGTTCGGGGTGACCGCAGTTCGTATGGTGTTGGCCTGGGGTATCTGAATGCGGTTTTGAGCTGCACTTTTCCCTCCCAGTTGAGAAACTGTGGAGTGAATGCAAGATGCAGAATCGCCCACAGTTCTGGTTTTAGACATGCTGAGGAATGAGGAATCCATTTTACCACCTTCAGGTCTCTGCCACATCATTCTCCTGCGCCCATAATCCGGGGCTAAGAGGCCAGACAGGTTATCTCTTGAGAAGAGTAGGGAACAAAGTTGCCAACTATGAGTTGGGAAATTCCTGGAGATTTGGGGGTGGAGCCTGAGGAGGGCGGGGTTTGAGGAAGGGAGGAACTTCAGCAGCGTAGAAGGCCATACAGCCCACCCTCCAAAACAGCCATTTCATCTAGGGGCACTGATCTCTGTAGTCTGGAAGTGATTTGAAATTCCAGGAGATCTTCAAGGGCGCCTCTAAGCTGTTCCCTCTGAGCTGAGTTAGTGTGAGCTAGCTCACAGTTTTTTTAGCCTCCAGCTCACACATTTTCCTCTTGGCTCAGGAAGGGATGGCTCCGGAGCAGACTAATTTATGCAGCAGCCAGACCGCTCGCTCGCAGCTTTAGTGCCAGTTTGCTCACAAAGTAGAATCTTTGCTCGCAAGACTCCACAGCTTAGAGGGAGCATTGTTAGCAACCTTAGGGGAGAAGGGTTCTCTTTGGAGGGAAGACGGTGAGGGGTGTTCTGGGAAAGGAGAGGCTGTGTCCAAATGTGGCACAAGTCCAGCCAGGCCTGTAGCCAGGATTTTTTAAATTGGGGGGGGGGGCTTTAAATAAGTCAGGGGGCACCCCACACACAGCCCTGCACACACCTCCAAGGGAGCACCTGGGCTGGATGGGAAGTCTTGGGGGGCCTTGGCAGTAAGTCAAGATGTCCCACAGTAGCTACGGGCCTGAGTCCAGCTATCTTGAGGAGGAGGAGGAGGAGGAGGAGGAGGAGAGTAGTAGTAGTTGGTTTTATACTTTGCCCTTCATTACCTGAAGCAGTCCTGGAGCGGCTTACAATCACCTTCCCTTCCTCTCCCCACAACAGACACCCTGTGAGGTAGGTGGGACTGAGAGAGCTCTGAGAGAACTGCTCCTGAGAGAACAGCTCTGAGAGAAAGTCACCCAGCCGGCTTCATGTGGAAGAACAGGGAATCAAACATGGTTCTCCAGATTAGAGTCCGCCACTCTTAACCACTACACCAAAGATGACCTATGATGTCTTAACTGTAACTAAGCCTATTCTGTGCCATGGTCGTTCCTATGGGATGGTTTGAAGCAACCAATCACAATTGTAAATATATTTATGGAGGGAACAGACCTGATTGGCCTTTATCTCTGTTATGCCATTGGATGTTAACTTATCTGTGGGCGTGGCTTTGACAGCCTGGACTGTTTAAAAGAAGGAGCTGTGCGCCGCTTGTTGTTGTGTGTTGTCGTCGTGTTCTGATCGTCTAGTAGTTGCCAACAGGACTAAGGCCATTGAACTTCCAGGGACATTTCCCAGTTGACCACTGCCCTAGAGGGCCACCGGCAGCCAGGAGCAAGAACAGCCAAAGCTCAGCACCTCTGCCACCATCTCAGGGGTCTCTTGGCTCCCACCCTTCTGTGGCAATGATGATTGATGCCGGCTCACCAGCTGCCACCTCCAACACTTCCACCAGTTTGGAAGGGCAGGCAATGGGGGAGCCCCTACTGATTGTTGATGCTGCTGATGGGGTCATAGCTGAGAGCCGTCCTGGCACACTGCAGGGACTGCTCAGTTTTTGGGTTGTTCCTTGGCAGGCCCGTAGCTACCGGGGGCCCAGCCCCCTAGCAACGCTCCCTTCTAAGCTGTGGAGTCTTGTGGGCAAAAATTCGACTGTGCGAGCTCCTGGCATCAAAGCTGTGAGTGAATGACTTGGCTACTGCATAAATTAGCTTGCTCTGGAACCATCCTTCCTGAGCTAAGGCAAAAATGTGTGAGCCGGAAGCTAAAAAACTGTGAGCTAGCTCACACTAACTCAGCTTAGAGAGAACACTGCCCCCCTGGCGGTTTTTATGGGGGGCCTTGACTCCCCCCTCCCCTGCGGCCCCTCCCCCTGATTTGCCCGTCAGCCTGTTGGCAGGGAGGACGAGGGCGGTGATGTCAGAGATGGTGGCAGCACAAGCAGCGGTGGCAGCAGTGAGGCTGGGCCAAGAGAGCGGCCCCAGCTCAACCTGGACAGGCAACAAGCATGAATGGTGGGAAGCCTCCATCTTGGGCTGCCACCAGACACTCACTGCGCCGCTTGCCAGCAGGTAAGCCTGTCCAGGCCAGGCCAGGCAAAGAGGATGGGGGTGCCTCCTCTGGCCCCAGCCAGGTGCACTTGGCTGCACTCTGGTGCGCCAATGAGCCAGCGTGCAGCACCTCCATGGTCAGCCTGGCCGCCGCACATCTTGCCTCTCCTGGCCCTGGGAGGGAGCTGAGGGTGGAGGTCAGGCTGCCCCTGATGCTGCGCCACGAGACGGGGCACTGGGGTTTCTCGGGGAGGAAGGCCCCCTGAACGAAACATTGGCCCCCTGAGCCAAAAGTTGCTAGCTATGAGGCTGTTCCTGGGACATTTGAATGGTGCAGTCAGCCCCTGCATTGATAGAAAGTGCCATCAATTTCCAGGCAACTTATGGAAACCATAAAGTTTTCAAGGCAAAGAGACTTTCAGAGGTGGTTTGCCATTGCCTGCCTCTGTGTAGCAGCCCTGGGCTTCCTTGGTGGTCTCCCATCCAAGCAGGACTGGCGCTACTTAGTATTGGGATGTTTGGTTAGTATAGCAGAGTTTGTCCAGTCACAGAGGCAGTGATATTGAGCGCAGTACATAAATCTCCCAAGAAGTATCGTGCAAAAGTAACACTTACCCATGTAGATCCGGTTCACATTCAGGTTGCAGTCAAAGGGAGGGAGAGAAGCCTATCGAAGGAGCACTTCCCCTATCCCGAACGGCCAGATAATCCGGCATCGTGTGTTTGGAAGTATGAGGACAGCATTCCTACAGGAGAGACCTGCAGAGATGTGGGACTCCATGCAGAACCATGTGGATAACGAGGGAAGAACAAAATGTGTGCCTCCATGCAGAACCATGTGGAGAACGAGGGAAGAACAAAGAGCACAGTGAGAGAAAGGAGAAGTCAAAGAGCAGCTTCCCAGTTAAGACATCCCATTCAAGGAGATAATACTTATACAGAGAGAGTGTGATGTAGCACCTCCCAGTGTCCAGACACGCTGAGTCACTCACTCCTACACTTAGCTTCTGAAATCTGAGAAGGGCTGATTCTGCATTGGTTTTTCCTTCCATTGTTTTACGAAACCCACGCTGGAACAGAAATTCCTGCATTGCATGCTGCTTTCACTTCTTTCGGTCATCGGATTTTATGGTAGCCTCCACACTCCACGCCACTTTCGCTTCCTTTGACCATAGGATTTTATGGTACCTTCTCCATAAGCTGTGGTGGCTCAAGTGGTTAAGACGCTGAACTGCAGGCTGTGGAAGGTCAGTAGTTCAGCAGTTTGAGACCCGGGTGCCGCATGACGGGGTGAGCTCCTGTCTCTAGTTCCAGCTCCTGCCAACCTAGCAGTTCGAAAGCAAGAAATTGCAAGTAGATAAATAGGAACCACTTCGGTGGGAAGGTAACAGCTTTCCGTGCACCTTGGTGTTTAGTCATGCCGGCCACATGACCACGGAAATGTCTTCGGACAGCGCTGGCTCTTAGACTTTGAAACGGAGATGAGCACCGCAACCCTAGAGTCGGATTCGACTGGCTTTCGAGCAAGGGAACCTTTTCCTTTACCTTTACCATAGATTTGTGGCCATTTTATGGCCTTTCAGGGGTGACTTTGCAGTCAGTACGGCATTGCCCCGGGGTATTTGAATACAGTTTTGAGCTGCACCTTTTCCTCCCAGTTGAGAAAATATGGAGGGAATGCTAGATGCAGAATCGCCCAAGGTTGGGCTAGGCAGGACCTTTCAGGTCAGAGCAACTGCCCTGGGGTCGGTACCCTGCATTGGTGTCGATACACAACTGAGATGCAGTGCTCTTCCACATCCAGGACAATTCTGACCCTCTCATGGTGACCTGCAAGAGTAACTGATACAGTCTCTGAATTTTTTTCCCTCCTGTATGGTGCTTGCAGCAGGCATAACTAGGCTTCCAGGGGGAAAAGATGATCTATAACCACCGTAACCAGATATCTTCATGTTCTATATTACCTTATTCTTTAGATAGAACTTGTGCCACATCTTTTGGGGAAACCCCCCAAACTTTGAAGAAGAAGAAGAAGAAGAAGAAGAAGAAGAAGAAGAAGAAGAAGAAGAAGAAGAAGAAGAAGAAGAAGAAGAAGAAGAAGAAGAAGAAGAGAGGAGGAGGAGGAGGAGATTGGATTTATACCCTGGCCTTCACTACCCGAAGGAGTCTCAGAGCGGCTTCCAAACTCCTTTCCCTTCCCCTCCCCACAACAGACACCCTGTGAGGTAGGTGGGGCAGAGAGAGCTCTTGACAGAAACTGCTCTTTTTCAAGAACAGCTCTTATCAGAACTACGGCTTGCCCAAGGTCATCCAGCCAGGTGCAAGTGGAGGAGTGGGGAATCAAACCCGGTTCTCCCAGATTAGAGAACCAGTTTGGTACAGTGGTTAAGTGGACAGACTCTAATCTGGAAGAACCGTGTTTGATTCCCCACTCTTCCACTTGCAGCTGCAAGGATGACTTTGGGGAAGCTATAGTTCTGTCAGAGCTGTTCTCTCAAGGACAGTTCTCTCAGAGTTCTCTCAGCCTCACCTACCTCACGGGGTATCTGTTGTGGGGAGGGGAAGGGAAAGGAGTTTGTAAACCACTCTGAGTGAATGGCAGGGTATAAATCCAATCTTTCTTCTCTTCCAGATGATGCAAACCTGATACATGGATGTACCTGCTGACCCCATCCTGGCTACCACCCTGTGTTGTTGCAATTGTCTAGTTTTCTCTTAGGTACGCCTGCTCCTTGGGAGGAAAGCAATGGCAAACCTAAACAGCATGATAAAAAGCAGAGACATCATCCTGCCAACAAAAGTCTGCATGGTCAAAGCAATGGTATTCCCTGTAGTAATGAATGGCTGCAAGAATTGGACTATAAGGAAGGCTAAATGCCGAAGAATAGATTCTTTTGAACTATGGTGCTGGAGAAGACTCTTGAGAGTCCCTTGGACTGCAAGGAGATCAAATCATTCAATCCTAAAAGAAATCAACCCTGACTGTTCCCTGGAAGGCCAGATCCTGAAGTTGAAGCTCAAATACTTTGGCCACCAAATGAGAAGGGAGCACTCACTGGAGAAGACCCTGATGCTGGGAAAGATTGAAGGTCAAAGAAGAAGGGGACGGCAAAGGATGAGATGGTTAGACAGTGTCACCGATGCAATGAACATGAAACTGAGCAAACTTCAGAGGACAGCGGAAGACAGGAGGGCCTGGCGTGATCTGGTCCATGGGGTCGCGAAGAGTCGGACTCGACTGTGCGACTGAACAACAACAATGGCAGTATACTTGATATGTGCCTCAACTCTATGCAAACCACCTTCCCCCCCCCAGCACAGAAGTAAAATGAAGGATGAGGTTCTAGCTAAATGCATACCTCTGAAGTCTTTGCAGCAAAGGATCACAGATATCTAAATGCAGTTAACAGTTCAATGTGTAACTTCCTGAAGGTAAAGGTAAAGGTTCCCTTGCTCGAAAGCCAGTCGGATCCGACTCTAGGGTTGCGGTGCTCATCTCCGTTTCAAAGCCGAAGAGCCAGCGCTGTCCGAAGACGTTTCCGTGGTCATGTGGCCGGCATGACTAAACACCAAGGTGCACGGAACGCTGTTACCTTCCCACCGGAGTGGTTCCTATTTATCTACTTGCAATTTCTTGCTTTCGAACTGCTAGGTTGGCAGGAATAATGCAGTTAATCACCAGAGAGAGGCATCTCAATTGCAGAAAGCCCTTCTCTGCCTCACTGTACCAGGCTCCAAGCTTAAAGAGGCTGAGGAACCAAGCAAACGTATTTTTCACAGAATCATAGAATCACAGGGTAGGAAAGGTGCCACGCAGGCCATCTAGCCCAACCCCCTGCTCAATGCAGGATCGGCCTACAGTATCCCTGACAAGTGCTTGTCCAGCCGTTGCTTAAAGACTACCAGCGAGGGGGAGCTCACCACCTCCCGAGGCAGCTGATTCCACTGTTGCACAACTCTGACTGTAAAGAGTAAAGTATTCCTTCATACTTCCTTTATCCACTGTCAAGTCTGATGTACACGTGATGTCAAGTCAAGTCGGATGTACATGTGTTGTTTAATTGTTGTTGGCTTTATGGGCTGCCTTGCACCCAAGGAGGTTATTTATTTAAGATGTTGTCGAAGGCTTTCATGGCCAGAGTTCATTAGTTGCTGTAGATTTCCCGGGTTGTATGGCCGTGGTCTTGGCACTGTAGGACCTGACGTTTCCCCAGTAGCTGTGACTGGCATCCTCAGAGGTATAACACAGAAAAATGGAGTACTCTCTGTGTCAAGGTTATTTATTTATTTGTTTAATTAATCCATTTTTACCCCACCTTTCTCCCCAGTGGGGACCCAAAGCAACTTATATCATCCCCCTCTCCTCCCATTTATCTTCACAACACCCCTGTGAGGTAGGTTAGGCTGAGAGAGTGTAACTGGCTCATGGTCACCCAGCAAACTTCCATGGCACAAGTGGGGATTCGAACCCATGTTTCCCAGGTACTAGTTCTGCAATCTTAACCACTATATCAGGCTGTCACACCACACTGAGAGAGAAACGGTGGAATCAAAATGATTACATGAAATAAATAAGTAAATAAATAAAATGGTCAAAATGCTGATTTTATTGCTGATTTGACCAGTGTTGTATTGATGGTCTTTTAATGGTTTGGTTTGTACCCTCTCCTTGATCATTTTTTCTTTTCTTTTTTTCTCAGCATGGAGGCCTCAAATGTTTTAGCCTTTTCTCCAAGGGAAGGTGCTCCGATCAGTGTTCCCTCTAAGCTGAGTTAGTGTGAGCTAGCTCACAGTTTTTTTAGCCTCCAGCTCACACATTTTTGTCTTAGCTCAGGAAGGACCGCTCCAAAGCAAACTTATTTATGCAGTAGCCAAATCACTCACTCACAACTTTAATGCCAGTTGCTCACATAGAATTTTTGCTCCCAAGACTCCACAGTTTAGAGGGAGCATTGCTGTGACACGCTGCCATCTGTATATGGGGTCCACTAAGTGGGTCTACTCAGAGGTAAATCCCACTTTATTCAATGGGACTTACTCTCAGGAAAGTGTTCGTAGGATTGCCCTCTACTGAAACAAAAACTCCAGGGCGCCTGATCATCCTGGGGCAAGTTGCCACAAGTGTGCAGCTATAACTTCAATGGCCGTCCTGAGGATTCTCCATTCTGCATTTACTGCTGCTGTAAATGCCTCTTCATTGGGGTCAGGAAGCAATTTTCTCCTGGCCAGTTTGGTCAGGGATCCTGGAGGTTTTTTGTCATCTTCTGAGCATGGAACAGCAGTCACTGCAGGTATGGAAGGGGAGGTATTTGTGAATTTCCTGCATTGTGCAGGGGGTTGGACTAGATGACCCTGAAGCTCTATGTTTTTATGATTCTATGATTTCCATTTGCAATGGAGCATCCCCATGGGAGGTTTCTGAGCATCTACCTCCATCAGCCAAATTTCCCTCTCCGTATTCCCCCAGCATGCCACCAGAGGGCTTAAAAATATCTGTGATTGCTATAGCACCGTAACACTGTAGGGCTACAGCAATTATTGATTTTTTAAAAAGCCCTCCTGTGGTGTGGCAGAGGAAATTGTGGCTGACAGCAGGGAGATACTGCTGATGTGAGCGGGACCTTTGAAATCATCCAGATGGCATGCTAATAAACTTGGAATTTCAGAAAAAGATTGCAGTAAACCAGGTTTGAGAAGGAGTTTTGTCGAGGGCGGGGAAGACCTGGAAAGTGGGTGAGTAGAGGAGGAGGTTGTAGGCTAGTCCCACCAAGAACACTCCAGGTCGGAAGCAAACGTAGAGAAAAATGTCCATCTGGAAGTGGTCAAGGATATTAAATAAATTCTTTGGAAGAACTGTGGGATAGAAATATGACAAATGAAACTTGGGATGGGTGGAGGTGTAGAGGGGCACAGAAGGATACCCAATAATTAGCCTGTTGGAGCTAACAGCAAGTCATTTGTTTTCACCTGAGTCTGAGGAATCTTTATATCCATAAATCCCACCCCGTAGACTGCATTACCAGTTTTATTCTACCCTTTCCCTTAGTAGGAAGGCATACATCGTTCTACCACGTTATCCGAACAGCAGCCTTATGAGGTAGTATGACCTTAGAGACCAACGAAATTTCCTAAGGTTTAAGCTTCTGTGAGCCAGAGCTCAGTTCATCAGATCCCTGCGGCTGACAAAATGAACTGTGACTCACAAAACCTTCCACCCTGGAAAATTTTGTTGGTCTCTAAGTTGCTATGGGTCTTGGTTTCTGTTTTGCTGCTACAAACTAGGGATGTACATTTGGATATTTCTGGTCTGAATATAGATCAGAAAAATTTCTTACTGGTACTTTTTAGGTATATGGGGGATGGGTGGAAAGCGCCCTCAATTCACAGCTGACTTACGACAACCCCTTCAAGTAGTGGTTAAGTGCGCAGATTCTAATATGGGAGAACCGGGTTTAATTCCCCACTCCTCCACTTGCACCTGCTGGATGACCTTGGGCAAGCCACAGTTCTGGCACAGCTGTTCTGGAAAAAGAGCAGTTTCTGTCAGAGCTCTTTCAGCCCCACCGACCTCACAGGGCGTCTGTTGTGGGGAGGGGAAGGGAAAGGAGTTTGTAAGCCGCTCTGAGACTCCCTTGGGTAGTGAAGGGCGGGGTATAAATCCCATCTCTTCTCTCTCTTCTTTCCAAGGCAAGAGACATTCAGAGGTGGTTTGCTATTGCCTACCTCTGTGTAGCAGCCCTGGGCTTCTTCAGTTACCTCCCATCCAAACACTAACCAGAGTCAACCCCAGTTAGCTTCTGAGATCTGACAAGACTGGGCTAGCCTCGGCTATCTGGGTCAGGGCACATTCGAGTAACCAGATGATATTCAGGATTCTCGGGGATACCAAATATTAAATCCCCCAAAATTCTGGAAATATTTGGGAATATCCAAAAATATCCAGGGCTGGCATTTTAAGGCTTCCAGGACTGTTTTTCTTTAATTTTACTAGTTTCCTGGGCAATGTGAGGGAGGCGGGAGGGAGGCCGCACTTCCTGGCAATGGGATCAGAGGTTTGGGGGAGCACTTCTGTGCAGAAAATAAATAACTGTGGTGCCAAAAGAGGTGGTTCTTAACACTCTTATAAAGACTCCCCCCCCATATCACCTCAATGAGAGATGATAGGAAAGCAGACGAGCATCTCAATTTAAAACAAACACAAGCAGATCCCACAAAAGCACCCAAAAGGAAGCTCTCGGATGCTACATTGCTGTTGTTTTTCTTCTTCACCAGTGTGGGAGGGAACAGGCGTGCCGGTGGTAGGCTGTTGGTCCTGTTGGGCTTGCCACTTTGGTTCTCTGGTTTGATGTTGGTTTTGCTGGGCTTGCAACAGTGTCCCTTGCATAGGTTGGCTCTGCTGAGATTCTCTGGTTTGGCTCAGTTCATTTGGGATGGTCGGTTCTCTTTGCATTTGGCAGATTTTGGCCAGTGGTTTGCTTTCTCTTGTGTGTTTGGTTATATGGTCCTTTGACTTTTAAACACATGAAGCTTGCTTTCTACTGAATCAGACTCTTGGTCCAGCAGGGTCAGTATTGTCTACTCAGACTGTCAACAGCTCTCCAGGGTCTCAGACAAAGGTCTTCCACATCACCTACTGCCTGGTCCTTTCTACTGGAGATGCCAGGGATTGAACCTGCGACCTTCTGCATGCCAAGCAGATGCTCTGCCACTGAGCCACAGCCCCTCTCAGAGGTCCTCCCACAAGGCATAGGTCACAGCCCCTCCCCATAGGAAACACTAAAGACAAGTAGGGTGGCTGGAGGCACCTTATTCAGGAGCCCATAGAATTGGTCCAATTTGCTTGATATTGGGGGCCAGTGGACAGGCAGTATTTATTCCCCTGGTGTTGTTTGGTTGGAAAACTGCACCTTTAGCCCCTGTGAAAGAAATCCAACTTAGGGAATAGTGGAACCAAATAATTCTGGAATCCCTTCCCCCAAATGAACCTGAATCCTGAAAAATACTTGAAAAGTACTGAGATGGACGCATCTGGCAATTTCAGCTCATACCTTTACTTCGTGATTTCAGCAAAACATAAGGCTACGTTCGCCAGCTCGCAGGCTGCTTTTATGCCCCTTTGCAAACACACCCATTTCACACAACCATGCCCATGGTAGGCTATAGACAAGAGTTGCACTCTTATAGGTCTATTCCCTAGCCCTGCTTGCCCATTGGCTGGCTTTGGGAGCCTAGGGTTCTATTGTCTTTGATAGTGAAGCTTTGCTTAGGTAGACAGGCCACATGGCTGCCCAACCGTGCGGACTTAGCTAGTACACAACAATACTGATCTATAAATTTTTTTAGGGCACAGATCATCACAATAGACTCACGTGTCTATGTAAACAGTGAGGTGTGTTAGGCTGAGTGACTAACTGGCCTAGGATCAGCCAGGAAGCATTCTGGCTGAGACAGAGCTTGGCTCTGGATCTCCCTGGTCTTCGTCCAGCTCTCTAACCACTACACCACATGGTTGCTCAGAGCCTCCGCCAGGAAGAAGATTGTACGAAGCACAGTAGGGCATCAACACTCAGATGGGCTAGATGTCAAAGAGAAAGAAAAGCTCAAAGCTGAGCTGCTGCTTTAATGGCAAGCGTATCGATACGATGTCATCTTTGGCTTTGTTTCCACGCCAGAAGCTGTGGTTGAGTATATTTTCGGAAGGGAAGAGAAACGAAATACAGGATTTCCTTTTGTACAGTCACCGGTCCAGTGTTTGGGCGCTAGTCACACTTCGGGAGACTTCCTCGAGACGGTTTGAAAATCTGTGTTACTGTCAAGAGATTGTCAGGAAGCCTCTGCCCCAGACCCGGGTGAAAATTCGACAGCCAGGAGATGCTTCTTTCGTTTTGAATCGGTCTCATGACTTCCTGCGGTCGTTGCCATTTCAAAGGATGGAAATTGTGGTGAGGTAAGGCTTCATCTGCTATGAACGTCGCCTGCATACTGATTGGGGGCAATAAGCCATTTGACTGAAAGGGTTTTGTCGCCGCCTGCTTAGGACCAGAGCCTGGGACTTCAGTCCTTAAGACAATTGCCAGGATGAAGTAAGGATTGTTGAATTCAGTGGGGCTTACATCTGAGTAAGCACATTAAGATCAGCTGTGAGCCATAATGCTAATAGTGTACAGGTAACGTAACAGGGAGGTTTCTTCTTCTAGAAAAGATTGTCACTTTTCACCACTGAACCTAAACCCTTATTAGTTTACATTTTTGCAACCAGCAGCACCTGACCTTTCCTTATTATGTAGCAGATCCTTGGGGGTTCTTGGAAGGGAAGGAAAGAAACAGAAGAGGAGATACATTGGGTGGGAAGCAAGAAAGGGTTTTATTCAGTTGGTATTAAAAATAGTATTTTGTTAAAAGTTTAGTTAAAGTTCTCGACCTTTTCCTGCCCAAGGCATAAATCTAACAATTGCATTGCATGATGGGGGAAAGGCTGGTTATTCTGAACACAAACGTTTTAGGAAACAATTTTGAGGCAGCTGTGGAACCTTCTTTTGGCTCTCTCTCCAAATTTGCAACTCCTCGGGTGTTCGATTGACACATACTCATCTCACAACCTGAAGCTTCGGCGCTTGGCTGTAGTTGAGAAACGGCTTGGAAAACGGTCCTTTCACACCTCATTCAAGGAGCGGGCTTCGGCATTTGCGCTGCTGTGAATAGGAAAGTTCTTGGACCGCAGAAACCACAGCTGTGAAAAACAGTGAGTTCTCTGCCCTAAGGGAAAAACAGTACCCTGTTATGTTCCACCAGTTACTGCAGTCATATTGGAAGGTCTGACTGGTTCTTATAACTTGTCCCTGGACCAAAACAGGTTTTTAACTTAAAAAAAACAACCCCCCACTATATTGTGTATCTGTTTTGACGTTTCAACTTCTCCTTGTCCTTTTACCACCCACCAGGGAGAGCCGGTTTGGTGTAGTGGTTAAGAGTGGTGGACTCTAATCTGGGAGAATGGGGTTTGATTCCCCACTCCTCCACATGCAGCTGCTGGTGTGACCTTGGGTCAGTCACAAGTTCAGAGCTGTTCTCTCAAGAGCAGTTCTCCAGAGAGCTCTCTCAGTCTCACGTACCTCACAGGGTGTCTGTTTTGGGGAGGGGAAGGGAAAGGGATTGTAAGCCACTCTGAGACTCCAAGTGAAGGGCAGGGTATAAATCCAATTTCTTCTTCTTCTTCTTCTTCTTCTTCTTCTTCTTCTGCTTCTGCTTCTGCTTCTGCTTCTGCTGCTGCTGCTGCTGCTGCTGCTGCTGCTGCTGCTTCTGATGCACACTTTGATTCTCCATAAGAGCTGGTTGTGAGACATAGCTGGTGGAAGGGTTTGTTGGAACGGGATGTCCCCTGAAGGGCATTCGTCCGATACTCTGCCATGTTGTGCAAAGGGGATCCACAGTGGGTGAGGTGGGCTTGGGGAAGAGGTGGTACCACATGAAAACTTGTATTGCATTAAAGAGGTGCAAGCTTTCCTGAGACTGGCAGGGGAGACAGAAATCTTGCTTGTTCCCCCCATCTACGAGAAGTTCTCCTGGATCAGACCAAAGGACCATCTAGGCCAGGGGTGGCCAAACTGTGGCTCGGGAGCCGCATGCAGCTCTTTCATGCATATTTGTGCGGCTCCTGGCAGGGCAGCTGGGGAAGCTAAATATCATTAGCAAACAAATATCATTGGACAAATAAATATCATTATCAATCTCTGCTTTTACCGCTTTTGTTATTATCTTTGGCAGTCTCATTTAATGTTATCAAAAAGCAAATATGCATATTTCCCAGTAAAAACATGTAATATTTGTTCATGTCAGTTTGGTGTAGTGGTTGAGTGCGCGGACTCTAATCTGGGAGAACCGGGTTTGATTCCCCACTCCTCCACTTGCACCTGCTGATGTGACCTTGGGTCAGTCACAAGCTCTGGCACAGCTGTTCTCTCAAGGACAGTTTCTGTCAGAAGTTCTCTCAGCCCCACCTACCTCACAGGGTGTCTGTTGTGGGGAGGGGAAGGGAAAGGACTTTGTAAGCCGCTCTGAGACGCCTTTGGGCAGTGAAGGGCGGGGTATTAATCCAAACTCCTCTTCTTCTTCTTCTTCTTCTTCTTCTTCTTCTTCTACGGCTCTCCAACATCTGACATTTATTCCATGTGGCTCTTACGTTGAGCGAGTATGGCCACCCCTGATCTAGTCCAACGTCTTGTGTCCTCAGGAAAGGCACTAAGGACCTTCCCTGCTTCTCTTCAGAAATTGCTTCTGGACACGGAGATTCCATTTAGCTTCAGGTTACCATATTTTGAGAAGCAGAAAAGAGGGCGTATTTCCCGACTGACTACTTCAGATGGGTGACCACTATGACAAATCTCATGTGAGAATACCCCTGCTATTGAAGCAGTGATAAGTGCTACTAACTAGGAATATTCCTAACCTTCCAACCCCCAAAGAAGACATTTTCATCAGTGTTTTTTTAAAAAAAGAGCCCAAAAGTGTCTAGATCATGCAAAGTGATGGTATTACTTTACTCTGCTTTGGTTAGACCTCACCTAGAGTATTGTGTTCAGTTTTGGGCACCACAGTTTAAGAAGGACATAGACAAGCTGGAATGTGTTCAGAGGAGGGCAAGAAAGGTGGCGAGGGGTCTGGAGACCAAGTCCTATGAGGAAAGGCTGAAGGAGCTGGGCATGTTTAGCCTGGAGAGGAGACGATTGAGGGGTGATATGATCACCATCTTCAAGTACTTGAAGGGCTGCCATATAGAGGATGATGCGGAGTTGTTTTCTGTTGCCCCAGAAGGTTGGGCCAGAACCAACGGGTTGAAATTAAATCAGAAGAGTTTTCGGACAAATTGGCAACGCAAATACTAATAACTGAGTCACATTCTCCTAGGAATAATTTATATTTGGAGAAGTGGTTTCCTTTTTTGAATTTATAAATGACTCAAGGAATCAAAACTTCGGTTTACCACAGAAATATATTGACTTTATTTTTTATTAAGAATTTACGGTTGAAACATAACCTTTTTTAGTGAATCAAGTGTTGACTAGTTGTATTATTATATTGAAACAACGTTGTTAAATGTTTTATATTTGGATTGGTTAGGTTATTGTAAGCATTTTTACCTTTTACAAATTGTAATTTGTAAATTTTTATGTTTTTTTCTTCATGTTATTGTTCATGTTAATATTTAAAATTAATAAAAATTTTTTTAAAAAAGAAGAGTTTTCGGCTAAACGTTAGGAAGAACTTCCTGACAGTTAGAACAGGTTCCTCAGTGAAACAGGCTTCCTCGGGAGGTGGTGGGCTCTCCAGAGGCTAGGTGGCCATCTGACAGCAGGGCTGATTTTGTGAACTTAGGCAGATCATGAGAGGAAGGGCAGGAAGGGTTGCATCAGTGCTTAGTTCTTGTGATCCTTTCTTACACACCCAGGGAAATGCTGATTGCCATGTTGGGGGTCAGGAAGCAATTGTTCTCCAGGCCAGTTTGGCTGGAAATCCTGGAGGTTTTTTGCCACCTTCTGGGCATGGAACAGGGGACCCTGGGGGCATGGGGGGAAGGCATTTGTGAATTTCCTGCATTGTGCAGGGGGTTGGACTAGATGCTCCTGGAGGTGCCTTCCAACTCTATGATTCTGAGAGGACAGACACCAGTAACAGAGGGTGTGTCCTCTAAAAGGAGGGCATCTGGCAACCCTAAATTAACCCTACTTGACAGACCTCTTTTCTGTGAATTTATCTGGTCTGTTTTCAACAAGCCTGTTAAGTATGAGACTCAACAACGAAGTAAGCTCAACAAGTGATTCAGCTTTATTCAACAGCAAACTCCAACTCAGGAACACACAACACAGACAGTGGAGCACAGCTCCTTTTTAAACTCTCCCGGCTGTCAAAGCCACACCCAGAATTAGTTAACGGACCAATGGCAGTGCAGAGTTAAGGTCCAATCACAACTGTTCCCGCTTTGCAACATTATCACACAGTGATTGGCTATTTACACTGGTTTCGCAGAAACCGACCAATACGAATGCGACAGCTTAGAATCCACATTCCAGAATCAAGCTTAACATAGGAAAGGATAGGCTTGATTCACCTTTCAATACACAACAAATTCCTCCCCCTAAGATGGAGCATTTCCCTTCCAAACATAATCTTTCAGGTAGGGAGGGGCACCTCGGCTTCGGTTTGACCGGCGCAGCGGTCTCTGCTCCGATGGCGGTGGAGCGGCACACTCTTCGGGGACTCCGATGGTCTCTCTCGCAGGAGAGTCAGGGGACACTAACACAGGGGTCTCAGGCACTGGAGTTGGGGGCTCCCCAGACTCCGAATCTCGATCCGCAGTACTCACCTCCTCGCCGGGAGGCCCTTCCTGGACGGGGACCAGCTCAGGCTCGGGCACTGACTCGGCGCTTGAGTCTGCCCAGCGCTCTCTGAGCTGGTCAATGTGGCGGCGTATCTCCCGTCCGCTGGGAAGCCGGACCACATACAACCTGGACCCTGCCACCTTTGTGACCACGGCTGGTAGCCACCTGTGACCTTCCGCATAATTGCGGGCAAACACCTTGTCCCCAACCAAGAACACTCTCCCCTGCTCTGGGGTCTCTGACCGCTGCTTGGACCTGTCAAGGTCAGGGTGCAGTCGGTCCAGTAGGGTAGCCAACTTACGGCCCATTAAAAGTTCAGCTGGGCTCCTCCCCGTTGTTGAACAGGGGGTGATGTGTTGCCTCAGGAGGAAAGAGGCAATCTTCTGGCTCCAGTCCCCACACGTCAGGCGCCCAAGTGACTCCTTCGCCGTCCGTACCATCCGTTCGGCCTGACCGTTGGAGGCCGGATGGAACGGCGCAGAAGTCACATGGCGGATGAGGTTGTCTTTAAGGAATTTTTCAAATTCCGCTGACACGAACTGTGGCCCGTTGTCCGAGACCAAACAGTCCGGCAGCCCGTGGGTCGAAAACAACCTCCGGAGGGCGTTGATGACTGCCCCGGACCCTGTTGACCTCATGGGTATCACCTCTAACCATTTAGAGTAGCTGTCAACACAGATAAAAAACATTTGCCCATGGTATGGTCCCGCAAAATCAATATGGAGGCGTGACCAGGGCCTCCTCGTTTTCTCCCAGGGCTGAATGGGAGCCTGTGGTGGTTCTGGACGGGACTGTTGACACTCCATACACTGCCTTACCCAGGCCTCAATGTCCTCGTCCAGCTTCGGCCACCACACGTACCCTCTGGCGAGGGCTTTCATGTGAACCATGCCAGGGTGGCCCACATGTAACGCCTCCAAAACATCCTCCCTCAGCTTGGCGGGAATCACCACCCGACTCCCCCAAAGCAAACAGCCCTTTGTTACCGATAGTTCGTTCTGGCGCGAAACGAACGGTTTGAATTCAGGCGCCATTTTTCCTACCGGCCACCCCCTCCATGCCCAATTAAGGACACGGGCAAGCACAGGGTCCTTAGCCGTCGCAGCGGCAATGTCTGATGAGGTTACTGGTGCCTCCGGGAGCTCTTCGAGCGCCAAAATGTCCAACTCCGGCTCGAGTGCTTTGTTGTCCAGTGGTGCGGGGCAACGGCTCAGGGCGTCGGCATGCCCGATAGCCTTCCCCGGGCGGTGCTCAAGTTCAAAGTCACATGCCGACATGAATACTGCCCACCTCAACATCCTGGGGGACAGTATGTTCGGCGTCTGCCGGTCCGGGGAGAAGATGCCCAGAAGCGGCTTGTGATCTGTTACAAGGAGGAACCTCCGCCCATAAACAAAGTCATGGAATTTTTTAATTCCGGCGATTAAGGCGAGGCCCTCCTTGTCGATCTGGGCATAGTTCTTCTCCGCCGCTGTAAGTGATCGCGAGTAGAAAGCGATCGGTGCTTCCGACCCATCCGGCATGAGGTGGCTGAGAACGGCGCCCACCCCGTAGGGTGACGCGTCAGCCGCAAGTACCAAGAGTTTGTTCTCGTCAAAGTGGGTCAGCACCGCACTAGACGAGAGGAGTTCTTTGACGCCCGTGAACGCTCGTTCCTGCCGCTCTCCCCACTCCCACTTTGCGTTCTTGTGGAGCAGAGCATGCAGGGGTTCTGCAATCGATGCCTTGTGGGGCAGGAAGGCATGATAAAAATTTAGGATCCCCAGGAACGACTGGAGATCCTTCTTTGACCGTGGTGGGGGCGCGTTCTTGATGGCGGATACCTTGTCTGGTGTAGGGTGGACTCCATCCGCATCAATCAGGAATCCCAAGAACTCCACCCTGTCTGCTCCAACCACACATTTGGAGCGTTTGACCCTCAGTCCGGCTTCTTTGAACCGGCCTAGTACTGCTCTGAGCCGAGCCATGAGTTCGCACTCGTCAGAGCCTGCCACCAGAACGTCGTCAAAATAGGGCACGACTCCAGGTAGCCCACGCAGGAGCCCCTCCATTAAGCCCTGGAAAATGCCCGGGGCTACGTTAACCCCAAATTGTAGTCTTTTGACCCGAAATGCCCCTTTGTGGGTCACTATGGTCTGGGCGTCAGCAGTTGCATCGTCTACGGGCAACTGCTGATAGGCTTGGGCTAAGTCAAGTTTAGCGAAAACTTTTCCTCCTCCCAGTGAAGCCAACACATGGCTGATGACCGGCACTGGGTAGGAGTGCTGCTGGAGCGCTTTGTTCACAGTACACTTATAATCAGCGCATATGCGTATCGACCCGTCTGCCTTTACGGGCGTTACTATGGGAGTCTCCCACCGACCATAGGGCACCGGCTCCAGGATACCCTGATCAACTAGCTTGTCCAGCTCTGCCTCGATCTTCGCTTTAAGAGCGAGGGGTACCTTCCTGTACTTCAGCCGTATGGGCCGCACTGAAGGGTCTAAATCAAAAGAAACCGGGGGCCCAGTATACAACCCCAGCCCTTCCCCAAAAACTTCAGGGAACTCTTGATACAAGGACTCCCTTTTATTGTCGCAAATGCTGTTAATACCAGTGATGGCAATACCTAGAGCCTTGAACCAATCAAGGCCCAACAAACTGACCCTCTCACCCTCTGCAACCAGGAGGGACAGCTCAGCCTTCCGCTCCTTGAACTCCACCTGGAAGGTAGCTCGTCCCGCCAACGGAATGCGTCGTCCCTGGAAATCGGTGAGACGCGTTGTTACTGGAGACAGGCGACGTCGGCTCCTCTTCGGAAATAAGCGCTGCCATGTTTCGGTGGAGATGACGGTGACGGATGAGCCGGAGTCCACCTCCATCGTACACGGAACGCCATCCAGCCGAAGCGTGACGTGAATTTTCCGAGTGGCCTTGTCACCGGTCGCCAGGACGGTCGAAGGGCATGTGTCAGTCTGGTGGCAATCGGACGTTCTGCTGTCATCTGAAGGCCGAACCTTGGGGTCTGCTCGTCGCGAAGACGGTGGCGATTTCCTCGCAGCCCGACAAACTCGAGCCAGATGACCTCGCTTCCCGCAGGAGTGGCAGATGAGCTCTCTAGCCCGACAGAGGTCTCTGTCGTGGTTACCGCCGCAGCCTGCGCAGGGACGGGTCGTCGAAGTTCTCGGTCTGGTCCGCGGTGGGCGTGTCTCCCGAGTTCGGCACACGCCGTCGGCATCGCTGTCAGACTCGCAGGCGGACTGCCGGTGAACTGCAGGCTCCTTGCTGACCTGGGTCTGCCGCTGTCGAACCTCTCGCGTCGACTTGTCCGCGGCCTCTGCTGCGATAGCCTCGGCGTAGGCAACCGCATACGTCAGTTGGGTGCGGGCGAAAAGACGCTGTTGAAGGCGCTCGTCTCGAAGGCCGCACACCAAACGGTCGAGGAGGGCGTCTTCCAGATCTGTGAACTCACATGGCCTTGCCGCCTTCCGCAAGGCAGTGACGAACTCAGCGATGGACTCGGAAGGCCCTTGGCACCGCTTGTAAAAGGCGTGCCGGCACGCGATCCGAGACGGTTGTGGCGAGAAATGGCCTTTGAGCTTGGCCGTGATCTCAGCCCACGTTGCTGCACTCAGCTCAGTCGGAGCGACCAGGGACCGGGCGATGTCGAAGGCGGCCTTGCCGCACGAGCTCAGGAGCGTCGCCTTCTTTCTCGCCTCATCTGTTATCTGATTCGCCTGGAGGTGGAATTCGAACCGTGCCAGGTAAGAGTCCCAGTCCTCCGTCGCCGGGTCGAACGCTTCGAACGCCGGGTTGACGGCCATTGGGGCTGTTGGTGCTGCCACTTCTACTCGTGGAGCCTCAGCCGGCTCGGCCGGGTGTGTGTCCTCGTCTGCCGTTGCGATCTCGGTTCAGCGGGGCTGCCTACCCGCTCTAGCATCCCATCCTCGTCGCCAATTGTTAAGTATGAGACTCAACAACGAAGTAAGCTCAACAAGTGATTCAGCTTTATTCAACAGCAAACTCCAACTCAGGAACACACAACACAGACAGTGGAGCACAGCTCCTTTTTAAACTCTCCCGGCTGTCAAAGCCACACCCAGAATTAGTTAACGGACCAATGGCAGTGCAGAGTTAAGGTCCAATCACAACTGTTCCCGCTTTGCAACATTATCACACAGTGATTGGCTATTTACACTGGTTTCGCAGAAACCGACCAATACGAATGCGACAGCTTAGAATCCACATTCCAGAATCAAGCTTAACATAGGAAAGGATAGGCTTGATTCACCTTTCAATACACAACAAAGCCTGCCCTGTCCAGGACTTCATACCGTATCTTCAGTGATGAAGTTGCGCCATTGACCTATAACTAGCACCCATTCACCATTTTATCCTGCCTGTTACACTCCTACTAAAAAAGCGTAGAGAATATTGAAGTTTCTATTTCTTTCTGGACCACATAGGAACAAAATTTATTAGTTAGACATAGTCATGCGGTGACCTTAATGCTGTATCTACCATTTTCCAAGGAGGCTAATTTTTTGGGTGGGAATCTCCAGCAACTCATAGAACAACTCATACTTCTAAGTCCCAGACTTTCTTTCTTTGTTCTGGCACATGGCATCAAAGGTATCAGCGTACACACACATCTTGGGATAAGGTCTAGAAAGACAATGGAGGGGAAGAGCCTGCAGCCCTGGGAGGAGGCAATGAGTATGTATAGGAAATACACAAAGAATGAAAGAGTACAGGAGAATAAACATTAAATGAAAGGAACTGGGTCAAGGGTGTGAATCAACATGTGCCTTGCAGCTATTCGAAATATCCTTTTTTTTTTTTTTTTGGTGTAGTGCTTTTTTTTTAATAGGTTTATTTTTTTGAATTTTCTACATATTACACAATATCTTTTGTCTCCTTACTTTACTTAACTCAATAAGTTCCCCCTCCCTCCCTCTACCCCTTGTTTGTTGATCTTTTATTCACAGCCACGGGCACAAAGTCTGAATCTTCCACCGAATGTCCTGTCTTCCTTCCACTGTTATCCACTTTAGATAGATCTTCCACCTCGCTTTAATTTCTTCGGCTTTATCCTCCCATGTGGTCTTCTGGCGCAATTTCTCAATGATGTCTGACTGCACAAAATCAAACAAATAAGTGTGCCAGGTATCTATTGTCCATTTGCTCTTATCTTTCCAGCCCAGAGCTATCACTGCCTTGCCTGCTAACACCATAGCTTTGAGTATAGCCTGGGTTTCCTTATTGACTGCCTTATTTCCTAATATACCCATTAACATTAGTTTAAAGTCTACATTCAATGAAATTCTACATATTTTCTTTATAATTTGTATTATTTTTGACCAAAAGACTCTCACCTCTGGACATTCCCACCACATATGAGAGAACCAGCCCTTAAATTGTTTACAGTGCCAACACATAGAACTCGATCCCGGAAACATGTTTGCTATCTGCGCTGGTGTTTTATACCACTTTGTGAAAAATTTATGTTCCAATTCATTAAATTTAATAATTTTGGTTTCTTCTATTCCCTTCATTATTCTATTTGCATCGTTTTCCGATATCTGGCCTTCCTTACACCATGTTTTCTGTAAATAAAGTATTGCCCTATCTTTATTGGATAACATTTTCTTGTAAATATATCCTGCTAATCCTTGTTTAAATTTTTGCATCCTATTATGTATTTCTTCAATTGGTTCTTCTGTCCAAATATTTCCTTTTTCATTAACTTCCTTAATCATTCTATAAAGGCCTGTAATTTTTAACCAATATTGCTTGCCTATCTCCTCGATTAATTCCTGTGCTGGTTTTAGAGTGCCTCCTCTAAATAAGTCTCTTAGCCTATAATATCCCTTTGATCTCAGGAGTTTGCACCATTTATTTTCTTCTGTTTCGTTATAGAGGGACTTTAGTGGTGCCCATTTTAAGGTTCTTTTAAGCCATGAGGGCTGCCACTTGTTCCACACTGTTAGTGTTGAATACCTAGGTCCCTTAACTTGTATAAGATCTTTATTTGTCGTTTTGGAGAATACCCCAAAACTCCCTATGTTATTATTGATTTCGTTCTCAAAACTCACCCATTTTAGTCCCTCTCCGTCGCCTATCTCCAGTATCGATTTTATTTGGAAGGCTTCGTAATAGCTAATCAGGTCAGGGACTCCCCATCCCAACTCTGATCTGTGGCTATAAATTATCTTTCTCTGTATTCTGCATTTTTTACTACCGAAAATCCATTCCTTAATCACTCTGTTCCATTAGTCTAGTTTTTTGGTATACATTCCTAGCGGTATTGTCTGAAAGAGGTATATTAATCTTGGCAGCCAAAACATTTTAACACTTTTTATTCTAGTAGATATATTCATTATTTTATTTTTCCACTTTTTCATATCTTTTTCTATTTTCTTCCAGACCTTGTTATAATTGTTCTCTGCTATTTTATCGATATTCTTCTGTAGTACAATGCCTAAATATCTGAATTTTTTGGTGCCCATTCCAATATTAGTAATCCCATGTATTTGTTCCCTTTCCTCTTTAGTCACATTAAGGTACATAATTTCTGATTTAGCCATGTTCACCTTCAGTCCTGAACATTTTTCGAAGTCCTCTAATATAACTTTTATTTCTTTTACTGCCTCTTTGGGGTTTGTCATAGCGATTATAATGTCGTCGGCAAATAAATTGATTTTCATTTCTTCCTTCTTTACCCTGTATCCTTCCACCCTTGCAGAATTTCTTATTCTTTCAGCTAGCTGTTCTATTGCTAGTATAAATAGAAGGGGCGAGAGCGGGCATCCTTGCCGGACTCCTCTTTGAATCTTGAGGGGTTGTGAGTGTTCTTCATTAACTCTCACCACTGCTGTCCCTTCTCTGTACATTTCTTGGATCGCTTTTATATATGGCTCCCCCATCTCGTATTTAGTCATTACCTGCCACAGAAAATCCTGGGAGAGTGTATCGAATGCTTTGTAGACATCTAATTTCAAGAGGCCTAGCTTTTTTTGTGGCCATGTTGTAATACATTTATAATATTCCTTATGGGGTGGGCTATATTCCTGTCTTTTACAAATCCATATTGGTCCTCCTTTATTATGCTAGGTATGATCTTCTTTAATCTATTTGCCAGTATTTTTGCAAAGATTTTATAATCCTGATTTAGTAAACTAATAGGTCTATATGAGCCCACTTCCTCTGGGTCTTTATGTGGCTTAGGGATTACCACTATTTCTGATTGCCTCCACGAATCTGGGGCTTTTTTCCCTTTCAATATTCCATTAAATACCTCTTGGAGCTCTGGGGCCAATATGTCTACCATCTCCTTATAGAATTCACTTGTGAAACCATCTAGGCCTGGGGATTTGCCCTTTTTCAATTCTTTAATTACCACCTTTATCTCCTGTAGTGTTATTTCCTCCTTTAACATAATTTCATCATTTTCTTTGAGTGTTGTTCTTATATCTTCCTCATATATGACTATGTCCTTTTTTTTATACAGCTCCTTATAAAAGGTCTCGAAGGCTTTTACTATATCTTTTGAGTTGCCAGTTCTTTGGCCATTCACTTTTATATTTTCTATCTTTTGCCTTACCTTCCTGTTTTTCAAATAGTTAGCTAACCTTCTGGCCGAATTAATACTATTTCTATGGAAGTCATTTCTTACCATTGCTTCTCTCTTCCATAATGTAACTGAGTCCAACTCATCTAATTGTTTTTTAATTGTTGTTATCTGACTCTGTACTTTTAAATCATGATTGGTGATTTGTTCCTTTTGCAACCTCTCCAGTTCCTGAATTTTAGATTGTCTTTTTAGATAGCGTTCTCTTTTGATGTACTTTTCCTTATTTATGCAGTGTCCCCTTATCACCGCCTTCGCGGCATCCCACAGGGTATTAGTTGGGACAGTCCCTCTATTCTCCTCAAAATATAATCTTATCTGCTCCATCATATAGCTCCTATCTTCCTCTTTAGCCATTATTAAATTATTGTACCTCCAAGTTCTATTTTTTGGTTTTTGATTGCCTTCTATTTCTATAGTGATTGGTGCATGATCCGATATCCAGATTGGGTGCGTTGTAATTTTTTTTATAGTCAGGTTGCTGCTTTTTTCTACAATTATGTAATCTATGCATGATGGGGTTTTGTGCCGGCTGGATACATGGGTGGGTTTTGGCTGCTGTCCTATCAATTCATGTGCTTCCCTCAAGCCCCAATCTCCTATTTTAATTGCCTTATTTTTAGTCAGATCCATGTTCAAATCTCCTGTCATAATTAATTCTCCCTCTGCGAATTGCTTAGTTTTTTTAACTAGCCTGGCTAAAAATTTCTTTTGTCCTTTATTGGGTGCATATATATTTACCAATGTAAATTTCTTCCCCTCTAATCTGAATTTAGCCATCACATATCTCCCTTCCCTGTCTGTCCTTCTTTCTAGTACCTCTACTCTAAGTTTCTTATGAGTCATTATTGCCACTCCTCTGGCCTTGGTGTGGCTCCTAGCTTCCGCTAACATCATCCAGGTCGAGTCTTTTAGCAAAGGCTTGTTGTCATTTCTTTTCTTATGTGTTTCCTGTAAACACAGAACATCAGTTTTTTGCTCTCTTGCCAACTTGGCTATCCTATATCGTTTAATTTCTGATGTTAAACCATTGACATTCAGTGATAAAATTTTTATTGTTTTATCCATATCCCACATCAATTAAGGCTTTGACATCTCGTGGCTGTGAAAAATTTGAATGGTTAGTTAGTTTACCCTTCCCCTTCCCTTCCCCCCCGTGGTTGAGAGTAAAGGTGGAAAGAAAATCTCTTCCCCTCTCTCCACTGCATGGGGTGCACGCATCCCCCCTCCTCCTCCTTCTTGATACTGTAAAAAATGATAATACTATTAATAGTCATTAGCTCAATCAATAAAGGTATACTTCCCTTAATTGGTTATCGGGAGCTGGTCCTGAGGCGTTTCCTCCTCTCTCTGAAGTTCCTTCGTCGCCATCTTCAGGAACCCCCGATTCCGCTTCCATTTCTTGCTCTCCCATATCATCTGTGTTTATACCTAATTGTTTAAGTAGTTCCTTTGCCTCTGTGGTGTTCCTTGCCATCAGTCGCTTTCCTTCCCGAAATATAATTATCGAGGATGGATAGCCCCATGAAAATTTCACGTTCTTTGCATAAAGCTTTTGGGCAAAGGGGCGCATGAGGTTTTTTCCCTTAAGGTCTCTTGACAAAAGTCTTGTCTCACCCAGACTTTTCTTCCTCTAAAAGTCAGGTCTTTCCTCTTCTTTAGTGCTGTATATATTTGCTGTTGAATTTTCTCTCTGGCAAATTTAATTATTACATCTCTAGGGGCCCCGCCCCTCACATTCCTTTGTAGTCGATGCACTCTCTCAACATCCTCTGTTTTTATTTCTACTTCGTTTGTCTGCAGCCACTGTATCAGCGATTCCTCCAATTTATTTACAGAAATTTCTTCAGATATCCCTGATAAAATAAGGTTAGCTCTTCTGTTTCTGTCTGACAAGTCATTTATTTGGCGGTTCAGAGCGGTTATTTTTTGCTCATTAGCTTCAGCAAGCTCTTTGGCTGTTGTAGCTGTCTGCTTTATAGAAGCTATTTCTGTGCCTATTTTGCTAATTTCTCCACGTAGTGAGATTAACTCACTACTGATTTTCTCTTGAAAGGCAAGGACTGTATTTTGGAGTCCTGAAATTTGTTCAGATAGGTCCTTAATTGTCTTCACCATATCTGGTTCAAAGCTTTGGGAGCGGCCTTAAGAATCTCAAGGCTTTCCTTTCTAGCACAGCAGTAAATTAGTTTCTTACCACTCTGAAGTTGTTCTAGCCAGCTGCTTCCTGGTTATCAGCCTCTTATCTGGGTTTGCGTAGTATTTACAAACTTTGAGCTATAAATTCTTTAGTTCGAAGGAGGAGCTCGGAGGAAACACAGCCGGCTTGGTTTAACGCATGCGTGCAACCCGCTATTCGAAATATCCTGATCAAAAGACAAGTTTGAATGTAAGAACTGTAGTTTGAATATAAAAACATTAGAAGAGCCCTGCTGGATTGGACCAGTGGTCCTTCTAGTCCAGCATCCTGTCTCACACAGTGGCCAACCAGTTCCTCTGAACGGCCAACAACAGGGCATAGAGGCTGAGGCCTTCCCCTGATTTTGCCTCCTGGCTCTGGGATCCAGAGAAGAAGAAGAACAGTTGGTTTTATAGCCCAATTTTCTACTACCCAAAGAAGTCTCAAAGAGGCTTACAATCGCCTTCCCTTCCTCTCCCTACAACAGACACCCTGTGAGGTAGGTGGGGCTGAGAGAGCTCGGAGAGAACTGTGACTGACTCAAAGTCACCCAGCTGGCTACATGTGGAGGAGTGGGGAATCAAACCCGGTTCTCCAGATTAGAGTTTGCTGCTCTTAACTGCTTCGCCACATTGGCTCTCTATGCCACTATACCACACTGGTCCAGTGCCTCTGAATGTGGAGGTTCCTCTTAATCACCATGGCTAGTAGCCATTGATAGATTTATCCTCCATGAATCCATCTAATCCCCTTTTAAAGCTGTTTCTTCCTGTGGCCTTCTCTACATTCTCTGGCAGTGGATTCCACATTTGAATCATTCACTGTGTAAAGTAGTATTTCCTTTTGTCCGTCCTGAACCTACTGCCCACCAGCTTCATTCGATGCCCTTGAGTTCTAGTATTTTGGGGGAGGGAGAAAAAGTTCACTCATGCATAATTTTATAAATCTCTGTCATGGCCCCCTTAGTCTTCTCTTTTCTAAACTGAAAAGTCCCAGACACTTCAGTCTTTCTTCATAGGGAAGGTATTCGAGCCCCCTCATCATCTTGGTTGCCCTCCTCTGAACTTTTTCAAGCTATGCAATGTCCATTTGGTCGTGACCAGAAAGAGGAGTAAGGAGTTTTTATATAGGACTGGCAACTCTGACATAACAACATCTGGTCAGGATTGGTATGCGTTTTTTTTTTTTTTTTTGTAAAAGTGTGTATTATTGACCACTAAGGAAGGCCCTGGGGCCGAAATGCATATGGCCTTGTGTTGGTCATTTGACATGTTCATCAACTGTGTTTGGGTTATTATTACAGCTTATGAAAAGCTTGCTCTGACTCTTAACGCAACCTGATATTCAGGCCCTGTGTTTTTAATTTTTCTGTACACTACATAGATATTTATGTTGATAATATTTTATTGGTTGTAGCTTCACCCTTGTAGCATTTTCATCTCATTTCTAAAGCATGACTTATGCACATGTTTACCCAATCAATATGAGGGTAGTTAAAGTCTCCCATTATAATAACATTACCTGCTTTAGTCACCTCTCTTATTTCCTTCTCCATCTCAAGATCAATCTCAGGGTGGATGATAGTACACCCTCACTTTTAAGTAACCCTTAGGGACTAGTAGTCCCAACCATTTCGCTTCTGCTGGGGGGTTAATCCTCCTGATGTTTACTAACTTATTTGATTCTATGCCTTCTTTGGTGTACAAAACACCACCAACAGCCCATTCCTCCCTGTTCTGCCTCTAGAGCTCATATTCAGGAATGGCTGTATCCCCAAGATTTCTTCTTTCCACCATGTTTCTGAGATATTATATCTAAATTGTCATTGAACACCAAGCACTCCAGCTCCCCCATCTTAGCTCAGGGACTTCTAGCATTGTCATATAGACACCTATAATGTGTTTCCCTCTCCAAGAAACCCTCACCTCCCTCAGCCCCTTAGTTACCACGCATGGCCGTCAGCCACCATTGTGCCCTCATTCCCATCATGTTCTTAGCAATATTACCCTGAATTTTCTACACTCTATCTTCTCTGAAGATCAATGCATCCTACTTAAACTGTCCATAACTGCAGCAGAACAACAGGAGAATGGACTGGAGTTCTCAGGAGATATCTGCACGTGTAACTATCCTTGCATGAATGGAAACGCTAAAACTAATCCTTGCTGGCTGCTTGCATTAAGTGGAAATGATCAGAGAGAGGTTGTAGCTCAGTGGCAGAGAATCTGCTTGACATGCAGAAGGTCCCAGGTTCAATCTCTGGCATCTCCAGTTTAAAAGATCAGGTAATAGGTGTAAAACATCAACCTGAGAACCTGGAGAGACCCTCCCCATGTGAATAGATAAGACTGACCTTAATGGAACAAATGTTCTAATTCAGTAGAAGGCACTCATGTGTTCATGTGCACCGACATCTTGTATATATCACATCCTATCTTTTCTGTGTGCACACAAGACAGGGCTTATCTTGGGATACAATTTCAAAAGCAACTGAAAGAAAATCAGGCAACCTGTACATTCCATTGTTCCATATGTATATTGTAATGTCATTAAAATTATAAATGAAGCGCTTTGTTGATGCAACCGTTGTGCTACTGTCTGTACATACAGAACTGCACTAATATATTTTCATTTCCTCTCACGCATTGCTGGGTCCAAGTCAGTGGGTGGGGGGCTCATACGGGGCCACACCCCCGAATTCTATTTTGGTGTGAGGAAGTGAATCTTGGGCCCAGATACTCTCCACCCATGCATATAGAATACTTCGTGTAAACATATGCTTTCATTCACATCATCATCATATATATATTTCCTTTGCTCCATGTCCCCGGCAAATCGCTGCCTGTAAGTTTATGTTTTGCAGATGTTTTATTTTGAAATGTTGTTAACATAATGTAGGACATGTTTTTCTAGGATGTCTTTAACCGAAAGTACAAATGCTTTCTTGGTTTTTTAAAGAGCACAGGATGGGGTATTGCAGCATGCAGCAGCTGAAGAAGAGGGGACGGGATAAACATATGGAGTAGGGGTCCGTCAGTGGCTATTAGCCACAAGGTATAGATGGAGCACTAAGTCTGGGGCAGAACAAAGTCTGAGTCCAGTGGCACCTTTAAGACCAACAAAGTTTTGTTGGAGGTGTGAGTTTTCGTGTGCAGGCACGCTTTGTCAGACAACGAAATGGGATTACTGATCATAGTTGTATATATAGAGGGTGGCTTGTTAAATTAGCATGCAAAACAGTGAAGATGTTTTTTAACAGATAAAAAGAATGACAGCCTTGGTTTCTGGTTATCATCTGCTTGGGTTCAATTTGCAGGGGGACACACAACATAGGTAATAAATATGTCAGAACTGGACAATTGATGTACCCTAAATTGTGAGAATCCAGTCATTATATCCCATCCACCCCCCTTCTAGCATGGAGGCAAACTTTACAGCATCTTGTTTGGGGCAGTGATGCTCTGTATTCTTGATGCTTGGGAGCAGCAGTGGGAAGGCTTCTAGGGTTCTGGCCCCGCTGGTGGACCTCTTGATGGCACCTGGGTTTTGGCCGCCATGTGCCACAGAAGAGTGTTGGACTGGATGGGCCATTGGCCTGATCCAACATGGCTTCTCTTATGTTCTTATGTAAGATCTTTGGTGATTTGTAACTATGGGGATGGATCCTTTGACACTGGCCCTCAGTATGAGAATGGTGCTGAGAAATGCCAGAGCAGGGGTCCCCCAGCCTTTTGGAACCAATGGGCACCTTTGGAATTCTGACACAGCATGGTGGGCACAGCCTCAAAATGGCTGCCGCAGGAGGTGGAGCCAGACACAAAATGGCTGCTGCAGCTTCCCTTCAGTCCCACAGTGAAGATCCTTGTGCTGTCAAGGGAATGTTTCCAAAACTTTGCAGCCAACCAAATCAATCAATCAATCAATCAATTTTGTTATTACGGTTCATCACTGGCACATATCAATTTAAACGACTTATACCCAAATCATAAAGGTTTTAAAAAATAAACAATCAGTCAAGATACACCAAAAACATTAGTGTAGGGTTCCAAGAATCTAAAACACAACTAGACAGGATATGGCTTTCTTCAAGCGATAAAATGATACAAAAGTTCTATAAGTTCTTGCTAGAAGATTATATGAGTGATGAAGAGGTTACCACTACAATGGTATCATGGATGCAGGATCTGGGTCAGAACGTAGATATGAGGAAATGGGCAATTACGTGGAAATCTTTAAAATACATGAGAGCTACAAGCTATAACGAGAATATTTATAAAGTGTTCCATCGTTGCTATTGGTCCCCGGACCGATTAGCTAAATGCTCCCTTTCACTCTCCAGGAACTGCTGGAAGTGTAAAACAAATGTGGGTACCTTTTTCCATGTCTGGTGGCGGTGTGAAAAGGTTCACGCCTACTGGAAAATGATCCAAAAGATGATACTAGAAATTACCAACATTAGCCTTATTCTCTCTCCAGAAATATTTCTATTGAATATGCTTCCTGATGTCTATAAGCAAAAGGACAAATATATGCTAATCTATATTATTACAACCGCTAGAATCTTGTTCGCTAGATATTGGAAACAAGATGGTCTACCCACAAAAGAGGAGATAGCAATTAGACTACTTGAGATAGCAGAAATGGATAAGTTGAGTTTGATGCTTCAGGAGAAGGATGAAAATACTTTCATGGAACGATGGGCGTGTTTGTATAAATGGATAAGGAAGGTTTGGAAACAGTAGACTCAAATATATGTACAAGATGTGTATACAAGATGTGATAGTTGGTGGAAAATATGATAAATAAATTTAAAAATAAACAAATAAATAAACTGCTCTGGCACAAGCTTCTCCGACCAAAGGAAAAAATAAATAAATAAACAATAGCAAAATTTACATAAATGATTTAAAAATGTTGAAAACAAAACTCAAGATTGCCACATGAAACATAGACCATGGGGAATACTTGTTTCATGCATCAAATACCTTTTATAATTGTTCCTTGCAGATTCTGTGGGCTGCAGCCAATCAAATCTCCAATGGCCAATCAGAAGCCTTGCTGAGCAAAAGCCCCACCTGGCCCCACCCACTTTCTAAAATCCCTTGGTGGGCACCAGGAAAGATGTTGATGGGCATCATGGCACCCAGGGCCCCCACACTGGGGACTCTTGTGCTGGAGCAGATCCTTATGTGTCCAGAGTCAGTTCCAGGGTTTTTTTGGGGGGTCCTTAGGGTTGCCATTTCCCTGGTGGGGCCAGGGGATCCCGTGATTTGGGGGCCGCAGTCTGCAGTGGCTCGGCTGGCTGGTGGGGGAAGCCCCATCCCCAAGAAGCCCCCTCCTGGTGCTGCTGGCGCCAATGCAATGACGTCACCTGGGAGTGACTTCATCTCATTTCTGATGTTGGGGTGACACTCTAGGTTTTGGGCAAAACTCTATGGTTTGGGGCAAAACTCTATGGTTTTGAGGCCCCAAAACCCACAGAGTTTTGCCCAAAACCTAGAGCATCACCCCAATGTTGAAAACACAATGACAGCACTTTTGGGTGACGTCATCGTAGCGCACACACCAGAGGAACTCAAGGAAGGACCAGAAGCCCCCCTCCCCTGCCAGCAGCCAGCTAGGACCTGGCAACCTTAGGGGTCTCAGCAGACAGTGCTCAGATCCCCATCTCCTCCTTTGGCCACCACTAACCCCCCATTTATACCATTTTCCACAGCCCACCCTCCTGCATCCCTCACACCTGCCTGTGTGTCCTTCCTCTGCTGACTCACGAGCCTTCCCACTGCACACGCTCACAGCTGCCCACCGGCTCCTGCCCTAGTGCTGCTGGGCAACACGCCACTAGGAAGTGCTGCCACCATGGCCACCAAAAGTGCCACCACCACGTTCCGCCTGCACCATCCTCCCCAGGGGCACTTGGCAGTACATACAGCTGAGAGTGGGAGTGGCAGAGAGTTCATAGGATGAGGAAAAGGGGCACCGAGAGGTGGCGAGGCAGGTACACAGGTGGGGAGTTGGCAGTGGTGGGCCCTGCTTGGAGCCCTGGGCCCCAGGAGCTATTCCCCCTCCAGGTATGCAGTTGCCAGCCCTGTACGTGCCCGTCCATGGGCTGCATGAGCTTTTGCACATAAACAAATGTACGCATATTGAGGTAAATTAATATGGCACATTTAATACATACCAAGGCTATGTCTCGCTCCTTCACAAGGGGCACGCGCACCACATCGGTGAGCAAACTGGCCCAACAATTGCTCATCAAATTGGATTTTTTTGTAAAGGTAAGAAGAGACTCGGGTAGAATCCCAGACTGAACTCCTTTGTGCCAATTGTCTTCCTCCAGACGATCCCAGAATCATTTAGAGGCGACAAGTAAAGCTGAAATAAGATGCCCCAAAAGCTTTCACAGCTCAGTGTGGGTGTCAATATCTCCCTCATCCGTTGTCCCTCTTTGGATCCGTCTTTGAAGATCTTCAGATAGCCTTCAGGGGTTGGATCGCAGAAGCCACAATTCTTTTGCTTCCCGGATACTGATGGCCAGAGGTGGAGCTCCGAGGACATGAAATGGTGGCTGCAAAGACTTCTGGAGAGCACAAGGCTCTCTGTAACCCTCCCCTTCACCCACCTTTCCATTGCATACATAATTTGGCCTGATGGATGTGCACCTGACGCATCTGATAAAGTTAACTGACTCACGAGGCTGAAATATTTGGCCAAAATAAATTGTGTCTGTCGTTGAGGAGCCAGTGGAGTCCTGCTTTATATTGCTGCTGCAGGCTAACCAGATTACCCATCTGGTATTACCGAAAGGCAGCTTTAGCTGATAAAAACAGGGGCGGTAATAGGGTGTAGTCAGCTTAGGGCTAAGTTTGGGGAGATGGAATTCATCTCTCGTCACCCTCCCCTCGGCCCAACCCACATCCTAGAGGTGTTGTGTGGATAAAACAGGGAAGGTAGGGAACTGTATATGACACCATGAACTCCTTAGAGGAAGGGTGTGTGTTAAATAATGGGTTCCATGGATGAACAGACCCCAAGTGCAGTGATCTGCTCTACTTTAATAGTGATTTCAGCAAAGAGAAGGAAGACAAAATCCCAGGCAGAAGCCTGATTTTTAAGCATGCAAAAAAAACCACACCCCAAACACCCCCACTTCCAACAATAGGCTTATTTCCATGTTGTAGGATTGCAGGCTTTACCCGTGGCTATACAATACTAGATGCTTTATGAATAAAATGGAAGATATGCTGTCGAAGGCTTTCACAGCCAGAGTTCATTAGTTGCTGTAGATTTTCTGGGTTGTGTGGCCGTGGTCTTGGCATTGTAGGACCTGATGTTTCACCAGTAGCTGTGACTGGCATCCTCAGAGGTATAATACAGAAAGATGGAGTACTCTCTGTGTCCTGCTCGCCTTGACATACAGAGTACTCCATCTTTCTGTGTTATACCTCTGAGGATGCCAGTCACAGCTGCTGGCGAAACGTCAGGTTCTACAATGCCAAGACCACGGCCACACAACCCAGAAAATCTACAGCAACTAATAGGCTATTTACATTGCATTGTTTCTCTATTGGTCCATTCTAGGATCCTAGCCAACTATTGTTTTGTGGACGCAAGCTCAGCCCGACCCCAGGGCTAGTTTAGGGTTGACTAATCCTTAGAACACAACAGTGGGACAAAAATATATTAGGTGGTGATAGAGGAAAGGGCTGAAGTAGCAGCCAACTTAATGGTAATCCTGTAGGGTTTTCAAGACAAGAGACATTCAGAGATGGTTGGCCATTGCCTGTCTCTGCACAGCAACCCTAGACTTCCCTGGTAGTCTCCCATTCAAGTACTGGTCAGAGCAAACCCTGTTTACCTTCCAAGGTATGATGAGATCAGGGCTAGCCTGGGCCACCCAGGTCGGGGCTAAGGATGCCAGCTTCCAGGTGGGACCTGAGGACCCCCCAGAATTACAGGTCATCTCCAATCTACAGAGGTCAGATTGGAGGAAATGGCTGCTTTGGAGAGGGGACTCTGTGGCATTGTACCCCATGGAGGTCCCTGTCCTCCCCAGGATCCACCCCCAAATTTCCAGGAGTTTCCCAAACTGGATCTGGCAACCTAACCTCCAGCTCTTTGATGGCCCTGCGGCAAGAGACCTGGCAACTCTAGTCAGGGCATAAGTTAGACAGGGCACTGCAGTGTTGTAGGTTTAGTGAAATCTCCAGGACCCTATTTTTGAGATCTTCTTTCCAAGCTGAAGAAAGTGGGATGTTCCTGCACCAGCAATGCTAGAATTTGGGGAGGAGGGGAACACAATCAAGTTGATTCTGGATAGATGAAAGAAAGTCCTCCTTCGCCTACCACACGATTTATACGATGTGACAACAGCCAGTAGCTGACATGGGGGGGGGGAGACAATTGCATGGAGGAAAGAACGAGCTACCTCTCTTCTGCTTTCAGACACCCTGAATAATGCAATTTCAATCCATTGTGCAACTGGATTTTACGGTGTGGAACAGCAAAATTCGCTTGCAATGCAAGTGCATTGAAAGTGCATTATTCAGCATGTGCGGAAATGCGTGAAGTGGAAGCTCCGTGTCTGGTGGCAGTATACCATTTAGTTTTTGGGGAAGAGGAAGCGGATGAACTGCCCCCCCACAGAAACTCTGACTGTGCTATTGAAATTTTACCAAATCAAAAGTTACCCAAGGGGAAACTATACTCCATGAGCCCCTCGGAGAAGGTGGAGTTGAGAAAGTTTATCGACAAAAACTTAGAAAGGGGGTTTATATGACCCGCCTCCTCCCCGTTTGCTGCTCCTGTTCTTTTCCGGAAAAAAAAGGACGGGGGGCTGCGGCTGTGCACCCCGTATCTTACCCAGACCTAACACACTGACCTTGGAGGAGCCAAGCTGTTAGCTTCCTATCGCTTTCAAAAGAAACAGCTAGGCTGGGAAAATGGGGCGGCGAGAACTACATTAATTATCACTGTCTCCAGTTCCCGCCCGCGCGCTTAGCTTCCATTGGCGGAGGGGGGGGTCCCCATTCTCCCCCCTGATGGTATAACCGTTTGCTTCATGTAACCAAGTTATTCTTAACAATGCTTCTGTTCCAGTAACCTACTATTGCAGCTTAAAATAAATACAATTCTTGCTTCAGTTAACAAGGCCTGGTATTTTGCTGACTAAGTTAAGGACTCTGACAGCTAGTTGGTGACCAGCAGCCACAGAAGGGGGCTGTTCCCCCCTTAATCTCCTTCCCAGGGGGACCTGGGTCACATCCCCAGAAAGCACTTTCCTGGGTGCACCTTCTTTGGGTGGCCATCTCGACCTACTTACCAAACTTGGAGGACAGGTGAGGAGGGTCAGCCGGAGATCCTCTGCAAGTTTGGTGTCTTTAGCTTTCACAGGATCCATTCTATGACAGGTGGTCATTTTGACAGGTGGAGGTTCAAGAGTGTACTGAAGGGATCCCATGCAAGTTAGGGACATCAGAGTCTCAGGGGATATCCCCCGGATGCTCCTCTTCATGCCCACCAAGTTCTGCCCCATCCCTGTTGCTTTGAAGTTTGGAAACCATTGAGACTGAGTGGACACAGTCTGTCTGGAAATGTATCAGTTTGCGAACAGGCACAAACCACTGCGAACAGCTTGGAAGTTTGTGGAAAGGTTGTGCTGGTTGACCTGCCACAAACTTCACTGTGCGAACCACGAACCAGCCAAAATTCGTCGGGAACTTTCGTTCATGAGCCAGTTCATGTCCATCCCTAGTCACAGTTATATGTTGTGGGTTCTGTTAGTACAGTCCATTTGGGAATGCGGGGGGGGGGAGGGAATCCAGATTAGGAGACTATAAATTTGGAACTGTGTGAGGAAACATAAGAGAATTTGCTCGGGCGTTTCTCCTCCGTGGTACATCTCCTGGTAAGACATGAGGCACTCTTTCACCCAGCCGCGCCATGCCACAAGCAATGTCAATTTCGCCACTCCCAGTGCTTGACAGAGGTTGACACCCTTGGCATGGGAAATGACTCCACAATCTCTGAATCATCAGCCAGGAAGGGACACCCTTTCGGGCACATCTGAGATTGTACGGAAATGTCTCTAGTTATGAATGGGATGTCAGCACCCTTGCTAAAAATACATAGACTTTAGTTCCTCTTGCTAAACTGAACAGCTAAGTAGTTTCTGTGGTATTTTACCCTGTTTTTTGGGAGTGGGGAGGGCGGGAGTAGTTCTAGTGCTAATTAATATCTCTCCTACAAAGGAAGCAGAGATACCACAGAACCCCAAACACCAGTCAAGAAACAGGGAACATAACAATGTATTTTACTTTAAACGTGCCACTTGAGTATGCAAAATGATCCTTCTTCTCTAGGCTTCTTTAAGATACTTTTCGGTCCCTCTTCTGCTGAAATGTTTCTCTGATACCAAAACGAATGCACAAGCTCCTTTAAATGTGCTGTGTGCGCGCATGTGGTGGTTAAAGTGCCAGACTCGGATCTCTGAGACAGAGGTTCAAATCCCACGCTCTGCCAAGGAAATTGTCTGGGAGACCTGGGGCCGGTCACATTGTCTCAGCCTAACCTACCTTGCAGGGCTGTTGTGTGGATAAAATGGCAGAGGGAAGAATGATGTAAGCTGCTTTGGATCCTTACTGGGGAGAAAGTATGTAGTAATGTAGGAAATAAACGTAGTAAATAAATAAATAAAAGCCTCCCAACAAGAAAAAATGTTGTCGGTTTTGTCTGAACAATCCTGGAGACTAAGGGCCAATCTGCATTTAGCATTTGCTCAGTTGTTTTACCAAACCCGCATTGGAACAGAAAAAGATGCAGTTCAAAACCACATTCAAGTACCCCAGGCCAACACCGTACTGACTGCAGAGTCGCCCCTGAATGGCCATAAAACAGCCATAAATGTATGCAGACAGCCACCATTAAACCAGAGATCAGACGAAGTGAAAGCAGCATGCAGTCTGGACACTGCTATAAAATGCGACGCTCAATCAAAGTGAAAGTGGCATGCAATGTAGATGGGAATTTCTGTTCCAGTGTAGGTTTGGTAAGACAGCAGAGCAAATGCTAGATGCAGATCGGGCCTAATTCTAGCTGCCGCACTAAGTAAAGAGTCGATTCTTCATGGAATCCACTATTTGCTGTTCTGTTTCCAATGGGATCGCTTCCATTTTAGTCCCGTCTTTCCAGCATGTCGGAGGAACAATCCGATACCGGATAGATTGAGGTGGGCAGCTGTGTTGGTCTGAAGCAGTAGAATAAAGTTTGACTCCAGTGGCACCTTTAGGACCCAGAAAGTCGCCTTGGCTTGGATAGCCCAGGCAAGCCCGAGCTTGTCAGATCTCAGAAGCTAAGCAGGGCAGATTGTGGTTAGTACTTGGATGGGAGACTTCCTCAGAATACCAAATTGGGGGGACAGGGGCAGACTTCATTCAGCCACCTCTCTGAATATCCTCCAGGCCTCCAGTAGGGGTCAGGCACCAGAGGTCAATGTGACTTCCAGATGCAGACACACACACACAAAGATACCCCCCCCCCAAAAAAAAAAGACCAACAAAGTTTTATTCAAGGTGTGAGGTTTCATGTGCATGGTCACAAAAGCTCACACCTTGAATAAAACTTTGCTGGTCTTAAAGGTGCCACTGGACCCAAACAGATACTGCTTAGCCGCGCTCTGTACCTTCTAAGCATACCGCATCAGGGTGTTACCAAAGGAGACTTAACTGTCATGGCTGGAAAAAAATGTGGCTGATTTCCCACTACAGCTGCCTCAGTGTTGCGCCGCCGTTTGCCCCGATACTACTGGTCAATTTCACACCCGAAGCCGCAGGGCTGCATTTGACCCGCGGCTTCGCCCGATTTCCCCCGCAGTTTCGTAATCCTCAAAAAACAGGATCACGAAACTGCGGGGGAAATTGGGTGAAGCCGCGGGTCAAAATGCAGCCCCGCGGCTTCGGGTGTGAAATTGACCAGTAGTATCGGGGCAAACGGCGGCGCAACACCGAGGCAGCTGTAGTGGGAAATCAGCCTGTGTTTTCCCCTCTCCCCTCCACTTTTCGTTCTTTAACATCCAGCCTGAATAAGAATTCTGGAGAACTCAAAAGTCTGCACAGTGTTATCGTGTTACTTTGGTTGGTCGTTATAAAATGTATTGTGTAGTGTTTTGCTATGGACCAGTCAGAGTCTGACATCCTGTTGTTGTTTTTTTAATGTCTTCTGAACAGGGTTCTTCCAGACAGCCTGATCTGCCATTTGAGTGTGCGCACCTCTAATCGCAATGCGCAACACTAGTGCCTCACCAAACTGCACCGATCCCCCAACCGATTTCCACGCCACCCTCTACGCAGCCACCTACACCATCATCTTTGTTCCCGGACTCCTAGCCAACGGTCTCGCCCTGTGGGTTTTGTGCTGCTTCGTCAGCAAGAAGAGCAAAGCTGTCATTTTCATGATCAACTTGGCGGCCGCCGACTTAGCACACGTCTTCTCTTTGCCATTGCGCATGTACTACTACCTCAACCACATGTGGCCTTTCGGGAGCTTCCTCTGCCAGGTGTGCTTCTACCTCAAGTACCTCAACATGTACGCGAGCATCTTCTTCCTTACCTGTATCAGCATCCAGCGGTGCCTCTTCCTGCTCCACCCTTTCAAAGCCAAGGCCTGGAAGCGCAGGTACGATATCGCCATCAGCATCACCATATGGGCAGGGGTGGGGGCCGCTTGCCTGCCCCTCCCAATTCTCAGGAGTTCTGACATATCCAATGACACCAGAACCTGCTTTGCGGACCTTGGGATGAAGCAGGTGGCAGTGGGGGCCTCAGTCGCCATGGTGGTCGTGGCCGAATTTGCCGGGTTTGTGGTCCCCCTGGCGCTCATCCTTTACTGCACGTGGAAAATGAGACAGTCCCTACAGGAGCTCCGCACCCCTTTGCAGCCCACCAGTGAGAAGCGGAAAGCTTTGCGCATGATCCTGGCATGCGCAGCGGTGTTCTTCATATGCTTCACGCCCTACCATGTCAACTTCCCCATATTTATGATGGTGAAAAGGGAAGCCATCCGGGATTGTGCCGTGCGGCACAGAGCGCTGTACTTTCACCCCATTTCTTTGTGCCTGGCGAGTCTCAACTGCTGCTTGGATCCGATTCTCTATTACTTCACAACGTCAGAGTTCCAGGAAAGGCTGCTCTGTTGTCACAAAGCCGCCATCTTGAACCGCCTGACCAACCACGACAGCAGCAGCGCAGCCTCGTCAGGGGGGGAGAAGAGCGAAGAGGGTCAGAGGAATCAGAACATTTTAATGGCCTATTTTTGGACTCGGCGGCCACCCAGGTTTGAAAGAGACAGCATGGAGACTCCTCTGTCTTGTTAACTGAGGGCTGGCTCACCCGGGCTTGCTCTCACCGTTGTTTACGTGACACATAATAACTCTCAGCTCAGTGTGCGAACACCGAATGATACAGTGATGTGGACGTTTCTTACCTGTGGTGGCTCCCACAAGTCATCGTTTAATGCTACAAGCAGCCAGGGATGCACACAGACACATGAGCCACCCTTAAGAATGTGTTGAGAAACCAGTGCACCTCTTTCACCCTCTGTGGTTGATAAACCTGGGCTCTGCACAGCTGTTTGTTTAAAAGCATATCCTTTCCAGAATGGAAGCTTTGGTCTCCAGGGTGATGTTTTAAGGCTGTGTTGCAGTGCTCTGTTCTGCCACTAGATGTTGCTGTTGCATTGTTTGCTGGCTTTTTATGGGTCTGAAGGCTTCAGCCTTAAGCCTCACAAACCCAGCGGGGAGCAGACAGCACTAATGGCAGAACACGGAATTACATGGTGCTAGTCCTCATGCAACAGAGGCCCATCGGTAGTGCAAAGAGAATGGCATAAAACAGATGTCCCTTTTGTTGTTATGGATAGCTGAGTAGGAGAAACTTTTTCACTTTCTGTGTGGCAAAAGGACTGTAAGACAGAGGCTGTCCCCATGTCAAAGAAAACACTATAATTCCAGGCTGGTGTCAGCTGTCAGCGTGGCTGGGCTTCCACCAAGTGCCCAGTAAAAGTCCAACTGCTGAAAGGATACACTGGAACAATTTAGCATTTGGCAGCAGCGGGAACAGCCGAGCACACCAGAATTATGTGTTGTGTTGCTCCCTGTGAGTCACCCACCCATCAGGAAGGGCTTGTTAAGGCCAGGGCTGCCAGCTCTAGGTTGGGAAATACCTGGAGATTTTAGAGGTGGAGCCTGGGGAGGGCGGGGTTTAGGGAGGGACAGGGCTCTTTTGTAGCAGGAACTCCTCTGCATATTAGGCCACACACCCCTAGTGTAGCCAATCCTCCAAGAGCTTACAGAGAGCTCTTCTTACAGGGGCTCCTGTAAGCTCTTGGAGGATTGGCTACATTAGGGGCATGTTGCCTAATATACAAAGCAGTTCCTGCTACAAAAAGAGCCCTGGGCAGGGGCGGATGAAGGCTCCCTGGTGCCCTGAGCACTGACCAATCTTGCTGCCCCCCTCCTTTCCACACTGACCCAGCCCATTTTCGTTGTTGACCCGTCTGACCAGATACACAATGCAGGTTGCAGCAATACAAACATTTATTCATATGATAACACGATATACTGTACAAACTAAGCCCAGCTTTGGCTACATGAAGTTCTATAAAAATGCAATACAACATCTATTTTAATCTATTTTAACAAGTTAAATGTATCAAAGTTCCAATATTCCTGACCTGAAAGGCATTTTTTGAAATTTCATTTTTGCAAAATCACTGATAACATCCCCCCCCTTTTTTTTTTTACAAATCTACATTTTTTTTCCTTTTTAAACTTTCCCCAGCTTTGTGGTGCCCCCTTCGGCCCTGGTTCCCTAAGCACCTGCTTAGTCTGCTTAAGGGTTAATCTGCTTAATGGTTAATGATTAATCTGCTTAATGGTTAATCTGCCACTGCTGTGGAGGGACCTCAGCAGGGTATAAAACCATAGAGTCCAGCCTCCGCAGCGGCCATTTTCTCCAAGGGGACTGATCTTGGCCGTCTGGAGAGCAACTGTAATAGGAGGAGCTCTCCAGGCGCCACCTGGAGGTTGGCAAATGTAGCTAAGGCCTCTGGGTCCCTCTTCTGCTCCCTGGGTGGAGGGGCATTGGAGGGAGGGAAGCCCTGTTTCTCGGCACTGCTGATTCCCACTAGGGCTAAAAGCAATGTGTGACAGAGAGTCAACACAGGGGGGGAGCGGTGACTGGAGGGGGCGGGGAAGAGAAGGGAGCTGCTATGGAGAGAGGCGCATGCACACTAAGGGTCCACTCTGACCACTCCAAACCGTGGAAGGAACTTTTCTTCTTTTTCTTCTGGTTTTTACCTGTGAGAGTATTTGTGCCCACGGACACATCAGATCTTGGAAACCAAGCGGGGTCGGCCCTGGTTAGTACTCGGATGGGAGACGAGCCAGGAAGTCCAGGGTCACTACCAGTGTTCCCTCTAAGCTGAGTCAGTGTGAGCTAGCTTACAGTGTTTTAGCCTCCGGAGCAAACGCATTCATGCAGCAGCTCAAATCGCTCGCTCACAACTTTAATGCCGGCAGCTCACAAAAAGTTGAATTTTTTGCTCACAAGACTCCATAACTTAGAGGGAGCACTGGTCACTATGCAGAGGCAGGCCATGGAAACCGCCTCTGAATGTCCCTTGCCTTGAAAACCCCATGCAGTTTCCACAAGTCGCCTGTGACTTGATCGCACTTTCCACACGCACAGGGGTGGGAGGGCAGGGAGAAGGAGGCATTCCCCACATCGCGCCTTAGCTTTGTTTTTGTTAGTCTTCCTTGCGTTCTGCGCTACTTTCGGCCTGACCCCGACGGCTTACTGTCCTCCTTTTTCTAATTAAACTTATTTTATGTGCGTTAATTTTCTTAAAACGTGCAGAAGTATGGTTGCAGAGAGATGTACATCCCTCTTTTCATCCCACGCAGTGAAAGAACCTTGTTTATAAGCCAGAAGACATTTTGGATCGTCTTTGTCATCTGTATCTTGTTGTCGTTTCCCCCTCCCATGCCGGTTTTCTTTAGAGCATCGGACGCCTCCTTCCTCCTCCCCAGAAGTCCTTGGGTCACATATCCCAGAGGCAAGGCCCAGAGGGCAGTCCAAGAGTCAGGGAGCAAAGTCCCAAAGGCTAAGCCAGTTGAGCAGCTGTTAGGATTACCAGCAGAACTGCAGTGCAGACAAGTTGATCCCATCCAGCGAAACAGCTTTCACCATATACTGCCACCCAGCACGGCCCCATCGGCAGGCTGGCACTAGCAACTGCTGGGCGTCGTGGTGTGTGGCTGGGGAGCCTCTCTTCTGTCCACAGCTCTCCCCCCCTCTCCTTCTGGCTACTGGAGACTGTTCCCTGTTGGATGGATGACTTCCTTTCCCGACGATAAGAGCTTCCCTCCCGGAAGCAGGCCCCCGGCCATAACAAACGGGGCAGACCAGATGGCCTTCCTCAGAGCGAGCGTCACCGCTTCCAGGCCAAAAGGGACATGTTTGAAACAGACCTATTCTCATACCAAGGCTCGGTGGGCGAGCCCCACACCCTCCACTGTTACACATTGCATAAGAAGGATCTTCCCCTCCCCGCCCGCTGAACGCCAAGCTCATTTCATCCGCAGTAGCCTGTCCTGAATTGTTTTATAAAATGAGAAGGGATTTGTTCTTAGGGATGAAGATATGCTGGCAAAACATAATGGTCCGAGAACATGTTGTCAGCACAGTTCAAAGTATACGGCAGCGGTGGCGGTGTGTGGAACGGGAAGGCGTGCACTGCACAGCGCCCCAGGGTCCATGCACAAGCCTGGACATGGATAGGCAGCACTAGAGCCAAGAGGCAGCTTTTTCCCACTTAGAAAACCAGGGTGGTTAGCATGCTGGACTAAGACCAGGGACTAGGGTTGCCAGCTATGGGTGGGAAATTCCTGCAGGCTTTGGGGGTGGAGTCTGGGGAGGGCGGGGTTTGGGGAAGGGAGGAACGTCAACGGGGTACAATGCCATAGAGACCACCTGCCAGTTTGAGAGCTGGTTTGGTGTAGTGGTTAGGAGCATGGACTCTAATCTAGGAGAATCGGTTTTGATTCCCCACTCCTCCTCCACATGCAGCTGCTGGTGTGACCTTGGGTCAGTCACAACTTTTCTCAGAGCTGTCCTCTCATGAGCAGTTCTCCAAAGAGCTCTCTCAGCCCCATCTATCTTATAAGGTGTCTGTCATGAGGAGAGGAAGGGAAAGGAGATTGTAAGCCACTCTGAGACTCCTTCGGGTAGTGAAGGGCGGGGTATAAATCCAATCTCTTTTCTTCTTCATCTGCCAAAACAGCCATTTTCTCCAGAGGAACTGTTCTTAGTCTCCTGGAAATCAGTTGTAATAGTGGTGGATCTCCAGACACCTCCTGGAGGTTGGCAAGTCTGGCAACCCTACCGGGGATACCTGGCTTCAAATACCCACTCAGCATGTCAAGAAGAAAGTTTTAGGCTAGATTTCCCCCCCACACACACTGATGTGCTGGTTTGAGATGTTCTGGTAAGAGCCAGTGTTCTGTAGAGGTCAGAGGGTCGAACCCAGATCTGGGAGACCCAAGTTCGAATCTTCACTCTGTCTGTGGGAGCTTACTGGGTGACCTTGCTCTCGTCACCTACTCCATCCTAACCTACCTCCCCATTTTGTGAGGATAACATGGAAGAGAAGAGAACAATGTAAGCTGCTTTGAGTACCCATTGGGGAGGAAGAGGGGGGTAAAAATGTAGTCAATCACAATATTTAACATAGCAGCTCATTCAAGTTAAATCCATCACAACACCTGAAAAGCTACAGCCCAATAACATGGATGTCATTTGAAGGTTATGACTGTTTCGGCTGTCGATCTATGGGAAACAGGTGCAAACGTCAATGCACAAAAAGATATTTCAGCCCTTGGAAACTACACATTTGCTACACATCCTGACTCTCTTGTTTTGTTTTGATTTCCATTCTCTTTGGGATAACAACACAAATGCAACATCATTAATAGCATGACGATATACTCAGCATTCAGCGAGTCTTATTGAAATTTGATACCCCATAACCAGAATACACTTAGGAAGGGGGGGAAATGGAATTTGGGAAATTGATATTCATGGGAAAACACAAAAATCATTATCTAAAATGTATTGCATCTCGTTGGCTGCGGAAAGCCAGTTGCAGGAGACATGCATGTCTAAATGGAAGAGACGTCTACAAGAAAATATTTCCACACGAGGACTCTTTAAGGAAGGTTCCCAATTTTCTATACCACTAAATATTAGAGAAAACAACTGGGAAATTGCATCATGGTGGTATCTGGCAACCTGCCCGCTGTGTCAAATCTATATTGCAGCAGATGTTGGCTTTGCTTAGTGGAGAAAGGAAATTTTAATCATATGTGGTGGTTTGGTGGAAGTTCAACAGACTTTTAGAAAATGTGGATATTGCTCACGAGATCTTCAAAATACAGTTAATCCCAGACCTTGCAATGTGCTTCTTTAACTTTGTCAAAAGTATACCTGAACCCAGCCCCCCCCCCCTTCCCGGTACATGTTCACTTAAGCAAGATCAAAAAGTAAGGGGAAATGGAAAGTTTATCAGCAGTTAAAATATAGGGGATTGGGATTCCACCACCTCTGAAATTTTCCAGGGTGATGATGGAAGGACAACGCTTGGAGGGCATCACACACATGCCCAACCAAAACAAGCCCCCTCCACCCCCCGACCAATGCTGCAGGCTTGAGAGTCAGGATGGAACAAGCGTAGGCAAACCCCAGACGGAAATAGCGCTGATTGCCTTGGACTGGCATAGTCATGACAGTGTTGAAACTGAACCACGGGGACCTAGGTCCAAACCCTCACTCAGCCTAAGGCTGCCCGCTCTGGGTTGGGAAATTCCTGGGGATTTGGTAGGGGTGGAACCTGGGATGGCAGGTTTTGGGGAGAGGAGGGACTTCAGCAGGGTATAACTGCATACAGGCTATTTTCTAAAGCAGCTGTATCCTCCAGGGGAGCTAATCCCTTTAGCCTGGCGGTCATTTTTGGTTTTGGGAGATCTCCAGGCCACCGTCTGGAGGTTGGCAACCCTAGCTATGAAACTCATGGGCTGACTTGTAGCCACGGTAATGGAATCCGTTAATAAAAGTGGAGTCGGCTCGTGCCAAGTCTGGGTCTACCGTCTGCCCTTTTCATTTCAAGAGACTCAGAATTAGGTTAGCTGTTGGATTTGTAACAAGAGAGTTCCGATCAGGGACACTCAAACCCGGCTGCTCTCTTCATCCTCCTCTGGCTTGTTTTTGATCTCCGGACTGAAGCGAAGCGTTGCGTCTTCAAAACGATGTCAGGAAATGGTTCTTAGAACAACCTGATGCAGCCTTTTGTCACTGGAGCAGCTTCAAGTTAAGCAAACGCCTTCTAAAGTACACTTACTTATTTATGCACTTCGTTTGCCATTTTTTTTCGGTGCCAGGTCAAGACAGCCCTCTTTGAAGAATAATCCGGGAGAACGGGCTTTGATTCCCTACTCCTCCACTTGCAGCTGCTGAGTGACCTTGGACCAGCCACACAGGCACGTGCATGCAAAAATACAAAAAAATAAATAGATTTTGGTGATGTGTTCATTTAGGGTAGTGGTTCTCAGATCAGCGAGGGGGCACTGTTGGGGACATTCCACTGATAGCGACCTTAACTTAGGGTTGCCTGGTCTCCTGGGCTCAGTTGGGCTTTTTTGCCCTCAAAACCACAGAGTTTGCCCAAAACCATAGAGTTTGCCCAAAACCAAGAGCATCTTCCCTGACATTGGAAACGTGATGCTGCTGCTTCCGGGTGATGTCATTGTGCTGGTGCTGGTGCTGTGGGAGACGGCTTTTCAGGGGTGATGCTTCCCCCATCAGCCAGCTGGCCGGTGGTGGACTGGGCCCCCCGAAATCAGAGGAAACCCCACCATGACCAGAGGAATGGCAATCCTACTTTGACTGGTGGGGGGAAGGGGACCCCTTACTCCAGGATCCTCTTCCTCCCGGGACTTCACAAGCCCCTCATCTCCTCTAACACCCAACCGCCCTGTTGGAAATGCTCATTCTTATCAAGCTGAGCCTCCCTTTCAACTGCCTTGAAAAGTCTCTCAGCAGCAGTACTGCAAGAAGACTGGCACCGCTAGGTTTGCTAGCTCTAGCCCGGGAAATTCTTGGAGATTTAAGGGTTGGAGCCTGGGGGGTCCCCTCAGCGGGGCATGGTGCCATAGAGTCCAACCTCTAAAGCAGCCATTTTCACCAGGGGCACTGATCTCTGAAGATCAGTTCTAATTCTGGGAGGTCTCCAGCCCTGCCTGGAGGTTGGCAACCCTCTCTTTGCAGCAGCATTTGGCTCAAGGGCCGGGGCACTGAGGAGTCTGCCGGCTCAAGTACTCTGCCCCAGGTCATTCTGGGATATCTCTTTTTAAAGCGCTTCCTCAAGCTGGAGGGAAATATCCCCCCCCCCGCTAGTGGAGGACCTGCAGTCTCCAACTCAGTGTGCATAGTTAATGATTTATACCCACTTAGGAAGGAATAAGACCAGGCCTTTGTCATTTTAATGAGGAAAGCTGGTCAGGATAAACACCGCTGCCAGCCACGCCAAGATGCTAAAAGCTGTGGCTTCTTCGGCCTTGAGATTCTAAGAGAAACATATTAAAAAAACCAGCAGATGTAAACCACAGGGAACAAGCAGGAGCCACTACGTTACATGCCACGAGTCTTGCAAAGCCTGCCCCAGCTATGAGGAGGTTGACTTCCTCTGCCTAGGGCTGCCAGCTCCAGGTTGGGAAATACAGGGAGATATTGGGGGGTGGAGCCTGAGGAGGGCGGGCCTTGGGAAGGGGAAGGGAGGGGCTTCAATAGGGTATCATGCCACAGAGTCCACCTTCCAAAGCAGCTGTTTCCTCCAGGTGAACTGATCTCTGGAGATCAGCTGTTATCCCAGGAGATCTCCAGGGACCACCTGGAGGCTGGCAACCCTCCTTCTGCTGGGGTTTATTGTCAGTTTCTAATGCAGGGCCACTTCATGTTGCAGGGACTATGCTGTGCTTTTACAGCCAGCATTCAGTCTCAAGGTCTAATAAGACGTGATACAGGGAGCTCTCTCATCAGATCTTTGCAGCAGTTCTGGGAAGAAGAAGAAGAAGAAGAAGAAGAAGAAGAAGAAGAAGAAGAAGAAGAAGAAGAAGAAGAAGAAGAGGAGGAGGAGGAGGAGGAGGAGGAGGAGGAGGAGGAGGAGGAGGAGGAGGAGGAGGAGGAGAACATTGGATTTATAGTTGCTGTAGATTTTCCGGGTTGTGTGACCGTGGTCTTGGCATTGTAGGACCTGACATTTTGCCAGTAGCTGTGACTGGCATCCTCAGAGGTATAACACAGAAAGATAGAAGAAGAAGAAGAAAAGTTTCGATTTATACCACGCCCTTCACTGCCCAGAGGCGTCTCAGAGCGGCTTACAAACTCCTTTCCCTTCCCCTCCCCACAGCAGACACCCTGTGAGGTAGGTGGGGCTGAGAGAACTCTAACACAAACTGTCCTTGAGAGAACAGCTCTGACAGAGCTTGTGACTGACCCAAGGTCACATCAGCAGGTGCCAGTGGAGGAGTGGGGAATCAAACCTGGTTCTCCCAGATAAGAGTCTGCGCACTTAACCACTACACCAAACTGGCTCTCTGTGTCAAGGGTTGACAGATTTTCCTGTTTTGCACTCTGTAGCCCCAACAAGGGGAGATGCAGTGAGGTCTGTGGTTGGATCTTCTCAGCATTCATTCATTCATTCATTCATTCATTCATTCATTCATTCATTCATACCTTGCTTTCTCCCAGCTGGAGGCCCAAAGCAGTTTTATAACACCATTCTTTCCTCTTTTGTTTGATCATTACAACAACAAGCCTGTGAGGTAGGTTAGGCTGAGGGACAGTGACTGGCCCAAGCGTTTCCACGGCTGATTGGGGATTTGAAGCTGTGTCTCCCGGACCCCAGCCTGACAGTCTAACGACTACACCACACTGGCTAGCTTTTTAAAAGGGCAATAATCATTGTGCAGGTTTTCAAAGCTGATTGGGGCTACGGCACGCCCACGTTGCTTCATCACTTGAAACTGACCAGCCCTTGGCTGTCTTGCTGTTATTGATTTCAGACAGGCATCCTCTCTTTGCCCATCTCTCTCCCCCCCATTGCTTTCCAGAGCTAATAACACTGCAGATGTGCAGGTGACAGTTTTATAGAGAGTGACCATCAATGCTCTTGCAGTACAAATAATATTTTTTTTACATTTTTAGTTAAACGAACTCGTTTCACAAAACGCATCAAAAGTCTTCTCAAGAAAAACTGAAGCTTCACGTAAAACGTTTACCTAAATTGAAAACTCATGAAAAGTCTACTGGTTTCAACCGAATGCGATTAATAGCTGAAAACCAAACTGACTCAAAGTGATCCAAATTTCCTGTTTTGCACAGCTGCAAAGCATTGCTAAAGCACACTGAAAGTGCATTATCCAATGCGTGCAGAATTTTAGCTGGTTTCAGATGTGAGAAGCCGATCTCCCCAGGCCAGAACAAGTAAATAATGAGAGCCAACAAAGATTGCCCTATTCATCTACACCTGTCCCCTGCTGCCAAGCAATACATCAGTTTTGGATAGCTGATACTAAGGCAATATGGACCCATTGAACAGAACCCCGACTCTAATGGTGTGGTGACCACAAAGCAAGAACTAAAAGGGTGTTCACTCAAGGAGCTGCAGTTTACGTGGTTAAAAGAGTAATCTTAAGCCAAACTACACCTTCCTACACCTGAATTTAGCAGAGAGTAAGGAACTGAGACTTAGGACACATTCTGTGAAACAATGGACCCATTTTACACATAGCAAATACTCAGGGTTGCCCGTTCCCAGTTGAGAAATATCTGGGGATTTCAGGAGTGCAGCCTAGAGAGGGCAGGGTTTGGGAAGGGGAGAGGTCTCAGTGGGGTATAATGCCACAGAGTTCACCTTCCAGAGCAGATGTTTTCTCCAGGGGAAATGATCCCTGTCTCCTCGGGATCAGCTGCAATCCTAGGGGATCTCCAGTCACCACCTGGAGGCTGGCAACCCTAGAAATTCTGAGGCTGAAATCCTCCCGTTTGAAAGCCAGCCAATGAATCCAAGGGAACTGAACGAAGCACACAACTCGGGGGGGGGGGCAGTGAGCTGCAGGTGACGGATTGTGGGAACAACCGTTAAGCCAAGAAATCAAATATCAAAAACGAATTATCTGAAATTAAGCCATTTGTCCCTTGCCACATACTGTCTCTCCTCAGAAACACAACAGGCATTCATAGTGAGAGACAGGCATTCTCTCTCTCTCTCTCTCTCTCTCTCTCTCTCTCTCTCTCTCTCTCTCTCTCTCTCTCTCTCTCTCTTTTCTCCAGGTGGTTGTCCTGGAAAGAAGACATCATCCAGGCCCAAGGGAAGAGGAAAGCTACACCACACTATTATTGTACTGTTGGCTCCAGGGTATAGCAGCCATCTATAGATGAAGAAGAGGAGGAGGAAATTGGATTTATACCCCTCCCTTCACTACCCGAAGGAGTCTCACAGTGGCTTACAGTCTGCTTTCTCTCCCCCTCCCCACAACAGACACCCTGTGAGGTAGGTGGGGCTGAGGGAGCTCTTTTGAGGACTGCTTGGGAGAGAACAGCTCTGAGAGAACTTGTGACTGACCCAAGGTCACACCAGCAGCTGCATGTGGAGGACATGTGAACAAAACACCATGCAAGCACATTCTTCTCCATGTTGTAACAAAGCACTGTCCAGTAATTACCAGCCTTTGCACTGGTTTGCCTATGGCATGTGCTATACTGGAATTGAAAAGTGTTTAGTGAGGCCCACTTGATGAAAACGTTAGACATGGGCCTTTGAGGCTAGGTTTTAAAAACTTCATCGCTCAGCCTTAATCTAGACTCACTGTGTTATCTCGGCCGAGTTGCTACAGCTTTTTCTAACCTATCTCTCCGGGTTCTTTTGAGATATTTGTTTATTTGCTCCATTTGTTCAAAGTGGGAAAGGGGGCCCAGTTATACATGGCTGCTTTCACGCATGTTGGATAATGCACTTTCAGTGCAATTTAGCAATCGCTTGCAAGTGTATTTTCCCGTTTCACATAGGACAATCCACTAGCAAACGGTTGCTAAAGTGCATTATCTTATTTATTTATTTATTTATTTATTTATTTATTTATTTATGGATTTATATCCCGCCCTCCCCGAAGGCTCAGGGCGGCTGACAATAAGGCATAAATGCCAGATTTAAAACAGAGTAATACAGTATAAAACAGATAAAACCATACAACACAACATCGACATATAAAACCAAGATGGGGCAGATCTTAATCCCTGGCAGCAGACTAGTAGCCAGTTCCCTCTCCAATCAGGGTTGCCCAGCACCTGACGATGGCGATGGTGCAGGGGCGCAGGGTTATCAACGGTGGAATAGTGGCGGCGGCGGCTCCTACTCAAAGGCCTGGCAGAAGAGCTCCGTCTTGCAGGCCCTGCGGAACTGAGCAAGGTCAAGCAGGGCCCGGATCTCCTCCAGATCTCCTCCTTCCACCAGGTACCACCGAAAAAGCCCTGGCTCTCGTGGCAGCAAGTTTCACGTCCCTGGGGCCTGGAATTTCCAGGAGATGTCGACCCCCGGACCGAAGTGCCCTTGTGGGATTATCCAACGTGATAGATCATGACGGATGACCGTGTTAGTCTGTCGGTAGCAGAAGACAAGAGCAAGAGTCCGGGAGCGCTTCAAAGACTGACAAAATCTGTGGCAAGGGAAGAAGTGAGCCGTGACTCACAAAAGCGCCTCCCCTGCCATAAGTTTTGTTAGTCTTTAAGGTGCTGCTGGACTCTTGCAATTATCCAGTGGGTGCGAATGCAGCCTAGATGCACTCTCTCGCTCAGGGCCTACCCAAACCTGGAACCGGCCCTGCACCACAAGCTTCCATGGCTGAGTGGGGAAGGGGATTCGAACCTGGCTTTCTGCAGGTGCAGAGATACATGTTCAATAGGGCTGCCAACCTCCAAGTGGGAGTTGGAGATCTCCCACTCTCACGACTGATCTCCAGGCAACAGAGATGAGTCCCCCTGGAGAAAATGGCTGCTTTGGAGGCTGACCTCTCTGGCATTGTAGGTCCACTGCCGGCTCCACCCACTAGGCAAGCTAGGTGTTCGCCTAGGGCACCGGGCCTGCAGGGGCGCCATACGCCCCCCTGCCCCCCCTGCCGCCACCTCCCCACCACCGCTGCCAGCAAAGCGCCCCAGTGGGGCTCAGGAGGCGGTGGCGGCGGCAGAGCTTGCCCACCCTGCCCCCACCGGCGCTCCCCCTCCCCCCTCCCCTCTCCTCCAAGCCAGTGCTGGGAGGGAGGGAAGGGGCAGATGTTTGAACCCCCGACTCTTCCCTGGCTTGCCTCGGTGCCCCCGCAGCTGCGGAGCACCGAGGCAAGCCGGCGCTGGGAGGGAAGGGGCCAGGGTTTGAACCTCCGCCCCTTCCCTGGCTTTCCTGGGGGCCCCGCAGCGTTGGAGCACCCAGGAAAGCCAGCGCTCCGCCGTTCCCCCGGTCTCCAGGCCCCACCGGGAGGTTGGCATCCCCGGTGGGGTGGGCGCCCCAGGCTGTCCTGCCTAGGGTGCCCAGACACCTGGGGCCAGCCCTGTGTAGGTCCCTCCCCTCCCCAAACCCGGCCCTCTTCAGGTTCCACCCACAAAATCGCAAGGTATTTCCCAACCCAGAGCTGGCAACCCTAATGCTCATGAACTTTTTAAGGGCTCCATGCATGCCACACAAGGTCTGTTTTGGACCGTGGATTATTCAACGATTATGTCATCCTAGCTCTTTAAACCAAAGGACAAACATATTGTTTGTGTATAAGAGAAAGGAGGCTACCGTCTGGCCTGGCTACAGAGCCACCCGGGCAGAGTCATGGGGAGGCCTTGGGCAGTGATCACAGAATCATAGAGTTGGAAGGGACCTCCAGGAGCATCTAGTCCAACCCCCTGCACAATGCAGGAAATTCACAAATGCCTCCCCCCATGCCCCCAGGGACCCCTGTTCCATGCCCAGAAGATGACAAAAAAAAAAAACCCTCCAGGATCTCCAGCCAAACTGGCCTGGAGGAAAAATTGCTTCCCGACCCCAAAGTGGCGACCAGCATTTCCCTGGATGTGTAAGAAAGGGCCACGAGAACTAAGCACTGATGCAACCCTTCCTACCCTTCCTCTCATGATCTTCCTAAGTTCACAAAATCAGCCCTGCTGTCAGATGGCCACCTAGCTTCTGTTTGCAAACCTCCAAAGAAGGAGAGCCCACCAACCGCCCCAGGAAGCCTGTTCCACTGAGGAACCAATCTAACTGTCGGGAAGTTCTTCCTAACGTTTAGCCGAAAACTCTTCTGATTTAATTTCAATCCGTTGGTTCTGGCCTGACCTTCTGGGGCAACAGAAAACAACTCCGTACCATCCTCCTTGGTATGTGGTATTCCTAGGGTGACCCTGTTTTCATCGGTGCAGTGTTGGAAGGCATGCCATTACCAGTGATATGGATCTACTGATCACTGTGGTTTGCCAACCTGGGGCAATGTGAAATAACAAGTCCTATTATCTACTCCCACAAAGGCATCTCCCAATTATATAGCAAGACACCGGCCTATATATAGAAACACTGGCTTCCCACCTCTTTGGGTGAGCCATGGTCCTCGAAAGGTGGTGTGCCGAGGGACCGAGGCTCTCCTCTAAAACAATGGCCCCGTCCCATCATCAATCACAAGGTGTGCTGCTTCCTGGAAAAAGTTAATGCGCGATGTGCCAAGGAGCCGGTGCTTTTCAGAAGCGCTCTGACAGTTTTTACCACCAGTGCTTCTGCTCTCGGCCGCGCTTTAAAAGCTGCTGCGAGCGGTTGCAGTTTTGTTTTCTATATTAAGCTGGGAACGAGCAGTTGAACGTCTCTGCCGAGTGGCTGGTATCAAGAGCTGGCGGGGTTCGGCTGAGAAGCCAGGAGAAAAGTTGCAAAGGTAGGGGGGGAATCTTCCTTTTCATTCTCTAAAAGGTCCTTTTGTACCTAAATGCTTTTTTTGGGGGGGGGAGGTCCTCATCAGAAGATGCAGAGGAGTCTGATCTAGATATAAACTAACTTTCCCAGGAGGCTCACATTGTAAACATGGGATTAGAAGACAGGGTCCTTCCTCTCCCAAAGAAAATATGAGTCCTGCTTGGTTTTCAGTGAAAAAAAACAGGGGGGGGGAGTACCCAAACAAGACAGCATCAAGAGAGGGGAGAGGCAATGTTTTCTGTGTATCGGCAGGATGAATATTGGACAATACACCACAATGAGGAAAAGCTGCCAGAAGGGGATGGCAATTGTGGTTATTGTGATACCTTTTAATATATTTTTCGGCTTACTCCAGTATCTATAGATGCCCAGCCTTTAGAAAAGACAACACAAAATGTTAAATGTTGTCCCTTAAAAAGTAAAAAAAAAATGTCCAGAAACATGACTGAGCCACCATCTCACAGCCTCCTCATGTCGTCCGGTGTCTTTGTTTCCATTGCATTTTGACTGTAAGGAACGATGTACTAAAAGAGAACTGTGTAGGCGCCAGGCCTTTTTCTTTTGGTATGCCCTTTGGGCTGATTTCAGTACGGAGGCTACCAGTGAGAACCAGATACCCATGATGCTATCCTACGTGGTGGTCATGATGTTTAGAAGACTCTTACCCCAGACACTGGTCCTAAGATGAGCTACGTCTCCTCACGAGCTTCAGAGATCACCATAGATGAGCAGAGCTTATCTGGAGATACTGTACACAATTAGGACAATAAACTATGGAGGGGGAAGCTTTTAAATGTGACACTTGCCATGTGGAACACTGCCACAGAGATGCCATGTGTTAGCCTTCACGCGCGTGTGTATTCACAGGGCTAAATGTTTTAATGGGTCCCTTTTATTGAGGCATAAAAGAACTAGAATCATAGAGTTGGAAGGGACCTCCTGGGTCATCTAGTCCAACCCCTTGTACAATGCAGGAAATTCACAAATTCTTCCCCCACCACACCTCCAGCGACCCTGCTCCATGCCCAGAAGTGTAATGCACTAGTGTAATTTTTTTTAAAAAAAGGAATCATTCAGCTCTTTCTTTTAATACCAGACTTGATTTGTGCCTGTTATCAGAGTAGCAGGGGGGGATAGAACAGGTCAGGAATTGAGCATTGAGAGATTCTACAGATATCCAGAAAATATTGTCCATCAACCTGCTTCTCCCAGATAAACACTAGGAAGAGCGTTGTACAAGAGTGCTACTTCCAAACGGCTCAAGTGGTGCTGGATATCTCCTTTAAGAAGAGAAGAGAATGGATTTATACCCTGCCCTTCACTACCCGAAGGAGTCTCAGAGTGGCTTACAATCTGCTTTCCCTCCCCCTCCCCACAGCAGACACCCTGTGAGGTAGGTGGGGCTGAAAGAGCTCTTTCGAGAACTGCCCTTTCAAGAACAGCTCTGACAGAACTATGGCTTGCCCAAGGTCATCCAGAAGCTGCAAGTGGAGGAGTGGGGAATCAAACCCGGTTCTCTCAGATTAGAATCTGCGCACTTAACCACTACACCAAACCGGCTCTCAGTTTGAACCGTACTCGAATCGTACTGAACTACTTGAACTGTAATCGCTGGGCTAGTAAAAGAAGCACCAAACTTCCTCTGAGCCAGCTTTTACAAACTGAGCCGAGGAGTCCCTAACAATATGATCGTATCCTGGGACTGGGGAAAGGGCTGGTGGTGGAATTAGGGCCAGAGGATAGATCTTGGTGGCAGGCACCCCACAAACCCAGTGCCCTCAGCCAGCCCTCCGCTGTACAGAACAGGAAAATTCATGGCTTCCTGCTCACTTAGTGCAGAACCCTTTCCGTTAAGGCAATTGTGCCTGGGCTACAGGACGAGATCCCTTAGCCTTGACCTGGACAGCCCAGGCTAGCGGGATCGTGTCAGATCTCAGAACCTAAGCAGGGCCGGCCGCAAAGGGAGACCGCAGAAGAAGTCCGGGGCTGTGATATAGAGGCAAGGAATGGCAAACCACCTCAGAACACCTCTTGACTTGAAAACCCTGTGGCCGGGATCCCCAGTCTTTATGAGCCTGTGGGCACATTTGGAATTCTGACGAGGCACGGTGGGCGCAGCAACAAAATGGATGCCACAGGAGGCGGAACCAGGCACAAAATGATCGCCACAGCTGAACTTCAGTCACACAGGGCAGATCTTTGTGCTGTGGTGGCAGCTGCTGCCAAGGCAACATTTTTTAAAAAACCTGCATGGCCAATCAAATCTCCAGCAGTCAGTCAGAAGTACCTGGCCCCACCCACTTCCTAAAAACAGTGGGAGGGCTCCATCCTGCCCGATGGGATCACTATGTTATCTTTGACTTGAGAACAAAAAACAAAATCTAGACCCCTGGGCTTTGGGACTGGGTGAGAAGCAAGCGATTTGCCTAGCCCTGGAACCAATGTTCCCTCTAAAGCAAGGGTGTCAAGCATGCAGCCTGGGGCTGGATCAGGCCCCCGGAGGGCTTCTGTCAGGCCCGCAGTGGAGCTGTCTGTCTTCGCTCCTTCTTCCAGTTCTGCTGCTGCTGCGTCATCGTAGGTTTGCAGCTTACAGATACACACCTGAACAGCATACTCAGGATTGCAACAGCACAGACATTTTGATGCAATAATTCAGAGCAAGGGATGCCAGTTATCAGACACTGTTAAATAAACAAAATATTTCAAGAATGCTCATGTTTTAAGCATGTTTTTATTTTAAGTAACAAAAGAACCCTTTGTGTTTATGTCCTTTATAAAGTTTATATCTCTGCTAGCTGGCATTACCTTTTATGACACACCTGGCCCGGCCCAGCAAGGTCTCATTTATGTCAGATCCGTCCCTCATAACAAATGAGTTCGACACCCCTGTTCTATGCTGTGGAGTCTTGTGAGCAAAAATTCTACTTTGTGAGCTACTGGCATTAAAGTTTTGGGCAAACAATTTGGCTACTGCATAAATCGGTTTGCTTTGGCACCATCCTTCCTGAGCAAAGACAACAATTTGTGAGCCAGAGGCTAAAAAACTGTGAGCTAGCTCACGCTGACTCAGCTTAGAGGGAACACTGCCTGGAACTCAGCAGACTCCATGTGGTACGGAAGGAGGAAATTTCCAACAGCTTATTCTCTCTCTCTCCCCTTCCCACAGTCTTCCATGCTCTGCCAACTTGTCAAGGAGTACCGAACGTGCTTTTTGGTGTGACCAATATTTCACAATATTATTTTACAAAGCTCTTGCCATGGCCCGTTCCCTTGGTCATTAAAAAAAATCTGGAGGATTGTCCTTAGAGTGATCTACCTCACCGTGGTGAGAACAAGCACAATATACAGCTATGGAAGCACATTCGGTACAAAAATAATAGCCAGTGATATCAATTGAAACATAACCTCCTGCAGACAATTGAGGAACTCCTGTAGTTGCGAAATGGTTTTCACATGCTAACTGAGGTTATTCTCTTAAGGCGGCTATTTGCCTGGCAAAGCTCCTGGACCTTCAACCGCCGTAAGGCAGCCGGAAATTCAACAGATGCAGTCTTCCATGTCCTTGCATCATTCTATCGGAGAACCTCCTCCTGTTGAATTTCTGTCTGTTCCACAATGGTTAAAGGCCACTCAGTTTTTCCTTCTTTACCCTACCGGGGACCTCACCTTCTTGGATTCACCTCTGTGAGTCTCATGAGATTCCATCGTGCAATATTAAGCAACTGCCGTTGGTGACTCATGGAATAAGCAGCTATAAATTCTGCATTGTTCTCTCTGGCTCTGATTTTTAAGGGCCAAACTGCTCCCATCTCTACCAAGCCCTGAATTGCAGATGTCAGTATCCATCTGGCAACACGACATTCAAAGGGCATGAATTACAGTAAAGCAGCTATCACACACAACAGCAAAATTTAACAACTGTCACATAGAATACAAGGGCAGCTGTGCTGGATCCAAGCAGCGGTCCAGCTAGTGCGGCATCTCACAGAGGGGGCAACCAGATGCCATTGAAGAGCCGACATAAGGCAGGCCTCCCCTAACAAAGAGCCAGTTTGGTCTAGTGGTTAGGAACGTGGACTCTAAACTGGGAGAACTGGGTTTGATCCCCCACTCCTCCACATGTAGGTGCTGGTGTGACCTTGCGTCAGTCACAAATTCTCTCAGAGCTGTTCTCTCAAGAGCAGTCCTCGAGAGAGCTCTCTCAGCCCCACCTACCTCACAGGGTGTCTGTTGTGTGAAGGGGGAAAGGAAAGGATATTGTAAGCCGCTCTGGGATTCCTTCAGATAGTGAAGGGTATAAATCCACTTTCTCTCTCTTCTTTATTTCATTCATACCCCCCCTTTCTCCCCAGTGGGGACAACCTCTGTCGCTTCCAGTCTTCAACAAGGTCAAATCATAGCAAGGACATTTGATGGCTGGAATCCATGGAGTTCACCTATTGAATGAATGACGGTGATTGCATCTGCCGTTTATAAGGGACACTAAAAGGTGGTTGAATTGTGGGTACATAGAACCTGAACTATCGATGGCATTACATGAATTAAATTGCTTGTATAATTTGTCATTTTCATCATTCTTCACGGCGTGTATATTTTGTTTGACAAGCTGTCCTGTGATCTCTCTACTTCTGTAACCCGCCTGGAGTTTGGCAACCCTGTGCCAGTGCCATTTGGAAAGGGGATCTTAGCCCCACCCTCCTACGGTTGCTCCAACCACAGCCACCCCACACTCTCACCATTAAAGGAGAGAAAAGTGGGCTTTTAATTTCTTCCTCTGGATTAAAGCATGAAAAATGGGAGCTGAATGGCTTGTTTGGATACTCCTGTTTCGTTGGGGGAGGTTAACACTAGCTCGCGGGGGTGGGGGGGAGACACCCATGCGGAAGCAGCCGCACACATTGACTACCGCCTTTGTAATACTCGATACCTATATCACCGAAAATAAGCTTCAAGAATGTGGAATCAAACAAAATTTTCCCCTCACATGCTTACTACAGCCCTTGCTGGATTTTCCATGGTCTCCTGGTCTAAAAGGCCCATATTTTATTTATAACTTCAAGAGGGGTTGTTTGAAATTTCCAGACTGGCAACTGTTAATATGATTTCCCGTTCTGATCGTGTAGAGCCATTCCATGAGACACAGGCCGGTTGCATTAAAGACGTAATGGGATATAATGCTTAGAGTGCTCAACCAAGGACAGTGAGACCTGGGTTCAAATCCCCCCCCAGTTGTGTAAATGCCTCTAAGGTCCAAACTTGATGTGATGGGGTCCTCGTGGACCCCAGAAGAAAGGCACCCCACCCCCATAGCAGCCGTTTCATAAGAACATAAGAAGAGTCCTGCTGGATCAGACCAGTGGTCTATCTAGTCCAGCATCCTGTCTCACACAGTGGCCAACCAGCTCCTCTGGAGCAGGGGTGTCGAACATAAGGCCTGGGGGAACAGATCTGGCCCATCCTGGGCTCTTATGCAGCCCGCAAGCAACTACTGCAAGGGAGGGAACAGGAGACGGCTTGGGGAGGGGAATGGATGGAGCCAGGACATTTTTTGTAGAAAAAGCCTAGCAGGATCTCATTAGCATAACAGGCCACACCCAACAGCAGAAACTTATTAGCATATTAGGCCACACCCTGACAGCACAGACTATTTGCATATTAGGCCACACCCCTATGTTACGAGAAGTGTGATCAACCAGCCATACCCACCTTTTGTTTCTTATTCTGTTTACCTTGTTTGTTGTCAAAACCCAGGGCTTTTTTTGTAGCAGGAACTCCTTTGCATGTTAGGCCACACACTCCTAATGTAGCCAATCCTAATGAGTTTCTGCTGTTGGGTGTGGCCTATTACGCTAATGAGTTCCTGCTGGGCGTGGCCAACTCGGGAGCCAGCCGGAACTCTGTTCCTGTGCGTTCCTGCCCAGAAATAGCCCTAGGCAGAGCCACTCTGATTGTGGCTTCAGCATGGCGGAACAACCTCGTTTGCTGCAGTCAAGCCGTGTGGAGTCGTGCTGCACCGTTGGCTCTCCGGTTCATGTGGATTTCCTTTGCACCCCCCCTCCCGGCCCATGAGGCCTTGCAGAGAGGATACACCAACTCAAAGCTTACCAGCCGCTGTCCTTTATACAGTTTATATCTCCAGTACCTGGCACTGCATTTTATGGCACACATGGCCTGGCCCGACAGAGTGACATCTATGTCAGATCCGGCCCTCGTAACGAATGAGTCCAACACTTCTGCTCTAGAGGGCCAACAACAGGACATGGAGGCCGAGACCTTCCCCTGATGTTGCCTTAGGGTTGTCAGGTCCCTTACCTTTTTCGGTGGGGGGAGGAGTTGGTTATGGTCCAAGCCAACCATAGAGTTTTCAGGCCGAAAGCTAGACCGCACCCCTGGCAATGTGCCCAGTGCAGTGATGTCACTTCCGGGTGACGTCATCGTGCCAGGCATGTTAGCCGGTTTTGGGCACTTTGGGGGCGGGGTTCCCCCTGCTGGCCAAATCTGGGCTGGCGGGTTGGGAGCCCTTTGAGCGGGCAAACCCCCACCTCCCGAGGGACCTGGCAGCCCTATGTTGCCTCCTGGCTCTGGGATTCAGAGGGTCACTGCCTCTGGATATGGAGGCTCCCTTTAGTCACCAGATTCTCTTTCATCATCACCATGACTAGTAGCCACTGATCGACCTATCCTATCCACCACGATTTTCAGCACTAGAAAAGCCCACGGGCAGGGGGCAAGAGAGCTGCACTGAAGCCTCATGGCATTTTTGAATGATTTTAAAGTGGGGGCAGTGTCCTCACGGTGGCCACAACAACCCTGTGAGGTAGGTTAGGTTGGGAGTATGTGACTGGCCCAAGGTCACCCAGAAAGTTCTTATGGCAGAGTGAGGATCCAGACCTGCGTCTCCCAGATCTAGCCTGACACCCCCTCTCTGCCACAGAAGTTTGTTGGGAATGAGATCCTCACAGGTTTGCCACGGTTGGAGACCTTCCAGGGGAATTCTTCCTTTGCCCACTGCGTCCTGAAAGGCTGGCGGGACAATAGGAGGAGGGATGGAGGCTTCCCAGACCCTTCCTTCCCCCTCGTTGCTCCCGGACATTGCCAGCCGCAGCTCAGCAACTCTAGGCCACTGTTGACAGAGGTGCACAGCTTAACAGTCTTCCAGTCCTTCTAGTCCCACAGCGTCTGGTTGAAGCTGGGAGCTTCCAGCCCCAAACCCTGGCAGGCAGGCAATGACCCTGCGCACTTCCCCAGAACATGTGAAAGGTTGCCAACTCCAGGCTGGGGAATTCCTGGCGATCTGGGGGTAGAACCTGGGGATGGCAGGGTCTGAGGAGGGGGAAGGAGTTCAGTGGAGATGTGACGCCAGAGAGCCCCTCCTCCAAAGCTGCCAATTTCTCCCGGGGGACCGATCTCTGTCATCCGGAGGTCAGTTCGGATTCCAGCTGAGTTCCCTCCCCTCCCCAAGCTCCACCCCCAAATCCCCAGGAACGTCCCAGCCTGCTGTTGGCAATCCGAAATTCTCCTGGGATTACGGTCAGTGCCCAGACCAGAGAGATCAGTTGCCCCGAAGCAGCCATTTTCTCCAGGGGAAATAATTGCCGTTGGCTAGAGATCGGTTGTAATTCTGCAAAACATCCAAGCGGCCCCTGGAGGCTGGCTAGGGTTGGCTGGTCTGGGTTGGTAAATACCTGGAGACTTTGCGGGTGGATCCAGGAGAGGGTGGGATTTGGCTTCAGTATGGTTCGATGCCATATTGTTCACCCTTCAAAGCAGCCATTTCCTCCAGAGGAGCCGATCTCTGTCAGCTGGGGATCAGTTGTAAAAGCGGGAGATCCCCGGGCGCCATCTGGAGGCTGGCAACCCTCAGGCTGGCAACCCTAGGAGAGGAAGAAGAAGAGAAGAGATTGGATTTATACCTCACCCTTCACTACCCAAAGGTGTCTCAGAGTGGCTTACAAACTCCTTCCCCTTCCCCTCCCCACAACAGACACCCTGTGAGGTAGGTGGGGCTGAGAGAGCTCTGACAGAAACGGCTCTTTTTCAAGAACAGCTCTTATCAGAACTACGGCTTGCCCAAGGTCATCCAGCCAGGTCAAGTGGAGGAGTGGGGAATCAAACCCGGTTCTCCCAGATTAGAGTCGATGCACTTAACCACTACACCAAACTGAGAGGAGGCTACACTGGGAAGACACACAGGTAGCATGTCATGGAGCCACATGTGACTCCTGAACCACTGAGTGAGGGTCACTGCTCTAACGATCACACCACACTTAAACTCTTGTGTGGCTTTAGTATTCACGGGAGAAGGAGGCACGAATGGGTTAAAGAACAGGAAGCAGAGTCAGGAATAAGCAGGGAGTATTCAGGATGCCGGGAAGTCAACAGTGGAGTTCCCCAAATGCTCTAAATCTGTGCTGTTTAAGATTTTTTAATGATCTGGAGTCAGGGGTCATCAATCTGCAGGGGACACATTATTTAAGATAGTGAAAATCCAAGCAGGCTGTGAATAGATCCAGAAGGTCTTCTCCAAAGTGGGTGAATGGGCAAGCAAATGATGGAAGGACACTGAATGGGTTGTAGCCAGAGCAGCAATTCCACAGATGCAAGGTCTTCTGCTAGAAGAATGAAACTTTTACAGCTCTCCCCTCTGGTAGTGGCCTGAAATGCCCCCTGAAATCCTGCTCTTGCTGGTGAAGAGACCTCCCCCGCAACGGGATTTCAGAGGACATTTAGTCTGCTAGGGGAGGGGGCAGCTGTGAACTTCATGCTTCAGGGGGCGAAGTCCTTGCGCCTGCAGAAATACTGCATTGGATCAATTCAATACATGTAAGTCCATTGTAGAAGGCAGGAACCACTATAGAGATGGACAGGGCTTTTTTTGTAGAAAAAACCTGGCAGGAACTCATTAGCATAACAGACCACACCCAACAGTAGGAACTCATTTGCATATTAGGCCACACTCCTGACAGCATTGCTCATTAGCATATTAGGCCACACACACCCTTGTCACCAGAAGCATGGTCTTCCAGCCACACCCACCTTTTGCTTCTTATACTCTTTACCTGGTTTGTTGTCAAAACCCAGGGCTCTTTTGGTAGCAGGAACTCCTTTGCATGTTAGGCCACACACCCCTAATTTGGCCAGTCCTCATGAGTTTCTGTTGTTGGGCATGGCCTGTTATGCTAATGAGTTCCTGCTGGGCGTGGCCAACTTGGGAGCCTGCCGGAATTCCATTCCTGTGTGTTCCTGCCCCAAAATAGCCCTGGAGATGGGCTGTAGTAGATGTTGGGGGGGGGGCTTGAAGCAGGTGAACAACTAGAAGCTGGCAACTGGAGGACCGTAGTTGACACATGGGGACGTAAGGGGAAAGAGAAACCTGAGCTTGGAAACAAACTAGTAGCTAAGGTTGCCAACTCCAGGTTGGGAAATTCTTGGCGATTTAGGAGCAATGCCAGGGAAGGGCATGGTCTGGGGAGGGACCTCAGGAGAGTAGAATGCCATCGTATAAAAGCATAAAAGCCAGGCTTCTGGTTGAGGACAGCGATGGGACAGCAGGTAGTCTGGTTTTCTCAGGGTTTCCCACCCTCTGCCTACCTTACCTGCCCTTTGGAGGCTTGGGGTAGTTCGATTTTTATTTAAATTACTCATCATCGTGGAATTGTTTTTATTTAGGATTCTGTGCTGCTTAACGTTGGCTGAATCTAACTCGGACGGTGTGTTTTTATTCTGTCGTAAGCTGCCCTGAGCCCTGCTTGCAGGGAAGGGCGGCCTAAAATTCTAAACAATAAATAAACAGAGCCCATCCCCCCCCTGAGGCCACCGTTTTCTCCGGGGCACAGAGCCCGGTCCTCGGGAGATCCGTCGTGATCCTGGGAGATCTCCTGGCTCTGCATGGTGGTTGTCAGCCCCACCAGTAGTCAAGGTAGCCCTTTTAAAATACTCAAGCTGCATTCCACTGGCCTGCCCCTCACAGTAAACAGCTTGTCACATTCCGATCCGATCCAGTTGCAGATGATGAATGGTGTGTGGGGGAAATCCAAACGTCAAAATGGCGTCTGAGGCTTCTCTAGGAGAGAGGCCTTGTGGTCACAGTGGATCCGCTCAGTGTGCTGTGACAGGGAGAAAAGGGCAGGTTCCATGTTCACGAGAGCCAGGAAAGGGCTGGAAAGAAATAGTCAGAACCATAACACTCTTGTGGCCACCTACAGTGGAGCTGGACTGGGAACACGACATGCAGTCGCCGGTCACCCCGTCTCAGAAAGGATATCGTTGAGCTGGACAAAGCGTAGGCACGGGCATCCAAAACGATCCTGTGGTTTTGGGGCACCTTCCCTCTGAGAAAAAAGAAATGGCTTGGAGGCTTTTTAGTTTAGAAACAAGAGAATGAGCCATGCTGGACATGCACAGAATGATGCATGGCATGGAGAGACGGGACAGAGAATTCCTCCCCTCCTCTTCAGAAGAATTCTAGCTCACCCTACAAGAGTCGAGGAGCAGTAAATGCCGGTTGCATGTCTCAGTACACTGCAGGATGAACATAAGGGACATGCCTGGTAAATGTTGTCCTGATGGTCATTAGTGTAAATGGCTTAGACAAATTCATTGGGGGTCTATTAGTTACTCTCCCCTTTGATAACAATGAAACTCTGTGTTCAGGGGTCAAGAATAACAATAAATAGCTCAGAAGGGGAGGGTTATGGGGGAGGACAACCGTCTCCATGCTCTCCTTGGGGTGGGGGTCATGCTTTGATGCACAATATATATATATATATATATATATATATATATATATATATATATAAAAGGTCTGACTGGAAAACTAGATTCCATTTTCCCTTTTTGTCCTAATTCTGAGCCCACCTTCCGAGCATTCGGCCATTAGTTCCTCGTTTGGACTTTGTTTCTGCTTAGCTTACTGTGTCCCGGGAGATGAAAGATTCCATATGCCGTTCTTCATAGGATTTAAGTTTAGGTAATGTGCCTCTATCCATCATGACTGTTTTGTTACTAATGGCACCGGACCATAAAACATTCTGTACTGTCAAGGAGACGATATGTCATGTATTGTGACTCCTGCAACGAAACAGAGCAAGAAATAAAGTGGCATTATGTTTATCTTTTATGAAATCTATTGATCAAAAGTATGGCAAAGCTTCATTCCTGGGTCAGGAAGACACACTCTTGCTTATGTATTCCATACCACTGTGTAGACTACCTGGGATTGCTTCAGGAGTTCACCCCTCCCACCCCCAAAAAATCAGAGAAAGTGAATATCTTGTTTGTCTGAATCCATCCAGGCCTGTGAATAATTTGTTATATTTTGATCTCGTTTTCCAGCTAAAATTGGTTTGCATAAAAAAGAGATAGGATTTATATCCTGCCTTTCACTTGGAGTCTCAGAGCAGTTTACAATCTCCTTTCCCTTCCTCTCCCCACAAGAGACACCCTGTGAGCTAGGTGGGACTGAGAGCTCTGAGAGAACTGTTCTTGAGAGAACAGCTCTGAGAGAACTGTGACTGATCCAAGCTGGTTTCATGTGGAGGAGTGGGGAATCAAACCCAGTTCTCCAGATTAGAGTCCACTGCTCTTAACCACTACATCAAAGTGGCACTTCATAGGAATAAAAAAAACCCAATACAAATACAGAAACAAAACAAATCCCCAATACATTGTGCATGGGATTGGACTAGATGACCCTGGAGATCCCTTCCAACTCTACGATTCTATCATTCTATGATAACTCAGGTTCAGTACCAGTATTCCTTTGGGTGTGGGCTAGGATTGCCAGCTCCGCGTTGGGGAATTCCTGGAGGTTTATGGGTTTATGAGCTTGGGGGCTGGGAACTGGAGCTCAGCTGGGTAGAATGCCATGGAATCCACTCTCCAAAGCAGCCATTTTCTCCGGGGGAACTGATGTTCCCCCTAAGCTATGGAGTCTTGCGAGCAAAGATTCTACTTTGTGGGCTACTGGCATTAAAGTTGTGAGTGAGCAATTTGGCTGCAGCCTAAATTAGTTTGCTCTGGAGCCATCCCTTCCTGAGCGGAGACAAAAACGTGTGAGCCGGAGGCTAAAAAAACGGTGAGCTAGCTCACACAAACTCAGCTTAGAGGGAACACTGAAACCAACCTGTGTGGACTGCCGATCCGTCGTCATTCTAGGAGATCTCCAGGCCCCACCTGGAGGTTGGCAGCACTGGGTGGACTCTCAGCTGAGATGGCACCAAAGGCAATGCGGGGTGCCTGGCAACTTCCTGTGTTATTTTTGACACCTTGAGATGGAAAATAGAGAGGTGGGGATTTTCAGCTTGAGTTGGTTTCAAATCTGACAGAGGGCTTCTGGCGAGGGCTGGTTTCAGATGGTATAAAAATGGACCATACACTTGGGTCTTCACAGCCGGCAGAGGTCTTGCCAATTCACTGCCACAGGAGGTGGTGGCAGCTACAAGCATAGACAGTTTCAAGAGGGAATTGGATAAAGGTATGGAGCAGAGGTCTATCAGTGGCTATTAGCCGCAGGGTATAGATGGGAACTCTCAGTCTGGGGCAGGTGATGCACTCTATTCTTGGTGCTGGAGGGGGCAGCAGTGGGAGGGCTTCTAGTGTCCTGGCCCCACTGCTGGACCTCCTGATGGCACCTGGTATATTTTGGCCACTGTGTGACACAGAGTGTTGGACTAGATGGGCCATTGGCCTGATTCAACATTGGCTTCTCTTACGTTCTTAACAAGGACACTAGAAAGGGAGGCTGGGAGGCAACATTCTGGAGTCTCCATTCACCCCTGGGACCCACAGAGCTGGGAAAGTCATGCCATTTTCCCCTTACAGTGTTTGGGTTGGATCTGAACGAAGTTCGGGTCCAGTGGCACCTTTAAGATCAAGAAAGTTTTATTCAAGGGATAAGCTTCCGTGTGTACGCACACTTCTTCAGAGACAGTGAAAGCGAAATTACCAGTCCATACATATCGGTAGAGGGTGAGCAGCAGATTGGCATGCAGCATAATGAAGAAGTTTAACAGATTCAAGGGCCAAGCGGGAAAAGCAAGCTTAATTTGTATGGTTACCATTTGCTTGGGTTTAATTCTGGGCGGGGGAGACATAGGGAAGGAAATAAATATGTCAAGATTGGAGACTGATGGGAAGATGAAGAAGAAGAGATTGGATTTATACCCCGCCCTTCACTTGGAGTCTCAGAGCAGCTTACAAACTCCTTTCTCTTCCCCTCCCCACTACAGACACCCTGTGAGGTAGGTGGGGCTGAGAGAGCTCTGACAGAAACTGCTCTTTCAGGAACAGCTGTGCCAGAGCTTGTGACTGACCCAAGGTCACATCAGCAGGTGCAAGTGGAGGAGTGGGGAATCAAACCCGGTTCTCCCAGATTAGAGTCCGCGCACTTAACCACTACACCAGACTGTATCCTTAATTGTGGGATGCTGAGAGTAATTAACTGAGACCAGTGTTCCCTCTAAGCTGAGTTAGTGTGAGCTAGCTCACAGTTATTTAGCCTCCGGCTCACACGTTTTTCTCTTAGCTCGGGAAGGAGGGCTCCAGAGCAAACTAATTTATGCAGTAGCCAAATCGCTGGCTCACAGCTTTAATGCCAGTTGCCCACAAAGTAGAATTCTTGCTCACAAGACTCCACAGCTTAGAGGGAGCATTGACTGAGACCCTGCCGTTGCACTCCGTCTGTCTCCTCTCAATACTGGAGGCAACTTTACAGCATCTTCTTCTCTGAAGTGGGGCAATTGGCCATGTAGAGTTGTATAGGCAGGGCTTTTTTTGTAGAAAAAGCCCAGCAGGAACTCATTAGCATAATAGGCCACACCCCCATTTACCAGTAGTGTGGTCATCCAGCCACACCCACCTTTTCCTTCTTATTCTGTTTACCTTGTTTGTTGTCAAAACCCAGGCCTTTTTTTGTAGCAGGAACTCCTTTGCATATTAGGCCACACACCCCTAATGTAGCCAATCCTAATGAGTTTCTGCTGTTGGGTGTGGCCTATTATGCTAATGAGTTTCTGCTGGGCGTGGCCAACTCAGGAGCCAGCCGGAACTCCGTTCCTGTGCGTTCCTGACCAAAAATAGCCCTGTGTATAGGGTTGGGTCTGGTCATGGTGAGAAGACCTCAGATGGAATCATTGTCTGGAGACTTGTGGTGGCCCGCCACCCACCAACCCCAAAGCACTGCCACAGTCACTTTACAAGAAGGTTAGACACAACGGTCATGCCAGGTCCAGGAGGCCCACAGAAGTGTTTTCCCCGAGGAAGTGTGTCTGTTCTGCTGATGAGCTACAGTTCCTTTGAGGTGCATCGAGCTGCATGCAGGGACCTGTGAGATGGAGCGGGGCGGGAGAGAACCAGGCTCCTTCCATTGTCCTTCTTGGCCAACTGTCAGCCGTCCCCTCCCCTTGGACTCCCCCCCGCGGCCAAATATTCTGCCAGCCGAGAAGGAGGAAAAGCGAGGGCCCATTTTCTGAGCAGCAGTCAGCCCTACATTTGCATATTGATTTGCTACCATTATCTTGTTAGATCTTCAAAGTGTGGTTTCATTCTTTTCCTGATGCAAGCCACCTTGTGAATTTTGCAAACAGACTGCAGAGAATGCTATTCTGAAGGTCATCATTATGAATCCGATAATAATAATTCTGTTGGCACCCAGTGAAAGCGAGCTGACTCAGCCCTGCTGGCTCTCCATGCATTTCATTGTGACACGGTTTATCCCACTTTTCAACCCAAAACTGGCTCCCATAGTGGCACAAAAATCTAATCCCAGTGACAGTGGGTTGGATCCTGAGGATCTCGTCCAGTGATGGCAATCCCTTCCACTAGCCTGAGCGCTCTCTGATAGGGTTGCCAACCTCCAGGTGGGGTCTTAAGGAGTCCTGGAATTACAACTGATCTCTACAGAGGTCAATCCCCCTGGAGAACATAAGAACATAAGAGAAGTCAATGTTGAATCAGGCCAATGGCCCATCTAGTCCAACACTGTCACACAGCGGCCAAAATATACCACGTGCCATCAGGAGGTCCAGCAGTGGGGCCAGGACACTAGAAGGCCTCCCACTGGAGAAAATGGAGGGTGGGCTGTATGGCATTATACCCCACTAAGGTCCCTCCCCTTCCCAGACTCTGGTCTCCTCAAGCTCTACCCCTTAACTCTCCAGAAATTTCCCAGACCAGAGTTGGGAACCCTAAACAGGATCTTGCATCAGAGGAAGTCTTCTTACTCCAGGGGGAAGTGCCACCATTAGCAGAACAGATCTGTGGGATCCAACCCAATAGCTGCTGACAGGGGTCTTTTCATAGAAAAAGACCTGCAGGAGCTCATTAGCATATGGTATGCTAATGAGCTACTAGGCTATTAGCATATGTCACGCCCTCTGACATCACCGGAAGTGATGTCAGAAGGGGAAGCAAAAGGGGGGGAGGCATCTTCAAAAGCCTCCCCTTCCCTTCCCCAGCTGGCCTGGGGGGGGGAGCGAAGGGGTTTAAAGGTTAAACCCCTTCTCACTGGAGTTGGGCCACAGAAGGAGGAAAGAGGGAAGGAAAGAGAGAGAGTAGAGAGAAGAGAAGAAGGAAGGAAAGAGGGAAAGAGAGAGAGAGAAAGGAAGAAGAAGAGAAATAGGGAAAGGAGGAAAAAAGAGAAGAGAAGAAGGTGGGAAAGAAAGAAAGAGAAAAGGAAAGGAGGAAAAGAGAGGAAGGAAGGAAGAGAAGGGAAAGAGAGAAAGGAAAGGAGGGAAAGAAAAGGAAAGGAGGGAAAGATAGCAAAGAGATGGAGGGAGGGAGGCTCTCCCACCCCACCCCCCATCAAGCCCCCGCCACCCCCACCCCTGCAGATCCCTTACTTACTGCTTTGGCGGGGGCCAGGGAAGACAGCGGCGGGGCTCTCCTGGCGTCGCCCGAGCCACAGCGCTCCTGCATGGGCCTGGGGGATGCTGCAGGGGATGCTGTTTCCGCGTCCCCCGGGCCTAGCGCTCCTGCGCGGTCTGGGGATGCTGTGGGGATGCTCTTTCCGCGTCCCCCAGGCCCAGCATTCCTGCACGGCCTGGGGACACTACGGGGATGCTCTTCCTGCGTCCCCCAGGCCCAGCGCTCCTGCGTGGCCCAGGGACACCGGCAGGGGGCGGGGCTTGCTGCCACTGCCATTGTTGTCTCTGTTGAGCTCCCGGAGTGGCGCTCCGGTGCGCTCCCCCCAAAAAAGACCCCTGACTGCTGGGAAATTGGCTTTGGTGGATACCAGATTTGGCGGATAAGAACATAAGAAAAGCACTACTGGACCAGACCAGCCACCTGTCTTGTCCAGCAAACTGTTTCACATTAGCCAACCAATTACCCTGGAGGGCCAACTAACAGGGCATAGAGGCCAAGGCCTTCTCCTGATGTTACCTTCTAGCACTGGTATTATTCAAAGGTTTGCTGCCTTTGCATAATGAGGCTGAGACTTGAGTACAAACATGAGAATTCCCCTTGGGGTATTATAAAGAACCACATCCAGACATATCAAACCAGGGGCCTTTGTTTGTTATGACAATGCTGACCCTAGGACTTCCTGGAATATGTTGTCCTGGTATAAAAGTATCTTATCAATTATCTGTGAAAAGGTCTGCTCTTGGATTCTGTAAAGAAGCCGTGTAACTTTGTGTTTGTCTCTACCATTGTAGGTGCACTATCATTATTTGTTGGAAAAAAACTAGTTGTGAAGGAGGCACGCACAATGGAACAGAAACCCCTCCTACCATTGCCAATCTAACACCGTGGATAATGCTTGCTTTGGTCAGCACCTCCTTCCTCATGTATCAGCTCGATGTATCTGGGCCTAGAGCCAACTCACCTTGGAAAGGCCACCAGTAACAAGAAGAACTCAGGGTTTCTAATCTCTGACACGGCTTCTTCCAAAATCTACCGGGATGCGGCGGTCAAAAAGAGTGAGGGAAAGCCGCTCTGAATAAACTGCTGAGGAGAACGGAAGGAAGTCCTTCCTAAATATAAATATATATGCTTTCTGAACAAGATTTAGAGGAACAAATGCTAACAAGTGCTCAAAGAAAGACTTTTGCCTCATTAAATTCATCTCCAAGGATACCTTGACTTGGCCGGGCTGTCGGTTCCATAAGATCTCAGGAGAATGCAAAAAGAGGCTGCAATCCCACTCGCACGTTCCCAAGATGCCGCCCTGCGTCCTTATTTCCCCTCTGTGAGATATCAGGGTAGCAGCATCTTTCGTCAATAACATTTCCATTGGTGTTGACCCGTTTTGGTACTCTATGAAAACTGACATGGCAACGAATGATGTCGACTGCAACGGAGAGAATGACTTTTCAAAGCGCTTCTATGCCATCACGTACACGATCATCTTGGTACCTGGACTGATAGGGAACATTTTAGCACTCTGGGTGTTTTATGGGTACATGAAAGAAACAAAACGGGCCGTCATTTTTATGATCAACCTCGCAATCGCAGATTTAGCTCAAGTTTTATCCTTGCCGCTAAGAATTTTCTATTACCTGTCGGAAAGTTGGCACTTTGGGAATGGGGTCTGCATGTTCTGCTTCTACCTGAAATATGTCAACATGTACGCCAGCATCTACTTCTTAGTATGCATCAGCGTCCGGCGTTTTTTGTTCATCATGTACCCCTTGAAGTTCAGCAACTGCGAGCGCATCTACGACGTGTATGTCAGCATTGCTGGGTGGGTTGTGGTCTGTATTGGTTGTTTGCCTTTCCCTCTTCTGCGACGTACATCTAATGAGACTCACAATGGCAGCAAATGCTTTGTGGACCTTCCGGTCAATGCTATCAGTGGTACTGTCAGCATCACCATGATGACTGTTGGCGAACTGGTTGGGTTTGTAACCCCTTTGCTGATCATCCTGTATTGTACGTGGAAGACTGCCTTGTCTCTCAGAGAAAAACATTCCCTTCCCCAAGACCTTGGAGAAAAAAAGAAAGCACTGAAGATGATCTTAACTTGTGCACTGGTCTTCCTGATTTGCTTCGCCCCTTACCACATCAGCTTCCCTTTAGACTTCTTTGTGAAAGCCAAAACCATCAGAGACTGTCATGCTCGAAAGGTGATTTTGATATTCCACACGATAGCCTTGTGTATCGCCAGTCTAAATTCTTGCCTCGACCCCGTCATTTATTACTTTACAACAGATGAGTTCCGAAGGAGACTTTCAAGACAAGACTTACAAGACAGCATCCAGCTCCATAATACATTCTATGGGAAAACCAATGGCCCCACACAGTGCAGTGACCCAGCATGAGTGTTGGAATGTCTGCAGTGTACTTTCTGAAATGGTCTAACATAATGCCACGGGCTCAAGTTTCTATCGATAAAGCAAGGATAACATTCCAGAGCCCTTGTTGATCTGTGGATTGGTTGCCTTTAATGCCTTGATTGGTTGACCCGGAATATAAATGCCAACTTTTGCTTGCACGGACCCCCTGATACTACTTAACACCAATGAAGCTGCCTTATACTGGATCAGACCCATTGGTCCGTTAAAGTCAGCATTGTCTACCCTGACTGCAGTGCTTCTCCAGGGTCTCAGGTGGAGGTCCTTCACGTCACCTACGGCTTAGTCCTTCTTAATTGAAGAAGCCAGGGATTGAAACTGGGACTTTCTGCATGCAAAGCAGAGTCTCTTCCACTGAACCACGGGGTCTCCCCAAGGGTATGAATATTCAAAAATTACATGATATTCCATTCTGGAATGTTAACATCAGGCTAACTGGTAGCATTGCTTATCCAAAAGTGACAGCAGGCCAGGGTATGTGCTCATTGTCCTTTCTTCAGGTGACAATTCCTGGAGTCATGTATATACTTGAAGCGTACCTAAGGCTCTCCAGGGATATGATGGTTGCATCTTAGACTGCAGTTCCCAAGATCACATGGAACATCTATTGACCATGGTCATGGAGGCTTCCGCCCGAAGCAGTAGTTGAACACATGAATCTGCCTATACTGAATCAGACCATTTGCCCATCAAGGCCAGTATTGTCTACTCAGACTGGCAGCAGCCCTCCAGGGTCTCAACCAAGGGTGGTTTTAGCCAGGGCTTTTTTTGAGAAAAAGCCCAGCAGGAACTCATTAGCATAACAGGCCACACCCAACAGCAGAAACTGATTAGCATATTAGGCCACACCCACGGCAGCACAGCTCATTAGCATACTAGGCCACCCCCCCATGTTACCAGAAGTGTGGTCATCCAGCCACACCCAGGGCTTTTTTGTAGCAGGAACTCCTTTGCATGTTAGGCCACACACCCCTAATGTAGCCAATCCTAATGAGTTTCTGCTGTTGGGTGTGGTCTACTATGCTAATGAGTTCCTGCTGGGCGTTGCCAACTTGGGAGCCAGCCGGAACTCCGTTCCTGTGCGTTCCTGCCCCAAAATAGCCCTGGTTCTAGCATCCTTGGAGATCCCAAGTCATATGAGACAGTCTATATCCAGAAGCTCCTCAGGGCCACTTAAAAGCACTGGATGGAGACAAAATTGCCAGTTTCTTAAATGTCCGATATCTGGAAGGAGAATTATTTCCCATTATCAATGTTAAAACCATGTCACTAACATTCATGAACCTATCCTGAGAATGGAGGAAGAGAAGGAAAGAGGGAATGGACTACTATGCCATTCCTGACATGTCTAGTACGATGCCTTCACGCCCCTTTCGGTGGAACATTTTGTATTGGTGCTATTGTTTTCACAGGGTTCAATGCGTAGAGTTCAATCCAAAGGAAGCATCGTGCCTAATTACTACCGTATGCGGTACTTGGAGACAGACACATATTCAGAATATCTGTCAGGATACAGATCGCAACTGGTTTCCAGGCTTTTGTGGCGATAACTTAGTAAGAGCTTATTTAGAGTCCAGTGGCACCTTCAACAAAGTTTTATTCGAAGTATGAGCTTCTGTGTGCATGCACACTTTTTCAAATACACTGGAAGGAAAGTAAGGTTCAGATTTATAGACAGGGGCCCAAACAGCAAATTAACACCAAATTAAATTAGTTTATCATCCATCACCATAAAGTAATAAAGTTGCCAGTCCCCCTTTTACTGTGGTGGGCAGTTTGCAATGTGAAGGGGGAAAAAAAACCCAGTTATTTCACAGCAAAAGTAGGCCTTGGCAAATGACCCAGAACACCCACTGCTGACGCCTGTACTGATGCAGATATACATTTGACCTCCCCCATCAAGCTGAGAACAGCCACAGGGTGGGGGCCGGCTGGTTATCAGCCCTCCATAGGAACAGCCCCCTTTCTCGCATCAATGAGAGATTGTACATCCAGAAACAAACCTGCAGATTCACTCAGTTAATCCACAGAGGTCCAGATATAGAAAAGCAATCTCTGTTTTGACCTCTGATTTCTTTCCTGAACACTTAAAACAAACCAGACATTCTTGGGGTTATCCCAGTGGGGGTAAAAGAAAAAACAAACAAACACACAGGCTCTTGGGTGATTGTGTAAAGCCTCCTAAAATGTTACTAGTTGACAGCACTTGTTTCAAGGAGCATTATGAAGGATTTCAAAGCAAAAGCAACAGGGGAACTGACCTAATCAGAAGTAAGCCCCGTTTTATTCAATGGGGCTTATTCTTCGGAATGTGTTTCTAGGAATGCAAAGCCTACGCTAGGTTTCCAAAGGGAAGGTGCATACCAATAGGGTTACCAGATGTTCTCTTTTTAGAGGATGTGTCTCTTTTTTTTGTGTGTGTCCATTCTCTTTTGGTCTCTTTTTAAAAACTGATGAAAATGTCCTCTTTTGGGGTTAGAAGGTTAGGAATATTCCGAGTCAGTAGCAATTATCACATCTTACACCGTAGGGGTATTTAACATGAGATTTGTCATAGTGATCACTTATTTGTAGTAGTCAGTCAGGAAATATGTCCTCTTTTTTTGCTTGTCATAATATGGTAACCCTACAAACCATAGAATTTTAAAGTTGCACATGCCTAACTTGAAAATGAGACAGTGTTGGTTATGCAAACTAGCAAATCCGTGGCAGGGAGCCCCATTGCAGGGGGTCCAGTAGGGGGAGGAATTTGCAATTCGTTTTGTTAAGACTGTTCAAATGAAGGCTGCAGTCCCATTCTTCCTTGGGATCAAGTCCCTTGACATCAGCAGACTTTCTTCCAAGGAAACCTGCCCATTGCAAAAAGGCAGCATATATTAATACCATTTGCAGGGAGTTAATTTTTATAACTAGTAATAAAATACAGAAAGGCAGCCAATGGTAGCTGGTAGCATTTTCAACCAACCAACCAACCAACCAACGGGATACGTGCCTTTTGTATGCATATTTAGTGCACGATCCCATTTAATTGTTTAGACCTGAAATAGCCAACTAGGAGGCCTACAGACTGAACAACCAAACAAACTTTAATCAATGGGTTTTTTTTTTAAAAAAAGTGCCCAGTTTAATCTGTAAGGGAAAAGAAGCTACAAGCCTCCAGTTATGTATTTCATATGCATTTTCAGTCTCACCTATGTTTTTGAACATATTAAGCCTCCTAATGCTGAGTCAGGCTCTTGGTCTATCAGTCAGTACCGTCTGCTCAGAATGGCAGCAGCTCTCAGGCAGAGATCTTTCACCATACCTACGATCAGGGCTTTTTTTGTAGAAAAAGCCCAGCAGAAACACATTAGCATATCAGGCCACACCCCCATGTTACCAGAAGTGTGGTCATCCAGCCACACCTACTTTTTGCTTTTTATTCTGTTTACTTTGTTTGTTGTCAAAACCCAGGGCTTTTTCTGTAGCAGAAACTCCTTTGCATGTTAGGCCACCCCCCCCCCCCAATGTAGCCAATCCTAATGAGTTTCTGCTGTTCAGTGTGGCCTATTACACTAATGAGTTCCTGTTGGGCGTGGCCAACTCAGGAGCCAGCCGGAGCTCTGTTCCTGTGCATTCCTGCCCCAAAATAGCCCTGCCTACGATCTGGGACCTTCTGCATGCCAAGCAGATGCTCTGCCTACTAGGATCTGTACTGCTTAGGGATGTCAACAGTCCTAGAGAAAATTGTTCCCGTGATAGATGCTTAATGTGGGGGAATGGGCAGCTGAAGCTTTTCTTGGCCTGGCGGTCAACAGCGTCGCTTGGCAAATGGTTGGTGTAAAGTGCCATCAGGTTGCAGCTGACTTATGGCAACCACAAAGGGATTTTCAAGGTGAGAGGCATTCAGAGTTGGTTGGCCTTTGCCTGCCTCCGCGTAGCGACCTCTGGACTTCCTCGGTGGTCTTCCATCCAAATACTATCCAGGGACAACCCTGCCTAGCTTCTGAGAGATCTGACGAGATCTGGCTGGCCTGGATCTTCAAGGTCAGAGCACTGTTAAGCCTCCCTTGAAAAGACAGGTCTTTCCTCTTTCTCTCTCCAGGCGTTCAGCACTCCGATTCCTGATCTGCCTTTTAGGACAGAAAGGATCCCTGCAGGAGCAAACGAAAGAGCTCGCCCAGCCTTTTGTCTACTGTCGTAGCCCATGAGATGTCGTAGCCTGCAGAAAGCACACAAGGACTGCATGAGTTCAACAGCCCCCCCACCCCCCATAGTCTCCTCCTAGCCATGGATAGTCAGAGGTATACATCCTCTGATGCTGGAGGTTCTATTTAACCATCATAGCTACATTGTCAGACCTATCTTGCATGGATGTGTGTACTCTTACTAAGTTTGTGGCCATGACCATATTTAATGGCTGAGATTTAGAGAAATAATTCTGCAATCACAACTCCCGCACATATGTCTGCAATCCCCTCACTGCTTATGAGAGAATAGTACTATTATTCACTTCATGTACAGTCCACTATAATAGGATCTGAGAGCTCAAGACTCCAGAACTAGTATTTAAGAGGACAGCTTGGTGCTTGGCCGTCACTCCTTCCTAATGATAGACCAAGATGGGTAGCCGTGTTTGTAGCCGCAGAAAAGAGCAAGAGTCCAGTAGCACCTTCCAGGATATTCATTTGCTGACCTAAGAGCAGCAGTTCTCTTACAAAGGAATTTCAAAGGGAAATTAGAAACAGAGACTGATGAATTGCAACTGATAATGAAGCTCAAGACAATGCATCCTCCGGGACTGAATCGAGACCTGGGTTTCCTGTCTCATTACCAATGCTGATTTCTCCATGCCTTCTACCCCTCTGCATATCACACCTAATCCCATCATGTCTGCTATTGTCATTCACCTGCTAGTGTCATTTGCCCGCTAATGTCATTCGGCATCTGAGATCACGCCACTTTCCTATTTGGAGGACAGATGGACTCACATTCTAGCTGTTTCTGAAGAAGTCACGAAAGCTCATCTCCTGCCGCAAGTGTGTTTAGTCTTTAAGATGCTACTGGAGTCTTGCTCTTGTTATTCCTAATGGTCAGCCAGTGGGCAGAATGCATTTCTTGGATGAAGAAATAATCCCATGTAGCTTGCAGCACAGAGCAGGGCAAGCGAACTTCCTGAAATAATACCTTCAACGCGAGATTATGCAGTGTGTTATTTTTGTGTTTTTTTGTACCTTCCCCAAAATACTGTGAAGTGTTGAACTGTTAATTTAAAATTCTTGATGGAAATAATTTATAAAAAAACATGTTTTATTTTTCTTATAAAAACCCAGCGATGCTCTCTGACATGCAGTTGAATGTTGAATGAAATATCCGTCTTGATATATACTGTACGCATTTGGGTAGTCTGCAAAACAAATTGATTTAAGACTCAAGGAAATGCGTGTTTCTACTTCCATAACCCTGCCTTTCCCCGGGCAAGAGTGGAGAGGGATGGGGTAAGCCTTGCCTGGATAGTTTTCCCAACTCCAAATTGGGAAAGCCCTGGAGATTGGGGGTGGTGGTGGAGCCTGAAGAGGGTGGGATTTGAGGAGGGATGGGACCTTGATGGGATATAATGGCATGCAGTCCATCCCCCCAAAACAGTCATTTCCTTCCGGGGATCTGACCTCAGTAGTCTGGAGATCAAATGTAATTCTGGGAGATCTCCAGTCCCCACCCGGAGATTGGTAACCTTACTTCCTATGCTGTAACATGTGTGATCAGGGGTCATTTCCTGCCGGAGTGTGCTGGAACAGTGCTCCGGCAGTAAGGAGCCCAAGGTGCCCCCCGCCTTTTCTGGCCCACCCACCCAGGCAGATGGGCCAGGCAAGGCCTGCAGAGCCTCCCTGCCGCCTGGGGGGATTTAAATGCCTTTCTTTCCCTTCCCCAGATGGGGAAGGGAAAGAAAGGCATTCTAGACATGCCTGGGTTCCCTGCCTGATCTTCTCTGCAGGGCACCTGGAGAAGATCAGGCAGAGAACCCAGGCATGCTTGCATGCCTGCCCTTTGTTAGGGGGTGTGGCATATACAAATGAGTTATGCAAATGAGCTCCTGCACCTCTTTTTCTACTAAATGACCCCTGTGTGTGATGATCTCTGGGTGACCATACTTCTGGCAAAGATCCTCATGACCTGGAATTACTCTCGTTTTTTTTTGTCCCCAACAAAAATGTGTTTAATTGGCATCGATGAGCGCTCAATGGGACACTTGCAGAAATGCACGGCTGTGTGTGAACATGCCCGCCCACCTGCCTTCCTGGTGGTTTCTGTACTCTTCCCAAAGCTACCCCTTTGCCTTTCAGAAGGCTGCTGCACGGGAAAGGACTCTTGAAAGCGGGGGTGAGCCTCCAGCTGGGGTCTATTCTGCTAATGACTTCTCCCAAGTCTTCCCATAGTTTCCTGCCAGGGTCTGTAGGAATCATAGCTTTTCAGCAAACCTAATCGGAAGATCTCCCCCAAAATTATAATGCCCACCAAACACACCAGTTCAGTACATTCCGAAACAGCCCCGAAGAGACACTATTTGCACTGCTGAGGAAAGTTACAAGTAGCCATCAGTGCACACAAGTTTTTCCTAATGGGGAAAATAGCAACTCCTGAGGCCATTTCAGGTACGGTTGCCAACTCTGTGTTGGGAAGTTCCTGGAGATTTGGGAGTGGAGCCTGGGGAAAGGCAGAGGTTGGGGAGGGGAGGCACCTGAATGGGGATGCAATGCCCTGGAGCCTAACCTCCAAAGCAGCCATCTTCTCTAGGGGGAACTAGTCTCTGTCCACTGGAGAGCCATTATAATTCTGGGAGATCTCTTGCCTGGAGATTGGCAACTCTGGGAAAACAGCTCGAGAGAGATTTGAGCCCTCCTCCCTGAGGGCTAGGGTTGCCAACTCCAGGCTGGGAAATGCCTGGAGATTTGGGGTGGTGGTGGAGCCTGAGGAGGGTGGGGTTTGGAGGGGGAGGGGCTTCAATGGGGCATAATGCCATAGAGTCTAAAGTGGCCCTTTCCTCCAGGTGATCTCTGTTGCCTGGAGTTCAGTTGTAATCCCAGGGGATCTCTAGCCACTACCTGGAAGTTGGCAACCCTGCGGAGAGCCATGGATCTGCTCCAGACTGGGCCTTCTTACACCTGGGAATCTGGGTTTCAAAAACTGCAGGGGCTTTCCTGCTGGGAACATCTGGTTTGACAGGACTCCTGGCAGACCTGGAAACAACCCTAATCTGGAGTTCGGCCCTTCCTTTCATGTCCTGTTTGGGTTTCCACCGGCGTGGTATGGGGAAATTTTCATGACGGCTCCTGACAGCCTTCTGCTCCACCGCTAATCTAATCGCAGCTTCTCAGCATAGCACGCAGCTTGGCTCCCAGTTTACATACTTTTAAAAAAAGTCACTAGTAAATTTGTATCGGCAGTAATGAGCTTAGAGCGGAGCTGCCAATACGTGCTTGACAAAAAGCCACGGCAGATGCCAAATTCCACTGCTATTCACAGCAGCCAGTAACCAGCAGAAGAAATTCTCCCCGCTTTGCAAATGTGCTTAACTTACGGAAATTTCAACTCACTTGTGCTGCGTTTTTGTGTCTCTTGGCACAACTTTTTTTTTTTTTTAAAAAGCCCAGACTATATATAGCTGTGGTTAAAGGGGACTTTTTCTAGCAGAGCAGGGACTAAGGAGACTCATTTGCATGGTGAACGTTGATGTGATTCACTTGGGAATACAAACACAAATCAGGCCAGAAAGCAATGATCACGTGGACACATGCAACTGCCTTCTACTGCATCAGACCCTTGGTCCATCAGGGTTGCTTCCTCAGAGTAGTAGCTGCTCTCCAGAGTCTCAGGTGGAGGTCTTTCACATCACCTACTACCTGATCCTTTTGACTAGACATGCCAGGAATTGAACCTGGGCCCTTCTGCATGCCAAACTGATGCTCTTGAGAGCCAGTTTGGTGCAGTGGTTTGGAGCATGGACTCTAATTGTGGAGAACTGGGTTTGATTGCCCACTCCTCCACAGGCAGCTGCTGGCGTGACCTTGGGTCAGTCACAAGTTATTTCAGAGCTGTTCCCTTAAGAGCAGTTCTCAAAAGAGCTCTCTCAGCCCCACCTACCTCACAGGCAGTGTTCCCCCTAAGCTGAGTTAGGGTGAGCAAGCTCAGTGTTTTTAGCCTCCGGCTCACACATTATTGTCTTCGCTCAGAAAAGATGGCTCCAGAGCAAACTGATTTATGCAGTAGCCAAATCACCTGCTCATAACTTTAATGCCGGTAGCTCACGAAGTAGAATTTTTGCTCACAGGACTCCACAGCTTAGAGGGAGCATTGCTCACAGGGTATCTGTTGTGGGGAGGAGAAGGGAAAGGAGATTGGAAACTACTCTGAGACTCCTTCAGGTGGTGAAGTTGTTGTTGTTCAGTCGCACAGTTGAGTCCAACTCTTTGCGACCCCATGGACCAGATTACGCCAGGCCCTCCTGTCTTCCGCTGTCCGCTGAAGTTTGCTCTATTTCATGTTCGTGGCATCGATGACACTGTCTAACCATCTCATCCTTTGCCGTCCCCTTCTTCTTTGACCTTCAGTCTTTCCCAGCATCAGGGTCTTCTCCAGTGAGTGCTCCGTTCTCATTTGGTGGCCAAAGTATTTGAGCTTCATCTTCAGGATCTGGCTTTCCAGGGAAGGTGGTGAAGGGTGGGGTATAAATCCAATCTCTTCTTCTTCTCTTCCGCTAAGTCACAGCCCCTCCTCCTGGCATCTGGTATTAGCCAGCAGGAAGTGGGACTAGTGGTCTAGTCCAAGGTTATAGCCTGTCTTAAAGCTATTTCAACCTCTCTGCCACAAATGTTTAGGTTTTATAATTTAAAAAATCGAGATTAGACTCCAGATCTTTTACCCAGAGCTGAAAAAAGTGGTAGAGGCAGAAGCTGATCCAGTGATTCAGAAAGAACTATTCCAGCTCCCTCCTGCCCTTCAACATTAAACTGCTATACGCAGGGATCCCTTCACACACTTATCACACTGTTCATTGCCACCCCCCCATCAGGCCCCACCCACTTCCTGGGCACCACAGCACCCACAGGCATCACCATTAGGGACCCCTGGTCTACTCTGCACCTGCAGGCAGTGTTCCCTCTAAGCTGAGTTAGTGTGAGCTAGCTCACCGTTTTTTAGCCTCCGGCCCACAGATTTTTGTCTCAGCTCAGGAAGGATGGCTCCAGAGCAAACTAATTTATGCAGTAGCCAAATCGCCTGCTCACCACTTTAATGCCAGTAGCTCACAAAGTAGAATTTTTGCTCACAAGACTCCACAGCTTAGATAGTTTAACAGCCTGTAGACCAAGAAACAGGAGGAACAGGCGTTTTCTTCTTCTTACCCTGCATTTTCGGAACTCGCTAAAACTGGGAATTCCAAAAACGAGGTAAAAAGGGGAAAACTTCTGGTCTGCATTTGGTGAGGAAAAAAATCTACTGCTGGAAGTTTCTCATAACGCAGTTTTAAAAACATCAATGCGGAGAATTTAACTACTGCGAAAATGGTCTCTCCCTCTCTCTCAGCTAGAGATGTCGCTAGGAACCTCTCTCTGTCTCTCCTCTTTCCTGTCAAGTATATTAATTCCTAAATCAACCTTTACCCACTCATCAATCAGGTTGCGCACCGTTGCCGTCTTAATTACTCTGCCAACAAGAACCACAGAGGCAGCACAATAAGGGTCTCCCTTGATTTCCCAAAAGGTTGATGGATAGAACTATCCACTCCAGGAATCCAAGCAGCCACACCAAATAGAAGCTGCGAGAGCCCTTTAGCCCTAAAGAGGCCTCCTGGTCCTTGGGAGGGGCGGGGGAGAGGAAGTGACAAACAGCTGCTGCGGAGCAGAGAGCTGATAGCAGAGCACCCTCTGGATGAACCTTCCCTGTGAAAAGTTGCAGGATCCAATTCAGCAAAAGGACAACTCCTTTGTCCCTTATTTATTGATTTATACACTGAATGTATTAATTGCCCGATTACTGCTATGTACAATATATCCATAAAACATTGCAAGATAATTTTTTTTAAAAAAAACATTAATAACATATTTCAGAAAAAAGATCAGATGGCGAATATTGATTAATCCAATTTCAGACTACCCGCTGGCTACTCCGTGGGCGGGTGTGTAAGGTAAAGGTAAAGGTTCCCTTGCTCGAAAAGCCAGTCGAATCCGACTCTAGGGTTGCGGTGCTCATCTCCGTTTCAAAGCCGAAGAGCCAGCGCTGTCCGAAGACGTTTCCGTGGTCATGTGGCCGGCATGACTAAACACCAAGGCGCACGGAACGCTGTTACCTTCCCACCGAAGTGGTACCTATTTATCTACTTGCAATTTCTTGCTTTCAAACTGCTAGGTTGGCAGGAGCTGGAACTAGAGACGGGAGCTCACTCTGTCATGCGGCACTCTCAGGTCTCGAACTGCTGAACTACTGACCTTCCACGGCCTGCAGTTCAGCGTCTTGACCACTTGAGCCACCGCAGCTCCGGGCGGGTGTGTGTGTGTTACCAAATATAACCAGCAGACGGAATGCAAAAGGGTGCCAGCCAAGATGGAAACCTCGCACTCTCACCTACAATTTCCACCTGAGCCTTGCCAACCTCAGGGCAGGACTTGGCAATCTTCCGCTATTATAACTGACCTCCAGACTACGGAGATCCGTTCCCCCCTGGAGAAAATGGGGCTGCTTTGGGAGGTGGACTCTAAGGCCCCCTACCCTGCGGAGGTCCCTCCCCCAACTCCGCCCCCCCAGGCTTCAGGCCCCAAATCTCCAGGAATTTCCCAACTTGGATCTGGCAACCAGAGGCAGGAAGTAGCCGTAGGATCCAGTTCAGCGACAGGGAAACCCCTCTGCTTCCTCTCCTCCAAGTGCAGAAGTACATGACTGGTCAGAAATTCAGAATGCACCACTGGGCCATTTCCAAAACTATTCCCTTCCCCCCTGGACACCTAATCTGAGCAGCACCCCACTGAGGGCACCCAGTCCTTGACTACCCGCCTTCGGATCGAGGCCAGCTGGCCTTCGCCTTGGGCGTCGTCCCGCCCTCCCCCTTCTCTAGTCTCCTAGGGTTGCCAGGTCTGGGTCGGGAAATACCTGGAGACTTTGGGGGTGGACCCAGGAAAGGGTGGGGTTTGGGGGGCGGCCTCAGCATAGTACAGTCCACCCTTCAAAGCAGCCGTTTCCTCCAGGGGAGCTGATCTCTGTCTGCCGGAGATCAGTTGTAAAAGCGGGGGCTCTCCAGGCCCCACCTGGAGGCTGGCAACCCTACTGGCTCCGGGGGCCCCTTTCAAAGCCGGCACGCCGCCGACACCTGCTCAGGGCGCTCTGCGAGGCGGCGACGCGCAGCCAGCTCTCGTTTCCTTCTGCTCACGCCCATTCCTCTGCCGCCACCGCCGCCGCCCGAGGAGCTGGCAAGCGCGAAACCGCAGCGTGCAAAAGTTGCAAAGGAGATAAGCAGGCGGAGACGCCGAGAAGAGAGCGAACCGCTCGCTTGCCGCCGCAGAAGCACAACAACAACAACAGCGACAGACAGCGCCGGCGAGAGGGGAGCCTGCGCAGACTCAGTCGGCTCGGGGAAAGGGAGCGCGACAGACGCCGCGCGGGTCACAGGATGGCGGCCGCTCCACGCCCCACTGTCTGCACCAGCGCCAGCCTGGCCTTGCTTCGGAATGGCTTCCCGGCGTCATATTTGGCGATCGGTTACATTTGGAGCCTGCCAACCTAGCAGTTCGAAAGCAAGAAATGGCAAGGAGATAAATAGGTACCACTTCGGGGGGAAGGTCAACAACGTTCCGGGCGCCTTGGTGTTTAGTCATGCCGGCCACATGACCACGGAGACGTCTTCGGACAGCGCTGGCTCTTCGGCTTTGAAATGGAGATGAGCACCGCGACCCTAGAGTCGGATTCGACGGGCTTTCGAACAAGGGAACCTTTACCTTTTACATTTGGAAAGGAGAGGAGGAGTGACAAGCCTGTGGCCCAACCAGAGGCTCGGTTGAATCCCAGTGGGGATCCAGTGCCATGCGCACATTTTCATGAGATGGGACTCCTTCTAACCACCATCCCCCTCCCGGGAGTCTATTGAACCGTCCTGGGATTCAGTCAGGTTAATCGGTAGCAGCGAAATAGACGGGGTTGCCAACCTCCAATTGGCACCTGGAGATCTGCTATTACAACGGATCTTCAGCCAACCCAGGAGGAAATGCCTGTTTCGGTGAATGGACTCTATGGCATTATACCCCGCTGAGACACCTCCCCTCCTCAAACCCCGCCCTCCCCAGGCTTCACTCCTTCCAATCTTCAGGTGTTTTCCAAACCCAGAGCTGGCAACCCTAATAAGACACAGCCCAGGGGCACCTTCGACGTGAACAAAATGTCTCCCAGCCTATGGGGACAGGGTTTCTGGATGCTTCTGTTCCTTGGGTTGCCAACTCTGGGTTGGAAAATTCCTGGAGATTTGGGTTGGAGTCTGGGGATGGTGGGGTTTGAGGAGGTGAGGGCCCGCAGTGGGGGGAGGGAAATGCCCTATAGTCCACCCTCTAAAGCATCCATTTTTAATAAGGGAAGTGATCTCTGTAGTCGGGAGATCGGTTGCAATTCTGGGAGATCTCCGATCCCCCGAGGTTGGTAACCGTAGTCTATGCCGTGTTCAGAAGAGATTCACATTCATATTGCAGAGGCTGTGTGCGTGTGGGAGGCAGAAGGTGGTAAATTCTGGCATGTATGGGAAAGCCAATATAGGCCCAGTGGCTTGACTTCAGCCAGAGAGACGTGGGTTCAAATCCCCACTCAGCTATGAAGCTCACCCTGGGGTAATGCCCATCTCTCGATGTAAGCTACCTAACAACATCCCTCCCACCTTCTGACTGGGATAGAATGGCTCAAGGATCTCCATTCGCACTTGTTTCTGGCGAAGGGAGCTTTGATTTTCAAGAGCTTCTACCCTGGAGATCTTGCTGGTCTTGAAGACACTACTGGGCTCGAATCTTGCTCTCCTACCCAACAACAAATGCAATGGAGCTCAGGATAATACATCCCTAGGAGGTTTAAAGATGGATCTTAAGAGGCTGGGAAAGTTGGAGGCTGCTGGGTTAGACTGTTGGCTAGGGACCAGGGAGAGCTGTGTTCTCGTCTGATATGCGAGTCAGACACTGAGGCTACCTATGTTAGCTTTGTCTGTTCTGTCACAGCTTTCCAAGGTTTCAGGTCCAGATGTCAGGGACTGAACCAGAGAGTCTGCGCATGCAAAAGAGACCCTCTTATCACTGAGCCACCAGCGCTACCCTCTAGGTACACCCTATGTGGGATGATCGTCCTCTTCTAGCGTCAGAAGGGTCATCACACAAGGTGTGGTGAAGGAGGCCCCAGCCTAGTTTGCTGTAGTGGTTAGGAAACTGGACTCTAATCTGGGAGAACCGGTTTGATTCCCCACTCCTCCACATGCAGCTGCTGGTGTGACCTTGGGTCAATTACAAGTTCTCTCAGAGCTGTTCTGTCATGAGCAGTTCTCGAAAGGGCTCGCTCGGCCCCACCTATCTCGCGGGGTGTTTGTTGTGGGAGAGGAAGGGAAAGGAGATTGAAACCTGCTCTGAGACTCCTTTGGGTAGTGAAGGGCGGGGTATAAATCCAATCTCCTCTTCCTCTTCTTGTCCGCTGCATCAGCCCAAGCGACCTGTGACATTAGTGGGGCAACACATCTAGCAGGTGCCCTCGCATGAGCCAGGGAAGATCACTTTCGTTTCTTCTGGGTTGCAAATGTTGTCAACATTTGCATTGTTTCCCTCATGCCATTTTACAGCCATTACATGTTACACCAACAGATGACACTGTGTGAAAGTAACACGGGGAGGGGGAGGGAAGGGCTGTTAATTTTAAATGTGAGGAAACAGATGAGAAAATACACTCACAGGTTCCTTTCCCACAAGGGAGATACTGAAACAAGGACCTGTGAATCATACCAGACATCTTCCAAAATTTGGAGTCATCCTTAGTTCAGACTTTGGGCCACTGTCTACCAGCCTATTTGGCCACAAGAGGATTACATAAGAACATAAGAGAAGCCAATGTTGAATCAGGCCAATGGCCCATCTAGTCCAACACTCTGTCACACAGCGGCCAAAATATACCAGTTGCCATCAGGAGGTCCAGCAGTGGGGCCAGGGCACCAGAAGCTCTCCCACTGCTGCCCCCTCCAGCACCAAGAATAGAGTGCATCACCTGCCCCAGACTGAAAGTTCCCATCTATACCCTGTGGATTCTTGAGAAGGGATGGGGGAGCAGGATACTTCTTCACCCAAAGAGTAATTAACACGTGGAATTCACTGCCCCAGGGAAGTGGTGGCAGCTACAAGCATGGACAGCTTCAAGAGGGGATTGGATGAACAGAGGGAGCAGAGCAGTGGCTATTAGCCACAGGGGATGTCTGTATTCCTGGTGCTTGGGGGATCACAGTGGGAGGGCTTCTGGAGATCTGGCCCGGCTGGTGGGCCTCCTGATGGCACTTGAGTTTTGGCCACTGTGTGATGCAGAGTGTTGGACTGGATGGGCCACTGGCCTGATCCAAGATGGCTCATGCTCTTATGATAATCCCACCTATGCTGTTCAGAACTCATTGGAAGACCAGCAGAATACAAATGATGAGAGTGAGAGAGCATTACATGTAGGAATATGCACTGCAGGCTGTGGAAGGTCAGTAGTTCAGCAGTTCGAGACCCGAGAGTGCCGCATGATGGGGTGAACTCCCATCTCTAGTTCCAGCTCCTGCCAACCTAGCAGTTCGAAAGCAAGAAATTGCAAGTAGATAAATAGGTACCACTTCGGTGGGAAGGTAACAGCGTTCCGTGCGCCTTGGTGTTTAGTCATGCCGGCCACATGACCACGGAAACGTCTTCGGACAGCGCTGGCTCTTCGGCTTTGAAACGGAGATGAGCACCGCAACCCTAGAGTCGGATGCGACTGGCTTTCGAGCAAGGGAACCTTTACCTTTACCTTTATGTCCAAAATTATTGACGTTCATCTGCACGTGCTCAGGATGGTTGTGGTGTGTTAGGAGCCTGTATTCTCAGAAATCAAGCTGGCAGATGCAAGTCATGGGGCTTTTTGGCACTAGGGAGGTTATCAAATTGCCTGAATGTATAAAATCTGGATTGCTGAGACTGGTTCTCCCCACTGGGGATAAAATTGCATTTCCTCCTGACCACAGTTCTAGTTAAAACGGAGGCTTGTTTTTGTATCAATTATGTATAAATGGCATCAAAGAATATCTAATGCTTCTCTTTTCCTTCAGGCTAAATGGGAACCTAAGCTCCAGTGAGTAACACACCCACCCCACCAAGACCTTTGAAAAGAATAACCGTTCTTTCCTTGTATATGTTAAATCAACATTATTTATCTATACCAACACAACAAATTTATGTTGTGCATTTTTATGGCACCCACCCAAGCCGAGGACAGTGTCCGTCAGCCTCTCTCCGTTTCATCCTGACGACGACCCTGTGAAGTAGGCTAGGCTGAGAGTGTGGGACTGGCCAAAGGTCACTCGGGAAGCTTGTGTGGCAGAGTGGGGGGATCTGAATGCGAGTCTCCCAGATCCTGGTCAGATACGCTATTGCACCACACACCAAGCCTGTAAGGTAAGGATTAACCCCATGTTGAGATCGTCAGAGAAGCCATGTTGGATCAGGCCAATGGTCCATGTGTTACACAGTGGCCAAAACTCAGATGCCATCAGGAGGTCCACCAGCAGGGCCAGAGCTCCAGAAGCCCTCCCACTGTTGCCCCCGAGCACCAAGAATACAGAGCATCACTGCCCCATATGGGGGTAGAGGGCTGGGAGTGACAGTGAATTCACTGTGCAGGTGAGATTCAACCGATCTTGGCCTCTGTACTACACCAGTCCTCGTGAAACGACTCAAAATATTGAAGGCCAGCCTCCTCCCTCCCTCCCCTCGATCACTTTACAAAACCTGACCCACAAAGATATGGAAAAGTAGCTCTCCATACCATGACTTAGCAAGCTGTCGGAAAGCACGCGACACTGCCCTGGCTAAAGAACATGGCCTGGTTCAAAGATGTACTTCAGTGTAAGCCAGAGAAAGGAAAAAGTTAGTAGCCCACAGATATTTATAAACTAGCCTGCATCATGAGGTTACTTGAGAAGCAGTTCTGACAAATACTTGGGTTAGGAAAAAAATATTACCCAATTTGGCTTGCTGCTGGAGAGAGTAGGAAAAAACTAGTTTGTTTTGGGGCAAGCTGCTGGCGAGGATCCTAAAACCCACAGCACAGCCCACCTGCCTTCTGCACCGGGGGGGTTTTCCCCTTGCACAAACCGCATCAGACCAGACTTCCACTCCGCAGAGCTACTGGCTCCCCACGCACCTCCCCCAAAGCACGGTTCACCCTCCCACACAGCTCTGCAGCTTCTAGCGCAACAGCTTCAGTTAGCATCTCCCTTGCATGTGTTTCTCCTGGGCTTCCTGCAGGCAGCTCAAGGCAGTGGAAAGGGTTCTCCACCCATTTTATTTTCACAAGCCTGTGAGGGTGGGGCTAGGCTGTGCGCAACTGGCTCAAGGTGGCCCGGGGGGGATTTGAACTCCGCTTTCCCAGATTCTGATCTGGACAGCTAACTCGTGGAAAACAGCTGGTGTGGAGACTACTCTCTTTTTCGCCCCCAACACTACCTCAATCACGCAAGCCCGTTTTGCATGTTAAGACCCTCTCCACAATCCTTTTTCTTCTTTAATGTGTGTGTGCACACACACTTGCATGTCAGGAAGTCATAGTGACTTCTGGTGACCTCTACTGGGGCTTGGGACGTTTTCAGAGAGGTGGCTTGATATGCCCACCTCTGTGTCCCGGCCCTGATGTGATCAGGCTTGCCTGCCCACAACCCTACGTGGCTCCACTGCTGGACCTCCTGATGGCACCTGGTATTTTTGGCCACTGTGTGTCAGTGTTGGACTAGATGGGCCACTGGCCTGATTCAACATTGGCTTCTCTTATGTTCTTTCCTTGAAGCGACGCACCCAGCCTCCTCACCCCATGGATTAGAGAAGGAAGCCATGTCCCTGCGAGCTGTTTAGGAATTTCCAGTGTGGCCTAATATTCAGAGCACTTAACGAAGATCTGGGAGACCCAGGTTCAAATTCCCACTCTGCCGCCAAAGTCTGCTCAGTGGCCTTGGGCCAGTTAGACACTGTCAGCCTAACCTCCCTCACAGGGTGGTTGGGAGGGTATAGTGGAGGGGAGAACAATGTCAGCTGCTTTGGATGACTAATGGCGGGGGGGGGGGGAGAGTATCTGAATTACCTGAAACAGTCCAGCCAGTTTGACAGCCAGTTTGGTGTAGTGGTTAAGTGCGCGGACCCTAATCTGGGAGAACCTGCTGGATGACCTTGGGCAAGCCATGGTTCTGATAAGAACTGTTCTTGAAAAAAGAGCAGTTTCTGTCAGAGCTCTCTCGGCCCCACCTACCTCACAGGGTGTCTGTTGTGGGGAGGGGAAGGGAAAGGGAAGGAGTTTGTAAGCTGCTCTGAGACTCCTTTGAGTAGTGAAGGGCGGGGTATAAATCCCATCTCCTCCTCCTCCTCCAAAAGTACAGCAAATATTTGTGACTCCCAGCTCTAATTCACAAACCGGCAAGGGCCGTGCTGTTAAGGGGACACACGATGTCTGCAAAGGAGCATTAACAAAATTCAGCAACAGTAACTTAGCTTACTGTAATTCTTACTGCCAACCTGTAAGGGGGTTCAGTATCATCCCCTATTTTGTAGACCAGGGAGGGAAAGAGGCTGAAAGCAAGGGGGTTTACTTACGGCCGCCTAGGGGCTCCATAGCTTAGATGTGCCTTACCAGGTCATAGCTCTAGCACCTGGACACTATGCTAGTCAGCTCTTGGGATACTTATGAGTTGGCTTCAAGGGTTTTTAGCATTGGGGGGGGGGGAGGTGTCCAATACAAAATTCCCTACCCAATCCCCCAATACAAAGGATGCTTCTCCACCCCAACTACCTGCCATAGGGGAATCGTCTCATGTAAGCGTGCAATTCTGTAATACCTGAAACATGCAGTCCAGAGGGTAACCATAGCCACAGTATATGCAAACAATTCAGAAAGGTCCACAGCACTACAACAGATGGTGTTGCCCTTTGTGGCAGATCCGCACCTGTCCTCCTCCCTTTTCAGCAGGAGATGTTCCATTACTGTATGTATTTGTTGACTTCACTTGTACTCAAGTTTTTCTGCTCAATGTGGATGCAAAGAGCTTATGTCATTCTCCTTTCCTCTGTTTTATCCTCAAAACAATCCTGTGAGGTAAGGTTAGGCTGAGAAGGACTGGCCCAAAGCCACCCAAAGCAAGCTTCCAGGGAAGAGTAGGGATTTGAACTGGGATCTCCTAGCCCCATGCTGTAACCACTACACCACACTGGCTCTCCACAGCGGGGCACGGGGAAGGCAAGATGACCCCAGAGCAGAGCACAACACCAGACATTCTAGAAACTCTCCCCAATGAGACAGAATCCATTTCTCCCTGTTGCAAAACTTGACTGTTGGTTCACAGCCATTGCCCAATACAAAACAGAAAGTTTTAGATTTTCTTTATTTGGATGCTTGCACCATCTAGTGGTCAAATGCTATTGTTTCCTTACAGATGTATCAAACTTAGCTGGGGTGGGCAGGGAGGCTCCCACAAAACGGAGACCAATTATCTTGCAGGTTTCATCAGGGGGTCTGAAAAGCAGCAAGCTGTCATTGTAGTAACTGTAAGAATCTTTCAGGGGAATAATATTGTTCCCCACTGCAACATCGTATTGTTTTCCTAGCAATGAGAAGAGGCACTCTGCCCTCAGCTGCTGGAAATCCTATCTAGCCCCCATTTCAGAGATCCCAACACTCCCCGCAGACTTTTAAGCATATCCCCCACATGAGAGCCAGAAATTGGCCTGTACTCTGGAAAAAAACACATTCTGGTCTTCTTCTGGTCTCCCGAAGAATACAAATAGCCAGGGGTCTTTTCGTAGAAAAACAGCTGCAGCAGCTCATTAGCATATGGTATGCTAATAAGCTACTAGGCTATTAGCATATACCACGCCCCCCTGACATCACCGGAAGTGATGTCAGAAGGGGAAGCAAAAGGGGGGGGGAGGCATCTTCAAAAGCCTCCCCTTCCCTTCCCCAGTTGGTCTGGGTGGGGGAGCTAAGAGAGAAAGGGTTTAAAGTTTAAACTCCTTCTCATGAGAGTTGGGCCACAGAAGGAGGAAAGAGGGAAGGAAAGAGAAGGGAAGGGAAAGAAAGAGAGGGAAGAAGGAGGGAAACAGGGAGAGGAAAAAAGAGAAGAGAAGAAGGTGGGAAAGAAAGAAAGAGAGAAGAGAAGAAGGAGGGAAAGAGGAAAAAGAGAGAAGGAAAGGAGGGAATGAAAGAAATTAGGCAGCAATTCGGCCCCATTATATCCTATGGGCCATTGAAGTCAATGGTGGAAGTAACTTTTTTCCCCACCATAGAGAACAATGGAGGGAATAGGGGCAACCTGTTCGGGGTCCCATAGAATTGGACTCCCTGGTTCAATGTTCTTGAAACTTGGTGGGTATCTTGGGGAGAGGCTCCATCAGCTACCCTGTGAGTTTGGAGCCTCTCCCTCAAGCCCCCTGCCCTCCAGCACCCAGAATATATCCTATGTTTTCACCATTGACTTCAATGGCCCATAGGATATAATGTAGCTGAAATTGACATTCGGCTGCCTGAAAGACTCCCCGGGGCCGGCTGGGGGCGGGGCTTGGCTCCTGAGCTCCCGGAGCTGCGCTCCAGTGCGCCCCCCCCAAAAAAGACCCCTGCAAATAGCTAAATATTTTCTGTGTAAAGGAGCGACAGGCTAGAAAATGACACTGTTACTACCAAGTTTGTATCAAGAAGGGAGGCCACCACAATAGTCTTAGAGAAACATTTATTAGAGGGTTGCAGGATTTGTGTGAAATATAAAGTCCCTTATAAAACACTCAACTTAGCAGTTCTCTAACAATCCCTTTACCATCTTGTGCTGCAGTCCTCAACAAGGGCAATTCTCTGACTGCAGTTAACAACTCCTTATCTTGCTCATAAGAAGTTCTGGTCTAAAAAATTTCATATGTCGATCTGGGGGGGAATTTACAGCTACAGAAACACTGACAATTGGTCCAAATCAGGCTGTAATTGCATGTGCTGGTAGTTCAAGGGTTAAACCAGTTTTAAAATACTAACCTAAACAACATAAAAGCTTTAAAGAGCAACTGCACCAGGATATAACTAAGTATCACCAAAACCAGAAAAAAACCAAAACAAAAAACAAAAAGAAAACAAAACAAAGAGAAGAGATCGTAAGGTAAGTTCAAGAAAGGTTCCAAATATACAGACACGTTCAATACAGTAATTGCACAAAATGGAAAAAAAAAAGCCAAGTTAGCTGCTGATGATTAGCAAGGTTAAAATGTACATGCTTCGCACGGGAAGTTCAAATAAACCTTAGAAGTCTTTGTGGGATTTTTCCTACTGGGAGATGGAGTGCAGAGCTATTAGGCAAGCTATTCAAAAATGTGCAAACCACAGATTAATAAAGTTAGTCTCATTCTGTGAAGTCAGCTGATGATTAGGCTACAGTCCTATGCAGGAATTGGGCACTGTTTACATAGGGTCTTTCCTGCCTTTAAAAAAACTCAGAAACAAATGCTCCTTGGGCAAGTGGATATCACTTTAAATGTTGTGCAAATTTCCATTCCAGATTGGCATCAGGAAAAGTGAGCAACACCAGGGGGCCCAAAGCAAAACAAAACAACATGGTGACTGGAGCGTGCTTATTTTTTTTTTCCTTTTTCCTTAAATCTAAGCAATACACAAAAAAAAGCATAAGGCTTTTGATTATCACTGCACTTTTTTTAAATTCTGAAGTTTAAAATGTAAAGCTTGGACTTCTCGGTGAAGATGCGAGATTTGTCACTTTCCAACCTGTCTTTTTCACTGCTGACAGATCCTGGTTTCCACAACAAACTCATTTTCAAAGTGCCGGATTGAGTGGCATTTTTCAGCAGAGCGTTTTTGGAGACCTGATAAGGGAAAGATCAACTAAGAACATCATAAACCACAGAGAGATTCCCCCCCCCCATGTCTGCATATTGCTACATGTATCACTACACTACTATCTACACTTGTCCTGAACTGATTTTAAAAGATGCCCTCCCACCCACCCAGAAGCACAGTTCTGTCAGGGGCAGGCAGCAGTACCTGGGATCTTGAATGTAATTTAAAACTAAGAGTTCCCAAGATTCTACAGGGAAGCAAAGAAATGTAGATACATCCTTTGTTTCTGTACTCCAGTGACATCTCTCACAGTTCTTATAAGGGAAGTAACTTGAGTGAAACACTATAAAATGATCGAAAGCTCCCTTGCCAAGATGCTGTGGGACAAATCAAATGCAAAGTTATAGCCTCCCCCCCCCCAATAGATGGCTTCTGTTCATGCAAGTTCTCTGATCCCCAGGATGGTCTTCTTTGGTATCTAAAAGTCCCTTTCCTTTTCCCCCAGAAAAGCTGGCTGGATCCAACCCAATGTTCTTTTCTGGACTTCTTGTATGACAGCTAAATTCCAGTTTTAACTTTTGATTTCTACTGGCGGGTGAAGCCCACTTGACATCCGGAAGTACTCACCCATGATCTTATCTCTGCGCTGAAGTCTGAAAGTTTCCTTCCCTGCACAGAGCTGATAAATGAAAATGCCCAGATCTGACACATTATCAATCTCTTCTGTCACGACCATTTCTTCACGAATAAGATAAGTTTGAGGCAGATAGGAACCAGTCTAAGGAAAACAAAGGGTCAGGGGGATGGGGGGAAGAGAGACACAAAATGTACACCATTAACATATTACAGCGGAAATGATCTGAGCCTTGAGTGCCTAACAGAGAACATCTGCAAATCACTGTTCAAGTGAGAAAGAAACTGGAGGAAATGCTACAGCTATCAGAGGAATGAATGCCAGCTTCCTGCTTAACTAGCACAGCTCACACTAATCTCCCTCTATATAGAAACGCTCCTTCTGCACACATGATTGCACGGAAGAATCTTGACAACATGAGACAGCCAAAAGCTCTAACAAAAAATCCAAGCAGAAGGAGCCATTCTGATTTTTATCAAGGAAGCACTCTTGAAATGCAAACATGCATACCAAGCATGGCCTGGCAACCCGCAGCAGGCTGGGGTTTGGGGGTCTGTTGGCAATGGTCTGATATCACTTCTGGGGAACAAACTGGAAGTGGCATTATGCCCCTCTGGACATCACCAGGAATTCTATTTTATTTATTTATTTCTTCACATTTATAGCCCGCCCTTCCTAGAAGCAGGCTCAGGGTGGGTCACAACAGTGAAAACAGAGAGTTTCTGGCAATTCCTAGAGAAGACTGATGTTACTTCCGGGTTTTCTCTGATGTGACATCATGCCACTGCCAATTTTTATGTCCTCCCCCCATCGCCACTCCAAACAACAAGAAACGAGTACCAGTTTTAGAAGTGGCAGCCCCGTACAGATCATGCTGTTGGACAACAGTGACAGGCAGACTCAGTTCACAGTTACCAAAATGAAACCGCCTTCTTGCTTCTGCCACATGAGCTTTCTGGGGATGCTTTTTGTCTTCTCCCCCCTGGCCGAAGCCAATAGGCCATTGGGCTTCAACACAGCAGCTCAGTTTAGTGAAGTCAGCTGAGGCCATCTAAGGGAAGGGAGGCAGTAGCCAGGCACCCTGCCATTACACCTGGATCCAGCTCCATCCACAAAGAGTAGCCTCACATGCACTGTAACTGTGATATTTCAGCTGAACTACCATTATGTAAACAGCCTTTACACACAGTATGCTATCGTAAGTAAACAAATGAAGTGGCACAAGGTACCTTTCAAATTTGGAGAAATAACATTCCGTCTTCACAACACTGATTCCTCAGAAATGAGGTCTCCAAGCCCTTTTGTGCCAGAAGTTATGAAAACAGCAACTGGGGTTCTGCAGTGGCAGAGTATGAGCTGGGGTTGCTTTTCAGATCTCTTTAAGAATTAAGGTCAAATGACACCAATACCGACGAATTCCTTTGTGCAATTTCACTCCCATGCTCATTAAAAACATACAACTTTTTTCATGCAGCATTTAAGCAAGTGAAGTACACAGTTAACTTGGGAGGTGCCTTTCTGAAATGTTTTGTGTTTTATGAGTTGATTTTCTCCCCAGAATTCATACATTCTTAAATAAAGTGTTTACTCATAGGACCCAACTCCTGAAATATGCATGTTTGAGATACCTATCCTTGAAGCCTTTTTACATGCCTTTAGGATAAGTTAGTACTTTTTCTTCTCCCTGAAGAACTCCATGCAAATCAAGAAGCTTCATACCTTACCAAGCTAGCCTGTTCAAAGAAATGTGTCCTTCACATTGTTCACCTGTGTCCTTCTGGATACCAGGTGTATTTTTGATATCAATAATACAACTGACATGACATTTGTTGAGCAACACCAGGCAATTCCTAAGTGCTCAGAAGGCCACAGCGGACTGCAGCTAAAGCCGAGCACTCACCGCGGCACACAGGCTACTGCAGCAAGGGGAACCAGCGATTCTACCTCTACAGAGAAGAAAACCTCTTCTCCCCCAGGGCTAATTTGAGAGATAAAATAATACATACTGCTAATTTTGCGAAGAGGTCGATCAGGTTCCGTGGTGGCATAACAATGGAGGTGTTCAGAGGGATCACGTAGCAGTTACCCAGTTGCAGGTCAAGGTAGGCCGTCAGACGCTGTTAGGAAAAGTCATACAAGGATCTATCAGTCGGGTGTAGACTTTGGAAACGTATTTTATTCCCACTACATTTAAATGCTTTGCAAATTGCTTACTGAAATTGTGAAACTGATGTGAAGAGAACAATGAAGCTCAAAGCAGTGTATGTGTGTGTGTGTGTGTGGGGGGATATGGCAAGCAGAGAAGACTGAGGTTTGCAAGTGTAATACACTAGTGTGACAGAAAGTGATAAAACTTGAGACCTGCTCTGAGCATACACATTTTGCAAATAAAGGCGACTTGGGGACAGTTTTTGAGAAGTATGGATAAGACATTCTTGCACAGACATTTTAAAAGACAGGTAATGGTAATACAGGGAGATATTAATGGGGAGAGAAATCAATTATTGTTACCCATTTTGGTAGCTTCTGTCATAGCAGTGCTACATGAATGCTGTGTAAAAAAACTCTACAACACACCACTCAGTGCAATGGTAGACACCAGTAGAGATGAAGCTTATTCACAACAGCAAAACATTCTTTAACAGCACTTTGACTGACAGTGCCATCATTAAAGTATGCTTATAATCTGAAATTGAACAGCCTGCATTCTTTTTCTATGAAGCTTGTGAGAAAACCCTAATTAAACTGGAGACTGAACAGTAATGCCTGGCGGACTGCTTTCTAAGGCAGCTATGGGGCTGCACACATGCACACGCATCTTCAGCCCACATTTCCAAGTAAATCTTATTACACTCATAGAAAGAAATGCTTCGACACTGGCTTCTTCTTGATGCTCTTTAAATAGGGAAGCTGGATTTAAAAAACATGTCCAAACACATATCTATAACAGGGCTCAACAAATCCAGGTGCCAGGGCAGCTAGAAATTTCACTGTGGTGCCTGGTACTTTCAGTAGTCATTTACGGTAAGTGCCTCCTGGTGATTCTCAGAAGCAGAAGGCTTATTTAGGTGACGGGTTAGAGGTTATCTTCTTGTTATAATGACAACCAGGGGTACCCCATATTTATTCATATGCTACAATGCTTTTATTATAGCTTTTTGTTTAACATAAAAGAACAAGCCAATGAAGAGCTTAGGATCAGGTGACAGCAATAGTTAGAAAGTATGGTAATTAAAATATAAAGCCCTGAAGGCTGAAAAGTAAGTCTGGCTCCTACATTTTTGGGGCTGCTCATAAAGCCGAAGAAAGTCCGTCACGGCCAGCTCTTTTGAGTCAGGTGAGCCTCTGGTGTTTGGCAAGCAGAGTTATGCAAGGCAGGTCAGGAACCTTTAAACGTCATGCATACTGGACTGCTCGGCTTTGAAGACTAGCATGTGTCTTGACATTTCTGTGCACAACTTTAAATAGTGCCCAAGCTATTCAAGTTATTCTTATATGCTGGCTTTAGACAGAAAATAGCTCTGTGGACAGTCCACAAAGGTTCCTTTAACTTCTTCAAAATTCAATTCTACTCTAAGACTCAGCACACAGTAGTTCAAATATGTGTGCAAGAGGAACCACTGATATTGGGAAGCCACAGGATCTAGGGATGGGACTCTAAAGTGGGATCCAAAGCGAACACTGCTGCCTCAAACAGGTATTCTCCCCGTCAAGTTCTTATACTGTTAGACCATTCACAGCACAGGGCTTTTTAAACAACTCACCCTTTCGAAATCATGAACAATAGCTGCAGGATCGCTGTCAGAGAATTTTGGAACTGGGACATCAATGATTGCTATATTATCATCCTCCCGGATGTCAGCAACTTCGGCAATGGGTAGGAAGTACGGTTCCGCAGCACCATCTCGATTTTTCTCTGCTTCGATGCATAATTGTGCATTCACTAATTTATGCTGAAATGAAAGAACTGTTACCTTATGACACTCTTAGATGTCAAGCTGCATACACAACTCATACATAATTCAGGAGAAGACTATGGAATTGGACATGTGCTAGATGTATTATCTCATTAAAACTTCAGGGGGAAACAGAAGGAAAGGAAGCAGTGCAAGCATGTGTACCTCCTCCCTAATGATGAAAGAGAGTTTTCCAAGGGGTTTTTGCACGGACTTGATACCAGGGCAGACTGGGAAGTTACACTGGGCCAGGAACAAGACTGGCAGGGTGGCCAACAGAGCGCTTATTAAGGCAGCAATGCAGAGACTACCCAGCTCAGATCTGGCCTCCTGCACCATGATGAAGCAGAATGAAACCTGCCAAGCTGCCAGCACCACACAGGGACTTGGCTCTGCTTGCTCCTGGCTGCTGGCAGCCCTCCTGGGCAGTGGCCCACCAGGAACGTGCCCTGTGAGTTCAGGGGCCACTCTGGCCCTCTTGCCACTTCCGGCATGGGTCACTGAAACCAAACAACCACAATTGTCTGTGCAAATAGACCAGGAGAGATGAGGTGGTTTTGAACATCAGCTTTGTTATTTGCCATTAAGTTTCATGATGCTTCACTGCCATATCTTTGACGGGTCACAGACTCGGGATACAGTTTATTGTTTATGAACTCTCAATTCAATTACATCCACGCTTGTATTTCATGGAATGTTTTGCTTTAAATTGCTTATGTTTGTTTTGCCAATCTTTCTCTGCCAAAATAAGTTGTTCCATTACCCTTGGCATGAAGTACTTGTAGATGCAGGCTCCACCAACCACCACTCCAGCTAAGATGAACGCAATACCCAGCAGGGTCAGCAGACATCTTCCAGAGGAGCTTTCATGGCTGTGAGTTGCAACTTCTGGATCCTTTGGAAAAGAGAAAGAAAACCAAGTTTATTGCTGTCTCAGAGATACTGCTTTAAGTAATTATATCTGACCCTCAATTAAAAGACAGAGTCATCCTTCAAGGTGAAAGACAAAATGCCAGGCAAAACGCATTCCAGAAAGACTTTGACAAACGGGCTAAGATATCCTAGGGTCGCTATGAACAGCCTGGAGTTGATCATATATATTTCAGAACCTTCTAATGACATAATGGAATAAATAGCCCCCATTAATTAATCTGAATTACAGCAAGGGGAAATATTCGTCTTAAAAATGTCAGAACTATGTTTTACTAGCCTAGTAGCAATGCTGTAATTCAGAGAAGTTAATGGGAACCATATATCCAATAACTTGCTTATTGATAAGTCACTTAAAAACTTGAAGAAATTTAATGAGGTAGACATTCTATTAACCTTGATGTTGACAATATTTAAACATGGAGCTACATGCCACATTTGGAGTTAATTCCTTTCATTTTCTCAACCTTGTGCCTTTGGGCAGCTTGTTTCCCCGCCTTGTAAGAAAAAATGCTGTTATTTAACTGCTGGCACTGCTATGAGCTTTTAGTCAGTGTCAGTGTGCCAGGTGCCCTTACAGAATGCAAATTATGGGGCAATTGACAGAAAAGCCCATCGCACATTTACAACATACTGCCTTGGGGTTCACAAACCCAGATGCTTCAAGAGGCCCAATATATGCATTTCATCCCTGAGCTCCCTAAACATAGTATACAACTAGTACTGTGACATACTGTGCATGAAAGTTATTGTTCATCAGAACAATCAATATTCAGCAGTTGAGAACTGTAGGAGTTGCTGTCCTTGAAGTTAACTAGGAATACGACATCGTTCCAGCAAGCTCCTTGGACTGGCCTAGTGCAACATAACTGGGATACAAGGGTTAGACTCTCGACACCAACAGCAGCTGGTCAGTCCCTGAGTCCTAATGGGATACCCTTAATAAAGAACAGATTTCATGCTTGATCACAGTCAGATTCTCTAACCCCCTTGTATAAAGGACAACTTCTTTACACCTTGTACTTCTACAAAATAGTGTAACTCAATGTTACATACCAGACCATGCATTCAACAGAACATCACCAATTCAGTTTTACAAGATTACACATTCAAACTTTTTCTTAAGTTTCATTTTAAATTAAATTATTGAGAAATGTACTGTAACCACCATTGCTTAATCTGTTACATTAAACCAGTTTTTTTAAAAGCTGGATTTCATCCACCCTGACTTGTGGATGTCAGGTACAATAAAACTGCTAAAAATGCCTTTCTCCCTGCCCCCTCCATCCAAGAATAGAAAAACACAACAGCATGACCTTGAGAACTAAAACTGTAGAAAGTGAAATGTTTCAGCAACAGAATCTGAACAAACATGGCTTATATGGGCATCCAGAGATCTCTAGAACCTAAAAAATGCTGTTCAAGCAACTATACATGCCAGTAAACATTACTGTTGGCAGAAGCCCAAGCACAAAAGAAGATCCTAGCAGTCAAAAGAAAAGTACATATTTAGTAAATAGTTAGGCTGGATTCAGACATTTTCAAAACGCATGTACTGCGCCAATACCACTTTGAGGGCGAGGACTGGTATATAAAAAACAAGAAAGTTTCTTCTGTTGGTCTGTCCAGGCAATTGCAACACTAACATCTAGAAATCTAAAACCGTTCCCTGCATTTAGCTAGCTGGTGTAACTGTACACAGCTAGCCTAGATGACAGAAGTCATACAGAAAGTAACCTGATCTCTGAAGCTATGTAAAGCAAGGACAGAGTAGGCGCCAAAAAGCTAAGCAGCAGCCCAAGTGCAATATATATATGCGCAGCAGTTTTGGCAGAATTCAAAAGTGTTTGCAGCCACTAGAATTTCTAGCATGCTAAACTAGTGCCTGAATTCTGTGATCATAAACAAGCAACTGAATCCAGACAAGACAGGCAAGAGCTGATTGGGGTTGAGGTTTGGTGGAGGGGGTTGGGGAAACTCTGCCTACCTTAGCTGGCTTAAATCTGTCTTTGGTAGACCACATGAAGGGATTGGGGTGTTCTTGGACCCACCGTAGGCGCTGGACAAGCAGGTAAGGTGTAGCTCTTTCAAGTACATCTTGCCGGCTGGACTCAGCTGACCTACCTACATTGACCCCCGCTGGAGCAACATGCACTTGGCACAGATGCTGACTGCTGGATTGTTTGGGGGGAGCGTTGTTTTGTCTTGATTGGCAGGTTAATTCTGTACATTCTTGGTTTAAATTCTTATTATAGGCTTTGAAGGTATGTTTACTATAAGCTGCCTTGAGCCTTTGTGGAAAGCGACTAGATAAAAATATTTCTAATGATAATTTTCAAACCATCCATCTACTATTATGGCCAACACTGAACTCAGTAAAACACTATGCTCACAGAAATATTTCATTTGCCTTGTCCACTCGAACTGAAGACTGCCTTATGCACAATTCTGTTCTTTCATGTCTCAGAGGAAAATACAAAGTTGATTACACAACAGTTTTGATTTCCTGCATGCTGTATGTTTGTGGTTCTATCAGTTCCACACAGCACGTGCTTGTGGTTATATCAATTCTACACAGGCCCCGTTCACACTGAGCATTTGCCCTGCTGAAGGCACGGGAGCCCTGCGGATTTTCCGTGCGCGATCATACGAGCACATCTGGGAGGCGTAGTGCTCCCGTGGCCAACCCGTGGCTTTCCGTGGAAAACGCGGGGTAAAAAATTAGTAGGTCCGAAGTACTAGTTTCCGGAAACCCCGGGGCAAAGGCTGGCGTCTGATCATGGGAGCGCCAGTATCCCGCGGCTTCCGACACCCGCCCATGTCCCCGGGGTTTCCGGATGTTGTAAGTATCCATGGGATGTGCACCAACGCTGAACAGCGCATGCGCACACACAAGACACCAACAGCGCCCCCCCAATGGCGAATGCACACTTCCCTGCTTTTTTGTTGCGCTGCAACAGCGCGGCGTGATCGGGCGCAGAGCTGGAGTGTGGCAACCCGGTGGCCTGTGTGATCGGGCTACCGCACCTTATTTAGCTCCGGGCGAACTGCCACGCCTCTCCCCCGCGTTTTCTGGCCCGTATGACCGGGGCCACAGCACTTAAAAAAAAAAAAAATGCCAGCGTCTGAGGCAACCAGTCTTTATTTGCACCCTATCCTTTCTGCACTGGGTGGCATTTAAAGAGACAAAACTGGTAAATCACACCAGACTATTATTCTTTGAACATGTTTTGAGTTTGGTATGGCCAGGTTATCCTCCTAACAGGTACTCATCTTACTTTCAGGAGGCTTTTATCCCGACCCCAGGTTAGAAGAGAAAAATCCAAGCAGCCATTAAACTTGGTCAAGCTAGATGGGGCACTAGGAGACCTATGAATTAATCCACAGAATATTTAAAACTGTTTGACAGCAGACACCACAACTCATATCTGCCCCCCCGCTACTTCCTGATCCTCAACCCCTCCCCCCAAACAGGGCAAAAGGAAGCTCCAGAATATTAAGGATGGGAACATGACACAGGGGAAGAGCCTCCCCCACCGGCTTCTACAGGCCAATAAAAATACTTGGGAGATGCATCTAGGTTGGCCCCTGTCCTTTGAACTAGCTAACACTGCACAAGAGCCTAAATGTTAAACTGCACCTCTACATATTAGGTTACAAGTCTGCAGCTGATAGAAATTGCGTGCATTAGCACTTTGTACTCAGCATTTTTTCCTGAAAGCAGTCAAGTCAGTACTCAGCCGAACGGATACTGCTCTTTGATTTGTAATCCATCCAAGAGTCTACATAGTGCATGCTATTGACTGAGCCCATAAATTAACTGGCAATCATAACCCCAAGCAGCTATTTGTATTTTCAAGCAATTGCCTACAGCATTTCATTAGAGCATTAACAAGTGCGTGTCTGAACATATCCAGCTGCCTTACACTGACTCAGACCAGCAGTGCTGAGCCTATTCTATTTTGAGGCTACAACTCTTGACAGACCTGCACCTCCAAGCACTGGGTTACCCAATCACATCTAAAGCTAAGAATCAAATACATTTTTAAGCCTGATGCTGTACAATTAAAGCATCAGCACAGCTGGCAAATGCTGAACCTCCCCGGGCCCTTCACCCAGGCCTTCTCTGCCACCCACAAGCTCATTTTCAGAGCCTGACTTGGGGGCGGGGGCAGTGTTACACTGCAGGGGAAGGATACAGCATTCAGCCCTACTTTAGATGAGACTGGAACTTTGAGGGCACAGGTCTGCCACCATTGCATGGCGCTTGGGTCTGACTGGCAACAGATGCCAACAAGCAAAGCTCCCTCTCTCAAACCTTTTACTTAGAGGTGTCAGGGTCAGTCCTGGGAGCGTGCATATTTACAACACATTCTATTATGAATCTATATACCCACATTCAGAGAGAAGGGGTATTCACAACAGCTGCTTTGTTAAAACAACCCACTGTACTCTTAACAGTGCTTTTGCTTTCAGGATCTCAAGAGAATGAATTGTGAAACACTTGGGGTGAGTGGGGGAGAGCGGATCTTGCACTTGCTGCAAAAGGTTTACAGAAAGCCAAAGCAAGAGTTCATGCACATCTCCGTTCAACACATCAGGCCTAAAATGAACATGGGTTAGAGAGAGAGAGAGAACACTTTTGCAGCAACACACAGCAACCCTTCCCATCTGATATTACACTTGATCTTAGCCATATGTACCACTCTACCCCTTCTCCAGCTGCCAAACTGGAAATGAGACAAGATTATCTGGTATGACGCTCCTGTTATACGAGGTGGCACCTGATTTTATCTTTCCGCTTTGCTAAGGGAAGCCTCTTGCCAAAAATGAGCCATGGGTGTGTGGCTTAGGGCAAATGTCCTAAGATCTCGTGGGTAATCCCTTAACCCCTTGGGAGTTTTTATGTCCATTCACACACACCTACCTATAGACTGAAGAGGCACTATTAACTCCATTTATTATTTTTTTTAAAATTACCCAAGAATACCAGCCTTATGCTTTTAATTTTTATCTTAATAAACCAAGTAGTTTGCACATGAATCAAAATTCAAAATATGAAGGGGGTAGGGGAAGCTAGGGTGAGTTTTTCCCTGTATTTTTCACCTTGGTCTTGCATCTTTAAAAAAAATTTCTTCACATTAAGCCACACATATAACAGAGAATGTGATACAAAGTCTGTCTGTATGTTAACTGTTGTGATTTCGGCTCATGCCAGTTTGGAATTGCAAGATTAAGAGTCTCTGACTCCTAAATATACAGTTGAGCTGGCAATCACCATCTGAAGCACCTACTTCAAACACATGCACAAATGAAAACTAACAAATTATTTAAGCTAATAGGAGAAATATCCACATTTATTGTGACAATATTGGGAGACAATATTGTCTTGAACACACCACAGGGGAATCACACCCAGCCACAGCTTTCAACACCATGTACCCACACAGAAGAAAGATGCAGCTGTTTCTAACGTGGTGTACATGTACAGTCCCAAATCTGTTAATGCACAAAGCAGTCCTTACAGAACCTTGGGATATTCAGGGCCATGTTACACATTCCATCACATGTGAAACAGCTACATGTCATTCATTCAGCAAGGAACCACAATCACCTACAGCTCCCACTATGCAGTGAAATGGATTCACACAACACCTACATGTGCAACAGTGCATGAACATGTATGCTCTGGCAACAGCTTTCACTTTCTGTGAGGTGGGGATGAGTCACAGAGCTTTTTGGACAGCAGTCCCCCCCACACACAGTCAAACATGTAGCACTGTCAGCAACCTAGGGGCGGAAGTTCCAAGGAAGATAAAGCCCTGAAACAGCTGTAAACGGACACCACTTTTAGGGAAGTAAAAAGGGAAGGGCTAGAATAGGCTAAACTTTTACCCTTTCCTAATTCTTCCACTGGGCTGCAGTGGCTCAAGTGGTTAAGGTGCTGAACTGCAGACCGGAAGGTCGGTAGTTCAGCAGTTCGAGACCCAAGTGCTGCATGACGGAGTGAGCTCCCGTCTCTGGTTCCAGCTCCTGCCAACCTAGCAGTTCGAAAGCAAGAAATTGCAAGTAGATAAATAGGTACCACTTCGGTGGGAAGGTAACAGCGTTCCATGCGCCTCGGCATCTAGTCATGTCGGCCACATGACCACGGAAACGTCTTCGGACAGTGCCAGCTCTTTGGCTTGGAAACAGAGATGAGCACCAAATCCCTAGAGTCGGATTCGACTAGCTTTCAAGCAAGGGAAACCTTTACCGTTTCCCGAATTCCTCCACTAAACCTCAGCAATTCACATACCCTGTAAATACCCTCCAAACTCTCCTTCAACATGGGCATTCTGAATCATCCAGAAATACACCCTCTCCCTGGCCAAGGGGCTAGGGGAGGAAAGGGAACAAGGCCTGTTACAAAATACAACTGTTGCTACCCTTTTGTCCTGATCAAGTTACATTTACAGTGACACCACCCAGTTCCTAGCTCCAGCCAGGCACCCAGGGGTTGCACCAGACTGCAAAGTTCATCCTCATATGTTTGACATGGATAAGTGGACAGGCCAGTGACTGTCCTTCAACTCTCTAATCCCAGCTACAGCTGGAGTGCCCATCCCCAGGCACCAAGACAAATTTCTCCTCCAGACTCTCTGACTTGTGAATTTTACAAACTCCCTATGAAAGCCATAATGGGCGTTTTCACACACACTACATAATAAACTTTCAATCCACTTCCAACACGCTTTGCAACTGGGTTTTTACTGTGGACGCTTCCACACGTGCTAAATAACACAGTTCTGATCCACTTCAGCGACCACTTGTAAGCAGTGTTCCCTCTAAGCTGAGTTAGTGTGAGCTAGCTCGCAGTTTTTTTTAGCCTCCGGGTCACACATTTAGGTCCTAGCTCAGGAAGGCTGGCTCCAGAACAGGCTAATTTATGCAGCAGCCAAATCGCTGACTCACAACTTTAATGCCCGTAGCTCACAAAGTAGAATTTTTGCTCATAAGACTCTACAGCTTAGAGGGACCATTGCTCACAAGACTCCACACAATAAAATCCGGTTGCAAAGTGCACCGAAAATGCATTCTTCCCTGTGTCTGAAAGCGCCCACAGTGTGTGAGAAAGGGCAAAACCCGCTCGCAAACGGTGGCTGAAGGGGACTGCAACTTGCATCGCTTGGCATACGTGCAAGCGCCCGCCGTTAAGTATCACAGCGAGCCACGGCAGCCCCTATTGGCGAGAACGTCTCGTGTCTTCCCGGGGCGGAAGCCTGACACTTCTGCATTCCCACGCCGCAGAGTTTGCAAGCGAAACTCAGGCTTGCCCCCCCTTCCTTCCCGAGGGACGAGGAACCCGCCCGGCCAGGGAGGAAGCGAGCAGAGGCCCTACGCGGACCTCCGCCTCAGTGCGAGCGCGCCTGCAAACCCCACCCGGGCCACTTTTCGCTCCCGTTGATTTATTACAGGGCTCTTTTTGTAGCAGGAACTCCTTTGCATATTAGGCGACACCCCCGTAATGTAGCCAATCCTCCAAGAGCTTACAGTAGCCCCTGTAAGAAGGGCTCTGTAAGCTCCTGGAGGATTGGCTACACTAGGGGTGTGTCGCCGAATATGCAAAGGAGTTCCTGCTACAAAAAGAGCCCATTTGCCCAAAAGTCTCTCCTGCCTTGGGGGGGTGATGAAGAGGTCTGTGTTTATATTTCCGCCGCCATTTTGAACTGCGTGTGAGGGACCGGGGGGAGGGGTCGGCCTCTCTCCCCCCTCTTCGCCCCCCACCCAGTGTGCACAAAATGGCGACGCAGGAGGACCCCCCCTTCTCCGATGGCGCAGCCAGCCCCTCCGCACCTTGTCGGCCACCAAGGCCTCCGCCGCCTCCTTCTTGGGCTCATCCTTGTGGGCGAAGGGCGACTGGAACGCGATCTTCACCATGGTTGCGGCGCTCGGGCCTGGGCGTCCTCCGCGAACCTCGCTGTCGCCTCCCGCTGCTGCTGCTGCTCCTGCTGCCGCTTCTCCGGTCGCTGCGCAGCCGCCTCTCCCACGGTGGCAGGTCCGCTGAGTGGGCGGGGCCTAGCCGGGGAAGCCGAGGCGAGGGAGGAGCGCCAGAGCACAGAACAGCCGCCGCCGGGGTCGCCCTCTCTGTCACCCCCGCCCGCCGCGGTGAGGGAGGAGGGCGATGGGGAAAGTCTCCAGCGCGCACGCGCCGGAGAAAGCTCGCCGGCTTTCGGCTCCGAAGAGGGGCTAAAGCGAAGGCCGGCGGCGTTGTGCGCCTGCGCTCTCCAATCGCAAGGCTGGATTAAACGGAAGAGGCGAGGGGCCCTAGTGCGCACGCGCGAGCTTTAAAGGTCTCTTTAGGGGTGCGGAAGGAGCGCCGGGAGGATAGGGACGGCGTTCTCAGCAAATCTGGGGACCCTTGATCGGCGGTGACTACAGACCTCCCTTTATGAATGGGTCATTAATGATACTATTATCAATATGGGGTAATATTTTTCCTTAACCAGGATGGCCCAGGCTAGCTTGATCTCATCAGATCGTGAAAGCTAAACTGGATCAAACCTGGAACAAAGTTAGAGTCCAGTGGTGCCTTTAAGACCAACAGAAGTTTAATCAAGGTATGGGCTTTCGTGTGCAGGCACACTTTTTCAGATACTTAATCCAGCCTTGAGACAATAGGCAACCCACCTCGAAGAAGAAGAGAAGAGATTGGATTTATACCCCGTCCTTCACTCGGAGTCTCAGAGTGGCTTACAAACTCCATTCCCTTCCCCTCCCCACAACAGACACCCTGTGTGGTAGGCGGGGCTGAGAGAACTCTTTCAAGAACTGTCCGTGGGAGAACAGCTCTGACAGAGCTATGGCTTGCCCAGGCTCATCCAGCAGCTGCAAGTGGAGAAGTGGGGAATCAAACCCGGTTCTCCCAGATTAGAGTCCACTGCAGTTAACCACTACACCAAACTGGCTCCTCTTGTTTTGAAAATCCTAGGGGGTCGCCATAAGTCGGCTGTGGCTTGATGGCACTTCCCACCACTAACTGTTTAATGTACAGAAATTATAGTGTTCACACCCTTTCATGTCTGTTACCTTATAATCCTTCCAAACAGCCAGGTGAGATAGGCTACTGTTGTCCTCATTGCAGAGAGGAACTAATGGTCACCTCAAATGGTTTGCCAAAGGCTACTTAGTTGAATTCCTGTTCAAGGCAAGATTTGAACTAGAGACGTCCTACTACATAGCTAGCTGCACTGTGTTATGAAGAATTGTCACAGTCAGATACTTGACCGGTAGATGGTCTTCTGCAATCTGAGATCTAGCCAAGTTCTTGGATTTTATTATCATTATACTGTTATTATTTGGAATGGATTGCAAATCAGGTACTCCTGGAACCATCGCTCTCAGAAGGCACTGGGGGTGTTGGTTAATAAAAACTGGCAGGATGACACCTCAAGAATGCTCTGTCAGCTGCCTCTGTTGCTCCAGGTGTTATTGGTTGGCCTGTTTTCCACTGGCATGACCGGTTTTTCTCCCATTCTGGCCAGTTGCCAGATGAGATTTTCTCCGTATAAAGGAGAGAGCAGGTCATAGACTGGTTTTTAACCTGTTCAAAGCCTTTGAAGGCAAATGAATTTTCTGCACTTTGCCTGTAAGATCTTTGCGGTGGCTGGTTGTTCGGCAGAGGCTTTTTGTGCCTCAAAAAGCAACTTCTCTGAACATTACAGCCATTGGCTTCCTTTTCTGCTTCACTATACATGCTCTATACATGTTCTCAGTAAAAGAGAGAGAGAGAATACAGCACAACAACAAAAAGCACCATATTTTGCCGCTGTGTAGCAGGTAAGTGCAAAGTAACCTGGGCAAATCCACATTCTCTTTATGCTTGTTACCTACAGTCAGCAGGTAGAGTCGAAAGAGTGCTATGCTTGTTTTTTTGAGGAGACAAGGGGAAAAAAACCCTGTCCAATGACAGCAAGATCTGTACAGTTAGCAAATTGCCACTTGGGATTGTGTGGTCATAAATGCCCATTCTGCTACTGAACCTCAGATAAATTGGCTGCTGTGATAAGATTTATCTGCTTCTTCTTATGTTTGCAACGTGAGCTGCAAAATACACACTGTCTTTTCTGAAACAATCGGATATATAACTGCTGTCAGAGAACAGTGGTGGGGAGGGGCCAGGGTGATGTAGGATAGCTGGCAGGCCTGGAGAACGATGCCCCCTCTTTTTAATAAACCTGAACGTGGTGAAATGGGCCGCTGGAACTTTTCATGGCATGGAGGTAAATAATATCACCCTGATAAATAATGTCCATGCATTTGGAGAACAATGTCCTCAGCGACAAAGACACTGGCATGAAATCAGTCGAAGGGCGAGCGACAGCCGTAGGGGTATGGATTGGACCCTGCTGGCAGTGGGACAGGCCCAGGAGGGAATGAGTGCACTTAGCTTTGGTAACAAAATACCTTGAAGTAGTCTTGGGGTCAAGGAACATGTGGAACAAAGACTTTGGTACAGATCATAGCCGATCTAAAGAAGCAGAGAATCCTTTAGATCCACCCCCCCGGTTCCAGACTGTTTGAGCTTTAAAGGTAAGAAGCTGCCGTATGAATCAGGGCTGCTCACAAATGGTTAGCCGTGCAGCTCTTTAGGGACTTGAATGCCACCAACAAACAATCTCCTTGAGTCTTTGTGGGAACAGTGACCTATAAATGAAGCAATAAATAAATAAAATAGGCCTGGTAGCTGACACCTGTCCTCCAACCTGCTCCATCGTTTTTGAACTAAATGAAGTTTCTGGATTTCCTTCAAAGGGTACTTCGAGGAAAGTGTATTACAGTCATTTAGCCTGGAAGTCACCAGTAGATGGATACCTGTCTCGCTCAGGCCTGTAGCTACAGTGGGGCGTTTCGGGGCCTGGCCCCCTGACTTCCGGCCAAGGCCCCCTTGACTTCCATCCATCCCCCAAGACCCCTGGCTCTCTTGGCCACCCAGAGGACTCCCAACCCTCTGGGCCACCTGGGGGACTCCCCACCACTGCCCCTTCCTCAAGCGTGGCTCGCTTCCCCATGTAGGCAAGCAGAGTGCGAACGCCGCAAAAGTGAGTTTTAAATTTTTTTATTTTATTTTTTATTTTGTGACATCAGTGCCCCCTGACTTATTTAAAGGCCCCCTGAATTACAAAATCCTGGCTACGGGCCTGGTCCCGCTTCTCAAGAAATGGCTGAAGCTGGCAAATTGGCCAAAGCTGATTAAAGGCAGAGGAAACCTGGATGTCCATCTGCAAACCTGGATCAAAGAGCACCTCTGAGCAGTGTTCCCTCTAAGCTGTGCGCGAGAGCGACCACTCATGAACACAGGAAGCCCCGCTCAGCAGCAGCAGTTTGGAGCCCCACAGGGCCTTGCGCTGCCCGTGGCCCATTTTAAGATTACAGCAGTTATAGTCTGCTCAGGATGTGAACTGCTCCGCTCAGTAGGAGGGAACATTGGCTGTCAGTCTTACCATTAAGCAAGAGTGCAGCCCTGTCCAGAACAAGCTGAATCCCAAGTCCTTGGTAGGTATTACTGCCAACTAACTACCCTTTGGGACTGCGGTGGCTCAAGTGGTTAAGACGCTGAACTGCAGGCTGGAAGGTTGGTAGTTGAGCAGTTCAAGACCCGAGTGCCTCGTGATGGAGTGAGCTCCCGTCTCTAGTTCCAGCTCCTGCCAACCTAGCAGTTCGAAAGCAAGAAATTGCAAGTAGATAAATAGGTACCGCTTCGGTGGGAAGGTAACAGCATTCTGTGCGCCTTGGCGTTTAGTCATGCTGGCCACATGACCACGGAAACGTCTTCGGACAGCGCTGGCTCTTTGGCTTGGAAACGGGGATGAGCACTGCAACCCTAGAGTCAGATTCGACTGGCTTTCGAGCAAGGGAACCTTTACCTTTAACTGACTTTTAATTTCTAGGTTGAACTTGAACACATGAAGCAGCCGTATACTGAATCAGACTACTGATCCGTCAAGGTCAGTATTGTCTACTCAGACTGGCAGCAGCTCTCCAGTATCTCGGTTGAGGACTTTCACTTCACCTACCACCTGATCCTTTTAACTGGAGATGCCAGTTACTGAACCTGGGACCTTCTGCATGCCAAGCAGAGGCTCTACCACTGAACCGCACACCCCTCCCCACTGTAGGTTATTGGTCATCATCCAGTCCATTACCCTATAATCTGGAACCTATAATCTGGAATCCCTCATGGGATCTAGCCCTCTCTGCCTTTAATCATCTAACCCCAGGGCCCCATTGTAATAACTGTGATGTAGTTTGATTGCCGTCATTTAAGGGTTGTTTATAGTTTTAACCTTGATTTGATTGTTTTATGTTAATGTTGTAACCTGCCCTGAGCCCATTTGTGGGAAGGGCAGGATAGAAATTGAACCAAATAAATGTGCACCCACCCAGATCTCCCTTCCAGGGCTCTATAAGCTTCTGGGAGCTTATTCCCTTCTGGTTTTCCCTTTAGTTGGTTTTGGGTTGCTGTGAACATTCTCCTGGATCTTCCCAAATATATTCATTCCTCATGCCCCTCGTATAAATTATATTCATAATTCTAACAATGACTCTGTAAAGTGGTTCAGCATCAGAGCCAGTTTGGTGTGGTGGTTAAGAGTGCAGACTCTAATCTGGGAGAACTGAGTTTGATTCCCCATTTCTCCACATGCACCTGCTGGTGTGACCTTGGGTCAGCCACAAGTTCTCTCAGAGTTGTTCTCTCAAAAGCAGTCCTCGAAAGAGCTCTCTCAGCCCCACCTACCTCACAGGGTGTCTGTTGTGGGGAGGAGAAGGGAAAGGAGATTGTAAGCCGCTCTGAGACTCCTTTGGATAGTGAAGGGTGGGGTATAAATCTAATTTCCTTCTCCTCCTCCTCCTATATCTAATAGGAAAAAGGAGCTGGCCTTCATGCTAGTCATGAGAACAGAACAATGCCTCCACACAGGCAAGGAAAGGGGTATTGGATACTTGGGGGACAACCTGGGTGTGCGGAAAAAAAAATGAGTTTGCAAATTAACCAAAATAAATGACAAAAACGAGGAGGAGGAGGAGATTGGATTTATACCCCGCCCTTCACTACCCAAAGGAGTCTCAGAGTGGCTTACCATCTCCTTTCCCTTCCCCTCCCCACAACAGACACCCTGTGAGGTAGGTGGGGCTGAGAGAGCTCTCCCGAGAACTGCCCTGGAGAGAACAGCTCTGATGTAACCTGCCCTGAGCCCCTTGTGGGATGGGCGGAATATAAATGTGAAAAATAAATAAAGAACTTATGACAAACCCAAGATCACACCAGCAGCTGCATGTGGAGCAGTGGGGATTTCTCTCTGTTGAAAAATGACACCAAAAGTGAGTTGGGAGCAGGGAGGATAACATTAATCTTTGAAAGAGAATTGTTTAATCTCGCTAGTTGCTTTGCAGACGGAAATGACACAGAATTGTTTAACCACAAAACAAGAAGATGATTAAGACACTTCCAAATTAAGCAATGCAGTGGTGTTTTTTTAGTCCCCCACGGGCTGGAGTTGTCTAGAATGGTGTGTTCTAGTCACAAGCTGAAACAAAACAGTTCACAGCCACTGATACGCAGGGCAAGCCTTCACCAAGAACATCCGGACTTGCTCAAAATCTGCATAGCGACAACCAGAATGAAGCACACACCGAGGGCCCCTTCAGACGTCACAAAAGACAGTTCAATGTGAGAAGTACATGTAACCCACATGTAAAGGTTTGATCTTACAAACCAGCATGTGGGATGTTCTCTGAATGCAAACATGAGAGAATGGCATGAGTTTTCAGCACCTGCTGCAGGACGTCTTCCTGTATGCAAAACTGCATGTGTAAGTTCATCAGAAAACAGGCAGCGTCAGAGTTCCTGACTATTAATTCATCCAAGAGGGCTTTTAGTTAGGAATTGTGCGATGTTGAATTTAGCAAGTGGGTCCTTCACATTGTTGCCTTAACATGTTATTAAGCTTGTCTTGAGAAGCCATATTCCAAAAAAAAAAAAAAACCTTTGAAATTTAAAAATCAATTTCTAAAATGTGTCCAGATGCTCTAGTTTGGGTGGGGGGGTTGGTGTAGTGGTTAAGTGCACTAATCTGGGAGAACCGGGTTTGATTCTGCACTCTTCCACTTGCACCTGCTGGATGACCTTGGGCAAGCCATAGTTCTGGCACAGCTGTTCTTGAAAAAGAGCAGTTTCTGTCAAGAGCTCTCTCAGCCCCACCTACCTCACAGGGTGTCTGTTGTGGGGAGGGTGAGGGAAAGGTGTTTGTAAGCCACTCTGAGACACCTCTGGGTAGTGAAGGGTGGGTTATAAATCCAATCTCTTTTTCTTCTTCTTTATTCTGCAGGCAAGAATATGTTTTATGATTGTGGCTGTTTTGAGGCGCAATCTCTCAGTGAAATGTTTGAACCAGTATAAATCCAATTTCCCCCATAACATGGTCCATTTTTAACTTTTTAAAGTGCTTTAAAAGCTTCTTTAAAAGCCTTTATGAAGAGAGCTTTGTGTCAACTGTGCATTTATACAATGGAAATACTAACTGTGTTTCAACCAGTTCAACATTCATTGTCTTTCATTCCAAACACTGCTACGTCTGCAGTGTTTTCAGACAGAACCAGTTATATATATATATATTTTTTTAAAATTAAATCTATACCCTGCCCTCCCTGGATGGGCTCAGGGCGGCTAACAAATGAGGCACCTATGCCAAGATTAAAACAGGTAAAAACAGGATAAAACAAGCAATAAAAGAATTATTCATATAAAAAATACAAGTGCTCTAGATGTCACAAATAACAGATGGGGTCACACATGACAAGGTGGTCCCAGAGCAATACAGTAGACTCCAGGTGGTACAGCGATCCATCCTGCCTCCCAGGGCCGTCTCATTCCCTGATGACACTCACTCCATTTAGTGGTGGTGGTACGGTGATGGTATAGTGATGGTGGCGGCTCCTCCTGAAAAGCCTGGCGGAAGAGCTCCGTCTTGCAGGCCCTGTGGAACTGCGCCAGGTCCCGCAGGGCCCGGATCTCCTCCAGAAGCTCATTCCACCAGGTAGGAGCCGCCACCGAAAAAGCCCTGACCATGGTAACAGCAAATTTAGTATGTTTGTGACTTGGGGTTACCAGTTGGTGTTGAGTCCCTGACCGTAGTGCCCTTGGGTGAACATATGGAAAAGCGGTCCCTCAGGTACGCTGGACCCTGGCCATATAGGGCTTTAAAGGTAAGAACCAGCACTTTGAAGCAAACCCGGTATGCTATTGGCAGCCAGTGCAGCACTTTCAGGACAGGCCTGATATGGTCCCACCTGGTGAGACCCATCAGCAGCCTGGCCGCAGCATTCTGCACTAGCTGCAGCTTCTGGATTTGCGACAGAGGCAGCCCCATGTAGAGAGCATTACAGTAGTCTAGCCTCGAGGTGACTATCGCATGGATCACTGTGGCCAGGTCATCGTAGTCAAGGAAGGGAACCAATTGCCGAGCCAGCCAAAGATGGTAAAAGGCCAACTTGGCAGTGGCCACCATCTGGGCCTCCATCGTTAAAGAGGAGTCCAGGAGCACTCCCAAACTCCTAACTTCCAACGCTGGCACCAAAGGTGCCCCATCAAAGGTCGGGAGAGGGAGCCCCAACCTCGAGCCAACCCGACTCAGGCCCAGGACCTCCGTCTTCGCCAGGTTTAGTTTCAGCCAACTCAACCTGAGCCAACCAGCCACGGCTTGCAACAGGAGGGATCAAGTCATTCTCTCTTACCACATCTAAGTGCATTTTTAGAGTAAACCTCCAATATGTGTGTGGTGTCAAAAATAGATATGCTAGAGAACACCTGCAAAACCAGCCACTTATTTTACCAATATTGCTTGCAGAGGATACAATTTTGTGGGCCTTTTGTCTCCAGACAGGAACAAGTGTCACACTGAAATGGCCGGCTGCAGTCCTCTCCTGTGCAAGATCCATTTGACAGAATAAGAGCTGACCGCACAGTGCCATCGCTGGGGTTCACTCTTTCATTTTTATCCTACCCTGTGGGAGGTAGGTTAGGCAGCGAGAGAACGACCAACTTAAGCCATGGTGGCCTGAGCACAGAGGGAGTGCAACTCTTGATTTTCTTGGACTTCTCAGCAGCTTTCAGTACCATCAATGATGGTATCCTTCTGGACCGCCTTTCCGGCCTGGGAGACACTGTTCTGTGGTGATTCCAGTCCTACCTGGAGGGCAGGTTTCAGAAGGCCATGCTGGGGGACTACTGCTCAATTCATTGGCCTTCGGCCTATGGGGTCCCATAAGGTTCCATCTTGTCCCCTGTGCTCTTTAACCTCTACATGAAACGACCAGGTGAGGTCATCTGGAGATTTGAGCTGGGTTGTCATCAATATGCAGATGATGCTCAACTCTATATCCCTCCTCTATCTGATCCCAGGGAGGCTGTAGAAGCCCTGAACCCTTGCCTGGAATCAGTTTTGGAGTGGATGTGGGCTAATGAACTGAAGTTTAATCTGGATAAGATGGATGTGCTATCGGTGAGTGGAAGAACTGACCTGGGATTTAAGATGTCACCCATTCTGGAAAGGGTTGCACTCCCTTTGAAGAGGTCTGTAGTTGGGGGTGCTCTTGGATCTCATCCTACTGCTAGATAGGCAGGTGGCATCTGTAGTCAGGACTGCCTTTTACCAGCTCTCTCCTAAGGTATGCTGCCTAGGGCTGGGGTTGTGGCAACAGTTGGGCACCACAACCAGGTATTTAGAGGCAGACATAAGAACATAAGCGAAGCCATATTGGATCAGGCCAATGGCCCATTAAGTCCAACACTTGGTGTCATACCGTAGCCAAAACTCAGGGGCCCATCAGGTGGTCCACCAGTGGAGCAAGAACTCCAGAAGCCCTCCTACTGGGCCCTCCCAAGCACCAAGAATACAGAGCATCACTGCCCCAGTCAGAGTGTTCCATCTATACCTTCTGGCTAATAGCCACTGATGGATCTCTGCTCCATATTTTTATCCAGTCCCCTCTTGAGGCTGTCTATGCTTGTAGCCGCTACCACCACTCCTTACGGCAGTGAATTCTGTACGTTAATTAAATTACTCTTTGGTCTGAAGGCAAGCTGGAAGCAAGAAGTCTGGAGGTGCCGAGGAAGCACTAGGTGAGCGAGAAGTTGCTGCTTAAGTGATACGGGTCCTTGCATCCCTTAGTTGCAGCCGATTGGCTTTCCAGTATCACCTGACTTCCCAGGCCAAGAAGATCACGTGATACTCTGGCAAAACCCCAGATGAAATGACCTGAAGTTCTGTCCTCTGGCCAGCAGATCTGAGCAGTGAATCAGTGTCTAGTTGGCGGGTCTGAAAGCCCTGTAGCACGTGACCCTGTGAAGAGTCTGATGAAAGTATTAAAACAAAAAGTAAGCCAAGCCACATGAGGATTAACAGTGTTGTTATCAGGAATGACCCAAAGGCTCTTCAGGTCCAATCCTTTTTATCCCAATCTGGCCCTCCTACCGACAAAAGGATGATCTCAACTACTAGAGGATGGAGAAGCCAGAAAAACACTACTCTTTCTTTCCAGGGGCTGGTGATCAGAGGTATTATGAACACACGAATCTGCGATCAGACCACCGGTCCATCAAAGTCAGTATTGCCCACTCGGACTGGCAGCAGCTCTCCGGTGTGTTATGCAATCCCCTTTCATCTCACCTGCTACCTGATCCTTTCAACTGCAGATGCTGGGGATTGAACCCGGGACTTTCTGCCTGCCAAGCAGAGGCTCTGCCACAGGGCCACGGCCTCTCCCCACCGTGGCTGCTACTGTCTCTGTGCACAGAGGATCTGTCTAATTTTTTTTAAAGCTCTTCCTGCTTAAGGGCATTGCTGCAATTTGCGGCAATGCATTCCATGAATTTGTCTGGTTTTGTATTGGGGAAAATTCCATCTGTGACGGGAACAGTAAATATCAAGAATGAGAACTACCACCCAGGATGGTAGTTCAATCCGACCTGAGGGAAATGTCCTTCCCGAACCCAGAGAGCCAAGTGGGGAACTTGCTGTATGGGAACGTAACAGGGACCGGCAGCTCTCCTTTTAAACTTTTGCTCATTTGTTTGTTTGTTTTCGGTGCATCGTGCATTCAGCCCCTCTTTCTGAAAAGGGAACCAGCGCATTCTTTCTTCAGCCTGGGCTGCTTTACTGTAAACTTGAGTTATAGGAAGGCTTGTGATGAAACGGCACCCAAGGGACCGCTCAGGAAACAACTGCGCGCATGTGATTTAGAAGAGATACAGGACAGGAAGCCGCCGGGGTGGCTTCTATATGCGGTAAACGGATAGTTTTCTTTTTTTTTGAAAGACTGCATCAGCAGCTGCAGGTACTCAACTGAGTGCTCAGGTTGCCACCTGGCTGCCTGGCAGGGCTCCAGCGCCGTGAACAGCTGCTTGACAAGCGGAGTCATAACCCAGCAATGCGATACTGGTGTGGAGAGGCAGTGATGGGTGGGTGGGTGGAATAATCTTCTGTTTAATTTCTGCCTATCGAGCGATTCTCGGAGCCCTCTTAAACAAAAGCGTGCAGGGCTCTTTTAATATTACCTTGGCACAGTCGTCCCTCCCAGTAAAGGAATCTTGGGAACTGCAGTCTTATGTAAGAGCTGGAAGAAAAATTCTTAAGTGTTGCCAAAAGAATCTTTCGAGCGTTGTTCTGGATGACTCTGGTCAGGCCTGATTCAGATATAGCATGCCTCTAAGAAGCCCAAGGCACCTAGTTCGCTTCCCAATATCAGATCGTTTAATTCCCGGCAAGACATACATGTGAACAATGTTTCGTATTTGTTATGGGTATAGTATACGAGTGCCGCTATTAGAGAATTTTGGCTTCCAGTTTAATGCTTTATCATAGCATAGCTGTTTTCCGTCTTTTACACTGACAACAGAAAATTATACCATCCATTACTGCTACGTAGATAATTGAAGGAGAGCAATTGCATGAGTCCATAAAAGTGTCTTATCCCAAAGGTAAGCAGGACACGAGGAAGGAGCCCCTTCTAAGAAGAAATTCCCAGTCGACTCAGCTTCCCATATTCATAAGTTTTTGAAATAATCTCCTAACAATAGCTAGCTGTACCACTTGATAAGAGTGCACATTGTTGACTAATGTTCTAATTTCAAAACAATGTTTTGTATACTTGGATATCTTATTGGTGGTGGGAAGCTGTTAAGTATGAGACTTAACTTGATTTCAGCCAATGAGTGATTTCAGCTTTATTTCGACGTGATAACAGCTCAACAATAACCAGAACAGCGAACAACTTAAACAGTGGAGCACAGCTCCTTTTAAACAGTCCGGGCTAATATAGCCACGCCTACTTTACAATAAGTAACCAATAAGATTACAAAGATAACAACCAATGAGTTTGTTCCCTCCACAGCATTACACTGAGTCCTGACTGGACGGTAATACAAAGGCAACCAATAGGAGTTCAGGGATTACAATCTTGCCTTGGCTGAAGCTTAACATTGCATTCTAATGGAGACGTAACAGAAGTGTTGTCAAGTTTTAGCTGGTTTATGTCAACCCTGTAGGGTTTTAAAGAAAAGAGATGTTCAGAGGTGGTTTGCCATTGCCTGCCTCTGTTTAGCGGCCCTGGATTTCCCTAATATATATATCTCTGTAAGATATATATGACAGTTCATTCTTGGTACTTTTTAACTTAACGAAGTCTATTTTTAAAAAGTGATTACAAGTGTCTCATATGTAAGAATATCTGTCGGCCCTTAACACCCCATGTTTGAACTATATTTACACTTCTGTGAAGTTGGACATTCTTGCCAGTCTCAGACCCTTCTGCACTTGGGCTCCCGCACATAATAGCTATTGATATGGGTTAGTTGGCTTCTCATCTACAGAAGGCTGTAGAATGGTGTTACTTCTTTGTTTTTTGCCCCTCTCCAAGGCTATTCTGTTCTGGGTCTTTAGACTCCCTTTTGGCATGTTTACCTGAGAGGGTAGGCCAGTTCTGTTTCCAGTGTCCAGAAACATCTTCCGTGATCTTTCTGGTCAAATCCAGCAACTATTCCTCTATATTTCTGCCCATATTCATGACACCATGATGGTTAAACCACTTTCAAATTACTGTTTTACCAAATGTCTAGACCATCAAACTGGCCTGGGTCTAGTTCTGGCTGAGAAAACTTCTCCTTTCTCCATTGACAGGGCTAGTTGAGGATGGGGGAGGCAGCGGCAGTAATGTAACCCTCAATCATGGCTAAATCCAGCTGCAGCTCAGCCCCCTTTCCAAGAAACACTCAAGTCACATTTTAATTGTCATCTGTATGCAGTTTTGATCTGTATGAGCTGCTGTGCAGGCCAATTTTGGTGGGAAAGTGAGATAAAAATGTAATGAATAAAATAGTCTGTATATCAAATTCTGAATATGGCCCCACAATGCAGATCAAAAAATCCACACAATGGAGCCATGTTCAGAGAAGGGGATTTTTCTACAAACCTGGGACAACCGCCCAGTGTGCAAAAAAAAAACCAAAAAAACACCAACAACCAAAAAACCTTAAAAGAAAAACAAATTGTTAAAGCTGGGATCTTGCAAGGCCAGGTCACAAGATTTCAGCTGCCATTTGATGGGTTGCTTGACAAGCTCCATCGATAATGCCTTCTGAATCATCCACCCACAGTCACTCAGCTGATCAAGAAGGAAAGGGCAGAGCCCGAGGAGGGAGAGAAAGTGGTAACAGGACTGGGAAGGAGGAGGAGGAGAGTGAATTTATACCTCACCCTTCACTACCCAAAGGAGTCTCAGAGCAACTTACAATCACCTTTCCCTTCCCCTCCCCACAACAGATACCCTGTGAGGTAGGTGGGGCTGAGAGAGCTCTTTCGAGAACTGCTCCTGAGAGAACAGCTCTGAAAGAACTTGTAACTGACCCAAGGTCACACCAGCAGCTGCATGTGGAGGAGTGGGGAATCAAACCCGGTTCTCTCAGATTAGAGTCCAGGCTCTTAACCACTACATCAAGCTGGCTCTCCCAGGAAGAAATGAAGGGGCTGGGACAAAATGGCAAGAGGCACAGAAGATGAGAGGAAAAAGTGGCATCCAGGCAGGAGAGGGAGAATATGATGGGTGAGGGAGAGGGAGTGGGAAATAGGATGGTGGGATGGCATTTCCCTCTGCTGTGAATCTTGTGGGTTTCCAGGTAGTTGTATCCAATAGTAATCTGGCTGGCCCTTGTGTGGAGGGTGAGAGCTGCAGAATAATGACAAGACAGGAGTCTCTACATACTTAGGGGACTCCCCAGTTAGGAAGAAAAAAAATATGGCTTTAGAAGTTAACTGAAAGAAGCAGAAGTGGAAGAAGCAGCAAAAGCAGAAGAAGCAGAACAAGCAGAAGCAGAACAAGCAGAAGAAGTGGAAGCAGAAAAAGCAGAAGCAGCAGCAGCAGAAGCAGAACAAGCAGAAGCAGAACAAGCAGCAGCAGCGGAAGAAGAGATTGGATTTATACCCCACCCTTCGCTTGGAGTCTCAGCGTGGCTTAAAATCTCCTCCCCTTCCTCTCCCTACAAGAGACACCCTGTGAGGTAGGTGGGATTTAGAGAGTTCTGAGAGAACTGCTTTTGAGAGAACAGCTCTGAGAGAAATGTAATTGACTCAAGGTCACCCAGCTGGCTGCATGTGAAGATGTGGGGAATCAACCCCAGTTCTCTAGTTTAGAGTCTACCCCTCTTACCCACTACACCAAACTGGTCCAAAGGAATAAGGGTAAAGGTAAAGGTTCCCTTGCTCGAAAGCCAGTCAAATCTGACTCTAGGGTTGTGGTGCTCATCTCAGTTTCAAAGCCGAAGAGCCAGCACTGTCCAAAGACATTTCCGTGGTCATGTGGTTGGCATGACTAAACACCAAGGCGCACGGAACGCTGTTACCTTCCCACCGAAGTGGTACCTATTTATCTACTTGCAATTTCTTGCTTTCGAACTGCTAGGTTGGCAGGAGCTGGAACTAGAGATGGGAGCTTACTCCGTCATGTGGCACTCTCGGGTCTCGAACTGCTGAACTACTGACCTTCCACAGCCTGCAGTTTAGTGTCTTAATCACTTGAGCCACCGCAGCTCCTCAAAGGAATAAAGACCCTCCTAAAAACAGCCTTGCACATGTTCCCAGAGACATGGAAAGCTGCAAGCAACTGAACGGCAGCTAAAAGCAAAGTTGGGGAAGACCAACTTGCCCAGGCCTGCGGGAGCTTAGAGAATCCTGCAAGAAGAGATTTTGAGAGGTCAGATTTCTAAATTGTTTTTTCCTGTCCTGTGATTCCTCACATGCCCTCAGCTCGCTACGTCTAATATGAAAGTGGCTGTTCCGTGTTATAAAGACAGCAACACGCCCAGGCTGTCCATAAACAAGGCAGGGATCTCCATGCCCTTGGAGGATTCTGCAGAGATGCACAAGAATAGGACTTTGAAAATTCACCAGAAAAGGGAGACGCGTCAAATGTTCTGTTTATGATGGATGGCTGTTATCCTACACACTTATTGTCTGCATACACTGTTGAATCCTTGCTGTCTATTTACTTGGACTGGCTTATCCAAAACGGCACACCTGCTGAGAGGCAGCACCTGTGACAAAAGAATGCTCGTAATTCTCAGTGGGTGTTAATAGTTAGGAGATAGTCCTTGATAACTCTGTTATGTCTGTATCAGAGATTGCATGAAGTGACCCTTCCCAGGTGTGTGTAAGCATGAAGACAGGGAAGATTTTGAGTTGGAGAGAGACAGACAGCTGTCACTTGGCTGAAGCACCTTGAGATATAGGTGCTATATCTCAAGTGTTATACAAGCATAGCAGTGTAGCAGTGGCCAGCAAGAAGAAGAAAAACAACAACAATGGTGGTGTTCAGGGTGAAATAGTGGGATGGGGGACAGGGGAAGCTGCCGCAGGGATTCACCTGTCTCCATCGCAAATGCCTCTGCAATCATAGCAGCAGGGCTATTTTTGTAGAAAAAGCCCAGCAGGAACTTATTAGCATATTAGGCCACACCCAACAGCAGGAACTCATTAGCATATTAGGCCACACCCCCGTGTTACCAGAAGCATGGTCATCCAGCCACACTTCCACTCTCACTTGTCTTGGTGGGGCGGGAGAGGGAGAATTGGTGGCTGTCAGCAATGCTCCCTCTAAGCTGCAGAGCCTTGTGAGCAAAAATTCTACTTTGTGAGCTCCTGGCATTAAAGTTGTGAGCGAGTGATGTGGCTACTGCATAAATTAGCTTGCTCTGGAGCCATCCTCCTTGAGCCAAGACAAAAATGTGTGAGCCGGAGGCTAAAAAAACTGTGACCTAACTCACACTAACTCAGCTTAGAGGGAACACTGGCTGTCAGTGGTTGGGGCCATAGAAGCAAGGGGGAAACGAGCCATGGGGAAGCTGCATTGCTGTTGGACTGTATCAGTAGCTGCAGCAGCAACTGGAAAGCTACGCAAGCCACCCTCCAAAGGTTGGTGACCCAGGTCACTGACCTGCCTCCTAAAAATAAATTGTTAAAAAATTCCATGTGGATTTCAAACTCCACCTGACCCCTCACTTCTCTCATTCCCTCGTGCAGATCTTTGGACGTTTCTGATGTGCTGATAGCCAGGCTCTCTGAGATCATAAGCCCTTGATCACTGTTGTGATCTCTAACCCTGTCAGGTACTCCCAACAGGCCTTGAGATCTCCAGTCCACATCACATTACTTTTTAGCAGCTCTCAAAATAAAACATGATTCATCCAGGCTCTTTGTACACACATCAGAGAGTCTCTGTTTTCACCCTCCCCCTCCTGAGATTCTGGAGTTCATTGTATTTTGTTAAAAACTGAACGATGTGGGTGGGAGGCAGGCAGGCGCCCAAGTTGTGTTCAGTGGGTGGAAGTCCTTGCCACTGTGGGAAAAGATGTGGAGTCACACACACCCATGACAGGGTAAAGACCGATGTATCTGCTTCTCCTTGTCCCTTTTCTTCTATTGACACCTTCTTGGCTTCTACTCTGCTATAGATTTTCATTGCTCTCCCTAGACTTTGTGCTGGCTTTTGGATTAAAAAAAAATTCCCCTCAGGCATCCGATTGTTACACCTATCCATGTGATTAGTTTGTCCTAGGGATCTCCAACAGTGCCCATTCCTGGTGCCTGCAAATTATATTTAAAAAGTGGGCAGGGCGGAGCTTTTGTCCAGCAAGGCTTCCAATTGGCCACTGAAGATTTGATTGGCTGTGCAGATTTTTATAAACATTGCTATGGCAGCAGCTGCCCCCACAGCCCAAGCATCTTTACTGGATGACTGAACCTGCGTCAACCATTGTACAGCTGGTCCCAACTCCTGTGGCAGCCATTTTGTGGCTCAGCCCACCACACCATGTCAGAATTTCAGAAGTGCCTGTGGTCTCAGAAAGTTCAAGGACCCTCAGTTTTATTCAGTGTTCATTCAAAATGCTTGTTTCTTTAAAACAAGCAACCAACCAACCAGCTAACCAACCAGCCTTCAAACGCTGCTATGTGCAGGTTGAGAGATCTGCTTGGTGATTGCCACAAGGACCAGCCAATCAGAATTCTGCACAGCCATATGATGAGGTAGGAGGGAGCTGGCTTGATAATCGTCACAAGGGTTGGCCAATGAGTGCTCTGGGAGTCCAGCTTCTTCTGAAAACAGGGAAAACTGGTCATTTCTGAGCCTTATTTAGTTTGAAACGTTGGACATCTGCCCAAAACAGGAAGTGAGATTCAAAAGCGACTTCATTGGTTAAGTCTAGGGTTGCCAGCCAATGACTGGCCATGTGTGTGGTGGACACAGGAACCAGAGGAAACGATGCTATGCTGCTGCAGTGATGTCACTTCTGATGAATACCAAAAGTGGCATCGTGTTGGCAGCATGCCATTGAGGTGACGTTTGATAAGAGTTTTGTCCAAATCCTAGAGCTTCACTTTAACATCACACTAGTGATGTTGACGTCACTTTCAGGTATTCCCTGGAGGTGACGTCAGTTTGCCAGTCTGGCTCCATTAATTTCCCCCCTCCTGCTGGCCCTCAGTCAGTCAGCAGGTGATGAAAAGGGGGAGTGGGTGCTCATGCTGCAGCTGTAGACCAGGTTTCCCTGTTCAGGCCAGGTTTGAGTCCCGCAGTCCTTAAAGACTAACAAGTTTCCCAGGGTGTAAGATTTCAAGAGTCAAAGCTCCCTTTGTCACAGCTCTCAAAGGCAACGGATGAAGTCTTGTTAGTCTTTAACGTGCCACTGGACTCGAACTGGGCTCTTCTACTGCAGACTGACAGAGCTCCCCAGTAGGGATGCCAGCCTCCAGGTGGGACCTGGAGATCCCCTGGAATTACAGCTCGCCTCCAGACTACAGAGATGAGTGTCCCTGGAGAAAATGGCTGCTTTGGAGGGTAGACTCGGTGGCATTGGACCCCATTGAGATCCCTGTCCTCCTCAGGTGACACCCCCAAATCTCCAGGACTTTCCCAACCTTTCAACCCCAACCTACCCAACCCCCACCGGTGGCCAGGGGGGACTTGGCGACTTTCCTACCTACCTAAAATTAGTGAATCCAGTGACGCTCAGTGGCTAGGCAGCCACCGGAGGCTCTTTTTTTAATGCCACCTGCGGCTTTTCTGGATGCTGTTCCCCAACATGGCACCTGCCTCATGCCCCATGCCCCAGTCAAGTGACTAAGGCTCTCGCCTGGTAGGGCTTGTGGCTGACAGGTGGTTCCCGCCCTTGAAAGAGCCACTGCCACAGGGATGAGAGAACAGATACACTGAGGGCCCTCTCTGAGGGCTCTCTCCGACAACCCCTCGCCCTACTCTATGATTCCGGGCTCTCGTATCAGCAGCTGGGCCACAGCCGGGAGAACAGCAAACTGCCCTCAAAGACGAGAGAGTACAGACACCTGGGCCACTGCAGGGGCTGCCCTGGAAAAGAGCAGGCTGCCCACAAGATGTGTGGGGGGAGGAAGGTTGATTCGACAGCTTTCTCTCCTCCGGGCACCTTGGCAAACTCACTCTGTCACCTGAGCAACCATGGAGGCCCTGACGGGGCTGGGCCAGGCTAGCCTGATCTCCTCAGAGTTTGGAAGCTAAGCAGAGGCGAGCCTGGTTGGCATTTGGATGGGAGACCTCCAAGGATGTCGAGGGCCACCGCACAAGGCAGGCAACGGGCTAACCACCTCTCTTGGGCCCAGTCTGCATCTAGCATTCGCTCCGCTGTCTTACCAAACCCAGGCTGGGACAGAAATCCCCCTCTACGTTGCGTGCCACTTTCACATTGATTGATTGATTGTCGGATTTTATGGCAGTGTCCAGACTGCATGCCCGGCTTTCACTTCATTTGATCTTTCAGTTTTATGGTGGCTGTCTGCATAGATTTATGGCCATTTTATGGCCGTTCGGGGGTGACTCTGTGTCAGGCTCCTTAGTGAGGTAACACAACACAGGGCTTCTTCAGAAGACAATGTTTAATGGTGAACCAGAACTAAAGACACATGTACAGGTTGTGTCAGTAATGGCCACATACAGTAGGGCCTTCTAAGATATAGTACATTCAAGCATCCCCCCCCCCATGTAGCAGAAGGCAATGAATAACATTTGCGCGCGCGGGCAAAGCAGCAGGCATAGCAAGCAAAACAATCTAGAAACCGTTGGTTCCCTGCCAAAACTCCAGTAGCTGGAAAGGCAAGGTCAGAGGCCTGATAAGAGGCAGTGAGTAAAACTTCAGAAGACGGGTTGCAGCAATTACTCCCTCTGCATGCCATACGCATGACAGGGCTACCTGACACTCTGCAGTCAATACAGCGTTGGCCCGGGGTATCTGAAAACGGTTTTGAGTGGCACCTTTTCCTGTTCCCGTGTGGGTTTGGTAAAACAGCAGAGCAAAGGCTAGATGCAGATTGGGCCTTAGCGCCTTGCCTTCAAAACTGTACAGCAGGTGTCCCCAGCCTTTATTAACTTGTGGCCATGGTTGGAATTCTGACACCACCACATAGTTATATATTATTATATGTGCATATTGGATGGGGTAGTTCACGGGGCATTCAGTAGTCATGTGGCTCCTTCTGAATGAGGGTCTTCACGAGCCATATCGAGTACAGCTGGGTTAAGCAAGGGACCTCTGTTTTCACCTCCAGGCTCTTAAACATTTCATGTTTATTGCCACCTAGTGGTCAAGAGGTGGACAGATTTGTTCCCATTAACAATGCTTTATTGATAGTTCCAGGAGAGTAGCCGTGTTGGTTTGAAGCAGAAGAAAAAAGTTTTGAGTCCAGGGGCACCTTTAAGACCAACAAAGCTTTATGCAAGGTATAAGTTTTTGTGTGCATTTCATGTGCATGCACACGTCTTCAGATACAGTCTATATCTGAAGATGTGGGCATGCACATGAAAGCTTAAGTAAAGGTTCCCTTGCTCGAAAGCCAGTCGAATCCGACTCTAGGATTGCGGCGCTCATCTCCGTTTCAAAGCCGAAGAGCCAGCGGTTTCCGAAGACGTTTCCGTGGTCATGTGGCCGGCATGACTAAACACCAAGGTGCACGGAACACTGTTACCTTCCCACCGAAGTGGTACCTATTTATCTACTTGCAATTTCTTGCTTTCGAACTGCTAGGTTGGCAGGAGCTGGATGCTGGAACTAGAGACAGGAGCTCACCCCGTCATGTGGCACCCGGTTCTCGAACTGCTGAACTACTGACCTTCCACAGCCTGCAGTTCAGCGTCTTAACCACTTGAGCCATGAAAGCTTATACCTCGATTAAAACTTTGTTGGACTTAAATTTGCCACTAGACTCAAACTTCGTAATGTTTTATTGAGAGCTTGAAGATACAATTTAAATACACTGTGAGAGAAAGCCACACAGCAGTGATCAAATATATATTTGTTCATGTCTCCCTTGACTTCCGGTAAACTTACCTTCTCCAGAAACCTCTGAGTTTGTTTCACGAGACCAGGGCTATTTTTGGGCAGGAACGCACAGGAACGGCGTTCTGGCTGGCTCCTGAGTTAGCCACGCCCAGCAGGAGCTCATTAGAATAATAGGCCACACCCAACAGCAGAAACTCATTAGGATTGGCTACATTAGAGGTGTGTGACCTAACATGAAAAGGAGTTCCTGCTACAAAAAAAGCCCTGGTTTTTGACAACAAACAAGGTAAACAGAATATGAAACAAAAGGTGGGTGTGGCTGGATTACCACACTTCTGGTGACATGGGGGTGTGGCCTAATAGGCTGATGAGCTGTGCTGTCAGGGCTGTCGCCTAATATGCTAATGAGTTTCTGCTGGTGGGTGTGGTCTATTATGCTAATGAGTTCCTGCTGGGTTTTTTCTACAAAAAAAGCTCTGCACCAGACCAAGCATGCTTTTCAAGGTTCCCCACCCTCAAGTAGGATGCCTGTCTGAACTCAGAGCCAAATGACACTTTCTTGGCATTTTTCTTGTGGCCTCCCTATGTGATACTGGCAACAAGGTGGAAGGATCGGTTACCCAGTTCTTCACCACGGCACGCTGGAACAGAATGATTTAGCAGAAGGTAAATGATGACCTTGTTACTCAAATCCACCCCTGTGTCAGGCCCGTCACGTGGAAGATGTCCTCTACATGTGAATCCTGTTGGAGTGAGCGCTGCATCACTCAAAGGGATAGGGTGTATAGGTGTTGTCTCCTTGAATGAGAAGCCTCTCCTTGTCTGAACCTGGGAGCTGCCCTCCGACCTCTCCTTTCTCTCGCTTTGTTCTCTCACTCACCTCGCATGGCCTTCCAAGGAGACACATGTCTCTGCAGGTCTCTCCTGTAGAAGCAATGCCCTCGTACTCCCACACATGTGATGCCGGACAATAGGGAAACTCAGGGCTTTTTTTGTAGAAAAAGCCCAGCAGGAATTCATTAGCATAATAGGTCCACCCAACAGCAGAAACTCATTAGTATATTAGGCCACACCCTGGCAGCACAGCTCATTAGCATATTAGGCCACACCCCCATGTTACCAGAAGTGTGGCCATCCAGCCACACCCACTTTTTGCTTCTTATTCTGTTTACCTTGTTTGTTGTCAAAACCCAGGGCTTTTTTTTGTAGCAGGAACTCCTTTGCATGTTAGGCCACACACCCTTAATGTAGCCAATCCTAATGAGTTCCTGCTGTTGGGTGTGGCCTATTATGCTAATGAGTTCCTGCTGGGTGTGGCCAACTCAGGAGCCAGCCGGAACTCCATTCCTGTGCATTCCTGCCCCCAAATAGCCCTTGGGAAACTACTCTTTAGATTAGGCTTCTCTCTCTCCTTTCGACAGCAGCCTGAATGTGACCTAGATCTACATGAATAAATGTAAGTTTACCTTTTTCGCAATATACTTCTTGGGAGATTTATTTACTGCACTCAGTATCACACTTCTATGACTGGACAAACCTCTGCTATATTGACCAAATATCCCAATAAACACCCTAAAAAGCATGATCCAAGGGGTAAGAATGGACCCTCTGGGTCTGTTGTACACCCGGGTCCTGACAAGGAAAGATAGAAGGGAAACGATCTCTTGACCAGCAAGGAATGTTGTGCAAGATACAGAAAAGAGACAGATGAAGTCAAGGTAAAAGTGCCAGACAGCAAGCAGATGCAATGCTGCCGTGGCAAATGTTGTATAGCGCTCCAATAAAACCATTCACATTTGCACAATCCTAATGCACCATTGTTTTCGTCTTTAAGAATTTTTGCACCCTTGCCTCTGGTCCAACAAGTTTTTTTTCCAGGTTATATGGGCTTTTTCAGGTTTCCAAAGCCAAGGGAAACCCTGATGAACCTATTTGCCACACAGAGAAGCGGAATGGATATATAAGCAGCGATCCCTTTCTCAAACTGCCTTCGCCTCTCTCCAAGAAGGGGGGGGGAGACAGGGAGAGAGACAGAGATGCCGTCTTTGGCTGAGATTTATCTAAATGCTCCACCTTGTGGCCAGATGAAGCAAAGACACCTATTAACCAGTTTGCCTCTGGAGATGGCACTTTCCATTCTCCTCAAGAATTCAACCCTTTTGCCAATCGGGTGGCTTTTCTGTCTGCTTCAATGCCACCAGAATCTCTGCTCCTGCTGTGTCTTGCTGAAGTCAGTGAGATGCGGTCATTAAAGGTCTAAGTTAGCTGTGGGGCACATTGAGTGCAGACAGAGCGTGATATTTTTGGAAGAATTGGTGCTTTCTCTGTCTGCACCCTTCGTGCCTGGGTCTCCTCTCCCCTTGCTCCAGTTGCTTGCTTTCATCTGCTCACTTCTGTTGCCCACTTTATTTTCCAAATGATAAGATCTCCCAAATGGGGACCTGTCTTTTGTTTAGGGCTGCCAACTCCAAGTGGAGAAATTCCTGGAGACTTGGGGGCGGAGTTTGCAGAGGGTAGGGCTTGAGGAGAGGGAGGGACCTTGTTGGGGTACAGTGCTGTAGAATTCACCCTCCAAAACAGCCATTCTCTTTGGGGGAAGTGATCTCTGCCATCTGGAGATCATTTGCAGTTCTGGAGTATCTCCAGGCCCCAACTGGAGATTGGCTACCTTTTGCTTGTGCACCTCTGCACTGGGTACACTGATGGGACAATCCAAACATTAATGGCATGTGTTCTGGTTAGGGTTGCCAACATTAGGTTGGGAGATCCCTGGAGATTTGTGGGTGGAGCCCAGGGACAGCTAGGGGTGCCAGCCTCCAGGTGGGACCTGGAGCTCCCCTGGAATTACAGCTCACCTCCAGACTGCAGACATCAGTTCTCCTGGAGAAAAGGGATGCTTGGGAGGGTGGACTCTGTGGCATGGTACCCCACTCCAGATCTCCAGGAGTTGCCCAACCTGGATCTGGCAACCCTACTAACCTGTCCCCTGCCCGGAGGCAGGATTTGGGGAGGGGCATCAGGGTTTGGGGAGGGGAGGGGCCTCTGGAGTGTATAATACCATAGAGTCCACCCTTCAAAGCAGCCATTTTCTCCAGGGAAACTGATCTCTGTAGTCTGGAGATTAGTTGTAGTCACAGGAGATCTCCAGGACCCACCAGGAGGTTGGCAAGTGGAGTTCTGGTGTGAAAGGTGTCTCTGTATTTGGGTACTAGGTCCAGGCTCACAGATGGGACAGAGGGAAACTAGCCATACAAACTGGTTGAACCAGCAAGTTTCTTAGTTTAGCCAGGACTTAAATAGTCAATAGTTCTTAGTTGATATCTCAGGGGAGGGTGTTTTCTAAATTGGATTTACGTGATGCCTATTTTAGAGTCCGCATTAGGCAAGGAGATGAACACAAGACCGCCTTCAATACCCCGTTGGGACAGTTTGAATATCGGGTTATGCCGTTCGGTTTGCAAGGGGCACCGGGGGTCTTCATGAACTTAATAACAATGTAATCCAAAAATAGCCTTTCTTTATATCAAGAATGCCTGGACCTACTTGCTTTTGAACCTGACACCAGGGCTTGATTGAGCCCCAGTCCTGCAAAGTACTTAGGCAGTGATCTGGCCCAATAACTGGAACTGTTGGACTGAGCAACTCAGCATGCCTGGGCATTGGGTGGCACTACATCCCTCTTAGGGTGTATAGGTGTTATCTCCTTGAATGAGATATCGCTCTCTCTGTCTTAATCCTGTGAGCTGCCCTCTCACCCCTCCTCTCTCTCTATGTCCTCTCACTGTCTACACATGGCCTTCCATGGAGACACATGTCTGTGCAGGTCTCTCCTGTAGAGACAATGCCCCCATACTCCCACACGCATGATGCCGGACAGGCTGGCCATTTGGGACAGGGAAAGCCCTCTTCAGATTAGGCTTCTCTCTGTTCCTCTGACTGCAACCTGAATGTGAACTGGATCTACTGGAATACATGTAAGTTTACCTTTTTTTTGCAATATGCTTCTTGGGAGATTTATTTACTGCAATCAGTATCACGCTTTTATGACTGGGCAAAACCCTGCTCTGTTAACCAAACATTCCAATAGTGTCTTTGAGAGTTGGTTAGGGTTAGGGTTTTAAAAAGTAATTTTATTGTAAATGTCTTAGTTTGTTGGCTGCCTGGGTGGCCCTTGAGAGGGCAGACCGGCATGGTACAAATTCTGCAGAATAAAATAAACAAGAATAAACATCAATAAACGGAGGTGCTCTCGAACATCAGAGTTGCTGGGAGGGGGCGATACTCTGAGCCCCCCGCCCCACTGGAACCCAGCAGAGCCATGAAGCCGGGCAAAAGTCTTGGTGAGGCGAAGGAAGACCCCAGAGGGAATCTTTGCTTGGGGGTCCCAGCAAATCCTGACAGTTCTGGGGAGCATTCTATAGATGTGAGGGGGGAAGCTTGCCTGTGCATCCAAGTATCCCTACAAAGACAATATTATTGGCTAGTTTAACTCTGCGTGCAAAAGGATCTGGGAGGGAAAGGGTTAAGAGCAGGGCTCTTTTTTTGTAGAAAAAGCCCAGCAGGAACTTATTAGCATAATAGGCCACACCCAACAGCAGGAACCTATTAGCATATTAGGCCACACCCGACAGCATAGCTCATTAGCATATTAGGCCACACCCCCATGTTATAAGAAGCGTGGTCATTCAGCCACACCCATCTTTTGCTTCTTATTCTGTTTACCTTGTTTGTTGTCAGAACCCAGGGCTTTTTTTGGAGCAGGAACTCCTTTGCATGTTAGGCCACACAGCCCTAATGTAGCCAATCCTAATGAGTTTCTGCTGTTGGGTGTGGCCTGTTATGCTAATGAGTTCCTGCTGGGCGTGGCCAACTCAGGAGCCAGCCGGAACTCTGTTCCTGTGCGTTCCTGCCCAGAGATAGCCCTGAGAATTTGCTCTCATTGGGGTACACTTGGCAGTTGGCCCTACCCTCTCCTTGCTTAGATGTTGAGCCTCTTTGGCCCTTGCTTGCCTTCTGTTTTTTCATCTGATACAGGACCTCTCTTCTTCTTCTCTCTCTCACCTGATCTTGGAGCTGTAGCAAGCAGGGTTCCCTCTAAGCTGAGTTAGTGTGAGCTAGCTCACGGTTTTTAGCCTCCAGTGCACAGATTTTTGTCTTAGCTCAGGAAGGATGCCTCTGGAGTAAACTAATTTATGCAGTAGCCAAATCAGTTGCTCACAACTTTAATGCCAGTAGCTCAGTAGAATTTGAAGTTAAATCTGTTCACAAGACATTAAAATGTACCTACCTGACTATGTCATGTAAGAATTGCTCCTGTTTTTTTAAGTAACGTTTCTTTCTCTTGTTACCACTGGAGTCAGATCATCATTGTAATTTGTTCGAACAGCATTTCCCCCTTAACTGGGAAACGTGGAGGATCAGGGATACTGCGTAAAGCTTCCGTGCTTCCAAGGCAAATGATTTTCTTTTTCTACGTTTAACCCAATAGCTGTGAGGGGGCAGTGATATGCACAGCGTTATCATCCTGTCTCCTGAGTTCATTCAAATCTGTCAAACTTTGTTAAAAAGTATTACTCCTCTCGCAAGCACTGGGAGAAATCTATGTACTCATCCTCCTCCGCTTCCTGCTGCATTTATCTCTCGCGCCTGCAGGAACGGATCAGGCCATCCTCCTTTGATAATTCCTGAGAGCGAAACCCTGACAAGTTCAGGAAGCAAGAGCAGCTTTATTTACTTAACACCAGGAGAAATATTACGGCTCGGAAACAATTATCGTATTGAAATATCATTCCCTCTGTTTGCCTTTTCGTTCCCCTCTCAAGCAATATTGAGTTACTAATTAATACAGCATGGCACAGTAGTGGCGACTGGAGGAGCTGTTTGCCATGTTGTTATTCTTCATTTAAATGCCACTCGCATCCTGAAAGATCTCGGGTTGGAAAGGCTTATGTGGAGGGAATCGTCTGGCCAGAGCAGCAGAAATGCACCAAACACAAAGCCCCTTTCTAATATTCGTGATCGACAGAAGTCCGTGACTGATCAAGCCCAGCTGGCAGAAGGGATGGTGGGTAAAGGACAGGCAAGAACTTGGAGGTATTCAAGTGCATCCAAGAGCTGCCATGTCCTGACTTGGATGTCCCAGGCCAGCCTGATCTTACCAGGTCTCATAAGATAAGCAGAGTCGGCCCTGCAATGAGGGCATTCAAACAAAAACAAATATAAAATGGCAGGCATAAAGACACCCTACATCAACAGAGAGCCTCTGATTATGATCTTGATGTTTAGATGGATCCATATGGGAGAAGGTGGCACTGGAGATACCCACATGCATGGCTGCCAGTTGATTGCTCAGCTGTGGCTTACGTAGTCATACCCTTGCCACCTTGCTGTCCAATTCATCCACTGATTCCTAGGTACCAAAGCGGTACACACATGCAAAAGATGCCCAGTGCCCCTGTTCAGACAACATGGAAACTGTGCACATGAAGGGCAGCACGCTGCCATATGCATAGTTTCTAGTCACCTGCTATATTGAGCGTAACGCCTGAAGAAGGCTATTGTGGTGGTGGGAAGGGCTGCCAAGTTGCAGCCAATTTATGGTGATCCTGGTGGGGTTTTCAAGGCAAGAGTCATTCAGAGATGGTTTGCCATTGCCTGCCTCTGTGGAGCAACCTTTTCTGGCTTGTCCTCCTTGATGGTCTCCTCCCCATGTACTAACTAGGGGTGTGCATTTGGCTACATCTGAGCCAACCCCACAACCCCTGAAAAATACCTTATCAGTATTTTCTGGCTATTCTTTCAGCTAGATATAGATTTGGGTATTTTTTTCAGCTATCCAAAATGGCCAAGCCCTCAAAATCCCAAAAATATTTGGGAATTTTCGAGACTGCTGGATAGCCGAAGTTAAAGGGTGTTTAAAGATATTGCAGTCCCTTTAAATGCCTTCTGGGTGAACTCATCACTTGGAGAAGGTGTTTAAAGGGACTGTGGCTTGGAGAAGGCATTTAAAGGAACCTTGATCCCTTTAAACACCTTTCCCCCCTCCATTGAAACCAATGGAGGATGGGGTCACCTTCTTTGGGGGCCCATAGAATTGGACCCCCTGGTCCAATCTTTTTGAAACTTGGGTTTGTTTGGTTTTTTTGAGGAGAGGCACCAGCAGCTATGCTGAAAATTTGGTGTCTCTACTTCTAAAAACATCCCCCCCCAAACCCCAGATACCCCTGGATCGATTCTACAGTATACCTTATAGGGAACGTTGACTATAAAGGTCACCATAAGGTATAATGGAGCCAGAAAAAATGGAATTTCTGAGAAATCCCAAATCTGAATACCATACCGATATTTGGGAATATCAAAAAATACTGATATTTTTCGGTTGAATATACCCGAACCCGAAAAATACCAATTTTTTTTTTGCACACCTTTAGTACTAACCAAGGTTAACCCTGCTTAGCTTCCAAGCTCTGACAAGATCGGGCTCACCTGGGCCACCCAAGTCAGGGCCAGGCCATCGTAATGTTCCCTTAATGCTGTGAACACGATTGTGTGGACCACTTCCCAAGTATAAGAAACCAAGTCGTGAGCATGAACCAATCCAGCCTCCATCTCGGCTCTGCCAGCCGTGGCCTCCAAGATAATTCTAGACGAGTAGCTGCGTCTGCCTGCGGCCGTGAAATTAAACAGGAGCCAAGAGGCTTTGAAAGACTAACGTTTATTCCAGCACAACCTTTCATAAGTCAGGGCCCAAACTGTCTGATACATGGCAGATACATTTCTGTCCAAAGCTGCAAACAACGGAACGACAGGAGTAAGGAGGTTATTACAAAGAGCGGCCAGGAGGCCCCGCTTCTCCTGCCATAAGTGTGGGCCATTACATTGCGGGACACAGAGAAACATGAGATCCAAAGCCACAGAGCCTACTTAGGGTGGGTGTGGACCACTCCCAAGTGTAGATGAATTGGCCAAATGGCATAGAGGTAACGTTCAGTTGGCAGACACGTACATAGCTTAGCGGAGAGCTTCTGGCAGTCACGAGTCGGCAATACTAGAAGGACCAGCGGTTTCACTTGGAAGAAGTCAGCTTCGTCCGCTCATATGAGCCTGGGTCTTTGCCCTTTCCTTGTCCACCAAATATGCGCCATTCCCGCTAGTAATGAACTTCATGGTTCTGTGCTAGTTTAGGGCAGCAAAAGAGGTCCCCACCAGTCCAGTCAGAGACTTCTACAAATGCAAGGGACTACCTGGATATATGGGGGGGGGAATGAAATTTTTAAAAAGGACCCCCTCCCCCAATGTCCTGATAACAAGGGATTGAATTCAACCAGCTTTCAGCTGGCGAAAAAGAAAAAAGAGATCTCCTGTGACCACCAAAAAAAATGAGGCTGAGTGGACCTGCATGGACAAAGGCCTTATGGGACGAGAGCTGGATCCAACCCAAGGGACTGAGCATGTTTATTTCCTCCTAAAAGGAGAGGATGTTGAGGGCATTTGAGTGCGAGTTAAAGAGGGTGGATACAGAGGGTGGAACATTGAGTGACTCCTCACAGTATTCTGCAGGGAAAGCTTTGGACTGTGGAAACAGGGCATGTTTCCTGGCCAAGCTATGGCAGCAGCCCTTTGGGGAGGTACCAGTGATGAAGGCACCTAAGTCGTATGAGGACCCAGCTAACTCTTAACCATGGCATGGGAGATGACCAGGATCTCCTCCTGGGCCTGGGACCTGGCCAGATGGGTCTTAGCTAGGCTTGCCAGACCCCCTGGTGGAGACGGGGCCCCCCGCTGACAGGCCCCACCTTCCCGCCACCGATCAGCTGGCCAGTGGGGGAAACTTAACTCCTCAAAGAAAGAGAGATCCATCTGACATGCAGCGACGTGTCAACATCACTGCCCACATGACCCAGAAGTGACGTCATCACATCTGAGATGTCAGAGTGACATTCTGGTATTTGGGCAAAAACTCTGTGGTAGAAGCCAAATTTACCATAGAGTTTTTGCCCAAATACCAGAGTGTTGCCCCACCATCCCGGCCATGATGACATCATTTCCAAGTCACATGGGCAGTGATGTAGACACATCACTGTACATCAGATGGGCCTCCCTGCTGTTCTGGTATTAGGGCAAAAACTTTATGGTAGAAGCCAAATTTACCATAGAGTTTTTGCCCAAATCCCAGAGCGTCGCTCCACCATCCCAGCCATGATGACGTCATTTCCAAGTCACATGGACAGTGATGTAGACACATCGCTGTACATCAGATGGGCCTCCCTGCTGCTCCTGGTAAGTTCCCTCCCCTCTGCTGGTTGGAAGGGACCAGGCAACTCTAGTCTTAACCAACCCAAACAGCAATGCTGCAAGGACTTGCCTTGGGCCCAGTCAGCAGCAGCCCATGCCAAGGAAGAGACGGGTGCTCCTTTCCTTCTGGGCGTCCAAATATCTTGATCTAGCCCTGCAGTCCCCAATCATTGATTCCCCTTGTGCCCTTCCAGGCACATCCCCGCATGCCATGCCCTTTGTTCTTCTTAAAGCCGAGCCCCTTGCAGGCAGAATAACAGACTGGCGGAACATGCATATCGTTGGTATTAGGCTGCCAATAAGCCAACAAATTGCCACCACACAATGACATTTCCTCTGACTTGAAAGCGCCCGGATCACTGCCTTGTCCTGTTTGGGCTGAAACGCTACGCTAAATGCTCCGTCATTTCACATTTTCCATTCCTTTCGTCCCTCCCTGCTTAGTAATTACAAATGGCTTGCAAATAAACACTCGGGATGGGCTTTTTCCAAACGAGTCGGCATTTCCTTGCGAGACTGGTCTATCTATCGGCGGCCGGCGTAAGTGCTTTTGAAAGCTTGTATACAGGTTCCTTTTACAGTGTATTTGAAGTTTGTAATCCTGCTTAAATACACATAAATAGGAAGGATTAACAAACTGCCGGGCGGAGACCAAAAGAAGACAGAACTATCGGCAATCAAGGGCCGGCCTATCAGAGACTGGGAATGCAGGGGGGGCGAGTGGGAAACTGTCAACAAAAATAAAATCTTACTGATCCTCAGCCTTTTCTGTTTACGCTGGAGGAAGCTTAAAATAATCTGTGGTTTCTGATGCTTGATTTAGTTTTCCACAAGCCTAATTAGCACCAGATTAAGTTTGCTGCCACTCTCGTTTAGAACGGAGATTGACAAATTCTTGCTGTTTATTTGTTTTCCATAAAGGAGGACCGGAGTCCATAACAAGATGACACATTTAATAAGGCTGAAGAACAATGCGCGGGGAACGTTCATGGACACAAAACTTTGGCCGTTGCCCGGGAAGAAGAATGAGGGGATGTATTTTTGGCGTCCCATAAAATAGGCACCACTTTGGTGGGAAGGTAAAAGCGTTCCGTGTGCCTCGGCATTTAGTCATGCCGGCCTCATGACCACGGAAACGTCTTTGGACAGCGCTGGCTCTTCGGCTTGGAAACGGAGATGAGCTCCGTCCCCTAGAGTTGGATTTGACTAGCTCTCGAGCAAGGGAAGCCTTTACCTTCACCTTTAATCTTGGTCAAGAAGAGTATCCCATCTTTTGATGAATCTAAGGAGCGGTGGACTTAATCCAGTCAAAATTAAAATCTCTTTGAGCTCACCGGGAGAATGCAGAACACGGTTCTGTCTGCTGAGGTTTCAGCAGTGTGTCCATATGTCTGGGGGAAGGAGCCTTACTCTAAGAGGCAAGGTTCCGCAGTATACTGAGCAGACAATACAACCCGCTTAATTTAGTCTACATAGTGGTGTGTGTTCCAAAATAATTAATTGGCACACATTCGGGAGCTGGCTTTGGAGCGCAGGTGCTCCTAATCCACCATGCCCAGAGCTATGGTGTCCTTGCAAGTTCTAGGGTAGCCAACTTCCATGTGCTACCTGGAGACCTCCCACTATTACAATTGATCTCCAGAGGACCACAATCGGTACCCCTGGAGAAAATGGCTGCTTTGGAGAGCAGACTCATTATACTCTGCTGAGGTTCCCCCCTCCCTGAACCCTGACCTCCCCAGGCTCCACCTCCAAAATCTCCAGGAATTTCCCATCCCAGAGGTGGCAACCCCGACTGTAGCAAAATGCTCTAGTTCAGGACCAAGGGAAGCAGAACCTTCTACATGGACATACACGTCAGCTGTCCCTGTTTACCAGAGACAGTCCCCTGTGTGTGTTCTTTAGCTCTCCCTGGTAATTTTGGAGGGCAGCCATCTCAGTTTGCGGTAGAACAGCTAGATTCGAGTCCCAAGAGTCTCGAGGTAGAAGGATTCATGAATCAGTTGGAAGGGACTTCCAGGGTCATCTAGTCCAACCCCCTGCACAATGCAGGAAATTCACAAATAACCCCCCAGTGACCCCTGTTCCATGCCCAGAAGATGACAAAAAACCTCCAGGATCTCCAGCCAAACTGGCCTGGAGAACAATTGCTTCCTGACCCCAAAGTGGTGATCAGTGGGCGGGAGGGTTTCTGCCGCCACACCTTCGGAGTCCCCGGAGGAATGCAGCTGCGCCTATCCTTCTCCTCCACCGGCTGTGTGCTTCAGAAGGCAAGCGCGATGACAAAGGGCCCGGGAATGCCCCTCCTGCTGGGGGGGGGCTTGTGGCAGGGGGTGGGTGCAGTTTGGTGCCCCTAAGGGCCGGCGCGCTCTAGGTGAATGCCTCGTTCACCTAGTGAGCGAGCTGGCTGTGCATGGAAAAGAGGACCCTGGGGGAAAACACAACGTGTTGTTAGGGCCTAAGTTATCACACACTACTTGGCCTGTAGCACAGTTTGCTGCCCCACCCATTGTAGATGCTGAGCTATCCTTTGAAGTACGATGTCAAACAATGATGTTTTTTCTCTAATGCAGTTTTTAACTAGAAAGAACAAAGCTCTCTTGGTTTCCACTTCAGTGGAAGACAGGCTATTGCAGAGTAAATAAATACAGCACTGAATAGACCCTTAGGGATTGCGTAACTAGGGAGGGACGCTCAGGCAGTGATCTTTGCTATGAGAATGGGAAGACTACAAATATGTTCCCCTGCGTCTCTGTGAAAATGTGGAAATTCTGCATGGCTGACTTCCTGGTCTGATATGCTGGGGAAAATGGCACTTGATTTTACATAGGCTATTTCCTACCTCACCCTGCCCTGAATAACCCTGGCTAGCCTTGATCTTGTCAGATCTCAGAAACTAAACAGGGGGTGATTCTGCATCTGGCATTCGCTCCACGTTTTCTCAACATTGAGGAAAAGGTGCAGCTCAAAACCACATTCAAATACCCTAGGGCAACGCCATGCTGACTGCAAAGACACCCCTGGATGGCCATAAAACTATGCAGACGGTGTCGTAAAACGCGATGATCGAAGAAAGTGAAAGCGGCATGCAGTGTAGAGGGTACCATAAGATCTGATGATCAAAGGAAGTGAAAGCGGCATGCAGTGCAGAGGGTACCATAAGATCTGATGATCAAAGGAAGTGAAAGCGGCATGCAGTGCAGAGGGTACCATAAGATCTGATGATCAAAGGAAGTGAAAGCGGCATGCAGTGCAGAGGGTACCATAAGATCTGATGATCAAAGGAAGTGAAAGCGGCATGCAGTGCAGAGGGTACCATAAGATCTGATGATGAAAGGAAGTGAAAGCGGCATGCAGTGCAGAGGGTACCATAAGATCTGATGATGAAAGGAAGTGAAAGCGGCATGCAGTGCAGAGGGTACCATAAGATCTGATGATGAAAGGAAGTGAAAGCGGCATGCAGTGCAGAGGGTACCATAAGATCTGATGATGAAAGGAAGTGAAAGCGGCATGCAGTGCAGAGGGTACCATAAGATCTGATGATGAAAGGAAGTGAAAGCGGCATGCAGTGCAGAGGGTACCATAAGATCTGATGATCAAAGGAAGTGAAAGCGGCATGCAGTGCAGAGGGTACCATAAGATCTGATGATGAAAGGAAGTGAAAGCGGCATGCAGTGCAGAGGGTACCATAAGATCTGATGATCAAAGGAAGTGAAAGCGGCATGCAGTGCAGAGGGTACCATAAGATCTGATGATCAAAGGAAGTGAAAGCGGCATGCAGTGCAGAGGGTACCATAAGATCTGATGATCAAAGGAAGTGAAAGCGGCATGCAGTGCAGAGGGTACCATAAGATCTGATGATCAAAGGAAGTGAAAGCGGCATGCAGTGCAGAGGGTACCATAAGATCTGATGATCAAAGGAAGTGAAAGCGGCATGCAGTGCAGAGGGTACCATAAGATCTGATGATCAAAGGAAGTGAAAGCGGCATGCAGTGCAGAGGGTACCATAAGATCTGATGATCAAAGGAAGTGAAAGCGGCATGCAGTGCAGAGGGTACCATAAGATCTGATGATCAAAGGAAGTGAAAGCGGCATGCAGTGCAGAGGGTACCATAAGATCTGATGATCAAAGGAAGTGAAAGCGGCATGCAGTGCAGAGGGTACCATAAGATCTGATGATCAAAGGAAGTGAAAGCGGCATGCAGTGCAGAGGGTACCATAAGATCTGATGATCAAAGGAAGTGAAAGCGGCATGCAGTGCAGAGGGTACCATAAGATCTGATGATCAAAGGAAGTGAAAGCGGCATGCAGTGCAGAGGGGGATTTCGGTTCCAAGGAGGGAAAAGCCAATGCAGAATTGTCCAAGGTTCACCCTGGCTAGTATTTGGGTGGGAGGCCTCCAAGGAATAGCTGGGCCATGACACTGAAGCAAATGATCTCTGCAACAACAACACAACACAACATAACCTTTACTGGCATAACAACAGCAGCCTTAGGTATAGAAATGGCAAACAAGCAAAATGGTTAATTCACTACCCCTTCTGCCAAAAAGGAACTTCTCCTGCTATATGTTCTGCAAAGGAAGTTTGCCACTGGTTCGATGGCATCAGCCCTGTTTGAGGCTAGAAGGTTCATTAACTTACTTCCCTCAGATTTGCCCTGTAAGGATCGCAGTATGGGGATGAGGTGATAAGCACGTAAATCCTGGTAGACTCTACAAGTCAGGAGTACGTGGTCTGTTCCTTCAATTTGGTGTAGTGGTTAAGTGCGCGGGTTCTAATCTGGGAGAACCGGGTTTGATTCCGCACTCCTCCACTTGCACCTGGCTGGATGACCTTGGGCAAGCCATAGTTCTGATAAGAGCTGTTCTTGAAAAAGAGCAGTTTCTGTCAGGAGCTCTCTCAGTCCCACCTACCTCACAGGGTGTCTGTTGTGGGGAGAGGAAGGGAAAGGAGTTTGTAAACTGCTCTGAGACACCTTTGGGTAGTGAAGGGCAGGGTATAAATCCAATCTCTTCTTCTTCTTCTTCTTCTTCTTCTTCTTCAGCCCACAGGGACATGCTTATCTGGAAATGGTGTTTTTTTAAAATCTCCCATATAACACAGCTGAGGGGAACGCGTCAAAACGGGCCAGCGTGAATACCCTTCTAATGTGGGAATCGATCGGACAGGAAAAATACTCTGGAAGTGGCCCATTAAGAGAAATCCCCCAATAAACAGGAGAGCAATGTCCAGTAGCAAGACTTCTAAGCTCTTGCATTTCTATATCGATCGATCTCTGTTTAATCATGCCAAAAGCCTGCTTCTCCGAAAGAAGGATGAAATCATCCATGCTGAGCCCCATCAGTGTAATTTCCCCTTCAACACGTGTCAACCAATCTGATAGGTGAGATTTATATAGCAGATAAGCAATGAGACCATTAGGCTCACTTCTGTAGAGGAGGCGCAGCCAGAATTTAAAAGTTGAGAGCCACGCTTTAGTGGCTAAGCGTCTCTGGTTTGTCTCTAGGCAACCACCTCTGAACGTCTCTTGCCTTGAAAACCCTACAGGGTAACCATAAGTCAGTTATGACTTGACGGCACTTTCTTCTGCCACCATTTCTTACCTCCTGTCAGGGAATCGACATGTCTACCCTTGGCAGAAAGAAGTGGTAGAATCGTGAGGTGGTACAATAGAGCCCTTTTCAGACACCACATTTTGGCACATGATGAGCTACGTGTAACAGAAGTGTGCGCTATTCACGGTCCTCACAATACGTGTGGTCACAATTTTGTGTGAATAGGGGAACAAATGTATTTCTCCGTGTGTGGTTTGTGGGGCTTCCTGCTGTCCACACAGGCAAAAAAAAAAAAAATCTCCATGTTGCAGTAGCCAGCGACTCTCTGTCTTGTTGCTGACCTTGTACTTGAAACTAATTTTTTTGCTTCAGCTCTGGGGTGATAATGTTACTGTTAAATTATGTGGCCCGAGGCCCCATTTAGAGATAAATGGGAGAACCCGTCCCCCCCCCAATACTCTAAACTATCTCAGATGTCCGTTGATAAAGGCAAGCCCAAGAACTTGAAAGGCAATTCATACTATTCCCTTTCTGCTAATAATGCAAAACACTGACTGAAAGAGTTTGTGGTCTGAGATATGACATAAACTAAAAGACATTTCCATCCCTCAAGGTGCTGCCTGAGGTCTTCCAAATGGCTACAGGAAAAAGAAAACATGCGTGGCCATTGTTTTCAAAAGGGTCACACATCCGCCACCAAAGAACACCTCCTACGGAGTCTCAAGAAAGATGATTGTGCCACAAATATGGACAATTTCTGTCTAGTGTGTGATGGATAAAGAAAAGTATGGGAAGGGAGAAGGGTTGGAGAGAGAGAGTTTTTCATTTTCTGAGGTAATGTTTGTCAGAATTTAGTAAGGAACTAAAAAGTGAGACGTAGTGTAATAAGCTAGCATAAAATGACTGGAAAATTAAATTTTCCATGGTGGGACCAAAGTAGGGTTGCCAGCTCCAAGCTGGGACTTCTCTGGAGCTTTGGAGGCAGAGCCCGGGGAGGGTGAAGGCTGAGGAGGGGAGCGTGCTCAGCAGGGATGTGATGCCGTGAAGTCTACCCTCCGCAGCTGCCATGTTTCCCAGCGGAACTGGTTTTTGTAGTCTGAACTTCAGCTGGAATTCCAGGAGAACTTCAGCTCCCGTTTGGCTTGCAGACTGGTCACCCCCTCCATTAAGACTTTGAAACTCCCTCCTAGCAAAGGCTTGCCTGGTGTCAAATATGTACTCTTTTAGGCACCCGGCAAAGACTTTTTTATTCTCTCTGGCCTTTTATGCCCTCCAGTTGAATGTCACCTACCTCATTCATATAATCATGGTTGGTAGGCTGTTATAAGAGAGTCTGTTTCCAGTTGCTCTTTTTGTGATGTGGTTTCTATTCTTATTTGGTGTTTGTATATTTTTACTCTATTCTGTAAAATGCCTTGAAGATACTGGAGAGGCAAGAGAAAAATGTTTTTAACAAGCAGTTTCTTTCTTTCTTTCTTTCTTTCTTTCTTTCTTTCTTTCTTTCTTTCTTTCTTTCTTTCTTTCTTTCTTTCTTTCTTTCTTTCTTTCTTTCTTTCTTCTCAGGAAGGTGGGGTAGGGATGGGGAACTCCTACAAGATAATGACTCAGCCCTACCCCACCTTCCTGAGTAGATATAAATTACCTGCCTAACATTTGTATGCTGGTCTTAAGACCGTAATAATAAAACTAACTACCTGCCTAACATTTTTCTTCTCACCTTGACACAGAGAGTACTCCATCTTTCTGTGTTATACCTCTGAGGATGCCAGGCACAGCTGCTGGCGAAACATCAGGGCCTACAATGCCAAGACCATGGCCATACAGCCCGGAAAATCTACAGCAACTAACTCCGGCTGTGAAAGCCTTCAACAACAAACTGGAGTGTGTTTCTTCCCCACAAACTACATTGCTAAACTTGAATTCCAGGTGGGAATCCTGGATGAAACTGCAAATTAGAGATAGATTCAAGGCATCCAAAACCAGGAATCAATGGTCCGCACAGAAGGGGGAAGAAGAGGATGGAAGAGGGAACAACAGAACAAGCTGCGTTTGTGCCCAGGGTTTGTCACGACATCTGAATGTGGCCAACAGAGTTGCTTTCTGCCCCCACCCTGCTTTGTTTAGCTGATACTGAAGGAGCCTGGCGGTTCAACTGTGCAGATACAGAAACAGGCTTATAAAAGAATCTGCAAGTAAAGTATTTGCTGGCATTATTGCTGTTGTGTTTTGATCCTATGAGCATCTGCCACAGAAAAATGGCACGGTATAACAGAGATTCCTCCGCTTGGCACCGTGCCCAGAGTCTGGAGCATCTTAAGGCATTCTCCTTCTGCCAAAGATACAGATTGAAGTCTTTGATATGCGCTGCAAAGGCATCTGAGGACATGATTTAGAGTCTTTCGGATCTTCGGGAACTTGTACGCTTGTCATCGACCCAAGAATTGGCAAGCTGTCTTACTGCAACAGGGGCGACGCTAGAAATAATGATTTTTGGAGAGAGCCAAGGGCTAGAAAAGGAAGGATTCTGCTAAACACAATTTTCTAAATAGAATGTAGGTAAATAATATTTGAACCTATGCCACAGGGTTAGGGCTAAAGTCAAACGGGAAAGATCAAGAACTGTCCGTTCCATTCACAGGGCATTCAGTGTGGTGCCCCCCCCCCCTTGTGGAATGGCCTGCCTGCGGAGATTAAGAAAGCCCCACCCCATCTTTTCACAGAATGTGCAAAACAGAAATTCTTAGGAAGACATTTTTGTAAAGGTATTAGAACTGTAGCGTGACGGAACAGCTCTGGAGATTTCTTTTATAATGGCATTGGATTGCAGTCTATTGCAATCTTTTGCTGCATGGTTACCTATCTTTCTCACCCACTTTCTGCATTTAGCATGTCATGCCTTAGACCAGGGGTGTCAAACATGCGGCCCAGGGGCTGGATCAGGCCGCTGGAGGGCTTCTGTCAGGCCCGCAATGGAACTGGCTGTCTTCTGCTTCTTCTTCCAGTTCTGCTGCTGCTGCGTCATCGTAGGTTTGCAGCTTACAGATACACACCTGAACAGCATACTCAGGATTGCAACAGCACAGACGTTTTGATGCAGTAATTCAGAGCAAGAGGTGTCAGTTATCAGACACTGTTAAATAAACAAAATATTGCAAGAGTGCTGATGTTTTAAGCATGTTTTTATTTTAAGGGGGAAAAACCTCTTTGTGTTTGTGTCCTTTATAAAGTTTATATCTCCGCTACCTGGCATTACATTTTATGGCACACCTGGCCCGGCCCAACAAGGTCTCATTCATGTCAGAGCCAGCCCTCATAACGAATGAGTTCGACACCCCTGACTTAGACAGTTTTTTGTTTGCAGGGTTTTCCCATTTCCGCAATCCTAGTCCTGCTGCAGTGTCTCTTGGAGGTCTGAACACTGTCCCATGGAATTTTTAAAAAATATTTTGTAATCCCACTTTAGCCTCTGTGAGAAAGGCAGGCTATAAATGAAGGAATTGAAAGAAATGAAACAATAATATGTTGTGACCGAAAGCCGGGGGAGGGCAGAAGCCGTCGGAAAATACTCCCAAGGAGCACCTGCTGTAATCCAGGTGACACCTGGGTTACAGAAATGGCCTGGCCAACTCAGATCTTTTGTGAGAGGCACTGAAAACATTACAGAGGGAGGCCGGCATAGACACACATCTGCTCCTTCACCAGCTGCGTGGACTCTTCTGCCAGCCTCCGTAACAGCCATGTGATGCTAATTACTCTGTGTGCGTATAAAGTGCCATCAACTCACAGCCAATTTATGGCGACTGTGTTAAGTATGAGACTTAACGCAGGAGGTAAGTTCAAAAAGTGATTCAGCTTTATTTAGCTCCAAGGTTTAGACCAGCTAAGGACTAGACCAGCTAGACAAAAGACAGTCAAGAACAGCGATTTATATACAGTTAAGGCTGTAGTAGCCACGCCCACAATAACAACAATTACCAATAATAATCTGTACATAATAGCCAATCACAACTCAAAGATAAAGACCAATCATAATTCATTACACAACCAATCAGAGATGTTCCCTCCATAAACCCTTTGATTGGGCAATACTATACAATATTTCTGATCCGCATAATGAGCACCTGCTCGACTTATGCTGGCACTTATGTCTATGAAGCCATAACAGACTGCACTGGGTTTTCGAGGCAAGAGACGTTCAGAGGTGGTTTGCCATTGCCTGCTTCTGCACAGCGACCTTGGACTTCCTTGGTGGTCTCCCATCCAGGTACTAACCAGGGCCATCCCTACTTAGAAGAAGAGGAAGAAGAGATTGGATTTATACCCCGCCCTTCACTGCCCAAAGGCATCTCAGAGCTGCTTACAAACTCCTTTCCCTTCCCCTCCCCACAACAGACACCCTGTGAGGTAGGTGAGGCTGAGAGAGCTCTGACAGAAACTGCTCTTTTTCAAGAACAGCTGTGCCAGAACTGTAACTTGCCCAAGGTTATCCAGCAGGTGCAAGTGAAGGAGTGGGGGATCAAACCCAGTTCTCCCAGATTAGAGTCTGCACACTTAACCACTACACCAAACTGGCTCTGAGAAGATCGGGCTAGCCTGGGGCACCCAAGTGTAGAACCCTTTAAGAGGAGGAGCGCATTTCCATGGGTGGTTCCTGTCAGCTTCATGAGGAACCTTCCATTGAACCAAGACCTTTTCTCTAGGATGCTTTCCTCCAACAGAATGGATGATTCCTCAAGGAGATGGAAACTGTTGATCCACTCTAAAGCATTCGTGGCTCTTTACAGAGTAATATGCCCCCCAAAAGATCCTAAAATCTAACAGGGTTCCCAAACTTGTTGAGCCTTTGGTCACTTTTAAGAATGCTGAGAGAAGCAGTGATGGCTAAACGGCTGCCAAAGGGTGTGGCCAGTGACAAAATGGCTGCCACCGTGGTAGGGCCAATCACAGAATGACTGTAACAAGGGGGAGGGGCTCAATCACAAAATGACTGCCAAGAGGGCAGGACCAATCACAAAATGTTGAGTGGTTCCAAGCTAAGTGTCCTCCTACGGCTGATGGAGGCAGGTGCTTCTCAACAGGCACTCCCCGCTGATGCAAAAGTGAGGCCTGCTTGACTCTTCTGAAGAACCTTCTGCACTGTGGAAGTTGTTCAGAGCATTGTCTTGGGGAAGAGACACTGCACCTTTCTGCATTTGCCCGCCACTCCAGCTTTTCTCAGTGTTCAAGTCGAGGTGATTTAAGTCCACGGCAAAACAGCATCCAAAAAACCCAGGGCAAAATCAGGCTGCAACCGGGCTGACCTCTGAAGGGAGGTAATATAATGAAGAATTGGGGGGGGGGGGGAGAATCCAGAATAAAAAGAAGGTTGAATTTAGTTTTAGTGCGGAACTGAAAAGAAAAACCCAGATTAAAAAGAAGGTTGAATTCGATTTTAGTGCAGACTTGAGAAGTTCTGCTGCTTGAGCAAAGGTGGAAAAGATAACAAATGAAGAAGCACATGAACATCTGTATCTGTAGCTACCCTGAGGACGCCCAGCTGTGATACACTTGCTAGGGATGGGCTCACCTTGGCTACTTAGTCAGTGGGTAGGGAGTGACCTAGGATGCTGTTAAAGTGCTGCACTCAATTTGCCAACAGATTTGGAAAACACAACAGTGGCCACAGGATTGGAAAAGGTCAGTATACATTCCAATCCCAAAGAAGGGCAATGCCAAGGAATGTTCAAACCATCGCACAATTGCACTCATTTCACACGCTAGCAAGATCATGCTCAAGATCCTACAAGCTAGGCTCCAACAGTACGTGGATAGAGAACTGCCAAAAGTACAAGCTGGGTTTTGAAGAGGTAGAGGAACTAGAGATCGAATTGCCAACATTCGCTGGATTATGGAGAAAGCAAGAGAGTACCAGAAAAACATCTACTTCTGCTTCATTGACTATGCTAAAGCCTTTGATTGTGTGGAACACAATAAACTATGGCAGGGTCTTAAAGAGATGGGAGTACCAGACCACCTCACATGTCTCCTGAGAAACTTGTATAAGGGTCAAGAAACAACAGTTAGAACCGTATATGGAACAACTGATTGGTTTAGCATAGGAAAAGGAGTACGATAAAGATGTATATTGTCACCTTGCTTATTTAATTTATATAAGAAGGGAGCATTCACTGGAGAAGACCCTGATGCTGGGAAAGATTGAAGGTCAAAGAAGAAGGGGACGGCAAAGGAAGAAATGGTTAGACAGTGTCATCGATGCAATGAACATGAAATTGAGCAAACTTCAGAGGACAGCGGAAGACAGGAGGGCCTGGCGTGATCTGGTCCATGGGTCGCGAAGAGTTGGACTCGACTGTGCGACTGAACAACAACAGGGAGTGACCTGAAGTTTCTGAGTTTTTTCTTCTGTTTTATTGACAGCCCTTTTAGTTTTATCCTCTCAGTCCAAGATGCATGTTGGTGCCAGGAAATACATTGGCAGTGGCATGGCGTCCCTGGGCATCACGCAGGAAATCACTGATCTGCACATTATAATTCTTTTTTGGGGGGGGGTTAAATTACTTTTTATCATTTATAAATGCAGCCTCTAGGATTGTACAGTCAAGAAGGAAATGGTGTAGAATATGCAGTGATGAGGAAATTAACAGTAGTAAAATAGATTATGTTATGAAATTCGAAATTCAAAATGTTTGAAGGACCATTGTATTCTATATAAACTGTCTTAAAAACGATAATGAAGGGGATGTCTTTGGGAGAAACATTTACTTTTTTGTTCTATATATCCTGCAATGTATAATAATCTTGTTATATGTCATTTGTTATGTAATCCTTTTATCCCCTTTATATTATACTTTGCTTTCTAAAACAAAAATATTTATAAGAAGGAGAATGGAGTGGAGAGAAGGGGAAACTGTAACCCTTTCCTCCCATGCTGTTTTTCTCACTAAAAACAGTCGTCTCATTGCTGCTTTTACTCCTGTTGAGGAAATTACTCCTGTTGGGGACATTTACTCCTGTTGGGATAATTTTCTCCAATGGCAGTAAAAGCAACCCGAGGATGGCTTTTTTCCAGAGACAAATTGGCTGCGGAGGAGGGAAGGGCCATGGCTCCATGCTAAAGCATCTGCTCGGCACGCAGAAAGTACCAGGTTCAGTCCCTGGCACAGCCAGTTAAAAGGCTTGAGCAGGAGGTGATGTGAAAAATTCCTGCCTCAAGCACAGTTGCCAGTCTGAGTAGACAATTCTGGCCTTGATGGACCAGTGGTCTGATTCAGCATAGGCAGGGCTTTTTTGTAGAAAAACCCCAGCAGGAACTCATTGGCATAAGAGGTCACACCCAACAGCAGAAACTCATTAGCATATTAGGCCACACCCATGACAGCACAGTTTATTAGCATATTAGACCCCATGTTACCAGAAGTGTGGTCATCCAGCCATACCCACCTTTTGCTTCTTATTCGGTTTACCTTGTTTGTTGTCAAAACCCAGGGCTTTTTTTGTAGCAGGAACTCCTTTGCATGTCAGGCCACACAGCCCTAATGCAGCCAGTCCTAATGAGTTTCTGCTGTTGGGTGTGTCCTATCACGCTAATAAGTTCCTGCTGGGCGTGGCCAACTCAGGAGCCAGCCGGAACTCCGTTCCTGTGCATTCCTGCCCAAAAATAGCCCTGAGTATACGGAAGCTTTACCTGTTCTTGTGTGTTAGAATCTCCTTCTCTCCATGTATCCTTTTCCTCCTTGATGCAGCATTCTGAGGCTATATTTTCCAAGGGGGTGGGTGGGTGGAAATGTTTAAAGTAAACGTAGGGCGTATTTGATCCCTTGTATATCTTAATCCCTTGTATAGCAGTGAAACTTCTTCAGCAGGACAGCTTGGATTGCGTCCTACCATCCTGCTCTCTCAAGCTGGAGGAAGGCCTTAATCGTTGCTGACCCAAGTGGTAGGATACAAGCCCGTGTGTTCCTCTTCACTAAAGGCTGCCTGATTCCAGATGCTGTGGTTAAACAATTCCTTTATTCCCACAAGTTCCCGGAAGATTTACAGCCAGGAGTCCAGCCCATTTCTGCATTCAGTACACGAATCGGCCAGTTCTCAGCTGCAAAGGCTCGATGGCCAAGTTACAATCGTTTCCTTTAATTGTTCGATGAATTATTTTCTGGATTGGGTTGGTTTACCTGTAATGGCTCGGGCTCCCAATCGTAACGGTACAGCTGGTGTATTTAATGGTTGTCTGAAACGTATCAGGAGGCACTTCATTAGTGGAACATCCCCAGTCATCTTATGCCAGCAAATGAATCTGAAGGGTCCCTGCACTCCTGTTCATCAGCTGCAAGGATGCTTTGGCCGCAGCTGCCAAAAATGTCATCTTCTCGTACTGCTTTTTTGACCCTTCCACATCTGGGCCAAACTTCTGTTCAGGTCCCGGTGAAACTTTTCCCATGCGCTCGGACAAATCCAGCACTGTAAACAATGTTCCTCGGGGTATAAGACCTGCTAAAGCCCATGACCTCTCTCCTTTTTGTTCGGAGTTACGGCTCCCACAGCAGGGATCTGATTTTCACAAATAAGACATCTGAAAATCAGGCTTACCATGGTAGCCATGACCATTTTCTCTGCAGTTCGACTCCCCAGATTTGTTCACATTTTAAAAGGAGCCACATCCCAAGTGGGCTTTTTAAAAACCTGTGCAGTTGGGAGGACTTCAGCATGCTAGTTGGCTGGGCGAGGACTGTTAGCATGTGCGCACAATCGAGTTGTTGGATCGGATGATGTATGCCCCAGGGCAGGGCTTCATGGGAAGGACTTACATTAGTTTACTGTTCTCCAACATGGTACACGTGGGCTCCACGACACTCACTGGCACCCACTTCTTCCCCAATGCAGAGACCCAGTCCTGGTTTTCTTCCACCTCATGGGACCAGGAGGTGCTTCAGAAGCAGACGGTACCTTTTTGTCGCAGGCCCATTGCCAGGATTTTGTGGCTTGTGGGGCAATTCCCACCCCCACCCCCCGGTGGGGCCGAAGTTCTCAGTGCAGAAAGAAAACCAATTTATCCAATAGAAAGCTGTTACCAGGATAGATCTCTAAATTGCAAGCTGTCAACCACTTTAGTTGACAGTTCTCAGTTACTGCAGGTTAACCACTTTGGCCAGCCTGAGCAACAATTCTGATAACAGCTGGCAGGTGGGGGTGATGACTTCTATAGCTAACACTTAGGCAGAAATGCTCTCTTAAAGGAGACCAGTTTCTTGACACAGAGTTAGAAGGGATCCTAGAGGTCACCTACTCCAACCTCCTTGACCAGCGTGGGAATTAGTCAACTCCAGCACCCCACTCTGCTTAAAAGAGCATACGCCTTTTTGAAAAGCTTTAAAATGATTGAAAAAAGCATTTACAGGAGAAATTCTTGTGGGGCTGCGCCTTTAAGAAAGGGGGCAGAGCCCCCAAATCCCCAACATAGCTACAGGCCTGTTATGTCTGCAGAGGACCACTCATTTGGAAACAGCTACTTTCATCACAGGAAGATGTTTGGCTCAGAACCTCATTTTGTGGGACCTCTCAACACTTTATGATTGGAGCGTGCTCTTGGGGCAGCCATTTTGTGATTGGTCCCAGCCCTAATCTATAACAGCAATTTTGTTGTGGTACACAGTACACGTTCTTGAAATAAAGCACCTACGTGCTAAACAAGGTGGGGGACTTCTGTCCTATCAGCCACATTTTGAGCACAAGTGTTACTTTTGTGCCTGCCCAGTAAATGTTATTCAACACTCACCAGCATTTGTCCTGACCTCAAGTGCTTGTAAGGTACTGGGTCAAATGATAGTTCCCGGGCCATCAGTGCCTGAACGCACAAAATGTTTGCAGTCCCATTAAGAACAGCTGATAAACAGTAACATGCTCAAGTCTGAGAGTCAGGCAGAATGCAAAAGGCGACTGAGCTAGAGAGATGAGTCACACAACTTCTTTCACCACTAGGGTTGCCAGCCTCCTGCTATTACCACTCTGTTGTCTCCAGGCAACAGAGATCAGTTTACTCGGAGAAAATGGCCGCTTTGGAACTGCCTTCCAAATATTTATTTTACCCATCTTCCGAGGGGATCGGAGTGGCATCCCATTTTACCCTGACAACAACCCTAGGCTGAGTGAAGGGGCCTGGCCCATCCCATCACCCACTGGCTCTCAGTCACATTTCTAAGCACTAGGCAACATTGCCTCCAATGCGCTTCTAAAAGAAGCCACAGAGAATGGCAGCTGATGCATTAGTGTGTGAGAGAGAAATGTTTATTTGTTCTTTCCTTATCCAGTTCATTGGGATAACATCTCGTGACCATCCAGTTCTGTTAATGGCATTGTAATCAAGAGGGCAAATCAGCACCGGGAAAACACAGCGCCTTTAATTGCTATGAACTTTGCACCAAGTATGCTCAATTTGCGAAAGGCAGGGCGATGATCCCACCCTTGGGATGCCCCAGGATGATTACTGCTCCAAGCTTTCTAATCTGGTCCTGCCTGGAAATAGAGCTTTCCTGGGGGAGGGGTAAGTGGGTGGGGGGGAAGGAACGAAAATTATTTCAGCCTGGCTGACGTTAACGGGGAAGCCCATTTTGCTTCCCTCTTAATCGCCTAATTAATTCATTCCCTTCTGCACCCTGTGTTTCAGATCGCCGTCCAATATTTCAGTCCGAGTTTGTTTAGCTAGTGACAAAAGATTAGAGCCGATAGAAGGAAATGCATTTGAAGTGGCTTTGATAATCGCAGATTTAGAACAGATTGGCGTTTTCAGCGGCTGAAAGCCGTTCCCAAGGATACCTCCATTCCTCCAACTTAATTTCACTTGTTTCATACCGTCTATTGTACGGAACGATCCATATGTTCAAACTTTTCCATTTAATTGCCATGGAAATTTGATAATTTCATCCTAAAGGAAAGTGGAGGGGAATTCAGGAAGAGCTCCAATTACTCGAGGAGGGGGGGGTCATCTTGATTAAAGCACTTCCCCCATGAAAATAGGGACCTCCTGAACTTTGCAGAAAGCTGACTTTTGGAAAGAGGGTGTTTTTTTTCCCTTTTTCCGGAGGGCATGTATAACTGTACTTTTCGATTTCTCAGCCATTGCTAAACTCCATCTTTCGTAATCCCGCAGCACAAAAGCTCCCTAGGTCAGCCTTAGCAAGAGAGTCAGCGAGCTCTGCTGAAGTGCCTTTTGAAACCTGAGAGAATTCGAGCCTCTTTCGTTTAAAGAAAAAGTAGCTAAAGAGGGGAAGCTATAGAACAGGGGTCCCCAAACTTTTTGAGCCTGTGGGCATATTTGGGATTCTGACACGGCGTGGTGGGCGCCAGAACAAAAAAAGCTGCCACAAAATGGCTGCCACGGGAGGCGGGGCCAGCCACAAAATGATTGGCCCACCTTTCCTTCAGTCACACAGTGCAGATCCTTGTGTTGTTGTGGCAGCGGCTGCCAAAGCAACAGAAGGAGGAGGAGGAGGACAAGGAGGAGATTGGATTTATACCCTGCCCTTCACTCGGAGTCTCAGAACGACTTACAATCTCCTTCCCTTCCTCTTCCCACAATGGATACCCTGTGAGGTAGGTGGGGCTGGGAGAGCTCAGACAGAAACTGCTCTTTTCAGGAACACCTCTGACAGAATTATGGCTTGCCCAAGGTCACCCAGCAGCTGCATGTGGAGGAGTGGGGAATCAGACCCGGTTCTTCCAGATTAGAGTCCGCGCTTTTAACCACTACACCACACTGGCTGCTTTGGAAGGCGGGTTCTATGGCAATATGCCCTGCAGAGGTCCCTCCACGCTCCAAACCTCACCCTTGCCAGGGTCCACCCCCAAATCTCCAGGAATTTACCAACCTGGTTTTGGCAACCATAAGTGAGGCTGTTTGTACAGTAGTTTCCCCCCTTTTCAGAGCCGGAACTGACCCTCTCCCAGAAAGTGCTACTTACAGATGAACCTCCCCACTGTGTACAATCAGCTATGACCACCGAGGAAGTCCAGGGTCGCAACACAGAGGCAGGCAAATGGCAGACCACCCCTGAATGTCTCTTGCCTTGATAAAGCCCATCAGATCACCATAAATCAGCTGTGACTTGACAGCAAAAAAAGAAAGAAGAAAGCCCCTGCCTAGGGGTGTGCATTTGGTTTTGCCAAATTGAAAAAATACCCAAAATATATCGGCATTTTTCGGGTATCAGTTAAGCTGAATCAGATTCTCTAATCTGATTCGGCTGCCGATAAGGTGCTCCCAAATAAAAGCCGATCTTATTCGGCTTTTATTTGGGGCCCAAAATCATGGATGGGAAACAGGGAAAGTGACCAGCTCTGCCTTCCCTTCCCCAGGTACCCCGCAGTACTGAATTTTCCCTGAACTCCAATATCTTACTGATATCGGTATTCGGGAATATCAGACATACCAATATGTTTCAGGCTTGGTTTACCCAAACCCGAAAAATATCATACATATTTTTTGTGCACACGCCTAGCTCTGCTGCAGTACAAATATATTTAGAGCTCCTTAAGAACCAGGGCCTTCTCAGTGACTGGCCTGCTGCTCTGGAATTCTGAATGTTTTGGACTGTTCTCCTGGCAAGGAAAACGTCATTAACAAGCAAAAAACATTTCTTTTTCAATCAACCTTTGGAAGTAAACCCTTGGAACTGGGAAGCTATCTTTGTTGTTTTTCTGTTGGATATTGGAACTCTGCATGCAAGGGGATCTGGGAGGGAAAGAGTAAGGGAATTCTCCCACTAGGGTCCACTTGGCAATCGGCTCCACCTTCTCATTGGTTAGATGTTGAACCTCTTTGGCCACTGCTTGCCTTCTGCATTTCGTCTTATGTAGGCCTTCTCTTCTTCTGTCTCTTACCTGGGCTTGAAGCTGTATCAAGTTAATCTTTTTGAAGTTAAATCTGTTCACAATAAGTTAAATGTACCTACATGAATATGTCACATAAGACCTGCTTCTATTTTTGTAAGTAAAATTTCTTTCTCTTGTTACCATTGGAGTCAGATCATCTTTGTAATTTGTTTGAACAGCATTTTCCCCTTAACCGGGAAACATGGAGGACTGAGGTTATTGCATAAAGCTTCTGTGCTTCCAAGGGAATTATTATTATTTTTTTTACATTTAACCCAAAATTTCTGGGTGTGTTTTGATCATTTGGATTTTTATGATTTTTTTTTTAAAAAAACCTTTAATTTCATTCTTGCTGCTTAAATGTGTTATTTTAATATTGTGGTGTTGTGCATACATTTCAGTCACAAATGGAGGTGACAGAGATCACAGATTTCTGTTCTGTTAGGAGGTAAATGGGCAGGTGCATGATGCAGATGATCACAGTTAGAGTTGGAGCCATGAACCTCTCCCACAGTTTGGATCAGGCCCATGTGAGTACGGGAGAGGGGGGAGGATTTAACTCTTGCTAATCACAACTCTTTCAAGGAATAGGGAGGTCTGTTTTAAAACCACATTGTTTTCCGTTGGAAGTGCTAATAACAGTGAGGATGGTAGAAGAAGGATTGGATTTATACCCTGCCCTTCAGTACCCAAAGGAGTCTCAGAGTGGCTTACAAACTCCTTTCCCCTCCCCTCCCCACAACAGACACACTGTGAGGTAGGTGGGGCTGAGAGAGCTCTGACAGAAACTACTCTTTTTCAAGAACAGCTGTGCCAGAACTATGGCTTGCCCAAGGTCATCCAGCCAGGTGCAAGTGGAGGAGTGGGGAATCAAACCCGGTTCTCCCAGATTAGAGTCCGCACACTTAACCACTACACCAAACTGGTAGGTGGTTTTGACTCACAAAAACAATGTGAGAGGTTGAAAGGTTTAGACCCCCTTTCCCCCAGCCCCAACCTGCCTCTGATCAGAACTGGGGCCACAAACACCTGTAAATTACCTTTTAAAGAGGGATAGAGCTCCGTGATCTCCATTAAGTCACTTTGTGCCCTTTGTAAACAGATAATCCCAAACCAGCAATACAGTCAGAGGTGGCATAAATACGAATCCCTTTTTCTCTCCCCTTCCCCTGCCCCACCATTCGGTGTCCTTTTCAGGGCATATCTGCACTACAGACAGATTTCTCTTTCCTTTGCCCTGGAGGTCTTTGGAAATTGCATATTTCTTTGGGGGAGAGACCGGGGATCTCAAATATACAATTCTTCGCACCTGCACCAAATTACAGCTCTCAGCATGGCACGGCATCCCCCAGTATGATCCTGCCCCCTTGCTTCCTTAGAACATCATCCCAGGGCCTCCTACTGATGCCTGGCCTGTGAATTCCCCGCTTGTCAAACACCAGGGCAAGGGCATTTTCAGTGTTGCTCCCCCCCCCCCCCCAGCCAGCTCCCTGGGGAAGTTTGTGCCCTGTGGGATCTTCCGGCATTCCTTACAGCATGTAAACCTGCTTTGTTTCTGGGTGGCCTTTGTTTAGCCGTACAAACCGGAGAGCTGGCCAGTTGTTTTAATACTCCCAGTAGTTTGCAGTTAAGTTGATTCTTTTATATTTATTGCATTTATAATGGACTTGTGTTAATCGTATTTTGAATGTTGTAAGCCGCCCAGAGTCTCCTGTGGGGAGAGGGTGCAGAGTATAAATAAAATGAATAAATACATTTGAACGGGAGGCTCCCGGTAGCTTCTAGGCCACACTGCCTGCCTTCTCTTTTGGGTGAACATCACTTGCAGAGGAAATTTAACAGGGGAGGTGTTAAGTATGCAACTTAACATGATTGATTTCAGCAAAAGTGATTCAGCTTTATTTCAACAGCAAACTTCATCTCAGGAACACGCCACAAGAGCGGAGCACGGCTCTCTTTTTAAACCATCCCGGGCTGTCAAAGCCACACCCATAATAAATTAATGTCCAATCAGATTACAGAGATAAAGGCCAATCAGCTTTGTTCCCTCCGTACAATATATTTACACTGTGATTGGATGTTTCCAACAATTCCATAGGAATGGCCAATAGGAATATTACATCTTATGATCCTGTACATAACTCAAGCTTTACATGGTAAAGAATAGGCTGCGTTCACTTTTTAAGACATAACAGGAGGTTTAAGTCCCCTCTGGAGATGGCTGCAGTTCAGGGCTGATGCACAACCATAACCCTTGACAAGCGCTGTAAATGTTTGAAAGAAAAGTGAGTTCTCTGTGCAGTTAATATACTAGATCTGGGCTGAATCTATGTTTTATAACTTCTGTTCTCATATAACTGAAGCTGAATTAGGCCAGCAATGGTACTATTATAAAGCTATTGCAGTGCCTAGAACTGAGGCGGTGTTCCCAAATAACTAAATGTTCCCTAATAACTGAAAATGTGCTTGGAGAAGTGTGGCTTCCAACAGAAATTCAAAATGCTGATGTTCACTTTTAAATCTCTGTACTGTCTAGACCAGAGGTGTCAAACTCATTTGTTACAAGGGCCGGACCGGACATAAATGTCACTAGGGAATTTCACATTACCAAGTTTCAGCTGGTTTGAAGCCAGTTTTGATCCGTCTTGAAGTAAACTGGTACAGGGCTGCCATTTCATACATGGCTTTCCCCTACTGGAAAAGAGCCAGATCAGAAGCGGTTTGGCAATTCAGACTGCATCGCTTCTTCCCACCAGTTTTTGCCTGTGTGGGCGATCTCCATCTTTTTTTTTTTTTAACGTTCGTTTTAGAGCACTATAGCGCTATAACACAATACATAGCATTCCAATGGGGTTGCTATGGTGCTGTTTGGGTGTTGTGTTATAGTACTATAGAGCTATAGCGCTCTAAAATGAATGTTCAAAAAACCCAAAAAGTTGGAGATCGCCCGCGCGAGCGAAAAACGGTGGGAAAAAGCATTTCGGATCCGGGAGAAGAAACTGAAGACTACTTGGAAGTGGTTTACAGGTAAAACGCTTCAGCCCCATTTCCTGAATGGGACAGAAGCGTTTGTGTGTGAAAGTACAAATATATTCCGGTAGGGAACCGGTTCTAAAACAGTTCTGTCTGAAATGTCAGACCAGAAACCGTTTGGGAACCGTTCCTGAACCGGAATATATTGCCTGTCTGAAATTCCCTACTATGTCGGCCCAGGCCATATGTGCCATAAGACGTAATGCCGGGTACTGGAGATGTAAACTGTATAAAGGACAGCAGCTGGTAAGTTGCCAACTTGTTGTATCCCCACTGCAAGGCCCCCTGGGCTGGTAGGGGGGCGCAAAGGAAAACCCATGTGGGTGGACTGGAGAGCCAGACATTCCCACGCTCAGGGCTATTTTTGGGCAGGAGTTCCTGGCTAGCTCCTGAGTTGGCCACGCCCAACAGGAACTCATCAGCACAATAGGCCACACCCAGCAGCAGAAACTCATTAGGATTGGCTACATTTGGGGTGTGTGACCTAACATGCAAAGGAGTTCCTGCTACAAAAAAAGCCCTGGGTTTTGACGACAAACAAGGTAAACAGAATAAGAAGCAAAAAGTAGGTGTGGCTGGATGACCACACTCCTGGTAACATGGGGTGTGGCCTAATATGCTAATGAATGTCTCCTGTTGGGTGTGGCCTATTATGCTAATGAGTTCCTGCTGGGCTTTTTCTACAAAAAAAGCCCTGCCCACGCTGCTTGACTGCTGCAGACAAGGTTGTTCCGCCATGCTGAAGCCACAGTCGGAGTGCCTCCCTCTACTTCCCCCCAAGCAGTCTCCTGTTCCTTCCCTTGCACCAGTTGCTCATAGGCCGCGTAAGAGCCCTGGGTGGGCCACTTCTAGCCCCCAGGCCTTATGTGTGACACCCCTGGTCTAGACTGCAGGGATTATCTTTTTTTCCTATATATCTCCCTGTGAATCGAGACCAGGACTCGGTAGCTAAGCAGGGTCAGTTACTTGGATGGGATTACTCTAATCTGGGAGAACTGAATTTGATTCCCCACTCATCCATTTGCAGCTGCTGGATGACCTTGGGCAAGCCATAGTTCTGTCAGAGCTGTTCCCTCAAGGACAGTTTTCAGTCAGAGCTCTCTCAGCCCCACTTACCTCACAGGGTGTCTGTTGTGGGGAGGGGAAGGAAAAGGAGTTTATAAGCTGCTCTGAGACTCTGAGTGAAGGGTGGGGTATAAATCCAATCTCCTCCTCCTCTTCCTCCTCCTCCTCCTCCTCTTCTTCTTCTTTTGTAAAAACAGCACTGTCTGATAAATATTTAAAGTAATTCAATGGACATCATGGCTTTGAACAAACTTAAGTCGTCGTCGTCTTCTTCTTCTTCCTTCTCCTCCTCCTCCTCCTCCTCCTCTTTGGAAGTTTCCCTGATGGGGCAAACAGAAGCTTTCCAGGGCCAGTTAAGTTTGGGGCAATGGTGGCAGCGATGGCGTAAACCTCCTCTCTCTGCACACTGCAGTCCTGACTGAAATCAACCTCCCAACCCTTGATAATCTACAGGAAACACTTGGTATTCTATAGGGAACTCCCAACACACACCTGCTTGACAGGGCCACTGGTGGACCTTGGAACACAGCAGGGGACAGTATATTGCAGGGGTCCCCAATCTTTTTGAGCTTGTGGGCACCTTTGGAATTCTGACACCTAAGGTAATGCACGCAGTTATAAAAATTACTATTATAAAATTACTGCCTCAGGAGGTGAAGCCAACCACAAAATAGCAGGGAGAGAGGTTATGCATAGTAGCAACTCTTCAGAGCTTCAGACAGAACCTCTACTGAACAAGATGCCTTCGAAAAGGAACATATGAGCTGTGGTGGCAGCTGAGAGACAGTTTGGTGTAGTGATTAAGTGCGCGGACTCTAATCTGGGAGAACCAGGTTTGATTCCCCACTCCTCCGTATGCAGCTGCTGGCTGACCTTGGGCGAGCCATAGTTCTGTCGGAGCTGTCCTTGAAAGAGTAGTTCTTTAAAGAGCTCTCTCAGCCCCACCTACCTTACAGGGTGTCTGTTGTGGGGAGGGGAAGGGAAAGGAGTTTGTAAGCCACTCTGAGACTCCGAGTGAAGGGCGGGGTATAAATCCAATCTCTTCTGCTGCTGCTACTGCTGCCAACGCAACTTTAAAAAAAATCTGCACAGCCAATCAAATCGCCAATGGCCAATCAGAAGCTGGGCTAGTTAACAGGCCCACTTGGCCCCACCAACTATCTAAAAACATTTGGTGGTAGAGTTGCCATCTCTGGATTTGGAAATTCCTGGAGATTTGGAGCTGGAGCTGGGGGGAGGGCAGGGTTTAGAGAGGAGAGGACCGCGTTGGGGTATAATGCCATAGAGCCAACATCCAAAGGCACCATCTTCTTCAGGGGGAACTGATCTCTGTAGTCTGATGAGCTGTGATCCCAGGAGACCTCCAGATTCCACCTGGTGGCTAGCAACCCTATTTGGCGGACACCAGGAATGGTTCTGGTGGTTACCATGGTGCTATGGGCTTCATGCTGAGGACCCTTGGTGGATTGTATAGTTAGACTGATGTCAGCCGTGGGAGCATTTGGCTCACTCAGCAAGTAGTCATACTGAAGATCTTTAAGGGCCTTTTGCTAGCTAGTAAGGACTCTGCTAGTGTTGATCTTTGGTGTTTATTTGTTTTTTAATTACAGATGTGAATTCGTCTTTGCTGTACCCGAGCCACAGTCCGGAATATTTCTAAGGACAGATTTCCCCCTCCCTGGACTTGATTATTTCATTGACAGCAGTCAATATCTTCCTGCATAGGAATGTACTCACTTATAGGCACATAAGTAATTCATTTATAAAATTGAATTATCCGACTAAGGGAGATTGTATGTTTTGATTGTGTTGCAGTACTTCTGAAACAGACTTAGCAATTGATAAAAGCCAGATGGGAAGCGGAAACGGTCCATTTCATGACTCTTTAAACGTTTAAATTTCTTAACCCTTGGTCTTCAAAAAAAAAAAAAATCCCCCCTCCCCCCCCAAAAAATGTACAGGGAGTGGTGTGGAAGCAATTTGTTGGGAAGGCCCTTGGTATGCAAAACAGGCAACAACCACTTAGAGCAGTGTGTTGTGGAAATGTGGGGAGGGAAAGTATTAGTCTTCAGCCTCTGGCTAAAATGAATCTCTTTATGGGGGGTGGGGGGTGTAAAGCAAGATGTCTGGGCGGGGAAGTATTTCAGTTAGCAAAAATAGGGGGGGGGGGAATTAGAACCTAAAAAGCTGGAGGTGCTACTTCCATGGAGGTCTTCAGGTCAACCTCAGCAACAGAAGAGATGTTGTTAAAGCTGGAGACCGGCAATCATTTTATTATTATCATTATTATTTCCCAAAGGGTTGGATTAGCAATCATTGCTTGCTTCTTTTTTTTAACACATACCCAACTCATTTTTATTTCTCGCCAATAACAATAGAAAAACTTACAGCACTGGTTGGACCAGAAGGAACAGAAGGGCCAAAGGACGATGTGTCTTAAACAATGGGAAGGTAAAGGTAAAGGTTCCTTTGCTCGAAAGCCAGTCGAATCCGACTCTAGCGTTGCGGTGCTCATCTCCATTTCAAAGCCAAAGAGCCAGCGTTGTCCAAAGACGTTTCCGTGGTCATGTGGCCAGCATGAGTAAACACCAAGGTGCACGGAACGCTGTTACCTTCCCACCGAAGTGGTACCTATTTATCTACTTGCAATTTCTTGCTTTCGAACTGCTAGGTTGGCAGGAGCTGGAACTAGAGACGGGAGCTCACTCCGTCTTGCGGCACCCGAGTCTCGAACTGCTGAACTACCGACCTTCCGCAGCCTGCAGTTCAGCGTCTTAACCTTAAGCTCCGTCAAGTAGCTTCTAACTTATGGCGACCCTATGAATTAATGGCCTCCAAAGTGTTCTGTTGCTAACAGCCTTGATCAGGCCTTGCAAACTGAGGGCCGTGGTTTCCTTTATGGAGTCAATCCATCTGATGTTGGGTCTTTCACTTTTCCTTCTGCCTTTAGCCTTTCCTATCATTATGGTCTTTTCCGGTGACTCTTGGCTTCTCATACTGGGCCCACAGTAAGATAGCCTCAGTGTAGCCATTTTAACTTCTAGGGAGAGTTCAGGCTCGATTTGATATAGAACCCACTTATTTGTCTTTCTGACGGTCTGTAGTATCCATAACATCACATTTCAGATCAATTAGCTTTCTTCCTCTCGGCTTTCTTCAAAAGTAAGTTACCTTCACTTCTGATAAGCACACGAGAAAAGCCACACTGGGTCAGTACGACATCTGATTCCCTAGCTAATTGTTTCTGGGAAGTTCTCAAACAAGCAATAATCCTCCTCTACCTCTGTCCTTCCAGCAACTGGTACTCCAAGGTATACTGTCTCTCAGTGGAAGCTAATATCTATCGGTAGTCCTCTCTTCCAAGAATTTGTCTAATCCAGTCTGAAAATGATCCAAGCCACCACATTCTATGGAGGCAGGTTCTATTGGGCTGTGAGCCCCTTTAGGTGAAAGACTGTCTCATCGGCTGCATGTAACACAGGTTGGAAAGGGAGAGTGGCCTCTGGTTTGCCTCTCAGTCGCTATGGGCATCTCAAAGAGACACCAGTCTGTAGACTTGTTATGCTGTCTAGTTTTGCTATAGGTAAAGGTTTCCCTTGCTCGAAAGCCAGTCAAATCCGACCCTAGGGATGCGGTAATCATCTCCATTTTCAAGCCGAAGAGCCAGCGCTGTCCGAAGACTTCTCCATGGTCATGTGGCCGGCATGACTAGACGCCGAAGCACACGGAACGCTGTTACCTTCCCACCGAAGTGGTACCTATTTATCTACTTGCAATTTCTTGATTTGGAACTGCTAGGTTGGCAGGAGCTGGGACCAGAGACGGGAGCTCACTCCGTCACGCGGCACTCTTGGGTCTCGAACTGCTGAACTACCGACCTTCTGGTCTGCATTTCAGCGTCTTAACCACTTGAGCCACCGCAGCCCCAGTTTTGCTATGGGAGAGGCCTATCGCTCATTACCTCCTTAATACAGTGCCTCCAGCAGATGGTCACTCCCTTTGCGGTTCACACGGCATTATACCCTGCTGAGAGAGCTCCCAGCCCTCTCCAGGCTCCACCCACAAAATCTCCAGTTGTTCCCAAGCGGGTGCTTGGCAACCCCTAGCTTTAGTCACTGCATTCGGGGCAATAGTTCAACAAGGAAAGGATCCCCCTCCCCCTCCCCCGCCTGCAGATACAATAAAAGGAAATCCTTTCCCTGCTTGTTTATGCTTTTATCTTTAAAGGGTTTTTATGCCTCCGTCACTTGATCTATTTTCTGCATGTTCCACACAGTGCACCACTTAAATGTTTTTGTGGAGACCAAAGACGATGGCTTTCCTCTGCGTTCTGCTTTCCAGCTCGTTTGCCTGGAGTAGGAATGACTTCTCCGTCCCCAGCCTGCAGAAACGAAACCTATCCACAAGGCCGTGTTTAAACTTCCTCGCGCTATTCATATTTTCCAAAACAGTTTTCAATTTTCCTGCTCCCAGCCCCTTGCCAAAAATATCTATTTTGGCAGATAGCGAGATAAATTGCATGGCAGACACAGGGAAATCATTTGCTCTTTATCTCCAGGCATTAGAGGAAAGCTGATAATTTTTGATCACTTGCAAACACGCTGTGAGCCCCGCTGACATCCGCCGTGCTCATCACAAACGTCTCTTTCCTTTCTCTCCACTTTTTCTACAACAAGCTCCGAAGTTTGGCATTGCGGAAAGGAAACAGAAAAAATATATCGCTCCAGACGCAGACTTCATTTCTAACCCCAGCAGTTAACTTTGTACAAAGTAACCACATATGGTATTACTATGTGCTATTACTATGGGGGGGGGGGGAATTGTGAAACAAAAGGATCTTGCAATAGTAACAACTAAGGTTGCCAACTTCCAGGTGGCGGCTGGAGATCTCCTGCTATTACAACTGATCCCCAGGAAACGAGGACCAGTTCACCTGGAGAAAACGGTCGCTTTGGAAGGCGGGCTCACTGGTTTTATACCTCACTGAAGTCCCTCTTCTCCTGAAACCACGCCCTCCTCAGGTTCCACTCCCTGGAGGGGAGGGACTTCAGTGGGGTATAAAACCAGAGAGTCCACCTTTCAAAGCGACCATTATCTCCAGGTGAATTGATCTTTGTTGTCTGCAGAGCAATTGTAATCCCAGGAGAACACCTGAAGGCTGGCAACCTACCTATTAGTGTGGGTTCATAGTTTGGCCTGTTCTTAGGTCATTTCCCAGTCTGCCCCTCTTGGGGATGGTGCTGCACATCCTTGGGCAGAGACTCAAAGGTCCTCTGGCACGAAGGAATTTGTCTAGCTCAGTGGTTCTCAACCTTCCTAATGCCGCGACCCTTTAATACAGTTCCTCATGTTGTGGTGACCCCCAACCATAAAATTATTTTCGTTGCTACTCCATAACTGCAATTTTGCTACTGTTATGAATCGTAATGTAAATATCTGATATGCAGGGTGTATTTTCATTGTTACAAATTGAACATAATTAAAGCATAGTGATTAATCACAAGAACAATATGTGTTTTCCGATGGTCTTAGGCGACCCCTGTGAAAGGGTCGTTCGACCCTCAAAGGGGGCGCGACCCACAGGTTGAGAACCGCTGGTCTAGCTGGTGTCTGACAAACAGAGCCTTGATTCTTGAAAGCTTATATCCTGAAACTCTTGTTAGTCTCTAAGGCAGGGGTCCTCAAACTTTTTAAACAGGGGGCCAGTTCACTGTCCCTCAGACCGTTGGAGGGCCGCCGCGTTCGCCCCCTCCCCCCACCAGCCTGCTCGCCCTGCTGCCGCGTTGGCTCCCTCCCCCCACCAGCCTGCTCGCCCCGCCGCCGTGTTCGCTCCCCCCACCAGCCTGCTCGCCCCGCCGCCACGTTCGCCTCCTGCCCCCCACCAGCCTGCTCGCCCCGCCGCCGCGTTCGCCCCCTCCCCCACGACCAGCCTGCTCGCCCCTTCCTCCTCCTCAGCTCCTGGGCGCTCTTGCTGCCCAGGGCTGCTGAAGGAAGAAAGAGGCCGTGGGGGGCGGCTTTGAGGGGGCGGGGGCGGCAATTTGCCGCCCCTAAGAGCCCGCCGCCCTAGTGAGCGAGCCGGCAGTGCCTCTCCCAATGGGCCTACTTGGGAGGAGGAGCCCGGAAGGCAGGCGGGGGCACTGCTGCTGCGCTCCCCGAGGAGGAGGCGGCTCCGGGCGGGGGGCGGACATAAACACTTGGCGGGCCGCATAAATGTCCTCGGCGGGCCGCATGTGGCCCGCGGGCCGTAGTTTGAGGACCCCTGCTCTAAGGTTTTACTGTACTTGAATCTATCCGCCTGTTTGTCTAACACAGTTTTCTCCTCTCCTGCCTCCAAGGAGATAGAGAGTGTGTGGCTTTCCCTGCCGCATTTTATGACTTTTAAAGGAACTTAAGTTCGTGGTGGAGAGACACCATCGGCAAGCAGAAAACTTCTGGCTTGTGGAGCTATCAGCGATGCAGCTGATCATGGGCGGGGGAGCCTTTCTCTTCCCCATTGTGTTGGCCCAGAAAACAGTAATTGTGGTTTGATGGCAAATATGAAATGTGAAATGTAAATGGTGAATGCAAATGAAGCAGCTTTTTTTTTTTTTTTAAAGACAGTTCTATCCCTCCCCCCCCCCCGCCTCTGGTTTGCTTTTCTTGTGCAGAAGCCTGCAATCAGTAGTTTTGGTTTGGTATGATTGGAAATGAAAAATATCATTCAAGAGCCATGAGCTCAAGAAAAGTGCAATGCTAAAGGGACTCTTCCCCCTCTCCTTGAACCAGGTGGACTTTTGAAAAAGTCTTCTCTTCTCCACCCACTTTCTACCAAACCACCCTGTTCCCCGGAGAGGTGTTAGCAACAGAATTTAGGCTGCAGACAATGCACAGCTGCTCGGCTGCTTCTTCTGCAACTTCTACCTGCATTGGGGGGGGGGAGTCAGTCAAGGGCTGGGCTATATCCTGCTGGGCGATATCTGTCTCATCCTTTCACCCTGCCCCAGGGTTTTTTTTTTTGGGGGGGGGTTGCTTAATGTCCCTTTTGAGGAAGAGTTTTGATGAATGTTGAAGTCTGCTTCCTTTTTAGTTGGCCCTAGGAAGGATATTACCATCCTGTGAAGGGCTATTTGCAGATTCCATCTTGGGGGAAGAGCGCACAAGAGGGGCCCAGGAATTGGGACCGCGTCTGCTGAACCCACCCCTTAATGCATTTGGTATCATCTGGGATAGCATGGTGCAGTGGCCAGAGGGCTTGGCTAAAATCTGGAGACCCAGGTTCAAATTCCCACTCTGCCATGAAAGCTCACGGGTGACTTTGGGAGCCAGTCACACGTTGTCAGCCTCACCTGCCTCACGGGATGGATGATGTAGGAATAAAATGGAGGAGAGAGAGAACAGTATAAGCTGTTTTGGGTCCCTGTTGGGAAGAAAAGTAGGGTATATAAACATCCAGGGCTCTTTTTGTAGCAAGAACTCCTTTGCATATTAGGCCACACACCCCTAATGTAGCCAATCCTCCAAGAGCTTACATTAGCCCCTGTAAGAAGAGCTCTGTAAGCTCTTGGAGGATTGGCTACATCAGGGGTGTGTCGCCTAATATGCAAAGGAGTTCCTGCTACAAAAAGAGCCCTGTAAACATCTAAATAAATAAATGATGTGAATGCATGTGTGTGTGTGAAGTACCCTCAAGTTGCTTCTGACTTATGTTGACCCAATGAATTAATGTCTTCCCAAATCTCCTGTCATTAAGAGCCCTACTCAGGTCTTCCCGGCTGAGGGCCCCTGTGGCTTCCTTGATTGGGTCCAACCATCCCGTGTTGGGTCTACCTCTTTTCCCGTTGCCTTCAACTTTTCCTAGCATTAATTAACTTTTCCAGTGACTCTTGTGTTCTTATAGTGTGACCAAAGTATGATAGCTTCAATCTAGTGATTTTGGCTTCTAGGGAGAGTTCAGGCTTGATTTGATGTAGGACACACTTGTTTGTCTTTTTGGCACTCCATGGTACCTGTAAAACTCTCCAACACCACATTTCGAATGAATCAATCAAGTGTAAACACGTAGGCCCAGGAGGTGGGATTGGGACCTGGCATGGATGATGAGCCAGCAAACAAGTTGTTCAAGTGGTCATAGCCCTAATTTTTGACAGAGTGGAGACATCTGCCAAAAGATGAAGTAATGCCGTTTCCTTAGGGGTTTTTTAATGATTTCTCTGGGGTGGGGGACAGCACAGTGAGATTTGAATTTTTGGCAAAATCAAAAGTTCTTTTTAAGAATTCATTTTTAAAATGTCAAAACATTTCAAATGTGAAATGTGATTTCAGGGGACTTTCACCACCCTAAATTATATGGCTTGAGTGTGAATTTAAAGTCAATAGATGTCCACTTGCAAAATGTAGTCTTTTACATACTGGATGTTCTAAAAAAAATATCCTTTAATATCCATCTGGGAAAGGTGAAAGCAACTCAAATTGAAAAAAAAATAAGATGTGAAGTTTTTATGAGCACATTTCAAATGAAGAGAATTTGTTCCAGAATCTGTCTCTCTAGACTTCAGTTGTGACATAAAAAATCAAGACATTGCTGTTTGGGTGAAGCCCAGAGCACTCCTTCTAACACCCTGTCTGCCACAGTACAATTCTCTTTGTGTCTTTCATGAAACCAGGGCCATGCACCACTTGAAAAACAAGAGCCAGCTTGATGTAGTATAGTTAAGAGTGGCTGACTGTGACCTGGAGAATGGGGTTTGATTCCCCCACTCCTCCACATGGAGCCTGCTGGGTGACCTTGGGCCAGTCACAGTTCTCTCAGAGCTCTCTCAGCCCCACCTACCTCACCTGGTGCCTGTTGTGCAGAGAGGAAGGGAAGGCAATTGTAACCTGCTTTGAGGCTCCTTAAAAGGTAGAGAAAAGCAGGGAATAAAAACAACGTTTCTTCTTCTTTGGTTGGTTGATCGTCCAACTTTAAACTGACTGATCAATGCAAAAAGACAAGAAAAAAAGAAAAGAAAAGATCCATTTAAAATGCCTCTGCATTAAACCACATTTGGATATCCACCCATTTGTAAATTACCAAGAGCGAGGAAATGAAGGATAAATGCTCCAAGGAGAACAGACAGGAAACTTGATCCAACCGGAATGGACAGCGGGGAAAGGCAAGGCTTTTGCTGTTGTTGTTGTTGTTTTGAGGCAATGAAATTGTCTGCTGACCAAAACCAGTGCCCTTGGAGATATACAAAGCGATGACAACCACAGGTTCTCAGAACAGAAAACAGCACACCGAACAATCTCCCCGTCCCGTTCGCGGCCCGGCCAACCAGGGTGGGGAAGGAGCCTCCAGCCAACAGAAATGTTCAGACTTTACAATCCCGAGCACTATCCCCCTGGGCAGCGTAAAACACACAGTCCCATTTAAATTTAGGACCGTGGGAATGACAGGCGCTCCGGAGCGGCCTTTTACATCCATGCGTTCAGCTGCTATTTGTTCTAACGAGAGGCTAAATGCCTGCCAGCCTCCGCATGTGTGGAGCACCTGAAAACTTCATTGCTTTTGACAGCAAAGGAACAGCACTGATGTAGACACAATCCAACGGTTTGATGAGTCACTGGCTGTGTCTCAGAGCCAGACCTTACGATGCGCTGTGTGGCGTAACGGGGAGCTCAGAAACTAAGGATGGGGACTGTGCAGTATGTGATCTCTTCCTTATCACCTGATTGCCCAGTGTCTGGGGACTCAATGGCCAAATGTACAAACTGTCTTCACTGGAAGGACAGACCCAGGGCCGGCCCCAGGTGTCTGGGCGCCCTAGGCAGGACAGCCTGGGGCGCCCACCCCACCAGGGATGCCAACCTACCAGTGGGGCCTGGAGATGGCCCAGCGCCGTTGTCCTGGGTGCCTCGCAGCTGCGAGGCGCCCAGGAGAGCCGGAGAAGGGGCAGGGTTAGAACCCTCGCCTCTTCCCTCCCAGCAGCGGCGTGGCTCTCCTGGGTGCCTCGCAGGTGCAAGGCGCCCAGGAGAGCCAGGGAAGGGGCGGGCTTAGAACGCCCACCCCTTCCCTCCCAGCGGTGGCACTGGCTTTTCCTGGGCGAGGTGCCCAGGAAAGCCGGGGCGGGAAGGGGGCTTTTCACGGGGGGGTGGGGGGCATTTTGGCGCCCCTGAAGGGCTGGCACCCTAGGCGAGCACCTAGCTCACCTAGTGGGCAAGCCGACCCTGGACAGACCTTTATATTTGTATGGAAAGTTCGAAGGAGATTTGCAGGCAGACTTGGACTAGACAGAGCTACACAGGTATGGGGTATTAAATGGGCTACCATTCATTTATTCATCCATTCATATTTATATCCCGCCCTTCCTGCAAGTAGGCTCAGGGTGGGTAACAACATTTCAATAATACGAACATGTGAAATGGTATGCAAGTCCTGGGGTTATGGTACATACATTTATACAACGGTTTTGCAGATTTCATTACCTTTTCGACCAGAATTATTTTTACTGAATTGTATACCAGATGATTTTGGTAAAAAAAATCAAAGATATTTTATAATTCATGCAGTAACAGCGGCTAGAATCTTATATGCAACTCTTTGGAAACTCCCAACAATACCCTCTGAACAAGACCTAATACTGAAGACCATGGAAGGTGTGGAAGTGGACAAACTTTCTTTGATCTTAAAAGAGTGAATGGAAGAAGATTTTGTTGGACTCGGGACTCCTTTTTATGACTGGATAAGAAAGAAATACAGAAATCTGAACTTTCTGATAATATAATACGAAGAAACCTTTATGAACTTTCAAAATTTCACAGTCCAGCTTTTTGTAGTGAGAAATGATATGTGGAGAAGGGTTATATGCAGAAGGCTTATTATTTTGTTTCCCCTTTTCCCTTTACCCCTGTTTATCTTAAAAATCCAATAAAGTGAATCATAAAACATTTCAATAATACAATAAGTATAATTTAATTTTTTTTTTCAACATCGTAGTATACATTAAAATGGAGGTCACAACCCAAGGACAGAAACTGGTTGGTTGCGAGAGGTTCCCCGGCCCGTTGGTAAGAGATGAATAATAGCCAGCCGTTATTAGATGGGTGACAGAAACCTCAGGGAGGCCGTACATGGATGCCCACTGCCTCAGCCAAAGGCCTGGTGGAACAGCTCTGTCTTACAGGCCCTGCAGAATTGAAGAAGATCCTGCAGGGTCCTGATCTCAATGGGGAGCATGTTCCACCAGGCAGGGGCCAGGGCAGAGAAAGCCCTGGCCCTGGTCGAGGCAAGACGGATATCTTTCATGCCAGGTATCACCAGGAGATGTCAACCCATAGAGCGTGACGCTCTTTGGGGTGTATACGGGAAGAGGCGGTCCCTCAGATATGTTGGTCCCAGGCCGTGAAAGGCTTTGGAGGTTATTACCAACACCTCGAAGTGAATCTGGAACTCAACTGGTGGCCAATGCACTTGGCGGACCACCTGCTGAACGCGAGCCCGCATTTTGCACCAGCTGTAATTTCCAGGGCAGCCTCAAGGGTAAGCTTACGTAGAGTGAATTGCAGTAACCAAGCCTGGAAGTGACCATCACATGGCAGGGGGGGGGTGGATTTCTCAGTAATCTAATCTGCCTAAGATGGAAAAAGGCAGATCTGGTGAATGCAGTAACCTGGGCCTCCATGGAAAGAAAGGCACCCAGTGTTACCTCCAGGAAAGACCAAACAAGCTGGGTAAAAAACACAAAACACCCAGCAGTTGCCAGGCAGGGCGTTCTGGGGACTGCCCCATGAAAATAACAAATGGTTCAGGGGTGGGCATGCTTCCAACCTCCCCCCCCCCAAAAAAAAATGATTGCAGAAAAATGTTCCCTGGCTGCTTCTAAATGCAGATTACTGGATTTTCAGCTGACTTGTTTCCTTTGTGACCATTTGTGTATCTCCTTAGAAAAGATGGGGGGGGATTCGGCTCCAGTTGTCTGCTTATCGCTCACAGTAGCTCAGAAGGCAGGGAGGAGCAATTAAACCACCTTAAAACCAGATCCATATAAGGCGGTGAGACACCGTAGTGACCTCGGAGTCATCACTAAACGGCAATAAAATGATGCAGACAGCTGATGCTGAGACGAAGCAATACGAGAGCAGATGCGGATTGAGATGTAGACAGAGATTTGTTGGAGCCTAAGGACAGTGGGGGTTTCTTTTTTGGGGGGGGGACCTCAGCAGGGTATAATACCATACAGTGCAGCCTCCAAAGCAGCCATTTCTTCCGGTGGAAGTGATCTTGGTTGTTTGGAAATAAACTGTAAGACCGGGAGATCTCCTAGTCCGAATTACCCAAGTTTATGCTGGAGTAAACTTCTTTGTCTTAATGGTGCTGCTTGAGTGTCTGCTGTCTTGGGAACACCCATCCCAAAATTGTTTCCTTGGTGACTGACCACCTTTCTGTCATCACGTGAAAGCCGCTATTATCCTTGCTGGATTTTTGCTTGCATGGGATCATTTTTGTTGCTGTTGTTCTTGTTTTTCCCTTCTGCCTTTGCTGCTGCTTCCAGTTTCACTTTGTCTCCTTTTTCTTGGCCATATTTTACTGTTGTTTGTAAGGATCTCATAATGACAGAGTTTACAATTTACAGACGTTCACTAATAGACAGGAGGGCCTGGCGTGATGTGGTTCATGGGGTCGCGAAGAGTCGTACTTGACTGTGCGACTGAACAACAACAATAGTTCATAAGGAACTGGTAATTTGCAGACTTATCCTAAGATCATATGATCACAGTTTGCTCCTAGAGTTGCCTGCTCTTACCTGGCTGCCGGCAGGGGCTGTCCCCTCTCCTTCTCCGGGATTTTTCAGTGCACACGCAAAGTGCATGTGCTGTGATGACATCACCCAGAAGTGACATCACCACACAGTGCATGTTGTGGGGGAACACTCTAGCATTTGAGAAAGAGACTCTATGATAACCATAGAGATTTTTTTTCTCAAATGCTAGAGCGTCCTCCCTGCAATGTGCCCTGTGTGATGATGTCACCTCATCACACCAGGTACATTGATGTGGATGGGGCTCTTTGGGGGTGGGGGTGGATTAGGGCCCTTGAAAGCAGGTAAACCCCCACCCCTGTCGGGAGGATGGCAACCCTGTTTATTCCAGAATGTGGCTTAGAGACTGTGGTGCAAGGTACATATTAAAACTGTAAGTTCTTCATTCAGTTAACCTTTGTCTGTTGGAGCTGCCGACTCTGTGTTGGGAAATTCCTGGAGATTTGGGGGCACAGCCTGGTGAGGGTGGGCTTTGGGGAGGGAAGGGAAGGTACCTTAGTGGAGTATAAAGCCATAGAGCCCACCTTCCAAAGTATCCATTTTCGGCAGGGTGACTGATCTCTTGTCTGGAGAACAGTTGTCATTCTGGGAGATCTCCACACCCCAACTGGACCCAAATATCTAGGCCCCTGTGAGTCCACTGGGCTGGAAAAGGGGAAAGAGATATTGTAAACAACTCAGATAGAACACCACACACTTTACATGCTGAAGGCTGCAGGTTCAGTGTCCTGAAACTCCATTTAAAAGGGTTGTTGGGTACCTGACTTAGGAAATAACTTTGCCTGAAACTCTGGAGGCAGTCGTGGGCTAAAGAACCAGTGGTCTTACTCAAGAACCACATCACGTGTTCAAGATTTAGTAGTTGGGTTACCAGCCACCAGCTGGGTTGTTGCTTGAAAAATATACATGGGCTGCTTCCCAATGGAGGGTTTTCGTCCAAGCTGGAGCAGGTTTCCCCAAAAAAAATCTACATTGTCCTTTAATTTCAGGTTTTCTCCTCTTCTGTGTGTTCTTTCTCAAACCTGATTAGCTACCATCTTTTGGGAAAGATTGCATGCTTTGTGGATGGGAAGATACATGTTTGGATGTGTGGATGCCTGAGAGAGAGAGAGAGAGAGAGAGAGAGAAAGAGAGAGAGAGATTGGATTTATACCCCCTTCACTTTGAGTCTCAGAGCGGCTGACAAACTCCTTTCCCTTCCCCTCCCCTCCCCACAACAGATACCCTGTGAGGTAGGTGGGACTGAGAGAGCTCTGACAGAAACTGCTCTTTTTCAAGAACAGCTCTGACAGAACTATGGCTTGCCCAAGGTCATTCAGCCCTGAGATAATCAAAACAGTCTGTGCTTTGTCTGTTTTGACAAGGTCATTCAGCAGCTGCAAGTGGAGGAGTGGGGAATCGAACCCGGTTCTCCCAGATTAGAGTCCACACACTTAACCACTACACCAAACTGGCTCTCACACCAAACTGACTCCCTTACTCTTCCATGGTTGCCAATTCCTGTGGACCCCACTAGAGGGCTTTCGGGCCTTTAAAAATCCATAACTGCTATAACACCGTTGTATTCCAATGCTATAACGATAAAGCAAATACTGTTTTTTTAAGCTCCCCCCAACCCTCCAGTGGTGTAGGAATGGCGGCTGTCGGGCCTGAGGAAAGGAAAGGGCAGGGGAAACCGCCACGTGTTGCAGTCCTGCATTGCCTTGTGGAAGCCACCATGTTCAAAGCACACTGGGTATGTGGAACTGATTGCACAGTGCTTTGAATCTGGCCAGGGTTTTGTTAACAAATTTACAGCAATAAGATTCAGTACTTGCTTTTCAAATCTATCCCTTATATATTTAAGCCCCCGTTCCTTCTATAGGTTCCATAAATGGGAATGTTTTGGTGTTTTTTTAAAAAAGGTAAGTGAGAAAATATATGTTTGAGTTTTTGTGAGCAAATCTGAGCAAGGAAAATTGGCTTTGAGAGCTCCCCCCAGTGAGTTTCAGCTCTCTCTCTCTCTTTTTTTACATTTTGCTGCTGTCCTGACGAATTGTCCTTGTGTGTATTATTTGTTGTTTAATGTAATGGGCAGTAGCGCATGAGAAATGTGCATGTATAGTATGCGTGGGAGGCTGTTTGAATTTGCCATGAGCAAACAGACCCTTGTGCCTCTTTCTCATTAGCGATGAAAGCAAAAATAATTGCTGCAGGAGAGATACTTTTTCTGGGCATTTAATAAATCACAGCTGCCCCGTCCCATGTGACCATTGCCCCTTCCAAGCAAGCTCATTGGACGGCTGCTCCTCTTTGCAAGACATTTATTTTGAACCTAATTTTACTGGAAATCTTGCATCTTCCCTGAGTAGTCCTTAGGGGAATGACCTTATCTTAGCCGACTTTAGTACTCCAGAAAGGACGTACACTACATCCCAGAGTTGGGTGAAGAGGATCAGTTTAAAAATTGCAGATTTTTTTTAAATAATCCCTATTCACCTGAACAGAAGACTCACTTTTCCTCCACATGGGCTGTCAAGAAAAAGGTATATCCATTAATAAAAATACTTCTGTATATAACCTTTTTAAAAAGGGGGATTGCCTTACATTTACGGTTGTCTTCCTTACAGGTAAATATGGCACATCAATAACAGGTAAGAATTCAGGTCAACAATATAGAAATTCCTTTTTTAAAAAACAACAGCATCTGCTTCGTTTTGCTACAAAGGAGTATTTAAAAGCAGTAGAAATTTTAAACAGCAATAATTTAGTGGGTTAATAAAACAGATCTGTGCAATTCAGCTATGCTTTTCTGGCTATTATAAGGGCAGATACATTTGTGACCTGGGATTCACATATATGATTATTAAGATATAGTGTTATTATAAATATGTGTGTATTATTAAGATACGCTCCCACTGGTGAGAAGAACACAGCTTAAAAGTAAAGGCCAATTTCTTTCTTTGTAATGATAAATATTAAACAGCAGTTTGAATCTCTCCAACTGGAAGAAATTCACAGTGCAGCCATAACAAATGGACTTAGGGCCAAACTAGATGTCACGGCATCCTAGCTGCAGCCACCAAGATACCAATATGTCTAGTTGGTCTTTAGAAGGGTGCAAGTCTGCTGATAAATGCAGTGTAAATCTAGTGCTGAGAAATACGGGGCTATTTCTGCAAATTTCACGTTCTTGTTTGAATCAGGGATGAGTTAGAATTTCTCATTCCTGCCGTTTCAGCCTCCAAAATCCCCTTTTCAGTTTGGCTTCCTCTTGTGTGATTATTTTTGTGCTGTTTTCTCTTTCCACGCACCAAAGGATTCCCTTAAAATATACCTCTTTTTCAGTGTTCTTTCTTTATTGACGTTGGACATATAAATGACATCTATCGTATATGTAAATACTGTGTGCTTTGTGTATAAACCCCCCCCCCGCTACTAATAAACCAGGCAAAAAAGAAAACCGAAGCAAGGAAAACAGTTATTAAAAAAAGAAAAACAAAACAGCACAGTTCTACATCCTTCATTTGAGGTCAAGCCATAAATGTTGTGAATGTGATTGGAAGACTGCAGGTTTTCAGTTCTTTTACAAATTTCTTCTCACATCGCTGGATAAAACACCTTTTGGGACTCCCTATGTTTGAGAAATATTTGTTTGCTATGTCATGGCTAGCTTCTGCAATGAATAGTTTTATAAATCACTCTCCAAATATGAGGTTTCTGCACACCAGCGTTCCCTTTGTCTTTCCTTTCAAAGACTTATAATGAATGTCGAGTGCTTCCACGCAGCCGTTTTGAGCCGCCACAGTTTCCAAACGGGAGCAATCTTTTCCACCGGCATCCGCACAACGTCATTGTATGTTTGTACATACCCCTTCTGAATTTTCCCCTTCTTTGCTGCAGTCTTCCCTAAACCTGTTTTGAAATGATCTTTTTTGAAAGATTGCCCCCAGGTGTGTGGGGCAGCCATGCCAGGCTCTCAGCTGGTCAGAGGCCTAACGGCCCCATAGGCCTGTTCCCCCACAGAGGGGAAAAGGACAGGGAAATTGCACTCCTGCTACCACACATGTTCACCCCCTCCAGAGTTCAGGCAGCTGGCTCAGCAGTGGCAGCCTGAGCACACCCCCATGACAGCTGGCTCAAAAGCTGCCCCTTCCCCTCCCCCCTGGGGGGGGAGGAGAAGAAGAAGAAGAGGAGGAGGAGGAGGAGGAATAGGAGGAGATTGGATTTATACCCCACCCTTCACTACCTGAAGGAGTCTCGGAGTGGTTCACAATCTCCTTTCCCTTCCACTCTCCACAATGGACACCCCGTGAGGTAGTTGAGGCTGAGAGAGCTCTTTCCAGGACTGCTCGTGAGAGAACAACTCTCTCAAACCCAGTTCTCCCAGATTAGAGACCACACTCCTAACCACTTCACCAAACCCTGGTGGGCGGGCAGCAGGGATGCAGTGATTCTAGGGCCACATTTTGGACTTTGCCCGGGGCTCCAAGATCATTGAGACCGCCCCTGACTGCACCCAAAGAATGTTTCCACCGGTGCAGACAGGAAGGTGCATGTTTTTAAAGGTTCTGACCAAATGGCTTTTTAAAAGAAAGCAAAAAAAACCCAGTAACTGATAAATCACTAAAGTGTTATACAAGCATAGCAGTGTAGCAGTGGCCAGCAAGAAGAAGAAAAACAACAACAATGGTGGTGTTCAGGGTGAAATAGTGGGATGGGGGACAGGGGAAGCTGCCGCAGGGATTCACCTGTCTCCATCGCAAATGCCTCTGCAATCATAGCAGCAGGGCTATTTTTGTAGAAAAAGCCCAGCAGGAACTTATTAGCATATTAGGCCACACCCAACAGCAGGAACTCATTAGCATATTAGGCCACACCCCCGTGTTACCAGAAGCATGGTCATCCGGCCACACCCACCTTTTGCTTCTTATTCTGTTTACCTTGTTTGTTGTCAAAACCCAGGGCTATTTTTTTGTAGCAGGAACTCCTTTGCATGTTAGCCCACACACCCCTAATGTAGCCAATCCTAATGAGTTTCTGCTGTTGGGTGTGGCCTATTATGCTAATGAGTTCGTGCTGGCCGTGGCCAACTCCGGAGCCAGCCGGAACTCCGTTCCTGTGCGTTCCTGCCCAGAAATAGCCCTGCGTAGCAGCAATAAGAGCTCCTCTGAGACCTGGCACAGTGTGGGCACACCCATTCTTTTTGCCTCCACCCGTCTTTGTCATCTTCCTAGGTCACAAATTGCACACAGTAAATTCCTTGGGGCGGGACTTGCCTTTCTGAAATCCGTAAAGGGCCCTGACCCAGATAGCCCAAGCTAGACTGATCTCATCCGATCTAGGAAGCTGAGCAGGGTCAGCCCTGGTCAGTACTTGGATGGGAGACCGCCAAAGAAAGTCCAGGCTCACTATGCCAAGGTGGGTAATAGCAAGCCACCTCTGTGTGTCTCTTGCCTTGAAAACCCTACCAAGGGTTGCCATTAAGTCACGTGTAACATTAGCATAACAGGAACTAATTTTGCCGAGAGAAGACTTTCTGTCCAAGAAAGAAGCCCCACCAAATTGCCGTTCTCCATTTGAACGTGCTGCAGGAGAGTGCTGTATCATTTGTTATTAATTCTATCATCTATTACCAAAGAAGAAGAAGAAGAAGAGGGGGGAAAGAAATGAATCTCATTCCATGCATCCAATTGTTTGGGCATTGTGTGCCACAGAACATATGGCCCTCGTTTGAAACTCCTCCGAACCATAGAGGTCCATGTGCAACTGATAAAGCCCAATTTAGCTGGAAAGGTGGGGAGGGAGGAGCGGGGGGAGGATAACTCTCAAATCAAACCCGAGAAGGACGCCCTCTATGCTTCCTAAGTGCTAAGCCCAAGGGAAATTACTTCATCAAAACCTGATCCAGACCCGCAGTAATGAAGACTGTGATGTAGCTAGTCTTCGGCCATGTTGACTTTACAGTACTGGAATTAATCCATCTGCATAGCAGTTTGGTGAAATCATTTCCAGGCTGCGGAGTCTCTCGGGGTGACTATTTCTTTTCAACGTTTCTTTTCCAGGCCCAGATGCCTAACCCTTCTAGCTGAGGGAATTAACGATATAACTGAGATATTGTTAATTTCCCCCCCAAAAGAATAAAGGAGAAGCAGCAGTGACAGCTGTCTGTCTTGAGGGGGTCTTGTCAAATTTTCATTAAGAGGAGGGCGACCCTCCCGGTTGCACTACGATTTTCGGTGGCAGTGGGCCTATAGCCTGGTCATTTCGCTCTGTATTCAGCTCCACAAAACTCTCGGCCTTCTCTGGGGCTATTCGGCCACTCCGATGATGTCGTGCTAATCGACCCGGATGGGCTTTCCTGCTGCTTAACGTTTTACACAGCTGGCGACAGAAGCGTGCATGGAATGTGCTTTTGCATCCTGGGGACTACTTAATGTGTACTTTACCGTCCCCCACAACGAGCCACTATTCTATTGCAACATGATGCTGGTGCAACATTGTGCAATATCTAACAAACTGTGCTTGCACACGAAAGCTTGTATCGGGAATAAAACTTCGTGGGTCTTAAAGGTGCCGCTGGACTCAGACTTTGTTCATTGGGCTTCCAGGGTGTGATTGATTCTGATGTTCATCCGAACCTGTGCTACTATTCCTGAGTACATTCAGAGAGGGTAGCTGGGTCGGTCTGCAGTAGAACAGCTGCACTGGAGTCCGGGAGCCCCTCAGAGACCAACCAGATATTTCAGTATAAGCTTCAAAGAGTCAAAGCTCCCTTCCTCACCATATATTCCTGCAGCACAATTTTGCAGAACTAGCAGGTCTGCCCTTATAAATAACCTTTGGATGAAAGACCTGATAGGGCTGCGAACTCTGGGTTGGGAAATTCCTGGAGACTTGAGGGCGGGGCCTGGGGAGGGTGGGGCTTGGGGAGGGACCTCAGCAGGGTATAACAGCATAGTGTCCCCCCCAAAAAAAGCATCCATTTTCTCCAGGGGGACTGATCCTTGTTGTCTGAAGTTCAGCTGTAATTCCGGGAGATCTCTAGGCTCTGCCTGGAGATTGGCAACCCTATAGGAAGTCCGAGAAACAGACTCACTAAGACTTGTCCAATATAACCGTGGTGAGAACTAGCAAAGGGGATTTTTAATTTTGCACAGTTGAATGCTCTTTCTAGGAGGGTGAAAGGGCTTGAGGCAGCTCACACCATAAGCTCTGGGAGATTCAGCTTTGAATCCTCGCTCTGCCATGGCTAATTGCTGGTTGAACCAGCCTACCTCACAGGGTTGTTGGGAGGGGAAAAGGGAGGAGAGGAGAATGATGCAAGCCGCTGTGGGTCTCCATTCGAGCAGACTGACTGACTGACTGACTAACTGACTGACTAATAAATGAATTTAGTAAAACTAACCAAACCAGGATTAAAAAGACCCATCCTAATCCAGCAGCCCATAAAAACTAACAGTATTCCAGTTTGGTGTAGTGGTTAAGTGTGTGGATAATCTAATCTGGGAGAACCGGGTTTGATTCCCCACTTGCAGTTGCTGGATGACCTTGGGCAAGCCATAGTTCTGACAAGAGCTGTCCTTGAAAGGGCAGTTCTCGAAAGAGCTCTCTCAGCCCCACCTACCTCACAGGGTGTCTGTTGTGGGGAGGGGAAGGGAAAGGAGTTTGTAAGTCACTCTGAGACTCTGAGTGAAGGGCAGGGTATAAATCCAATCTCCTCCTGTTCTTCCTCCTCCTCCTCCTCCTCTTCTTCCTCTTCATAAAATAACATAAAATCAGGGGAAGCATAAATTCAACAGCACACTTGTAATAAAGCAACAGAGAAAAGAGCCAAACTAATGAAAAATAAGGTGGAGTGAAAATCATAAAAATTGTGATTGCTACATGCTCAGATAAAGCAATTATTGTGAAACGAATTATTTGCATTGCACAGCACTCGTTGCATGTGAGTGATAATGGAAGAGAATTTTCTATGGAATTACTACAGTAAATGATTTTGCAAACATATCTTTATTGACTCTTCATTATTTTTATCACGGATGTTGTTTTTGGATTTCCACCACCTGAAGCCTGGCAACCCTAGGTGCAAGCCACGGCACAGCTGTTATGTTTTTGCAAAGTCCTACTTCTAGTGGGCATATACAGACATGGAAGATGTCCCCCTCCTGCCTTCCCTTGTATACATGCTGGGAGGGGCAGTGAGATAGCAAAGAAAGGTCATTTAGTGGTGGAGAAGACTTCTTTTTTTGCATAGGCAGATTCAGAGACTCTGATTCCATCTCTTCCTATCAAAGTGACTGTGATGCATGTGACTTTTTGCCGTGTTGTTTAGTAGCTCTGTGCATCCCATACTGCAAGCCAGAGTTAAATGTAGGTCATGCCAGGAAAGGTTGAAAACTGTTGATCTAGTGGGAAGACATTCCAAATATGGGACACCACCACCAAGAAAGCCCTATCTCTAGTTGCCACCTGCCTAGGGTTGCCAGCCAGTGGGTGGCACTCAATAGGGGATCACTTCTAGGGAAAGCCAGAACTGATGTCCAGAAACTCTGTGGTAAAACCATAGAGTTTTTGGTGATTCCTACAGTGATGTGAGGTCACTTCCAGGTTTCCCCCGGAAGTGGCATTGTATGCGCAACACTGGTGAATTTTTTACTTTTTCTTCTGCCACCCAAAGGAGTGGTGGCAGGAAGTGCAGTTTCAGTAAGAAACAGGGCAGGGGAAACAAACTTGACTCAATACCTGGAATCAAGAACCACAAGGGTAAGAAAAAAGCCTGATAAGGGGCCAATATTAATAATCTAGTGTATACTTGTTATTTACAAAAATACACGTATTTATTAGAAAGACAGTTAAAAAATATATAAGGGCCCAATGAAAGCCTCCTTACACACACACACACACACATATAATTTTTTTAAGATGTTCTAATTCAGCAGCTGTGCATTCGGCACCAGACACATGACTCTCATCTTAAGAGGCCTCAAAAACATCTTTGTCTTGTGTCTATTAACACTGCTGCTGAAGCAAGTAATATAGTCATTTTTACCACATTGCAAGTAGAATTCACTTTTATATGATTATTCATATTCAATTTTCTTATTTCTATAGCTTTCCTTTTTTGCTCCAGTATTAACTTATTGTTTGTTATTTCATTGTAACATGTAACATGTGTCTATCTGTACTCCAAATTGTTTGATCTCTGAAGAAGGCACTCAAGGGGTGGAAACACGTCAGATCACTTGTGTTGGCCCTTGTGTTCAGGTCACATGCACTTTGTAACAAGGCTTTCATTGGGCCCTTATATGTTTTTAACTGTCTTTCTAATAAATACATGTATTTTTGTATATAAGAAGTATACTTTTGTTGTTGTTGTTGTTCAGTCGCACAGTCGAGTCCGACTCTTCGTGACCCCATGGATCACACCACACCAGGCCCTCCTGTCTTCCGTCACCCCCCGTAGTTTGCTTAATTTCATGTTCGTGGCATCGATGACATTGTCTAACCATCTCATCCTTTGCCGTCCCCTTCTTCTTTGACCTTCATTCTTCCCCAGCATCAGGGTCTTCTTCAGTGAGTGCTCCCTTCTCATTTGGTGGACAATGTATTTGAGCTTCAGCTTCAGTATCTGGCCTTCCAGGGAACAGTCAGGATTGTTTTCTTTTAGGATTGCCTGATTTGATCTCCTTGCCATCCAAGGGACTCTCAAGAGTTTTCTCCAGCACCATGATTTGAAAGCATCTATTCTTCAGCGCTTGGCCTTCCTTATGGTCCAGTACACTAGATTTTTAAAACTGGCCCCTTATCAGGAAGTGCAGATTGCCTACAAGAGGGTCCCCACCACAGCAGAAGACCTGGCAGCCCTACACCTTCCTCCAGGGCTATTTTTGGGCAGGAACGCACAGGAACGGAGTTCCGGCTGGCTCCTGAGTTGGCCACGCCCAGCAGGAACTCATCAGCATAACAGGCCACACCTGACAGCAGAAACTCATGAGGATTGGCTACATGAGGGTTGTGTGGCCTAACATGCAAAGGAGCTCCTGCTACAAAAAAAAGCCCTGGGTTTTGACAACAAACAAGGTAAACAGACTAAGAAGCAAAAAGGTGGGTGTGGCTGGATGGCCACACTTCTGGTAGCATGGGGGTGTGGCCTAATATGCTAATGAGCTGCACTGTCTGGGTGTGGCCTAATATGCTAATGAGTTTCTGCTGTTGAGTGTGGCCTATTATGCTAATAAGTTCCTGCTGGGCTTTTTCTACAAAAAAAGCCCTGCCTTCCTCACTGCCATGGGCTTGATATGAAGATCACAGTTAGGGTTGCCAGCTCTAGGCTGAGAGATACCTGGAGGTTTTGGGGGTGGAGTCTGGACAAGGCGGGGTTTGGGGAGGGGAGGGACCTCGGCAAGGTATAAAGCCACACAAAACAAGGGGAAACCACAGTGTATGAAATCAACAAAACTGGAAAAGGAAAAGGTAAAGGTTCCCTTGCTCGAAAGCCAGTCGAATCCGACTCTAGGGTTGCGGCGCTCATCTCTGTTTCAAAGCCGAAGAGCCAGCGCTGTCCGAAGACGTTTCCGTGGTCATGTGGCTGGCATGACTAAACACCAAGGTGCACGAAACGCTGTTACCTTCCCACCAAAGTGGTACCTATTTATCTACTTGCAATTCCTTGCTTTCGAACTGGAAAACACGTGTATAATTAAACCAATTGTGTTATGTCCATGTTTTAAAGAGACTTACTATTCAATAATAAACATATTGGCTGAGGACAGACTGGCAATTTGCTCCGGGAGCCAGTCACGGCAAAAAAGCCCTTTCACACATTTCCCATTCACACAGCCCGTACTGATGCGGGAGCATACCGGGAGGAGGCACTCCGGAGCATTCAGACTGCTGCCCCGGAGGCGCAGCGTTTCCTCATTAATTCAGCTGTGGGTGTATGGGTGTAAGCGCATTTTGCCGATTGGGGGAGGACTCCACAGCGCCGGCACCGCACTGGGCAGTAGAGCAGAGCACGGCCAATCATACCGCTGCTGCTGCCTTCTGCCCAACGTGGGTTTCTCCCAGCTTTTCGGCTGCGTGTTCAGACTTCCCGGAAGCAGAGAAACGCATGCATGACGCATGCGTGCTTTAGGGATTTGCTACCAGTTTCTTCAGGTATCTTTTTAATGTGGCAGTGAAGCGGAACAGCATGGGTTGCCTACGGGTGGGGGATGCCAGGCAGATGTGCCTGTGTGAACGCCCTGTTTACTGCGGGTTTGAAGCGTCGCTGAAATGGATCCCTACCGAGCAAATTGCCAGTCTGAACTCAGCCATTGTCAGATCGTACCAAAGGCATTCTTTTATGTTCCAGTCAAAGTTCCCTCTAAGCTGCAGAGTCTTGTGAGCAAAAATTCTACTTTGTGAGCTACTGGCATTAAAGTTGTGAGCGAACAATTTGGCTACTGCATAAATTAGTTTGCTCTGAAGCCAGCCTTCCTGAGCTAAGACAAAAATGTGTGAGCCGGAGGCTAAAAAACTGTGAGCTAGCTCACACTAACTCAGCTTAGAGGGAACAATGGTTTCCAGTGTTAGAAGTATAGAATTTAACACAATTCAATCCTCTTGCATTGAAAAAGCAACAAGACTAGATGCAGATGCATTCCAATAAAGACCACAAGCCAATCCTGTGCCAACAGTCTCTATGAACTCGATGAATGAAGATGTACAGTACATAAGAACATAAGAGAAGTCAATGTTGGATCAGGCCAATGGCCCACCCAGTCCACCACTTTGTCACATAGTGGCCAAAAATACCAGGTGCCATCAGGAGGTCCACCAGTGGGGCCAGGACACTAGAAGCCTTCCCACTGTTGCCCCCTCCCAAGCACCAAGAATACAGAGCATCACTTGCCCCAGACTGAGAGTTCCTATCTATACCCTGTGGCTAATGGTCACTGATAGACCTCTGCTTCATATGTTTATCCAATTCCCTCTTGAAGCCTTCCACGCTTGTAGCCACCACCACCTCCTGTGGCAGTGAATTCCATGTCTTAATCACTCTTTGAGTGAAGAAGTACTTCCTTTTATCTGTTCTAACCCGACTGCTCAGCAATTTCATGGAGTGCCCATGAGTTCTTGTATTGTGAGAAAGGGAGAAAAGTACTTCTTTCTCTACCTGCTCTATCCCATGCATAATCTTGTAAACCTCGATCATGTCATCCCTCAGCCACTGTTTCTCCAAGCTAAAGAGCCCCAAGCGTTTTTAACCTTTCTTCATAGGGAAAGTGTTCCAACCCTTTTATCATTCTAGTTGCCCTTCTCTGCACTTTTTCCAATGCTACAATATCCTTTTTGAGGTGTGGTGACCAGAACTGTACACAGTATTCCAAATGAGGTCGCATCATCGATTTATACAGGGGCGTTATGATACTGGCTGATTTGTTTTCAGTTCCCTTCCTAATAATCCCCAGCATAGCGTTGGCCTTTTTTACTGCAGTCTTGAAAGACTCAATAAATATTGATAAAGCGACAGTCTCTAAAGACTCAAAAAGTGTTGATGAGGCCACAACATGCATCCGGGGTTGTACACATGTTTCTGGATCTTCTTCACGGTCGTGATTATGGTCCTTTCTGCACTTGGATCTCATCCCTCGTTTTATCAGAGTTCAACTCGCAACACGATACCCTGCATTTATCCCTGGTTGTAACAGCATCTGTTTATCCTGGGTCAAGTGTGGGGTGAGACCGGGGTGATCTCAGTGTAATATGGAAACAAAAAATACCCCAAGATAATTACAGGGGTGAACTCACGTGTAGTGTAGAATGTAAGTTCCGGGACAGGGTTGAACCAGGATTTAAGGTCTAGTGTGGGTAGGACTTATGTCATGGTCTCCCAATTGGAACCAATGCTCAAAGAAATGCTCTTCCAATTGGAACCAATGCTCACTATCAGCGACACTCCGTCAATCATTTACTAATGCCAGGCAAAGAGCCTTCTGTTTTCCTCTGCTCTTGCTGGTGTGTTAAATTGTCATGTTTTAGTTTTTATCTATCTATCTATCTATCTATCTATCTATCTATCTATCTATCTATCTATCTATCATCTATCTATCTATCTATCATCTATCTATCTATCTATCTATCTATCTATCTATCTATCTATCTATCTATCTATCTATCTATCTATCTATCTATCTATCTATCTATTATTGTATTTCTACCCCAGCCTCCCCGCGAATGGGCTCAGGGCGCCTTACAAAGGTCACCATGTGCCTACATAAAAAGAATAGAACAATAGAAACAGACAGTCAATTTAGCAAAATAAAACAAAGTGCTCACTAGTTTCAGTCTCTCTATATAACAAGATGGAATATCTCTCTATATAACAAGATGGTATATCGAAATATTATAAAGCAGCATTACTCCTTCACCAAGGGGGATATGTCCCGTAGGTGTTACTCATCCCCATCCCGCAGGTGTTCATAGGGCCGTCCTCTTACCCCGTTGGTCCCAATGTCATTGGTGGTGCTGGTGGTGGCAGCTCCTACCCAAAGGCCTGGCGGAAGAGCTCCGTCTTGCAGGCCCTGCGGAACTTGATTTCTTGATTCATTTTGAGATGGGTTGAATTATTTGGTTGTGTGACTGTTTTATTGCTGAACTGCTAGCCACTGAAGGCCCTGACCTGGGCAGCCCAGGCTAGTCCAAGCTTGTCAGATCTTGGAAGCTAAGTAGGGCTGGTCCTGGTTAGTATTTGGATGGGAGACCTCCAAAGAATGCCAGGATCATGAAGTCATGATGTGGAGCCAGGCACTGGCAAAACTGCCTGTGAGCATCTCTTGCCTTGAAATCCCTGCAGGGTTGTCATTAAGTCAGCTGTGACTCGGTGGCAGTTTCCACCATCAGCCACTGAAGGACCAAAATTCAGAAGGAACTGTTTTCATATATAAAGAATAATCTTTCCAAAAGCGTCGCATGATTTTTGGTTTTGTAAATGTCCCATGAAGGTCACAGTCAAGAGGGCAAAAGCCAGGCTAACCTCGTGTATCCACTCCCTCAGTTGTTTCTCCTCTTGCCTACAAATAATGCTGTGATCTTTGTACGTATGTTTCATTTATTTTTCTTTTGGGAAAGAAAAGCGCCCAGATCAGTAAACTCAATTTACAAGGACTATTGGTAAGCAGTCGGATATAATTTGATTTAAAAGGACTGGGTTATGCCAGTATTGTAAGTGTAACCTGATCGCTTTTTTAAAAAAAGGTCATCGTTTCATTAAACCTTTGCACATAATATGCTTTTACCAAATTGAGACTGATTGGAATACTTTTGTTCAAACAGGGCTGGAAGTAGATATATGTATATATATATATTAAAGCAAATGGCTTATTTTTCAGTCATTTCAGATTTTCATTCCATAAAAGCCGGACTGTAATTGTGCAGGCTGGTTGTGATCTACTGAGACCATCTCGCTGCCAGGCCCATGGAAACGAACGGCAATTGAATGCTTCCCATGAATGAGATGAAGGCAAGGTGAATGCCACCCATTCATTTAAGCGAGGTTTGGACAAGGAAACATCCCAAAGGATTATGCTAGCAGTGTTCAAATCAGAAGAAAGAAAGTATAAAGTACTGAGACTGATGCATCGTGGAGTGATTCAGCTCATACTTTATTCAGTGATTTCGGAATAAGAGAGATGCTTTTGCCGGCTCGCAGACCGGCTTATATTCCTAAATTATGCCGCACCCAAACACACACCCACACCCGTGATTGGCTATTTACAGTGCACCTCTAAACCCATAGGTTCCTTCTAGGATCCTAGCTTCCTGATAGGTGCGTGCTAGGATCTGTGAGGGCTATTGTCTTTGGAGGCAAAGCTTGGGTCCTTTGCTTGACTATATGTTGATCCGACCATGTGCATGGCCTTTCTTGGGTATACAACAGGAAGGAAGGAAGGAAGGAAGGAAGGAAGGAAGGAAGGAAGGAAGGAAGGAAGGAAGGAAGGAAGGAAGGAAGGAAGGAAGGAAGGAAGGAAGGAAGGAAGGAAGGAAGGAAGGAAGGAAACCCATGGGGTGAGGCCATGGGGTGAAGCCACGGGAGCATGCCAGATCCCCCGTGTGGGTGGGGCCCCTCAGTTTCACATGGACAAAGTTGTCCTTGGCCCTTCCCTCAGCAGTGGCTGTCACCATCAAGAACACGGCAAGGCAGTTTAGGCCGGTGGAGGGTAGGGCCAGGAACTTGCAGCCAGGAGACACCAAGGATCAATTTGAAAGAGCCAGGAAGGGGTGGGGTGAGTCGATCATGGCCCCAGAGAAACGCCAGTAGTTGGGCAGAGTCTGCAGGAGCTGTGGTCACAGCGAGGGAAGGGTGAAAGGAGACAGGCGTCCCAGCACTGCCACGGCAAGCAGTACTGCACTTGCCTTGTCAGTGGAAGGCCATTTTTATTTAACACACGAGTCCATTTTTATTTAACACATGAAGCTGCCTTATAGCAATGGTCTGACTCAGTCTGTGTTGTCTACTGTCAACAGCACAAATCTGGGGTCTCAGATCCTTCACCCGTGACCTCATCCTTTGAGCTGGAGATGTTGGGGCCTGAACTTGGCGCCTTCTGCATGCCAAGCAGATGCTGTACCACTGAGCCATGGCCCCTCCTGGTTCCCAGTGTTGACAGTAAGTTCCTGCGCTAAGCTCTGGTGAGGTCACTGTACTAGTTAAGTAGTTAATTCCAGAAGGGTAGCCATGCTAGAATGTTGTAGCAAAACCAAAACACCTTCTCATAGAGCCTCTTATAGACCAATAGCTTTACTGTACCTTATGAATCATGCCTAGAGACACTGGGGAAGATCCTGCTAAATCCAACAGAATAATGTCTCACTGAGCCTGGGTGAGCCCAGAGGAGAGAGCCCTTGGGTATGAGCTGAACAGCACCACCCAAAGGCCTCTTGTCCTTCCGCTCTTTGCCTGAAGGATGGGCCTAGGCAGAAGATCAGACGGCAGAGAGAGAAGACTTGCTTGACCATCAGAAGCATCAGCTCCCTTTCTTGGTATGCCATAGTTTGGGATTACTTTTTACTAGAGAAATGTACGGTCTTCTTCGACAAGAGCCGTAATGAGAGAGCCATACAATCCATCAGAAAAATTTTCACTTTTTTTAGAGAGAAAAGACTTCTTGATATAAAGTTAAAAAGCAGTTAGCATTCCTTTCATAGTCAAAGACTGGTACTTAGTCAGCTCAGTCCTTTTCTTTAAATTGCCTCCCGAAACAAACTATACTTCTGTTAGCCGTATTGATAGCTCTCCAGAGATAAAGGCATAATATAACTGTGCTAAATAAATAAAATAAATAGAGCATATTCCATTAGTTATGTGAAGTGAACTCTCTCTCAGCAGATATAGCTGTATTGAGGGTAAAAATGCAAATAATGGTGTTTAAAGGTGCCACAATCTGGGCTGTGCAAGCAAGGCCTAGCAGGTCCAGGGAGCCTGTGTAGCAGTGGGAAGAGGCTAGGCCTACAACTCCCAGAATCCCCTGAGAGGTTTTGGCACCAGTTTTAGCCAATCACAAGAAAAGGGGACTTACAATAAAAGAGCTGGTACAGAAGAAGAGCTGTTCTTTCTTCCCAGAGAGCAGGTGCAGAGGGAAGGCTGCTGCTGGGAGGAACCCACCCCTGAGAGGAAAGGTGAGCAGACTCAGGCCCAACTGAGACAGTGAGCTAGGGACTGTGAGTCTAGTTGTGTTAGGGCATTCGGTTTCTTTTCCCTTCCCCCACTTACTGTTATTCTTCTTGCACCTTGTCTATTTCCCATATTTGACCGACCTCCTGTAAAATAAACCTTTTATTTGTTGTTTACTCGGCCTGGTCCTCACACCTATTATTTGGCCAAATAAGGGAGGTCTGAAGGTTTTTTTGGGGGTGCTCTGGGCCTTCTCAATTTAAAACCAGAGTGGTGGCAGTGTCAGGTGATGCCCCACCTGAGCCATGACAAAAGGTCATAAGAACATCAGAAGAGCCCTGCTGGATCAGACCAATAGTCCATCTAGACCAGCATCCTGTCTCACATAGTGGCCAAACAGTTCTTCTGGATGACCAACAATAGGGCATCGAGGCCGAGGCCTTCCCCTTGACATTGCCTCCTGGTTCTGGGATGCTGAGGTTTAGTGCCTCTGAATGTGGAGATTCCCCTCAGTCACCATCACAAGTAGTTATTGATAGACATATTCTCCATGAATCTTTCTGAAGCTGTTTATTCCTGTGGCTGTCACTACATCCTCTGGCAGCAAATTCCACATTTGAATCACCGTCTGTGTAAAGTAGTATTTCCTTTTGTCTGTCCTGAACCTACTGCCCATCAGCTTCACTGGATGCCCTTGAGTTCTAGTATTTTGGGAAAAGGAGAAAAAGTCCTCTTTGTCAACTCTCTCCACCCCATGCATCATTTTATAAACCTCTATTGTGTCCCCCTTAGTCATCTCTTTTCTAAACTGAAAAGTCCCGGACTCTTCAGCCTTTTGTCATAGGAAAGATGCTCCAATTCCCTAATCATCTTGGTTGCCCCTCCTCTGTCATGAAATGCAAGACATTTCAGTGCAAAAACTCGAAAGTACAAGGGGCTTTTCACTATGGCTGTAAGACTTTTTCTAAAGCCGTGGTCTAAGGCTATGTTAAATTTAATGTGCTAGGTTTTGAGACGCCACCTTTTGGTAACGATGGAGAGCAGCTGTAATATCCATTAAGTAAGAAGTGGTCTGCTGCAGTCCCGTCAATGAATTAATAGTATATCTCTAATGGTAAAGGAATTAAGCATTAAAGCAAACTATGGCCCCGGTTACATGGGCCAGATAACACGGGGGGGAGGGTGGCTGTTCGCCCCTGAGCAAAATAAAGCACGGTAGCCCGATCACACAGTCCCCCGAGTTGCCACGCTCTGGCTGTTAGCTGCCGATCACCCAGCGATGCTGAAACATGGCAAAGAAGCGGTGCGGCGCGATCACACAAGCGGCGCTGCTTTCAGTTTCTTCTTTGTGCGCATGCGCAGTTCGGCATTGGTGCGCATCCAATGGAGACTTACAACATCCGGTTTGCGATGGGATGTGGGTGGGTGCCAGATGCCACGGGATACTAGTGCTCCCGCGATCAGACGCCCGCCTTTGCCCCGCGTTTACCGGATACTAGTGCACTTTCCTAGATACTTTTTAACTCCGCATTTTTAAGTGGGATGCCACAGGTTGGCCACGGGAGCACTATTCTTCCCAGATGTTGGGGTGTGATCGCACCCTGAAACTCCGCCTGACATTCGTGCCTTCCGCGCAGCAAATTCTCCGTGTGACCGGGGCCTATATCCGGACAAATGGCCAGCAGTTTTCTAGGGTGTGCTACTTAGACCCTTGCTTTGAGTATCAAAATACCTTGAATTGGCCCTGTAGGCAAGTCTCCAGAAGGAAGGGGTGTTTCTACAGTCAAAGAATCTCCCGTTCTGCCCACCTCATAAGCCATAAATTAGATGATAAATGTATTTATTTATTTAGAAAATTTGTATGTGGGGATGGACTGGAAGCGAACCATGCAGCAAAATTTGTCACAATTTTTGCCCTGTTCGTGGTTCGTGATGTCGAGTTTATGGCACGGTGCCTGGCACAAACTTTCGATGTTGTTTATAGAGGGTTGTGCCAGTTCCTGAGTGGATACATTCCCAGACAGACTGTCTTCGCTCAATCAAAATATTTACAAAACTTCAAAGCAGCGACTTGGAGGGCAGGCAGAGGAGCATCCGGGGGAGGTCCCCTGTTACTTTGTTGTCTCCAGCTTGCACAGGATCTGTTTTATACTTTCCTCCTGAACCTGTGCCTGTCAAAATGACAGCTGAAGGAAAACAAGGCGACACCCGAGAATGAGAGCATTTCAAAGGTGAGTTGCCACCACCAGAAAAGCCCTGTCTCTGTTTGCCAGCCATCTCACCTCTGCATGAGAGGGCACAAAGAGCAGGCCTTGGGAATGGGATCTTAACTGGTGGGCTGGGCAGTATGGCAGGAGGCAGTCCTTCTTCTACATGGGCATTGAGGCATGTCAGGCTGCAACTAGAGGTTCTCCCTTTAAATTTGCTACTATTTCAGCAGGGCTATTTTTGGGCAGGAACGCACAGGAACGGAGTTCTGGCTGGCTCCAGAGTTGGCCATGCCCAGCAGGAACTCATTAGCATAATAGGCCACACCCAACAGCAGGAACTCATTAGGATTGGCTACATTAGGGGTGTGTGGCCTAACATGCAAAAGAGTCCCTGCTCCCAAAAAAAGTTCGACAACAAACAATGTAAACAGGATAAGAAGCAAAAGGTGGGTGTGGCTGGATGACCACACTTCTGGTAGCACGGGGGTGTGGCCTAACATGCTAATGAGCTGTGCTGTCGGGTGTGGCCTAATATGCTAATGAGCTTCTGATGGGTGTGGCCTATTGTGCTAATGAGTTCCTGCTGGGCTTCTTCTACAAAAAAAGCCCTGCGTATCAGGGCACCGAGAGCTCACTGGAGCAAACTAGCATTTGGGGTTGCCAACTTTTTTTCTGCCTGGGCTCCTATGCCTTCAACAGGGGATTGATAGTCAGAGTTTAGCTGGCTAGAAATAGGGTTGCCATCCTCCAGGTGGGGCTTGGAAATCTACCAGAATTACAGAGGCCATCTCCAAACCATAGAAATTAGTTCCCCTGGAGAAAACAGCTGCTTTGCAGGCCGGACTGTATGACACTATACCCTGCTGAGGTTCTTCCCTTCCCCAAACACCGCTCTCTCTCCATGCTCCACCCCCAGATCTCCAGGAATTTCACAACCTAGAACTGGCAACCCTTGGAAATTTGCATCCAGCAGGCAGCTGGTAAAGGCACATGAGCTGGAAGAGTTAACACCAAGTTCACATTACCCCTCTCCAAGGAACTCAGAGAAGTAGTTCTTCCTTAATCCTGTGAGGTAGAAGAAGATTGGATTTATACCCCGCCCTTCACTCAGAGTCTCAGAGCAGTTTACAAACCCCTTTCCCTTCCCATCCCTACAACAGACTCCCTGTGAGGTAGGTGGGGCTAAGAGAGCTCTTTGAAGAACCGCTTTTTTTTTTTTTTTTTTGCAAAAACCCTCCTAAAAAGGAGAGGAATTTATTCTTTTTATATATAGAAAGAGGTAGGGTATATAGATGGACTAAGAAAAGGGCAGAGTGAGTATCCTGTTAATGGGGGTTAGTTTAAGTTAGTATAGATGCATTTTTTTGACGGTCACCGTGGTCTAAAGGTCTTCTTTTTTAAGTTAACAAAAATCCAAAATAACTCTGTTAATCAGGTTAGTAATGTCCTTTGGGGTTAATTATTAATCAACTCCTTTCAGACATTTCCCGAACAGTCATTTCTTTGGTTGTCTTCCTTTGGTGTCTCTCAAGTTATACGATGGGCCCTCTTTAGCTTTTCCACCTCCCGCTCCGGCACCTCCCTCCTCTGGACCGCTGTCATCTTCGCTACTTGTCCAAATTGCGAGAGCTGCATCTTCCTCTGAGCTGGCGTGCCTCTTCAGGAACTCTTGTGCTTTGAAGATGGAGTCAATCTTTTCTCTTTTATCCTTGTACTTAAACACTAGGCCTTCCGGGAAAGTCCATCTGTATGTAATATGATGCTTTTGTAGAAAATTGGTCAATCCTTTATACGCTTTTCTCTTCATCCGGATTTCATATGGCACATCTTTCAAAGTTCTAATAGTCTGTTCTCCAATTTTCAAGGGCACCGCTGAAACTGCACGCAGAATTTGATCTCTAGTACTCTGTTTAACAAACTTGACCACCACTTCTGCTGGCAGGTTATTTTTCTTTGTAAAGGTGGAATAGGCCCTATAGACCCTATCCATCTCTTCTTTTAATTCACGCTGATCCCTGCCAGTTACTGGTGCCAAGGCGTTTGCTAGTATAGATCTGAGATCTTCATTATCTTCTTCTTTAATGCCCTGAAAACGGAGCGTCAGATTCGATTTCTCCATTTGAAGCATTAAAATTCTTTTTTCTTGCTCATCCTGATGTTTTTCCAACTTGTTGACCTTTTTCTTAACTTTCCCGATGTCTTCCGTCGAGACCAAGCACTTTTGCGCAATATCCTCCATCTTCTTAGACGTTTCTGTCAGTTGCTTTTGTTGGCTGCTGAGGACACCTTCCATATTAGTTAAAGTTTCGCTGATTTTCTGTATTTGGACCAGCAGAGGGTGCAGTAACTCGCTTGTCTGTTGACTGACAGCAGGCTCTGGGGGGGATTACCCGGACCGGAAGTCCCGCCTCCCTTCTTTTCCGGTTTAAGAGGGACCTTCTTCATGGCCGACATCTGTTTTATTTGTTTACTTATTAAAAGTTCGCGACACGTCCCTCAGGAGACCCGTTTACTCTCAAACTTCAGTAGCACCCCAAAGGTATTTTCCTCAGCCCTTCTTTCCTTATACCCCCCTTCGCTTTTTTTTTTAAAAAAAGTCCCGCTTCTCACTGGGGGGGGATTCCCCCTCCTCCCAAGCGCTCGTTCGCTCAAGGGGAAAGGATTCGGGTTTCCGCTTCAAAATTAGACCTTCGACTCACGGTTCACCGCCGATTTTTCTTTTGCTTGAATTCATATCGCTATTCCTCACTCCTGGAAGTTGGTGGCGCTGCTAAGTCCCATTACGGGCACAGCGCAGCGGGCCGATTGGGGGGAGAAAGCCTCAATTTCCCGGCTAACTGCCGGCAAAGAGGCTACTCCCCAAAGCGCCCCGGTTCGGAGCCTTTACCTAAGGCTCACTAGGGTCTTTCGCACATGCGAAGACCCCCCTGACTGCGTGTGGGCTAGCCGCCTCCGGGAGCGTCCCGAGACGCGGCCGCCATTCGCAACGCCGAAACCGAAACCCTCTGAAGAACTGCTTTTTCAAGAACAGCTCTGACAGAACTATGGCTTGCCCAAGGTCATCCAGCAGCTGCAAGTGGAGTTTCTTCCAGATTAGAGTCTGTGCACTGAATCACTACATCAAACTGGCTAAAGGTAGGCTAAAGATGAGAGAAAATGGCTACACAGTGAGTCTCATGGCAGAACAGGGGTTTGAATGGAGGTCTCCCAGGTTCTAATCGGACACAGTAGTCCACTGGAGGGTCCAGAAAAACTTACAGCCAGGCTTGCAGCTTGGAAATATAACTCTATATAGGGGAAATGTTCCCCTGTTGATTTTACAAACTTTCAGTTGTTTTCCTTTTGCTAACATTCCTCTGGGTTCTAGGAGATTAGAGAAAAACAGTGGAGCCATAATTTAAGCACGGCAAGATGGGGAAATCCCACACTTTCCCAGTAAAAAAAAAAATACTTTTGATGCTTTGACTGGCCTAAACTCTGTAAATCATAAAAATTATTATCAGATTTGATGGGCACTTCCTTGATGACCCTGAAATCTATAGAATAAATAGGAAGGATCAGGTGAATATTTCTACAAACGTCAGTCAAGAAAAGCATGGCAAATTCATACACGCAGAGCCATTAAATTGCTCTTTGTCCCCGGCACTGGTATAACTTAGTACAACTGCAAACCTGTTCAGCATTTTGAGTGACTTGTTTAATTTCCATCTTAGGGAGCTCCCAGAGGAAAAGGATAAAACAAAACCTCGGGCCAGATGTATTTGTAATTCATAAAATCAGGGCTTCAAACTTTTTTTTTTTCCCAGAGAAAGCAAAGGCAATCCGTTTGCTTATGTACGGAAGTGCTCTCAAACCGACGCAATGTAAAATCATCAGAATAACCAGCTTTGAATGGAAGCTCGGGGAGGGGAAAATTATCCGCAAGGAAAATCTGTCTCCCTTCTGTTTTCCTATGTATTACAGATTTTGATTTCCTGATGCTGATTTTTGCTGACACATCTGCAATGGAAACAAGGCAATAATTTTGAAATAACATGAACGCCCCAAATTTGAAACCGTCATTTGGATTTAACACATACCTTCAGCTTTTCACAGCTGGGAAGTCTGAGACGCCCTTGCATAACGTCTCACGACTCAGGCAGAAGATCACTCCCTCTCTTTCTCTCCGGGCCAAATTAGAAAAGGATTCACACATTGTGGTGGACAGAGAAGAAGTCCCTCACTTGGTGTCAGATATAACAGTCAGACGTGAGTCGCAGGATCTTCTCTATCCTCACAGGTGCGGGTGCCTGTGGTTCAGAACTGTGGCACCCACGGAGAGGGGGTTTCAGCCTCCTCCATGTTGTTTGGTTGACCTGCAACAGCCAGTTTGGTGTAGTGGTTAAGTGCGCGGACTCTAATATGGGAGAACCGGGTTTGATTCCCCACTCCTCCACTTGCACCTGGCTGAATGACCTTGGGCAAGCCATAGTTCTGATAAGAGCTGTTCTTGAAAAAGAGTAGTTTCTGTCAGAGCTCTCTCAGCCCCACCTACCTCACAGGGTGTCTGTTGTGGGGAAGGGAAGGGAAAGGGGTTTGTAAGCCGCTCTGAGACACCTTTGAGTAATGAAGGTTGGGGTATAAATCCAATCTCTTCTTCTTCTTCTTCAGGAAGTGTGCTGTTTGGCCTGTTGCAGAAACCCGTGGGTGTATCAGGGTATGTGTGGGTTCCCCAAATAGCACCCCCTGCATCTGTTTTCCCCTCAGGAAAATGGCATGGGTGGAAGGCTGAAGCTTCGTCTCCATGTACACTATGGCCCTGATCCTAACAGGGAATTGCAAACATGAGAATGGAGGAGGACCTGCAGCTCATATCTGTTACTTCTGACACAAGTTGAGGACCCACCTACCCAACCTGTATACTCCACAACATGAGGGCCAAACTCGATATGTGAGGATCCCTGTGGATCCAGAATAATAATAAAAATTCTTGGAAGATCCAGGAACGGTATCTGCGCTAGTTCGGCACTCAGATTCATATGCAGTTTAATTTGCTAATATCTTTACCCTTGCATCAAAAGACTACCCATTAGGGGGCAAAACAGACCTTCTCTGGTAGAAGCTTCCATCATCTTGGAGCCAAACTTGACATGACATTGGAGTTCTGTCACTGGAACTCAAGATGGCCTTTTGTCCTAAAAAGTAACTATTGGAATGTGTTTATGTGAGGGGAGGGGTGATATGGATCAGGGCTGCATACTCTGAAAGCAGGGGTTAACTCTCCCCACAGCATTCTTTCCCTGATCAAATGGCCCCCTTGCTGAGTAAGGGGAACAGGCAGGTACCTTTACTGCATCTGTCTCTTTTTTCCAGGTTGTGTCTCCCCTAACAGGGGAAGACAGGGCTCTGAAAAGGATCTCTGTGTCCATGCAAGTCTGTATTGACAGAGCAGTTTCTGTCAAGAGCTCTCTCAGCCCCACCTACCTCACAGGGTGTCTGTTGTGGGGAGGGGAAGGGAAAGGAGTTTGTAAGCCGCTCTGAGACACCTTTGGGTAGTGAAGGGCGGGGTATAAATCCAATCTCTTCTTCTTTAAATATTTATCTTTCTATCTATATATCTAATTCAGAACCTGGCCCCAGAGTGCAGATGAGGCCGGGTACAGAAAGGAGAGATGTTTCTACATATCTGAGGGAAGCCCTAAGTTTGGAGGAGAAGGAGGAGAAGAAGAAATGGAGATATAAAGTTATCAAATGTCCAGTTTTTTCAAGATTATCTGATGAGATCTCAACAGCCATTTTGAATTACTTAAACAGTTGCAGACAATAGCGTATGGTTGTTCAGGGAATCCAAAATGGCTGTTGCAGTTCTGTTTGAAAACCTGAGGTGAATTGGGGTGGGGAAACGGGCATGGAGGGGAGACGAGGAAAATGGGGAGAGGATGCAAAGCTGGAAAGAAAAATGAAGAAGGGATGGGGTCCAGAGGTAAACAAGAAAGCAGAGATGACAAGAGGCTGCCAGGGGAAAGGGAAGGGAACAACTAGATGAAAGTGACAGGTGAGAAGGGGAAAATGAGAAAGTTAAAAGGGAACAAAGGAAGGAGGCAAAGGGCAGAAGCTGTGGGGACTGTGAAGGGTTGAGAAAGAGGGGAAGTGGAGATAGTGTGGGGAGGAAGACCAGTGAGGGGGATGAGATTCCTCCCCCCAAACACAAATCCTCACAGGTGCCCTGTTTGTAGATATTACATGTACTAACCTGAATGACATGAATGAACTAGAACGTAATTGGGAATTTGATCCCCAGTTTGCCCTTCCGCTCAACATGGCTTGTTTTGCTGAAAAAGTCCATTGTAGCTGCTTTCTGGACCAGCGCCCAAAAGTGCCGGCCAAAGCAAACAGCAATCAATGAGCGTTTTCTCATTCACGTCTGGCCCTATCAGTTTTGGACCCGTTCTCAAACGCAGAAATCCTGCACCCGTTTTTCCACGCTGCTGCCAGAAACATTTTGTGGATTAACTGTGCCCCTGCTTCAACCTTGGCAGGGTAACAACCTCTCACACAAAGGCCGAGCTCTTATCTCCAGCTGTCTGGTAAAGTACAACCTCATTTAAGAGGGCTTTGCTTTTGGAGGAGAAGGACTAAAAGCAGCCTTCGCATTGACTTGCTTGCAAAAGAGAGGGCTCATGGGTCAGGATATAAATTACAAATAATAAAAATTCCACACTACCTTCGAGATATTTTTTGTTGGTTTAAGATTAGCGATTCGCTCCAGCTTGTGGTGAAATAAACTACATAATAAATGTGTTTTTGCACTGGCTGCTGTGTTTTTCCCCGAGGGACAAGCAGACCAAAGTAGATATGGCTGCTTCCAGCCCCAAAGACCGCAAAGAAATTGGCTCAGTTCACACATTATGCAAGTCCAATGGCTTAATTATTTAATGGACACGTGATCATCAGTGTTCCCGCTAAGCTGAGTTAGTGTGAGCTTCTCACAGTTTTTTAGCCTCCGGCTCACACATTTTTGCCTTAGCTCAGGAAGGGATGGCTCCAGAGCAAACTAATTTGAGCAGTAGCCAAATCGCTTGCTCGCAACTTTAATGCCAGCAGCTCACAAAGTAGAATTTTTGCTCACAAGACTCCACAGCTTAGCGGGAGTATTGGTGATCATATAAACGTGGGTTGTTCCACTAACTATGGCTAGGTAGATCCATGCAACGAGGATCCATAACCCAGCTTGGAAGTTGCCTTATTAACCTTATTATAAGAGGGGTTTATTAATCATGCATGGGGTAGAGAGCGTTGACACCAAGAACTTTTTCTCCCTCTTACGAAATACTAGAACTCAAGGCCAATGAAGCTGAAGGGCCATCCATTCAGGGGAGACAAAAGGAAACACTTCTTTACCCAGAGAGTGATTAAAGTGTGGAATTCACCGCCAAATGAGGTAGTGGCAGCCACAAGCATAAGACGGCTTTAAAAGGGGATTAGAGAGATTCATGGAGAATAGGCCTATCAGTGGCTATTTCCCATGTTGACTAAAGGGAGCCTCCTCATTCAGAGGCAGTCAACCTTTGAATCCTAGTGCAAGGCGGCAACATCAGGGGAAGGCCTCGACCTCTACGCCCTGGTGTTGGCTCTCCAAAGGAACTGGTTGGCTACTGTGTGAGACAGGATGCTGGACTAGATGGACCAGTGGTCTGATCCGAAAGGGCTCTTTGTATGTTCTTAACCTCAGTTACTCTTAACTATGGCTCAATGGAAAGTATGAATGTGGACATCCTGGCTTAATTGTACCTTGTTCCCTGGCACTGCCTTGCCTGGTTACAGAACAAAGGCAATCAAATGAACCTAGTGTAACCCTGAGTCCACTGGTGGGAGGGGAGACTAAAGAGTTGGGGTATTTCTTATAAGGGGGAAAAAAGGTGCAATCTTCCCGGAGGGAAGTTGGAGGGCCTGGAAGCTGGCAGAGTAGAAGACAGCTCTTACAGAGAGAAGAAGAAGAGGAGGAGGAGGAGAAGCGATTGGATTTATACCCCGCCCTTCACTACCCACTCTTCACTACCCGAAGGAGTCTCAGAGCGGCTTACAATCCCTTTCCCTTCCCTTACAATCCCTTCCTCTCCCCACAACAGACACTCTGTGAGGTAGGTGGGGCTGATAGAGCTCTCTCAGGAACTGCCCTTGAGAGAAGAGCTCTGAAAGAACTTGTAATTGATCCAAGTTGCATGTGGAAGAACTCCTTTCTATAAAACTATATATTAATATTCTAGGGATACCAGAAACTCCTGACAAGAGGAGACATTGTCCCAAAGCAAAACAGAGCTGCAAAACAATGCATCTTTAAGGGACTGGCTAGACAGAAGACAGAAAGACTGAGACCTTGGTCTGCTCAAATACCAACAGGCCTGAATTGTTACATTTTGGTTGGTATTGGATATGCTTAATTGTTGTCCCTGATATTATGTCTTTTGAAGTTTGTTTATTGTTATTTTAATAAATGCTAGTGTCATAAGGGGGGATCACACTGTCATAAATGTGAACTCTCTCAGTTCTTTAATTTTTAAAAATAAATACATATTTCTCTGCTACTCCTCTTTGAATTAAATAGAAGTTACACTAGATTTTGTCACAGCAAGAAATTCACCCAGTCTGGGATGTTTGTGTGCTGGGAAATGTGTTCCATTGAAACCAGTAAAAAACAACACTCAAATTCAGTTGCCTAACATGTCTAGTTTTAACTGCATTAACCAAAGAATCTGACTCAGGTTTGTAAAACTAGAAGTGATAGGACAGTCAAAAGAAAGTACTTCTTCCAACAACATGTAATTGATTTGTGGAACTCGCTGCCACTGGATATACTGATGGCCACTAGCATGGATGGCTCTAAAAAGAGCCAGGTACATTCATGCAGGGTATGCCTATAGTTCAGCTTCAGGTGGGCAGCTGTGTTGGACTGAAGTAATAGAACAACATCTGAGTCCCATGGCACCAACTCTGTTGGTCTTCAAGGTGCCACTAGACTCACTAAAAATTTGTTCTATTGCATAGTTCCCTCTTAGCTGTGCTAGGAGGTTCTGGCACACAACATTTTAACAGGTAGTGCAGACATTTCTGCTTCAGCCCACAAGACATTTTTTCCCTTCCATTATAAACAATGGAGGATGAGGGCACATCCTTCTGGAGCCCATAGAATTGGACCCACTGGTCCAATCTTTTTGAAACTTACGGGGGTTGAGGAAAGGCACCAGCAACTATGCTGCAAATTTGGTGCCTCTGCCTCAAAAAACAGCCCCCCAAAGCCCCAGATACCCCCAGATCAATTCTCCATTATAGACTATGGGGCCTATTGACTATAATGGTCCCCATAGGCTACAATGGAGCCGGGGGGAAAGATTTTTTTTTGCCCACTCCCATTATGCTTTTTAGTATGATTTGTAAGCTGCCTTGAGTCACAGGAAAAGTGGGATATAGATATTTGAATAAATAAGTAGTTTGGGCAGGTTGATAACATTTAAGCTACTTCCTGTTTGTTAGGTTAGGCAGGGTTCTGATGGTGATTGTTCCTCCTCTGTTATACTTGACCTGTAATGCTGGTTGTCATATTTCACTAAAACAAAAAAAGGTGACCACAAGAGAGCCCCCCCCAATGCTGGTATGTTTTCTAAGGCTCAGTACAGGGCAATGGTCCAAAACCAGATCTACCAATATAGTGGAATGGTATGGGTAGACCTGATCTCCGGAGGCCAGGTCTACCAATATAGTGGAGAGGTGTGGGTAGAGCTAGTCTCTGGAGGCCAGGTCTACTAATATAGTGGAAAGGGGTGGGTAGACTTGTTGGCCAGAGGACAGGTCTACCAGTATTGTTAGCCGCCCTGATCCTTAGGGGAGGGCGGGATATAAATCGAATTATAAATAAATAAATAAATAAATAAATAAATAAATAAATAAATGAATGAATGAATGAATGAATGAATGAATGAATGAATGAATGAATGAATAAAATATATAGTGGAAAGGGGCGGGTGAAATTTGACTTGATTCTGTTTTCTCTTATAATATTTATATTATTCTTAAAATATAGTTTAAATATTATTTAAAAGTATTCATTCTGATATTGAAATCACAGTAATCTTAAAAAACCTAATTTACATGATAGTCAAATGTAGATTCGTTCACAGCTTTAATGCTACTAGCTTTTTTTCGCTCACAAAGTAGGATTTCTGCTCACAACACTGCGGAGCTTTGAGGGAACGTGCCTGTTAGCCATAATGGTTAAATGGAACCTCCATGTTCGGAGGAGGTATGCCACTGAACATCAATTACTGAAGAAGGCAGCAAGTAGTCAGTGGGGGAGGATTGTTTTCTTCATGGCGATGCCAGCCTCCAGGTGGGACCCTGGAATTACAGCTCATCTCCAGACCACAGAGATGAGTTCCCATGGAGAAAAATGGATTCTTTGGAAGGTGGACTCTATGGCACTGTATTCCACTGAGGTCCCTGTCCACCCCAGCTCCATCCCCAAAATTCCAGGAGCTTCCTGGCCTGAATTTGGCAACTGAACTCCCCATCCCCTGACAGTGAACGGGGTGGAGGGAGGGATATCTGGCAACCCTAGGTTGGAAACTTTGGGAGGCAGGACTTTTACAGGGCAATACTAAGCAGAGTTACACCCTTCAAAGCCTGTAGAAATCAAGCTGGGCTGTTTGTATGTTCTATTTGTAGAGTTCGGTGTCCTGTTAGCCAGTTCCACCATAAATCACAGGGATCGTCCTAAGTGAGTCTTACTCATGTGATCTCGGTTCCATGTAAATTTAGTTTGGGGAACTTTAGCAAATGAGCCATCTGATTTGGCTGGAAAAGTGGTAGAGCGTTCATTATCCATCTTCAACGTATGTACAGTGCCATCCTATGGATGCTTCTTGGAAGTAAGCCCTGTTGAATAATATGGAGCTGCGGTGACTCAAGTGGTTAAGACGCTGAACTGCAGGCTGTGGAAGGTCAGTAGTTCAGCAGTTCAAGACCCGGGTGCCGCAAGACGGAGTGAGCTCCCGTCTCTAGTTCCAGGTCCTGCCAACCTAGCAGTTTGAAAGCAAGAAATTGCAAGTAGATAAATAGGTACCACTTCGGTGGGAAGGTAACAGCGTTCCGTGTGCCTTGGTGTTTAGTCATGCCGGCCACATGACCACGGAAACGTCTTCAGACAGCGCTGGCTCTTCGGATTTGAAACGGAGATGAGCACCGCAACCCTAGAATCGGATTCGTCTGGCTTTCAAGCAAGGGAACCTTTACCTTTAGTTTACTTTTGAATAGACATGCTTAAGATTGGCCTCTCCTAGTGTAATCATCCCACTTTTGGAGGTAGATTAAGTGCAATTCCAGAAGAAACTCTCCAGTATAGTTCAGGACTTCATCCTTCAGGGCCTGTAGTGCCTCCTTTGAGCTTCCCTGTCAAAATCAGCTACATCTAGCAATGAAAACCATCCTCTGCAAAGAAAATGCTGACCTTGTTTATCCATTATCCAAAGGTGGAGCGTCTTTTGCCAAGCACATCTCCCCCTGTTAATGTTGCTGAGATGGAGATTTACGGCCAAGGGAGGTGTTGAGCCACTAGACCAGATGGTTACTTACAAATTTTGGGGGGGATGGGGGGGGTTTCTTTGGCATAGTTCTGAGACCTGAGTGAAACTGTCCACATTTTGCAAGCTCTAAGAGGCCCCAAGTTTAACTGGCTCATATATTAAAAACCGTCATATGTTTTCCTTCTTGCCTTATTGAAAAAGATTATTTGATTTTTAGCAGTATAATTTACAGCCCATCAACTGATCATCTGCACAGCCAGGGGGGAAACTCTGGAAACTGAGATAATGCTTTAGGGACAGGGTCTCTCCCCTCCTGCCCGGCCTTCAATCCAGCGATCAAAACGACTCAGAAAAAGTACAGCTTTGTTGATCGCTGCAACTACAGTCGATTATTGTTTCCAGAACTGCGTCTCTATCAAGCCACTTAATAAAGCAGGAATACATTTCAAAACGGCCGACGTTCCCGTTCAGATGCAGAGGTCGGGGTAGACCTGCTTGGTTTGCATCAGCTGATGTTACTAGGTGTCTGGCCCATCACTTGCACTTATTTATTGCTTTAAAATTAAAACCAGGAAATAATATCCAGCCTCCCTTGGGGTAGACCCTAAAAGCGCATGGTTTCGCTTGGCCTCGTACTGAGAGTTCATGCGGTTTTAATTTCCAATACAAAGAATATATCGCTCGCTTCACGGCTGACATCACTTGCTGCAGAAAGTGGCTCGGTGGATTCCCCTCCCCACCCCGCACTCCTTTTTTTGTTATAAAAAGATATTATTTTATCCTGTTGTCAGATGTTTGTACTGGTAGGTCTCCTGCAAGATGAAAGGTCTTCACTGCTCATGTTTCTGGTGTTGTTTGGAATGAAATGCTTCATAAAAGGTGACGTGAAAATGGAGATAGATCAAGGTGGGGGCAGCCGTGTTGGTCTGCAGCAAGAGAACCAAGTTAGAGTCCAGGGGCACCTTTAAGACCAACCAAGTTTTATTCAAGGTGTGAGCTTTTGTGTGCACAAATGCTTCATCAGACAATGAAATGGAGTTACAGATCATAGCTGTATATATATATATAGAGAGAGAGGGTGCTTGTTAAATTAGCATGCAAAATAGTGAAGATGTTTTTTTAACAGATAAGAAGAATGACAAGCTTGGTTTCTGGTTATCATTTGTTTGGGTCCAATTGGGGGTAATAAATATGTCAGAACTGGAGACCGATGTACCCTCAATTCAATTGTGAGAATCTAGACAAGTAGATGACTGTAATTCCATTTCATTGTATCTGAAGAAGCGTGCCTCCACACGAAAGCTCACACCTTGAATAAAACTTGGTTGGTCTTAAAGGTGCCCCACTGGACGCTAACTTTGTGAAAATGGAGAGTGAGGTGTCAAGGACAACTAAATGTCTCTGCATCATCTCTGGACTGGATGGTTCCTGATCCAAAATGCTCTGTCGTTTCCTCCTCCTCCTCCTCCTCCCTCTGCAGTGTTTACATTTCTGAGTTTTTATTCTCTGGCAGGAGCAAAGATCAAACAGCAAAAAAAACCAGAGAGAGAAAATGCAGAGAGCATCTCCCTCTCCTGGAGAATGGCGCCTTGAGAATGCAGGAGCAGGGCACTCATCCATGCCTGAAGAATCGTGCCAGTGCATAATAATAGTATGATACATTTAGATGGGCTTTTCAGAGCACAGCAAAGAAACCGGATGGGATAGTAGCATATTGCTGAACTGTCAAATGGGAAAGCCAATCAAGGAGGCCGGTGAAGACCTGAGAATCTCACTCCCTCAGCCCAGTGGAAATGCTCGGTCTCCCCGTATGAAAGTGACAAGCACCTCTCCAGACAGACAGCTCCAGCTGCAGCGCACGTCAGGGGAGGTGCACAAGCACTTTGTGGGCCTTCCAGAAGAGAAGGCTTCCTCGAGATCTTTTAGAAAAACAGTATGATGCAGCAGCCCTCTATAAAATGCAGGCAATTGTCCCCCGAAGCATTAGGAGATGCAGCTTGCTTAGAGCTTCTGCGCCTGCTCTCTGGCTCCTACATCTGGCCCCAGAGACAGGGGGAGAGAATGCAGAACAGAATCATCAACATCATCCCAGAAGTTTAGAAGAAATCCCATCAGGGGACTCGAGTGAAGAGGAAAATGGGTGGCCTTTGCTTTCCTAAAGAATTTATTGCATCGGAAGTCCAGGCCATGAGTGTTGCTATCCAAGGCGATTGGCCACTCTTACAAAGCTAAATCTTTTTTACCAGTGTTGGCTTCTGCTCACAATCTCTGGAAACTATTAATTGTTTTTACAAATGCTGTGGATGAAGGGGAGGAAAAGAGGAAAAAATGAATGCACTGGCCATGCAAGGGGGAAATAGATTCTCGAAAATTGGCACCTCTGTTAAGGAACCATGATGATGGCTTATCCTTTGAATAATTCTGGCATCCTTGGACCTACTGGCCCTGTTCGCAAGTTACAGTGTACACACATTCACTCGGTGAACAGAGTACATTTGATTGTTTTTAATACGTTCATTGGGCAATTCTCATGTTATATTCAATGCATGTGCAGCTTAACGTGTGAAACAAACCACACGTTTATACAGTGCCTCTGGTTTCTGTTGTAAAGCAAATGAATGTTGGCTCTTCCTTACAAACAGATGTATGCATGTTCATAAGAACATAAGAGAAGCCAATGCTGAATCAGGACAATGGCCCATCCAGTCCAACACTCTGCCAAAAATACCAAGTGCCATCAGGAGGTCCACCAGTGGGGCCAGGACACTAGAAGCCCTCCCACTGTTGCCCCCCCCAAGCACCAAGAAAACAGAGCATCACTTGCCCCAGACTGAGAGTTCCTATTTTATACCTTGTGGCTAATAGCCATTGATGGACCTCTGCTCCATATGTTTATCCAATTCCCTCTTGAAGCCATCCATGCTTGTAGCCGCCTCCACCTCCTGTGGCAGTGAATTCCATGTGTTATTCACTCTTTGGGTGAAGAAGTAAATCCTTTAATCCGTTCTAACTCAACTGCTCAGCAATTTCATTGAGTGCTCATGAGTTCTTGTATTGTGAGAAAGAGAGAAAAGTGCTTCTTTCTCTACCTGCTCTATCCCATGCATAATCTTATAAATCTCGATCATGTCACCCCTCAGTTGCCATTTCTCCAAGCGCTTTAACCTTTCTTCATAGGGAAAGTGTTCCAACCCTTTTATCATTCTAGTTGCCCTTTTCTGCACTTTTTCCAATGCTATAATATCCTTTCGGAGGTATGGTAACCAGAACTGTCCACAGTCTTCCAAATGAGGTTCCACCATCGATGTATACAGGGGCATTCTGATACTGGCTGATTTGTTTTCAATTCCCTTCCTAATAATCCCCAGCGTAGCATTGGCCTTTTTTATTGCCATTGCACACTGTCTCGACCTTTTCAGTGAGTTACCTACTACAACTCCAGATCTCTCTCTTGGTCAGTCTCTGTCAGTTTGGACCACATCACCGTGTATTTATAGTTAAGATGTGCATCACTTTGCACTTGGCCACATTGAACCCCATTTGCCACGTTCACTGTAATATATTTATGAACATGTGAAGCTGCCTTATACTGAATCAGATTAGGGCTGTAGGTGGGATCCCACAGTCCATCAGCAAAAGATGCTGATGGCCACTGACCTTCCTGGCCTTCTCTTCCTTCCAGCAACCATTTCCAACCCCAGGAAAGTTTATTTGTCTATTTGTCGCGGCTGCATTTTATCCTTTGCCTCTTTGCAGACTTCCAAAAGTGGAAAAACAGCATATATATTCTTAACTAAACAAACGTGTTACAGTCAGAGGAGGAGAGCTCCATTTAAGTACTTGCTGGCTGCATTGGTGATGACTGCGTCAACTGGAACCACTTGGGTTGGATGACTGACATGGCTGTTTCCTACCATGCAGTCATTTCTGGGCCCCTAACCAGTGACCACAGAGGGCTGGATCCAACCAGCATTTCCACTGGTGAAAAGGGGAGGAAGAAAGCCCTTTGGCCACCAAAGAAGGCTATGCTGGGGATCATTGGACCTCCAATGGACAAACGCCAAGGTTGGTGGGCATTGTAGCGAGGAGAGGGATTAGGCAAGTCTGAATGAAAGACGGGCCAAATCCAGTTGCTTATTCCAGAGGTATCCAGCTGTTGTCCCATTGGGTATTTTTGGTATTTTGAGAACAGACACTGAATGCCAATAAAGTGAAGAAAAGTCAGGATGGGCTCTTAGTTAGGAGAAAAATGCTTTGGGGGATAAGCAAGAGGGCATCAGGAAACACATCCGCAGGCAACATGGAGCCCATGGGCACCGTGTTGGGGACCACTGCATTATTTTCTTCACCCACTTGGTGACACAAAGGCATTGTGTGACCAGAAGAAGAGGAGGAGGAGGAGGAGATTGGATTTATACCCCGCCCTTCACTATCCGAAAGAGTCTTAGAGTGGCTTACAATCTCCCTTCCCCTCCCCACAACTGACACCCTGTGAGGTAGGTGGGGCTGAGAGAGCTCTTTCGAGAACTATTCTTGAGAGAACAACTCTGAGAGAGCCATGACTGACCCAAGGTCACACCAGCTGCTGCATGTGGAGAAATGGGGACTCAAACCCAGCTCTCCAAGATTAGAGTCTGCGCTTCTAACCACGACACCAAACTGAAGAAATGGCTCTTTGGCTATCTATGAATTAGGTCTGAACAGACAGTGTTGAGGTCTATGAAAAACACATCAGAAGCTCTCTTCATCGCAAGAACGGTGTCATCCAGGAAGGAAAACAATCCCCCACTGCGCACAAGGTCAACTGTGTGAAATTGCCACACTGGCTCTAGTATGGAAACAATTGTAGAGTTTGAGCCTGATGTTCTGGAGGACTGAGGAGAGCCCAGAGTGGGCCTGTGGGTTTAATATGTGTCCATTGAAAAACCAGAGCCCTGGTCACTTGGGGGTTCCGGACAATTAAACAAGAGTTACGGCCAATGTCAAGAGCTATTTTCTGAACGTATCCCCAGCGGAGGATTCAGATGAAACTGTGAATGTTACACAGAGCAATTTGCTGAAGATATTTAAGAGTTACACATGTCACTGGTCACAACCTTATCGTGTGCAGATAAATGAGAGAAAACAGAACACGGGACGGGGCAGCAACAAACCTCGGCCAGGCTCCCTGAGCATCTGCCCCTCACGCTTGCCAGATGCTGAAGTTCAAAAGGTGATGGTTTGAGCTATGCACGCTTTTCCCGAAAAATTGCTGGACTGTCCTCTTTCAAGCTGCAGGTCGGGGATCGAATATTTGCATGCTTCCAATAAGTAAGGTTATATATTCCCAATGAGTGTATCAGGGAGAAGACTGGGCTGGAACCTTTCCCTTTGCATGCTTGGATTATTTTGGCAAGCCAGGATTAAAAACGGAGCAAAGCTGAAACAACCACACCTAAGAAGTGCCCTGCCAGTGGTCCATCTAATCAAGCATCCTGTCTTACATGGTGGCCAACCTGGACGGAAAACTTCCTTCCTTCCCTCCATTCACTCTCTCACACAACTCTCTTCTCTTCTCCCTGCGTGCCCCGAGAGAGGGAGGACACGCCGTCCTCATCTTGGCACCATGACGCAGTAAGTTAGACAAGAATACTATCCTGTCTCTAAGCTTTCCTAGCTTTCTTTTAGTCACTATGGCATAAGAACATAAGAAGAGTCCTGATGGATCAGGCCAGGGGTCCTAAACACCCTGACAGTCACAGGAGAGGGGAAAAAAAATAAAACAGGGAGATTCTAGAACAGAGTCTTTTACATTCTGACCCTTAGGAACACATCCATAGTCCAAAGTGTAATTTAAAGAATACCTGTAGGTTTAGCATGGGATCGGGCCTCTTTTTCTTTGAACATCGTATCAAAGACTGAGTCCAGTAGTACCTTTAAGTAACTAACAAGTTTAATTCTGGGTATAAGCTTTTGTGTGCATCATGCACACGTCTTCAGATACAACGAAACAGACTTCCTCAAGCCTTACATGGGGGTGGGGTTAGTTGCCCTTCCTGGAAACCAATGCTCCCTCTAAGCTGTGGAGTTTGGTGAGCAAAAATTCTACTTTGTGAGCTGCTGGCATTAAAGCCGTGAGCAAGCAATTTGGCTGCTGCATAAAACTAGTTTGCTCTGGAGCCCTCCTTCCTGAGCGAAGACAAAAATGTGTGAGCCGGAGGCTAAAAAACTGTGAGCTAGCTCACACTAACTCGGCATAGAGGGAACACTGCTGGCAACCAAACTGAACTAAACTCACGGTTGTGGAAGTCTGTTTCACTGTATCCAAAGAAGTGTGCACGCAGAGGAAGATGCAGAACTCGCCAAATGGCCAATGCTAAGCAGCGAAGAAGGCAGTGGCCCAGAGGAAAGAGAGGAAGAATCAGAAGATGGAAAAGCAAAGAAGGGTCCAACATATAACTTGAGAGATCTGAAAGGAAGACATCCCAAGATATGAACATTTGTTCGTGGAGCGCCAAGATGGAGTATACTAACATTTAACCCCAAAAGACTTTACTAATCTACTTAACAGGTTTGTTTTGGACTTACAGCAAGATGAAAAGAAGATTGGTCAACCACGGTAGAAGCCAAGAACTTTACATATACTAACAAAAAGTTTAATATACTAATTACTCTTCACTCACCTCTTTTCTTTGTCCCACTGTATACCCTCCCCCTTTCTATATAAAAAGCAATAAAATTATCTCCTTTTTAGGAGAGTTTAATACAAAGAAGGGAGCACGCCCACGAAATCTTCTACCCTGAATTAAACTTTGTTGGTCTTAAAGGTGCCCCACTGGACTCAAACTTTGTTCTGCGGCTTCAGACCAACATGGCTAGCCACCTGGATCTTTGACCTTCAGACTTTCACATCCCGTCAGAAACTGCTTTCGAATCTTTGGTTCAAAAATGGCTGCTCGCATTCCCGGAAGGATCGCTGCTTGGGAAAGAGTGACCCCAGAGCTTCCTGGAATTAGCTGCTAACGACAATATTTTTTCTTCCTCCACAATGAGGTTCCAAGAATGCATACCGTGGGCGCACAAATTCCACACAAGGCGGCTGCTCCTTTTTGAAATGAATGGTAAAGGCAGGGCTCTTTTTGTAGCAGGAACTCCTTTGCATATCAGGTGACACACCCCTAATGTAGCCAATCCTCCAAGAGCTTACAGAGCTCTTCTTACAAGGGCTACTGTAAGCTCTTGGAGGATTGGCTACATTAGGGGTGTGTCACCTAATATGCAAAGGAGTTCCTGCTACAAAAAGAGCCCTGGGTAAAGGTATTACAGCGCTAACTGATGATGGTGAGCATTTTAGGTAATGAGACAATAGAGAAAAAGAACCAAGATTGATTGAAAGCAATGATACTAGCCGGTAAAGCAGTGATAGCAGTAGGGTGGAAAGATAAAAGTAAATGGACAGAAGGAACCTGGCATGATTATCTGTTTGAATTTGTTCAGTCAGATATAATGGCTACGATTACCCAGGATCTGCCACGGGAGGACAGAACACCGCGGATTAAGGACAAATGGTCTCTCTACCTGAACTGGATAAAAGAGGAACAGAAGAAAGACATTCAGTGGAAGCTACAAGCTCTGTGCTCCTGGCTGAAAGAAGAAGATTAAACTGAGGGGGGAGGGATTGGGGAGAAATTGTTAAAAAAACTTAAAATGGAACAAAGGAATGATGGAAATATGTATATTTAAACTAGCTACAATAAAAAGTTTTCAAAAAAAAAAAAAAAAGGTATTACAGCGCTGTAATTCCACATGCACTTCAGAGCATAGGCAGGTGTTTAGAGTATTTTTCCTGCTGCAGAGAAAGTTCATCTTGCCATTAAAAAACACCCAATGGTTAGAGCTGCTTGGATCTGAGAGACAGGTTTTGGATTTGTTTCGGGATGACACCTGATGAACGTCAATCAGCCCAGTAGTTCAAAAGAGATTTACTGTAAATCGGAGATTCAAAATGGACCAAATCAAAGCACAATCAAAGGGAAAGGATCGACTTCCCACCTAAGCTCTGCCTCTCTCTTCCCAGGTTTCTCGTCTGTGCATGTCTCAACTCATTTTAATCTCCTTTTCGAATCTGACAAGATATACTCAGTGGAAGGAAATCTGGAGGCAAGACTCTAACGTGATTCACAATACAAAAGAGCAAGAGTCCAGTAGCACCGTAAAGATCAACAAAATTCACCCTGACCTGGATAGCTCAGGCAAGTCAGCTCTCAGAAGCTAAGCAGGGTCGACTCTGGCAAGTACTGGGATGGGAGACCTCCTTGGAATACCAGAGGCGGGAGGTGGGGGGGCAGGCTTTACTCAGCCACCTCTCTGAATATCCTCCCAGTAGGGGTCAGTCACCAGAGGTCGCCATGGCTTCCAGGTGCACACACACACATTTATTTTTTTTTAAGTCTAACAAAATTTGTGGCAGGGGGTGAGCTTTCGTGAGCTGCTGCTCACTTCTTCTGACATTCTTTAAGGTGCTCCTGGATTCTCACTCTGTTCTCCCGCTGCCCGGCTGCCCATCTCGATCTGATTCGCAATCGCAATGATCTCAGTCCCGAAGGAGGACCCCCGTTTCAGCTGATGCAGGCAGCATGAATTTCATCGGAGGGCGGGGAAGTGGCCCAGGCCCTTTCTCGGTGAACACCTAGGTAAAATGCTTGGAGATAATTTTCCCCCAGACTCTGTTTTGAGTGTGTGTGTTTTTTTTTAAGTGCATGATTTTCCTGGCCACTAAACCAGACAGCTGATAGCTCTCCCCTCATTACCAATGACAAGTACAATCCCCACTCCACCGCAATCAAACGGCCTTCAAAGTTTCTTTTTCATTGACACAAGGAAAAGTTGGAGTGTGCTTATATTATGCACGCTTTCTACCCCGGAGCACAGTCTGTTCTTCTCCATTTTAGCACCCCTCCCTGGAGGAAAATTGGACTGAGTACATCTAGATGTCACTCAAGCCTGCCCCCCCTTTTCTATTTTATTGCATGATTTAATTTGACTCTTTCAAAATCCCCTATTACTACACATTCTTTAAGTATTTTTTTAAAGTATTATGACAAGATTTAACACATGTTGGAGATTTCTCTCCTCCGCTCCCCCTTCAATTAGTGGGGGAGAGATTACTTGCCGTGCTTCAGAAGAACGTCTCGGGGAGAAAGAAAGAGTCTTTTATGACCGGGGAAATGACTGGGGATTTGCTTTTCTAAGGGGCTACACCAAAAGAAGAGGGGCAGGAAAAATCGGAGGAGAATTATATATAGGCCCCACTAAACACACAATTTTTTAAAGTAAGTCCTGTTGATCTACAGTATTTGATTTAGGGCCTTGGGTCAGAGGTACTGTTTGGGGGTCCTTCGTGTTGGCATGAGCAACAGCATTCCTGGACATTGGGGGGCACTACATCACTGTATGAGTGTATAAGTGTTATCGCCTTGAATGAGATGCCTCTCTTTGTCTTAACCTTGAAGCTGCCCTCTGACCCCTCCTCTCTCTCTCTCTCACTTTGTCCTCTCCCTCTCTGCACATGGCCTTCCATGGAGATGGATGTCTCTGCAGGCCTCTCCTGTAGAGACAATGCCCTCATGCTCCCACATCAGTGCTGTAGCCAGTGGTGGGGCTTTAGTGGCTAAGCCCCACCCCCCACAATTAGGGTGGAGCCCCACCACGGCACACGTTTTCCTTCCCCCACTCACACCCTTCGCCAGCCAGCGAGTTGGGCCGTCGGCTCTCTGACTTACTGGCTGGTGCATTGAGGTGCCTGGGCGGGTCATTCTCAGTATCACGCTTCTATGACTGGGCAAAACTCTGCTATATTAACCAAATATCCCAATACTCTGTCCTTGAGACAAAAGGATATTTATATCATGTTTGCTGTTTTGGGGGGGTTTTGGCTCCCCAAAGGGGATTTTTTATTGCTTTTGATTATACATCTAAAACTACAAAGAAAAAGAGGAGAAGGGGAACTACATCTAAGGATAAAGGAAAGTAACCCACACTAAACTAAAAACCCAAGAGAAGGAGATCCTATCCCTGTTACTCTAAATGTTAGTATTTTAGTGTTAGTAAACAATGTATACCGTCTTAAAGCCAGCCTTGTAGCCAGGAATTTTTTCGGGGGGGGGGGAGGCAGGAGCACTAATTAATTTAAGGCGAATTAATTTAAACTGAGCTAATTAATTTAGACTTGAGCGAATTAATTTAGACTTAATTGAAACTCAGCTGATTAATTTAGCTAATTAATTTACACCTTGGTGGGGGTGCTGACTTTGGCTGGGAAATCAGCCATCCTCTAGTGGGCACCATGTCTGATGAGGACCTGGGCAGGCAGGCAGGTGGGCAAAGAGAGTGATGGGTGCTCAGGTGCACAGCAGCCAGGGGAGCTGGGAGTGCTGCAGCACCTTGGCGTCCCAGTGCTCGGAAGGTGCCTCTGCCGCTGCTGAGGTGGGGGCACTACAGAATCGAAAGGGAGCACCGCCCTGTGTGCCGCACCACTGGCCTATGGCCCTTCTTAGAGCCTCGTTGCCATGTTCTCAGCTGGGATTCCTTGTATCTAAGCCATGAGTTTTGTACACAAATTTTAGCTGCTGTTCTTGCCATACTGGGTAGCCACTATTGGGTTCTGTGTTGGACATAAGGCGGCGTTGGTCACACTGCAATACAAGTATACAAGTTGCTCCTGTAGAGTTTTTAGAGGCACAGTGAATCAGTCTAACTTCTATGCCTTTGAGTATTCTAAGGCCTTTGTGTTGAAATATGTAATGTCTGGTGTGCAAAGAAGAAAAGAAGATGACCCTCCAGGGGGCAGCAAGAAGACAATCAGATAGGGTAGTGAGGTCAGCACCTTCTCTCCTGTTTAGCATCACTCCTTGTCTGTCACCAGACTGCTGCACTTAGGGCAATATCTTCCTTCTTCTTGGAAGTTCCATACTTTCTTTCTCTCAGCTAGTGATATAGTTAGGACAGTATCTCTGTCTCCCCTCCTTACTATCAATTATATTAGTTCAGGAATAAATCTTTATCTACACTTTAATCAGGTTGTGCACTTTTGCTGTGTTAATTACTCTGCTGATACTTTGCATGCATTGGCATACATTTGTAAGCTGTAAACTGTCCTTCTCTGCTCAGCTTTATTACAGGCGTATGAAGCCCAACCTGACACCCAGAAAAGGGTTTTTGGGGGGGATATGAAGTAAACTGTTTTTACCTTGCATTTTGATCTTTTCCCCCCAGAAAGGCTAATGCTGCATTCTGTCACTAGATGTCACTCTTTGTTTCTTGTCTTAAAAAACCCAATGCCATGCTTTGCCACTGGGTGCTGCCATTTGCTTTTGGCGTGCCATACTGTAGTGTGCTGTGATTTTTAAAACGCACACTCCTTAAAATATATTTTTGTCTAGAGGGGATTTACATACATGAACAGAACCCAGAGGTAACCTCCAAAATCCAATTAGACAGCTGCTTATGTGCTACATACACACACAGATGTGTGTGTAGGTGTGTGTGTGTAGGTAGGTAGGTAGGTAGGTAGGTAGGTAGATAGATAGATAGATAGATAGATAGATAGATAGATAGATAGATAGATAGATAGATAGATATAGATATAGATATAGATATAGATATAGATATAGATATAGATATAGATATAGATATATAAAACCAAGTCTTTAAGATTTCATTTTTGGGGTCAATAAACACAAAATGGGATTGTAGAATAACAAGATCAGAACCAGAAAATGCTGTCATCGTGACTCAAGCAAAACAAACAAAATTTGCTAGACGTTGGTTCCCCCTACAGAGAAGTAAAACTATCCAACATATGGTCAGCCTACCATAGGTAACCTCTATCTCTGACAGAGTAAGAAACCCTAAATAATATAATACTTTGACATCTGAGAAATGAAAGCAGCAAATTTTGTGGCTTTATAACTGATGGCAAATATTCCAAATATTCCTTTGTTAACCATTGTATTATTTGTTCTTAGTCTTATTCATTGTTTCAGCCGATGAACATTCATTCGTTACTTAACTTTCTTGATACGCAGCACAGAACACCCACCAGGGCAGGTCCTAAATTAGGGCTTGTCTTCCATGTCTAATGTCTTCCATATTGTGGCACCTGAAAAACTGTTTTCCTTTTGAGGATACCTCCCCCTTTATTCATCCTGTTCTCTGTTTTTGTTTCTCCGTCTGCTGCTCCATTGTGTACCTTTCTGCTTTTTGCTTTCTACCGAACTGGCCACCTGTGCAATCCCAACCAACTGGGGATGACTTGGTGAATCAGATGATGACGTGACCCTGCATAGCAATCAGAAATTACTACCTAAGGAGACTGGTAAGGTTCGATAGTATCAGCTGAGACTAATTCTACACTGGGGTTTTGCCCCAGGGGGAACAAGAGCCTACCCCAGCTTTTTTGTGAGAGCTTCCACACAAAGTCATGTTTTTTCAGAGCATCATGCATAGAACTCCCAGGACTTAGCCCTTAAGCTGGAGCAAAAGGGAAACCTCCTCTTTGCTACAACTTAAGAGGAAAGGGTGGAGTGGCTACAGGTGGAGTATCCACCTATCTGGGGAAGGGGGCAGAGTTAAGCCTCCCCGCCCCCCACTTCAGCTGCTTCCACCATTTGCTGTTCTTTCCGCAATGCAGATAGCTTTTCCTGCCCCCTGTGTGAATTTCAGACTAGAGGCTGATTCAAGACCCTTCTGAGCCAGATAAGATGGAGACAGAAATTATAGCTCTGCTGTGGGACTTGACATTTAAGAACAGAAGGGAAAATAACACAGGCAGGACTGAAAAGAAACTACTAGAGATGGTTTCTGCCAAGGACTCTTAATAAGGCCAGAATCCAGAGAACCACATAACTGGTTCTCTCCCCCAAAAGAGCCTATCTCGAAACGGCCTCCTTGCTCTTATACAGTGCGGCAAGCCCTCCGTTTTCCCTCCTGTGATAAATTTGTAGTTTGATTCACTAGCGTCTTCGGCACATATCTGCCCAGTAAATGAAGCTAATGTGAGACTTACAGCCCAGCGCGCCGCGTGTTTACTCAGAAGTAACCCCTGCATATTTCAGCCGGGTTTACTTCCAAGTCAGTATGCGCCGAATTGCAGCCTGAATATCTAGATTGTTCCCATAAACAACAGTAATTGCATATGGCAACAGAGAGTGCCACAGGGAAACCAACACTCCTTCAGATGGTAAGAACAGTTCTGAAATGTTCTCTTGCTACACATATTTCAGACTGGGGAGAAACCATTTATGAAAGTGCCCCCCCCTTCTTTGGAACCAAAAGTCAATTCATATATAACTGCAGCACTGGATACTTCGAGGCCATTTTCTCCTGCATAGATGGAACAGATAAAGTTCTCCCGTGCCTGATGAAGTGCAGGTGATCTGTAACCCTGCACCTTAACTCCAGAGTCATACGTCAACTTGTTTCTTTTTTCTGTTCAATGGAAAAGAGCCGGAGCAAGCCAAACACGCCTCAAACAAAATTAAAGGCGCAATCTGTCAAATGCCGCTGCTCGGTAACCTTGATTCATTTTTGTTGGACTGGTGCAGGCGCTCAGGTTTTGGGTTTTGTTTTTTTCCCCTGCATGCTCAGCAAGCTGATTCCAGGGTAGATCTAAAAAGTATCCTTCAAGCTCAGCCCTACAATGGGGTGCTCAGAGGAAGGGCAGGGAGCGGCCAGGCCCCCACTTTGGCTTAGCCTGAATCCGGTTCTGGTGGAGATCTGCCACCCCTCCATGCAGCTCTGAATTAACTATTCAGCAAAAGCACATGCTTAGGGCACTAAGGGAAATAGGGGCACCACAGAGTCCCCCCCCAGCCATCATGCTCTTAACTCTTTCACTGCCACACTCGGCTATTTTTTTAATATTTTGTTTATAAAGTTATATCACATTGTACAGCCATATACATGCAAATTAGTTTATACATTCGGCGTCTTTTACTTAAGGTTATTTTCCCACCACTTATACACTTTTAACCATCTTTTTTAGAATAAGGTTCCATCTTTTCCATGAATTAACATAGTTAATTTGTCCATTTCTGCAGTATCCAGCAATTTCCAAGCTACTTCCTGTCTGGAGGGTAGTCTGTCAGATTTCCAATAACGGGCTACCGGTATTCTTGGTGAAGTTAAAGTATATGTTAACAAGAATCTGTTCTCTGGCTCGTAACAAACTGGAATTATATTTCATAAATATATCTCTGGTGATAAATTAAGGTTAACATTCAATATTTCTAGTATTATCTTTTTTTCTGATCTCCAAAATTTTTGCATTTTACCACATTTCCACCACATATGAAAAAAGGTTCCAATGCTAGTCTTACATTTCCAACAGTTTTTAGATATTGTAGCCATACATTTAGCAATTCTGTCCGGTGACCGGTACCACCTGTGAAACATTTTGTATAAGTTCTCTTTAAATGATTTTGATCTAAGAAATCTCAAAGTTTTCCACATTTTGGCCCAGTCATCGAAATCTATACTATATCCTATATCTTGTATCCACATTATCATGGATGGTTTGACAAACTGCCACACTCGACTTGAGTAAATTTTTTTGTAATTGTCTTTATCTGCCATGTTCGACTTTAATGTTGTAAGTCAGTCTATGCTGAGTGATGGCTCAGATTTCTCAGATGAAGAGCTACCTGCTAGCCCTGAGCTGGTAATTGAACAGCCGGCTGCAGCTGGCTCTGAGCCAGAAGGAGAACAACAAGAGATCAGGGTACCGGAGATCAGGAGTAACAGCCTACAGCTGAAACCAAGCCAACACCTTGTAGCTTTGAAGCAGTAAACAAGTCTTCAGCAGCCACTCCCAGCCCACCTAGCTCACCCACACTTTTGCAGTGCCAATGCAGTCAGAGATGCTTAGAGTTGCAAGAAAGGAGAAGAAGTGCGAGACTGTCATCAGCTGTCAATCGAAGAGATGAATGAGTAGAATCCTTGCCTAGACCTACAACAGCCCTTCATCCTCCAGAGAGGGGCTGGAATGAGGGAGGCCCTGGGTGGCCATTGTGTGCATCCCTTCGTCTTTGCCTTGTGCGATTTCCCTGAACCAAATTCTCCCCCACAGCTACTTTGAGCCCCTGCAGTGTGTGTGTGGGGGGAATACAAATACCTCATGTTCAATGCTCCCTCTAAGCTGTGGAGTCTTGTGAGCAACAATTCGACTTTGTGAGCGGCAGGCATTACAATTTGTGAGTGAACAATTTGGCTACCGCACACATTTGTTTTCTTTGGAGCAGCATTCCCCCTAAGCTGAGTTACTGTGAGCTAGCTCACAGTTTTTTAGCCTCCGGCTCACACATTTTTATCTTGGCTCAGGAAGGATGGCTCCGGAGCAAGCTAGTTAATGCAGCAGCCAAATCACTCGCTCACAGCTTTAATGTCAGTAGCTCACATAGTAGAATTTTTGCTCACAAGACTCCACAGCTTAGAGGGAGCATTGCTCTGGAGCCATTCTTCCTGAGTGAAGACAGAAATGTATGAGCCAGAGGCTAAAAAACTGTGAGCTAGCTCACACTAACCCAGCTTAGAGGGAACACTGCTCGTGCTATGTTTCTGTTTCTCTCCCCGCCCTGCCCCACCTCACCCCCAAGCTTGAAGCAATCCATGCAGGTCATTTGCCTTCAGGAAAACTGGGTGGGGGTGGAACCTCTTCCCCCAAGGCTGAATCTGCAGACCAGATCATCTCCACATAGATGTGCACATACAGAGATGTTCAGCTGTGTACTAGGTCCAATGGGGGGGGTCCCCTGCAGAACTTCACATGCTGTTTTGCTGGAGGAGCATTTTTCAATGTTAATTCTAAAATTCGGGTTTGCCGCAGTTTTGGATTCACTGGAATCTTTGTCTTACCTAGGCATATGGGTGCACGGATAACAAGCTGCACAAATGCAAACCTGATGTGGGTGATTGATGATGCAGTGGTTTTGTGCTCTGCACTCCTGCATATTGGTAAAACAGCATATGAAAAGAACCTTCTTCATCCCCATGTACAGTTAATTCAAGAGTTTTCATCTTGCAGTGCACATTGACATTGGCACAGGCAGGGGTTGGAGGGTGCAAAGCAAAACAAAAATCAACTCTGGCCCAAGCTGCATCTAGCATTTGCTCCGCTGTTTTACCAAACCCAGGCTGGAACAGAAATTCCCCTCTACATCGCATGCCACTTTCACTTTGATTGTCAGATTTTATGGCAGTATTCCAGACTGCATGCCACTTTCACTTCCTTTGATCTCTCGGTTTTATGGTAGCCTTCTGCATAGATTGATGGCCATTTTATGGCCATCCAGGGGTTACTCTGCAGTCAGCATGGTGTTGGCCCCGGGGTATTTGAATGTGACTTTGAGCCACATCTTTTTCTGTTCTCGTGTGGGTTTGGTAGAACAGTGGAGCAAATGCTAGATGCAGATTGGGCCTCAGAGGACTGGAATCTGTTGCAAACATTTCCTGCTCTGTATAACATTCAGCAATATAAAAGGAATGTAATTCAGAGATCCAGGGAGAAATCTGGATGCAGAGAATCATGGAATTACCCCTAAGTGAAGTGAATGAGGAAACAGTCTCACAACGGGGGGGCTTCTGTCCCTCACCCCCACCCCATATTGGTGACTCTGCCTGATTCTCTTTCCTGATCAACACTATTAGAAATGATCAAGGCTTTGTGTGAAGATCTGTTTGACAGTTCACTTAGTTAGATTTGAACCTCCAATCAGGGGTTTGAATTGCTCCAGAAGGGCGTGCCCTGAAATCATTTGCTAAAGACAGTAAAATCACAGAAGATCAGCACTCCGTGAAGATTTCAGGCTTCTCAGGGCCCTTGGAATGCATTTGTTTTTGTTTTTGTAAAGGTTAATCCATTAATATAGCCTAAGCCTCCCAACCGTTCCTGATTATATCATCCCAATCGTGTTTTGCTTTAGCATAGGAAATGTTTAAAAGTTTGGTTGATCCTTGGCCAAGTTTTCTTTTCCCCCAAATGTGTTGCCGTGCAAAGGAAATGAAAGATAACTTCCAATCCCCTGGTTTTTTAAAAAAAAAACAACAACAACATGTCATTTCTGCAAAGATAAGGATTTCTTCCCAATGCCTTCAGCTGGCTCCAATCAGTTTTGAGACAAGAGTAAAGCCAAGGAAACAAGTAGGTACTCTCTAAACACAGACACACTTCTCATTTTTTAATTGTAACAGCATATCATCACCAAACCTATGATCCCATCATCTACTTCTATATTGAAATGAAGGGGAAATTACATATACATGAAAACAAATCTGTCTGAACAAAACCCTTTCGGCTATAGATACTTTGTGTGTGCACAACAGATACATGGAATTAGGTATCAAGTCCAGCCAGGGCTATTTTTGGGCAGGAATGCACAGGAAAGGAGTTCTGGCTGGATCCCAAGTTGGCCACGCCCAGAGAAACTCATTAGCATAATAGGCAACACCCAACAGCAGGAACTCATTAGGATTGGCTACATTAGGGTGTGTGGCCTAACATGCAAAGGAGTTCCTGCTACAAAAAAGCCCTGGTTTTGATAACAAACAAGGTAAACGGAATAAGAAGCAAAAGGTAGGTGTGGCTGGATGATCACACTTCTGGTAACATGGGGGTGTGGCCTAATGTGCTAATAAGCTGTGCTGTCGAGGGGTGTGGCCTGTTATGCTAATGAGTTCCTGCTAGGCTTGTTCTACAAAAAAAGGCCTGAGTCCAGCATTCTGCAGATCTCTTTAGTATTTATTAGGAGAATAATAAATTCTGTTTATATTCATTGAATAGTAAATTGAAGAAGAAGAAGAAGAAGAGATTGGATTTATACCCCGCCCTTCACTTGGAGTCTCAGAGCAGCCTACAAACTCCTTTCCCTTCCCCTCCCCACAACAGACACCCTGTGAGGTAGGCGGGGCTGAGAGAATTCTAACACAAACTGCTCTTTCAGGAGCAGCTGTGCCAGACCTTGTGACTGACCCAAGGTCACATCAGCAGGTGCAAGTGGAGGAGTGGGGAATCAAACCTGGTTCTCCCAGATTAGAGTCTGCACACTTAACCACTACACCAAACTGACTCTCTGTAATTGCAAGGCCTTAGGATCTGAGAATACATATGAAAGCTTGTGGGCAGTGATATATTGTGTGACCATATGTGGGGAATGCAGGGTTTGGAAGCATGTAGAATATCAGCATTCTGCACACCTTGGCTTTTATGATTTGAAAAAGCAAGTTGCCAGTCCTCATGGATTTGAAAAGAAGTTTAAAATGCTCAGGGAATGGAGTTATGACTATGGGGTTTTTAGTGTTCAGGGAATTGGGCTATGACTCAGGGTGCCACTGTGGGAAACACAGGAAGCAATGTCTTCCTCTGACTAAGAAAGCTGGGGGAGTGTTGGTGTGGATTGGGCCCACTGTGGCAAAGGACGGGAGAGGTTTAACCTCCCCCTTCTGTTTTCCTGAGAGAAATAGCTGTAGTAGGGAGACAGTACGATAGTGACATATTTACTCAAAAGGAAGGCAAACCAGAATGTAAGATGACCCCCTTTTGTTTTACTCCAGCTTTTTAAATTTTATTTGCAACTTGCCTGTGAATGCAGGATGACCCCATCTTGCGTTGGAATAAATGGCAGGGGGAGAACGGCCCTCAAATCACCGCCAAGTTATGGTGACCTCATAAATACTGTATGTTTTTTTCACCTACTGCAGTTTATAGAAGTTGGGGGTTGGTAATGGGTTTCTACAGGGGAGGCAACATGAAGGGTACTTAACCCCTTCAGCACCAAGGCCTTAATCCGAACCACCTTCTTCACACAGACCGCCCAAGACAATGCTGGATGATCCAATCATACCTATCCCATACGAGGTGTAGTTCTTTGGCCCTTTATGGCAGTGGACTTCAAGGCCTCCAGACCGACCTTTCACCCAGATGACCAGCATGGCTGAAAGGTATTCTTAGAAAAATATTATTTAGCAGAGATTAAATCAGCAGAGCGATTAAAAAGAGCCACAGTCCATGTGTATGTTTGAAAAGAGAAATTACTTTACTTGAACTAACAGGAAAAAGGTAAACGGGATTTAAAACAGCGAACTCTAATTCCTACATGTTTACAGCTAGAAAACCACACCAGAAGAATGGCGTCTCTTCTCCAAGCAAACAAAGACAGGGAAGAGAGCCCAGTATGCAAAATAGCCAACACATTGCTTTTCCAATCACAACACTAAAGTTCAGGTCATCTAACTAAGACCTCCTACAAGACTAGAGGGCTTTTCTCACTTGATAACAGATTGGTTACAGTAAACACCTGACTTCCTGTTGACTAACCAACAAAGTTACTTCTGTAATTACTGAAGTGTTGTTCAACTTGCTAAACCCAACAATGGGACTTGATGGCAATTAGTCCCATGGCATCATGGGACGGGGAGAGGAGGAGTCAGATTCTCCGCCCCTGCCCTTTTTAAGAAATGCTCTCCTCTGCTGAGCGAGTTTCTGCCACACTTCTCCCTGCATGTGCAAAGAGAGGAAAGAGGTGTGGCACCCTCGTCCTCTGCGGATGCACACTAGAACCTAGTAGGGGGACTTTGCCACCAAGGAGACAGGTTCTCTGAGGGCCTCCAACCCTAGTGTTGAAGACCACTGCATGAAATGGAGGATTGCACATAATGTTTGTGCATGCACATGGATGGGCAATAACATCAAAACAAATCCTTCTCTGTGCAGAGATGTAACTTCTGGAAACCCTGGGGTGGGGGGGCTGAAGCCTGAGGAATCGCAATTCAGGCAACCCAAACGCTGTTTTTTCCCCTCTCTTCTCTATTCTCCCTGTTGCCCATTTCTAGATTGGCAATAATGCTTGATTTGGACTGGGGGAGGAATGAGAAGAACTGGGTCAAGCTGATATGAAACTTTGTCCATATTTGAATATGCTTAAAGTTACTTTTTAATTAAAGGTTGCCACGTAACATATAACTTCACAAGGAATTCCAGAGCCTCTTGGAGGCTCTGTGGCAATGATTCCTTTCCCTTCGATTCAGTGTGATTTTTTATTTTTGTTTTGTTTAAAAATGTTCTGATACTTTTAGGGTTACAGTGCAAAAATCAGCATCTAAGCCCTGGTTCATTTTCTTCTTTGCAATTAACATATTTTTGGGGAAAGAATTAAAGACACATGACCGGGCAAAACCATGTTCAGGGATCCGTTTGGTAACCTTGTTTAAGGAGGGAGGGAGACAGAGAGAGAGAGATTCAGGTGGGTATCACTGTTGGCTTGAAGCAACAGAACAAAGTCGGAGTCCAGTGGTACCTTTAAGAGCAACAATATTTAATTCTGGGTTTAAATTTAATTCTAGGTATATACCCAGAAGTACTCTTTGTTGGTCTTAAAAGTGCCACTGGACTCAAACTTAGATAGACAGACAGATCTAACGACCTTAGAGATATAACTGAGCATATATTGGCATTTTTGGCAAACAGATTAGCTAGGACCCCACACCCCAGCACTCGTCTGTTTTATCTTAACCCATCGGCTGGGATCTCGGGTGAATTCTCCTGTTTCCTAAAGGTAGCGTGTGGGCATTTACGCGCTGCTTTCTTCCCAAAAATAATCTTCAGGCTCCAGACCTCGCTGCTGCAAGAAGAGTAGTCAAATGAAAGCGAGTCCCAAACCGTCGGATTGTTTTCGAGTCTTCCTGTATTCGCTTCGCTCGCGTACGTCTGGAGGACGACTCGCATTTCCCTTGGCTTGCGTTATATCCCGGTCCCAATACAGGAACCAGGCGACATTTCAAGGTCCCGAACCAACGCAGCAATGTCTCGTCGCCTTTCTCCGTCCCCCGTAACCCGGCCTGTTTTAGGCGTTACTTTGGTCTCAGGCTGAGAGGCTTCAAGAATGGGCGAATCCCGCTTGAATCTCTCTCTGTCTCATATACTGCTTCCATCGAAGCGCTCGAGTTCTTAAACCAGACTGGGAGAAAGCGCTTAACTCGGAGTATTTCGCTTTCACTCCGAACCGGCTCTTGGAAAGAAGAGCTGGACAGGCGAACAAGTGTGTGAGTGTGTGTGGGGGGGTGGGGGTGGGGGAGCACAGGTGCCTCTTTCCCCCTCCAGCCCCGGCATTTGAGGAATCCCCTCCCTGCTTTCCTGACCCCCTTAACACCCCATCATCTTCAGGTATGCGAGGACCTCGTTTTTAAATCGGAGGCGAAATATTTCACGTGCACCAATGCAATGTCGCGTTCATATAGTCTAATTTTCACACATGCTGAATAATGCACTTCCAATCCACTTCCAATGCAGTTTAGCTATCATTTGCAAGTGGATTTTGCTCTGTTTCACACAGTAAAATCCAGTTCCAAAGTGCATTGAAAATGAATCAAAAGTGCATTATTCAGCATGTGTGAAAGTACGTGTTTTCAAGGTGTGTTACTATCTATGTACAATGCCTCCTCCCCAAGGTTCTCCGCCCTTAGACCTATGGAGCCTGAAGAACTACATTTCCCAGCAAGCTCCACAGACACCAGGTAGCAGAGGTCAGTTTTTCCATTGAAGTACAGACATTTTTTTTAAAAAATGCTCCTGTGCCTGTTCATCTCATTCATCTCATCCACTCGGGGGTCTCTCTCTCTCTCTCTCTCTCTCTCTCTCTCTCTCTCTCTCTCTGTATCTTTAGTTTGGAAGCCAGGCTTGGCTAGTCCTCTTGACAAACGGGGGATTGCCTAATGTCTGAAATGGCTTCGTCAATTCTCATCGCAAAACGAACGAACGAATGAAATTGGGAAGTGTGTGCGTTTGTTTTTATTGCAGGGCAAAGTTTGGGACCAGTGGCACCCTTAAGGCCCACCAAGTTTTATTTTGGGTATGCGCTTTCCTGTGCAAACACACTTCTTCTTCTTCACATACAGAGGCACACGAATGCTTATTCCCAGACTGCAACTTTGCTGCATGATCAGACCGACGCGGCAACCCACCCAGCCGGATAGGCCAATGCGAAGGGAAAGGCGCAGGCGCTGCGGGGAAAGAAAGGCGCTAAAACCAGAGCTCCCGGACTGAACGCGTGCTGTCTCCTGGGGCGCAGTTAGGAAGAAGAGAGCAAACGAGTCTGAAAAGATAACTTTTAGTCTTCCTCTCCCGCATTCCCTCCCCATTATATACCACGGTGGAAGGGCCCCTGGGACCAACCGTCTGTCAATCTGTCCTCAAATACTTTCCAGCAACTGCGGTCTGCCTGTTTGCTTCCGTTGCGAGTGTTCCAGAAGGTCTTTAATCCGACCCGCGTTTGCCTGCGAGTAGACCGCATGCGCAGATTAACAGCCAAATCCACATGCGTGTTGACTCAGAAGTAAATGGGGGGGGGGCGCCTTGCTAGCAGGTAAACTTGTACAGGATTACAGTTGCAGTCGACAACCCCCACACACCCCTGAAGAAGCGAGCAGCGTTCCCTCTAAGCCGAGTTCGTGTGAGCTAGCTCACAGCTTTTTAGCCTCCAGCTCACACATTTTGGTCTTCGCTCGGGAAGGATGGCTCCAGGGCAAACGACTTTATGCAGTCGCCAAATTGCTCGCTCACAAAGTAGAATTTCTGCTCACAAGAGCATTGGCAGCAGTGACTCACGAAAGCTCGCGCCCTGCCACAAATTTTGCTAGTCTTTAATAAGGTGCTCCGGGACTCTTGCTCTTTTTGGCTACACGCACGGGCGCGCACAGCAACGGGTTGCCAGCTACTTCCCGACTAAATTGCCACAACTTTTTTTTAAAAAATTAACAACCTGTAAATCCCATTGGTTTTAAATAAATTTCACCCGAGGTGGAGGGGGGGGGCAGGATTCATTCATTCATTCATTCTTTCTTAATCATCTGTTGCTGGAAAAAAGATCCAGCTCGAGAAGACGTGAACGGATTCGGAGTCCCGCTTCCTTTCGAAAACCCCTTTCAGAGTCTTCGGAGAGATATTCGGAGTCTCTCGAAGTCGCAGTTGCCGTACGGACAAAACACCGGCGGGGAGGCAAGGCGCGCGAAACTGTCTGGGGAGGGACTTCGATTACTGGAAGGAAACCACTTCGATCAAGGGAAACGAACCCGTGAATTTGGTTTGCTCCAGAATATGTTTCCGTTCAAGTCCACACCGCCCGCCCCCACCCTTTTAAGGAGAGGACGGGATCTCTCTTTTTTTCCCCTTCCCCCTTTCAGTTGCAAGGTTCCGGTTGAATCTAGTTAGCCAGTTCCCGGCGGGAAGCAAGCCCCGGGTTCGAATCTCAGCCCTGCCACTGACGGCCCTGGCCAGGCACGCCTCTCCTCTCTCCCATTCAGCCTGCTCGGTTCTTGTGACCTTCGTGAAGCGCGAGAGAGGCCTCCTCCGGTGGGAAAGATCCTGGTTAAACAGATTTTTGGGGGGGGGGTGTCACAACTGATGATGTGGCGTTGCCTTAGACCAGAACAGGGAAATGCGAAGAGGCTGAGAAAGCCCTTCCACACCGGGGTCAGGGTGGCGAGTGGGGAGTGGAGACAGTCATCCCCAGTCGAGATATGGTTCCTAATTCCATCTTCTGAACTGGTTTTCATATCCTTGCATAGTTTTCAAACCAAGTGTGCGGTCTCCTTAAGCGTCTACCGCTGGACAGGTGAGGACACTTTTATTAAAAGAGGTCTCGTCATCCCATAATGAGTCTTCTTCTCACCTAGGTGCCGTTTCAGTCCGGAGGGGTGGGTGGGGAATCTTTATTATCCGGGCACAACAGGTGCTGGGGGCGGGAGGCTAATCCAGCGGCAACTGCAAAGGTTCTACCTGCGCGCACGCCCCTTCGGCCCGGAGAGAGGTTTGCTGCCGCGACTCCCCGGGGATTAGGAAATCCGCTCACTCAAGGATCTGGGGTCCCTTTAGCAAAGCCGAAAGGACAAAGGCCTCCATGGACTATGAGGTCGGGGGTCCCCAACGGGGTATCTGCGGGCGCCACAGCACCTGCCAACACCTTTCCCGGTCCCCCCCCAGTGCTTTTAGGAAATGGGTGGGGCCAGGTGAAGCTTTTCGCCAACAAAGCTTCTGATTGGCCACTGGAGATTTAATTGGCTGCGCAGATTAAAAAAAAACAACAACAACAACGACGTTGCTTTGGCAGCAGCCTCTGGAGTTTACTGTGTGACTGAAGGGAAGCCGTGACAGCCTTCTCGTGGCTGGATCCACCTCCCGCAGCAGCCATTTTGTGGCTGCGCCCACCACGCTGTGCCAGCGGGCTCAAAAACATCGGGGTCCCCTGCCGCCTAACGTGGTATAGCCCGCTCCAGCGATCAGAGCCTTTTGCGCCCATTAACAACAATGCCGCAGTCCTTACAACCAGCCTGCCCGGGAGTTGTGTCATCCCAGTTACTTACAGATAGGGAAACCGAGGCTGAGAGAAAGTGGGCTCGCCTCAGTCGCCCTGGTGAGTCTGCGACCAACCAAGATTCAAAGCAGGGCCTTCCTAACTGGTAGCTGAACGGATGAGTGTGTGCCCCCCCACCCGGGCTCTTTAGCAGGCCTGTAACCAGGAGATTGTAATTCTGGAGGGGGGCTTTAAATAAGTTGGGGGCACTGACGGCAGTTAGGGAAGCAAGCCATGCTTTGGGAAGGGGTAGCAGCGGAGGGGTCTAGATGGAAGTGGTGGGGCCTTGGCAGGAAGTCGGGGGGCGGCTGGGCCCCGAAATGCCCCACTGTAGCTACAGGCCTGCTCTTTAGACGCCGAAGGCAGCGGGGTTATAGCGGTGAGAGCGAGCGCTCCGAGCTTTGCGTTTCTCAAGGGTGGCTCTGTCTTCTTCAGAGCTCCCCCCCCTAGTGGCTTTTCTTCACTTCAATGGAACAGGAGGCGTGTCAGAAGAGCCAGTTTGGTGTAGTGGTTAAGTGTGAGGACTCTAATCTGGGAGAACCGGGTTTGATTCCCCCACTCCTCCACTTGCACGTGCTGGATGACCTTGGGCAAGCCATAGTTCTGTCAGAGGTGTTCTTGAAAAAGAGCAGTTTCTGTCAGAGCTCTCTCAGCCCCACCTACCTCACAGGGTGTCTGTTGTGGGGAGGGGGAGGGAAAGGAGTTTGTAAGCCGTTCTGAGACTCCCTTGGGTAGTGAAAGGTGGGGTATAAATCCAATCTCTTCTTCTTCTACCAAGAGTGGCATCCCGCACCTGCCACTTGCCCACGCACCCACCCAAGCCCTGAAACTGCTGCTTCCATCCTAGAAGTGGCTGGGAACTTCGCAATATTTCGTAACGGGGCTCCTGGGCCTGCTCAGAATCCCAAAGGGAAACGCACACCCCCGTCAACCGAGCTTGTGCATCAGCGCTCCTACCAGGATGGGAGAAAACTGGGCCATTATCTCTGCAGTGTATGGGACGGAAGCTCCTTGAACTCTCCCCAGCTCAGCTGCGTTTGAGTGGATTGAAAATGTAGATGTTAGTATTTAGGGGGGATTGCCCAGTCGGTCTGCACACCCGCTGTGTCAACTTGGTTACTTATTTTATTATTATTATTATTATTATTATTATTATTATTATTATTATTATTATTATTATTATTATTATTATTATTATTGTATGCTTCCTGACTCTGCCGTAGGATAAATAATAAATCTGCAGGGCAGGTAGTGGAGTGGCCTCAAGCCAGTCTGTCCCGCTCCTTCACAGATTGGCGAAGAGAGAGGCTGCGGTCCCACGTGTGAAATAATCCACTTTCAACGCACTTTCCAACAGGATTTTGCCAATTCACACAGTAAAAATCCAGTTGGAAAGTGCACTGAAAATGGATTGAAAATGGATTAGCTGTTGTAGATTTTCCGGGCTGTATGGCCGTGGTCTTGGCATTGTAGGACGTGACGTTTCGCCAGCAGCTGTGACTGGCACCCTCAGAGGTGTAACACAGAAAGATGGAGTACTCCTCTGTGTCACGGTGAGAAGAAAAATGGTAGACAGACCCAGAGAGTACTCCATCTTTCTGTGTTACACCTCTGAGGATGCCAGTCACAGCTGCTGGCGAAACGTCAGGTCCTACAATGCCGGAAAATCTACAACAGCTAATGAACTCCGGCCGTGAAAACCTTCGACAACATATTGAAAATGGATTATTTAGCCTGTGTGACCTCAGCCAGAATGAGGGAAGAAGAGCGTTGGCCACCCTGGACGGAAGGGTGGGAGGGGAAAAGCCTGGGATTTAATTTAATTAATTTTATTTTTTTGTTAAAGGGAGTCGGGACTCAATCGGAACTACGGAGTTCCCTCTCTCTCCGGAGGTGCGGGAAGATGTTTTGCGCGTGTGAGGCCCTGGCGCGCGGGCTACAGTGTCGAGTTGATTAATCAATGAGAATCCCTCTTGATCTGCCAAGGAAGGTGTCCCCCTCTCTCCCCCCCCTCCACCAATTAATCGGGCAATGTGGCCTTTTTGATTTTTAATGGGGAGGGAGGGGTCACCGGAAGTCGGCACAAGAACTGTAGCTGGGCAGGCAACACCCGTGACAGAGGAAAGGACTTCTCCCACGCATCACAGGCGGGCATCATCTGAACATGAAAGCACAGGGGGATTATTCTTCCTTGGTAATGTATCCAGATTTACAGACCCATGCTAAGTATATTTAATCAGAAGTAAAGTAAGTGAGATTTCCTCCGACTGTAGGTAGGGTTTCAGCCGAGCAATGGATCCAGCGCGATTCGAGTTGGCTGACTGACTCAAATTTCTGTAATCGCCTGTCACGCTTCACAGCCCCAACGGTTTTGCCGTCGGTTGCCTAGATGGGGAAAGCGCTTGCAAAAGCTTTCTGAACTCGGGTACCAAATAGCACCCTTCTGCGGCTTTGGAGAGAGCCGCGGACACGTTTGTACTGCAAGATGGAGGGAGGGGTTGTCTGTCTTTAGCAATCATCCTCAACCAGCAAACCACCACCCAGTTTCCTGAGGCTATTAATCGCGTTGTATCTTAGAGGCCTGGGTCTAGGGCAATAGGAATGCCTTGTAATCTTTAGGCATCCATGAATAACTATGACGCAGCGTTTTTAATCTAGGAGATCTGTTCAGTAAGGTCTGCTGATACCGCAGTCCACTGTCCACTGTTACAGGCACCTCGGAACGGATGTGCTTCAGGAGACACTGGCTATTGGTCTGATGGGCCTCATTATTCGCAAAGAATGTGTGTATTATCCACACAAAGCACCTAAAGGAGTCTCTCTCTCTCTCTCTCTCTCTCTCTCTCTCTCTCTCTCTCTCTCTCTCTCTCTCTCTCTCTCTCTCTCGTGTGTGTGTGTGTGTGTGTGTGTGTGTCCTGAACCACACACAGCTTGGAGGGCAGCACTGACAGCGGAAGAACCCTCGCTCGTGAAAAGAGACAAGGGTGATGATGACATTAAAGAATCGCCCGTTTGGACTGTGGCAACAACGTTAAAGAATCACCCGCCATGAAAGTGCTTTGCGCCTCTTCTCTAAAAACGCTCTTGATTTTAAAAAAATTACTGCTCCGCTGCTAATTTATAGGAGAGAGGATGCCAAGTGACCTATCTCAGATTGGAAAGCTTCTCTATTCACGAGTATTTATTGATTTATGACGCTGATAGCCCCCCCCTCCCTTCAGGCCTGAGTCCCGGAGCTATAACAAGGGCAACTTGCCTCGGGCACTCAAAGTCAGAAAAATATATCATAACTCAAGTCAACTTCGTGTTGTTCCTCTTCGTGTTATTTGTGCGTTAATCTTTTTTTTTTTTTTTTTTACCAAGATAACTACTATTAAAGTATAGGGGGCGCAATTTTATATTCGTGCCTCGGTGCAAAATTAGTTAGTTTCTGGCTCTCAAAGGCGTAGACTTTCCAATTTCCCAGGGGGGCTGGGGCTGGGCCAGAGGCATTGCTGTGCTAGGTCCTTAAAAGAACCCAGGCCCAGTGACATCATAGGGAGGAGCCAGTGACATCACAGGCCATTGTCACTATTTATGGAGGCGGAGCCATGTGGCATTCCTGGCTCCTATTATCTCCAGTGGGCCTTCAAGTCTCTCCCATTGTTTGTAATGGGCAATCCTGTCATTTCTTTTATACATCCCAGTTAGTTGTCCCTTTGAAACTGTACCACACATATAGAGTGTACATTCCTTGCCAATGTTCCTTCTGGACTGCACACAGGGCAAAAGGAAATTTTAAAAGGCCTCTGATCTGCATGCCAATCAAGGATAATGATGTGTGGCATAAACATGAGTTAAGTGTTCTCCCTGGATGGTGTACATACCAAGAACATATCTGTTGCCATTTCCCTCTCTTCCTGCTCACCACTCAGGGAAACAAAAGCCCTGTTTACATATTACAGTGAACATATGTACATCTTGCATGGACATACATTGTTAGAAAGAGGTAATATACTTTTGTGTTACAAATAAAAGCAGCCCGCCTGCATCCTCCCCCCCCGCCCCAATGGCTCAGAAACAAAGCACGGCATGGGCAAAATCCTCTGCAAAGAACCCTGGAGAACCACTGCCAGTCTGAGCAGACAATGATGACACTGATGGTAGAGAGACCATGCTTAGCGTGCCAAAGGATAAAGGTTTAAACCGAGGAGGTCAAAGAGAACAGCTGTTGGAAAGGATCTTTCTCTGTCTGAGCCTGTAGAGCTCACCTGCATCAGAGCAGACCATGCTGAAGTAGATGGACCAATGGCATGAAGACCAGTGTGGATTGAAGAGACCCATGTTCAGATCTACATTTTGCATGATACTTACTCGGTGATACTGGGACAGTTAGATTTGAGTCCAGGAGCAGCTTAGAGACCAACAAGAGTTTCAGGGAATAAGCTTCCAAGAGTCAAAGCCCCCTTCATCAGGCTGGGTGATATTGCCATTGTTGTGAGGTCAATATAAGGGAAGGGAGACTGGAGGAAGGGTGGAATAAAGAGGGGATTGACAGACAACATGTGAGCAGCAGAGTCCATTGGGATGGAAGAGGAGTTTACAGGAAAAAAATAGCACCAACTGATGTGACCAAGAACACAGATCTTCCCAAACTAAAACATCCAAGGGGCTTCCTCCCAGGATTGGACTATAAAGAGCTCTACTCAAATCCTTAACCACTGAGCTTGCTAATACTTTCTCTTCTTTCAGTTCCTTAGATCAATTTGCCCAATCCCCCATCAAACTCAAATCTTATTGGCTCTTGCAACTATGAGTAAATTATTATTACACTTCTATCACATGGCTCTTTCCTAATGATTGTGGCTCCCAAGAATAGGTTGAAGATGATTGCCTGGGAAGCCCCCACACAGCACCATGCCATGGACCCAGATGGCTCAGGTTAGCCTGATCTCATCAGATTTTGGAAGCTAAGCAGAGTCAGCTCTGACTAGTATTTGGATGGGAGATCTCCAAGGAATACCAGGGACATGATGCACAGTCAGGCAATGGCAAATCATCTTTGAATGTCTGTTGCCTTGAAAATCCTACAGGGTTACCATGAGTTGGCTATGACTTGCTAGCATTTTACATCACACCAGGGTAAGTGCGCTTTAATGCCCAGAACCATTTGGGCAAGGTGTAATGTATAACTACTGTCAGTAGCATGAGATGGACCCACAGCTCAATTGGCTCTCATATCACTGCCATAGCATACAAAATAGTAAAACACTCAGTAGCACCTTTAGGACAAACAAACTGTATTGTAGCATAATTATTACGGTAACACAAGGGTTCTCAGAAAGCCACACACACTTTTCCAATCTCACCCCAGTGCCAGTTCCAGTCCTCAAACTCACAGAGAAACCCAAACACTCTCATTTTTGGTAGAATGACACCCCCCCCTCCTCCACCTGGGTGGTTTGGCACATGTAAGCCAATGCCAGAGGTTTGCATGCACCAAGTCACACAGCAGAACCAGAGCTTCCAATTTCAGCACTGGAGCTAGGGATGCCAGCCTCCAGGTGGGACCTGGGGATCCCCTGGAATTACAGCTCATTGCCAGTCTAAAGAGATCAGTTTCCCTGGGGGGAAATGATGTTCTGGAGGGTGGACTCTATGGCACTGTGCCCCACTGAGGTCCCTGTCCTCCCCAGACTCCATTCCCAAATCTCCAGGAGTTTCCTAACCTGGATTGGGCCACCCTCCCCTCATCCCCCAGAGGTGGCCAGGGGGTACCTGGCAATCCTAACTGGGGCTATTTTAGCAAGGGAGAGGGGGAAGCTGGGGGAAAAACATATAGATTGGGAGAGAGAAGTGAAAGACAGAGGGAAGGGAAGAAAGTCAGACTGCAAGGGAAGCAGCCTTGAGTGGGGGTGGGGGAGCTCACCAACGTTTCCAGCTCTCACACATCTCAAGGGAAAGGGAAAGAGAAACAGAAAGAGAGAGAGGGACAGAAAGCGCAGCCCCCCCTTCCCCCCCATTACAGGAGAAAGTGAGCCCAGGATTTTCTGTATCCTGGAGCAATGTGCTCCGTGCAGCACAAGGGTTCCTGGGTTTTGTTTTCTCCTGCAGCCTAGTTTAAACTGGACTGCAGGAGAAAGCAAGCCACTCACTGATGGCAGGGGCAACCAGAGGCCACAGAAGGGCCCCCTCACCTTCCCCCTCCCTCCATTCTTGCCCAGCTCCCCTGCTTGGACTTGCAGGATGGCTGGGTGGCTGCAGCCCTGGGCTCCCACCCAACCCACCCCACCCCACCTGAAACAATCCCCCACCTACTTACCCTTCAGGCTGGTGGCTGCAGCAAGCAGAGGCAGCATGTGCTGCCTCGAAGCCAGCCGCCACGTGCCGCTCTCCAGGCGAGCTGCTGGGAACTGTGGGTGGAGCTTAGCTTCCAGGAGGAAGCAAGCCCCCACCCCCTTGACTTCCGTCCCATTCCTAGCCCAGCCAAACAGACTCAGAAAGCGGAGGGAAAACCCTCCGCTTTCAAAATGGGGTGGGGGACGGGAGGGGGGGTAGCAAGGCTCTGGCTGACACCAGTTGCCTCCGGGGGGCTCAGTACTTTCGGGGAGGCCTGAGCTCCCCAGCCCCCCTGAAGATGACGCCTATGCTGGCTCTGCTGGTTTGCCAAGGTTTGCCAAGTGGCACCGATCCACTTTAGACCTTCCGTAGGGGTGCCGCGGCAATGCTCAAGACCCCAGGCTGCGAGAAGGAAGCACCGCTATTGGGGAAGCCCCCCCCCAGTTCTAGCCAAAGCTGGACCAGAACCTTTGGAGGCCCAGGCAGCAAACCCAGCTTGCGCTTCGTGAAACCGAAACATAAAATCCCGCAAGAATTATAAATACACCGCCTCTAAATAGAGCGTAAATTCTTCTCCTTGAAAATGCCATTCGAAAGGGCTTGGAAATACCCAGACGCAGGGGCGGGGGAGGTCTCGTAATTGTTTCCTGTGCGATCCTTCGCCCTCTCTTTCCTGAGAAACACGGAGAGACTCGTTTGTGTGAAATATTCTGCCGACGACGAGCGCAAACGCCGCTCCCGGAGGCGAGGGGTTCTCTCCAGTGACGCCGCCGCACATCCCTTCCCCACTCGAGAGGCGATCAAAAGATAGGAAGGGAAACGAGCGCCGCCGCCGCCGCCAGAATTCCCTCGCCGTCCTGAAGTGCCAGAAAAGACTGTGCATACACATTGACGGGGCCCGGATAAATATACAAGCCTTCCCCACTCGGAACAGGCCAGGAAACGCTGCTTCCTTATAGCGCGGACACACATGGAAGGTGCGGGTCTCTGGATTTATATTTGTAGCCGGATCGGGTTCCCTACAATAATTCACAGAGACGATTAGGATGATTACAGCAACTGAATATCGGTTGTGAAGGACACCTTGATCCGGAATGGCTCTTACTTTAAAAAAACACACACACAAACTACGTCTTGGGCAACGGTCCCACTAAGCGGTGGAGTCCTGTGAGCAAAAATTCGACTGTGTGAGCCACTGGCAGTAAAGTCGCCAGCGAGCGATTGGACTGTTGCATGAATGAGGTTGCTCTGGGGCCATCCTTCCCGAGCTGAGACAAAATGTGTGAGCCGGAGGCTAAAAAGCTGTGAGCCAGCCCACACTAACTCGGATTAGAGGGAACACTGGTCTTGGGCAAGTCTTTATTGGAATCCGAAGCGTCCTTTACTCGGAAGCAAATTCCCCCCGGGCTCAGAGGGGCTTCCTGTCAAGGAAACAGGCTGAAGAGGTGGCGGCTCCCAAATGCGCCTGGAAGAGCGGCCGGACTGGTCCAACCCGGGCGAAAGACGGCCGGCCAACGTCCTCTACTTTGCTCCAGGCTTTGGTTTCTGGGGGGGCTCCGCAGCCGCCTGCCCGGCTCTCCTCCTGGGCTTGGAGAAAGCAAAGGGCGCAGATGTCACCCCCTGGACTAGGCCGCGTGGCCGGGGGGGGGCAGCCGAGCCAGCGGGACCCCCTCCCCCGGCCCCGCCCGGGAGCAGAAGCGGCCGACGGGCCTTCCCTTCCTCCGCGGGGTCTGCTCCGGAGACACTTCGGGGAGGCCGAGAAGCCGGAGGGCAAACGCCGCCACGCCTTGTGCTTCCGTCGCTTCGGAAAGGCGCCGAAATCAATGTCGTCGCTGCTGCTAATAATCCCAGGGCAGGAGTCCTTTGCCGTTTGAAAAAGAAGATCAATCGATCAAGGATCCGCGATCACCTCTCATCCCCTATTCGGGCCCCGGATAGATCAAGACGGGGATAACCCGGCCTGGGTCGTTCTGTAGCCGCAGGAGAGAGCGCGGGAGTCCAGCAGCCGCAGCAGCACCTTAAAGACTAGCAGGATCCGTGGCCGGGCAGGGGCTTTCGCCTGTGAGTCGCGGCCGCTCCCTTCTGCAGAGGAGACGCTTTCCCCTTCCTCTGCCGGCCTCCTCCTCTCCCGCTGAAACCCAAAGGCGGCCCGTAGAGCTTTTCCCTTCGGCGAGATCGTGGCCTTAAACGCCGGCCCCGTCCAAGGGAAGGAACCAGCGCTCCCTCTAAGCTGAGTGAGCGCGAGCTAGGCTCACAGTTCTTTGGCCTCCGGCTCACACACTTCTGTCTCCGCTCAGGAAGGGATGGCTCCAGAGCAAACTGATTTATGCAGCAGCCAAATCGCTCGCTCACAACTTTGGTGCCAGTAAGCTCACAAAGTAGCATCTTTGCTCCCAAGACTCCACCGCTTAGAGGGAGCGTTAGAGGGAGCGTCGTTTTTTGCTTGCCTCCGAGGGAAAAGTTCGTGTTCGAGACTGACCCTCCTTCCCCCTCCCTCGAAATGTGTGAATTTTGGGGTTCTCTCTCAGCCTAACCTACCTCACAGGGTGGTTGTTGCGGGCATAAAAATGCAGGAGGGGCGAACAAGGCTGGGAGAGAAAGCCACATGGAGAGGAGAAAACCACAGTAGGAATCTCTAAATGAATGGTCAGGCAAAGCACTAGGGAAACGACAATAGTGGTCAAAGGACGCCGATGCGAAATCTCCCGGTCCCTGCGCACACCTCTTACGTAACTGGCATTCCGAAAGGACTTCGAGGGACCCCACCAATTCTGCACTGACATTTTTGTCATTCGCTTTCCCCTATTGCTTTGGGTCCTCTCTCCCCCCATCCTTTCCACATGTGTCCTCCTCCCTCTGGGACTACTGGAAAGAGCAAAACACTTTTTTGAGGGGGGGCGGGACCTGAAGCAATAGGGACAAACCAGCGACAAAAATGTCAGCGGGGGAATTGGCCGGGCCGTTTACATAGGGCAGAGCATAGGTTGGCACCAATGAAGAGCACAAGAAGAGCCCTGCTGGATCAGTCATAAGAACATAAGAGAAGCCAATGCTGGGTCAGGCCAATGGCCCATCCAGTCCAACACTCTCTGCCACACAGCGGCCAAAAATACCAGGTGCCATCAGGAGGTCCAGCAGTGGGGCCAGGACAATAGAAGTCCATCCAGTCCAGCATCCTGTCTCGCACAGGGGCCAGCCAGTTCCTCTGGAGGGCCAACAACAGGGCATAGAGGCCGAGGCCTTCATAAGAACATCAGAAGAGCCCTGCTGGATCAGACCAGCGGTTCATCCAGACTCAGCGTCCTATCTCACCCAGTGGCCAGCCAGTTCCTCTGGAGGGCCAACAACAGGGCATTGAGGCCGAGGCCTTCCCCTGAAGTTGCCTCCTGGCTCTGGGATTCAGAGGTTTAGTGCCTCCAAATGCGGAGGTTCTCCATAGTCACGGTGGCTAGTAGCCATCGATAGACTTATCCTCCAGGAAGCTATCTAATTAATTAAATCTATCTAAATAATTGTGTAATTAATTACTAATAAAATATCAAGATATTCCCCTCCTCCAGAAGAGATCCCGGTGGATCTCAGCGGCACCTCGGTCCAAGGAAAGCAAACACAATCGAAGGGGCCCAGCTCCGAGCTTCCCGCCTGCAATTCTGGCCTTTGCTCGGAGGTAAATCCTGCGGCTCTCGAGAGGATTTGTTCCCAAGTAAACTAGCCCTGGGGCCCTAGGCAGTCAGTCTTAGGCGTGCCTTCTCGGGGGCTTACTCGCGAGGAAGTGGGCATCGGATGGCACCCTTGAACGGCTCGGGGGTGGCCGGCACTGGGAATCGTTTCATGCCTCTTTTCAACCTTTCGTTCGTCTTGTCGGGCAGTCAATCAATCAATCCCTCGAGACGAGCCTTTTGTCCGGACTGCCAACTTTTCGCTCTCGCCCTCCCCCGGCCGGACACGCCCTGTTTTAGCCGGGAGACCTCAAAGGGTCTCCAGGGAAGATTCCGCCCCCGCCCAGCCCCCAGATTTTGGCCCTCTGCCCGCCGCGACGGCCCCCACCGTGCCCTGACGTCGAGTTCCCTTCCCGCGGAGGAGGGTGCCCGTCGCCCCGACAGCCAGGGCTGCGCTGAGGAGGAGGAGGAGGAGGAGGAGTCGCCCTCCCGCCCCCTTTGCCCTTCCCCCCTCGCTCTCCCTCCCTCCCCTCCCCTCCCGCTTCCTCCGAAACGTCGCTCTTTCTCTTAAGCGTTTCCATCAGTTTCCGAAGCAGACCGGGGCAGCCTCCTCTCCCTCCCCGCCGCGCCCCCCCCCCGCCCCGTCGGGTTCAGCCGCTGATGCCGCCCTGGCTCTTCGCCTCTCCCTCGCCCGTCTGGCTCCTTCTCCCCGGGATCCGCCAAAGCGGGCCGTCCCCTTGCGCGCGCCCCCTTCCTTTCTGCTCGTCCCTCCCTCGGAGAACCGTGAGGATTCCTGGAAGTGGAGAGCCAGTCTTGCTTAGGATGCCGCGCAAGGCGGCGACCGGAGAGGGTCCCACCCAGGCCGGCCAGGGAGCGCGGCCTTGAGCGGCCGAAGCCTCGCGGAGGATTTGGAGAGGGGGGCAGAGGAAGGGAGGGCCTCCCCCTCGGCTTTTCGGGAAGAAGCGAGGTCGGCGCCAGGGGCCGGCATGGCTCTCAGCTCCAGGGCCCACGCCTTCTCCGTGGAAGTGCTGGTGGGCAACTCTCCCAAGCGTAAACTGCGGGATCCGGAACTGGAGCGGACCGAGAAGGCAGCGGAGGGGCGCCTGCGGAAAAGCCAGGCTGCGGCACCAGGTAAGCCTCCCCCCACCCCACCCACCCAGCCGGGAGCCCGCCGGGAGCCCGCCGGGAGCCCGCAGAACCGCTGGGATCCGGAACGCAGCGAGCTTTAGAATCGCACAGCGCTCTTCCGCGCAGCCCGAACCGGGAGCTTCGGAAGTGGCGTGGAGCCGATTCCCAGCAGGTCACGGCGCACAACCCGCAGAGAAGCCCACTCGTGCAAGAAGTCGCCCTCGATTCAATCCGATTGGGCTTCCTCGCGGGCAGACGAGCGGCGGAGTGGATCCCGGGTCTAGATCCCCAAGAAAAGGAAACCGGCAGGAGCCCAGCGGCGCTTTGAGACGAACAAAATCCCGGCATAAATTTGCAACTAGAGGCACTTCTTCGGCTCTTACACCCCGAGGAAGAAATGTTGTTCGTCTGTAAGGCGCCGCTGGACTCTGGTTTTATTTTGCTGCCACACAAAATAATTCCACAGCTGGAATCTTCAAGAAAAGAGGTTAAAAAAACAAAACCCTGCCCCAGAATCTATCTTTCTTTTTCTTTCTTTCTTTCTTTCTTTCTTTCTTTCTTTCTTTCTTTCTTTCTTTCTTTCTTTCTTTCTTTCTTTCTTTCTTTCTTTCTTTCTTTCTTTCTTTCTTTCTTTCTTTCTTTCTTTCTTTCTTTCTTTCTCTGAAGAAGAGTCCAGTGTGTGTTCGCAAAGCTGGCTTCTGACGTTTCAGATAGGAGCTGATGATCTAAAGGCAAAGGGGAGGTCTGGCCTTTCCCCTGCGAAAGGGTAGCGCGGGATCTCGTCTCCGCAGGCCTCGGAGGACTTTGGCAAACGGAAGTCCTCCTGGCATCGAAAATAGGCCGCTGGTGGCCTCGGTTCTGTCCCCGCACACACACGCTCACACTTTGCTCCCCCAGGCTCCCCTGAAGTCACTCGAGGGAGGTCTGAGAAAACTTTTCCATAGAGCTGAACCTGCAGGGAGGGTTAGGGTTCGAGCTTTGCAGCGTTGACTTCCGCCCAGGCCTCCAACTCATTGTGCCCTGGCTTGAAGCCCTGAGCCGAAGCGAGTTACATGCACGTGAGAACCGACGACATCTCCGAATAAGGAAACCCAGGCGGGATACGAATCTGTATCGCGGTGTCTGAAGGCTTTGTCCAGAAATCGTGCTTGAATGCTTCTTTCCTGTAATCCCCCCCCCTTCGCAGAGAAGAAACCCAAAGGAGAAATGCCGCTGTCTGTTCGGGAGGAAACCAGAGAAGCGGCGGGTGAGATCCAGGTGGACTTGCAGGGCTCCGAACTCTGGAAGAGGTTCCACGAAATCGGGACGGAGATGATCATCACCAAAGCCGGCAGGTAGGGCGGTGATTCTCGGGTGTGATTGCAGGGGGGCGCTCCTCGCTCTGCGGGCCCCCTTTGCCCCCCCCCCCGGGGGAGCGCACCAAGGCCGAGCCCAGCCGGGACAACCAGGGCGCTACCGCGGGGCCCACAACGGGCTGGACCCGCTCCCTACCTCCTGTGAAGACCGGGATTTAAAAAACAAACATCGCCTCCCCCTCTTTCCCCAAATAAACCAGCGCCTATTCCTCCGACCAAATACTGTACGTTCGTGGGAGGCCTTTAGGGGTTTTCTCCAGGAGTGCAAACTATTTTTAAAAAATCAAATAAAACTGACGCTGTTTCTGAAAAATAACCAAAAGATTCCTCTTAGGTTCGCCTGAGATTTATCGTTATTTATACTGGGAATAACGATGAGATCCTATTTCGACGCGGCGCGATCCAGGCGACGTTCGGGACTTGCAAACCGCCGCTTATTTCAATGTTTGGGCTGTTAGCGCCGGTTTAAAAGTCCCATGGAAATCGATAGGTCTGCAGATCGATAGGTCTGATATTGGCCGGATCGTGCCCAACATTTGGAGGGGCGGGGGGGAATCGGTCCCACTGATAGCATTTAGACATGGCGCGTGCGAGTCCCCCGGAATCCCTTGGAGATCCCTTCACTCCCTTTCTTTGAACGTAACTGTTGTCTTAAAGTGTCAGGGAAGAGGAACTGCCTTCTGAGCCGCGAACCAGGGTCTTGGCGCCGGCGAGGCACCATTCGGATTCGGTTCTCTGCTTCGCAGGGACCTCTGAAGTCTTCTGCCGGTCGAGTCAGGGGACGCGGGCCCAGCTCTGCGCAGGGTTGCCTAACCTGAACTGACCGGCAGCGGCTCTCCGAGGTCCGGGGCTCAGCAGGGTCTTTTCTCAGCCCTGCTGTTCCGGGCGTTCATTGGACCAGCCTCCAGCCTGGTTTTGATGGCATGATCGAAGACCTTCCCTTCCCAGTCCAAAGATTGGTGGTGCAGGAAACCCAGGCAAAATGGCCGCCTCCAGTTTTGCGTCTCTGGAGCGGATGCTGACCCCCAAAAAGTGTTTATTGTATTGGGGTATTTATACTGCACTTCCCTTCCCCGTGGGGACCGACCCCAAAACGACGAACAACACCGTCCTCTCTCTCTCTCTTTTTTTTAACACCGTCCTCTCTTCCCCTTCCTTGGATCCTTACGACAGCCACCTTGTGAGGCAGGTTAGGCGGAGAGAGGGTCCCTGGCCCAAGGCCACCCGGCAAGTTTCTGCGACAGAATGGGGATTCGAACTCGGGCCTCCCACATCCCAGTCCCTCACCCTAACCACTGCTCCGTTTTTTGGGCTCCAGACGTTGCGGCAGAGGGATAACTTAGCCTAAAACCAAACCGTCACTGATGTCCAGTGAAATGACCTAGTGGCGATGCAACAAACATTCGAGGACTGTCAGCCGCCTCTTTCGACTTGTTCACCCACCCCCATCGCCCCCTCCCCTTATAAACGAGTCCCTCGCAGACCCAGAAGTGGGTCTAGTTCAAAACCCAACGACCCTTTCCGGCTCAGTTATTCATGCCAGATACAACCTTCTGCATATTAATTTGGGGCTCGCTGAAGTCGGTGGGGGGGGCTTGCTTCCGAATCAAGAGGCCGTGGGCGGGACTGTTTCAGTGCAATTCTTTTGCAGAGTTATTCCGGTTTAAGCCCACTGATTTCTGGCTGCGGTCACACGCACTAAATAATCCACTTTCAATGCACGTTCCAACTGGATTTTGCCAGTTCACACAGTAAAAATCCAGTTGGAAAGTGGATTGAAAGTGGACTCTTTAGAGCGTGTGATCGCAGCAGCCACAATGTGCTTAGACAGGGGAGTCACTCTTCCGAAGACGTCGGAGTGGGAATTGTTGAAGTTACACACTAGGATAGTCTTATATTCCTCGCCCCCCATGCTACCTGTACTTACTGGGGAGTCGTAAATCCTATAGAAACCAGTGGGGCTTCCCTAGGACTAAACCGGCAGAGGAGGGCATACATGTTTCTGGAGGCAGTCCTGGTCACTGCCGTGGAACTTCGTGTCCGCCTTCTCTTCGGGCCTGGAAAGACTGACAGCCCGATTCGATTCTTATTTGGACCTGAAGTAACCCCTGTTTAATGGGACTTACCATTAAGTAATTATCCTGTATCTCACCAAACCAGAAAGAGGAAGAATTTCAGCACTGTGGATTCTTAAAATGCAGACCTTAAACCCTTTGGGTTTCAAAGACCTTAAGCAAGCAAGCAAATCTCAGGATGCAGATCAGCTTTGCATACACCAGGTTTCTGGAGACCCTCGCCAGAGACCCCAAATCCCACCCACCCCCATCCCTAGAAGTGGCATAATTTTGACGGGTTAACATCCCGGCCAGGGTGATACCTTTAAAAATAATCTTCGTCCATCTATAACTGAAGAAGGATTCTGTGTGATCCCAGAGCTCACGGCTGTATCCCCGCCCCCTCCGGCGCCCGCTGGACCAATGACACCGGAACTTCTCTCCATGCGCTTTCGGTTGCTTCGCTTTGCGCAACAGCCGGTCTCGCGAGTGGGCCGATCCTTTTCCGCGCTAGCCGCCGGAGGCCGCTGCCAGGAAAGTATCGCGGCTAACGACAGAGCAGGGAATCGGCCTCGGGACTTGCGAGTTATGGCGCTTAGTTGTTCTGCGGTTGTGGGAGAGAGAGATTTCCCGCACACGACGAGGGGCAAATAGAAGCAGAACGACGGGGTTAGATGCGGCCAAAGAAGCTTCCGTCTCCCTTCCGAGGGCCTTCAACGACAGAGAGGCCTCCCCTTCTGAGAGTTCACGGCAGCCCCCACCCTTCGCGGATTTCTTTAAAAAGGTTTTGCTTGTAAATACAAAACTTTCGCCCCTGTCTCCGAGGAGCTTGGTTAGCTCCAGCGCTTCACCTGAATTCACACGTGCCACTTAAAGTGCCTCTCAAGCCCTCTCCAGCTGCTGGTGTGCACGTGTTTAAAACAACAACACGGTTTTACAATGCGCGGGTGTCCCTTGATTCCCGCTGGCTAAGCCAACCGGCTGCTCTTTCTCCCCCCGTCTCGGTCCCATCGGGAAGAAAAGTTCTCAAGCAGAGTAAAGGGAGACGGTGGGGTGTAGAGTTTAAAGCGTCCGACTAGGGATCTGGGAGACGCAGGTTCGAATCCCCACTCTGCCAGGGAAGCTTGTCGGGTGACCTTGGGCCAGTCGCGCTCTCTTAGACGAACCTACCTCGCAGGGTTGTTGTGAGGGTGCAGTAAAGGAGAGGGAAAGTATGTGAGCCGCTTTGGGTCTCCAATAGGGAGAAAGGCCGTATGTAAATAAGAGTAAGCAAAGTGCTTTAGGGGCTGTCACTGTTTGACCCAAAACAGATCACCGTAGAACTACCATTCCAGGCTGCGATCACAACACACTCAACAATCCACTTTCAATCCTCTTCCAATGCACTTTCCAACTGAATTCTTACCTGTGTGAACTGGCAAAATCCAATTCAAAAGGGCGCTGTGTGAGACCCCCGCCCCAGCTTCGTTTTCAGCACTTCGAATTGCGCCCAGTGCTGTTTCTACCATTTGACATTACTTTCAACATACCTCCGCATATATCTACTAATTTCTGGTACTAGTTTGAGTAGTATTACTCCTCTTAGTAGCTGCTAAGACCAGCCTCAAAAAGTAGTTCTCTCTGGATAGGACTTGGAAGTCTTCCCTTCCAGCGCGACTAGGCTGATGGAGTTAAAGCTCTACACCACTGGAAACACTCCCTTGGGGGCGGGGGGGGTAACCGAGCTGTCGAGTAGTGTACCGTAGTATTAAAACTGTCGCCTACACTATTAGTAGTGAGAGAACACGCAGCGTTATGCTATTCACATTTCCCTGCAAGGCAGCCCCGCTAGTCTCCATGGCTCTTATTGCCACATAAATTATGCACAGAGTCTTGGCTGGCTGCTAGAATCGTCTCCCCCCACCCCCCTCCGAGGATTATAAGGGGCAGCGCGCCGACCATCCACTTAAATTCAAGCACCGGGCAATTCTGCATTGGCTTTTCCCTCCGTTGTTTTAGCAAACCCACGTTGGGACAGAAATTCCCCTCTGCATTGCATGTTGATTTCACATCGGATTTTATGGTAGCCTCCACATTCCATGCCGCTTTGGGCTTCCTCTGACCATCGGATTTTATGGTACCTTCTGCATAGGTTCGTGGCCCTTTTATGTCCCTTCAGGGGTGACTTCCTAGTCAGTACAGCGCTGCCCCGGGGTATCTGCATGTGGTTTTGAGCAGCACCCAGTTGAGAAAATGTGGAGCCAATGCAGATGCAGATGCAGAACCAGCCACCCGCTAGAATCCTCCTCATTCAGCACCTCCTACCTCCACAGGCCTACCTTGTGGCCTTAAGATCGGTAGTAAAGACCGGTAGTAAAGACCGGCTAAGTACTACGCAGCTCGGGTCGAGTCCACGAGCAAACCGATAGACCAACAAGGTTCTGAGTAGATCCAGGTGGGGTAGAGCCCTGTTGGTCTGACGAAGGAGAACCAGGTATGAGCTCAGCGGGCACCTTCAAGACCAGCGAAGTTTCATTAATTCTTTGAGCTTTCTTTCTTTCTTTCTTTCTTTCTTTCTTTCTTTCTTTCTTTCTTTCTTTCTTTCTTTCTTTCTTTCTTTCTTTCTTTCTTTCTTTCTTTCTTTCTTTCTTCTTCTTTCTTTCTTTCTTTCTTTCTTTCTTTCTGTGTGGGGTGAGATTTTCTGAGCTTTCGAGAATCAAGGCTCCCTTCCTCAGACGGGAGTAGGAATGGAGACCTGTGAGTCCTTCTGTTTCACCACCACCCATCTCCCTTTCTCCCTTACTCTCTAAGGAAGGGCAGGTTGACTCTGAAACGGTCACCCCTTGAAACTCTCTGGCTGCGAGCTACACACGCTAAATAAGGCACTTTCAATCCACCTTCAATGCACTTTCCAGCTGGATTTCACCCTGGCCCTTTCTGCACTCCCTTTTTAAATCCATGTGCACTGTGGTGTCCTCTAAGCACTTCTGCACTAAAATCGAATTCAACTTTCTTTTTATTCTGGGTCTCCCCCCCCCCAATTCTGCACTAAAATTGAGTTCAACCTTCTTTTTATTCTAGGTTTCCCCCCCATTCTGCATGACATGACCTCCCTTTAGTGGTCACCCCGGTACCATCTGGGCAGAGGGAAGAGTGAGGGCAGAGCAGGGCTTGTGGGAAATCAGCCAAAATTGCCTTGACTTGAACACTGAGAAAATCTGGAAGGGCAGGCATATGCAGAAAGGACCCGGTGCGAATTGGCCAAACCCAGTTGGAAAGTGCATTGGAAGTGGACTGAAAGTGCCTTATTTAGTGTGTGTGTCATTCGCAGCCTTTAAGGTGCTCCTGGACTCGAATCTACCCATGCAGGGCTCGCCTATCTTAGTCCTTGAATGCCTGGGGGTGGGGGCAACGGCGGGCACGACCCCGCGGATGGCCTTCAGGAATCCCGAGGGAAGACGAGACGGGGAACCCAAGCGGTCTCTGGGTCGGGGAGGGTCGCCCCTGGGGTCATACAAATAATTGCGCGCTGCCCTCTCTTTTCAGATCACCTGTCCTGAACATCAAATAAGCGCATCTGGGAGAAACCTTCTAGCTCAGCCTGCCGCGCCCTGCGGGGCTAATTTTCTACCAGCAGGCAGGCAGGTTGTGTTTTGTTTTGAGCCGTCGGGAAGACCAGTCTAGCTCATCTTTATTCCCTCCCCCTCCTTCTCCTCCGTTTTAACCTCGCAACAACCCCGTGGGGTTGTTCAGGCGGAGAAAGTGGGACTGATCTCAAGGAACACAGCGAGCTTCATAGCAGAGCCGAGATTCGAACCCAGGCCTCTCAGGTCCTAGTCCGAACCTCGGGCATGGAGAGGCAGGGGTGTGTGGGGGTTATGAATGTCGGGCTGGTATCTGGGAGACCCAGGTTCAAACCCCCCCCTTGCCATGGAAGCTCCCTGGATGACACGCTGTCGGTCCAGTCTACCTCACCGAGCTGTTGTGAGGATAAAGGACGCAAGCCGCTTTGGGTCCCTGTTAGGGAGGAAGGCCGGGGTATCAGTGGAGCAAATCAGTGCCTCGATCAGGATTTGGTGATCCGACTCAGGGGACGTTTGTGCGGAGGGATAAAGTCCTTCTCACGCTCCGCTTCTTTCCTCAGGCGGATGTTTCCCTCGGTGAGAGTCAAAGTGAGGGGGCTGGATCCGACGAAACACTATTACATCGCCATCGACGTGGTGCCCGTGGACTCGAAGAGATACAGGTAAGAGAGCCGGGCGACCTTCTCCGAGGACGATCCCTGCACTGCAGTGTGCCGAAACAGACTTGTAGTCGGTGGGATCTGGGTTCGAATTGTGCTTTTTAGTGGATTGTCGACCCGAAGTCCGTACAGGCAGACATGTGACCAATATGTTGTCGAAGGCTTTCACGGCCGGAGTTCATTAGTTGCTGTAGATTTTCCAGGTTGTGTGGCCGTGGTCTTGGCATTGTAGAACCTACCTCACCTTCCAGGGTAGAAATAAATTACTTGCCTACCATTTTTCTGCTCACCTTGACATACAGAGTACTCCTTCTTTCTGTGTTATACCTCTGAGGATGCCAGTCACAACTACTGGTGAAACGTCAGGTCCTATGCCAAGACCACCCTCGCAGAACCCAGAAAATCTACAGCCACTAACACAGACGTGTGACCTCCTGTGTGTTTGTGTGTGTGTGTATATGTGTTTGCGTTCTCCAACTACTGCTGCCGCTAATTCCCTCTCCTCAGGACAGAAGGGTGGCCTTCCTGGGGGCAGAAACTAAGGCGGGAGATGGATTTTGTAAAATATAGCGTCCGACATAGCCCTCTCTGAAGAAATACAGAACGATCTCGACCGCCGCATTTCAGGGGGCGCCGCCGCAACCGGCCACGGTCCGCTCCCTCCCAAGCAAGGGCGACTCAGCACAGTGGGCGGCTGACTCCCGAGGAAGGGGGCTTCGTGATACGGAGAAAGGCGCTTCATCGGAGACGCAGAGCCCGCGCGGAGGAGTGAGATCCGCCTTCCCGATTCCCCAAGAAACCTGCACAAGACAAGCGACGCGGAAAGGGAAACCAGCCGAGCCGCAGCCGGAGTGTCCTTTGCCGTCGAAGCTGCGGTCTCACCGGCCCTCCGACGCCTGCTGAACCCGGTGAGGTTCTTGGAGAAAGAAAGAAAGAAAGAAAGAAAGAAAGAAAGAAAGAAAGAAAGAAAGAAAGAAAGAAAGAAAGAAAGAAAGAAAGAAAGAAAGAAAGAAAGAAAGAAAGAAAGAAAGAAAGAAAGAAAGAAAGAGGCCCCTCCCGAGGGCCTTTCCCCCAGGCCAGCAACGTTGCTTTCTCCGTTGCTTTCTCTCGAATCCCCCCTCTCGTTGGAGCCGCGGGACCAGATCTGGCACTCCCGAGGCCGGATCAAGCCGGAGTTCAGCGCTCGGTTGTTTCGAGGGCCGGCTGTTGACGAAGGTGCCGAATTCTCCCACTGCGAGAAAGGGGACTTCTTAACCCGCGTTAAGGACCCGTTCCCAAAGCGACAAGCCACCGATGGCGGAGTGACGTGTGTGTCAATGCCAGGACACGGGTTTTGCAAGCGGGGCGCGGGCGGGGGGGGGGGGAAGTCCGGCGGCTGAGAGTTGCGAAAAGGTATGAAACTCGCTCCAGCCCGCGGATCCCGATCGCTCGTTGCCGGAAGCGGAGAGCCCAGTTCCCACGTTCATCTGGCGTGCCCTCCAGTTCAGACTCGGAGGAGGAAGAGGAGGAGGCGGGCTGGAGGAGCCCCCCCTGGACTAAGAGCCCGGAGCGGCGCGGGCACGACGAGGTCCCAAAGGCGCTGCAGAGAGCTCGAGTCGAGGGGACCAGAGGGACCAAGCGCGCGTGTGAACGTGGCAGGAACGCCAACCGGTGGAAGAAAAGTCGAGCGGGGCCGGTGTGTGTGTGTGGGGTGGGGAAGAGGTCGCCAACGACCAAGAGTGGAGGACAGTGCTGGAGTTGGGAACCGGGGCGGGGGGGGGGGCTGCTTTCCGAAGAAACCTGCCCAGGGCCGGGCTGCGCGTGTTCGGGAGCCGTGAGGATGCGCGGGGGGGGGGCTTTGTGTCCTTCAGGGCTGAGCCAGAGACTGCAGGTCCTGCAAGCGGGGCCTGAAACCCGAGCCGGCCGGAGGGGAGGCCGCACCGTCGCTCTCTCCCTCTCTGGATCTCATTGTCCTCGCGGATCAGTTTCCCCTGCAGCAGCAGGTGACATTTCCGGTCAAGCCGAAACAGATTTCTGGGAGCCCGGCCGCCCCCCCCCCGCAGGGTCTCCTTCCCGGCCTCTGCAACCGGCACCTCCTGGGTCGCTCTTCCCGACCCCTGTAGAGGGCTGCCTCAGACACACGAAAGAATCCACTTTCAATGCACTTTCCGACTGGGTTTTGCCTGTTCACCCATTAAAATCCAGTTGGAAAGTGCGCTGAAAGTGGACCTACAGTGGATTATTTTGTGCCTGTGACCCCGGCCTAGTGGTTGGAAAAAAGAGAAGGTGGCTCGAGATGGGGCTCCCTAAGGAGGAGATAGGAGCGCGATGGCTCAAGTGGTTAAGACGCTGAACTGCAGGCTTGGAAGGTCGGTAGTCCAGCAGTTCAAGACCTGAGTGCCACTGCCACCCATCTCGGGTCCCAGCTCCTGCCAACCTGACAGTTCCGAAAGCAAGAAATTGCAAGTAGATAAATAGGTACCACTTCGGTGGGAAGGTATCAGCGCTCCGTGTGCCTTGGCGTTTAGTTATGCCGGCCACATGACCACAGAAAAGTCTTTGGACAGCGCTGGCCCTTTCGAGCGAGGGAAACCTTTACCTTTCCTAAGCAGGAGATGGGTGTGTTGGGAGAGGGGGACCCGACTGACAGGCTTGCAGGGGTGGAGCGGAGGCGGTGATGGGACATCAATCGCCTTTCCTTGCGCCTGGGGGCAGCAGGCAAGTCGGCTTGAATCGGCAGCGCCTTTTGGCTCTAGAATTCGACCGATCTTAAAGGGCCAGCCGTGAAAGCCGATGGATCTGAAATGTGGCCTCGGAGGAGACTTTACTGATGCCAAGGACCTCCAGGAGTGGGTTCGAGTTCAAATCAAGGCTGAGGTCTCCCTAGAATCTGAAATGAGCAAACTGAGGCTCTCTGGCACTTTGGCCACATCCTGAGAAGACAAAGAGTCCCTGGAAAAGACCATCATGCTGGGAAAAGCTGAAGGCAGCAGGGAAAGAGGAAAACCCAAGAGGAGATGGATGGACTCCATAAGGGAAACCCCGAGGGCCCTCCCCTGTGCAAGACCTGGGCCACCAATTTCGTTAGCCTTTAGGGTGCTACTGGGACCCTTGCTCTTTTCTACTGCAGCAGAGAGACGAGCAGGGCTACCTATCTGGATCAGGAGCAAGTCGGTTAGCAATAGGACGTTCTGGAGGTTGTTAACTGGAGGAGTGTGCGCGCAAAGTGCCCTGAACTCATAGTCAATTTACAGCAACCCCGTAAGGCAAGAGACCTTCAGAGGTGGCCTGCCTCTGCCCTGCGACCCTGGACTTCCTTGGTCCAAGCCCTAGCCAGGGCCAACCCTGCTTAACTCCTGAGATTGGATGGAGCTGGGCTATCCGGATCAGGGCCATTCATTCACAGGGTTGCCATAAGTCGGAGGCAACTTGATGGCATGCAACGGGCACACAATTCAAAGCTGCGCTCCTGTGCCCGTTAAGCTGGGGGGTGCGAGGGGAGCCTTGCTGGTGAGTGAGAGCCTCCCTGGATCTGGCCGTCAGTCTCAGCTGTGAAAAAGGGGCGTCCTTCTTTCCTTCCAGGTCGGGGGGATGCAACACAAGCACAGGTTGTTGGGAAAGAAGGTTAGCAGAGCACCAAAGGCCCAGTGGGAATAAGAAGAAGAAGAAGGGATTGGATTTATACCCTGCCCTTCACTTGGAGTCTCAGAGCGGCTTGCAAACTCCTTTTCCTTCCCCTCCCCACAACAGACACCCTGTGAGGTAGGTGAGGCTGAGAGAACTCTAACACAAACTGCTCTTTTTCAAGAACAGCTCTTGTCAGAACTACGGCTTGCCCAAGGTCATCCAGCCAAGTGCAAGTGGAGGAGTGGGGAATCAAACCCGGTTCTCCCAGATTAGAGTCCGTACACTTAACCACCACACCAATAAGGCAGCTCTTAGCCATGTGCAATGCTCCCATTAAGCTGTGGAGTCTTGTGAGCAAAAATTCTACTTTGTGAGCTAGTGGCATTAACGTTGTGAGTGACCGATTTGGCTACTGCATAAATTAGTTTGCTCTGGAGCCCTCCTCCCTGAGTGAAGACAAAAAGGTGTGAGCCGGAGGCTACAAAATTGTGAGCTAGCTCACACTAGCTCAGCTGAGAGGGAACAGTGGTCATGTGTGTTTGTTGAAAAAGAAAATATTACTAAAAAGTAAAGGGGGCGGGTTACACTGGAACTGAAAACGATAATGACTAAAGTGTCTCACTGACTTCTCCTGATCTAAACACCATCTTGGCTAAAGCCCTGGTGGTCTCCAGAACAAAGAAACAGAAGGTCTCCCAAAACTGCCTATGTGACCCAAAGCATGCAACAACAACCCCAATAAAACTGTTTGCCCAACAGAGAAACTTAGATCCCCTTACTGAGAATACCACCTCCTCTTTCTCTAGTGGGGAAAACCTGCAGGACGCCTAACTGGCCCTGTGCTAATAACGACTGTAAACACAGACAACAGACTGACGCTTTCAGAGCTAAAAGTGGAGGCACTTGCATATTCCAGCACAGGTTTCTGGTGCTTTGGAACTATGTCCCAGAGGACATTTGGCTATGGGCAGTGTCTCATGTGGGGGTGGGGTGTGGGGAACACATCCGCCAACACTGAACATACCAGAGATGGTGTGGTATAGAGATTACAGCACTGTAGTAGGCCGGGGAGACCCAGGTTCAAACATCTGTTTGCCATGGATGCTTGCTGGGTGACCTTGAGTGGGTGGATGGAGGACAAATTGCAACTATCTGGTTTCTCCTGCGCTGCCTTACTGCATCTTGGGTACTGCATCTTGAGCACTAACTAAACAGACTATGGGACACCGCCCTTCAAGTTGACAGATCACAGGCCCATGCTGCCCTGGCAGTGGGGAACTGCAACAGAAATTTTGTTCCATCAAATTATCCAAACATTGCAGAGCCTTCACTCTGGCCCGTTTTAATGTCCTCCCACCTGCCCTTCTCGAAGGGAGAGATGCACGTATCGCATACATCCAATGTCTCTGCCCATAATCAATCTGCAATGGTCAAAACAATCCAACACATCCTCTTGCACTGTTGATGGTACCAGGACATTTGGAATATGAACATTATACCCCAACTCTGTCCAGATACCCAGGCAGATCAGATGATTTTTATACTTCTCTCTTTCTTGGCAATGGTTTTAATGAGTTGATAATGAAGATTACGGAATGTGCTGAAATGGACAGATTGGCAAATATTCAAAAAGGAAAAAATGGAAGAAGAATTTATGGGACCATGGAGGGCATTTTATGACTGGTCAAAACATAAGTACTGAGCAACTAAGACTAAATGAAGAACAATAAGAGAGACGGCTATAATAGTTGTGAAACTTTTAGGAGAACACCTGCATGCAGAATGTTAAATTGTCTGTACTCTTTCTTTCCTCTTCTTTTCCCCTTCCCTCTTTCTATATATAAACTAATTTTTTTTTAAAAAAAGGTAGCAAGATCCTGCACTCTGGCATGTTCGACAAGGCGGAAGAAGACGGTCTAGTATTTTAATAATTTTATCATTACTATTAATTGTATATTTTCTGTATGGGATATCTATTTTATGCATCCAGTGTGTATTATGTATTAGTGATTTTCTGTCTTCTTTTTTTAAAAAAGATTTTTTTATTAACAGGATATATTAATATGTTCCATAATTGATATAATTGATATTCTTAACATATCCTTTCCCACAATTTTCTATCTCCCCCCTCCCCTGGCTTCCAGCGATGCTCCACCCCATTAATATTTCTATCAACGTTTTCGTACATTCAATTCTTATTCAATATTCAAATCATCATTTTCAATATTTTCCTTTTCTATTTTTCACTATTAGGTAACCTTTCTAATACAATTCATTTTCTTACTTATTAGTGATTTTCTTGACTGTTGATCTTGGATCATAATAAACTAAGGAAGCAAGCAATGGCAGCCCTTCTCTCCCACCGCGCAGGGCTGTTGTGGGGATACAGTGAAGGAGGGGCGACTGTGCATGCCACCTTGGAGGAGGGGCAGGATCCCAACAACTTGGGACCTTCTGCACACAACACAGGAGCTCTTTCACTCTGCTATTCTTTTTGCATTTGCTAACCATAATGATACAATTAAAAAAAAATCTCTCTTTAGCGTTCTGGAGTGTCTGAAGACCTTCACATAGACAACCTCTGTAATCATTACTTCCGTTGGAAGGCAAGTCAGTATTATTCCTGTATCACTGATCATGGATGTGGGAAGAAGCTCTCTGTGGAACTTGTATCCCAAATCCGATCGGCTGTCTTCGCCTTGTAATCGGTTTGTTCCTCGGTTTTGTCGGCAGGTATGTCTATCACAGCTCCCAGTGGATGGTGGCTGGGAACACGGACCACTCGTGCATCACGCCCCGGCTGTACATTCACCCCGATTCCCCTTGTTCTGGAGAGACCTGGATGCGACAGATCATCAGCTTCGACCGGGTGAAGCTGACCAACAACGAGATGGACGACAAAGGGCATGTAGGTGTGGACTTGGGGTGGTGCCTCTGGAACGGGAGAAGGAAAACGTGTGCAGTTCCCCTTGGAGCAAAGCACAGCTTCGTGTGGAACACAGTAGGGCTTGCTTTGGTTCCAGCCCCTGAACCATTCCAAGTGGTGGCGGAAGGTGCTGTCAAAGCACAGCTAACTTACAGCAACCCCCACGGGGTTTTGAAGGCAAAAGATTTCAGAGGTGGGCTGCCATTGCCTGCCTCTGCATCATGACACTGGTATTCCTTAGGGGTTTCCCATCCATTGACTAGCCTGGTCCAGCCCTGCTTAGCTTCCGAGATCTGATGAGACTGGGCTAGCCTGGGCCATCCAGGCCGGGGCACCATTCCAAGAGAATATGTGAAATAACTAAGAGCCAGTTTGGTGTAGCAGTTAAGAGTGTCAGATTCTCACCTGGAGAACTGGGTTCGATTCCCTGCTCCCCTAGAAGCCACTTGAAGCCAGCTGGGTGACCTTGGGTCAGTCACAGTTCTCTTAGCCCCCCGCCCCCCCAGTAAACCTAGCTCTCCACAAAAAGAGCTAGAGTTTCAGGCTGCCAGACAATTGTCAGATCTCCTGGCTATGCTACACCCACTGCCATATGATAGTTATTGATTATTATTGTGAAGTAATGCAAAGGGAGATTTTCCCCTCACTCCTGTGGTTCAGTTGAGCAGCATGGTCTCTTACCTTGGGCACCGTAACAGAGAAGACACAGGCTGAGAGGCCATTTGGGATGTTCCCGTAGGAGTACAAGAACTTCTGCAAAATGCTGCTGCAATGGATAAGGGAATCCACCAGTGCTCCGGGCATGGGAAGCCAGTGTGGTGTAGTGGTTAGAGTGTTGGACTAGGAGGATGTGGGAGAACCTGGTTCAAATCCCCACCATGCCACAGTTCTTTGGATGACCTTGGACTAGTTGCACACTTTCAGCCTAACCTACATCACAGGGTTGTTGTGAGAGTAATGAAGAGAATGATGTAAGTCACTTTGGGTCCCCACTGGGGAGAAAGGTAGGGTAGAAGTGAAGGTAATAATAATCCCCCAGGGCACCATCACAAAGAAGACATAGGTATAATAGCTGAGGTCCTGTCTGACATTACGTTACTATTATGAGAACTACTGTGATGGGGGAGAGGATCCATCAATGCTCCCATCTCACAATAAGATCTAAGCCACGAGGGAGGAGCATGGCCCGGATCTCCTTCTGGTTGTCACCTTACCAGGATCTGGGGCCACTGTGCATGAATGTCCTAGGTCCAATAGCTGGTATCTCCATAGAGGATCTCACATTCTCAGAGTTTGTGTTCCCAAAATGTTGGGAAGTCATGGAACGTCTCCAAAGACTGAGCTGGGCGGGCCAATGGTTTGACGGCATGGTCCAGGACTCTTTTTGTAGCAGGAACTCCTTTGCATGTTAGGTCACACACTCTGATGTAGCCAATCCTCCAGGAGCTTACAGTGGCTCCTGTAAGAAGAGCTCTGTAAGCTCTTGGAGGATTGGCTACATTAAGGGTGTGTTGCCTAATATGCAGAGGAGTTCCTGCTACAAAAAGAGCCCTAATCTGTTTGTTAATTTGATGAGAGGAAATGATTCTTTAATTTCATGTTTATGTGTATGAGTTTCTTTGGTGACTGAGCAGAGATTGAAGGACGAGGCCCTAGCTCCAGCAGCTTCTGTGCCCAGAACCATTTCCCATTCATCTTCGATGAGGAGTGGTGTGTGTATGGAAGTCACTCACATTTTAAATTCACACGTGGAACTGGACGTTGGCATCATTCAAATGTGGGTGTGGTTTTTTTGGTATTTGTGTGTGTGTGTACACATGCATGCCTGGAAGTCATGACTGACTTCTGGCAACCCCTACTGGGGCTTGGATATTCAGAGATGCGGCTTGCTATCGCCTGCCTTTTTGTCCCATCCCTGATACTCCTTGGAGGTCTCCCATCCAAGTACTTGCCAGGATCGGCCCTGCTTAGCTTCCGAGATTTGATGAGATCAGGCTTGCCTGGGCGATCCAGGTTGGTATTTTGAAAACTCTAGAGATATTTCTGTCCCTTGGAATTCTAAACTGCAAACCTGTTTACATTCAGGGGGAGAGTTTATTTCACTGAATCCAGTTAATAAGCAGGCTTGGAATTGGACTTGCTAGTTAATTTTTCTCTCTCCAGAGTCATGGGTAACCTTCCCATTTCCCCTCTGGGTTACAGATTATCCTGCAGTCCATGCACAAATACAAGCCCCGCGTTCATGTCATCGTCCAGGATTCCCGATTTGATTTGTCCCAGATCCAGTCCTTGCCAGCCACCGGTGTTCAGACTTTCTCGTTTAAAGAAACAGAGTTCACAACTGTCACGGCTTATCAAAACCAGCAGGTAACCTCCCACAGATCTTCATGGGGCTTTGAACTATCTAGGTGGTTTAGTTCTTGGTTTTTGCAAGTGATTTTAATCCTGTGTGTTTTATATTTCTGTCTGTTGCATGTCCAAAACAATTTTTTAAAAGAGTCAGGTACCAGCTGAGTGTGTAATCTATAAACGGCTAGAATGAATGAATTAAAAGGGCAAACTGGGCACTGCATACAAGAGAGAGGTCTGAAGCTTACATCCCTTTCTGCTCTGTGGCTTTGCAGAAAAGCACAGCATAATCGGTCTGGTTTTTCCTGTCACTGCCACGGCCATCTCGTAAGGGGACAGGAACCGACAGCCAAATTCAGTCAGATTTTGAAATCTGAAAGTTTGGTTTTGAAGTCTGAATCTGGAACTTCCAACAAAAACTTGGCTCAGCATCCTGGCTTACAGCAAATGCTTTCTTCAAGGTTTCACAAGTGTGTCGTAAAGTAATATCAGCTGGGTGTGTCGTCAGCGTATAACCAAAGAACACAATGCACCCAGAACTTTTGATCTCAAGGATGAATTGAATGAAACCTTTTTTGAACGAAACCTTTCTGTTTGTCTTAATTAAATTAATCTGAACAGCCTCGGCGTTTAGTCATGCCGGCCACATGACCATGGAGAAGTCTTCAGACAGCTCTGGCTCTTTGGCTTGGAAACAGAGATGAGCACTGCCCCGTAGAGTTGGATTCAACTAGCTTTCGAGCAAGGGAAACCTTTTTTCAAGGGACAGGGTAGCAAGAATGTCAGTTTGTAGGAAAAAACAGCTCAGTGGGCATTTAATTGCCTTCAGAAGGCATTTAAATGCCTTTTGAGTTCCCTTCCATGGGGCAAGAACGCTTAGAAGGGTACGCAAGAGTGGCACCTTCAGCACGTCTCCAGTCACCCCCCCCTTGCATATTTCCCAAAGGCTCATGGGAATGCTTTTGAGAGACTCACCATGACCTGGGTGGTGGCAGACCGCAGGACTGGGCTAGCAGGAAGGGGGACTGTTGGAGATGTACTGAAGGCGTCATTCCTGAGTGCCCTTCTAAGCCTTCTCGCCCCATGGAAGGGAACTCAAAAGGTGCTTAGATGCCTTCAATTTAAAAAAAAAGATTTTTATTAATTTTTAGAAATAGAAAAAGACAACAACTATAAAAAGGAGAAAAAAACCCTAACATGCAAGATAGGTGGAGCATGTACTCAATATAACGGCTCAAGCCTAACGCCAATAAATAGAATCGTTCTCATAGACGCCCAATCTATTTGAACCAATAAACACCCAGAGCTTTTACTTTAATAGTCATTTTGATAGTTTTCCAAGATAGTCCTCCGTTCGACTGTAAAATCTTGACCAATTCTTCTCAAAGATTTCTTCTTTTTTATCTCATAATTGTAAAGTGCTCCATTTCCGCTGTTTCCAATAGTTTATAAATTATTTCTTCTTTTGCTGGAGCTTCTTCTTTTTTCCAATATTTCACATATGAAATCCTAGCCCTCGTTATAACACGTGCATTTCAATGCCTCCTGAAGGCGATTGAATGCCCTCTGAGCTGTCTTTTCCCAGGTCCCATGATGCTCCCCCCAAAAATTCCACAGTGGGAAGGAGAGGGAAGCCTGACAGCGAGCTGTGGTACTCTCACTCTGGCCGCCGCCCTCAGCAGGCAGCCGGGGTCTCTCTTCAAAAATGTTTCTGGCACGGCTGTTTCTGGAGGGCGGGGCTTTTAATTAAGGAGGCGGGGCCCCACCACGCCCCACTGTAGCTACGGGCCTGCTTGAGACCCAGCCTGCTTGCGAAGTCCCAAGCCTCGGTCCAGCACGCGAGAGAGCGGAGAGCGGAAATGGGCTGTCGCTCTCCAGGGGCTGTGGAGTAGGAGAGGAAAGGCCTGCCTCCGCAATGCCTGTGCGGTTGGTGTATCTCCTCTGAGGCAACACGTCTGACCCCCCAGGGCACGCCCCCCCCGGAAATTCCCCAGCACAACCAAATTGCAGCAAAGAGGAAGTTGCCGCCGTTAGTTAGAGTTGCGGCTACTAGTCTGGTTGCTTGACACATTCACGGAGGATCCTGACCTATATCACAGGAACACAGGAAAGGGCCCTGTTGGACCAGAAAGAGAATCCAACAGACCTGGCCTTCTGTTTCCCTTTGTGGGAAGACACTTCTGAAAAATCCACAAATGGGACATGCAGGTGACTGCTCTGCCCTTTTTGGTAGTCTCCAGCATTGGATGTCTCTGTTACTGAGGGGCAAAGTGCCTCTGAACACGGAAGTCCCCATGGCAAAAAGGGTTAGCAGAGCCGGTCTCTGTTACGCCTTGTTTTGTCTTGGATGGACACAGGCTCTTTCTGTTTCTTATCTGCTGCTGCCACTCCAAGCTCCTGTTTGGTGAAGTGGTTAAAGGCACGGTTTCTAATCTGGGAGAACTGGGACTGACTCCCCACTCCTCCACATGCAGCTGCTGGGTGACCTTGGGCAAGCCACAGTTTTCTCAGCACTGTTCTCTCAAGAGCAGTTCTCAAAGAGCTCTCTCAGCCCCACCTACCTCACAGGCTGTCTGTTGTGGGGAGAGGAAGGGAAAGGAGATTGTAGACTGCTCTGAGACTTCAAGTGAAGGGGGGGGTATAAATCCAATCTCCTCCTCCTCCACGGTATTTCTCAAAGCAGACTTTCGATCTGAACATTTTAAAGATCCAAACAGCCATATCTAGATCATTACCCATCCTTGGAAGGGTCAATCTGATTATGCCATCAGCTTCCAGCCAACAAAATATTTCCATGGACAGAACAATTTCTGCCCACGAAGTGTGAATTTCTCATCTCCTGCTTTCTGCTGCAGCTTTCAGGCTATTCCTGGTCATCTCCTTTTGGGGGGCATGTAAGCCCTCTGGATCTAAGTCATCTGTGCTGTACTCTTGTACTTAGATATGTTCATTGTTTGCTGAGGCAGCCAGAATAATGCACAATAATAACCTCTAGACCAAGAATGTGAACTTATACAGGAGCAAAGACAAAGATAAAACATTGGGCAGTGGAAACAATGCTGAGTTTACATTCCACAGATCCCCCTGAAGAAGCTTAATGTGAAACGCAGAGGGACCATTAGTATTTTGGAATGAAATCTTCTTTCTACTGTACCATTATTTTTTCTCTGTCTCTTTGCTCCAATCGGTGCGACCCTTTGCTTTCTTCTCGTTGAACTCCTGTAGGAGACCACCTAAGTCAGGAACATTAATAAAACCTTCCCTGGACAGGGCTAGCTGAAGAAGTTCTGGTGGCCCAGGTGAATGATGAGTTTGGAACATCCTCCCCCTTACCCCACTGTAGTCAATCCAGAGAAAAATTAGAGTGAGCTTGGCGTTCGAAATGAAGAATGTAAAAATAAGTGTAGAAATTCAGTTCCATCTCGTCTGGTACTCCTGAGAGCTTGGCGCCCTGGGCGGTTGTCTATATGGCCCAGCTTGGCTCGACTGGGACGGCCTGTCTGCTAATCCGCTTTGGTGCAAGGTGATGATTTGTGTCTGTCTGTCTAAATTATCCTGGAATGCTCAATTAAGTGCCTGAGTGGAAAAATGAATATTCTGAAATTCCACTAAATGTTGGATTTGAGTGATTAATTCACTGCAATCGAGTCATCTGGTATAAACATTTATCCCGGTAAGAGGCATTTGAATGATGAACATGTGTGGGTAATACTCTGTTGACCTAGTTTTTGAGTGTTTCGGCCTTGTGTGGGTGTTTTTTAAAATTTTATTATATGATGTCTGGTTGTTTTTTTCTTTGTTTAAAAACATCCCTAGATTACAAAACTGAAGATTGATCGGAACCCCTTTGCTAAAGGATTTAGAGACCCTGGAAGGAACAGGTATATGAGCTTTACCATTTGTTTATTACAAATAAAAATCTTGTTTGTGTGAAAAATATACATTCCTCCCCTGCCCCTGAGATTCCAAAACAATAATATTAATAAAATGGCATACCAATTGCAGGGAATTGAATTACAGGGAGTTAAAATATAATAAAATATCATCAGCAATAAAGCCGTTTCAACAAGAACCATCCACAGACAGAGCCAACAATATTAGCAAAAAGCCAGGGCAAATGGAGACATTTTCACACTTTCACCTGGTGAATTTCTGCAGGGAGGAAAATCTGCTGCAAAACCCCCATTTTTAAAATTTACACCTTCCTTACCTTTGAAGGTGGAGGCACGGAGACAGTGCCTGCATCAGCACTGGCTAAAGCGAGGCAGATGCCGAGGACCTGCTGTGAATAATTGTTTTTCTTTCCTCCAAACTTGCAGACTTTACTCTCAGCATTCCACAGTTAAGAAGGGTACATCTGTTCATCAGTTTCCAATTCTGATATATTGATTTCCTTTACTATGCCCCCACCCCCAGAATTAAACCCAAACAACTTGTAACCATCTAAACTAAGCCTGTTATTTCTGTTTGGTCCTTGAATCTGTTAAACATCTTCATTATGCTGTATGCTAATTTGCTGCTCACCCTCTATCTATATGTATGGACTGGTAATTTCCATTTCATTGTATCTGAAGAAGTGTGTGTGCGCACGAAAGGTCATACCTTGAATAAAACTTTGTGGGTCTTAAAGGTGCCAGTGGACTTGAATATTTTTCATGCCACAGCAAAGTGGAGAATGTCAGCTTTGTTACTTTGTGGTGAAGCATTGTTTAAGAAAGCCAAGGGTATCTGTTTTGTTCTGCAATAGAACACTTTGGTTCAAGTCCTCTGGTGCCTTAGAGACCAGCAAGAATTCAGGGTATAAGCTTTTGAGAGTTAAAGCTCCCTTCATCAGACACAGTAGAGCAGGAATGGAGATCTGAGTCCTTTTACTTAGAAGGTGGGAGAGGTGCTGTAAAGAATGCTTTTAAAGGATGCAAAGGTACGGTGCATATTGCAATCAGCTTGATCAGAGCAGAGGGGACTCTTATGTCCCTGTGAAGAAAGCAAGCCTTGGCTAAGGTCTCAGCAAGGGACAATTTCCCCGTTCTAATCATGCACAGTTTTCCCCTTTGTTAATTGCAAATCAGCAGAAATCATTTTTTTATATATATACTTCTGCATGTCACAGATACAACAGAAAAATATTCTTGCATGCATTGTGTTTGGCAGGGAGGCAGAAAAGCATGGAATGTTGGTGTCTAATTTGTGGCCAATGTATGATAAGGGTGCCAAAGGAGTGCAAGCCATAGTTCTAGAGAAAGAAATCCTCAGGTTTTTCTTTGTACCTTGCTCTCCCCACAACTGGAATCTTGCGTTGGTGTGTGCTGCCGACAGTTCTGGCCAGGAAAAAGCCAGATGCCAATTTCATTGAATAGCACTCCAAATAAAATTATGGAGGTATAGTTTCTTCTCTCTGGTTTTTATACGAAGTAATAAAAGGTAACTAAGAAGCTTAAATAAAAGTATGATTTCTCTTTAGCTGAGTAAGCAAATTGAAATGGAAAAGGGAGCGGTTAAGGATTAAAAGGTAGAGCCAAAGGGAAGGGGCCAAAAGGAAAGAGTTTGGTTAGAGCAGAAAGATGCAGAACCAAAAGGGAAAGGGGATCCGGCTGTACTCCATTGCGGAAGGACAGCAAAAATCTGGAACTGGCCCTGAGCACAGATCAGGACTTTAGACAATCTGGGTTAATGGGCATTTGCTCTGATCTTCAAGTACCGGTAGAACTAGCACTTTGAATTGTGCCCAGAAACAAACTGGCAGGTCACGCATGCACTAGAATCGTGGTCTGGTTCAGGTCAGTATTCCCTCTAAGCTGAGTTAGTGTGAGCTAGCTCACAGTTTTTCAGCCTCTGGCTCGCACATTTTTTCTTAGCTCAGGAAGGATGGCTCCAGAGCAAACTAATTTATGCAGCAGCCAGATCTCTCGCTGACAACTTTACTGCCGGTAGCTCACAAAGTAGAATTTTTGCTCACAAGACTCCACAGCTTAGAGGGAGCACTGGTTTAGATGTTGTCAATTGCAATAATATCCACATAGTATCAGATAGATTTGGGTCCTGTGTCCTTACTTAAGAAATATAGAGCAATCCAGGGGAAAGATTTACCCGAGTCCCAGGTTCCTGCCACCTCCCAAAAGTGATTAGAGCAAAATGGAAATCAGATGAACTGTGCAGATTCCCATACGAATATCCACCTGGACCACACGGAGAGTTTTTACAGGTGTCTTTGTGGGTGGGCTTGCCCAACACCATTTTACTCCACCCTTTCTCCAAGCAGCTCAGGGCAGCATACATGATTCTGTCTCCCCAGTTTTGTCCTCACAACAGTGTGAGGTAGGTTCGGGGCTGTGGCTCAGTGGCAGGGCGTCTCCTGGCACATAGAAGGTCCCAGGTTCGATCCCAGCGTCTCCAATTAAAAAATATACCAAGCAGTCAATGATGTGAAGGACCTCTGCCTGAGACCCTGGAGAGCTGCTGCCAGTCTGAGTAGACAATAGTGAGCTAGACGGACCAAGGATTTGGTTCAGTACAGGGCAGTTTCAGGTGCATGTTGTTAAGTATGAGATTCAGCTTCAAAGTGATTTCAACTTTATTAAACGGCAACTGTAAGTCAGGAACACACGACAAACAAGGGGAGCACAGGTCCTTCTTTTAAACTCTCCCGGGCTGTCAAAGCCACACCCACAACATGTTAACGACCAATAACATTGCAGGGATAAAGGCCAATCAGGACCGTTCCCTCTTTGCAACAATATCACTCAGTGAATGGGTATTTACACATGGGGTGATTTCCCACTACAGCTGCCTCGGGGTTGTGCCGCCGTTTGCCCCGATACTATTAGTCAATTTCACACCTGAAGCCGCGGGGCTGCATCTTGACCCACGGCTCACCCGATTTCCCCGCAGTTTTGTAATCCTCAAAAAACAGGATTACGAAACTGCGGGGGAATCGGCGAAGCCGCGGGTCAAAATGCAGCCCCGCGGCTTTGGGTGTGAAATTGACTAATAGTATCGGGACAAACGGCGGCGCAACCCCGAGGCAGCTTTAGTGGGAAATCACCCCATATGGTTTCGCAGAAACCGACCAATGGTAATGCGACATCTGAAGAGCCACATTCAGAATGTATAGCCTTGATTCACTTTTCAATACACAGCAGGTGTGTTAGACTGAGAAAGAGCAAGTGTCTTGGCCAGGGTCAGTTTGCGAGTCTGGGGGCTGAATGGGGATTCAAGAGTCCTTGTCTGGTGCCCTAGTCTCCGCCCATGAAGCTGCCTTGTAGCAGATCAGATTCAGGTGGGAAGCCGTGTTGGTCTGAACTGCAACAGAACCGAGTTTGAGTCCAGCGGCACCTTTAAGACCGACAAAGTTTAATGCTGGGGACCTGAAAAAGGGTGCACGCACATGAAAGCTTATACCCAGAATTAAATTTTATTGGTCTTAAAGGTGCCGCTGGACTCAAACTTTGTTTTATAACAGATTAGAAAAAAGGTCAGTATCATCTTCTCAGACTGGTAGTAGCTCTCCTGGGTCTCAAGCAGAGTTGTTTCTCGTCACCGACTACCTGATCCTTTTAATTGGAGAAGCCGGGGATTGAACCTGGAGTCTTCCACGTGCTGAACAGATGCTCTGTCACTCAGTCACAGGCCCACCACCGGTTCCCGAGAATCTGGCCACTGCTCATCTGAAACAGCTTTAAAAAAATGCTTTCTGCTCACTGATTTAACTGCCAACGTTCGCATTCTAGAGGAGTGTTGGATGGACTGCTGGAATCGTATCCGTGGAGGCCGTCGCTTACTCTGGACTTTAAATCTTTTGGGGGAGAAACTCAAGGTGAGTAATGATGCCACAGTGCATTTGAAGATGGTGACTGGTCACGGGGCAACAATCTTGTGTTTGCGGCTGCTTCAGCTCAGTGACTGCTTTGAAATTAGTATGCTGCAGTGAGGACCTAGCATTAATTTCCAGGGAAACATCTTGAATTCTAGTGTGCAATAAAGCACAAATTTAGTTTTTCACCTGCCGGGCTAGAAAGTTAAACTTTTCTAAGGGTTATTATTTCCCTTCTTTTCCCCCCCACCACGAGGTTGTTTACTCTGGGATGATACTAATGCTTAGCAGAGCTCCTTTTTTTTTTTTGTAGAAAAAGCTCAGCAGGAACTCATTAGCATAATAGACCACACCCAATGGTGGAAACTCATTAGCATATAAGGCCACACCCCTGGCAGCACAGCTCATTAGCCTATTAGGCCACGCCCTGTGCCTTCCCTTGGCTTGCTTGGGCAAGATGGCCCCTGGATAGGCCAGGGAAGGCACAGGGAGGCATTTAAATGCCTCCCTGATCCTTCCAGGACCCCCCTGGCCGGCCCGCCCGCCTCAGAGTCGCAGGGGGGGAGTCACTCTCCAGGCCTTCCCTCTGTAGCCATACACGCAGAGGTTTTGGCTGCAGTGGGTGTGGCCAACTCTGAGGCCAGACGGAACTCCGTCGCTGTGCGTTCCTGCCCAAAGATAGCCCTGGCGCTTAGCATTGTCCAGACCATCAGCTATGTTTTTTTCATCTCCTCTGACCAATTTAAGTTTATCCCATAGTTCTCAAGGTATGGGACCCTGATTAGCTTTTCCTTTTCTGCCTTTTCCGGATTGCGACTGGACTTTCTGCTAGGAAAAATGAAAGGTAGCCCCCTCCCGCCACCCAGCGCTTCATCCCCGATCCGTATCACACCCCTCCACATATAGTTGCCTTTAAAAGTCTGTTTTTGGGGCTCCTATCAGTGATGGGGCAGAGGTCCATCGGTGCCTATTAGCCACAAGGTATAGATAAGGACTCTCAGGCTGGGGCAAGGGATGCTCTGTATTCTTGGTGCTGGGGAGGGGGGCAACAGTGTGAGGGCTTCTAGTGTCCTCCTGGCCCCACCACTGGACCTCCTGATGGCACCTGGTATTTTTGGCCACTGTGTGACCCAGAGTGTTGGGCTGGATGGGCCATTGGCCTGATCCCAACATTGGCTTCTCTTATGTCCTTATCCCCCATTTTGTGTGAAGTTTGGCTCTGGGAGACGGGCACATCAGAGTCCACCTTGAGAGTTCACGATGTCTTCAAGTGCTGAACTAGGGAAATTCCTCAGTTCACAGCTTAGTCTTGTGCCTCCTGATCCTCTGCAGGGAAATCCCGCTGAATGCAGTGGGGCTGCGGAGGATTTCAGCTTTGGCCATGATGTTTATACTAACTCTCCAGGTGCTGGCTTCTGTCTGTTCCAGTTTTTTTTTTAATCCCGCTCTTCCTCCGAGGAGCTCAGAGTGGTGTTCAGGGCTTCCCCGCTCTCTGTTTTATCCTTACAACAACCCCGGGAGGTAGATTAAGCTGAGAGTGAGTCATCGGCTCAAGTTCACGGCTGAGTATAAATTTGAACTCAGGCCTCCCCTATCCTTGTCTTACACTGAAACCACTACACCACACTGGACCTTGTCTGAGTGCCCTCTGTTGGTTCTTATTATGGGAAGGAAAACCACCATAATTTAACTCTGAGCTGGAACACAACGATAGCGGATGACTCTGGAGACACAGGAGGTGGTGGCAGCTGCAAGCATGGACAGTTTCAAGAGGGAATTAGATAAACATATGGAGCAGAAGTCCATCAGTGGCTATTAGCCACAGGGTATAGATGGGAACTCTCAGTCTGGGGCAGGTGATGCACTCTATTCTTGTTGCTGGAGGGGACAGCAGTGGGAGGGCTTCTGGTGCCCTGGCCCCACTGCTGGACCTCCTGATGGCACCTAGTATATTTTGGCCGCTGTGTGACAGAGTGTTGGACTGGATGGGCCATTGGCCTGATTCAACATTGGCTTCTCTTATGTTCTTATGTTCTTACAAACTGCAAAGAGCGAGAACCTATTTTATTGTTATTAAGTGGTGTTTTCCCCCCATCAGCTCAGTTGGGAGGGAGCTGGTACATCTGTAGCGGAGCCCGCAGGCAGCCGGCCCCTCCGCGTCCTGGATCTCTGCGTGTTCCTGGCCTTGCTGATTAATCAAAGGAGGAATTTATTCTGCTTTGAAAGCTCTCGCTCATTAATCTATCAATTAAATTGCTCGAAGCTGGCCGGCTGGATGCAGACCAAGGTTTATATTTTGAGGGCGTTGGTTACACTTGCCTGATTGGAAGCGGGGAGGGATTCCACTTTCAACTCTTTCCAAGGAGGGTAGAAATGGCAGAACGGACGTTGTGTGTGTTTTTTTTAACACTGTAAAACAGGCACTCCAGGGAGGCGAAAGGAATTCTCCCACCACCCAAGAGCAATGCTGCTACAGAAAACAGGTCTCGTCTCCACCTTTGCTGATAGGTCGACTGACAGTGGACTTCCTGCCACGTCGCGTTGCACGCCCCATGGTTCCAATTAACCCAATTGTTTTCATATCATTTGGGGCCAAACGTGGCAATTCTAACCTCCTCCCCCTTTTAATGCCAAGCAGGTCCTGCCGGGCTAACTATTGCTTCAGCCGCAAGAATGATCTGGCCTCAGATTTCCAGAGCCCTCACAGGGCATAGTCGCTCCAGTTAAAATCAGCTGAAACGAGCAGGCTTAGACTTCAGAATAAGTCTGTTTCAGATTGCAATGTCAGATAACATGACAGGTACAGAAAATTGAGGCAGGGTGAATACATTTTTTTAAAAAAAGAGAGAGAGAAAGGATGTATCCCATATGCTTAATAGGACGATAAAGAGACTTCCCAAGAATTTCTCCTGCTTTTTGCCTGGTACTGGAACCAGATGTTCCACACAGATGTTCCATCAGAAACAAATACACAACTAGTTTATGCGAATGGTGTACTCCTGCAGATCCCTTTGGCCACACACAGGAGAGCTGAGGATCAATGTGGGCTTTTAGAGATGCAGAGATGAGAGCTCAAAGAGATTTGGCTGCAGGGGGACTTTCGTTTGTTTAAAATGCCATTTTAGGGGGGAGGGAAATGTCTCCCCATGGGAAGCCCGTCCATTGAAATTCAATACACAGCACTGATGGCAGGTGCTGTAGATTCATGAAAATCAGATTTTGGCTTCCAAAGCCAAAGACAAATGCTGGCCGGGGTAATCCTATTGGTCTGTTGTGGCTAAAAAAAGGTCTTGTGACACCTTTAACAGACGGATGGAGGCGGAAGCTTCCTTGGCCAGAGTCCACTTCATCAGATGCATGGAGTGAATCCTCAGCAGATTAAGCATGCATACACCCACATGCAAGGATAGGTGTGGAGGGCAGCAAAAAGTGGAGTTAAAAGACCACGGAATGCAACAGAAACAGGTCTGTGATGCAAAACGCAACAGCAGATAAGGAGCAGATGAAGCCTGCAAGAATTAGGTGACGGGGAAGGAAGGCAGAGATCTGTTCTGACAGTGCCATAACGACCCGGAGAGCTGTTTCGCAGGCGTTTAGGTCCAGTTGGGGCCAAACCCATCTTCTTTGGATGAGGATCTGGCTGGGAGACCTTCCAGCAGCCCTAACGAATTGCCGAGATGGGTGGAGAATTCTCCAGCAACTTTTTCTAATTTAAATTCAATCGCAAAGTACATGTTAAATTTCTTCCCTAAGACACTCCCAGTTCCAACTAAGGTGTTAAGCATGGAATGTTGCAATCTGCTGGTTAACATTAACATTCTTCAGCAACATTCCAAGTTTTTTGTTTGTTGGGTTTTTTTAAAAAAAAGACGACGGCCTTCCAGAGCAAAAATGGAAATGCTTTAAAATTCATCTTCATCTGGCCAAACTTTGCAGTGCTGCAACCCAGCTCTCTTATGGACACGAGCAATTCCCACGAGCAGAGAGTTTGAGACCTACTACTGCTCTGCTACATCTGTGACTCACAGCCAGTCACTGTGCTGCTATTTTCTGTGCCCAGTCCTACTTGAGTACTCAAATGGATATTTTTAAAATCGTCATATTTGTATTATTGACACCAAGGCTATTTTTGGGCAGGAACGCACAGGGACGGAGTTCCGGCTGGCTTCAGAGCTGGCCACACCCACTACAGCCAAAACCTCTGCGTGAGTGGCTAGAGAGGGAAGGCCTGGAGAGTGACCCCCCAGCGACTCTGAGGCAGGCGGGCCGGGGGGGGGGTCTGGAAGGATCAAGAAGGCATTTAAATGCCTCCCCAAGGCTGGGTTGGCCAGGCTCCCCACAGCCGCGGGGCGCCCGGGCAAGCCAAAAAAGAAGAAGAAGAGATTGGATTTATACCCCGCCCTTCACTATCCAAAGGTGTCTCAGAGCGGCTTACAAACGCCTTTCCCTTCCCCTCCCCACAACAGACACCCTGTGAGGTAGGTGGGACTGAGAGAGCTCTTGACAGAAACTGCTCTTTTTCAAGAACAGTTCTTATCAGAACTACGGCTTGCCCAAGGTCATCCAACCATGTGCAAGTGGAGGGGTGGGGAATCAAACCTGGTTCTCCCAGATTAGAGTCCACGCACTTAACCACGACACCAAACTGGGTCTCCAAACAAGCCAAGGGAAGACATGGGGTGTGGCCTAATATGCTAATGAGTGGTGCTGTCAGGGGTGTGGCCTATTATGCTAATGAGATCCTACGGGGCTTTTTCTACAAACATAAGCCCTGATTGACACAGTTAAAACACTGATGAGACGGTTTTGTGCTGGTTACATACCAGATAAACCTGAACTGAAACTACTCAAACAGATGTTCAGCTGAGGCAAGCTCAGCATGGACAGTGCAGTCCCTGTGCCCTACTGTCATGCAAGCCCCTGTCGGGCTGCCAACTCTTGGTTAAGAAATTCCTGGAGATTTGGGGGTGGAGCCTTGGGAGGGTGGGGTTTGGGGAGGGGTATAATATCTTATTGACCCTCCTCCAAAGCGGCCATTCCCTCCAGGGGAACTGATCTGTGTGGTCTGTATATGAGTTATAATTCCAGGAGGTCTCCAGGCCCCACCTGGAGGCTGGCAACCTGAGGTGAGGTGGTGCACCTCTTTTGATGGGAGGGGCATAACTCTTGGGCACAACCAGTGGTGGTGAATCCCATAAGTCAACTGTACATTGTGTGGAACAGTATTCCCTTGTGCACCATGATGTACAGATCAGTTTCATGGAATGACCTGACTGTTAGTATTAGATAAGGGGGTGATTTGCTGCCAAGTCTCAGCTGACTTATAGAAACCCTGTGAGGTTTTCAAGGCAAGATATGTTCAGAGATGGTTTGCTGTTGCCTGCCTCTGCGCCACCACCCTGGACTTCCTTGTTGGTCTTCCCATCCAAATACCAGCCGGGGCCAACCCTGCTCAGCTTCTGAGATCTACAAGATGGAGCTAGTTGGGGCTTTCCAGGTCAGGGCAGGTGAGAGACAGAAAGGAAACGAACCTCTGCCCATGCTCTTTTATTTGCTAAGATCCTTTTGCTTGCTTCACTCTAGGCGGAAGCCCTGGCTCTTCCCCTGTGACTCCCGCCGCTGGGACCCCTTCTCCTCTCAGCTCCCTGCTGTCCCCCGCCTGCTCTGCCCCTGCATTCCACTTGTCTGCAAGCAACGTCGGGATGTCCTGCCCGGAATCTTACCTCCACCACCTCGGCCTCCCCCTCTGCTACAAGCTCTGCCCGGCGGGTCTTTTAAGGCAGCCCTCGCTGATGTTCTCCGGCCACGACAAACTGGGCCACGCGGCCGGTCCCTCCCTCTTGCCCCATTTCATGGTGGACGTGCCCTCGCTGTCTTCCCTGAGCATCAGGAACATGAAAAGCGGCAAAGCGGAAGACGCGAATGGACCCAGCCTGCCGGGACCTGCCGCCGCCAGTCACATGTTCTATGGTTTGCACGCCTCTGGAAACATTTTCCCCTCCAGTCCCATTACCCGGGAAGCGCTGAATTGTGCTCTGCACCCACCGTATGGTTTCTACGGCTATAACTTGGCAGTGCCTTCCAGGCTGATGAACGCGGCCAGCCATTTCAAAGCCAGCAACGGCCTCCCGTCCCCTCTCCGAGAGGGCAGGTGTGGCCATCCCCACTGGCCCGCGGCCATTAACCACTGCCTCTGAGGAGGGAGTCCTCTTCTGGACATCTCGGCAGCGTGCACCAACCCCTTCCTGCACCAGCTCTTTCAGACTCTTTGCCGAAGACTGAGGGATTGTTGGCCATCAAGCACTTCGTGACCCGATGGAGGCATCTGTGAATCATTGGGACAAGATATGGGTGGCAATGAACCATTCCAAGCCAAGACAATCCTTTGTGCTGCAGCTGACCAAGGCAGATTGGGATATTAAAACAGATTGGGTGGGCCCTGTGGTGTTAGCGGCATGGGAGGTCCCCCAAACGTGGGGCCCTGCCGCAATGACCACGGGTGGGGGTTCACCCAATGGGCGAGCCTACACCCCTTGTCGTTACCATTGTCACAGCCTGGCTCCAAGCTGAATGGACCCTTTTCTGGTGGTTCAGCTTGTTCTCGGCTGCTGGTGTCCCACCGGGAGCTTTCCCGGTAAGTTAAAGGACCGCTCCATCCCTGGCAACTGCTAATTTCTCTTGTTGTTTTCAGGGTCTTAGCAAAATGTCTGCCTGTCCTCTTAAATATTTGCACTTTGCAGCAAAAATTTTGAGCAGCGCAAGGTTACCGCCGTCGTGTAAAGTGACTGGATCGTCTTCACGAGACTCTGTGTTTTTCTCTCCTCGCTCCAAAACTTATTTGGAGCATATTGCTGCATAGCCATGTTGATTCCCTCCATCTTTTAAAGGAGCCATGCTTCAACTTTCGTCACTCCCTACCCCTGCCTCTACCTATTGACCACTGAGTAAAGCACTTAAGTATATTTTCCCATGCTTCCCCCCCACCCCATTGATACTTATATGTAATGATTGCAAATACTGTGGTCTTGTAGACCTAGTCCTCACTGAGATGGTACACGTACATCTGGACTGTTCGGCTTCTGATGGGGGCTCACTTGATGCTCCCCTGTACTTAAAAACACCCCGTGCATATGGAAAATTAGTGTGTCAGGGAGGAGGCTAGAACCACTCCCCCTGAAATGCTAGCTTTCTAGCTGCAAGGGAATATTTTGCTTGGAGAGACACTCAGTCGTGTGAGTCCTCCGCTGCCAGTGTGACAGTCCAAGCACGAGTGTCCACCCTAACTGTTACATGATATAAAAAAAAAATAGAAATATAACAGGGTAGTGTCCATGAGTATCCTGGGATATTTCCCACTCCACAGGCACTGACCAGTTTCAGATCAGCTTCGGACGACAAGGTTATCATTCAATGTGCCTTTAGCCTATTCCACTGTCAGCCACAGATTTCTCAGAGTGTCCCAACCTTTCCTCCCGTCTTTCCTTCTCACGGGCTGCACATCTTACTTTGAGTGTTAAACGGGTCAGATGAAGATTCTGTGTCTTGTCCCACCCTTAAAATAAACTAAGCACCCAGCTTGCTGTTCGCACTTGGTGGGGGGATGTGTGTGTTTTAGGGAGAGTACGTCTTGTCTCCTTAAAAATGCTCCGAAGGAAACAGGGAGCTTAGTCTTAAATACAACACTGACTGGAGGTTGAAGGGTTAAATCCTTTCTTCCTTCCCTGCATGGCCCTGAGGCTAATTGAGGCTGGACTAACCTGAAACACATACTTTATATGCAGAAGGAAGGAGATGTGTGATCTTCGTCTCATTCATTAATCACATATGAGGGCAACTGGCATGAGGCTGTTGGACTCAGGGCTGCATCACTTTAGAGGATTTATATAAAAAGATATTAAAACATTACCACAAAAAAGGAGTAGACAAAATTAAGGTGAGGGAATTCCTGTTCCTTCCCCATAAAATTCACATTGTTGCTCCAAGGAGCTCTGAGCTGCATTATAGTGTCACAATTTCTCTTTTGAAAGCACCCAGAGTCCACACTCTAGACCAGTGTCTTATGGGTGTGTGTACACACATGTACGTATGCACGCCAAGCTCAAATGATTTGGAGAGCCACATTCCTGATGCAGCCCCTCTGCAAAAAAAATCAATTCCACGTGATTCTGGCACTGAAAATATATAGATTGTAATCCCATCCAAGCTAACTCGGAAGTAGAGTTCCAACATGCTCAGGAGGAAAAGAATCCTGCCCCTTTAATAGATGCTTCATGGGATGTTATTTAGTAGGTGAGGTTATTGACCTCCGTGCTATGGAAAGTCTGAGCTGCCCATTTCCACATGTTAAGCCTCTACTTAAAGAGACAGGGCTTTTTTCTGCAGGCCTCTTGGCAGCCCTTCCTTGGAGCAAGTGTCCCTGAATGCAGTGGCGTTTACTTCTGAATACGACTGCCTAGGAATGGACAGCTTTGGTGTCTGGTTTGTTCTTTCATGTCTATAACAAGAGCATGATAACAAAACGAGGCACCTGGGCACAAGAGTGTAATGGATCACCTTGCTATGTGAGCCACACCACTCACGTGCTTGTGTTGGTCTTCCAAAACCTGCCACTTGCCCGACCAGCTCTCTTCCTCCGACTACCATGCCAGCACAGTAGAGCAGGGTGGGCTGATAGAGGCATGGGTCACTGTGATGCACTGGAGGGGGCATTGACATTGGGCTGGAGAGATGTGTGTTCAAGTCCTCACACAGTACATGGCTTTGGACCAGTCGACTGGGCTGTATTCAAATGTCAGAAACACAGAAACAGCTGTGGATACAAGATAACTATCATTCATGTAATAATGATAGATTAATGACCATTAAGTGCTGATTCCTTTTCTGTATAGAATAATTAGGCATGTTGCTTTCAAAGTGGGGGTAAATGAACAGTGAAATCCTAACAAATCCTGACATGCTCTGAGGCTTAGTGGGGGCAGCAGGCCAGGCAAAGTGGTATCCCTGCAGTTTTTTCTCAGAGTCTGCAGCCTAAGATGGGGGCACACATTCATACACTGACTACTGCTGCTAGAGGAGAAAAATGGAGACGTGTGATGTTTATGAACCAGCAGATTTGGGAGGGGTCAGGGTAGAAGAGCTTCTGAAACAGAACAACCTGTCTGAGCAGAAAACATTTGGAATGTCAGTAGCAGTATCCCTAAAGAGCTGCAGCCATTCTAAACATGGAGTGATGCTGGTTTTGATAGGAGACTTGAGATCCTGCCACGAAAATAAAACTGACTACTTTCGATGCCATGCTGGCCAGGATATACCTGTCTCCTTCCCTCACAGACTCACCTTCATCTCCCCATCACATGCTGGCAGGTTGCAAATTCTGCCTCTTGTGTTGTCTTTTCTTTACCTGCCATGCTCAGGCACCATTCAGACAACAACAATGGACTGTAGTTTAATCAGACTCCAGTTAATGGTGATGGCCATTTGGACACGTCCCAGCAAACCAGAGTTTATTGGTGGGGGTGGAAAGTGCAGTCAAGTCACAGCCCGCCTGCGGCAATTCCATAAGGTTTCCAAGACCAGAGACTACCAGAGGTGGCCTTGGACACTCTTGGACTCCCTACAGTTTGGTAGGAAGACTGGCGCTCGCAGCCACCAGGCCACAGGAATTCTAACAGAGGGAGGATGTCTCCTGTGCAGTGAGATGTAAGAAACAAGCCATTTGCCTGTGATTTATGCACAAACCAGTGTTTGTAATGTGTCTGGAAGACTTACCAGAGTGTCACTGTACAGACAGTTGAAACATATCAAAGTTTACTGTGATGTCTGAATGCAACCATGCGCTGATCATTTAGTGATGTACTAAAAAAAAAGGAGATGCCAAACTGGAATCTCTTGATATCTTCCCAATGGCCCTGGAATACGTTGGATTGTGGGGGGGGGGGGAGATGGCCTTGGTGCTGATATTTGTAGACATTGCTGCTAGCGAGTCAGTTCCTTAGCCTATTCAGGAATCGACGTCCTAGTCCTCAGTATGGTTCAGACATTCATGCAGCGAGCAGAAAAAGGTGCTATGGGATAGGTGGACGGCTTCTAAAACAGGAGTGCTCTGACTTCCAGCCTCAGATGGCCTTTAAAAAAAAAAAAGCCCTGACATTATTGTGGTCCTCCACTGTCTTTTTAATTTACATGGCAGGTGTGTATATTCAGAATCTCTTAATTGTTAAAACCGTGGTCTTCAACCTTTCCCGGCCTAGGACATATCTTGACCCCCAGACATCACAGGGGAACCCTCTGAATGGCAAGCATGTGACAGGAAGCCACATTACATCACCGTCATGTGACAGAAAGAGGCGGAGCCGGTCTCCCTGAACCTGCCTGCACTAAAAGGGAATGCTCTGTACTGCTGAATGACCCGGCCTCGTGCTTCCGCTGTTCCTCGTCTCAGCATCTATGCAAAGAGACGCGGCACCCTTTCTCTCTGTATATGCATGCCGACGTTGGAACCTTCCAGAGTCTACACCCTTCCCACATGGATTGATAGGGTTGCCAGCTCTGGGTTGGGAAATACTTGGAGATTTGGGGTGTGGAGCCTGGGGAGGGCAGGGTTTGGGGAAGAAAGGGACCTCAGCCAAGTATAATGCCATAGAGTCCATCCTCCAAAGCAGCCATTTCCTCCAGGGGAACTGAACTTGGTCACCTGGAGAGTGATTGTAATAGTGGGAGATCTCCAGGCCCCACCTGGAGGCTGGGGAAATCCAAAAACAACATCCATGATAAAAATAATGAAGAGTCAATAAGGATATGTTTGCAAAATCATTCACTGTAGTTAGTTGCTGTAGATTTTCTGAGTTGTGTGGCCATGCTCTTGGCATTGTAGGACCTGACGTTTCGCCAGTACCTGTGACTGGCATCCTCAGAGGTATAACACAGAAAGGTGGATGTTATACCCCTGAGGATGCCAGTCACAGCTACTGGCGAAACGTCAGGTCCTACAATACCAAGACCACGGCCACACAACTGGGAAAATCTACAGCAACTAATGAACTCTAGCCATGAAAGTCTTCAACAACATATTTACTGTAGTAATTCTATAGAAAATTATCTTCTATTATCACTCACACGCAATGAATGCTGCGCAATGTAAACATTTTGTTTCAGAATAATTGTTTTATGTGAGCATGTAGCAATCACAATCCTTATCAATTTCAACTTATCAGCTCTTGAAGGAAACATTCCATGCTGACTCTCTAATAACAGAACCCAAGAGTCTTTTTTGACGCTTTGTTATTTTTATCACGGATGTTGTTTTTGGATTTCCACTTCCTCCCCTGATCTCTCATTTTTGGCTCCCACCTGGAGGCTGGCCACCCTATGGCTTGAAGAACCCTGTATCAATGCGTAAGTGATCCTGAGCATGAGTTGCTGGAGGCTGGTTCTAGGGCTGCCAACCTTCATATGGAGCCTGAAGATTTCCTGGAGTTACAGTTGATGACAGAGATCGGTTCCCCTGGAGAAAATGGTGGCTTTGAAGAGTGGACTGTGTGGCTTTATGCCCCTGCAGAGGGCCCTCCCCTCCCCAAAGTGTGCCCTTCCCACGCTTCACCCTAAAATTTCCAGGAATTTCTCAATCCAGGATTGGCATCCGTAGCAGCAGCAGCAGCAGCCGAGAGGGAAACTCTCCTGTGTGTTCAATGGCCAATCCATGCTGATGGCTATCATATTTAGGTTAATTCCCCCAGCTGACATCTATAGAAGGGGAACCTCCACATTCAGAGGCACTAAAATCCTCTGAATCCCAGAGCCAGGAAGCAACATCAAGAGAAAGGCCTCGGCCTCTGTGCCCTGTTGTTGGCCCTCCAGAGGAACTGGCTGGCCACTGGGTGAGACAGGATGCTGGACTAGACGGACCACTGGTCTGATCCAGCAGGGCTCCTCTGATGTTCTTATAGATCAGACTTAAAGGGAAAACAGGGTTTTATTCTGACCAGTAGGTAGCCCCAGGGCAGAGGCACCTAGCCTGCAACATTTCACAGATGGACATATGGACAGTTTGATGTATTAATCACCAGGATGGTAGTGGCAAGAATGTGGAAATGGACCCTGATAGTGTTGGCAGCACGCATGAATACATGTGAAGCTGCCTTCTACTGAATCCGACCATCGGTCCATTAAGATCAGCGTTGCCTGCTCAGACTGGCAGTGGCTCTCCACGGTCTCAGGTCAAGGTCCTCCGCATCGCCTACTTACTGCCTAGTCCATTTTAACTGGAGATGCTGGAGATTGAACCTGGGACCTTCTGCGTACAGAGCAGAAGCTCTTCCTCTGAGCCACGCCCCCTCCCCACAGCAGCATTTGGCTCAGACATGATCAGCAGTACTGACGGACATCAGCCTGATGGCTGCTCCCCTCCTACACCACTGCTTGACTTGCAGCAGCACGGAAGGAATAGGATGCAACAGGTGAACCTGTGCCCATTTTGTTGCCACAGGCCAGGCTCAGGGTGAGTGGTCCCTGCACTGCCAACAGTACCGGGGTTTGGCTCAGCTTGCTCCTGACTGCTGGCAGCCCCGCGAGGGCAGTGGCTGGCGGGGAAACCTTCCCCATCAGTTCAAGAGCCCGCCTGTTCCTATAATCACAGCCCAGTTCCCATGCTGCATAGACCTCTAACCCAGTTAACACATTGCTGGAGGCTGTTTTCTACTTGTGTGTGTAAAGTCCCATCAAGTTGCAGCTAACCATGGTGACCCCTCCAAGGGGCTCTCAAAGCAAGCGAGAAGCAGAGGTGGCTTGCCAGTCCCTTCCTCTGCAGAGTCTTCCTTGGTGGGCTTAGTTTCTGAGGTCCAATGAGATGGGGCTACACCATGTTGCCTCCCCTCCCCTTTTCTTCTTGTTTAGTGCTGTATATTCTGCAGTGTGTGTGTGTGTGTGTGTGTGAATGGCTATCGAGCCGCAGCTAGTTTACAGTGACCCCCAGCAAGTGGCCTTCAAGGCAAGTGGGAAGCAGAGATGGTCTGCCTTTGCCTTCCTCTGCAGAGTCTTCCTTGGGGGCCCCCCTTCCAAGTACGGACCCTGCTTAGCTTCCGAGGTCTGATGGGATCGGGTTATACCAGGCCACCTCCCCTCCCCTTTTCTACTTGCTTAATGCCATGTCCTCTGCAACAGCCAGCCCTGTTTTGGCATCTGAAGCGAAGGCTTCAGCCACCTCTGCTTGTCGCTTGCTTTGACAGGCCCTTGAAGGGGTCGCCATAGTTGGCTGCAACTTGATGGGACTTTACACACACAAGTGAATCCATTGTAGCATTTCTTTCTTTTGCAGCTTCAGCTCCAGTTTTTTCTAGGGATGGACAGTTTGTAAAAAGATGCGGATATTTCACAGGCTGCAGAATCTGAGGCTCGAGTGGGGAGTGTCATGGCTCATTGGCAGAGCATCCAGTGGGCATGCAGAACATCTCTGGCTCAATGCCCAGAATCTCCAGCTGAAGGATCAGGTAGTCGATGATGTGAAAGAACGCCTCCTGGGCCCTAGGGAGCTGCTGGCAGCCAGCAGAGACAGTCCTGATCCTTGATCCTTGAGAGCCAGTGTGGTGTAGTGGTTAAATGCGCAGACTCTAATCTGGGAGAACCGGTTCGGTTCCCCACACCTCCACTTGCACCTGCTGGATGACCTTGGGCAAACCATAGTTCTGGCACAGCTGTTCTTGAAAAAGAGCAGTTTCTGTCAGAGCTCTCTCAGCCCCACCTACCTCACAGGGTGTCTGTTGTGGGGAGGGGAAGGGAAAGGAGTTTGTAAGCCGCTCTGAGACTCCTTCGGGTAGTGAAGGGCGGGGTATAAATCCAATCTCTTCTCCTCTTCTTCTTCTTCTTGATAAAGCAACGGTCCAAATCACAACAAGGCAGCCTCATGGATGTCATTGTACTTATTACAGAATAACTAGAACCCTTCCGCCCTTTACACTGGACAAACAGGCCAGTCCCTGCAACAAAGAATAAATGGACATAAGTCTGGCATTAGAATTAGAATTAGAACCAGTGCAGGGATATTTTAACCCAACGTTGTCAAACTCATTTATTATGAGGGCCGGATCTGACATAAATGTCACTTTTTTGGGCTGGGCCATGTGTGCCATAAAATGCAATGCCAGGGACTGGAGATATAAAGTGTATATAGGGCTCAGGCAAACCCAATTAACGATACTCTTTTTTACTCAAAATACAAACATGCTTACAAGATTGACCCTCTTGCAGTATTTCTTCACAGTTATCACCCTGATGTCTGCCTTCCCACTTCCACGGCCGGTTACACATTAGCATTGGGACAGTATACAGGGATATAATACACAGCCTCTGTCATCTTACAGTAAAGGTAATGACCAGTTGCTCCTGGGCAGGATGAGAGCCCTGGATGGGCTGGTTCCTGCCCATGGGTCATATGTTTGATACCCCTTAACCCTCTAGGACATTCAGTTGCTGACCTAAGAGTAGCAGTTCTCTTTCAAAAGAATTTCGAAGGGAGATTAGAGAGACTGCTGAATTGCAATTGATAATGAAGTGCAAGACAATGCATCGTCCTGGACTACTGAACTGAGACTTAGATTGCAGTCACACATGTGAGATAAAGCAGGGGGGGAAGCGAGGCTATTTCCTCCGGAGGAATTTGACCTGCGGTGGCGCGATCACACAGTCCTTGGAAGCTGTGGGCACAGCCCGCCACTGCGTGATCAGACGCAACCGCAGGTGAGTTGGGGTTTGTTTGTTTTTTTGCTGTTTCTGATGTGCTTAAATGAGGAATCGATGAATCGCATCTCCGCACTGAGGGCTCCCCTATGGAGTTTGTGATGATGCGCATACTGAGAAGGGGGGAAACAACGGCACGGAGTCAGGATGACCTGATCAGACCATCCCAACACCATGAGAGTGTACAGGAGCGATCAGACCGGTGAAAGTCCATCTATGGCCCATCACAACCCATTTACTACCGGATTTCCCCCAGTGTCTTTTAACTCTGCTTTTGCAGCGGAGCAGAACAGGTTGCCAGCAGCTGAGGGGCACTTCCCAGATGTTGTCTGATCGCACCCTTTTTTTTTGGTAAATACAGTTTATTATTGGATATATCACACGTTCATACAATTTAAACCTACCTACATATCCATTTTTCTAATTTCCCTTCACCCCCCCCAAACAAGGCTTCCCGCACTGCTCCAACCCCATTAATGTCTCTCTTATTCTGTTACAGTTACTTCTAAACTTATTTTCTCTCACAAACGGTAACAATTCAAAAATCTAATTCTATTTCATTTTCTTCTTAATAACTATCAAAGCAAATCAAACCACGTTTAATGTCCCAATTTTTCAACAAGTATTTTTGAAAGTCTTTCCAGTCTTCAAAGAAAGTTTCATCTTCTTCGTTGTTTAACTTTCTTGTTAGTTTGTCCATTTCTGCCAAAAACAACGTCTTTTTAATCCATTCCCATGTTTCAGGTACTTTATCTTGTTTCCAACATTGAGCAAAAATCAGTCTGGCTGCTGTAATCAAGTACCATAGTAGTGTTCTCTTGGCTACATTTATTTCTTCCATTTTAAGACCTAACAATAACATCTGTGGGTCTTTCTTAAAAGTACATTTCAAAATTTTTTGTATCTCATTGTGGATCTCAGTCCAATACTTTACTGCTTTATCACATGTCCACCACATATGGTAAAAAGACCCTTCATGTTTTTTACATTTCCAACATTTGTTGGACATACTTTCATTTATAATAGCAATTTTTTTAGGCGTCATATACCATCTGTACATCATTTTATAACAATTCTCTTTAACATTTACACAAGTTGAAATTTTCATTGACTTTTTCCACAAATATTCCCAGGATGTCATTAATATCTCATTATTAACATTTACAGCCCATTTTATCATTTGCTCTTTTACAGTTTCATCCTCAGTGTACCATTTCAATAAAACCTTGTACAGTTTAGAAATCATTTTTTTACCTTTCTCAAGCCATACCGTTTGATCGCACCCTTTAAATCCACCCAGCATTCGCACCTATGGCGGGTCTAATTGTGTGTATCCCTTTGAAATTCCTTTGTAAGAGAGCCAATTTGGTGTAGTGGTTAAGTGTGTGGACTCTAATCTGGGAGAACCAGGTTTGATTCCCCACTCCTTCACTTGTACCTGCTGGATGACTTTGGGCAAGCGGTAGTTCTGATAAGAGCTGTCCTTGAAAAAGAGCAGTTTCTGTCAGAGCTCTCTCAGCCCCACCTACCTCACAGGGTGTCTCTTGTGGGGAGGGGAAGGGAAAGGAGATTGTAAGCCACTCTGAGACTCCTTCAGGTAGTGAAGGGTGGGGTATAAATCCAATCTCTTCCTCTTCCTCTTCCTCTTCTTCTTCTTCCTCTTCCTCTTCTTCTATGATCACGGACTTAGGTTTCCTGTCTCATTACCAATGCTGATTTCTCCATGTCTACTACCCCTCTGCATATCACACCTAATCCAGACACGCCTGCTATTGTCATTTGCCCACTAATGTCATTTGCCTGGTATTGGCATTTGGCATCTGAAACCACTCCACTCTCCAAGATATAAGGACAGATGGACTCCCATTCTAGCCGTATCTGAAGAAGTGGGCAGTGACTCACGAAAGCTCCTGCCCTGCCGCAAATTTTGTTAGTCTTTAAGGTGCCGCTGCACCCTCACTGTTTTCTAGAACTCAAAACATACTCAGCAACCTTTCCTTTTTTTTTTTGAAAACAAAATTTTATTGGAGTATGTTCAACGTTGTTAAACATCGTTACCAATACAGTTTAAAAATTACATCCTATCCCCCCACCCCCCCAATAGGCTTCCAACACTGCTAATAACAAAAAAAAAGAAAAATTAAAAAGTAATCAAGTTTAAGCTTATAACAATCGACAAATCAGGTAACACAATTCTAATACGTAAGAACCTGACTCTTTCAACATAGTTTCCAATAAAGGAACAGTACAATCAGGTGTTCATTTCATTTCTCATTCAGTTTCAATACGAATCAAGATTGTACATTTTCCCTTTCATTCTATATTCAGTTTCCATATACAGTTTCAGGCCTTCACAGTCTTTTAGGTATTGTTCTGCCATTTGTCCATTTAGTTTCTTCGTCATTTTGTCCATTTCGGCTAAAAACAGCAGTTTCCTTAACCAGTCTTGTATATCTGGCACCTTCTCCGCTTTCCACTGTTGCGCAAAAGCCATTCTCGCCGATGTGATCATGTACCATAGTAATGTCCTCAAATGCTAACTCATACTCATACTCAAATGCTAACTCATTATTTGGTTTTAAAACATATTTTTTCCCTTCCTTTTGAAGCAACTCTTGGTATTTCAACCAATCATTACCTTTATGTTCTGAAAAAGGATGAATAACTGCCGCAGGAACGATCCATAAAGGCCTCTCATCAGGAACTATATCCTTGTATCTGGTCCATGCATCAAACAGCGTTCTTCTTATATAATGATGCTTAAACATTGAATCTACTTTATTTTTCCCATACCAAAGATAGGCATGCCAGCCAAATCTGCAATCGTGACCCTCAAGGGCCAAAAGCTTTCTATTTTCCAAATTAACCCAGTCAGTTAACCAAGACATACATACAGCTTCATGATACAAATGCAAATTCGGAACTTGGAAGCCACCTCTGTCTTTAACATCATACATTATTTTCATTTTAATTCTCGGCTTTTTTCCTGCCCAGATAAATTTAAAGATTTCTCTTTGCCATTTCACCAACACTTTCACATCTTTCACAATTGGTATTGTCTGAAACAAAAACATTAACCTGGGCAGTACATTCATTTTGACAACGGCAATTCTTCCAAGAAGAGATAATCCAAGTTTTTCCCACTTTTCTAAATCACGTCTTATCGAAACCCACAATTTTTCATAATTATTCTTAAACAAATCGATATTTTTCATTGTAATATCAATTCCCAAGTATTTGACCTTTTTAACCACTTCACATTCTGTCATATTTTGTAAAGCTTGTTGCTTTGTACCATTCATGTTTTTACACAATATTTTCGATTTATTTTTATTTACATAGAACCCTGCGAGATCACCAAACTCTTTTACTTTTTCAAACACCAATGGCAAATTATTGACATATTATCTTCAACAATAAACATAATATCATCAGCAAACGCTCTTAATTTATATGAGAAACCTCTGATACTCAAACCTTTTATATTATTATCATCTCTAATCACTTGCAGCAATATTTCCAAAATCCAGATAAATAACAATGGCGATAAAGGACAGCCCTGTCTAGTTCCTTTTCTGACCCGAAACGCTTCCGTTGATTTTGTATTTACAATCACCGTGGCCTTTTGTTCTTTATATATTGATTTAATCATTTTTGTAAATTCTACGCCCATCTGTAATTTTTCAATCACGTTAAACATAAATTCCCAATTCAAATTATCAAATGCCTTCTCCGCATCTAAAAATAGAAAGCTGACCTCTTTTTCCGGGTGCTTATCATAATATTCTATTGCGTCCAAAACAACCCTCATGTTGTCTTTTATTTGCCTACCTGGCAAAAACCCGGCCTGATCTTCGGCAATAGTGTCTTTCAAATACTCTTTGAGGCATTCTGCAAAGATTTTGTGATCATTGTTCAAAAGTGAAATTGGTCGATAATTTTTAACATTAGTTAAATCTTGGTTCTCTTTCGGTTTCAAGGTGATTGCTGCTTCGTTCCAGAAATCTGGAATCTTCCCACTTTCTCTAATTTCATTTAGAAGAATCTCTAGAACCGGTACCAGGTCTTCTTGAAATTTCTTATAAAATTTGGCTGAAAATCCATCTGGTCCTGGAACTTTGGAGATTTTTGCTTCTCCTATTGCTTTGCTGGTTTCTTCTGTAGTTATCACAGCGTTTAACAATCCTTTTGTTTTTGAACTTGGTTGTGTCAAATTCACCTTAGATAAGTAATCTTGAATTTTTTGTTGATCCACCTGCTTGGCTTGAAAAAGAGTAGCATAGTATTTATAAAATTCTCTCCGGATCCCTCCTGGGTCCATAATTTCTCTGTTCCCACCTTTCAATTTAATTATTGTTTTGTTCTCTCTTCTTTTCTTCAGTTGCCATGCCAAATATTTCCCAGGTTTATTTGCTCCTTCAAAGGACTTCTGTTGCAATTTTTTCAAGTTCCAATAAACTTCTTTATTTAACTTCGCATCATATTGTTCCTTTAGGATCCTTAGTTCTCTCAAAATTTTCTTTTTGCCAGGTCTCTTCTTAAGTTCAGCTTCTTTCTTTTGGATATTTTCCAAAATTTCTTTGTCTATTTTGAATTGTTGTTTTGTTTCATTGTTGTTAATTGCAATTAGATGTCCTCTCATCACAACCTTGTATGCCTCCCATACCGTTTGCGTCTGTACTTCTTTATTTAGATTTAGTTGAAAATACATTTTGGTTTCCGTCCTTATTTTATCCACAATGTTTTGTTTGTCCAGTAAATCCTCATTAAGTCTCCATCGAAATTTCTTTCTTTTAGCATAAGTTGACCACTTTATTGGGCTGTGGTCGGAAAGAATTCTAGGTAATATTTCAATTTTATGTGTTTGCATAATCAAATTCTCAGTCATCCACATCCACTCCTCCACTTGCACCTGGCTGGATGACCTTGGGCAAGCTGTATTTCTAATAAGAGCTGTTCTTGAAAAAGAGCAGTTTCTGTCAGAGCTCTCTCAGCCCCGCCTACCTCACAGGGTGTCTGTTGTGGGGAGGGGAAGGGAAAGGAGTTTGTAAGCCGCTCTGAGACTCCAAGTGAAGGGTAGGGTATAAATCCAATCTCTTCTCTTCTTCTTCTTGAAAAACTGAGATTCTCAAGTCTGTGTTTCTACCAGTTTCTGTACAATGCGCCATAGCTTGGGGCAGCGTGGTGCAGGGGTTAGAGCACTGGCTGTGAAATGGGAAGCCCTGGGTTCAAGCCCCTCCCAAATCCTGGAAGTCACTAGGTGACCTTGGGACAAGTCGTTGTCTCTCAGCCCAACCTACCTCACAGGGTTGTTGTGAGTGGGAACAACGGGATCACCCTGCCTAAAGCCACTTGGGAATCAAAGTTTGGGCTTTGTAGGCTGGGTGAGCAGAAGTGTCATTGGGGGGGAGGGAACTCTGCCCTCCCCAGCTGCAACTACCACCATAGGGTTGCCAACCTCCAGGTGGAGCCTGGAGATCTCCTAGAATTACAACTCATCTCCAGATGACAGAGATCAATTCTCCTGCAGAAAATAGCTGCTTTGGAGGGTAGACTCGTGACATTGAGGTCCCTCCCCACCCTAAAGCCTGTCCTCCCCTGGCTCCACCCCCAAGTCTCCAGGCATTTCCCATAAGAGCATGTACAGTCTGCTGTTCACTTGATTTTTCTTTATGGCTGTGTTGAGTATTTCTTGTGTGATGTTCAATACATAAGAACATAAGAGAAGCCAATGTTAGATCGGGCCAATGGCCCATCCAGTCCAACACTCTGTCACACAGTGGCCAAAAAGACCAGGTGCCTTCAGGAGGTCCGCCAGTGAGGCCGGGACACTAGAAGCCCTCCCACTGTTGCCCCCACCCCAAGCACCAAGAATGCAGAGCATCACTTGCCCCAGACTGGGAGTTCCTATCTATACCTTGTGGCTAATAACCACTGATGGAACTCTGCTCCATATGTTTCTCCAATTCCCTCTTGAAGCCGTCCACGCTTGTAGCTGCCACCACCTCCTGTGGCAATGAATTCCATGTGTTAATCACTCTTTGGGTGAAGAAGTACTTCCTTTTATCTGTTCTAACCCGACTGCTCAGCAATTCCATGGAGTGCCCACGAGCTCTTGTATTGCGAGAAAGGGAGAAAAGTACCTCTTTCTCTACCTGCTCTATCCCATGCATAATCTTATAAACCTTGATCATGTCACCCCTCAATTGTCATTTCTCCAAGCTAAAGAGCCCCAAGCGTTTTAACCTTTCTTCACAGGGAAAGTGTTCCCAATCTGGAGTTGGCAGGTTGGCAACCTTACCTCATCCCCCTCCAGGTTTCTCCCAGAATCCTCCACTTACAGTTTCTTAACAACTTACCCCATGATAAATGTTTCAACCTTGCACGAGAGAGGTTGATTTTAAAGGCTTTTCCAGCGACGTCTGCTTACATTTACTGAACTGGGCGAATGGATTTGACAGCATTGGAAGGCCTGTGATTTTACAGCCCCTTTGAAATGTTACTACGACTTGAAACTCCAGCAGCCCACATTCAGGAACACATTTCGGAGCCAAGTTCAGTTTCCCAGCTGCTTTCCCCAGAATTTAAGTAATGTTTACGGTAGACGTTTAAAAGAAACCGAATGCATGGCTTGAAACAGTGGTGGCTTTGCCCCTTTGATATCTGTTCCTTCAGATATATATATTTAATCTCCTCGAGTTTGGTCTGCAATTAGATGATAATTTGTATCAGGGTTCTATAAACAAACCTGGAGTGAAAGGCAATACGAAACAGGCAAAAAGGTACACACACGGTTTGAAACCTGTCCACCACCCAAACTATTTACATGTGTGGCTCAGCCACTTCAGACAGGCTGTTTCAATAAAGGGTGGGGGGGCAGAGGGGCAGGTATCGTTTCCTCCCAGCGTTTCAAATGTTCATGTTTACAAATTTGTACTGCACCCTAATATGTAAACAGATATTATTGGAAACAGATGCATTATTGATCTTGGGTTTGGGGGGGGGCAAGGGCTATTTTACATATATAGACGTATGCAAAAATAGACGCACAGACAGACATGTCCTGATGAGTGAAGGCTTGGCTCCTAAGCTGCCTTTCTGCTCACAGTAGACAGGGAGGCGATTTTTGCCAGCTCTCCTCTCTTTCTGCAGCCCCCTCCTAACTTTGACGTCCCCCACATCATATCCCTACAGGTTCACGGACTGACTGAGGTCAAACGTCATCTCAGCAGGGCTTTCTGCAGGTAAGGTAAAGGTAAAGATTTCCCTTGCTTGAAAGCCAGCCGTATCCAGCTCTAGGGTTGTGGAGCACATCTCCATTTCCAAGCCGAAGAGCCAGCACTGTCCGAAGATGTTTCCGTGGTCATGTGGCCGGCATGACTAGATGCCGAGGCACACGGAACGCTGTTTCCTTCCCATCAAAGTGGTACCTATTTATCTACTTGCAATTTCTTGCTTTCGAACTGCTAGGTCGGCAGGAGCTGAAACTAGAGACGGGAGCTCACTCCGTCATGCGACACTCGGGTCTCAAACTGCTGAACTACCAACCTTCCAGTCTGCAGTTCAGCATCTTAATGGGCAAAACCAATAACTGCCTGTACTCGTGCTTTCTCCTTTGTGGACCCCACCTTGTGGAATGGCCTCCCTGAGGAGGTTAGGGAGGCTCCCAATCAGCGCTCCCTCTAAGCTGTGGAGTCTCGTGAGCAAAAATTCTACTTTGCGAGCTGCTGGCATTAAAGTTGTGAGCGAGCGATTTGGCTACTGTGTAAATTAGCTTGCTCTGGAGCCCTCCTTCCTGAGCGAAGGCAAAAATGTGTGAGCTGGAAGCTAAAAAACTGTGAGCTAGCTCACACTAACTCAGAGGGAACATTGCGCCCAACTCTCCTGGCTTCCCACAAACGATGCAAAAGATGCCAAACCAAATTATTCAAGAGGGCTTTCATGCACAGGTAAATAGTAATGCACTGTAATGAGACAGTCAGAGAGTTGCCTTGGTAAAGGGATAGGGGGATTGTGATCTGCTATGCTACCTAATGCTGTAAGTATGCTCCAGACTAGGTAGCTTCTACACCACTTCATGTATTGTGTTTAAAAGCTCAAGCTTTGCTTCTGCTCTGTTGGAGATGTCTATTTATTTTCAGTTTTCTGTGGTCCAGCCTGATTGGACTGCTCATTCATTGGCTGTCCCATCCTGTTGATTGTACTTGACCTGCACTATGTAACCCGCCATGAGTCTCTGGGAGATGGGCACACTATAAATAAGTCCAGGGTTCTTTTTGTAGCAGGAACCCCTTTGCATATTAGGCGAGACACCCCTAATGTAGCCAGTCCTCCAAGAGCTTACAGAGCTCTTCTTCCAGGGGCTACTGTAAGCTCTTGGAGGATTGGCTACATTAGGGGTGTGTTGCCTAATATGCAAAGGAGTTCCTGCTACAAAAAGAGCCCTGTTTAATAAAATAACCATTTAAAAAAAAAAAATGTCAGGGGGCATAGATGACCATAGGAGGAGAGGACAGTTACTATTTCTTCGCTGTAATTCTGCTACCACGGCACAGGATCTGCACCCTGCTTTCTCTTTCCTAAGCATAGATTCAGGCGGGTGCGCATGCACACGAAAGCTTCTACCAGAATTATACTTAAAGGTGCCACTGGCCTCAAAGTTTTCCCCCACCCCTGGCTGCCACTGGACGTCAATGTATCTATGGATTAATCAACATCCCTTGGTGGTCAAAAGCATGCCTATGGCATTTGGAAAGTCCCACATTCAATCCTTGGCATCGCTAGGGAAAGGATTTCAGATGGCCAGGTGGGGAGGAAAGATTTCTGTCTGCCCCAGACCTGCTGCCAGATGAAACAGACCAGGCTGAGCTAGGTGGAAGGATGGGTCTCACTTGCAATGGCAACTTTGTCCTCTCAAGGGCTTGGCAAATACTTTGGAAATACTCTATCTTGAAGTTCAACCATCCACTGCCCTCAAAGCAAGGAGGGGGACTTGGAGCAAAAGTTTTGTGTCTAGCATCCATGGCTTTTACAGCTAATGGGTTGTAAAAACTCCAGGTGTTGGGGAAAACCTTTCTCTACCAACTGGAGTAGTCAATAGCTGGTTGAATGGACCGGTGGACTGGCTTGCTATGAGGCGGTTATGTGGGTAGACCAAAAAGGACACACTGATGCTTGCTGTACCCTAGGGAAAATAGGAATGAAGGGCATATTCTATTCCATCTGGTATAGGAGGACAATTTTGGTGTAGTGGTTAGGAGCGCAGACTCTAATCTAGGTGAACCAGGTTTAATTCCCCACTCCTCCACATTCAGCTGCTGGTGTGACCTTGGGTCAGTCACAAGTTCTCTCAGAGCTGTTCTCTCAAGGGCAGTTCTCGGGAGAGCTCTCTCAGCCCCATCTACCTCACGGGGTGTCCGTTGTCGGGAGAGAAGGGAAGGCGATTGTATGCTGCTCTGAGACTCTGAGTGAAGGGTAGGGTATAAATCCAATCTCCTCCTCCTCCTCTTCTTCTTCTTATGGTTGGATTGCGCCTATAACTCAAAATTTGAAAAGGTTGGAGGTGAGAATGGTGCCTCTCTGTGCTCCCCTTGCTATGAAGTCCCACTCAGTCTACTGAACCCCAAGGCATCATTGTGTTGGCTTAACATGGAGTAAAACAATGATCAGAAATCAATCAAGGCTGCATTATTGCATCCAGTGATGTTTTCCCATTAGATCCCCCAGGGACGGGCTCCAGTTGATCCTTCCCCTCCTTGGGCCAAGGCAATGCATAAATACTCCACATGGAAGTGCTTAGTTTAAAGTAAGTGGGGCTCTGTTGGTGCACTAGATCTTGGTCCTCCATATATTACGGAGAACAATATTGACTGGTAGATTTTTACAGATGTTGGGGATTATTACCTCATCGCTTCCAGGCTTCCGGCTCATGTATCAGGCAGCTGATTCTTCACAACGCACCTTATGTTTTACAGCTAGTTCGCAATCCATTCCTTGGCCTTGCTTCCCCCCCCCCCGCCGCCCTCCGCAAAGCAGCCTCCAGTTGGCTACCATAAGTCATGCATAAATGGCCCTACACAAAATCCTACCTTTCCAACAATCCTTTGCAATTGAGGGGCCCAAAGAGCTCGGGGTTTGGTGAAGGATACTAATTGCATTGCGTAAAAAAAAAAAATCTTACCGTTTTTCAAACATTAGAGACGATTACCTACGAAGCAAATGTAAACTATTTGGAAAACAGATCTCAGAGGGCATATATTTTACACTAAACAGGAAGCCTTTTTTTTTTTTTAAGTCACAGAGTAAAAGGCAGAAAGGAAGGAAGGCATCCTAGCAAGAGTATAATAGCCCATTTGAAGTTAATAAATATATATCAGTTTATATATAACTCATTATTTAACCTGATTGATCTTATTTTCTGCATATGTCATGGATACGTTCCAATTGTTCCTTTTTACCAGGGACAGACCGTCCTTCTGCTTCATGTCACAGATGCCACGCTGTCTCTTCTTCTTCTTCTTCTTCTTCTTCTTCTTCTTCTTCTTCTTCTTCTTCTTCTTCTTCTTCTTCTTCTTCTTCTTCTTCTTCTTCTTCTTCTTCTTCTTCCTCCTCCTCCTCCTCCTCCTCCTCCTCCTCCTCCTCCTCCTCCTCCTCCTCCTCCTCCTCCTCCATCTTCCCCTTCATCTCCTCCTCCTCTTCCTCCTCCTTCTTTCTTCTTTCTTCCTTCTCCTTCTCCTCTTTTATGAGACGCCTTTTCAAAATGTTGTTTGGCATGATCTTGAGGCCTCACTACATGTTATGGAGTCCTGGAGCTGAGTCCCAGTTTGCCTGGCCGTCTTGACTTGCAAGTTGCCTGCTAGGAACTCTATTTCCAGGCTTGTGGGGACCCAGCTGAGACTAGGGCCACGCTTCTGTCTCCCTCCCCAAAGGCTAGAAACAGCCCCGCTCCTATTTTCCCAGATGGGGATACCTCAGGGTTGCCAGCTCTGGGTTGGGAAATACCTGGCGATTGTGAGGGTGGAGCCTGTTAAGTATGGAACTCTCAAGCTTAACATTGGAATGTATAGCCCAGATTCACATTCCAATACACAACAGAGCCTGGGGAGGGTGGGGTTTAGGAAGGGGAGGGGCTTCAGTGTGGCATAGAGTCTACCTTCCACAGCAGCCATTTTCTCCGGGGTGAATGGATCTCTATCACCTGGAGATCAATTGTAATAGCAAGAAATATCCAGGTACCACTTGGAGGTTGGCAACTGTACTCTGTGTACCCCAGTAGTACACCTGGTGCTCCCAGTGGGGCAAACAGCATCCCCAGGACCATTTCAGGTTGAGAAAAATAGCATGAGAAGGCATAAGCAACCTCCCCCCAAATGTTGTGGTCCTGATCCATGTCAGGCCCCAGGACATCTAGGAATTAAGTTTCCGACAGGGGTTTGCAAGTCACATCTGATTAAAAGTTCCTGTAGGCCTTGCTATAGTTCTTCAGGGATCAGTTCCCCACCTACAGGGTCTCTAGGAGTTACATTTCTGAGTAAGGTGGTTGTAAATCAGGACCAAATTAAGATGTCTGGAGGCCCTTAGGTATGCTGAGTTTAAGAGATCCTACAGCATTACCACCACCACCTTTCAGTATCTTTTTTAAAATTTAGAGGCCCCTCATAATCTGAGACATCTGGTATGGGCTAGCAGATGGGCTGCCTTGTAGGAATGCCCCCTTTACTTCTTTGTAAAACAAATGTTACAAAAACATTTTGAGCCAGCGTGGCATAGTGGTTAAGAGTGTTGGACTAGGAATTGGGAGTTGTTGGTGTTGTTCAGTCACACAGTCGAGTCCGACTCTTCGTGACCCCATGGACCGCATCACGCCAGGCCCTCCTGTCTTCCACCGTGCTCTGGAGTTCGTTTAATTTCATGTTCGTGGCATCGATAACACTGCCTAACCTTTGCTGTCCCCTTCTTCTTTGACCTTCAATCTTTCCCAGCATCAGGGTCTTCTCCAGCGAGTGCTCCTTTCTCGTTTGGTGACCAAAGTATTTGAGCTTCAGCCTCAGTATCTGGCTTTCCAGGGAACAGTCGGGGTTGATTTCTTTTAGGATTGACTGATTTGATCTCCTTGCAGTCCAGGGGACTCTCAAGAGCCTTCTCCAGCATGGAATTGGGAGAACCAGGTTCAAATCCCTACTCTGCCATGGAAGCTCACTGGGTGACCTTGGGCAAGTCATAACAACATAAGAGAAGTCATGTTGGATTCAGGCCAATGGCCCATCCAGTCCAACACTCTGTCACACAGTGGTCCAAAATACCAGGTGCCATCAGGAGGTCCAGCAGTGGGGCCAGGACACTAGAAGCCCTCCCACTGCTGTCCCCCCAAGCACCAAGAATAGAGTGCATCACCTGCCCCAGACTGAGAGTTCCCATCTATACCCTGTGGCTAATAGCCACTGATGGACTTCTGCTCCATATGTTTATCTAATTCCCTCTTGAAACTGTCCATGCTTGTAGCTGCCACCACCTCCTGTGGCAGTGAATTCCATATGTTAATCACTCTTTGGGTGAAGAAGTACTTCCTTTTATCTGTTCTAGCCCGACTGCTCAGCAATTTCACTGAGTGTCCACGAGTTCTTGTGTTGTGAGAAAGGGAGAAAAGTACTTCTTTCTCAAGGCTTATGATACATCCACCTGGTTGAAGCTGAGCCACCTAGATAAGCTTGGTGTCTGGATATGGGTGGTGGTGGAAAGTGCCATCTAGTCCCAGCTGCCTTTTCTGTTTCTTTGTTCTTCAGGAAAGCTCTTGAACCAGAGAGTGGGTGAATGGAGAGGGACTGTGTGCTGCACACTTCAGATATTTAGGATTTTCATTGGCTTCCCCCGTATTCGTATACCTTTATTGGCATATCAGCAAGGACATAAACATTCATGCCTCGGGATCTGGAGATATCTACCAGAAAGCATCTTGGAAAGGAATGCATTTACCTTGGCCAATAAAAAGGCTGTACGTTGTGTAGATACATCAAGACTCATGGAGATATCGGGGCATCCTGCCCAAATAGTTAGTAAGTCCCCGTGTCAGGTTCCCAGTCAAATCACTCTCAACAGGCACTTTCTTCAGTGAATGTTTTATTTAGAGACATGAGATGCTATGGGTTCAAACGCTTTGTCAGGACTGGGGTGCAAAGGCAGGAAAGCCAAGTATAGGAACAATCCTAGAATTCCATTCACACACATCAGTATTGCTACAAAGACCATGAAAGATATACGGTCAACAACTAGCCAGGCACAGACTCTACTTCAAGGACATTTGCCATGTGAAAGATGTCTTTGAGGACCCATGGAAGAGTTACCTTTGCCCTTTGACCCCAGCGTCATCTTTGGCCCTTGTTCCCACTGGGCCCTCCCCCTTGAGCAGTGTTCCCTCTAAGCTGAGTTAGTGTGAGCTAGCTCACAGTTGTTTTAGTCTCCAGCTCACACATTTTTGTCTTAGCTCCGGAAGGATGGCTCCAGAGCAAACTAATTTATGCAGCAGCCAAATTGCCCGCTCACAACTTTAATGCCAGGAGCTCACAAAGTAGAATTTTTGCTCACAAGACTTCACAGCTTAGAGGGAGCATTTCACCTTGAGTGTATTGATGGGTGGGCCCTGGGCCAGACTCCACCCATTTGTGCCCTCGAAGAGTTAACAATTCTATCCATATCTGCTCCGAGCACCAGTCATGGAGGTGAAGACAGATGGAGGAAGTGTCTGCATTCTGCCCACAGGCTATGGGGCTATAAATGCCTACATCAATGGAATCACTTCCCAGCTAAGCTCTGTTGTTTCTTCCTTATGTTTTGATTCCGATCTCATCTCTTAGCAGGCCAGTGGTGATCTCTGCAACAGTTTCCTTATGGAGGAGCCTCACAGCTGCGAACACTTAGCAACTAATCATCTCAATTTGGCTCACCTGTGTGAGTGATCCTTGACAGACCCATCTGCTTTCAGTCAAGGCTGGGAATAAAACAGGGTTGCGATCCAAGATATTCTCCACATCGAGCTTGGTAAAAATGGGGCTCTCCTCTCCGCCTGGAAAATCTAGAAGGTTTCAGGCGTTTGAGCCAATTTCGGCCGTTCTTCCTATAAACATTTCAAAAGCCCTGAGCAAAGAATTTCAAAGGAGGTCGATGAAACGCACACTTATCTCTGTTTAGATTCCTCTCTCACCTCTCCCATCATCCCTCTGTCCTGGAATAGATGATAATATCGGTGAAGTGCAGGACAGCTGGATTATTAGTTGCTGTAGATTTTCTGGGTTGTGTGGCCATGGTCTTGGCATTGTAGGAACCAGGGCTCTTTTGTGGCAGGAACTCCTTTGCATATTAGGCGACACGCCCCTAGTATAGCCAATCCTCCAAGAGTTTACAGAGCTCTTCTTACAGGGGCTACTGTAAGCTCTTGGAGGATTGGCTACATTAGGGGTGTGTCACCTAATATGCAAAGGAGTTCCTGCTACAAAAAGAGCCCTGGTAGGACCTGACGTTTCGCCAGTAGCTGTGACTGGCATCCTCAGAGGTATAACACAGAAAGATGGAGCACTCTCTGTGTCAAGGATTTTTGTTTTGCTTTGTTTATACCCTGCTTTTGGGGACCCAAAGTGACTTCCATGTTCTTCTCGCCTCCTTTTTACACTTACATCAACCCTGTAAGTGAGGTGAGGCTGAATGTGACCAGCCCCGGGTGGTCCCCCAGCAAGCTTCCATGGCGGAGTGGGGTTTGAAAATGGGTCTCCCAGATTCTAGACCAATATCCTAACCACTGGCTCTATACTGGCTGAAAATACAATTTGGCCAGTTAGAATAAATAAGACAGAACGCTAGCGTGGTGCAGTGGCTAGACAGTTAGACTAGACAGTTTGGTGTGTGAGCCAGTTTGGTGTAGTGGTTAAGTGCGCGGACTCTAATCTGGGAGAACCGGGTTTGATTCCCCACTCCTCCACTGGCACCTGCTGGATGACCTTGGGCAAGCCATAGTTCTGATAAGAGCTGTCCTTGAAAGGGTAGTTCTGGAAAGAGCTCTCTCAGCCCCACCTACCTCACAGGGTGTCTGTTGTGGGGAGGGGAAGGGAAAGGAGTTTGTAAGCTGCTCTGAGACTCCAAGTGAAGGGCGGGGTATAAATCCAATCGCTTCTTCTACTTCAAGAGGGAATTATATAAGTATATGGAGCAGAGGTCCATCAGTGGCTATTAGCCACAAGGTATAGATAGGAACTCTCAGGCTGGGGCAAGTGATGCTCTGTATTCTTGGTGCTTGGGGGGGGGGCAACAGTGGGAGAGCTTCTAGTGTCCTGGCCCCACTGCTGGACCTCATGATGGCACCTGGTATTTTGGGCCACTGTGTGACCCAGAGTGTTGGACTGGATGGGCCATTGGCCTGATTCTTATGACCCAGGAGACTATGATCCAAGTTCAAATCCCCATTCTGTCATGGAAGTCTGCTGGGGAACCTTGGGTTTGTTACCCTCTCTCTCTCTCCGTCAGTCTAACCTACCTCACAGGGTTATTGTTGCAAGGATAGAATGAAGGAGGGGAGAATGACATTAGAAGCTGCTTTGGGTCCCCATTGGGGAGGAAAGTGGGGTATAAATGAATAACCTATAAAGAAATACAGCTGTGCAGAAAGGAGAGTCACACACACCCCCCGCTGATGATGAAAAATGAACTTTTAAGAATCTATTTAGGAAACATATACAATTACAATATAGAAACAGATAACAAAATACAAGTGACTCCGACGGCTCCTCTCAAGAGGGCATGCATAAGACAGTTACAAAAAGAGATGAATAACATAACCAAAATCAGCCTCCAATCAAAAGAGCTGAAAGCCCGATGAATAATATCTGTTACAGCTACCAGCAGAGTATTTCAAACTATCTTCTTCAGATAAAAAAATGTTATTCTTTTCTTCAAATGTGGAGTAGGCGTCTTCCTTTCTTGCATGAAGCCAGCAATTCAGTGAAGAGCAGAAGATAACCAGCCCATTTCTCTCTAGGAGGCTCCCACAGTACAAAGTGACAGAAGCCCATGCTAGGATTTTGAGGGGAAATGAACTGCATTATAAGAACCCACCTATTAATGGTTTTTACAGACATACGGTGCCCATGCGTGGATGGTTAGGAATACGCTGAGGCAGACAAAATCCAAAAGGTTTTGAAGATGGGAAGATATAGCCAGTGGGCAGAGCGAGGCCCCCCCCCCAATCCTGTGACTTCTCTGCAGGGAGGAAGCAGGTAGCAGCTGGTATAGTACAGCCAAGGGACCTTATCGGGGTAGTCTAGTCAGTCTAGTCCAGTTGGGGGCCTTATCTGCCAGCCACCTTACTCTATACTTAGCAAGGACATATAGCCTCTTCCAGGGCTTTTTTTTTTGTAGAAAAAGCCCAGCAGGAACTCATTAGCATAATAGGCCACACCCAACAGCAGATACTCATTAGCATATTAGGCCACACCCCCATGTTACCAGAAGTGTGGCCATCCAGCCACACCCACCTTTTGCTTCTTATTCTGTTTACCTTGTTTGTTGTCAAAACCCAGGGCTTTTTTTTTGTAGCAGGAACTCCTTTGCATGTTAGGCCACACACCCCAAATGTAGCCAATCCTAATGAGTTTCTGCTGTTAGGTGTGGCCTGTTATGCTAATGAGTTCCTGCTGGGCGTGGCCAGCTCAGGAGCCAGCCAGAACTCCGTTCCTGTGCGTTCCTGCCCAAAAATAGCCCTGGCCTCTTCTCTCCCTAGGCCCCGTGTGTGGAAAAGAGCTCTCACATGTGGAATAAGACTGAAAGGATTCCTCTTTGTATCTGGTTAGTAAAGGCATGTCGAACTCATTTGTTACGAGGGCCGGATCGGACATAAATGTCACTTTGTCGGGCCAGATGATGTGTGCCATGAAATGTAATGCCAGGTACAGGAGATATAACCTTTATAAAGGACACAGGCAAATGATATTTTTTTTTTACTCAAAATACCAACAAAGGCAATGGATTCCTAGTAGTGAAAGCAATTGATTTACTGGGGATCCCACAAAAGCCACAATAAATGTATTTAATCATATGCAAGACTAGGTTTTTTTCTCCAAGGGATACCATAAAAGGGGGCTACCTTATATTTCCATATGTACCAGTTGCTTGCAGGCCAGGTAGGAGCCCTGAATGGGCCGGTTTTGGCTCCCAGGCCTCATGTTTGACACCCCTGGGTTAGAAGGTTATGCCAACAAGAGATGCCCATCCATACCAGTTGTGATCTAGGTTACCATGAATGCATGTACAGTCTACTGTTCACTTGATTTACTTTATGGCTGTGTCAAGTATTTCAAGTGTTATGTCCAACACATAAGAACATAAGAGAAGCCAATGCTGGATCATGCCAATGGCCCATCCAGTCCAACAGTCTGTCACACAGTGGTCCAAAATACCAGGTGCCTTCAGGAGGTCCAGCAGTAGGGCCAGGATGCTAGAAGCCCTCCCACTGTTGCCCCCTCCAAGCACCAAGAATACAGAGCATCCCTTACCCCAGACTGAGAGATCCTATCTATACCTTGTGGCTAATAGCCACATGTACAGATGAACATGTGATTTAAACCCCACATTTATCCAAGTACTGATCCTCAGTTTCCTTTGTCAAGTTAACTAATGTACGTGGGCTTTAGGGATGCCAGACCACAGCCTGGGAGCCCCAGAGAGCTTTGGAGACAGGTCAACAGGCAGACGTAACATCATGTGTCATATCAAAAAGCCGGATGTGATGTCAACACATCAGCCAACGCTCTAGAAACTCCATGGAAACTCTGTGGTAACACCACAGAGTTTACAGAGAGTCAGCTGATGTGCTGACATCACGTCCAGGTTTTCAGCTGTGTGTGACCTCAATGCACAACATAGTTTCCGCCACCTGCTTTTCTCTTGCCATTCCAGAGGCAAGGGTAGGTGGGAATGCCCAGCCAGTGAAGAATGCCTGCCAGAACCTGCATGGGCATTCATGTAACTTGTGATCAGGGCTACTGCTATGTATTCCAATAAGAACTAAATATACCCATGTGCCTCTGAACGCGTGTGTTTTCTGAAACATTCTTTCAAAATATAGTGGCAGTCTGGGATGTATTAAGTTGCTGGTTTTTGATTACTTGCTCTAGTGATCACCTACTGGCACAACGCATTTATTACCCTCAATATATGAATCATGGCAGTTTTGATCAGCAGGGAACAGTTTATGACTCTAATTTATGACAGTTCTAGAAAACAAGAAATCAGAGTTTGGAGGTACTTGTTATCAAACCTGCTTTCCTTTGCCAGGAGGGAGAGTAATTCTCCTTCTGTTCGAGGTGTAGATTCGATCATTGCAGCGCTCAGATAAAATGGCAGCAACAGTTCACATTATCAATTCTTTTAGTTCATTGCACAGATTCATTGTGGTGACAGTATCAATCAAAACGGTGATCTTTTAGCCTAAATGCTTCTATGGTATGAGTTTCTGCTATTTTACCATTACATTTTAACACATGATATTTTAAAACATGATGTCTTCATTAATATGATTTTCTTTAGTCGAGTACAATTCCTGCCATTCATAAAGGCAGTCTTAAAATATCAAAAAAGTTTCAGGACGGACAGGGTTCTTTGTCGCATAACATACAATTGCTTTATAGCATTGGCTGCTGCAAGACAGGTGCTGCTTTGGTGGTGGTGGAAAGGGCCATCAAGTCATGGAGTTTGCAAGGCAAGAGACGTTCAGAGGAGGTTTGCCATTGCCTGCCTCTACGTCACAACCTGGGTATTCCTTGGAGGTCTCCCATCCAAATACTGGCCAGGGCTGACCCTGCTTAGCGTCCCAGATCTGACAAAATCGGGCTAGTCTGGGCTGTCCAGGTTGGAAGGCTGCTGCTTTAGATGGCTTCAAATGAGGAGCAGATCAGTTCATGGCCAATGAAAGGCTTTTAGGTCAGAGAGCTGAATTGAACCTCCATGTTTAGAACCATTATATCTTGGAAAAGTTGTTACTGGGGGAGAAAAAATTGGGCAGGGATATTCCTGATAGGGTCAAAGCGATGGTATTCCCAGCCGTAATGTACGGCTGTGAGAGTTGGACCATAAGGAAGGCCGAGGGCCAAAGAATAGATGCTTTCAAATTATGGTGCTGGAGAAGATTCTTGAGAGTCCTTTGGACTGCAAGGAGATCAGATCAGTCAATCTGAAAAGAAATCACCCTGACTGTTCCCAGATCCTGAAGCTGAAGCTCAAATACTTTGGCCACCAAATGAGAAGGGAGCACTCACTGGAGAAGACCCTGGTGCTGGGAAAGATTGAAGGTCAAAGAAGAAGGGGACAGCAAAGGATGAGATGGTTAGACAGTGTTATCGATGCCACGAACATGAAATTAAGCAAACTCCGGAGCACGACGGAGGACAGGAGGGCCTGGCATGATGTGGTCCATGGGGTTGCAAAGAGTTGGACTCAACTGTGTGACTGAACAATGATATTCTTGATAGATTTGGGGTGGTACCTGGGGAAAGCTGGGTTTGGGGAGAGGAGGCTCCCCAGAGCCATAGAGCCCCATCCTTCAAAACAGCCATTTTCTCCAGGGAGATTTATCTGTGTCATCTGGAGATCAGTTGTAATTTTGGGAGATCTCCAGGCAAACTTTGGAAACCCCCAGCAGGGTTATAGTTTTCTTGCCTTGCTGTTGGGTTTCTGCAGGCATTGGGGTGCTGGTGCTGGAATCCGGATACTGAATTAGACAGACCTTTGATCCAACCCAGGAAGATTCTTCTTACATTTTTATGTTCTTAAAGTGCAATAAATAAAAGCGTACCACAGGAATAATAATATAGGGAGAGGGAAGTGGAGAGGGAAGAGGCAAGAGAAGGAAGAGAAGATGAGAACAAGGATGGCGTGGAGGCAGGAGCGAAAGAGGAAAAGGAGGAATGAGAGAGAGAGCGCTGGAGTGAGTGATTCAGCATGCCTGGGCAGTGGGGGGGCGCTACACCACTCCAAGAGTGTAGAGGTGTTGTGTCCTTGAATGGGATGCCTCTCTCTACAGCACTTTGGTGTAGTGGTTAAGCGCGCGGACTCTAATCTGGGAGAAACGGGTTTGATTCCCCACTCCTCCACTTGCACCTGCTGGATGACCTTGGGCAAGCGGTAGTTCTGATAAGAGCTGTTCTTGAAAAAGAGCCGTTTCTGTCAGAGCTCTCTCAGCCCCACCTACCTCACAGGGTGTCTGTTGTGGGGAGGGGAAAGGAAAGGAGTTTGTAAGCCACTCTGAGACACTTTTGGGTAGTGAAGGGCAGGGTATAAATCCAATCTCCTCCTCCTCCTCCTCCTCCTCCTCCTCCTCCTCTTCTTCTTCTTCTTCTTCTTCTTCTTCTTCTTCTTCACGTGGGAGTTGCCCTCTGACACCTCCTTTCACTTTGTCTTCTCACTCATTTCACATGGCCTTCCATGGAGACACATCTCTGCAGGTCTCTCCTGTAGAGGCAATGTCCTCATACTCTCATATACATGATGCCAGTATAGCTGGTGATTTGTGACAGGCAAAGTACTCTTTAGATTAAGCTTCTCTCTCTCTCCTTTTGACTGCAACCTGAATGTGGATTGGATCGACTTAAATAAATGTAAATTTACCTGTTTTGCAATATATTTCTTGGGAGATCTATTTAATGCTCTCAGTATCATGCTTCTATGACTGGTGAGGCGAGGAAGAGGAAGAGAGGAGAGAAAGGGAGAGGAGGAGGGGAGAAAGAGAAATGGAGGTAGAAAAGAGGGAGGGGGCAGTAAGGGAAGGAAGGGAGAGGGGAAGAGAGGAGAGAGAAGGCCAGGAGAAGAGCATGGAGTCGGTGAAGTAGGTCAGAGAAGAGAAGGGGAGGTTCTCCAAACAAAATAAGTGAAACTGACATCCTTCAAAATCAATGTTCAAGTGACAAAATGTGGATCTTGTTTGCAGATTAATAATTAAAAAGAAAATATGCCCCGGATGCAAATCAGTGACGATGGTCTTATTTATTGTCATTTTCCTGAGAAACTGCTTTAAAAAAAAAAAAAAAAAGGAATGGCTTTAGTGTGTCTCAGAGAATTCTTGGAATGCAGCCACTTTCGGAAATCCAAGGAGCAAGAAGAGCTCATTGTAGCGTTAAATTGCTCCATCCCAAATCTCCTTGGCCGCAACACCTGAAAGAGACGCGCCTCATTTTAACCTCTCGAGCCATTGCAATTAGCCAAGGAAAGGAACCTCTCAGTTCAAAAAGACTCGTGAGTACAGAAGAAAATATTTTGTATTGTCAGTTTTAGGTGCAAATCCAATGATGATTTACTTTTCCTCTGAGTCCCGGGCCTCCGTGCAGACTGCACAGCTAGACTGGGAGCGCCATTAAGACCGTAAAGACAGGACATCTGGATGTTCCCTCTTTCGTTAAGAAGTGATGCACAGGCCCAGTGGGCTTAGGTAAGACTGTGGGGATCTCCAACAGCCTGTCCAAATAGTGGGCTGAGTTGAAATGAAGCCAGCGTCTGGCCCACCAAGGCGGCTGTTAATAAGCGGTACATCTTGATACATTTCCAAACTGATGACCTGGGAGGGGCTTCGCTGGCTTGGATGTCCCTAGAAAGAAGAGAACCTCCGTGTGAGATGCTTCAGTCGCTTGGGAAGATGCTGAGGGTCTTCTTGACAAAACTCACAATGAACAAATGAAAGGAACACAAGGGTTGCCAGCGTTCGGGTTGCCAACCTCCAGGTGGTAGCAGGAGATCTCCTGGGAACTGCCCTCCAGGCGGCAGAGATCTGTTCACTCAGAGGAAGTGTCTGCCCCGCACTCCTCAGGCTCCATCCCAAAATCTCCAGATATCTCCCAACCCAGGCTGGCAGCTCTAGTGATTCATCCAGCCAACTAAGTAAAACCGGCTCTGGAACTGCTCTAGATTCTGGTACCCGGAACCGTAATAAAACTGAGCTCCTGAATATTATGCTCAGCAGTTCCATCAATGAAACAGCATCATAAAAGTGGCCTCCAAAGACCTTATCCTAACCCCATATTTCACATTGCAGCTGAACCAAATGGGTAATATCTTTGTGCAGGGCCGGCCCCAGGTGTTTTTGCACACTAGGCAAGGACACTTTCTGGCACCCCTCTGCACTCTTTCCTTGGCAAGGGCCAAGGAAGGGAAGGAGGTTTAAACCCCCTTCCCTTCCATCTGAGCACCGGCTTGCCGTGTGTTCCGCAGCTGCAGGTGCACCAGCAAGCCAGGGAAGGGGCAGGGGTTTAAACCCCCATCTCTTCTGTCTGCGCACCGGCAAGCCAGGGAAGGGGCAGGGGTTTAAACCCCTGTCTCTTCCGTCTGAGCGCTGGCTTGCCTGTGCATCCCACAGCTGCGGGGTGCGCTGGCAAGCCAGGGAAGGGGTGGGGGTTTAAACCCCCGTCTCTTCCGTTTGAGCACCAGCAAGCCAAGGAAGAGGCAGGGGTTTAAACCCCCGTCTCTTCTGTCTGGGCGCTGGCTTGCCTACACGCCCTGCAGCTGCAGGGCGTGCCAACAAGCCAGGGAAGAGGCAGGGGTTTAAACCCCCATCTTTCCGCCTGAGCACCGGCAAGCCAGGGAAAGGGCAGGGGTTTTTGATGGGGCTTTTGGCAGGGGCAGAGGGCTTTTGGCACCCCTAAGGGCCAGCATGCTCTAGGCAAATGCCTAGTTCACCTAGTAAGCAAGCCGGCCCTGTCTTTGTGTAATCAAGGAGCAGACTTTTCCTTGTTGAACATAAGATCTGCTAATGGACACACTCTGCTTTTCTCAAGTTCGAGGAGACATGCAAACACTCATCTTGTATGGCATGATGAATAGCTAGGGCTGCCATCTTGGGGCTTAGAAATACCTGGAGATTTTGGGGGAGGAGCTGAGAAGGGTGGAGTTAGGGGGAGGGAAGGGACTTCAGTGGGGTAGAAGCTCACCTTCCAAAGTGGTCCTTTTCTCCAGGTGAACTAATCTCTGTTGCCTGGAGATCAGTTGCAATCCCAGGATATCTCCAGCCGCCACCTGGGGGTTGCAAACCAAGAGGAGAGATCACGGGATGGAGGTAAATATAGGTGATAAGAATGCTTGAGACCTGCATCATGCCAGTGAATTGATGAATGGTTCTAAGAGGTTTTGCCAGAGCGCTTGCTAAATGAATTGACTGTACTGAAATTTCAACGCCACACACTCTGATAAAGTTGAGAACAAAACAGGACTCGATATGCATAGTCCATTGTGTTGATGGCGTCATTGTGAATGATTCCCGAGGAACTGGTTAGCTCCAGTAAATTGGATATTGGATAAGAATTTGTAAGTCTGTGGATATTTCTTTTGGCATAATATATCACGGTTGTTCTGCTCATTTTTACCACCTGGAGGTTGGCAGCCCAATGAGTATCATAGTTTCCGGGACTGTGCTGATTCTCTGAGCCATGGAGTACTTTCTCATGACTTGTAGTAAAGCACTTCCATGGACATGAGGAGATCCCTACCAAATCAGACCAAAAGTCCATCTAGTCTAAAACCCTGTTTCTCATGGAGGCCAGCCAGATACTTCCAAGTAGGCCCACAACAAAGACCCAGAAGCCGATGTCTCCCACAACTGGCTTCTCTCCAGAACATGAGGTTTAGCCCGAACGTTTAGCCATCATAGCTAAAAGCCTTTGACATACCTATCTTCAGGGGTCATTTCATAGAAAAAGAGGTGCAGGAGCTCATTAGCATAACTCATTAGCATAACTTATTTGCATATACCACACCCCCAGACGTCACTGGAAGTGTGTCAGAAGGCAACACCCACTGCTCAGACTCCACTGGACTGTTTTGGATTGCTAGCTATTGGGGGGGAGGAGCACACAGATCTTCCCTCATAGAGAAGGGAGAGCTTGTACCTGAATAAACCTTGGTCTTAAAGGTGCCACTGGGCTCTTTTGGATGGCCGACAAGTGTAGGAAAGTGTGTGGATGCTTGTGGGTCAAGGAGGACAGTGCGGAGGACGCACATGGCCTTTTAGAGGCACCGCACCAAGGTCGGCATGAGGACAGGCAGAGCCTGGGCAGGCTGGGTGCCACAGCCCACGCAGTGGCAGAGCAGCTTGAGGCAGCGCTCCGCTAGGTCAGCCAGTGAGCTGAGAAAGGTGAGGGGGGCTGCTGGGAGCAGGGGGTGGGGCTTGCTGCATGTGCCCACCCCCTGGGCTCCTTACTGCCGGCGCTTCGCACCAGTGCGCTCCTGCAGGAAATGAGCCCTGCCTATCTTCAACTAATTTAACTAGTCCCATTTAAAGCCATCTCAGTGAGTGCGCAACACCTACCTCTCTACATTTAAACTCATTAATATTTTGCAAGTATGAATCCATGTATCTCGTTCATGTTCATGAAGCAGCAATGCCCCAATGTATCTCTTTCATGTTCATGAAGCAGCAATGCCATCCTAAACATGGGGTTTTCTTGCTCTGACCTAGTATTAGGGTTGCCAGATTCTGGTTGAGAAGTTCCTGGAGATTTGGGGGTGGAGCCAGGGGGGTGAGGTTTGGGGATGGGAGGAACCTGACCAGGGTATATCCCCATAGAGTCCACCCTTCAGAGCAGCCATTTTCTCCAGGGTGTGTGTGTTTGTGTCTTACCCCCTCATGGAGAGAGGCCCCGCCAAGATTAGTTGTGTCTGATGCCCAGCTTGGCTGCAACATTAATAACTGAATTGTGCAACAGTGGCTTTCTTCCTGGCTGGATGTGGGCAAATTGCCTGCCAATGCTGTAGCCGGGCACTGTCACCTGGCTGGGCAGGCAAGATGGGCACCGCCACACAAGTCACCCAAGCTGGGCAAGCGAGACAAGCACTGCTGCGTGAGATGCCTGGCCAGGAAGGCAAACTGGTTGCCATACCCCTCGCTCAGTGCCCACAGTCCCTCCACAGTTCTGACAAGAAGAGAAGAGAAGAGGAAGAGATTGGATTTATTCCCTGCCGCCCTTCACTACCCGAAGGAGTCTCAGAGTGGCTTACAATCTCCTTCCCTTCCTCTCCCCATAACAGGCACCCTGCGAAGTAGGTGGGGCTGAGAGAGCTCTGGAGAGAGCTGCTCTGGAGAGAACAGCTCTGAGAGAACAGCTCTGAGAGAACTTGTGACTGACCCAAGGTCACGCGAGCAGCTGCATGTGGAGGAGTGGGGAATCAAACCCGGTTCTCCCAGATCAGAGTCTGCACTCCTAACCACTACACCAAACTGGCTCTCCACCGATGGTGCAGTGGAAGGGTGTGAGGCCACTGTGCCCACGCTCTCTTTCCCTCTCCCAATACGCAGAGGGGTCACTTGCTCTGGACTGGCATCATGCGGTTGGTTGGTGGACTGCACATGGGTGAAATCATGAGTCGTGAATCCATGAATGGCAAGGGTCTACTGTGTAGCCCATTTACCTTCCGGCATAACCTGGAAGGAACTTATTTTGGGGTGTACTTGGAGGCTTGCAGTTTGAGGGACAGGTGTGCAAATATTTCCCCATCAGATTTCATTACAGTCAGGAAGTCATGGCCTACAGGAGCGTGTGCAATTTCAGTTCTCTTGCTGGAGGTAGCTTAATTATTTGGTATTTTCTGGTTTTCACAGGGAAGCGTACAAGTGTTTCATTTACAAAGAATAATTAGTAGATGTCTACCAAACTTCAGGGCTCTAGACATTGAGAATTTCGTTTTCATTTATTTTTTATTCCCAATCTCTTTCGACAGACAAAACAAAACCAAACAAAAAAAGAGAGCAATAGTTCCATAGAGGGGACAGCAGGATCTCTCTAGAATCATAGAAGCTAAATTAGAAACATAGTGTGGTAGTTGTAAAGCAGAGATGGACAAACAGTCAATATTTCGAACCAGCTTACAATGTTTTCAACTGCGAAGAGCAGGCATTCCCGGAAAGACATCGCTACTCAGTGCTCATATATATCAGGCAAGTCAAAAGGAAATCAGATCAATGATAAAATTTGTTCTTGGGGAGAACATCATTTTTAGTTAGATAAGAAATTAATGGGAACCAAAGGGTAATAAATCTCTCTTGACTGAGTTTGGCCTGTATATTAGAACTAAATGCATAAAGCTTACCCAAATGGAAATAATTCCACCATCATGATCTCCAGGCTTGTATGGAGGGTAATGTACAACATTGAGAATTTCAATTCCTCTTGAGCGAGTGAGTCTAAGGAAGGGGCCCCCCCAACCTGTTGGCGGGCACTCTTTGAATTCGGACACAGCACGGTGGGCACAGCCACAAAACGATTGCCAGAAAATGGCTGCGGAAGAAGGCAGAGCCTGTCAAAAATGTTTACTGGAGCTTATTTCCAGTCATGGTGTTCCTTGCGTCGCGGTGGCTGCCGCTGCCAATGCCACATTTTAGAAAACCCGCCCAGCCAATCAAACCTCTAATCGCTACTAGCCCTGCCTGGCCCTGCTCGCATTCTAAAAACACTTGCTGGACACCAAGAGAGTTATCAGCAGGCATCATGGTGCCCCTGGGCACCACATTGGGGAACCCTGGTCCAGAGTCTGAACGTCTTCCTACGTGCACACATGCAATCATACAGAGGCAGGAAACTGGTTTTCATCAGTGAGCTATATTTAATTGCATGGATATTTTATAGAAGTTTATATTCAGTTGGTGGAGGGTTTTTTGGGGGGGAGATTAGAAAGCAAAACAATGCTCCCTTGCGCTGGCGGCTTGACAGCCCAATTCTGGAAGGTTACATTTTGCACATGCCCACAGCTGCAGCCAATCAGTGGGCTGTCTTGCGTATTCTCCTCTGATATGAAGTTAAAATGAACTGGAAATGTTTATGCCATAAATGGCGTGCAGCATATAAAACAGATAATGCAAGGCTCGGCCTTTCCTTGAAAAACACCGGGCGTCTCGTCCCGCCGAGTCCAACCGTTTGGTAACTTTATCCCATGCTTCCCCCCTCCCCCCCCGGCCCCGTCACTGGAACGGTTGCCCTGTTCAAACACGCCACACAATGCATCTTTGAGACAGCAGCCCCGTTTTCCACCCCCCTCTTTCCCAGGTAGCCTTGCAAAACAAAATGTGCATTTCATGTGGCAATTGTAGCTAATCTGTTGCGGTTGCTCTGTTTGCGTTGGTGGATTCTGCCTTGCCATGTAGCCTTGTTTAGATCAAACTCTTTTGGTTCCTATTTGCTTCTTCGTTAAAAAAAAATTCCCTAGAGCGTGTTTATAAGCAGCGTATTAATTCTTTGGTCATGCCGTCGGTATTTTTGACTGGGTTGGGACTGGGAAGAAGGTGGGGGGGAGGAAACGGGCCCCATCCCTGTTAATCACCCGAACTCAACATTCCATTTGCTTGTTTGCACCCGTCAATCAATTGGGCTAAATCAAATTATTTAAGGTTGTTAATAACTCCGGCGCTCGAGTGCCCTCTTTCCAACATGTGCACCTGACATGTATTTTCCTTGAAATGGGATACCTCTCCTGCAACAGACACATGCCAATCAATCTCGCTCGGGGAGGAAATACCACAATGGCACGGAGAGGGAGACTCGCTGACTTGGGCTTGCAAATTGCTCTTCAAGATGTTCTCAGGCCCCCAGGGACGAAAAGGCCATATGGGGAAACAAGAAACCCTCCGTGAATGGCAGGAGCGAATGTTTGTTCATTTGATTGGAAGCACCGTTTGGAAAGGGAAGGTACGGACACATGCAACGTGTTGGCTTAAAGCTGTGCCTGCGCGCGCAACGGCACACTTCCTTTGCAGTCCGGTGCGTTTGGTTCCTCGCCGTGGTGCATGAAACCTGGGCGTATTGTCCTATTTACAGAGCAGGCGATACATATGGTGCCACCCTTCACTGATTGTGGAGGAGTCGGAATGGGGCACACGGATTTGCCTGGATTCTCAGCCATGGTACTCAGGGCGGGAGACCAGGGGTTGAGCGTGCTTTACGTCAAAGGCAGGGGAAGTCAGATGAGTAGGGAACATTGTTTCCCAACGTGTGGGTCAGGAGCCAAGAGTGGGTCACGAAGCCTCTGAAAGTGGGACACGCCCAGCTCTCCCTCGTGGCTGCCCCTCGCCTTTCCATTGCTCTTTTTTTGTTTTTTGGAAACCCAGATCGGACACTAGAAACAACAGTACCTTCCATGGCATACATCAGTTGGTATTTTTCCTGCACTGCATATACTGTTGATGGAGTAAAGTGTGTCCTGATGGTTACTAGAATGAGTTGCTTAGAATCAAAAAAGAAGAAGAAGAGGAAGAGGAGGAGGAGGAGGAGGAGATTGGATTTATACTCCGACTTTCACTACCTGAAGGAGTCTCAGAGCAGCTTTTTTTGTTGTTCAGTCGCACAGTTGTTCAGTTACAAAGTTGTTCAGTAGCAGACTCTTTGCGACCCCATGGACCACATCATGCCAGGCCCTCCTGTTGTCATCCAGAGTTTGCTTAATTTCATGTTCGTTGCATCTATAACACTGTCTAACCATCTCATCCTTTGCTGTCCCCTTCTTCTTTGACCTTCAGTCATTCCCAGCATCAGGGTCTTCTCCAGTGAGTGCTCCCTTCTCATTTGGGGGCCAAAGTATTTGAGCTTCAGCTTCAGTATCTGGCCTTCCAAGGAACAGTCAGGGTTGATTTCTTTTAGGATTGACTGATTTGATCTCCTTGCAGTCCAAGGGACTCTCAAGAGTCTTCTCCAGCACCATAGTTCAAAAGAATCTATTCTTCGGCGCTTGGCCTTCCTTATGATCCAACTCTTGCAGCCATGCATTACTACAGGGAATACCATTGCTTTGACCATGCGGACTTGTATAATCTCCTTTTCCTTCCCCTCCCCACAACAGACACCCTGTGAGGGAGGTGGAGCTGAGAGAGCTCTGAGAGAACTGCTCTTGAGAGAGCAGCTCTGAGAGAACTTGTGACTGACCCAAGGTCACCCAGCTGGCTGCATGTGGAAGAATGGGGAATCAAACCCGGTTCTCCCAGATTAGAGTCTGTGCTCCTAACCACTACACCACACTGGCTCTTAGGGGTGATTAGAGGGAGTAATGGAGGAGGAGAGGGTGGTCAAAGGCTGGAATGGAACCCCTCTATATGGAAAGGCTGTGTATATCGGAACGCCACTTGCTTGGGGTTCATCGTGGGGACAGCTGCTCCCTTTCTTCAGTGTTTATTGGTTTCTCAAAAACAGCTGGTTGTTCGCTGCAGAATATGAAATTTTCATTTGCCAAGGTGCCAAAAAACCTTGGGCCAGTCCTGGATGGGTCACCATACCCAGTAAATTTGCAGTTGTGGGTCACCATACCAAAACGATTGGGAATCCCTGGTCTGGAGGACAGGAGTGCCAATGTCTGCATGGCCAGAGGCCAGTCCATTCTCCATACCATTGTTTGCACCCTGTGGTCCCTCTCTGTTATTTGCAGTCAGTCTAAAGCCACTGACGCTTTGTGGGCTCCGGCACAGGCAGATCGTAAATGTCGTACCATATGCTGCCATTATCACTTTCATTTGATGTTAAAATAAGCACCGTTTTGGATAATGGGACTTCCACCTGGCTATCTAAAAGCAGGAGTCGGTGGCTTAAGAATCCCTGCAGAGTTCTGAAAATAAAAGGAAAGATTTACCGAAAGCGCCTCTAGAAGAGCTGGCAAAACAGCTGCAGGTTTGGGCCTTTTCACATGTGGGCGTTTGGGGGGGGATCATGGGATTGCATTGGGGACTGTTTTGTTTTCATAAAGTCTAATCCGCAGTGAAATACATTTCCTATTTGTGACAGGTGTGCTTGTGCCTCTAAGGCCCTCCCTCTGCACCAAACATTCACCGGGTGCTTTATGTTCCTTGCAACTAGGTCAGCTTTGTGGCTCCTTTTTTTTTTTAAGGAAATTTACAATTCCCAGAGGTTTGGGGCAAGGGGCGGAAGAGGGAAGCAAGAAGCATTTTGAATAGAAGGAAGGGAGTTCCGCCAAACCACAATCTGGGCTTTTCTTGGCTGATTTGCCCACCCTTCAACCAGCAGTTTTAATTTAGCCTCTGAGGATCAAACGAGGGGTGATATCAGGAAAGCCGTGACCGGATCTCTGGTGGTTTTTAAAAAGAACAAATAGAAGCCACAGCCCCTTGGGCTGGGGTTGTGGGGAGAGGTGGGATGAACCCTTTAATTTCTGTCCCCCTTTTTTGAACTCAATCATCCTCCCAGAACTGCTTTTTGATCCCACAGGATGATGATGATGATGATGATGATGAAGAAGAAGATGAAGAAGAGGAGGAGGAGGAGATTGGATTTATACTCTGCCCTTCACTACCCAAAGGAGTCTCAGACTGGGTTACAGTCTCCTTTCCCTTCCCCTCCCCACAACAGACACCCTGTGAGGTAGGTGGGGCTGAGAGAGCTCTCAAGAATTGCCCTTGAGAGAACAACTCTGAGAGAACTTGTAACTGACCCAAGGTCACACCAGCAGCTGCATGTGGATGAGTGGGGAATCAAACCCATTTCTCCCAGATTAGAGTCTGTGCTCCTAACCACTACGCCAAACTGGAACATACAGACAGCCGTATTTAATGACTTCAGGCACCAGCCCAAATTGACTTGGTACGTTGACCCCCTTAGCAAACATGTAAAAATCAATCTAACTGCCAATGTCCCAGAACCGCATTTCACATTCTTAGCGGACCTACTTTGGGGTCAGCAACCGTGGGCTGGGGGAGCACAGCTCTCTAGCACGCTCTGCCAGATTCGTATGAGTTTTCTGCCAGCATCGCTCTCGACTTCTCTGCCAGGGGGAGGCAACCATCTTTGACCCAAGTGTTGCAAAAAATTGCAGGGTCGACTTGTGGAGATGTTGATGTGGCAGCCGACAAAGTTAGAGGGGAGGAGCCGGGGGTTGCTCTTGGTCAGACATGCCTGGAGCAAGCCAAGCCCTGGTGGCCCTGCTGGCAGCTCAGGGATCCGCCTTGGATTCGGCTGGAGGCTTTGCGGCCCCAGGGGGCGGGGGGGCATGGTGGGCATAAGACATCCCTGTTGCATCCTCCTGCATCTCTGGCCTCAGCAGAGCTGCTGGAGTTCCAGTTGCTTGGGTGGAAAGCTGGACTCAAAACAGCCAGTCCTTTAAAGGGCCAGTCCACCCCATGTCCCTGGGTCAATAAAGACAGCTGTAGTGTATTGGGACTCCCTCTGAGTGATCCAAATAAGGCTCAGTGCCAAACGTTATCGTACCAAGGCATCCTTTCCCTAGAAGCAGAAAAGGGCCCATGATTTGATCCTCAAGGAACATCTTGGTGTGTTGCTCGCTGAGAAGATTTAAAAGCCAGGCTTCTGTTTTCCACGTGTTTCTAGGCGCTTCTCGCCTACTTGGTCTTTAAACCAAACAGTTTGGGTTTCAAGACTTCCCATTTGGAGGTCAGTGACCCACCGTGAAGACCTACCATTTGTCTGCTTGTTGATCCAGTAAGCAACAAACAAGGATGACTTTCCCCCCCAAACGGGGAGGATAAATAACAGGCCCACTCTTCAAATGGTGTTGGTATCAAGAGTCTTAACGTAAGGGTGCCAATGAAATTCCTGGAGGATTTCCTGGGAAAGGCAGGGTTTGGGCAGGGGAGTGAGCTCAGAGGGGTATAATACCATAGAGCCCACCTGCCCAGAACAGCCTCCAGGGGATAGATCAAGATGGGTAGCCCTGTTGGTCTGTCCGTAGCAGTAGAAAAGAGCAAGAGTCCAGGAGCACCTTAAAGACTAACAAAAATTGTGGCAGGGGAGAACCACTATTGTAGAAGGCTAATCGGCAGAAAGAGAACCTGTCAGTGGAGCCAATGGAAAACCAGTTGAAGGAGAATTGTTGAAACTTTAGTTAATTTCACAGCTAGAGAGTATCAGCTATCTGAAGAAGCAGAACATGAACGCGGCAGTGAAGCCAGCCGTGTATAGCTGCTGCTCATACAAGACGTAGAACCTTTGTTATCTTGAGGTTTTTTATACAAAGGATTTGTGGACTTCATTTGAGTTTTCCCTTTGTATCAAGTACTTTTTGATCCTAGCTCTTTAAGAATATATAAGGGTTTGTTGAACTTTAACAAAGATTTAAAACTGTTTGAATTGTTCCGTACAATCTAATCTTTCTGCTTTTGTTTGTAATTTATTTACGGAGTGTCTTTATATTGATACACCCATGAACTCTCATTTTGATATACAACCCACCTGGAGGCTTGCAACCCATTACCCTGTTCTTAAGTTTTTGAAAATAGAATACGATTTCATTCCTTTTGGGGAATGCAGGACGGCATCCCCATTCTCTGGCCAACTGGGATAATAGATAAGCGTGACAGCTGAGGAGATTATTAGAACCCAGACTCAGCCATGAACCTGCCTGGTGACCCTTGGCTGCAATCTGAAGCGCACTTACTAGGGTGTAAATCCAATTGAACTCAGTGAGACTGCACTGTTAAGTAAGCTGTTCTCTCTCAGAGTCTTTGCACTAATGGGACAATAACATTGAACTACCCTGCAAGGATGCTGTAAGGATGGTGGGTTAGTATATGTGAAGTGTTTGGAACACAACGATTGCTTAGTGGGATTCTAGATAATGATAGCAACAGCTGCCTGGCATACAAAGGTGAAAACATGCACCATTTCCTGCTGGATCAGAAAATAGGATATCTTGCCCAGTAGTCCGTCTCTTAAAGTGGCCACAACCTGATTAAAAAAAAAATCTATCCCATACTTTCATAGAATCATAGAATGTTAGAGTTGGAAGGGACCTTGCAGGTCATCTAGTCCAACCCCCTGCACTCTGCAGGAGCATAGCCGAAAGATAGCTCTACATACCTACAACATACCCAAAAGACGGTCATCCAGCCTCCACTTGAAAACGTCCAGGGAAGGAGCATCCACCACCTCCCAAGGCATCTGTTCCACTGCTCAACCACTCTTACAGTTAGGAAGATTCCCACAGTTCTTCCCCAAAGCCCACAAGCAGGATATGCAGTTACTCCCAGCAACAGCTATTCAGAGGTATAGTGCCTTTAGTCATGGAGGTTCCACTTCACTTTCACAGGCAAAAGCCATAGGCAGACCTGATCTCCATGAATGCGTTTCCCACCTGGAGGCTGACATCTCTATGCAATGTCCCTGTGCTTTGACCAAGCTGATTACAATATGCATTGTACCTCTGTATCCTCCGTCCCTCCCATCTTCGGACTAGGATAAAAGGACTCATAGGTCTCCCATGTCTATTCGAAAGCTCACACTAAGAAGAAGAAGAAGAAGAAGAAGAAAGAAGAAGAGGAGGAGGAGGAGGAGGAGATTGGATTTATACCGTGCCCTTCACTCGGAGTCTCAGAGCAGCTTACAAACTCCTTTCCCTTCCCCTCCCCTCCCCACAACAGACACCCTGTGAGGTAGGTGGGGCTGAGAGAGCTCCTTCCAGAACTGTCCTTGAGAGAAAAGCTCTGACAGAACTATGGCTTGCCCAAGGTCACCCAGCAGCTGCAAGTGGAGGAGCGGGGAAATCAAACCCGGTTCTCCCAGATTAGAGTCCACACACTTAACCACTACACCTAGGCTGATTTCCCACTATAGCTACCTTGGTGTTGCTCCGCCGTTTGCCCCAATACTACTGGTCAATTTCACACCCGAAGCCACGGGGCTGCATTTTGACCCGCGGCTTCGCCCGATTTCCCCCGCAGTTTCGTGATCCTGTTTTTTGTAGCTGTAATGGGAAATCAGCCCAAGTTTGTTTGTCTCTAAAGTGTCACTGGACTCGAATCTGACTGTTCCACTGCCGATCAACAAGGCTAACCTCTGGAACTATGTTCCAATGTGTTTATTTTTTAAGTCTGTAGGAATATACATTTTGCGGTTTCTTCCTGCTTGAGGACATTGTCGTTGTGTATATTTGTGTATATACCGTGGATGCAAACCTAACACTGGAAAAGGGGCTCTTTTTTAAGAGGACAAAGGTGACGTGAGGCAGCGGCAGGAAATGAGGTGAAAACAGAAACTTGTGCTTGATTCACACAAGGGAGAAGGGAAATCGAAATGGGGTCATTTCCTCCCCCCCGTCCCCATATCACTGGCATTTTCAAACTGAGCAAGCAGGGAAGAGAAATTTGATTAACGCCGCTCTTGATTTTCAGACAGAGCAGGCATGATTTGGCCGGCCCCTGCTTCTTTCTCTGTGTGCAGTTCGCCAGGTTTTGTTTCCATCCCTGCAGTTTGCCGAGTCCTACCGTATAGGAAACCGTTTTTGCTTTGGGGTTACTCCGGCAGGTCCCAAGGCCTGCAACCTGATGCGGTCTTCACTGCCCCCTTCCTCTGCCTCTTTCCCCCGTCTCCCCCACCCCTCCCCTAGATTGTGTGTCAGGAGGGCAGTCCCCTGCCATGTGCCATCCATTGCTTACACATGTTTGCCAAACTTTCACTTAACCTTTCAGGCCATTAATTTGTTAGTAGATTTTCAACAGATCTCACAGGGGCATAACTTTATCAACAGGCCTCCGGCTTCAATGTGGATTCCATTTAAGAGAAACACCGCTGCCCTCTTTCCTCCTAGAACGGGCCCCGATCCATGGAATGTCATCAGCTTTGGCCTAGTTATGACAACTGCTTGCCGTATCTTAATGGAACCGATGCTAATGAAAGCATGAAAATGTATGGTTACTTATCACCATTGGTGCACACTGCCTTAAGGAAACAGGCAACGCAGCCAATGGATCTGCAAAAGTCTCTTTGGGTTATTTTTGCTCTGGTGTGAGTACCGTAGAGTCTGACCTTCAAAGCAGACAGTTTCTCCAGGGGAACTGATCTCTGTAGCAGCCTGGAGTTGTATTTCCAGGGGATCTCCAGGCCTCAGCTGGCGGTTGGCAACCCTAGATTGGAGTGGGTGGGATAGGAACATCCCCACAACAGTGTCTGCTAATAGTCTATTTCCACGGTTTCCCCCTGCTGTGCTCTGATGATAAATCTGTGGGTTTTTTTAAAAAAAAGACTGCAGTCCTAGTACGTTTGTACCCTGTGGATAGGAAAGAACAAGCGTCCAGCAGCACCTTAAAGAAGAGGAAGAAGAAGAGATTGGATTTATACCCCGCCCTTCACTACCCAAAGGAGTCTCAGAGCAACTTACAAACTCCTCTCCCTTCACAACAGACACCCTGTGAGGTAGGTGGGGCTGAGAGAGCTCTGGCAGAAACTGCTCTTTTTCAAGAACAGCTGTGCCAGAACTATGGCTTGCCCAAGGTCATCCAGCAGGTGCAAGTGGAAGAGTGGGGAATCAAACCCGTTGCTCCCAGATTAGAGTCCGCGCACTTAACCACTACGCCAAACTACACCAAAATGTGTGGCAGGGCAGGAGCTTTTGGGAATCACGGCTCACTTCTTCAGAATACTTTGGGGACTCACGAAAGCCCCTCCGCTGCCACCAATTTTATCAGTCTTTTAGGTGCTCCTGGACTCTTGCTCTTTTCTACTGCTACAGACAGACTAACACGGCCACCCGTCTCGATCTGTGGATGGGAAAGGGAACATTTTGCAATTTGTCTGTTTCCCAGTTAAGGCCCTCACCGTGTCTTGTGTCGTTGGATATGCTTAGCAGGGCACTGATGCCCAGCGGAAGAATAACGCGGACACAAACACGTGTGTTTATCCTGTAAGAAAAAGTAAAGTTTACTAAAAGATTAGGAAGGGTTACATGGAGGAAAATAACAACATCCCAAGCAAACTAGTTCTAAGCTCCATCTTGTTTGTTTGATATGATGCAAAGTTTTGGGGGCGGAGCAACCAATAAACACCCAGTTCCTAGGGCTGCCAAGTCCTACCTTCCTAATAGTGGGGGAATCCTAGGCCCCATCCGGGAGTTCCAGAGAGTTTTCAGGCTGGTTGCTAGAGCGTCACCTGGTGACGTGCCCAGCGTGATGATGTCACTTCTGGGTGACGTCATCGTGCCAGGCATGTCAGCCCGATCTGGCCACTTTGGGGGGGGGAGTTTCCCCACCGGCTAGATCCAGGCCAGCGGGTTGGGGGCCCTTACGGTGGAAAAAACCCTGCCCCCCCCCCCCGGGACTTGGCAGCCCTACCAGTTCCATTTGGCTGAAGGCAACTATAACTGTAGGGCAGGTCACTTGGCTACTGGAATCAGGGATAACCAGACTTAAGGAAGCCATTCTAGGGCTCTTGGCCAGGGTTGTCCTGGCCTGGTTCTGCAGATTCTCAGTAGGCCCTGCACTCCTGCAGGCTGCTAGCAGGGAGACTGAGTCCCTCCTACTCTCCGGCTTGCTCGGAGGCCAACTGAGATAGCCTCTTCAAGAGGCAGTACACAGCACAAAGTCCTTGTGTTGTTCCCCAACAAACACGAAGACACTGTAAAGGCATGGAACCTGCCTGAACAGCCTAATGAGTGCAGAAGTACTTCCTTGTCAGTTACATTAGGCGAAGGCCTCGCTTTGGAATTATGGAAGAGGGAGAAAAAGCCCTGTATCCCTGTTCTCCACACCATGAAAATAGGGTTACCAGCCCCCTACTGGGAGCAGGAAACTCCCACTTTCGCAGGCTCTTGTCCACTGCCGGCCATCTGGCTGGTGGGGGAATCCTGCCCCCAACTGACCTTATCAGGCCTACTTCCAGTTTCAGGCCTGCTTATAGTTGGAGGTGACACTCTGGTTTTGGGGCAAAATTCTATTGTCTGAAGCCAAATTTACCATAGAGTTTTGCCCCAAAACCAGCATGTCACCCCTGACCAGAAGTAGGCCTGAGACCAGAAGTAGGCCGAAAAATGCCAACATCACTTCCGGTCTCCTGGAAGGACGTTGGGAGATCCTCTGCTGGCCAGGTAAGTCAACTTGGCAACGCTACATGAAATGTTTTATATATTCCTATCATGATACGAGGGAGGAAAGGTGGCATGGTACAGCCTGAACCTGTCAGATCTTGGAAGCTAAGAAGACCAAAAAAGCTGTGAATAGATGCTACACAACAGATAAAAACGATATCGTGGTATATTAAACATCCGCATCAACAGTGCAAAAAAGTGCAAAAGAAGGGTCCAAAAGTAGCTGCAGTTGACGAAGTTCTCCGGAATAGTGATTTGTTTTGTGAGGACTTCCTCTGAATGGAACCACAATGACAGTTACGTCTTCCATTGTTGTGTGTTCATCATTGTATAAAGTAAAGGTAAAGGTTCCCTTGCTCGCAAGCCAGTCGAATCTGACTCTAAGGTTGCGGTGCTCATCTCCGTTTCCAAGCCAAAGAGCCAGCGCTGTCCGAAGACGTTTCCGTGGTCATGTGGCCGGCATGACTAAACACCAAGGTGCACAGAACACTGTTATTTTCCCACCAAAGTGGTACCTATTTATCTACTTGCAACTTCTTGCTTTCGAACTGCAAGGTTGGCAGGAGCTGGAATTAGAGATGGGAGCTCACTTCCGTCATGCACCCGGGTCTTGAACTGCTGAACTACTGACCTTCCACAGCCTGCAATTCAGCATCTTAACTACTTGAGCCACCGCAGCTCCTTCATCATTGTATAAAGGTAAAGGTTCCCTTGCTCGAAAGCCAGTCGAATCCGACTCTAGGGTTGCGGTGCTCATCTCCGTTTCAAAGCTGAAGAGCCAGCGCTGTCCGAAGACGTTTCCGTGGTCATGTGGCCGGCATGACTAAACACCCGGGTCTTGAACTGCTGAACTACTGACCTTCCACAGCCTGCAGTTCAGCGTCTTAACCACTTGAGCCACCGCAGCTCCATCATCATTGTATACACTGACATTAATAGCAATAGCTTCACAGAAGTCATATCCTCAACTCTTGAGTTTAAACATAATATGTTCGAAGCAGGCAGGCTAAACGAAAGCGCATTTGCCCTTGGTTGGGAAACCACCAAGGAAGTCTGGGGTAGCCATGCTGAGGCAGGCAATACCTCTGTTCTCTCTTGCCTTGAAAACACCCTTGGGGGGTCCCTATAAGTCAGCTGCAACTAGATGGCACTTTCACCACCACCACCCTGTCAGAAGTGGAGTCACCCCCCCCCCACCAAACATTGCAGGCTTCCCTATAGGAAAAGTGCTTTCATTCATTCTGGTTGCCTTCTCTGGCACTGATCCAGTTTGGGAATATCCTTTCTGAGGTGGAGCAATCAGAACTGTTCACGATATTCCCAATACTGGGGTGTCATCACTCCCGCATCATTCTCAAGTCTTGTGAAAGCCCAACTACCTCTGGAAGCCATTTTCCTCCTGTTACATTTTCCGTCCAAGAAACAGAAACCTTCTAGCCAATCGTTTCACGCACTGTAAAGCCGCCAAAACGGAGGTGAAAGGTCTCAAACATCGCTGACTCCCTATTTGTTTCGCAGACTGGAAACCAATCAAACACGAGAGTCCAAAGTGTTCCCAGATGACCCCAAACAGAATAGTTCTGCTCCATTTGGCATCAGGAAGAGCAAAGCACAGAAGACAAAATGGCCCATTTCATTTTCAGGGAAACTGACAACCCAGGAACCTTCTCCGGCCTGTTGGAACCGGCTCTTGCCTTGGGATTCGGCGTCCTCGCTCCACTTAGGTGTCAACATGTACAGACAGGGGGTGTTGAAAACTGGCTGACACTCGTGGAATCTGTCTTTCCTCAGCTGAGATCCCCGGGCCGTTCCCCATCAAATCCCTCCCTGGCTCTTGGCTGGAGAATCCTGGAAAAATCTTTGGCATAACTGCAGAAGTCGTTTTCACCACCAAGCTTTCGGGACATCCGATGAATCCAGTGACCCCGCTTTGCTGAACCGTTTCGGACAGACTGCTTTTCACTCAGTTCTGCCTGTGAGTGAAATCGCTCTTTCCTTTCTTGCAATCAACTTTCCTCGATCCTAGCCAAATGGTAATTCAGGCTGTCCCAAGGTAGGGCGGGAGGGAGCATCATCCAGCACTCTTGATGCAGCTGAGCAGATCTGGATCCGTCCAGTGCTGGGATGGGAGATCCGGAATTCAGATTGTAGGCAACAAGTATTGGGATATTTGGTTCATACCAAATGTTTTGTCCAGTCATAGAAGTGTGATACTGAGTGCAGTAAATAAATCTCCCAAGAAATATATTGCAAAAAAAAACCCCAAAAGCAAACTTATATTTATTCAAGTAGATCCAGTTCACATTCAGGTTGCAGTCAAAAGGAGAGAAAGGAGTCTAATCTAAAGAGAACTCTCCCTATTATAAATGGCCAGCTTGTCCAGCATCAGATGTATGGAAGTATGAGGGTGTTGCATCTAAAGGAGAGAGCTGCAGAGACACGTGTCTCCATGGAAGGCCATGTGTAGACAGTGAGAGGACAAAGCGAGAGATAGGAAGAGAGAAGAAGAAGAGATTGGATTTATACCCCGCCCTTCACTGCCCAAAGGCATCTCAGAGCGGCTTACAAACTCCTTTCCCTTCCCCTCCCCACAACAGACACCCCGTGAGGTAGGTGGGGCTGAGAGAACTTCTGACAGAAACTGCCCTTGAGAGAACAGCTGTGCCAGAGCTGGTGACTGACCCAAGGTCACATCAGCAGGTGCAAGTGGAGGAGTGGGGAATCAAACCCGGTTCTCCCAGATAAGAGTCCGCGCACTTAACCACTACACCAAACTGGCTGGGGTCAGAGAAGGGAAGGGGTCAGAGGGTAGCTCCCAGGTTAAGACAAAGAGAGGCACCCCTTTCAAGGAGATAAGACCAATATACGCTTAGAGTGATGTCGTGCCTACAATGTCCAGGCATGCTGAGTTGCTCACTCCAGTATAACTGATGTGAGATTGCTGCATGTTATGTTGGGAAGAAGGAAAGTAGCATGTAGTTACTTTGCAAGTAGATCCCCCAAAGTACACTACATTTAGAAATGGAATCTGGTTCCAAAATCTTGAGGATCCCTGTTGTGAGGAAATCGGGCAACATGATTACAGCGCAAGCCTCTGCGTGCTTGCTCAGAAGCCACTATGGGAATTACTCCCAGGTCAGCAGTGTTGTCTCCATGACTCTTGCAGCTGCCCAGCTGCTGAACTTGTATTGCTTTATTCAGATTTTGGGCAGGGAGTGGCAGAGGAGATGGGTGATGTGGAGAGAGCCCAGGCTGGAGATGACTCAACAAGTTTGAATAATCTCCTCCAGTTTGGTGTAGTGGTTAAGTGTGCGGACTCTAATCTGGGAGAACCGGGTTTGATTCCCCACTCCTCCACTTGCATCTGCTGGATGACCTTGGGCAAGCTGTTAGCCCCGACGCCATTATGAGGCTTTGCTATGGACTGTTTGCTGTTGCCACATGGTCTGTGTACTCGCTAGACTGTAAAATGGATGCCAAGGGAGAAGCCCATAGAGAAGGGAAAAAGCTGTCTTTTTACTCTGAGGGACTCCATTGCATACCTGCCGCATGTCACATACATGGATTAAGGGCCATACAGCAGACAAAGGACTCTTCCTCTGCCAATCATTTGCATGATGGGATTAAGTGCCTGCCCCACCCAAGCCATACACACGAACAATGAAAGAGCCATCCGCTACCTGAAGAGACCATCTGCCTGCCAGCCAGCTTCCTCTGTCCAGCCCCCAGGTATTCAACGGACAGTGTAGCCAATGAGATGTAAAATTGTCACTGACACAGTCGGCTGGGAGGGTCAGTAGGTGTACACTGCCTGGCCTTCTCCGCCCAACACCCAAGACGCTATAAAAACGCGATCTCTGGGTTAGCTCAGGTCGCTTGCCTCACCCCCCCTGCGGTCACTCGCCTGTCCCCCGTCGATCCACGCCCTCTGTCTGTCTGCTTTATCCTCTTAAGCCTCCATCCTGTATCTTAAACCCTTGTATCGCTTTGTTCCAGTCTGCAGCTGGAACTATACACGTGTGTTATTAGCAGGTCTATACCACGTGTCCCTTCTTCCATCCTTCCTACCCACCCTAACCCCATTCGCTGGAAGATTTAGGAGCTGCGCCTTGGAGTTAAATATCACCCTCAACGAAACAACGTTTACCTGCTCATGCAACTGTGCTCAGTCTATCTATATTTCCTAGCTCTTGAATGTATGCGTGTATGATTTGCTATTGTTGAGTGTAACTGTTATTAGAATTGTGTATTTAAGTAAACTAAAACATTATTCTGAGTCCTGTCTATCGCCTCTTCACTGGGAAGTTCCCGCGGCAGCCCATTCCTCGTAGACATAGACCAAAAGATCCCAAAATTAATTATACCTGTTGCGAGGTGCTCTACCCCTAGAGAGCATTTCGCCCAACAAAGCCATAGTTCTGACAAGAGCTGTTCTCTCAAGAGCAGTCCTGGAAAGAGCTCTCTCAGCCCCACCTACCTCACGGGGTGGCTGTTGTGGGGAGGGGAAGGGAAGGGAGTTTGTAAGCTGCTCTGAGACTCCAAGTGAAGGGTGGGGTATAAATCCAATCTCTTCCACCTCTTCTTCTAGGAAAGGGTGGTAGGAAAATGGCTGACACGTGGAAAGCAGAGGACAAGAGAGCCATTGACCATAGCTTTCATTTCAGAGGTAGATGGGATAGGTCATGGGACTGCCAACCTCCAGGTGCTGGCTGGAGATCTTCTGGGAGTACAACTGATCTTCAAGTGACAGAGATCAGTTCAGCGGGAGAAAATGGCCACTTTGGAAGGTGGACTGTATGGGACTAGGCCCCTCTCATCAAGCCCTGCCCTCCTCAGTATCCAGGTACTTCCCAACCTGAGGCCATGATAGCCAGCAAGGGCTGAAACTGGTGGGACTGCTTTCTCATAAAATAAAACAAGTCTGTTTGGTGTAGTGCAGGAGTCCCCAACCTTTTTGAGCCTGTGGGCACCTCTGGAGGGTGGAGGGCACACCCGCAAAATGGCTGCCGCGGGAGGCAGAGCCAACCACAAGGGAGACAGCGTGACGTGCATCCACCCAGAGGAAGTCCGAATGCAGAGGGAAAAGAGGGATGATTTTAAAAATACACTGGGGAATTTAATCACTGATGTATAAACCTGGTAAAATGTGCTGTACCTGTATCCACATTATAGCTGTTAAGGTCAATCTATAATTTTAATTCTCAAGAAACAAAAATGTATGTGCATCCGTTTTATAACTCATCTCACACTGTTAACTGTTCCTTGTTTGTAGTGATGTTACAAATTACTGAAGCTTTATTGATTGTATTCATTATGTATTTTGGCACAACTCAATAAAAAAGTATTGTACCCAAAAAAATACACTGGGAAAGAAGAATGAGACAGGGAATCAAACCAGCACTGCGGTGGTAGCTGCCACTGATCGAACATCCAATCAGATCTCCAGTGGCCAATCAGCAGTAGCCCCACCCACTTTCTGGAAACACTAGGCAGCGGCTGGGTAGGTTGTCCATGAGTGCCCAGCAATCCTCCCTCTAAGCAAGTCTTGTGAGCAAAAATTCTACTTTGTGAGCTGCTGGCATTAAAGTTCTGAGCCAGCAATTTGGCGCCTGCAAAACTTAGTTTGCTCTGGAGGCAGAGCCATCCTTCCTGAGCTAAGACAAAAATCTGCGAGCTGGAGGCTAAAAAACCATGAGCTAGCTCACAGTAACTCAGCTTAGAGGGAACACTGGGGCCCAGGCACCCAAGGGCACCACGCTGGGGACCCTTGGGGGTTAGAATGTCAGACTAGGATCTGGAATGTCCAGTTTTAAATCATCGAGCTTTCTGGATGACTTCTGGGAAGTCACGCACCCTCAGCCGAATCTACCTCTCAGGGGTGCTAGGAGGATAAAACAGAGGAAAGGGGAACAATGTAAGCTGCTTTTGGTCAAGTAAGCAAGCACTCCACAAATAACACAGACCAGAAGTGCTCAAGAAGTTATGCACAAAAATCAATTTATATAATAGGGGACCACATGTATCAGTAAAACCAAACTGTATCATATAATGTGCAAGTCCATGAATAGTATAAGTCCACAAATGGTACACAGACAAAGTGGATGAAGACTCCGGATTTCGATCTTCGTTTCGATAGTTCTTCTTCAAGAAGTTCACACTACTACAATTACAAGTAAACCCAAACTATTAATACCATATATTACAGTCAAACCCATGTTCTGAATACTAAGAGGCAAAAAATCACCTTCATAAAGTACTCATAGTGTACAGAAGACTCTTAGAAGGAGAAATCCTTAGCATAGCACAAACAGTGTATAAAAGCCTTCAAACCAATATTACAGGAAAAAATTCTGAAACAAGGAAAAATAGGAAAATACTCTTATAATATTATTATTTACAGATACAATATACAATGAGCTGTTTTTGGTCCCCATCTGGGAGCTACAAATGAAGTAAATAAGTCAATATATCAATAAAAGGCACCATAGCTTGTTGCCAGACTAGGATCTCGGAGAGCCAAATCTGCACTCCCCCTCTGCCGTAGAAGCATCTGCAATACAAACAGTGAAGCCTAAAGAGGTGAGAAATTGAGTGGAATGAAAAACTGACAGCAATAAAGGAGTCTTTACCTAGCACCTGAAATATAGTGTTGTAAGGTCCACACAAACGTCAAGGGAGCCAGCGTGGTGTTGTGGTTAAGAGTGGGGGACTCTGATCTGGAAAACATGGTGTGATTCCCCACTCCTCCTCCCCCATGAAGCCTACTGGGCGACCTTGGGCCAGTCACGGCTCTCTCAGATTCACCTGCCTCACAAGGTGCCTGTTGTGGAGAGAAGAAGGGAAGGCGATTGTAAGCCACTTCGAGACTCCTTAGGGTACAGAAAAGCGGGGTATGAAAACCTACTCATGGGCCCTTTCTGCACTCTCCTTTTAATCCATGTTCACTGCGGTGTCTTCCAAGCAATTTGGCACTGAAATCGAATTCAGCCTTCTTTTTAGTCCAGGGTTCTTCCCCCACATTCTGCACTAAAATTGAGTTCAACCTTCTTTGTATTCTGGTCGTCGTCCCCCATTCTGCATGACATCACCTCCTTTCAGTGGTCAGCCCGTTTTCATCCTGCTGTTGCCCCGGGTTTTTTGGATGCTGTTTTGCCCTGGACTTAAATTGCCTCGACTCGAACACTGAGAAAATCCAGAGTGGCAGGCAAATGTGGATAGGACCTTATTCTTCTCCTTCCAAAGCTGATGTACCTTGACTAGGAAGGCCCTGCTTTCAGTAGGTACCCAATGAACCTCTGACAGAGAGAGGGTGCACCTGGAACAGGGCCTTTGGTGAGGCTTTGTTCGCATCCATGAAAGCAAAAGATGGTCGGGCCTAAGTTTATAGAATGGACTGCACCTCTGCAGATGGCAGGTGGAGAAGGATCCCATTTTGGGAAGTCCCCTGATCGGAACCCCACACACCGCAAATGCCAAACTAGAACCGTATGCGAAGAAAGGCAGTAGAGCAATTTTTGTGGCTCTGCTCCATTAATGGGATTTGTATCTACTTTTGTGGTGGAGAATTAACATTTTGGGGGAGGACGGGGGACTAATACTCCAGGCACAGGATCCAGAAAATCGGGACATTTTCAAAGTCATAGGGACAGACAGAGACGGACAGATTTGCGGGGCGGTTTTGAAGGAGTTGTCTGCGAAGCAGAGTTTAATTAGCACCTCCACAACGGCAGCATAAATCGCAACAGTGTGTGAAGGAAGTGAACTGCGGAGCCAGCTGTCAGCAGCTCCCTATGATTTGACAGAGCCCCACAAATGCATTCCACATTCTGACCCCGGCCGTCAATCAGCAGTCCGTAACTGGGCACATTTCCCAGTGCAACTGTCATCTGTTCTGCAGACCTCGGCACTGGGCCCTGCTCCGGACTAGCTTGTCATCTATCATTACTCGGAGAATCCGAGGAGCATTCCTCGGGCTGATTGAATGTGTCCTCGGTCCTCTGCACCTGAGATGTCAGCCTTACCGAGGTTCATCAGAATGTTATGCAATTTTGCAAAGAGCCTGCAAAAAATACCCGATCCGTGGTGCTCCGACGTGCATGAGGCCACAAAGGCAGGGGCAGAGTTAAGGTTAACCAACCTCCATCTGGGAGCTGGAGTTCTCCTGGAATTACAGTTTATCTCCAGGTGACAGGCAGGAGCTGCGGTGGCTCAAGTGGTTAAGACACTGAACTGCAGGCTGTGGAAGGTCAGTAGTTCAGCAGTTCAAGACCCGAGAGTGCCGCATGACGGGGTGAGCTCCTGTCTCTAGTTCCAGCTCCTGCCAACCTAGCAGTTCGAAAGCAAGAAATTGCAAGTAGATAAATAGGTACCACTTCAGTGGGAAGGTAACAGCATTCCGTGCGCCTTGGTGTTTAGTCATGCCGGCCACATGACCACAGAAACGTCTTTGGACAGCGCTGGCTCTTCGGCTTTGAAACGGAGATGAGCACCGCAACCCTAGAGTCGGATTCGACTGGCTTTCAAGCAAGGGAACCTTTACCTTTACCAGGTGACAGAGACCAGCACCCCGGGTGGAGAAGGACAGCTTCAGAGGGCAGACTCCTCCCTGTCATCACAGCCCCACTGAGGAGGAGGAAGAGGAGGAGATTGGATTTATACCCTGCCCTTCACTACCCAAAGGAGTCTCAGGGCGGCTTACAAACTCCTTTTCCTCCCCTTCCCCACAATGCCCTGTGAGGTATGTGGGGCTGCCCTTGAGAGAACTGCTCTGAGAGAACTTGTGACTGACCCAAGGTAACACCAGCAGCTGCATGTGGAGGAGTGGGGAATCAAACCCGGTTCTCCCAGATTAGAGTCCATGCTCCTAACCACTACACCAAACTGGCTCCCTTCCCTCCCAGCCCCAAACTCCAGCCTCCCTAGGCACCACCCCAGCTCTCCAGGGATTTCCCAACCTGAAGTTGGAAACTCTTGAACAGGGCAACAATGTTCTGGGGGTCATGGTCAGCCTGGGGGCCCAGGTTGGGTTGCCAGCCTCCAGTCTTGTGTCCCGGGGCTCTCTTAGAATTACAACTGATCTCCAGGCTACAGAGATCGGTTCCCCCGGAGAAAATGGCTGCTTTGGAGGGTGGATTCCATGTCGTTATACCCTACTGAAGTCCTGCCCCATCAATCTCCAGGAATTTCCCAACCCAGAAACCCTCAGGCCCAGGAAACTGGGCAAGTCATGGCGGTCCCTCCTTCTTTGGAGGTTTCCAAACAGAGGCTAGGTGGCCATTTGACAGCAGTGCAGATTCTGTGAACTTAGGCAGATCATGAGAGCTGGAAGGGTTGCCTCGGTGCTTGGTTCTTGTGGCCCTTTCTTACACACCCTGGGAAATGCTGATCACCACGCTGGAGTCAGGAAGCAATCCTGGAGATTTTTTTGGTCATCTTCTGGGCATGGAACAGCAGTCACTGGGTGTGTGTGGATGGGGAGGTATTTGTGAATTTCCTGTATTGTGCAGGTCGGTGGGCTAGATGACCCTGGAGGTCCCTTCCAACTCTATGGTTCTGTGTGATTTATTTTCATATGAAGTCTGGCTTAGGTGTGGATAGGGCTGCAGCTGATCTGGAGAAAAACATCCTGTCCCTTTGTGTGCGCCATGTACCTCTGTGTGCATGGGTGTGAGGTGCTGTCAAGTCACTTCCGATTTATGGTGTCCCAGTGAATCAATGTCCTCCGCAACATCCTGTTGTTCAGAGCCCTACTCAGGTCTTGCAAACTGCGGGCCCTCGTGGGTGCCTCGATTGAGTCCATCCATCTCAGGCTGGGCCTTCCTCTTTTCCTGCTGCCTTCAACTTTTCCCAGCATTATTGTCTTTTCCAGCAAGTCTTGTCTTCTCATTATATGCCCAAAGTACAATACCCTCACGCAGGGGCAGATGAAGGCTCCCTGGTGCCCTAAGCACTGACCAATCTTGGTGCCCCCCTCCTTTCCACACTGACCCAGCCTATTTTAGCTGTTGACCAGTCTGACCAGATATACCATGCAGGTTGCAGCAATACAAACATTTATTCATACGATAGCACAATATACTGTACAAACTAAGCCCAGCTCTGGCTGCATAAAGTTCTACGAAAATGCAATACAACATCTATTTTAATATTTCACGAGTTAAATGTATCAAAGTTCCCATATTCATGACCTGAAAGGCATTCTTCTACATTTTTTCACCCTTTCCCCAACTTTGTAGTGCCCCCTTTGGCCCTGGTGCCCTAAGCACGTGCATAGGCTGCGTTCAGACGGCCAGTCAATCGCGCCATGAGCCCTCCTGAAATTTTATCCCGATTTTTTTAATCCAGCCTAGCACGACCAGACGCCCCCCCCCCATGAAATAGCCTCACCGCGCGTTGTTCCCACCGTGATTTGTCTACACGGCATCCACCGAGGATTTTTTTAAAAAAAGTTTTGTACATTCGCATAGGCAAGGCTGCGCCTCCTTGGAGAACTGAGGCGATCGCGGAGGGTTTTCAGCAAAGTCCCGGTCCTCCCCTTGCCATCATGATCAATGGAGGGACTATTTCGCAAGTTAGAACAGTCCTTCCCCCCTCCATCTCCCATCGCGGTAACATCTTGTCCCTAAAAGAAATAAGCATGAATATTACATTCCTCGTAGCGCTTATCGCTGAATGCGTTTCCTCGTTAAAGCGCACAAGGGGTTTCAATTTTTTAAAAATCGCGCCCCCGTCGGCTCGGTCTGACGTCAGACCGAGCCGACGGGAGCATCGCGCGCTAATGGAGTGACCAGACGGAAGAAAGTCTGCAGTTGTTGCGCGGGTAAGTGAAAACCCTACATTGAAACTGTTGTGTCCTGGGATCAGAAGGCAGAGCTGGCGAAGTACAGCCAAGCTTCGCTCTCTGAGAACAATAGGGACTAGGTTCCTGAGCTCGCCAGTAGTGAACCAATGGCAGCATTGGCGGGCGATTCAAACCCGCCAATAGGAATATAGGGCCGTCCCCCCTAACTGTATATAGTTGGCCTCCGGCCGTTACTGTGTGTTCTTGTCTTATGTGAAGTACGAATAAACGCGTCTTCTCTCATGTCGTCGTCCGAGTCATGAGGCCCGAAACCCAGTACTTTACAGTGGCGACGAGGATGGGATTTCAACGCCTTCCGTGACTCCATGAGCGACGAAAAGGACACCGCTGAGCGCCGCATCGCTGACCCCGAGAGCAGCACCGCACCGTTCGCCGAGCATCGCATCGCTGACCCCGAGAGCAGCACCGCACCGCTCGCCCCGGCGCACGCCGTGCCAGACAGAACCATGGCCGCTTCCCATGTAACACTGGAGCACTTCGACCCGTCGCAGCCAGAAACCTGGGACGCATGGGTCGACCAGCTCATCAGCTACTTGGAGCTCAACGAAATCCGCCACCCCGACCAGAAACGAGCGATCCTCCTGAACGCCTGCGGCACCCAAACCGTCCGCCTCGCCAAGAGCCTCTTGGTGCCCCGCACGGCCTTGGAGAGCTCGTTTGGGGAGATCCTGGATGTCCTTAATGCCTACTTCAGCCCCCGACCGACCTTCCTGGCCAAGAGGATGGATTTCCAGAGGCGAGTCCAGGCCCAAGGGGAATCCATTGCCAACTTCCTGGCCGTGCTAAGGGCTCGCGGTGGACTGCGGATTCCCGAAGGTGGAGGACAACCTGCTGACGCAGTTCGTGTGGGGACTGGCGGACTCCAAGCTGCGGCGCAAGTTGGTGGGACACCGGAGGCTCTCCTTAGACGAGGCCCTGGACGCCGCAACAGCCCACGAGGCCGCGGAAGGGGAACGGCCAGTCGCGACCGCCCATGTGGTCGGGAGGAGTCCCAGCCCTGGGAATGCAGATACGGAAGAGGTCTTCGCCCTCAGACCTCAACAACGCCGGCCGGCGCCGTTCCTGCAGGCCAACAGAGAGCCAACCAAGCCTTCCGGCAACCGGATCGTCTGTGCCAGCTGCGGGGAAGGCCATGGAAGGAAATCCTGCAAGTTCCGGGATGCCGTTTGTCACGGGTGCGGAAAGCAGGGACACCTCGCACGGGTCTGCCGGTCCAAGGGCCACTGAAATTCGAGAGCATCGGTTCCACCGCACCGCGCATCGTCCACCGCCCACGAGACGACGGAAGAGGTCACCGAGTTGTACCACCTCACCGACCAGCCGCTGCAGGTACTTCGCCTCCCCAACCCCAACCTCTCCTCTGCCCCGAAGATCCAAGTAACCGTGCGGATCGAGGGGTCCCCTGTTGCATGGAAGTGGACTCGGGATCGGCGGCGTCCATCATTTCCCTTGACACTTTAAAAAGACTTTGCCCATTAGGGGGACCCCCTCTTCGTCCATCGCCACTAAGCTTGGTGGACTTTCAAAAGAACCCTGTCCCCATCCGGGGAGTCGGCACTTTCCGAGTGCAGTACAGAGACTTTGAGGGGAACTTGGACTTGGTGGTGGTAGAGGGAAATCTCGTGAGTCTCCTGGGGCGGGCGTGGTTCGAAGCCCTAGGCATAACGATTGGGGGAGTGAATAAGTGCGGGGTGCGGGACTGGGGGGCGGTGTGCAAGGAATTCCCGGAGGTCTTTGACGGGAAACTGGGATGTTACAAAGGGCCCCCGGTGTCGCTTCACTTAGACCCCACCGTGACGCCCGTCCGACGGCGCTTCCGCACCGTGCCCCTGGCCCTCCGCCCGAAAATAGAGGCCGAACTGGACCGGTTAGTGGCCCAGGGAGTCCTAGAGCCCGTCCCGAACGCTCGATGGGAGACCCCGATTGTGACACCCGTCAAGCCAAACGGGGAAATCCGCATCTGCGCGGATTATAAGTGCACCATTAACCAGGCACTTCAGGCTCACGCATACCCCGTACCCGTGGTCAGCCATGTCTTAGCCACACTGGCGGGGGCGCGCATATTTGGGAAGCTGGATCTCGCGCAGGCGTACCAGCAACTCCCGGTAGATGAGGCCACGGCCGAGGCACAAACAATAGTGACACACCGGGGGGCCTTCCGGGTGAAGCGGCTGCAGTTCGGGGTCAGTGTGGCCCCAGGGATATTCCAAAATCTAATGGACGATTTGTTGAAAGGGATCCCTGGGGTGACGCCGTTCTTCGACGACGTCCTCATCACCGCGACCACCCCGGAAAGCTTCGCCGCCCGCCTCCGAACTGTACTGGAACGCTTCCAAGCCGCGGGGCTGAAAGTGAAGCGGGAAAAGTGCCTCCTCGGGGTGCCGGAGGTGGAGTTCTTGGGATACCGGGTAGACGCAACAGGCCTGCATCCGGCGAGGGACAAGGTGAAGGCCATCGTGGAGGCCCCCGCCCCGAAGTCCAAGGCCGAGCTCCAGGCGTTCTTAGGCCTCCTGAACTTTTACCACGCCTTTCTTCCCCACAAGGCCGCCGTGGCCGAACCCCTGCACAGGCTGCTGGATAAGGCGACACCTTGGGCATGGGGAGCGAGGGAGGCGGCGGCGTTTCGGGGGGTTAAAGTACTCTTGATTTCTAACGCGGTGCTCGCCCACTTTGATGAAAAGCTCCCGGTAATCCTTGCGTGCGACGCATCACCGTATGGGGTCGGGGCAGTCTTGGCCCACAAGCTACCAGATGGGAGGGAAGTCCCGGTGGCTTACTACTCCCGCACGCTGTCCCCCGCGGAGCGGAAACTATGCTCAAATCGACCGGGAGGGCTTGGCACTGGTGGCGGGGGTAAAAGTTTCACAACTTTGTGTACGGGCGGCCCTTCACGCTCGTAACCGATCATAAGCCGCTCTTGGGACTGTTTGCGGCGGACAAACAAACGCCACAGGTACTGTCGCCCCGGGTGTTGCGCTGGTCCTTGTTTTTGGCGGGCTACCAGTACCAGTTGGAGCATTGGCCGGGCAAGGCGCTGGGTCATGCCGATGCTTTGAGCCGCCTGCCGCTGCCGCATACAGCGGAAGATCCGGCCCCGGCTCCCGCAGTATTGTTAATGGAGGAGCTGCCAAACCCCCCTTCAGGCTGCAGACGTGGCCGCCCGCACGTCCCGAGATCCCATTCTCTCCCGGGTCCTAAACTGGGTGGTGGGGGGATGGCCAGCAGAACAGACAGGGCCAGAGTTCACGGCATACAAAGCCAGGCGGGAAGAGCTATCCGCCTTAAAAGGGTGCTTGTTATGGGGGGACAGGGTGGTCATCCCGGGGCCCATGAGACAAGGGGTTCTAGAAACGCTACATGAGGCCCACCCCGGCATTGTACGAATGAAAGCTCTGGCAAGGAGCTACGTGTGGTGGCCCGGGATGGACGCCGAAATTGAAACCTGGGTCCGAGGGTGCACACGGTGTCAGGAAGTCCGCCCCAATCCCCCGAGAGCGCCAACCCAAAGCTGGGAGTCTACCCACAAGCCGTGGTCACGCCTACACATAGACTTTGCGGGGCTGTTTCAGGGGCTCCAGTTCATGGTGACGGTAGACTCCTACTCAAAATGGGTGGAAATAAGCCCAGTGTCTACCACCTCTGCCAAAGCGGCAATAAGGGCCCTGCGGAAAATATTCGCGACGCACGGGTTACCCGACACCATCGTGTCGGACAACGGGGCAGCGTTCACATCTGCTGAGTTTCAAGCGTTCCTCGAAAGGAACCTCATCAGGCACATACGATCAGCGCCCTTCCACCCGGCAACCAATGGACAGGCGGAAAGGACGGTACGCACCGCCAAAGAGGCCCTGAGCCGCATAACGGAGGGGGACTGGGAGTTCCGGCTGGCCCGCTTCCTTCTCACATACCGCACCACCCCAAACCCCATCTCCGGGCATTGCCCCGCAGAACTATTAATGGGCCGCCGCCCTACCACCTTATTAGACAGACTCCACCCGGACCGAGCCCCAGAGAGAAAGCTGGTCGAGAACAGGGAGGCACCCGAGCTTCCTACCGGGAGACCCTGTCTACTTCCGGAACTACGGGGCGGGGCCACAGTGGGTGGCCGGGCGCATCCTAAAACCCACCAGGCCAGTGTCATACAAAGTCCTAACTGATGGGGACCGGGTCCTCCGTAAACACGTCGACCAGCTCCGGAGGCGGCAAGACCCCGACACAGAGATCCAGTTACCGGGAAATGCTGCCGCCGCCCCATCATCCGATCGACCGCAAGCACCGACAGCGGAGCCAGCGCCAGAAAGTCCACGGAATCCGGAGGGGCCCCGGTGACAGCTGAACCGCCGCCGCCGCTGCCGCCGCCGTTACAGCTGCCACCATCACCGCCTCGGCTACTACCAGAGGTCCAAGCTCCTTGTGCTGGCGGACCACCCGATAGGGGCCCCGCCAGTCCGGTACCGGCCCCCGACGTTCGCTAAGAGAACGGAGGGCACCAACTATACTTAAAAGACTACGTCACCTGATAGGAGACGAACTATGGGGGAGGGGTGTTGTGTCCTGGGATCAGAAGGCAGAGCTGGCGAAATACAGCCAAGCTTCGCTCTCTGAGAACAATAGGGACTAGGTTCCTGAGCTCGCCAGTAGTGAACCAATGGCAGCATTGGCGGGCGATTCAAATCCGCCAATAGGAATATAGGGCCGTCCCCCCTAACTGTATATAGTTGGCCTCCGGCCGTTACTGTGTGTTCTTGTCTTATGTGAAGTACGAATAAACGCGTCTTCTCTCATGTCGTCATCCGAGTCATGAGGCCCGAAACCCAGTACTTTACAGAAACTGCTGCTTTTTAAATCAGGATTGGAGGCGCAGCAGAACGGGATGCCTATGGGACCGGAATATTTCCCAGATGTTTCTGTCTGGTCGTGCATTTTTGATCTGCAAGGGAGTCGTTCCTATGGCAGATCAAAAGATCCGTCTGAACACACCCTTAGTCTGCTTAATGGTTACTCTGCCACTGCCCTCACATCAGTCATTTTAGTTCACCAGGATGTTATTTACGAGGAGATGTTATTTCCCTGTGTGCCGTGTAAAGATTCGGCCACCCACATTCACACGTGAAGCCTCTATTAAAGAGGCGGGACATTTTTTCTCCGGGTCAGTTGGCAACCCTTGGCGCAGCTCAAACAGAAGGAATCTTTTGTCAGTGGGAAGTAAGGAACCCAAAGAAGACTGCTTTGGAGGTGCTGATAGGAAACACTGCCGGTTTAGCTTTCCGTGCGCACACTCAGCAATGCTGTTGCAAAGGACACAAATAATACATGCGCAATATTTGGTCCTCAAAGATGCTTTGTGAGCAGGTCCTAGTAACCACTGCTTTCCCTCTCAGAACTTCCACATTCCAGATTTATATCTTAGACCGCTGCTGTCGTCCAGGAGGGGAACACCCCTCTTCAGGAGTCCAGGGGCTTCCAGCCTATTAGGGCTCCCACCTGTGACTAGGCTTCCCAACCACTTACCTTGTGCCGGCGGGGGACAGATACGTCCTGGCAGGGCCATCTCCAGGGGAAGGAAAGACACGCTGCATGATACCGTCACCAGGAAGTGATGCTAGGCGACGCTCTGGCAACGTGGCTGGAAACTCGATGGTACCATCGAGTTTTCAGCCCCATTGCCAGAGCATCGCCTGGCGTTGCTTCCTGGCGACGGCATCGTGCGTTACAGGGAGGAATGGTCCGGCCAGGGAGCATGTTTCCCCCGCTCCCCCGCGGTAAGTACTTGGGAACCCTACCTGTGACCCAAGCTCATCCCACCTAGAATAGTTGTTTATTTATTTAAAACATTTATTAGCCATCTTTGTTCTTTAAGGAACTCGAGGCAGCTGACAAACATAGACAAAACACGCAGAACAAAATACATTAAAAACATAAAACCCAAAATCTATAATCACTACTGTCAGGACTGCTACTAAACTTAACCGAATCCAGTCCTAAATAAAACCGCCTTCAACTGCCTCCTAAGGACTGAAGGTGAAGGGGCCAGGTGCACCTCCCTTGGGAGGCTGTTCCACAACTGTGGGGCTGCAACTGGAAAGGCCCTGCTTTGATCGATGGGACAGCCAGGAGGGCTTCTCTCTGTGATCTTAATTCCGGAGCAGGATAGGATTGCCAACCTCCAAGCAGTGCCTGGAGATCTCCCACTATTACAACTAATCCCCAGGTGTCAGAGATCACCTGGAGAACATAGCTGCTTTGGAAGGTGGGCATTATACCTGATCGAAGAAGTCCCTCCCCTCCCCAAGCTCCGCCCTCCTCAGGCTCTGCCCCTAAAATCTCCAGATATTTCCCAACCTGGAACTGCCAGCCCTATGGCAGGAACACACAGGAGAAGGTTACATCCAGCTTTTTTGCTCGGGAGCTACTGCTGGACTGAGCACAATTGTCTTATGTGTTAATCCAGAGGCTGCCTGTCCCTGCATTAGTGCCCTATGAGACCTTTAGAGGAGATGAGGCTCAGTGCATCTAGCAGTTTTGTAAGTATACTTGTTTAGAAGTGTATCTGTTGAGCCAGCTGTTAAGGAGGCCTGCAGGCTTGGCAGTATTACCAGCAAGGCTCAGTTGTCCTTACCCCCCAGCCCTCCAGTTCAATGAAATAATTTTGAAGGAGTGATTCCTCCAGCTCTTCTTGTACATACTGCTAGGTTAAAGCAGTATGGTATAGTGTTAGAGTGTTACGCTAGAACCTGGGAGACTTGGGTTCAAATCCCCACTCTGCCATGGAAATTAGCCAGGTAACTAGGGTTGCCGGGTCTGGGTTGGAAAATACCTGGAGACTTTGGGGGTGGATCCAGGAGAGAGTGGGGTTTGGGGAGGGGAGGGGCCTCAGCATGGCACAACGCCACAGAGTCCACCCTCCAAAGCAGCCGTTTTCTCCAGGGGAGCTGATCTCTGTCAGCTGTTGATCAGTGGTAAAAGCAGGAGATCCCCAGGCCCCACCTGGAGGCTGGCAACCCTACAGGTTACCTTAGGCCTGTCACTCACTCTCAGCCTCACCCACCTCACAGGGTTGTTGTGAGGATAAAATGGAGGTGAGGAGAATGATGGGAGCCATTTTGGGGTTCTCGTTGCGGAGACTGGTGGAGGATAAAAGAAGTAAATGCATCCTTCCTGGTTTCTACTCATGCCTTTTGTTCCAGATGCTCGGCAGGACTAATTGCCCGTCAGTACCCATTATCCCACGTTATGCCAAATCCTGAACAGATGAGCCCTTTGCAGAGCAAGACAGCCTGGCTTAGGCTAGAAGCAGCGTTCTGGCTGTGATTTCTTCCCCAGGCGGCTGAAAGAAAATGAAGCTGGAAGGCAGATGCTTGGTGGGTGGGTGCCCTAATCCAATCAGAGTGGTCCACCCGGATGGAAACAGCCTTTTTCATACCTGCACTGACTTTTGGATCAGGTGCTGCATGCCCTGAAGGATGCAGGCAGTGGAGGAGGGAAAGGCACTTGGCGCCCCGGTGCTCCTGCGCATGGCACTCCTGAGTCAGACAGCAACTGCCAGGAACAGAGCATTGCTGCAGTCAGCTCTGACAATGTGTCTGAAAGGAGGGAAGTTACTCCAAGTCACCAGATATTTTTTTCTGCCATCCCAAGTTAATAATATCACACAGGGTGTTTTATTTCAACTGGCAAGCCAGGCAGGTGGAAGAGGAACTCCACCCCCTCCCCAAATGCAGACTGGGGGCCCTGCTCAGGCGCTGCTTCTGGTTTTAAAAACCAGCAAGGTCCATCCAGGGATCTCCCAGTCCCTCATCGGTTTCCAAGCAGGTAGTATAGGTGAGCGTCAATAGTCCATTAGAGTTCCCTTGCATGCAGGCCCGTAGCCAGGATTTTGTGGCTTGTGCGGCAATATTTTTATTCTGGTGGGGTTGAAGTTCTCAGTGCAGAAAGAATAGCCATTTAGCCAACAGAAAGCTGATACCAGGACAGAACTCTAAATTGCAAGCTGTCAATCACTTCAGATGACAGTTCTCAGCTGCTGCAAGTTAATCACTTCTGCCAGCCTCTGCAGCAATTCTCATAATAAGCTGACAGATGCTGGGCTTCTATAGTCAAGGAAGCTAACACTTAGGCAGAAAAACTCTCTTCAAGGAGACCAGTTTCTTGACACAGAGTTAGAAGGTACCCTAGAGGTCACATTTTTGTCTCAGCTCGGGAAGGACAGCTCCAGAGCAAACTGATTCATGCAGGAGCCAAATCGCTCACTCACAACTTTAATGCCAGGAGCTCACAGAGTAGACTTTTTGCTCACAAGCTTAGAGGGAGCATTGGCGGGCACCAATTATTCCATCTATGGGTCTTCACCAGCTGAACTTTCCATTCTCAAATGGCCCAGGCAGGTGAAGACCCATAGTTTGGTCTACAGCCTAGCGGCTCCAGTTTTTTGTTGCTACCATTTTAAACCGCTGTGCCATCTGTTTTGTTTATAGTTCAGTTTAAATCTGTTTAATCTATTTTAACTGTTGTCGTCGTCCGCTCTGGGCCCATTCGTGGGGAGGGTGGAATCTAAGCCAAAAGAAAAATAAATAAATAAATACTGTAATAGTGAACTTTCACATACAGTATCTCAAAATAAATGCACATCTCCAGTGATTTAAATAGGTTTCAATGAGAATGGGTCCCTTACTGTCCACTACAAACTTAATCACTGTCTGGCTTCAGTGATTCAGAAGTTCTTCCTTCTCTAAATTCAGCTAAACATAGGGTTGCTGGCAACTGGCAGTGGCTGAGAACTGGCAGGAGCCCGAGGAGGTGGAAAACGGCATGAAAAGTGTGGCATGACACTGCAACGTCATTTCCATTTGAAACCTGGAAGTGACATCACCATAGAGATGCTTAAAAACCATAGAGATCTGGGAAATCCCTAGAGTGCTGTGCAAACATGGTGATGTCACTTCCAGATTTTTGACAGGAAATGACATTGCAGCATCACACAATACTGTTGCACCCTCCCCTTTTTCGCTCCTGCTCCCAATGCCGAAGGCAGGGGGTTGGCCACCAAAGCGGGCAACCTGGGAGCTCTAGCCAAATAAAGCAGCATGGTAATCTGGGACAAGATATTGCCCCTAATAGCATTTCCTGCTTCCGTAAAGCTGTTGCACAGATTAACCTTCCCCGGAATGCCTTTCCAGGACAAACTGATGAAGTCCTCTCAGTTCTCAAGCCCGGGACCACAGAAGGTCATTATGATCTTTGCAAGAGCTTGCACTTAGAAATTATTACTCAGCGCTAAATAAAGTGTGCAAAAAGTCAATAACCGAACAATTACTAGAACAAGAGGACACACAGATGGCCTTGACTAGACTCATTCTAAGTATGTGAGTACGCCCAGGCATTCCGGAATGAAAGTATGCCCATCTAGGAGGATGATAATCCCATCAGCTGCAGACACATCTTTGGAATGAATTAGTCATTCCTTCATTTGCTGAGTATAAAACCAGACCCCCTCGGTCTTGCGTTGTGTGGAGCCGCATAGGGTTGGATCCAGTCAGCTTTTCCACTCAAGCTCGCCTAATTTTCCTCCTTACTACAGCCGCCATCCCACATGGATTTTGTTCATAAAAGTCCCATGACACCCAGCATAGCCTTTGAAGCACTCAGAGGGGTTCTACCAGAGGAAGAGCTGGCTGGATCCAAACCAGACTCTTGCATCTCCCATCCCTCTAAAGGACTCTGTTCCTAACAGAAGGGTAACACATTGTCGTTTAAGAAAAATCACACACAAAGCTGCTCCAAGCTGCTTGAAATAATAACACAGGTCTTGGGATGTACAAATAAGTCTGTCTGTGTATCCATTTTCATTTTTGTTGTTGTTGCTGGTGTTCCTGCCTTTTTTGTCTTTTAGGACATTTTTACACGTTTATACATGATACACTATCAGAGTGTCATCGATAGCCAATTCGATAGATCAAGATGGGTGGCCGTGTTTGTCTCCACCAGTGGAAAAGAGCAAGGGTCCTGCAGCATCTTGAAGACTAACAAAATATGTGGCAGGGGAGGAGATTTCGGGAGTCGCTGAATCTGAAGAAGTGAGCGGGGACTCACGGAAGCTCGTTCCTTGCCACATATTTTGCTAGTCTTTAAAGTGCTGCTGGACTCTGGCTCTTTTCTGTAGCCAATTTGATTTGGCATAATATCTCTCAACATTCACAAGTGTGGATAAGAAAAAAATACAATTGCATACCCCTGCCGGAAAATTGAATTTTTAAATAAACCCCCCCCACATACACACACACAAATACACGTTCATGAAATCTACTAATATATCTGCCCAGAACATACTGGTATGAAGCTAATGCAATGAGAAACAATGTAGTGTAGTAGGAGAAACGCGCAAGAGTCCAGTAGCACCTTAAAGACTAACAAAATTTGTGGCAGGGTTGGAGCTTCTGTCTCACAAAAGCCCATACCCTGCTACAGGGCTATTTGGGGGCAGGAACGCACAGGAACGGAGTTCCGGCTGGCTCCCGAGTTGGCCACGCCCAGCAGGAACTCATTAGCATAATAGGCCCCACCCAACAGCAGAAACTCATTAGGATTGGCTACATTAGGGGCGTGTGGCCCAACATGCAAAAGGAGTTCCTGCTCCAAAAAAAGCCCCTGGGTTTTGACAACAAACAAGGTGAACAGAATAGGAAGCAAAAGGTGGGTGTGGCTGGATGACCACACTTCTGGTAACATGGGTGTGTGGCCTAATATGCTAATGAGCTGTGCTGTCAGGGGTGTGGCCTGATATGCTGATGAGTTCCTGCTGTTGGGTGTGGCCTGTTATGCTAATGAGTTCCTGCTGGGCTTTTTCTACAAAAATAGCCCTCCCCTGCCACATATTTTGTTAGTCTTTTAGGTGCTTCTAGACTCTTGGTCTTTTCTACTGCTACAGACTAACAACAGGCTACCCATCCTGATCTATTGTAGTGGAGTGGTTAGCGTGTCGCTCTGGGAGGTCCAGGGTCAAACCTCTGCTCTGCCATGGAAGCCTGCTGGGTGACCTTGGGCCAGTCACACACCCGCAGCCTAACCTACCTCACAGGGGTGTTGTGAGGGTAAAATGGAGGAGAGGAGCAGGATGTAAGGTGGTTCGAGTCTCCACTGGAGAAAAAGTGGGGTATAACTGGAGTGAACAAACAAACGACATAATTTCCCTGACCCTTCAAAGTCACTGTACATTAACCCTGTTAATCAGCTGTGATCAGAACACAAGCTGCTGTGTAGTGTTCATCCCGAGCATACCCACAATGAAATTGGGCCTTTATCGCAGCACTATTCCATTTACAACTGTGAATGCACTTTTGCAGCGTTGTGTATTTCCCCCTGCCTCTTCTAAAAGTGCCCGTGTGAGCCAGAGTTTGCTAAGCCAATGCTGGCCCCAATCATACTGTCGTGGTGTGCCGTAACCTGTGGCCCTGGACATTCTCAGTCACATTCCAAGGTGCTTCCTGATAGTTCAAAGGTCCTGGAATGAGCATGGCAGAACCAGTGTATAATATATGCAAATTGGCCTTGCTCTTCATCCCATTCCAAGATATCTGTCTAATGCTGCTTTCACTGCTAAAGTACAACCATATGGATTGGCCTGACCTAGGTAGCCAAGGCTAGTCCAGCTTCACCAGGTTGTAGAAGCTAAGCAGAGTCAGCCATGGTTAGTATTTTGATGGAAGCTCAGGGCTCCAATGGAGAGGAAGGCAGCGGCAAACCAACCCTGAATGTCTCTTGTCTTAAACCCTACGAGGTCGCCATAAGTAGGCTACGTCTTGATGGCATCTCTCTCTCTCTCTGTCTCATAAGAACATAAGAACATAAGAGAAGCCAGTGTCGAATCAGGCCAATGGCCCATCTAGTCCAACACTCTGTCACACAGCGGCCAAAAATATCAGGTGCCATCAGGAGGTCCAGCAGTGGGGCCAGGACACTAGAAGCCCTCCCACTGCTGTCCCCCCAAGCACCAAGAATAGAGTGCATCACCTGCCCCAGACTGAGAGTTCCCATCTATACCCTGTGGCTAATAGCCACTGATGGACTTCTGCTCCATATGTTTATCTAATTCCCTCTTGAAACTGTCCATGCTTGTAGCTGCCACCACCTCCTGTGGCAGTGAATTCCATGTTTTAATCACTCTTTGGGTGAAAAAGGACTTCCTTTTATCTGTTCTAATCCGAGTGCTCAGCAATTTCATGGAGTGCTCTCTCTCTCTCTCTCTCTCTCTCTCTCTCTCTCTCTCTCTCTCTCTCTCTCTCTCTCTCTCTCTCTCTCACTCACTCACACACACACACACACACACACACACACAGACAAAAGTAATTTGAATGGCTAAAATTGAGTCTAGCGTGAATAGGGTTACAAGATGTTCTCTCTTTAGATGACATATCCTCTTTTTGTGTGTGTCCTTCCTCTTTGGCGCTCTTTTTTTTAAAAAACAACAGTGAAAATGTCCTCTTTTCCGGTTGGAATGTTCAGAATATTCCTAGTTAGTAGCAGTTATCACTGCTGAAATCGTCGGGGCGTTTAAAATGAAGTTTGACATAGTGATCACTTGTTTGAAGTAGTCGGTCTGGAAAGATGCCCTCCTTTTTTGCTTTTCAAAATATGGTAACCCTAAGCAATGCTCCCTCTAAGCTGTGGAGTCTTGTGAGCAAAAATTCTACTTCGTGAGCTACTGGCATTAAAGTTGTGAGCGAGCGATTTGGCTGCTGCATAAATTAGCTTGCTCTGGAGCCGTCCTTCCTGAGCTAAGACAAAAATGTGTGAACCAGAGGCTAAAAATCTGTGATCTAGCTCACACTAACTCAGCTTAGAGGGAACATTGACCCTAAGTATGTATTATCAGTTTCATGTTTGATACAGTCTGGATTGGAGAGTTACCGATCTTTGAAACTGGGTATTGATGCATCACACCAGCATTGCCGTGAGTGCTTCCAGAAGCAGTGGACACACATACACACACAAGTTTACGAGAAGCCACCAGAAGTCTGAAGGGTATAAAATAGTTTTCTATCACCAAATGCTCCGCATCCTAGCCCATCTCTCAATTAAAGAATGGGCAGATGCTCCCGCTTATATGCTGGACAGAGGCCTTCAAAACCGCCTTCTTATTTTGCCGGGTCCTCTTTTTCAAATATGCCGCCCAGCATTAATCAAACACTTTGGGAGCAGCCTGGATTGCTGCAGCCAAAAATGGATCTCGAATGGCCATCCGTTCTGGTTCCCCAGCTCCTGTTGGGCTTCTGTTTTCCTTTCATGTTTGGGAGCAGAGGTCAACCTCGGGGAGGCAGGAGGGCCTTCACGGGCGCTCCCATTTGTTGCTGTCCCTCTAAACCTATTTCGGTCCCCCCCTGCCGAGCGACAGGATGTGTCCGTGTTCCTGGCTTTATATGCTAATTGATTTTGGGGGGAATCCATTCGTCAGTTTAATTTAGGAGATCACCCACCAGGTTTGCCGCTCACTGTCAAAGGTAATTCAATTAAAAGTCCAGAAGTGTGACTAACTGCCCCCACAGTTAAATATGTTTACCAGCTGCCTCGAAGCATCACCCCGGCCGAGCGGGTCTGTCAGGCCGTCCCCTCGTAATATATGACCCTCTCCGGTAACCCCGTTGACTAACACAGGCAGAAGCATTTCCAACTGTGCCAGAGAAGCGGTTCAAATGCTTTCTGCCGGACATCATCCAATGCAAATATCTATACTATGGAATTAGGAGCTTAGGTAACTGTTACACAGCAACAGATTTAATTAGCTAGGAGACAGCTGTTGAATTGACCGTAAAAGGACGGCCTTCCAAAACCAAACAATCCAAAGCTCCGTTGTTAAACATTTGAAGGATGCTGCAGTTTCTTACTCGCAAAGAAGAGATGCTCTAAGTGATTCGCTGAAAAGCTTCCGAAACAGTAAAACTGGCAATAAATGCATAAGGGAAAAGGTTCCCTTGCTCGAAAGCCAGTCAAATCTGACTCTAGGGTTACGGTGCTCATCTCCGTTTCAAAGCCGAAGAGTCAGTGCTGTCCAAAGACATTTCCGTGGTCATGTGGCCGGCATGACTAAACACCAAGGCACACAGAACGCTGTTACCTTCCCACTGAAGCAGTATCTATTTATCTACTTGCAATTTCTTGCTTTCGAACTGCTAGGTTGTCAGGAGCTGGAACTAGAGACGGGAGCTCATCCCGTCATGCGGCACCCGGGTCTCGAACTGCTGAACTACTGACCTTCCCAGCCTGCAGTTCAGTGTCTTAACCACTTGAGCCACCGCAGCTCCTAATAAATGCACACTAATGGATAATTAACATGTTACATGGCAGGGTTTTTTAAATTTGTTAAAGGTTGGTAAAGGGGGTTGGGGTTGTGTCCCAGCTAGGGCTGCCAACCTCCAGGTGCTGGAAATAAGCCGAAGAACTGTGACGACGTATTACGCCAAAGGAAAATATCCAAAGACTATTTAGTTCTTATGCAATATCCAGTTTACCTGGAGCAGATCAGTCTCTCAAAAATCGTTCACAACGGCGCCATCGACACGGTATTTTTCTTTGGCATAATACTTCGCGGTTGTCCTGCTTATTTCCGTCACCCGTTCCCGTGATCTCTCTTTTTGGTTGGCTGGAGATCTCCTGGGATGACAACGGCTTGCCGGGCGACAGAGATCAGCTCCCCTGGAGAAAATGACCCCTTCGGAAGGTGGACTCCCCCAAACCCCACCCTCCTCAGGCTCCACCCCCAAGATCTCCAGGTATCCCCCAAGCTGGTGCCGGTAACCCCGGCCTCAGCACCGACCCAGATCCTAACCCTACCCCCAGCCCCCATGTCTGCTTTTAAAGAACAGGAGTACAAACTGTACTGAGCTTCGTAGAAGAAGGGTGAGATAAGGTTTTAACAGCTAGATAGATTTTCAGATGGAGCTGTGGTGGCTCAAGTGGTTAAGACGCTGAACTGCAAGCTGTGGAAGGTCAGTAGTTCAGCAGTTCAAGACCCGAGAGTGCCGCATGACGGGGTGAGCTCCCGTCTCTAGTTCCAGCTCCTGCCAACCTAGCAGTTCGAAAGCAAGAAATTGCAAGTAGATAAATAGGTACCACTTTGGTGGGAAGGTAACAGCATTCTGTGCGCCTTGGTGTTTAGTCATGCCGGCCACATGACCACGGAAACGTCTTCGGACAGCGCTGGCTCTTCGGCTTCGAAACGGAGATGAGCACCGCAACCCTAGAGTTGGATTCGACTGGCTTTCGAGCAAGGGAACCTTTACCTTTACCTAGATTTTCAGAAATTGCCTGGGCAAGTGTGGCATAGTCAGGGGTGGATTAAGGCTCCCTGATGCCCTAAGCACTGGCCAATCTTGGTGCCCCCCTCCTTCCCACACTGACCCCGTCCATTTTAGCTGTTGACCAGTCTGACCAGATACACCATGCAGGTTGCAGCAATACAAAAATGTATTCATACGATAACACCATATACTGTACAAACTCAGCCAAGCTTTGGCTACACAGAGTTCTACAAAAATGCAATACAACATCTATTTTAATATTCCACAAGTTAAATGTATCAAAGTTCCAGTATTCATGACCTGAAAGGCATTCTTCTACATTTTTTCGCCCTTTCCCCAACTTTGTGGTCCCCCCTTTGGCCCTGGTGCCCTAAGCACGTGCTCAGTCTGCTTAATGGTTAATCTGCCACTGGGCATAGTGCTCAGCATTTCTGATTAATTTGATTTCAGAAGGAAGCCATAGAGGCCAGGGGCGCCTTAGAGACCAACAGGATTTGGGGGTTTTGGGGCTTTCAAGAGCCAAAGCTCTGGTTTCTGACGAAGGAAGCTTTGACTGTTGAAAGCTTATCCCCTTGAAATTTTGTTGGTGTCTAAAGTTCTGCAGGACTTGGATCTGACTGATTTGGGAAGTCCAACTTTAAGCCTCTACTCAGCCTCACTGTCTGACCTTGGAGAAGACAGCCTCTCAGAGCCCCTTGCCAAATTCAGTGGCATTGCATCCTCACTGAACTCTGTCCTTCCTAGGTACCACCTTCAAATCTCCAAAGGAGCGGGAAAGGCTCTTCACTGTGCAGAAGCGCATCGCAGAATCAGGGCCGGCCCCAGGTGTTTTTGCACACTAGGCAAGGACACCTTCTGGCGCCCCCCCCCTGCTCTTTCCTTGGCAAGGGCCAAGGAAGGGAAGGAGGTTTAAACCCCCGTCTCTTCCGTCTGCAGGGCACGCTGGCTAGCCAGGGAAGGGGCAGGGGTTTAAACCCCCATCTCTTCTGTCTGAGCACCGGCTTGCCTGTGTGCCCCTCTGCTGCAGGGCACGCCAGCAAGCCAGGGAAGGGGCAGGGGTTTAAACCCCCGTCTCTTCCATCTGAGCGCCCGCAAGCCAGGGAAGAGGTGGGGGTTTAAACCCGTCTCTTCCATCTGAGTGCCGGCAAGCCAGGGAAGGGGCGGGTTTTTTTGGCAGGACTTTTGGCGGGGGGGGGCTTTTGGCACCCCTAAGGGCTGGTGCGCTCTAGGCGAACGCCTAGTTCACCTAGTGAGCGAGCCGGCCCTGCACGGAATCCAAGCCAGGACGGTCATTATCACGGACCATTCTATCAAATTACAGATATTTATGGAAATTATTATCTTTGGGTTTTTTTCCTTGTTATGATCTTTTGACAACACGTTTTGACCAATTGATAATGTCTCGGAAAGACTTGCTGAGAGTTGCCCAGATCAGGCCTGAGTAATTTCTAGAGAGGGGCTGCCTAAGGAGGGTAAAGTTTGGGGACAGGAGGAAGCTGAGGAGGGCTGCGAAGTCCGAGAGTCCAGGTCTGCCATTTCCTCCAGGGGAACTCACCTCTGTAGTCTGGAGATGAGCTGCAGTTCTGCTGCACCCTGAGCAAAGGTCTCGTAAGAGGAGGCTCTGCCAAAGCAGGTCTTGCGGGTCACGCTGAGGAAGGACCAAGAGTGTCCTTTGCCTAGGGATTTTCAGCACTCACATGTCTGAGTTAGTGGGGAGAACTGGTCCTATTGATCTTTGAATCATTCTGATAGCAATATAGCCTATTTGTTTGGGTTTTGTCTTGGTTTGGGGCATGCAGCCTGATGTCCCTTGGACTGTTGGCTTTTTTTTTTTATAAAGTAACTTCCTAACCCCTGTGGCACCAGAAAAGTGAGTCAAAACGTGCAGGCAGTATCTTGCCCATTTTTTAAAGCAAAAAGCAAGCTTGCTCCCCTTCCAGTATTCCAGCCAGTGAAGGAAGGTATAGTTAGGATTGGTGTGCTTGCTTGCTACATCTTTCCCCAACAAGTACTGCTGTTTTCTGAGAAAGGAGCATGCGCAAACCCCACATGAGTACATGGGCAGATAAAAAGATGCTTTTGTTGTTTCGGGGGTGGGGGGGTGGGCTATGCCCCTGATCAATGCTCCCTCTAAGCTGTGGAGTCCCGTGAGCAAAAATTCTACTTTGTGAGCTGCTAGCATTAAAGTTGTGAGTGAGCAATTTGGCTACTGGCTGCATCAATTAGTTAGCTCTGGTGCCCTCCTTCCTGAGCTAGAACAAAAATGCGTGAGCCAGAGGCTCAAAAACTGTGAGCTAGCTCACACTGACTCAGCTTAGGGGGAATGCTCCTGATAGAAACTAATTAGCTACTAACCAGGTTATCAACTACAATGAAAATGTAGCACGGCTCTTAGACAATAATACAAGTTTTAGTTGACCAATTAATCCAATCTGCTTAAGTTTCCATAGATCTGTGTATAAGGAAAACGATCATTCTAAAGGAAGTATATTTTTCTTTGTTTTTAGGTAATTGTTTACTCATATTATTTGATGTTGTTTAATTTTTTATCCTATACTATTGTAAATTTTATGCTGTTTTTATGGAAGCCACCCTGAGTCGGCCTCGGCTGGGAGGGCGGGGTAGAAATTTAATCAATCAATCTGCAGCCGTGAAAATTTGCTTTACAAATGAGTGATAAAAATTGCAGCTGGTGATTGCTTTGTGTCTGTGAAAGGGAGATGGAGAAAATGCCTCTTCCGAGATGTCAATTGCCATCAGCAGTTTCTACAATTTTCTTTCAAAAAACAAAATATCAAACTTTGTCAAGTTGAAATGCAATTAATCTGCTGAATGATTAATTAAGGGAACCACCTGAGTCAATCAAAATGCACCCAAGCCAATCACTTGACTCTCGGCAGCCCTGCCATTTAAGATATCCTACTGGGTGTGTCGTCAATCCTTCTGTGAACAAGCATCTCATCTCTCGCAAATTCCCAAGGCTACATTTAACTTGACGCGATTTACAAGTGATAACCGAAAAAAGGATCCGGGGAGGATGTAACCGGATAAGCAAAGGCTGATCTACGGCTGCCTGGCTTAGATTTGCTTTGTTATCGAGGGCATTCCGCCCTCCTTCCTTGCACGTTCTGGTGGAGCACCTGCTGGACAAATCAAGAGAAACCTTGAAAACCATTATCACTTCCGGCATAAAGGCAAGGCCCGTAAGCTGGGAAGAGAATCAGAGCCCTCATCTATTTAGAACCTTAAAAGATTAGGGCTGCCAAGTTATTGGGGGCAAAGATTGGCTTCACTGCGATGAGGTTTCCTCTGTCAACTTCCAGGTCACAGCCATTCGTTACAGCGTTCTCCCCTAGACTGGAACTAATTTACAACACTCCCGATGGAAAGGTCTGCCCTAGCTAGGAGCTCCGGGCCACATAGCTGGGACTTTAGAGTAACAAAGAATGAAACCTAAGGAAGGGCACATATTATGGGAAGTAGATGAAGTACGGGTGGAAAACAAATTATCTGTACCCGCAGTGCAAACACACAAAGCCATTACAGGGTAAAGGGAAATGGGCGTTCATGTTTTTATGTGCCCCCGCTTCTTGAAGTGGAACACGGTGCAGGGACAGCACTAATATTTCCTTTATTTACCAATATAAAAGAGACATACTTAAAAGACAGGAGGTCTACCAGCCCACTGAGAGCTCCCGACCTCCAGGTGAGGCCTGGAGCTGTCCCAGGATGATGTCAGTTCCTCTAGAGAAAATGGCTGCTCTGGAAAGGGGGACTCTATGGCATTATATCCCAACGGAGGTCCCTCCCCTCCCCAGATCCCACCAGCCTCAGGCTCCACTCCCAAATTCCATGGAATTTCCCAAACCAGAGTTACATGAATACACGAGGCTGACTTACACTGAATCAGACCCTTGGTCTTTCAAAGTCAGTATTGACGACTCAGACTGGCAGCTGCTCTCTGAGGTCTCAGGCAGAGGTCTGTATTTTTGGTGCTCTGTATTCTTGGTACTTTGAGAGGGGGGGCAACAGTGGGAGGGCTTCTAGTGTCCTGGCCCCACTGCTGGACCTCCTGATGGCACCTGGTATTTTTGGCCACTGTGTGACAGAGTGTTGGACCGGATGGGCCATTGGCCTGATCCCACAGTGGCTTCTCTTATGTTCTTATCACCGACTGCCTGGTCCTTTTTAACTGGAGATGGGGTGGACTGAACCTGGGACCTTCTGCATGCCAAGCAGAGGTTCTGCCACTGAGCCGCGGCCCCTCCCTGGCAAACCTAAGCCCACCTCAAATTCTCAAGAGAGAGTTCTGCCATTCCAACACGCTTCAACCAACTCACATCTGGTTCTGGCTCCTTTTCCCTTTCGGATTCAAATACAAACTCTCCCATTTCTAACCAGGTCTGTCATGACACCTGCCCTAACCCCCGGGTAGGGATCCCTTCCACCACCACCCACCATTACTAAGCCCTTCACATCTAGTAGCAGCCATACAAGATATTTCATTTTTAAAAATACCAAAACAAAATAAAACCCTGCCAATGGAGATCTTGCAAGTCTACACTGCTCAGGACCAGCTTGATGGGATGGCCTAGCAACCCCAGTACGGTTCCCCAGACACCCCCCCACACACACACAAACACAAAAAGAGCAAAAACTGAGCATGAATGGGAAAGTTGGGGAGGCAGGGCAGAAAGCATGCAAAGGGAGGAATGGAGGGAGAAGAGAAGAGAACACAAGATGGGGGGAGAGAAAAGATGGGGTAAGGGGGTACAGCAAGGGAGGGGGAAGTGTTGGCCAGCAGTGAGAGGGCAAGTATTAGGGGCTGAGAAAGGGGAGGCTTAAGGTGCCGAGAGAATGAAGGGAAGGAATTCCAAAGGGGCTGCAAGTGGAAGTGGAGAAGAAGGGTAAGGAGGAGGAGACTGGATTTATACCCCGCCCTTCACTACCCAAAGAAGTCTCAGAGCGGCTTACAATCACCTTCCCTGTATGCCAATAAAGGTTATTGGAACTGGAATCTGCTTCCCTTCCTCTCCCCACAACAGACACCCTGTGAGGTAGGTGGGGCTGAGGGAGCTCTTTCAAGGACTGCTCTTGAGAGAACAGCTCTGAGAGAACTGTGACTGACCCATGGTAACCCAGCTGTCTGCATGTGGAAGAGTGGGGAATCGAAGACCCGGTTCTCCAGATTAGAGTCCACTGCTCTTAACCACTACACCAAACTGGCTCTCAAGAAAATGGAAATCATAGTTGGATGTGAAGGAACAAAGCAGGGAAAACGGAAATGCAGACCGTGGGAGAGAAACCAGCAGGGGGAAGAAATAAGATTTCCATGCTTCTGTGAGTCCACCCGCCACTTGTTTAGTCATAACACCAAATGTCCACTATTCTATAAAATCAATGTGACATTAGAGGTACAAATGGATTGTTCCCCATAACAAACCAAGAGGAGTCTTGAAGCACCTTGGAGACTGACAGATTTATTGAAACGTATGGTTACACAGACCAGAGCTCACTTCTTCAGATGCATGAAGTCAATTCTCCATAAGCGGAATATTTATACAGCAGATGGCACGGGGCAAAGAAAAGGCGAAAAGGAGATTGAGACATTTTTATGCGAAACTCAAGCATATACCAGGTAATCACAGAGGCCATGCACCCTGGCTCTAATTGGTGATAACCAGTTAACTTAAACCTGCAGCAACTGAAGAACATGTCAGCTCTGACCAATCCTTTGTCGGTACGCTTAAGCCTATTGATGAATTCCACTTCAGCAATTTCTCACTTGACTCTGCCTTTGAAGCTCCCTTGATGAAGACTGTCAAGATTTTCAGTCAGCGGAAGAATGCCCTGGTAGATTGAAAGGTTCCTCCAATAGGTTTCTGAACGTTGCCCTATTCTAAATGTCAAAAGGTGTCCATTTCATCCTTCCGCATAAGGACTCACCTCTTTGTCCCTGGCAGAGAGCAGAAGGACTCCGTTGTCAGTTCACAGCATCCAGCCATGTGGCAGTGGGAGCCATCTGTACATCCTTGAGTCCTGACTCTAGCGATGGTGACCTCACCAAGACATATAATGGATGGGCATGTGTATGATGACCCTCTGATCATGAAGTGGGCTACCAGAAACACTAAGAAAGATCTTGGCACTGAAACCAGTCCAAAGGGAAGGGTGTGATCCAGAGAGCTCTTGCCGTCATAGGGGAAGTGTAGACAAAACCTGTGTGAAAGAAGGAGGAAAAGTATGTAGATCAGGTTCTTCACACTCAAAACCAAAATGCCCTGATGCAGCTTTCCCACTTGGACTCAAGGTGGGTTACACAGAGTGAGTCAATGCCATCAACAAGATGGGGCACTGAGCAAATGATACAACCGGATTTGGGTTGTACAACCAACCAAAAGTCTAAAAAACAGGATTAAAGCAAAGCATCAACGTTAACATGACATGTGGAATGATGCAAGATTACATAGTAAAATCCAGTTTGATGGCAAACTGTGCACAGTAGTGTAGACCACAGCCCCTAGTAATTTGTCCAAGTAACTTTGAAAATCATTTTGTACAGCACTACCCTATTGCCTACATAGACAAGCCCTCTTAGCGAATTCAGTTTTGCATCATTTGCGGAAAGGCGGGAGAGGGGGAGAGCTTCCCTGATCTTCTCAGGCAGGCCATTCCACAAGGTGGGGACTACAACAGAGCATATGGGCAGTTGCTGATTTTGCCTGTTTGCAGGTTGGCACCTGCAGAATACCCTCTTCCGATGTGCAAAGCTGTCATGGCAGGTTTCACAGCCTTTTAGGAAATGTCAGGTGTTGATTCTCGGGGTGGGGAACACATCCATAATTATCTAGGACCCTTAGAATGCTGCTCTGGCAAGCCCACCGACACTTCAAGCTAGTGGGTACCAGTGTTCCCTCTAAGCTTAGTGTGAGCTAGCTCAGTTTTTTAGCCTCTGACTCACACATTTATGTCTTAGCTCGGGAAGGAGGGCTCCAGAGCAAACTAATTCATGCAGTAGGCAAATCGCTTGCTCACAACTTTAATGCCAGCAGCTCACAAAGTAGAATTTTTGCTCACGAGACCCCACAGCTTAGAGGGAGCGTACTTCTTCGTTCATTGACCATGCTTCTGTTACCGAATGTCCAGGGGTTCAAGAGGGACAGTATGGTCAGGAACATATTTATCCGCTCCATCTGATGAAAGGGCCATGACCCTTCCCCTTCAGACCTGGTGACAGCCATCCACGCCTCGGTAACTTCAAAGCTCAAGGCCGATCCGCCAATGACTGTTGGCAAACCCCCCAAGGTCTCCCAGCGCTCTGCAACAATGTCCTTCCCCTTCTCCTTTCAACCTCTAATTCTTCTAACTGTTGGCCTCTTTCCATTCTACAGTCTGTACTTTCTCACCAGGCGTGGATTTACACAAAACTTCTCTGTATTTTTACGGCAAGGAAGCACAACTTCCTCTTATACATTCCCCCCACCTGAATCATTCACAGCTAGGCATGAGCTTCTGGAGAAACCTTCTCTGCCTGCACATCAGAACTGATTCAGCATGACTTTCTCAATAAAGAAGAGCCAAAGGTCACTCCCAGAGCCTGCTGGACTGCTAACAAACCTTCCTGGGAGTTTAAAGGGCTCCTCCAGTGCTTGAAATTGGTTACAGATTGTCCCAATAGGGCTTTTCCTTTATTTGAATGGTAATGACAGGGTGGTGGCAGGCTTTGAAAGAATGGCTTCCAACTCCAGTGGTCTTCCTTGCTGTGCTGCTCAGCACACAGCCCACATTGAGGCACTCACTGTGGGCTCTAGTGGAAGCACCATTAATTTTAAAAAGCAAGTGAGCTTCTCAAAATATTTTTTCTACCATACCCTCCTGGCTTTCTGCAAGCTATGCAAAGCTAAATTATCCAAGAGGGCCCAGGAAATAGGGCTACATCATAACAATGTGTTTCAGAAAGACGCTTGGGGCAAACGGTTGGGGAATGTAGATGGTACCATTATGTACAGTTTGTACTATCTGTTGCTGTTAAGTAGGCTCCTACTACGGATCTATTCCATTTGTTTAACATGTCGTGTTAAAACTTATGCTGCGCGTCTCCTCTGGCTGGCTTCCAGATTTCTAAAAGTCAAATCCTATTGCATTGTCTGCTAGATGTCCCATCCTGCCACATGTATCGACTTGATTCTGTCTAATCCGCCTCAAGTCCCAGAGAGAAAGGCAGACTGTAAATAACATCAAGTAGCAAAGAGAAGTCAGCTTATAATGGAGGAACTATTTTACTCAAGGTCTGCCTTCTAAAAGCACTGTTAAGACTTTTATGGCTGGCTGGAGATGGGAAGGGGAGGTGGGCAGAGATGTCTGACTTCCCTGCCCGATCTTCTCCAGGTGCCCCACGGCTGTGGGGCACCTGGAGAAGATCGGGCTGGGAAGCCAGATATTTAATTCCCCCCCTTGGGGGGGGGCTGGGCTTCTTATTGCCAGAGCGCTGCTCTGGGGTGCTCTGGCACAAAATGACCCCTGGCTGGCATGACACTGAATAAGTTTTTATTACATTTTTATCCAATAGTTGGTCCCAGGCTATTTAAGCCAAGGACAAGGCCCACCAATTTCTTTGGGCTTGGAACCAATTTATAATATGGGCTCCTGCATACACTCAATCCCACCTCATATGTCCAGCCCTATAATTAATAAAAAAACATTTTCTACTTTGTTAATCAAATACCATGTTGATAGATTTGCCCCTTGAACCCTACTGAAGTTTCGGAGAATATTTGTTCCCAAAAAATATGGTTGTATTCAGTATGTCAGATGGTTTTTTTAAAAAAGGATTAGATCTGTCACAACAGATAAATGGAACCTCCAAGTCCAGAAGCAGCCTACCTCTAAATACTAAGGATTGTTGGAACAAAGAGAAATGTCCTTAATGACATGCTTGTGACTTTTGCAGGGACACTTGACTGTTCACCTGCACCATAGCAGCAAGAACATTGAACAGTGGCCTCATGCAGCAAAGCGACTCTTACGTTCTATTGACAATTATTTCGGTTTCTAACCAGCATATCACAGTGACTTAGTGAGAGAAAGCACCTCCAAGCAAGAATCTAATTAAACTTGATAGGATCAGCTCATTCAGGTTTTTAAGAGTGGCAGGAACTCATAACCAAGCTGACCAGGAATGGTTAGTCTCTAAAGCATCCTGCCTCTGTTGGTAAAGCAAATGTTATAGAGGGACCCCTCTGGAAGAAGCAAGGTCTTCTGCTCCCCTCTGCTGGTTCGACAAGTAAAGACATGGTCTGAACAACAACCCCCATTGTTACGACTATCCTGAAATTCATCAGCAAGACCATCCCAGTCACAGACAACACAAAGCAGTGGATGGGCAGAAAGGGACGTTTGTTGGTTTAGCCTGTCCCTTCTCCATAAAGTGCAGGCCAGGTTCCCCGTCCCATCCAGGGCAGCCACACAATTTCAAGTGAGCCCGCTTTCTTGAGAAGCCCGGCACTGGTAGGATCTGTTGATTAAATGGATCGGCCGAAGCCAGCTCAAATGCAAACTCTCAGAGCAAGTTAACAGAAGAACAGCAGTGCCTTTGCCTCAGAAAATAACTAGGGGGAAAAGGCCTTCTGTTAAAATGTCAGCTAAAATAGCAGGACTATAAGGAATGCCGAGCGCCGAAGAATAGATTCTTTTGAACTACGGTGCTGGAGAAGACTCTTGAGAGTCCCTTGGACTGCAAGGAGATCAAATCAGTCAATCCTAAAAGAAATCAACCCTGATTGCTCCCTGGAAGGCCAGATCCTGAAGCTGAAGCTCAAATACTTTGGCCACCAAATGAGAAGGGAGCATTCACTGGAGAAGACCCTGATGCTGGGAAAGATTGAAGGTCAAAGAAGAAGGGGACGGCAAAGGATAAGATGGTTAGACAGTGTCATCGATGCAACAAACATGAAATTGAGCAAACTTCAGAGGACAGCGGAAGACAGGAGGGCCTGGCGTGATCTGGTCCATGGGGTCGCGAAGAATCGGACTCGACTGTGCGACTGAACAACAACAAAATAGCAGGCACATTAACCAGACCCCCCCATTCATTCAAACTATTTTAAAAGCTGCTTTTTAACAAATACCCGAGAAAAGCCCACCCAATTAGCAGCTAAGGCTTATATAGGAACAAAAGAAATGCCCTGCTGGAACAGACCAGCAGTCCATCTAGTCCAGGGGTGTCAAACATAAGGCCCAGGGGCCAGAACCAGCCCGCCCAGGGCTCTTACCCGGCCCACAAGCAACTGGTATGTATGGAAGTATAAGGTACTCCCCTCTTTTATGGTATCCCTTGTATATGATTAAACACATTTATTGGGGCTTTTGTGGGTTCCCCAGTAAATCACTTCCTTCGACTGCTACAAATCGCTTTTCTTTGTATTTCGAGTGAAAAATAGTATCATTTGGGTTAGCCTGTGTCCTTTATAAAGTTTATATCTCTGGTACCTGGCATTACATTTTATGGCAGACATGGCCCAGCCCGAGAAAGTGACATTTATGTCAGATCCGTCCCACATAACAAATGCATTTGACACCTCTGATCTAGTCCAACACCCTTTCTCACGCAGTGGTCCAACCAGTTCCTCTGGAGGGCCAACAGTAGGCGATAGAAGCTGAGGCCTTCCCCTGATGTGGCCTCCTGGCACTGGGATTCAGAGGATAACTGCCTCTGAACATGGAGGTTCCCCATAGTCACCATGGCTAGTAATTAAGGATAGATGTTTCCTCCATGAATCTGTCCAATCCTGTTTTAAAGGACTCTATGCAATGTCACCATCACTGCATCCTCCAGCAGCAAATTCAGTGCAGCAGGGGGGGGGGAGAAGGCTGTCAATTATACTAACAGGGAAAAGAGAATTTGCTGTGCCACCCTTCCTCTGAGGACCACTTTAGCCCTGGCACTGATGGGCAGAAACATGATCACAGCAAGAGGCCTTCCTCCTCCTCCTCCTCCCTTGCAGAATCCAGAAGAAAATAATCTGTGCTAACTTTTGCTACGTTCCTCAGATCTCTGTATGATTCCTTGTGATATGCATGTCTATGACAGCCGGTGCAGTACAGCAGTTAAAAGGGTCAGAATGCGATCTCCAGAGAGCCAGGTTCAAATCCTCACACTGCCATGGAACCCTGTTGGGGGAGCTCGGGGCAGCTGCAAACACTCAGAGCCAAACCCCACCTTACAGGGCTGCTGGAAGAATAAAATGGGGGCGAGGAGAACAACACGTGTCACTTTGGCTCCTCACTGGGGAGAAAGGAAGTAAATAAATAGATCCTGAAGGCTAGTCACCTTCGGGTTACCACTGGCACAACTATGACATTATCTTTTCCTTCCTGGCCTGTCTTAGGCTGCACCCCCCACTATGCACTGCACTCCTGTGGAATATCTTGACCTTCACCCCCCGAAGCCAAGTTTAAATATGGTAAGCACCATCGATATAATTCTTATTTATAGTAAATTCAGTTTAACATGTTTCTGGCTGCATCTGCGACTTCAAATTACACTTGGATGTTCAGCACAGAGAGAAGAAATGCCTGACTCTTAAGTCAACCAGGCATCACATCAAACAGTAGAACACTCCTAAAAAAACCGCTCGTTCCCACGCATGATGCCCTGACCTGGATAGCTCAGGCTCGTCTGATCTCGTCTCGTCTTGGAAGCTAAGCGGGATTGGCCCTGGTGAGTACTCCGATGGGAGACCGCCAAGGAAATTGAAGGCCGTGACACAGGGGCAGGCGGTGGCCAAACCACCTCTGAATGTCTCTTGTTTTGAAAGCCCCACGAGGCTGCCATGAGCCCAGCTGTGATTTGACGACAACAACAAAAGCATATCAAGCAAGACTGGAGGTACTGTTTTTGCAAAGACTTCAGTGTCCTATCTATACAAGATTATTTCCTTTTAAATAATCTGTCTCCCACCCCAGAACCCAGCAGAACAGTGACAAAAGCTGATGGTTTGCATGGAGAGAGACAGACAGACAGACAGACAGAATCTATATATCTAATTCCCAAGTTGCTCCCTGTGTGCAGATATCTAAATCCGCACATCGGGGGCACCTGGGAGGCAGGGAGATTTTCCTGCACACGTGGGGCAGTCCCCAGGTGTGCAGAAAAATCCGAAAAGTTGAAAAATGCTCTGAGAATGGCTTTGCCGCCACCACCGCCACCGCCAAAGGGGACAGGAGGCTTGGCGGGCCGGCCTCACTGCCGCTGCTGCTGGGGAGGGAAGCTTGGTGGGCCAGCCTCGCCACCGCCACTGCTGGGGAGGAAGAAAGCTTGGCCGGCCTCGCCACCGCTGCTGGGGAGGGGGGAGGAGAAAGCCTGGCAGGCCGGCCTCGCTGCCGCTGCTGGGGGTGGGGGAGAAAGCCTGGTGGGCCGGCCTCACCGCTGCCGCCACTGCTGGGAAGGGAGGGGGAAGGAGAAAGCTTGGCACCACCGCTGCTGGGGAGGGAGGGGGAGGAGAAAGCTTGGCGGGCCGGCCCTGCCTCTGCCACTGGGGGGGTGGAGGGAGAAGGCTGGGCTCACCTACTGCCGCGTCTCTAGCTTCTGCAGGCCGGGAGCTGTGGGGAATACTTCCCCCCCTTGCGAGTATTGCGGGTCCCACCTCTTGTGAATATATAAAGTGCTTTCAAGTCACAGCCAACTGCTGCGACCCCATAAGGTTTGCGAGGCAAGAGAAGATCAGCATTGGCTTGTCATTGCCGGCCTCTGCATGATGACCCGGGACTTCCATGTTGGTCTCCCATCCACATACTCACCAGGGCTGACCCTGCTTCAAATACTCACCAGGGCTGACCCTGCTTAGCTTCTGAGATTTGAGAAGGGCAGGGTGTATGTAGAGTACCGTTGCACTATGACAAAGCCGGTATTTTGAACTGATCCTTTAAAGAAACCTGAGCCAAAGTCTATGAGCAACTATTAATAAATATGAGAGAATACCTAAGCAAAGTGTTGAAAAATATATTTTATTCCTTCGGAACTGAAGTGACGATAGAAGGTTCCAGTTACGACACCTTAGACTACTGTCGCTTTCAGCCTTGGTACAGGAACACTTGCTCTACAGTGCCAAAGGCAGATAATCCGGTACAGGTTAAAGAATATACATAGAGGCACAGTACACATTACATGTACCATTCTGTCCACCTGGTCTGGTTGAATTTCTTGAGCATTAAGTGTAACGATCATGCAACTGGCACATACCACCTCAGTCCATCACAGACCTTATTCATAATTTAAAACCCTGCTACATAACTTAAAAAAAATCACATATCTTAAGGGTGCAACTTTCCTTTTAATGGGGTGATCTGACATTACACTTGGTTAAATAGACATTTCCGTCAGGGTCTTTACAAGGGACATTTGCAAAAATATAACCTTCCACTGGCGGGAGGGGAAATGTGCTGTACGGAACTAGAAAACCACACACACGTTGAAGGGTTAATACCACGTTTTTGAGTTACTTAATGTATTTTAGAAAGCGCAGCAAGACAAAGACGAGCACCCTTTAGTACGCTAGATAAATATCCAGACGTGTCAGACACAGGAATCCTAACGGGGCTTGTGAGTTATGGACACAGAATGCTTTGGAAGCATACATGAAGAACTGCTGAACCGATCCTTCCCGTCACACTTGATCACGAAGGCGAGCCAGTCTTTGCGAGAGCTCGTCCTGTAGGGGACAGGGGGGGAAAGACATTCAGTGATCCGCTGCTAAAGGAATCTAGTAGCTCCCTAAAGATCAAAAAGATCCCACCCTCCCAGGATTAGCTCTTCTATGCCACAAAAAGTCGAAATAAGATCTTGCGAGTTTAAGGAACCACTAAAGTCCTGTTTATTTCTGCTGCGACAGCTGCTCCTCTGGAATTTTTACCCCAACAAAGGTCCAACACTCATGACCCAACACTGTTCATGCAAGATCCCCTAAGGTCCAAGGCTCTATGCTTCAAAGACAGGATCTCAAACAGACTACTGGATTTCAGGGTCACTGGAAGGTGCACAATGTTATCAGACAGAAGGAACATCCAGTCATTAAAGCTGAGGAAGAGGTGAGTAAATAGTTTAACTTAGTCTTAGGAATGTGCAAGGAATCACCGTCCAAAGGCCTGGCATTAAGATGGACTCCTGGTAGCTGGCATGTAAAGAATAAGCAACAGCCTTAGATGCGAGAAGCAGCTTGGGTTCTGCAGAATGTGCCAGACAGGAATGTGCTGGAGGGCATTTTTTATGAAGGGACAGGATTGTAAAAGAATGGAATAGCCTAGGAGGGCACTTTGCAGTCATGCTCCATTACAATCTATTGCAACAATCATTCTAGGAGTTGCCTTGCCTTTACTGCTTTGTCACCCACCTTTGTCATTCCATGTGCTGTTTGCAATATCTTCTAATTCTGCACCACAGCATTGTTTATTGCATGCCTTCTGCTATATGGGCACATGGCTTTTAGTCTGAAACCCACCTTGAGTCTAGGTGAGGAAGACGGGGGTATCAAAGTGAATAAAACTAAATAAAATGCAGGAAATGCATAAATAGAATGCTATAATTGAAGCAGGACAAAGTTTGAGTCCAGTGGCACCTTTAAGACCCACAAAGCTATATTCTGGGTATAAGCATTCATGTGCCCTCATGCCCTCATGCCCATGAAAGCTTATACCCAGAATAAAACTGTGCGGGTCTTAAAGGTGCCACTGGATGCAAACTTTGTTCTGCTTCTTCAGACCAACACGGCTACCCCACCTGAAGCTATAATTGAACCAGACATTGATCCCTGGATGGAAGAGCTAATGGATCTAGCGTCCAAGGGAGAAGTAGCATATTTTTAAAAAATCAAGGCTCAGAAGAGAAGTATTAAAAAATATTCCAGGAAATTTTGTGCAATTCAATCAGGGTGTGTATGTGTGTGTGTGTCTGTGTGTGTGTGTATATATGTGTATATGTGTGTGTGTGTGTGTGTGTGTATATATATATATATATATATATATATAAGGAGCTGCGGTGGCTCAAGTGGTTAAGACACTGAACTGCAGGCTGTGGAAGGTCAGTAGTTCAGCAGTTCGAGACCCGGGTGCCGCATGGCAGAGTGAGCTCCCGTCTCTAGTTCCAGCTCCTGCCAACCTAGCAGTTCAAAAGCAAGAAATTGCAAGTAGATAAATAGGTACCACTCCGGTGGGAAGGTAACAGCGTTCCGTGCGCCTTGGCGTTTAGTCATGCCGGCCACATGACCACGGAAACGTCTTCGGACAGCACTGGCTCTTCGGCTTTGAAACGGAGATGAGCACCGCAACCCTAGAGTCGGATTCGACTGGCTTTTGAGCAAGGGAACCTTTACCTTTATATATATATAAAAAAATCTCTTTTCATTCTCGCCCTCTCACTCTGGCCACCCCACCTTTCTTTCCTTGTTCTAGTTCTCACCGTTGGGATTTGATTGTCTCTTTGTTGTGAATACGGAAGTACAAATAGATTGCATAGGGGGGAAATGTATAATAAAAACCTGATTTTTTAATTGCCAGGAACTTTCAAAGACTATTTTTACATCGTAAGGGCTCTGTTGGAAAGGAAGGGAAGGCTGGAGAATTAGAACTATATAAAGATTCAAAATGAAAGACCCCAGGAGAAGCAAAAAGACAGCGTCTTCAAAATGTATCATCATCCCAACACAACACTGGGCCAAATTATGTGCTAGCAGAAGTCAGGTCAGGTACGGTTCCAGTGCTGGGATGCCGCAGCCATTTTTATGGGCTATTAAGGGAAAAGAGAGGAAAAAATGAAAGACTCACCTGTTCTGCTGAAGCCACACTCGTGCCAACAGAACCTGTCTGTCCTTGAGGTAGCTCCATGTTCAAGTCAAGGCTAGAGGGCGAAAGAAGAGGAACCGAAATTACTGCACGTGCAATTGAAAAAATCCGGAAGAGGACCCGTTTCTGAGGCCCACGTTGCCACAAAACACACCTTGGAACGGAACACGTAAGGCTGCCTTACACTGACTCAGAACACTGGTCCATCACAGTCACTTTGGTCTTTTGACTGGCCCTGGCTCCCCAGGGTCTCAGGCAGAGGCCTTTCACATCAACCGATACCCGGTCCTTTTAACAGGGGATTGAACCCGGGCCCCTCTACGTGCAACGCAGGTGCTTCACCACTGAGCCAAAGCCCTTCCCCTTGAACTACCTACTCTTGCACACTTACATCTCCTAATCCTCAACGCATCCACCCCAATGATGCAAGACTCATGCTCGACTCTTGAAGGATCACGAGACACAAAGGGCTTGGTCAGCAGGAGCAATGTGCCTGCCACGGAACACCCCCCCCCCAAATCCTCTGCAAATATGTTGGGGTTTCGCCACACGCTTGTCAGCCAGACATGACAAATCCTATATGTTTCTCTTTGGACATATATGTAACTCCCACACAATTGAATTCCAGGCTTCTGCCTTGTACAGACGTCAGGTTGTGCTCTACCAATATCTCCAAAACCGAATATGGTTCAGTGAGTGCCCTGCTAGGCCTGGATGTGGGAGAAGAGTCTGAATGTTCACTTAAGGCTCCTTGGTGATCTCCACACCCCAGCCTGACCTTCCCCCGTAGGGCTATGGTTAAAGTTACCAGCTGGCCAGAAAAAGCATACCTTCCTCTTTTAACAGATTGGATATACAGAAATGGGCAGCTGAAGTTGTTCTTGGCATGGAGTTAAACAACAACTCCAGACAATTGCTGCAGATCAAACAGATACTGAAGAGACAGCCAGAGGGATCGGTTTGGAAGCTGGCAATCCCAGACGAGGAGGATCTTCCGCAGTGGGCACTGCCCACTCAATACTCCAGCGCCCTCTTCTTAATATATGGTTTGTAATGATTCCATGTTTTGGTGTGTGTGTCTTTAAATGCTGAGTTTGACTGCAGTAATGTAAGGAGAGTGATGGGGGAGATGAGTGTGCTGTGATTGGCTGATGACTGAGAGTGTGAGAGGAGAGAGGGTTTATGACAGAGTTCTGTGTGTGAAGTTTGAAGAGACAGCATGGTCTGTGTGACTATGGAATTTTGCTTCTATTCTGTGTGAATAAGGCAAACAGTTTAGTCTGAGTGACTATAAGAGCTGATTCTGTTCTGGGTGAATGAGATTAGGCTGTTTGGCTATACATATATATATCAGAGAGAGAGAGAGATTATACTGAGAGTCTATGCCTGTCAAAGTAAAGTCTGAGTGATTGTTTGTAACACCAAGTTTTGCCAGTTATATTTACAAGTTCTTTTTTTTCCCCAGTAACAGTTAAAAATAACCAGAAACCTATTCTGTTCTTTATTAAATAAAAATCATTTTTGTTTAAACTTATCCCAGAAATCAGTACAGTCCTTCCTCAGGGCCACATAGTCCTCTGAAGTGCCCAGACCCCGGGTCAGACTACCAAAAGAGAGAATTGGAATTTTTAATTCCTGGTGGCAGCAGAAAACTACCAAGTTTATATACACAGAGAGTGTTTAAAGGTAAAACCATCTCCCCAAATAGCAAGCACCTTACAAGGTTCCATTTTTTTCTTCCCAAACATTTCATGAAAAATTCTTCCCTAACTTCAAAGATGAATGACCGGTACACCTCCCAAATGGAGGGAGGGTGGACTGGTGATGTTCTTGCAAAAATACAGTGTAATGTTCACAGGAAGCTCTTCCCATTCCGAGCTTGAGTACATCTCCAGGTATTTCTGCCATCACAGTGCCTGAGGTTTGAACTTTCTAGAAGTTTACACTCACCCTGCTTCATCAGCCATTTCTTGAAGAAGCAGATCCACTTGATTCTGGAACGAAAAACCCACAGAGATGACCAAAAGAGTTTATATCATAATATATAGACACAGCTGCACAACAAATGAGAAAGATCATCCAAATTTAAGAACTTCAAGTACTTTACCACTAGGGGGAGCTACAAGCATATAAACCACTGCTGCTTATGCAACTATTCCCCTAAATACACTGGATCAGAATTCTGGAGGTTTTCCCTGGCTGGGATCCAGAGAAACCTTCACCTACTGTGGCTCTGGGTCTGCATTTTCTCAATCAGCAGCCGCCGCCAAGCCACACTCAAAACTCGGAAGACTTTTAGAAGTGGTGTGAGATAAGCCATACGCGGACCTGCTAAGCCTTCAGACCATACCACCATTCTATGTGAACTGAGTGTATGCCTTACAAACACACAGCAATCTGGCTGCTTGGTGCGGACAGAAAAGACAGTGCGTCTGTCAACGCCGGTCTACCGAGAATCCCCTACCCCACACCTCTAAACAAAATAGAACTGAAGATTTTTATAGTTCAGTGAAATTCTCCTGACTTTAATGTTCCCACCTCTAAGTGGTTTTCTGTTCTCGATGCAGCTCCTCAAACGGAGACGCACCTGGTGGACCTTGCTCCCGATATCATTACACTGGGACTCGGGAGTGACTCGATGGCACTTTACAGACACAAGCAGGGTCGGTCCCGGTTAGACCACCACGGAAGTCCAGGGTCACTATACAAAGGCAGGCAATGGCAAACCACCTCTGAACGTCCCTTGCCTTGAAAACCCTACGGGTTGTTGTAAGTCGGCTGCAACCTGTCGGCACTTCCTATGACCGAGGGTGGGTCTGTCTCAAGCGCTGATAAGGGGGGGAAGGCAGGAAGGCGACTGAGAAGATCACAGCCTTTCACGCTCGACAGCTGGGACAGGGAGAAGTATTTTTGACCCGCTGAATCCTGTGCTCACTAAGCTGGACTCTCTTACTAGTGTGATGATGTAACTGCAACTTTATGAACAAAAAGGTGATCCAGTAGCATTTTGCTAGCAGACCAAAACCTGCTTTCTTTGGTAGCCAAGACAGAAGATGTTTGGCTCTGGGGAAAGAGGGGAAGATGCCTCCTACATCTGCCCAGACCTTTCTCTGAAAGTTCTTCACTGTGGTAAACACGGAGAAGAGCCATTAGGGAGAACAGCGCTTCAGGGTGTACGGCCCTCCATAGACCTTACCTGCGGTGTTGTTAGCGTGGTGGTGTTGCTCATTGTGTCTTCCATCTGCTGCGTCTGAACGTCTAAGGTTTCAAACTGCTGTTCGAATTTGTCCATCAAAGCAGAAATCTGCAGAGAAGGAAATAGTGTCAAGACAGCAGCTCACATACACACACTGAGGGATAAAGGCAAATTTAAAACGCTGTGTACAAGTTTACCTTTTCCAAGTTCATACTTTTCAAAGTGGCATCCATAGATTTAACCACTCCAGCCATTGACTTTGTTACCTAGAAGACAACAAACATAGCAGCCACATTGAGAGGGGTGTAGTGGAGGTCACTGATACGTCGCTCAGCTGCTTTGGGAGATCTGGAATATCTTTCTTTGTAGATGTTGGTTTCAGAAACAACATGAACTGGCTACAGAGATCTGCAAGAAAATCTGCAGATCTGCCTTGCAGTGCATGGTGCAAACTGGTATTTTGGCAACCCGTGACCCTTACTAAACCCACCAGTAAGCTGCTTACCTTGCCCATTGTTACTGCCGTCTGAACCCTTGCAGCCACGGCATCCACCCGAGCACTCATGCGCAAGAAGTTGATCGCTTGATTCTTCTGCCGGATTGCATTTTCGGCGTGTATTCTTGCAACTTCAGTATTACCTTTCTGAATTGCCTTTTAAAAAAAAAAAAAACAAGGCATGGTTTTTTCTACCTTCTTTGAGAATTATGTCCTAATAATTTCAAGCTTTTAACCCTTATCTGCAGTGAATGAGATAAGACACCAAGGGTCAAAACTTGCTAGGCCATTCTCTGAACTACATGCAAAGCAGATTAGCACTATGCTTTAAAGACACACAAATGAGAGATCTCAGAAGACTTGGAAGCCTTCTGAAGCCTTCTTCAAACAGTGGTAGAAAGACACACTGACCATCCAGGTTCATGACAGATAACCTTTCAGAGACAGAATACCTATATTCAGGTTGGCAGGACATGGCTGCCCTGGAGACATGCAGATATGTATGCGAGAATATCCTGGCCAGAGCAACTATACATTAGCTCCACCAGTTTTTATGTTCACTTCTAACGTCACACTAGAAGATCCCGGTGACATGCTATCAAATGGGACAAACAGGATATAGAATTCAAATACCAAAAACTCTTGCTTACCTTCTTAATTTTAGCTTTTTCAAGCTTTTCTTCTTTATCACACTTTTTGGAATTTCTGTTCAACTCTTTGGCAGCAAATTTCAAGTTAAAAAGGTGTTCTGCAATTCAAGTTAAGGAAGGTGCTTGGAGTCCCTAAAACTGCATCAATGCCAACTCTCTGAAGTTCAAAAACTTTCTCCCTGGATACTCAGGCACGATGTTCAGTACAGTTTGTCACCCATACAAAACTAAGCTTCATTTACATTGCCTTCCTATCTGGATTGATGGGTTGCCCAACCCAAAAGCACAGAATACAAGCATAAATGCCGTTTTTAAAAAAAATCTATTTCATTCTTAAATCTAGAAAAGCACCTACCACCTTAAGTACAGCAAACAGAGTGAACCTCATATACATGTGATGGATCTGCCACAGTGCAAAATGTATTTGGAAAATTACATAGAAAACTACTGAAGAGGTTTGAGAGATGAAAGTTCCATTACAACCAGAAGTCTTTCACTTGAATTATGTAAGAAATTAGCTAAAATATATCAAGAGGTATTTCTGTATTTGTTAATGTATAGTGTGTATATATACTTCCGTTTCTAAGCATTATTATTATGCTCCCAAACAGAAAATTAAAAAATATAACAATGGTGATGGCTACAAGCATAGAAAGCTTCAAGAGGGGACTGGAGAAACAGGTCCATCACTGGCTATTAGTAACAAGGTACAGATGGAACACTGTGCTTGGGGCAGTGATACTCTGTATTCTTGGTGCTTGAGGAGGGGGGGCAACAGTGGGAGGGCTTCTGGAGTTCTGGCCCCACTGGTGGACCTCCTGATGGCACCTGGGTTTTGGCCACTGTGTGAGAGCCTTGCACTGGATGGGCCATGATCCAACATGGCTTCTTGTATGTTCTTAAGTCTACAGGTAAGCATCTAAAAAAGGTTTCCAAATATCTAAAAATAATTCCATGTGCAATTGCCATCTATATGCTATACTTTCAAATGTTGTAATGTCACCAGTCCACTGGATTACTGGAGGTGGGTATTTATCTGTCTGGTGTAGTAATATAGGGGTTTTGGCAGCAGTAAGGGCATGGAGGGTCCACTACCACTGGCTTCCAAGAAACAAGCCAACAGTCCGAAGATACATCAGCATCCTCAAAGGTTAAAGAACAATCTCATACAAAATTAATATAATGACTTCCTGCCAAAAAGACCGAATGACTGGACAGGCCCAAAGTGTTTGAGAATCATATCTTGTAAGTTGCAAAACCACTAGAAAGGTGCTGAGGGGTCCAGTAGATCCTAAACGTAATTTGTTGCTAAATAAGTTGCAGCTTGAGGTCCGTGGAAACGACAGGGGTAAAGTTGAGGGCTGTATCCCATGGCAATAGAGGGTAATCTAGTTCCTTATTCCAGCCATTTCTGAGACTTTGGATATAGTATAGATGAGGGACTGGAAGGCCAAAACAGCACCTATTACGCATTTGCAACACTAAATATAATAAAACTAGTCAATAGGAAGTTATAAAAACCGGGACAGAAGCTGGATACCTAGACACAGCTTTTTTTTTTTTTTTAGAGAAAGATGTTTTGCATCTAGTTAAAGGTTTTCACTAAAATAAGAGTGACAGCAGATATAAGGTTAAATTTAGGTTTTCTTTTTTGTAACATACTAGTTGCTTCAAAATCAGCTTCAAGGCCCAGGTCTGGCACTAGTTCTCACTGGCGACTGCTGCAGAACTGAGGGCCATCCCACCCTTTGTCCAAGGGGCTCAGGGGGTATGCTTCTGTACTCCATTTTAGCCTCAAAACATCCCTGCACAGTAGGCTAGCCTAGAGCAATTAGCCCAATGACGTTGTGTATGGGCTTGAGAGCAGAATGGTGATTTGCATTCAGGCTCTACCTGGAACACACTCCCGCCTCACTGAATGCTCACGGAGGAAGGCCACACCTTCACATCAGTCAAAGTCAGCTTCAAGGAAGGTGTACCTGAAAGGTTACCAAGCCTTGGATGAAAGGGAAAAGAGGACAGCAATTTAACCAGTAACTACCACCAGCCTTTGGTTCTGGCTGAGAGTATGTACTCCTGCAGAGTAAGGCAAGTCTGGGAAGTTCTACGACAAAAAGAGAAAGGGCAGACTTAGTCCTGAATTCGAGCTATGAATGCTCTTCTGCATTAAAATTCCCCCCCAAGAAAAAAGCTAGCACAGCAGAGAGGAGGCTTCTAGCCCACCCTTTGCTATCTGAGCTGTTTTCTATTTGCAGGGAGTTTCCAACACAGATGAGCACTCCAAAATGGGATCCGTCATGGGCAGCCTGCAGTGACACAGATCATGCTATCACCTCATTTTCCGGCATGCCTGATCCAAACCAAAAGCAGAAAGAACACGGGAGAGAAACAGTTTCTGTTGTCAATTCCAACTAGGACGTGTCAAAAAGACCTAACTCAGCTGTGAGTTGTAAAAGAGATCCCTATATAAGTTTATGTAAATTTGTTGTCTAAGGCTTATGAAAATTGTTATCCAAAAACAATCAGCATGCTTTATTATTTTGAAAAATTGTATACAGCCATTAGGGTAAATATTTAAGGAACATAAAGTATAGCTCCTGTGGCTATACATAAAGGTTTCATTCAGTCTTAAATGGTTACATTTGTACAGTTCATATGTAGGAAATAGCTAAATACTAAATGGGTCCTTTTTATTTTAAACTGGCCTTTCCCTCCTTCCAACTGAAATCACCTTGATTGGAATTAGTCCATGCTGCAGTAAAACTACCAACTATCTTTTCCCCAGTAGGATACAAAGCTTAAGAATATGTACTTGTTCTCTTAGATCTCACTCACCAGAGATGCATCACTTTCAACACCCAAAAGCAGGCTGGGAACAAAACAAGCCAGCCTGGAAACTGTTGTAAAATTCAGGACACTCCCTTACTTAACAGGAACAGCACGAGAGTAAAGAGCTCTTAAGTCAGTTTGCCTGTAGCCTTTTGATGAAACAGCAGAAACAGTGAGATCAACAAATGAAACAGAAGGAAGGGGTCTTGACAGCACAAGATTTCAAAAAGCCAGAAGGAAAACTACATCCACTGCAAGAAATGATAAAAAAGGAAGATGACATCATAATGTGTCACTGAAATCAGCCACAGGTAAAGCAGTGTGATAGACATTAGGAAGAGACTGAGCCCTCTCGGTGTCTGGTCCAGTTCCAGGTTACTGGGTAACCCTATGCAGAATTACTCCAATTTGAACCCCCTGATTTCAATGGGCTATGATCAGAGTAACTCTGCACAGGATGCATTGTTTAGTTTTAGAGAGAAGAGCTTCAGTTCTGAAGCAGGAGGCTGTGGGAAAATGAGGAATTCCCAAAGAGATCCCTGCTTTCTCTAGCTATATTTGGTGTCCTTTGAAGTAACACTAATAACAATCTATCAGCACTTTCAGAAGTTATAAGCCTTCACGGCTTAGAGTCACACCATCAATCCCATTAAATGTTCCCCTCAGTTAACAGTTATACAAGAGATACAAAGACTGTACTACTGCCAATTATTAATGCAGTTTCTCAGTGATTATCTTACATGTATACACATAAAAGACTGGAATTTTTCACATACCACATTTACAACTTTTTTCTCTAGATACCCACACCAACTGAAGTAAACACTTCATGCCCCTTAGGAAATGGACTCTAGTCCAGAAAACACCATGCTTCTACAAGAATTGGCATTTATACAATGTTTTGCATGTCCAGGCCAGACCTATTATCTTGCTTTAATCCTTAGAGCAGATATAGGAGCTAGGCCAGCACTAACACCACACACACCCAACACTGCACATGTGGGGGGGAGGGCTCACACTTGAGCTGAATGCCTTGCAAAAGGGCACCTAGTAAGTTCTCAGTGAAGGTAACATTAGAACCAGGGACTTCCTGGATCTCAGCTAATAGCTACATCAGGAAGCAACAGTTCTCTTACAAAGGGAAATTAGAAAGACAGACTGCTGGATTGCAATTGATAATGAAGCTCAAGACAATGTATCCACCTGGACTGAATCAAGGCCTAGGTTTCCTGTCTCATTACCATGCTGATTTCTCCACACACCTATTACCCTCCCTGCTATTGTCATTTGCCTGCTAATGTCATTTGGCATCGGAAATCACTCCACTTTCCAATAAATAGGACAGAGGGACTCCCATTCTAGCTGTATCTGATGAAGTGAGCAGTGACTCACAAAAGCTCATACCCTGCCACAGATTTTGTTAGATTTTAAGGTACTACTGGACTCTTGCTCAGTTCCTTTAATCCTGTTAAGGCTCTGAGGAGACACAAGACGGGGGGGGTAGTTACAGTAATTTATCCCGTAAGCCGCCCTGAGCCTGCCTTGGCAGGGAGGGTGGGATACAAATAAAACAAATAAATAAGTACTCACAACCCCAAGGAAGGCCCACAAGCTCCAACTTCTGCTGCTACTCGCAATCCAACAGGTGAAGACCCGGCAGGAGCCCCTCCCTCGGTCATGACTCCCATCCACAGCAAAAGGGGAAGGGCCTACTTCGAGACCACACCCACACATCCAGCACCCACCAATCAAGAGCTCCCCCTAGCGCCGGGGTTCCAGCAGGTAAGCCATGCTCCTCCCTGTCATCCAAGGCTGAGGGGAGGGGCTTATGCGCCCTCGAGCTCAAAGGCCCCCCAATCAGGAGCATTCCTCTGTCTCCCCCCCTCCCGAAAGGATACTCTCCATCGCTGACATGGCGGCAGCTATCGAGGCACCTCTTAGGTCCGGCGACGGAGGCTCTTAAGCTCGGTGCAGCAGCCGCTTAGACTCCGGTCTTGTTTTTGAGCCTTCACTTCCTGCTTCCTCTGTCCCTTCCTCCTCCGCCCCTCCATCCTGTCACGCGCGGAAGGCGGAGCTCGACGACGGATAACTCCGGCCGTGGGAAGGGCTGAGGAGGCATGTCTGCAGGCGACCCCAGGGCGCATGCGCTTGCCGCCGTTGCGGGCTCCCAATCACAGCGCAGCTTTCGAGGCGAGCGGAAAGGCACGCAAAAGCGCAGGCGCACAATTCTCCTTCCGCCTCCTTCTCTCTCGGCTGGTCGTTTATTTAAAATGCCGCCCCTGCAGGACGTCAAGGGTAACTGCACGGTGTTGTTTCGAAGAGCGGCCCGCTGGCTTGGCAAAAGGAGGGTACCTGAGCTGCGACGGTGGAGGGCTTGGTTTTAATGTCTCCTCTGTCACCAGCTTCTCTTGGTGGCCTTAGGCAAGCCATTCTTTCTCAGAACAAAGTTTGAGTCCAGTGGCACCTTGAAGACCAACCAAGTATTATTCTGGGTATAAACTTTCATATGCATGCACACTTCTTCAGATACATTGAAGTGTGCATGCACAGGAAAGCGTATACCCAGAATTAAACTTTGTTGGTCTTAAAGGTGCCACTGGACTCAAACTCTGCTCTGTTGCTTCAGACCAATATGGCTACCCATCTGAAGCCTTCTTTCTCAGGTTCACATAAAACTGCCTTACACCTAGCCGGGCCAATATCGCCTACTCTGACAACAGCTCTTTCAATTCATCTGCTACCATGTCCATTGAATTGGCGACAGCAGGGCTGGATCCTAGGGTTTAATGTATACAAATGTTCTACCACTGAGCCAGCGCCCCCCCCCCCCGGGTTGCCATCAGATCGCCCACAATTACTCTCTAGATTGCAAAGATTACTCTATGGCATCACAGCCCTGTCAGGCTCCCTCCTCTCCTCAGGCTCTACCCCCAAATCTCCCAAGAATTTCTGAGCCCAGAGTTGGCAGCCCCACCCCTCCATGAAAGAGAACACGCACACACACACACACCCCAACTGTAATATGGGGATGACAGCAATGCTCCCTCTAAGCTGTGGAGTCTTGTGAGCAAAAATTCTACCTTGTGGGCTACTGGCATTAAAGTTGTGAGCGAGTAATTTGGCTACTGCATAAATTAGATTGCTCTGGACTGGAGCCATCCTTCCTGAGCTAAGACAAAAAGGTGTGTGAGCTGGAGTCTAAAAAACTGTGAGCCAGCTCACAGCAACTCAGCTTAGAGGGAACACTGGACAACAGCGGGGGGAGGGGGCTTTGCATGAGTGCCAGTCATTGTCAACACATCAAGTTCATTTGTAGGAAAGCGGTATTGAAATGAAGCAATGCTAAACAGACTACTCACTCACATGCATCCTTTGGCACAGCCAGTCAAAAACATGCATCACAAGAATGTCTGTTGAGAGGAATCTATTCAAAAGGGTCATTCTAGGAGGCTCAGGTTCGAATCCCCACTCTGCCGTGGAAGCCAGCTGGGCCAGTTACACACACTCAGCCTAATCCACCTCATAAGGGTTATTGAGAGGATAAAACGGAGAAGGGGAGAATGCTGTCAGTCACTTTGGGTCCCCATGGGAGAGAAAAGTGGGGGATACATGAAGTGAATACATAAATGTTCAGCACCGAGTTAACCATGCTGGAAATCCAGTGGCAGCTTTAACACTAACAACATTTATGCCATTATGAGTTTTCACAAGGCCGAGCTCCCTTCTTCAGACACAACAAAACTGAGAGCCAGTTTGGTGTAGTAGTCAAGTGCGCGGACTCTAATCTGGGAGTACAGGGTTTGATTCCCCACTCCTCCACTTGCACCTGCTGGATGTCCTTGAGCAAGCCATAGTTCTGGCACAGCTGTTCTTGAAAAAGAGCAGTTTCTGTCAGAGCTCTCGCAGCCCCACCTACCTGTTGTGGGGAGGGGAAGGGAAAGGAGTTTGTAAGCCGCTCAGAGAGACCTATGGGTAGTGAAAGGAGGGGTATAAATCCAATCTCTTCTTCTATTTAATTTCATTAGACTTATATCCTGCCCTCTGCACATTGTAGGCTCAGGGCGGGTACCAGCATGTATATATCTGCAGTTAATACAGATTTACAATTTTAAACATATTATAATAATCAATTCGAAACATACATCATTAGTATTCAGTATAATATTAAATATATGAATAAAGCTTCTCTGTTTGCATCTTTAGAAGCAAGCATCGTTTTAGGAAAGCTTATACTGGGGTAAATTCTAGTTTTCAAAGTGCCACTGGACTTCTGTTTTGTTCCGCTGCAATAGACAGCTACCCCTGTGGATTTAAGCATGTTGCCTCATTCAGAATAGTTCAACTGTTTAGGGAAGGGTCGACAGCTCCGTGGAGCAGCATCCGCTTTGCTCTGGTTGCTGCTCTCCAGGAATCCTAACTCAGAAAAAACTTTCCCGGTACCTGTGACGCTTTAACTGGGAATGCTACGGCTCGAACCAGGGACTTTGCCCATGCAAGTTCTCCCTTTGGAGCTTGAGTGACGGGTACATGGCAATTTACGTAGACTGCCTACGGGACGGGCTCCGAAGCCTATAGCCATACGGCGCAGGAAGGAAGTAAAAGGCCCGATACAGGCCGTTTTGTGACTCAATAAATGCACGGCTATTACTCGTTTCTTAGGGAACCTCCACATGTACGCGGCTCAGTACGGGACATGAGTGCCACCAAGCCCGCGGCAGCGTTGAATGGAACGTAGCAGGAGAGACACGCAAAGCGCATGCCCAGGAAAACAACTTGCCGCGTCATTGGCCGCAGAGAGGTCCCCGACCCGAATGAACGAATAAAATCAATGGAGCCTCCTTTTTCCTGAATGACGGCCTTCCCGGCAAGCCTATTGGCTAGCGGCCCAGGGACTCATTTGCAAGTCGCGAAGGGATAGGCTGCCGGAGAGGACGCGCGGGCGCGCCGGTTTGAATGCTAACCGAGAGCGGCCGGAGTTCCCGTTCATCCCCTTTCAAACGGGGCTCAAAGCGTCATGGCTGAACTAGAGGGGCTGGTCAGCCCGGAGCAGGCGGAGCGGTACCGGAGGTAAAAACTGGAGAGGGGGGGTGTCTAAGTCTGCGGGTCCGGTCTCATTCTGAGTTGGGGGGCGTCTGGAAAGAGCGTTTCTCGTGCTGCCCCCTCCCCCGGGCAGAGAGTTTTTCGGCCTCTCCGGAGCTCCTGCTAGTACTGGTTTGGCGGAGTTAGGAAGCTTCGAAAGACTGCTTCTGAGCTGGGCGCGTGTTGCCAGTTTTGGGTTGGAAAATACCTGGAGACTTTGGGGGTGGATCCAGGAGAGGGCGGGGTTTGGGGAGGGGAGGGGTCTCAGCACGGTGCAATGCCATAGAGTCCACCCTTCAAAGCAGTCGTTTTCTCCAGTGATCAGTTAGAAAAGCGGGAAATCTCCAGGCGCCCTAGGGTGGGGGTTAGGGGGAGAGGGACTTTGATGGGGGGGGGCACAGAGTACATTCTCCAAAGGAGACATTTTCTCCGGGGGAATTGATCTGGATCATCAGGAGATCTCCTGGAGGTTGGCAACATCAGTGGCTATAATAGCAAGCTTGGGTTCTGATTGCTGCAACTCGGGTTTTCCTACCTGGCAAAATGGTCGGTAACGTGTCATAAAGGACTGTGGATAGTCCTTTCAGCAGGTCTTGATGGCATCGAGGAAGCAGATCCCAGGACTGGCGGCGGTGAAAATGTGAAGCTGCCTTATGGTCCATCGAAGTCAGCATTGTCTACTCAGACTGGCAGCGGCTCTCCAGGGTCTCAGGTGGAGGTCCTTCATATCACATACAACCTGATCCTTTCTGGAGATGCTGGGGATTGAACCTGGGATCTTCTGCATGCCAAGCAGATGCTCCACCACTGAGTAATTCCTTGGCTGCAGGACTGGCCTGGAATGTCTATGTAACAATGAAGTGCAGTGTTTAGCTCTTGGAAAAGACAGAAGCGGGCCGCTGCTGGTGTGAATAGATTGCTGCATCTTGGGGAGAGGTCTGAATTTTCGGGAGGGGGGTCCAATGTGCAGTAGAGGCTCTGCTACCCTGTAGCAGTGCCTTCTTCCCTCTACCTGTCTTCTGTCAGTGTATTTGTAAAAAAAGAAAAGACAGGTGTCATATGGCTGGTAAAGGTAAAAGGTAAAGGTTTCCCTTGCTCGAAAGCCAGTCGAATCTGACTCTAGGGGGCAGTGCTCATCTCCATTTCCAAGCCAAAGAGCCAGCGCTGTCCGAAGCAATTTCCGTGGTCATGTGGCTGGCATGACTAAATGCCGAGGCACACGGACTGCTGTTACCTTCCCACTGAAGTGGTACCTATTTATCTACTCGCAATTTCTTGCTTTTGAACTGCTAGGTTTGCAGGAGCTGGGGCCATAGATGGGAGCTCACTCCGTCACACAGCATTATGGTCTCAAGCTGCTGAACTACCAACCACATCGTCCGCATGGACATTGAAATCACGCAGGACAGTCAGTCTAGGGGTGTTCCAATGCCCAGCCCGACATGGCCTCCACCAGGGATGGCAGGCTGCTGGCCAGTTCTTTTTTCATCAAAAAGCCAAAGATAAAGTAAAAGCAAAGACAAGTCTTACCTTACAGTAATTATGTTTTATTGTCATAATCACGGGTCTTTTGGGGGCGGAGCTCCAGGAGCCACAAAAAATGGCGGTGGCGGCAAGCCCCAGCCCCAGCCGGTATCCCCGGTAGGGGTGTGCAAAAAAATAATAATAATTCGGCCAAATTGTTTCGGCCAAATTGGGCACAAGCAGTTTGGGAGAGCAGAAAGGCTCCCGCATGTCAGTTTTGGCAGTAGGAGCTGATTCAGGAGTCTTTGGGCCAGCCGAATGTCAATTTCAGCCCCATTATATCCTATGGGCCTTTGAAATCAATGGCGAAAACATAGGTTATATTCTGGGGGCTGGAGGGGTTTGAGAGAGAGGCTCCAAACTCACAGGGTAGCTGATGGAGCTTCTCCCCAAGATAACCAACAAGTATCAAGAACATTGGATCAGGGGGTCCAATTCTATGGGCCCCCAAACAGGTTGCCCCCATTCCCTCCATTGTTCTCTATGGTGCGGAAAAAAGTAATTATTTTCCCACAGTGGGGTGTATGTGAGTGTGTAGGCGGGGAGAGGCTCCCGAAGCTACCCTGAAAATTTGGAGCCTCGCCCTCAAACCCCCTCCTCCCCAGGGGGCGTGACATATGCTAATAACCCAGTAGCTCATTAGCATACCATATGCTAATGAGCTCCTGCAGCTCTTTTTCTACGAAAAGACCCCTGGTCATAATTATTACTTTATGTTTGGGTTTTAATATGTTTTTGCTGTTTTATTATCTGCAGTATGTGATAATTTTTAAAAGGGAATCTTTTTTCGCCTTAAATTTTGTACAATAATGAAAAAATTGTCCTCTATTCATAAAAGTTAATAAAAAGGTGTGCAATCCTTTTATCTGGGTCACATCTAACTATGGGGCTGGCTATGGGGATGGTGGAGGCCATATAATAATAATTTTTAATGAAGTCTTAGTTTAAATTTTAAAACACTAGCTTGTCAGTAGGCTGACATTAAATTGGTCAGTAATTTGTCAAGTTTTTTTGTCAGTTTTTTTGGAATTTTGGTCAGTAAAATCAGTATTTTTGACCCTCTGACTAGTTTGCACCCCTGCCTTCAGCACGTACGGTGTCTTATCAGTTAAGCAATGGAATGGCTTGCTGGGCTGTGTTTAGGGCATCAATTGGCCTCAATCCAGCCCGGGAGGAATGGCCATTTGAACGGCAGGGTTTTCATTTTGAAGACTGAAGAAGGCAATGATGGGGTTCTGCTTCTCATGCCCATTCTATGTTTCTCCCCTTCCTCTTTTTTTCCATGTTCTGATTTGGTAGGATTGGCAAGTCTTGTTATTTTGCTTAGTTCACAGTCCTGAATTGGCCTTGAGAAAGGCATTGTGCAACTGCTTGTTTATTTTAATATATTTATAACCCTTCCTTTCCTCTGCAGAGGAAACAACAGTTTAAAAATAAAGAAAAATCCAATTCTCTTTCTAAAATTACCGATTTTTTTATTGTTGTCCAGATCTTTTACAAATCTTTCAGAGTTTAGAAAGATATAGGTAAGACTCTCCTTTTTCTCCCCTTCTCTGATATGTAAATGCTGTATTTTTTCTTCTTGGGAGGATATATTATAAAAGCTTTAACATGCTTAAATAAATAATTTTTTTAAAAAAAAAATAAAAACCCGGAAAACACCACACCAAAGAGTGATCCAGATGTTAGTAATTCATAAACTATCACATAAACATCCTCTGTCATTTTCTTTTAATCTATAGATAATTCCTGGTCAGCCTAACAGGAATGCATGGTAACTGTGGAGGCACCACCATTTAAACTACTCTTTTAAATTTGATTAAATTAAAATTAATTCTGCATACCTTTACCATCCTGCTCTCCCGTTTGCATATTCCCAAGTACGATGATCTTCCTTTGACTCAGCTCTTAGAGTGACTTGGAGTGGGTACCCCCCCCATTTCCACCCCACCCCCTTTGGGAATAAAACCTGAAAATTCCCATCTGTGTGGAGATGATTCTCTTCCCACCACATTTGTGTGTTGATGATTCCCCTCTCTCCCCATATGCAGAAATGTAGGCCTTAATTTCTCAGTTCCTAGCTGGCCATTATCATTTGTGAGTAAAAAGTACTTTGAATACAAAGTAAATTCTTGGTTAAATAAAATGCTTGTTCACTATCAAGCATTAGGCTTTCCCTGTGCCTAGCTCTTCCTATCAGTGTTCTTTATGGAGTGATCCTTTGGTTGCTCAGTCTGTCTGCAATGACTTGTCCTTTTATTTTCAAAAATGAGTATCCATTTTGACCAAAATTGGTGTAGCGTGTTTTGTGATTGAAAGCATGGAAATCGAAAGCACCTTGGCATGTTTATCTGTTCTGGCGTTGAGCTTGTCTTGTGTCTCACTGGACAAACTCTGTAGAGGATGTAGTGATGGCCACAGGCATAGATAGCTTTAAAAGAGAATTAGATAGACTCATGGAGGATAGGTCTATCAGTGGCTGGCTACTAGTTGTGGTGACTGAAGGGAACCTCCACATTCAGAGGCAGTCAGCCTCTGAATTCCAGTGTCAGGAGGCAACATCAGGGAAGGCCCCGGCATCTATGCCCTGTTCTTGGCCCTCTAGAGGAACTGGTTGGCCACTATGTGAGTCAGGATGCTGGACTAGATCGACTATTGGTCTGATCCTGCAAGGCTCTTCTGATGTTTTTATAAAGGCCTCGGCCTCTAACTACTTGTTTTTGGCCCTCCAGTGGAACTGGCTGGCTGCTGTGTGGGACAGGATGCTGGAATAGATGGACTATTGGTCTGATCCAGCAGGGCTCTTCTTATGTTCTTATGTTTTGTGGTATTTTACAGATGTGTGTCCCAAGCGAAGCAGGAGGCCCGAGATGGGAATCTGGAGGAATCCATCCGGCTCTTCAGAGAGGCCCATGAAATCCATCCCAGTGAAAAGCTGATGACGAAAGTTCGAAAGCTCGAGGAGGCCTTGGCGTCGCTAGCCCTGAACCAGGAGGACGACGGCTTTGTGAACGTGTATCAGAGCGGGCTGATGCTCTACGAAGAGATGTACGATAAGCTCTTTGACCACCAGAGGGAAGGGGTCGCCTTCCTGTACGGCTTGTATCGGGACAGCCGGAAGGGGGGCATCCTGGCAGACGACATGGGCTTGGGGAAGACGATTCAGATCATCGCTTTCCTCTCCGGCATGTTTGACAGCGAGCTCATCCGCTCCGTGTTGCTCGTTATGCCGACCACCCTGGTTAGCAACTGGGCCAAAGAGTTTGCCGGCTGGACGCCTGGCCTGCGAGTGAAGGTCTTCCATGGGACCAGCAAGGCGGAGCGCCAGAGAAACCTGGAGCGGATCCAAAAGAGGAACGGGGTCTTGATCACCACCTACCAGATGATCCTCAACAACTGGCAGCAGCTCTCTAGCTTTGGCGGGAGGGAGTTTGTCTGGGACTACGTGATTCTGGACGAAGCCCATAAAATTAAAACGCCGTCTGCCAAGACCACGAAATGCGTCCACGCCATCCCTTCCCGGAATCGCATCCTCCTCACAGGGACGCCGGTGCAGAACAACCTGCAAGAACTGTGGGCGCTCTTTGACTTTGCTTGCCAGGGCTCGCTTCTCGGCACGATGAAAACCTTCCGGATGGAGTACGAAAACCCCATCACGAAAGCTAGGGAGAAGGACGCCACCCCAGGAGAGAAGGCCTTGGGGCTGAAGATGTCAGAAAACTTGATGTCCATCATCAAGCCCTACTTCCTAAGACGGAGCAAAGATGACATCCAGAAGAAGCTCAAGTCTGGACCCCAAAACAACCTTCTGAAGGATCAAAGCAAGGCCCCAGCTCCTGAGATGCCTTCTCTTCCCAGAAAGAACGATTTCATTGTGTGGGTGTATGTATCACCCGTACAAGAAGAAATATACAGGAACTTTCTGTCCTTGGATCATATCAAAGAGTTGTTGATGACCACACGGTCCCCCTTGGCTGAGCTGAATGTCCTGAAGAAGCTCTGCGACCACCCCAGGCTGTTGTCTGCCCGGGCCTGTAGCCAGCTTGGCCTGGCAACGTCTGAGTACTCTGAGAGAGAGGACGGCGGTGAAAACGAAGCTGATGAGCTCTGGGGTGAGAACATGGACATTGAGCGCATTTCTGACGAGATTCTTATCAAAGAGTCCGGCAAGGTCAGGTTCCTCATCGCTCTGCTGGATAGACTGCAGGAGGAAGGGCACCGAACCCTGGTGTTTTCCCAGTCGAGGAAGATGCTGGATATCATAGAGCGCATCTTAACTCACAGGAGCTTCAGACTCATGCGCATTGATGGGACGGTGACGCATCTGTTGGAACGAGAGAAGAGGATCGACGCCTTCCAGAATGACAAGGACTACTCTGTCTTTTTGCTGACGACCCAAGTCGGTGGCGTTGGCTTAACGTTAACCGCGGCTACCAGGGTGGTGATTTTTGACCCCAGCTGGAACCCAGCTACCGACGCGCAAGCCGTGGACCGAGCCTACCGCATCGGGCAGAAAGAGAATGTTGTGATCTACCGGCTAATCACCTGCGGGACGGTGGAAGAGAAAATCTACCGGCGGCAAGTCTTCAAGGACTCACTCATAAGGCAAACCACGGGAGACAAGAAGAACCCCTACAGGTATTTCACCAAGCAGGAACTGAGAGAGCTTTTCACTTTGGGAGACACCCGGAGCTCCACGACCCAGCTCCAGCTGCAGTCTTTGCACGGGACTCAAAGGAAAACAGACGTCCAACTCGATGACCACATCGCCTACCTCTACTCGCTGGAGATCTTTGGCCTTTCAGACCACGACTTGATGTACACTCGGGAAACGGGCTATGAGGATGAGGCAGAGGATGAAGAGGCTCACCGGTACATCGAGCACAGGGTGCAGAAAGCCCAAGAGCTGGTGCAGCTCGAATCGCAAATGAAAGACCAGCTGGCAGCCAACGTCAGAGACCTGACAGAAGGAGCGTGGCTGAGGGCAACAGACCTGTCGTCCGTTCAGCCAAGGAAAAAATCGCCGAAGCCTTCCCCAGCTTATTCTGCTCCCTCACCTGCACCTGCACAACCTCCAAATGGCGGTGACATCATCCTTGTGGAAACAGATGATGAAGAAGACTTGCCCAGTGTCAGCTTGAAGATAACGAATCTGGCTATCGAGGATGTGGCTGACGAAAGCCCAGTTCTGGATGTGTCCCGTACGGCCGCCTCTCTCTCCAAGACTGAGGAAACCAGACATGCCAGCATACGGGAAAGTGAGCAAAAGCACAACCTGAGCGCTTCTCCGTCTCACTTTGTATCCAACGAGGAGGGTGACAGTTCTGGATCCAAAATGATCTCCCACGAGCCGCCCGCTGGTGCAAACAACAGCTTTAATGATGTCGATGTGGGAGCTTTGCAGCGGTCGGTAGAATATATCTCTGATGATGATGATGTTTATGAAGCCCAAGCGAAGATGGAAATGTCGCTTGAGGTTCTCGGGAGTCCACGCAGAGAGGCCAGTCAGGCTGGTGAGCGAGATGCGGCCGCTGCGTTTATATTACTGGCCGATGAAATGTCTGAGCATAGAGCAAGACGGAAGTCGGGAAGGAGTGAAATTCTGGCGAGGGAGGAATCTTTGGCTTCCCCTTTCCTATACCAGGCCGATTTCAACCTTGTTTTAGAAGATTCGGAGGACCAACCCCAAGATGTTTCAGACAAAGAAATGTTGCTCGAAGAAACAGAAAACACCGGATTTCATCTGAGGCTGGACAGCCGCTGCAGCTCTGCGGCTCATTCCAGGGTAGGAGGAAACAGAAGCATCAAGAGCCTCCAGGCTGGTGAAAATATGATGGAATCCCTGATGACGGACGGTTCCATCGCCGCATGCGATGCTTCGATGGACGACAGTGAGGTTTCTATGTCGCATAAGAAGAAGCCGGTCCGGAGGATCGCTTCCGATACCGAGGAGGAGGATGACGAGTGTCCTGTAGTTTATCTGGGGGAAGGGGAGCACGGAAAAGTGTTTTCCTCAGACAACCCGGGTGGAATCTGCATGTCCACACCGAAGTCTAATGGACCTTTGGCTGATCTTTGTTTTTCTCCACGGTTCAAACTGAGCCAAAGAAGGTCAACGGCTTCCAGAAGGTCCTTGGCTAATGTGGTCTTTGATCAAGTGGAGGATGTTGCCGAAAGCATCGCGGACGGGTCTCCTGAAAGACACTTCCCAGATGATCTTGAGGAAGAACTGGCTCAGGAGCTCAGCGGTAGGGAGTCTGCAGAAGCAGGAGAGGGACGTGTAGGGTGAAACGCCGTATTCTGAGGGCAAATCCAGCTGCTTAGATGAAGCAGGCTCTCCCCAGGCCGTTCTGTTATTTTTGAGGGACAGAGCCTTGAAAGCTGAAATCCTCGCCCCCTGCAGTAAACCAGAAACATTCACAATTTATTGGGTGCGGGGGGATATAACAGCAGCTTCACTGAACTGCAGGACTGCGTAGAGATTTTTGAACGGTTATTACAGTCTTCTTCCCTGAAGGTGGGTGAGGAACGTTTAAGGAAATTAAGGAACTGGAAATATTGATCCATGAGCTGTACTTTCTCTAAAGAGGTAGATTTGATCTCTTTTGCAAAACTTATAAACACGTGGTTGCCTTTTCTAAACACAAGTTCTTGAATTTCAAGCCTTCACAACTGGCCGCAGCGAGGACAGTGGGGAGATCGAGTTGTTGGCTACGGGAAGCGTTTCGGGCCCTACATACCTTTTGCAGATGTTTAAGGCCTAGTTGGCTTCACTTGGATGTCTGTCTTGTAGTTTGGTTGCTGTGCCTTCTTGCTGCTGACTGCTGAAGGTTAAAAAATATACTTGGTTTCACTGTGTTATCCCTTTGGGACTCCTGTTCTCACTTTCACTGAATTGACAGTTACTCTAGGCGCAGTTCCTCAGTTCTTATAGAGGGCCTTCTATGGACACTTATGTGGGAAATCTCTACCCCTGCTCCCAGGTCACAAAGGATTAACGTACAATTTGTGCACAATTGATTTTTTTTTGGTGCATGTTGAGTAATCACCGTGTTACATTCAATGCATGTGCATCTGAACATATGAGTTAAAGCGCACATTTATCCAGGTCTTGGTCCCCGGTTTCATTTGTCAAGTGAATGTGTGTTTGCACTTTCCTACCAAAAAAGGTGTATGCATGTACCTGCAGGATAGATAGGTGTTCACTTGTAACTTGTTGAACAGGGATTTTGTCTGGGACCAAAAAAAAAAAAATGCCAGAAGCTTTCATAAATAACCTTCCATGAGTTTTCAAAAGAGTACATGGTAGCAGGGAGTGAAAGAAAGGACTGAGGAGAAAAGATACCCTGTTCATAAGAACACCAAGGGAGGGGCTGTGGCTCAGTGGTAGAGCATCTGTTTTTTGCATGCAGGATGTCCCAGGTTCGATCCCTGGCATATCCAGTTTAAAAGCATCAGGTAGGAAGCGGTGTGAAAGGTTTCTGCCTGAGGTCTTGGAAGAGCTGCTGCCAGTCTGAGTAGACAATACTGACTTTGATGGACCCGGGGACTGATTGAATAGACTGCTGCTTCATATGTGTGCTCAAGGGTAAGACAATAATGGCAGTGAGCCGCAGAGAAAGGGCAGCAGGCGATCCCTCTGAGTTCCAAAAAACTGGGGATAGGGTTGGCTTTTTTGATAAGCTGAAAAACATCTGGGTCGGATGTTTCTCAAGCCATTACCTTTCTAAGGAGCACGATGTTCACCAAGCAGCCCTGCAACGGGGCCTTTCAAGCAAATGAGCTGCCTGTTCTGACGCAACGAACAGAACTTGTTGTCGTTGATCGGTAAGGTATCAACAAGGGCAGGTCACTGAACATAGATTCAGGCGGGGTAGCCAGGTGGGTCTGCAGCAGCAGAACAAAGTTTGAGTCCCGTGGGCACCTTTCAGACCAACAGAATTAAACTTTTGCGTGCACGCCTTGAATAAAACTTTGTTGGTCTTAAAGGTGCCGCTGGACTCAAGCTTTGTTTCAGTTCACTGAACAGTTTGGGTCTTTGGGTTGTTGTTGTTTTTCCTGGCATGCTGGGGCAGTTGTTGGTTTGGTATAAAAATGAGACGAAGATCAAAGCAAAGTAATTGCAACTATTTTTAACTTCGGGTGGGGAGCCGTGTTGATCGGAAGCAACAGAGCAAAGTTGCCATTGGATGCAAACTTTGTTCAACTGTTTTAAACTCAGTTTTGGAAGCAGGCAGTTGGCTGCTTCTTTTTTGTCAAAGTGCCTGCAGTTACAGCACCTGGCCAGTAGGAGACACTGTGCTATGCTCCTGGTTCTGCATGGAACTCCTGGCGATTCGCCTTCCTGCCCCGAAGGAAAACCATTCTCAGCTTCCTTTTTTAATTTAGGGGAAAGCTGCTACCTACACAGTGGCCTTCGTAACTTCACAGAATGGTTGAGAGACCCCCCCCCTTTTTTAAAGAAAGCAATATTTGACCACGATAAAATGACTGGTTGTACACAGCCAAGTGACTTTTCTCCCTTTCTCACAATACCAGAACTCGTGGGCACTCGATGAAATTGCTGAACAGTCAGGTTAGAACGGATAAAAGGAAGTCCTTCTTCACCCAAAGAGTGATTAATACATGGAATTCACCGCCACAGGAGGTGGTGGTGGTTACAAGCATGGACAGCTTCAAGAGGGAATTGGATAAGCATATGGAGCAGAAGTCCATCAGTGGCTATGAGCCACAAGGTATAGAAAGGAACTCTCAGGCTGGGGCAAGTGACGCTCTGTATTCTTGATGCTGGGGGCGGGCAAGAGTGGGAGGGCTTCTAATGTCCTGGCCCCACTGGTGGACCTCCTGATGGCAACTGGTATTGTTGGCCACTGTGTGACAGAGTGTTGGACTGGATGGGCCATTGGCCTGAATTCAGGGCTCTTTTTGTAGCAGGAACTCCTTTGCATATTAGGCGACACACCCTAATGTAGCCAATCCTCCAAGAGCTTACAGTAGCCCCTGTAAGAATTGCTCCGTAAGCTGTTGGAGGATTGGCTACATTAGGGATGTGTCGCCTAATATGCAAAGGAGTTCCTGCTACAAAAAGAGCCCTGGGCCTGATCCAGTGTTGGCTTCTCTTATGTTCTTATGACTCCCAGTTAATTGACCACTGCGCCAGCCCAAGTATGGTGCAGCCCCTGGAAAGGCCACGTTGTGCGTTCTCATTCAGCTAAAGGATGGGATACCCACCTGGCAATTCTGGTTGTGACAAGGGTACCTAGAGGAGAGAAGGCACTGCTGAAGGAAGGCAGGACCTATGTTGTTAAGTGAGGGCTTTAAAGGTAAGCGCAGTCCCCTAGGAGTGGGCCTGAAAGCTAAACAGGAGGCAGCCTCTATGGGATCAGCGCAGGAGTGACAGGTTCGTTCTCCTGCTTGTAGTGATTAGTGGTCTTCTGTGGTCTGTGCTAGCTGAAGCTTTTGAGTTATTTTCTCCCAGGGGCAGACCCAATGTAAAACATATTGCAGTAATCTAACTGGAAGGTTACCATTGCATGGTTGACAGGTGCAAGGTTCTGGTTGGAGAAGGGGGAGGGCAGGGACTTATTAGTCCTCCTTGGCCATCCAGCTGGGAAACTAACCAATCCCGTCACTGCCCCCTGCCCTTTCAAGGGGAAGTACGATTTCATCTAGAGCTGGTGCCTTCCTCCCTGAGACCCCGATCAAGACCACTGTCCTGTCATGATTCAGCTTCAACTGACTGGTCCTTGCGTGATCCATGATGCCAGCAAGCACAGCTTTAATCCGCGGCTCTGTGACAGCAGCTGCTGTTATCTGATCTTCGCCTTCATCTTAGACATATTTGCAGGCCCAGGAATCTCCTAATTCTTCCCTTGCTCCAGAATATAGATTATATGGAGACATTTCCTCTTTTATTAGAAAATAATAGCAGACCCATCACTCTTCTAGCTGCAAAGTGTTATGCACCTGTAACAGATTTTCACAGCTGTTCAGATAGAGGTCTAGCTGGTAATCTGCTTAAAATGAGTAAGTGAAGAAGCAGTGTGAGGTCCAGAGAGAATATTTGCATGCCCAGCAAGTGACTTGTCGGGCTTACAGTTGCCGTGTTTGAACAGGCTTGGAAGCAAAGGTTCGAGAAAGAACATGGAGGGGGCGGCAATCCCCAGCACGTGCGCCAGGAGCTGCGCACCAGACTATTTAGCACCCAGGGCCAGACCTCGACTCAAGCAACCAAGGTGCTGCTGGGGCCAATGCTGCGGGAGAAGGCGACAGGCACGCAGCTGAGGCCCTTCACTGCCTCCAAGACCTGCACCACGACTAGTTGAATCGGAGGTGGATCCCCATGATGCTTGGCCATGCCCCTGAGGCTCCAAACATGTCCAGCTAAATCTCTCTCACACACACCTTTGTTTGCTGGCATCCCAATGTCTTCACAGGTAGATGTTGCCTTTCTTCCAGTCCTCGGGCCGAAAAAAAGTTGCCTGTCTCTGTGGCTCTGCAGGAGTTTAGGGGGATGACAATTTGGGGAAGAACTTCCTGAGGATGAGGTATGTTCGACACTGGAACAGTCTCCCTCGTGAACTGGTGGATTCTTTGCAGATCGATCGATAGGGGCAGCTGTGCTAGTCTGTCCAGCAGTGGAAAAGAGCCGGAGTCCAATAGGACCTCAAAGACTAACAAAATTGGTGGCCGGGGAGGAGCTTTCATGAGTCACTGCTCACTTCTTCAGATGGTCTTCGAGGAGCTACTGGGCTCTTGCTCTTCTCTACTGGTAGATTCTTTATCATTGGAGGTTTTAAGTGGTTAAGATGCTGAATTGCAGGCTGTGGAAGGTTGGTAGTTCAGCAGTTCGAGACCCGAGAGTGCCGCATGACGGAGTGAGCTCCCGTCTCTAGTTCCAGCTCCTGCCAACCTAGCAGTTTGAAAGCAAGAAATTGCAAGTAGATAAATAGGTACCACTTCGGTGGGAAGGTAACAGCGTTCCGTGCGCCTTGGGTGTTTAGTCATGCCAGCCACATGACCACGGAAACGTCTTCGGACAGCACTGGCTCTTCGGCTTTGAAACGGAGATGAGCACCGCAACCCTAGAGTCGGATTCGACTGGCTTTCGAGCAAGGGAACCTTTACCTTTACTTGGATACCTACTTGTCTTTGATACAATTGTAGTTCCTGCGCTGTTAGGGCGTTGGACTAGATGACCCTGGTGGTCCCTTCCGACTGCGATTTACATAAATAACCACTGTTATTTCTTATACACTTCCACCACAAATGGCCCACAACTCAAGTCTGGAGTGTTTTTAATCTTTAAAGTGGCTGGCCTGCAGGATAATCCCTTTAGCGGAGGCTTAATAGGCTGTGATCTACCAGGTGATGTGATTTACCTCCATGTCCTGAAAAGCTTCAGCTCATCATTTTTACCTGCGAAGCTAACCGAGGCAGGACGCTTTTCTCCAGGCCCGTTAGCGGCCCCTGCCAGACTGCATTTTCTAAAAGCTCTCGAGGTGGCTTTCTGAATAAGTAAATTGGGCGGAAGAAGCTTGCTGTGCAGGTGAAACCGGGGAAAGCGTTGCTGGAAATGGGGTATGTTTATCTCTTCAATCATGGGAACATACACTAGAGGCAGCATTCTGGAACTGGTGTGAGGTCACAGTGACGTCCTACCAGGCTGGAATATGGATAACCTGGGTTCAAAACTGCATGCTGCAATAAAGCTGTCGAGCTCCAGTCGAGCTCCACCAACATGAAATTGGAACAGGAGAAGTGAGTGTACCATCCTGAGCTTGGAACAGCCAGTAGGATCGATTCTGATTGAATCATAGCCCATCTAAATCAAAGTCCATCTGATCCAAACATATTTACCCCGCCTTTCCTTGTGATTGGAGGTGGCTGTCAGCACACTTCATGGTTCAAGGTGGTGACATCATTTCCCCGGCCACCCGGCCTGGATCCAACCAGTTTTGCTACTGGTGAAGAAAGAGCCAGTGTGGTGTTGTGGTTAAGAGCAGCGGACTCCGATCTGGAGAACCGGGTTTGATTCCCCACTCCTCCGCAGGAAGCCTGCTGGGTGACCTGGGACCAGTCACAGTTCCCTCAGAGCTTTCAGCCCCATCTACCTCACAAGGTTCCTGTTGTGGGGAGGGGGAAGGAAGGTGATTGTAACCTGCTTTTGAGACCCCTTAGGGTAGAGAAAAGTGCGGTATAAGAACCAACTCTTCTTCTGATTACCAGAAAGGATCTCCTGGGTATTGTGGGGCCTGCATGGGCAAAAGCCATGTGGAGTGGAGCCTGCAGGTAAGGAAAAGGGCATTAGATGAGCCGTGCTGGAAAGTGCTGTCAAATCACAGCAGACTTATGGTAGCCTTGTAGGGTTTTCAAGGCAAGAAGCGTTCAGAGGTGGTTTGCCATTGCCTGCCTCTGTGTCATGAGCCTGGTATTCCTTGGAGGTCTCCCATCCAAATACTAGCCAGGGTTGACCCTGCTTAGCTCCCCAGATCTGAGGAGATCTGGCTACCTGAAAAAGCTGTCTGGATCCAAGCATATATCTATGAATCGGGAATCTACTATGTTTATAGCCCTATCTAAAGTGGCCGTAAGCCATGAAAACCTTCGTGGTCGTTGGGACTTGCTTCTAGCTATGTATGCACAGGATTTGCAGCCTGATTTGATGTTGAATATAGTACCTTTTTAAAGTTTAAAATCCTGGGTTTTCCAAAGGACTGTAGGAAGCGCATTGCTTTTAGACGGCAGAGAAGCGATATAGAGACGCCCCAATAAATCAGGAAAATAAAAGAGAAAATGTCCGGCACACGAAACTGTATACTTTCTCCAGTGCCTTCATAAAAATCTGTTTTTCTGTTGATGGATTGCTCTGAAGCTCGAGATTAGCATCAGCCCATCTCCCCAGCTGGGCCTGTTTTATTACAGACATAAAAGTCTGTATGAAACAATTGCACTGGAATTTGTGCCGCTGCTTTATTGATGGAGCTCCTTCAGAATTGCCTGGTTTTTCGACATCCATCTTTTCTGGTGGTTCGGTCCAGTAGAAACGGCTGCTGTTTCTCAAGAGGCAGAGCAAAACAGCCTCACAAAAGACACGGATTTATTTTGTTTTTAATCACTGGGCCGTCCCCAAACTCTGTGGGCTTTCTCATATCTTATTTTTTTTTAAATGTCTCCTACAAAATACTCAAGAAAGATGATCTGGCAGGCCAAGTGTTTGTATTATTTGCATTAAATTTGCCCTGCGGGATTTTACGTAAGTACAAAGATTAACACGGCCATCGAAGCCTTCTCCTGCCCATACTTAATAAAGAAGCAAGACCTATTCAATTTTTCTCCATCTTGTATGCTTTTACATATTGCTTCTTATCCTAATGCAAAAACAAATTACTTTGTATTTCATTGGCCTGCCTAAAATTTGCCTTGTTTTTCACAATTTATAATGAGTCACCGTATTAATGCAAAATCTTCTTGTTGACATTGTTCTTTGGCCACTTTAATTTGATGTGAGAGTTTCCCTGTCTTTGCAAGCTCCGGGACACTGTCTGGCCACAAATTATAACATAATTAAGATTTCCAAAAATCTACCCGTAACAGGTTTATCTAGTAGGCAAAAGTTCTACATTTGTTTTAGCCCCTTGGTTTCTTGTTTTAAAAGCGCTTTGTTTCCATGGTTATGCCATGGAAGCTCCCTGAGGGACCTTGGGCCGTCACACTCAGCCTAACCTACCTCACAGGGCTGTTGTTACGATAAAATGGAGGAGGAGAGGAGAGGCGAACGATGTAAGTTGCTTTGGGTCCCCATTGGAGAGAAAGTCAGGATATAAATGAATTAAATAAAATGGAGCTGACACACCTACTGACAGTTTTAGGAGCGTGGTATTTCTTCTCCAGACTGATTGGAGTACGGGGACCTAGATTCGAATTCCCTCTCTTCCTAGTGGGTGTTATGGCAAGCTTGGGTCAGTCATTCTCTCTTAGCCTAGGCTACCTAACAGGGTTGTTGTGAGGATTCTGATGGGGAGGGTACGGGTGCCACTCTGGACTCCTTAGATGAATGGTTGTGTAGAAATAGAATATTTGGAAAGGCCCTGGAGAGACTGTTCTAGGTAAAGGTAAAGGTTTCCCTTGCTCAAAAGCCAGTCAAATCCGACTCTAGGGTTGCGGTGCTCATCTCCATTTCCAAGCCGAAGAGCCAGTGCTGTCCGAAGACGTTTCTGTGGTCATGTGGCCAGCATGACTAAATGCTGACGTGCACAGAACACTGTTACCTTCCCACTGAAGCGGTACCTATTTATCTACTTGCAATTTCTTGCTTTCAAACTACTAGGTTGGTAGGAGCTGGAGCTGGAGACGGGAGCTCACTCCATCATGCAGCACTTTAAATACCTAATACTTTAAATGCTACCTAATACTTAATACTGGTACCTCCTGAAACTGAAAGACTCAGTTGCCAGATTCTATTCTCATTTGTTAGACTTGTTGTTGTTTAAAAAAAACCAGTTTATTTGTACAGAACTTGGATGTTAACAATCTATTTGGCTTTAGCTTTACGGTGAAACGCCGCACAGCTCACTGCTTTATTTTAAGCACCCCCGCTGTAAGCCATCCACGCTGGCTTAGTTTCAGATGCCTCGTGACCCGTATTCGCATCAGCCTGTGTTTGCACTTCCAGGCGCTTCCTGCATCCCCCAGAATGCCATCAGATGCTGGCCGGAGCGCATATGCTTTGTTTGGGCTCTGTAAATATAGACTCGGCTAAGGTTACCGCTTCCCTTGTCGCAGTGACTCATGTGCTGCTGACGTCAGGCCTCTGAAGAGGTAAATGAGCGTTGAGGTCATTAGAAGCCGCGCAGCTGCCTCCTTGTCAGGTCTGATTGATCTTCCATTCTGTCACAGGCGGAGGAGGCCAGGGCAAAAAACCGTTCCCCGGATTCAGCAACGGAGGGCCGCTCTTGATTGCTTTCTGCACAGAAGGTAAATCAGTTCTCAGCATAAGCAGGATGCAGGGCCCCATCCAGGAGCTTAATTGTAGAGGCTAAACGTGTTTGTTAACTTTCCATCGAAAAATAAGCCTCCACTATGATTTCCAGCATCCGATGAAAAATGAAATGAACTACCAACCAAGTCTCCTGGAATATCTCCTGCTGCTGGTTCACTGGCATGCTCCCATCCCGATCTTCTTAACTCTGGAAGGCCCAGCAAGTGCTGAAAAACAGACCTGCGGTTAGTCCTTGTATTTATCTACACGCACCCATACTCCCTGCTGAGCAAAAAGTGGCCATCAAAGTGACTTACAAGGATAGCCAGAAAGGGTGGTAAAAATGATTTCAGAATGCTGAGCTAAAAGCTAATGGGTGGGAATAAAGTGGGATTTTGGGGGTGGTTTTTTCCCCCTCCCTGCTGGCAGAATCTGGAGGCAGCTCGGAAGGACAGACGGTCAGGAGCATAAGTACAGCCAGGGCTCTTTCTGTAGCAGGAGCTCCTTTGCATATTAGGCGACACACCCCCTAATGTAGCCAAGCCTCCAAGAGCTTACAGTAGCCCCTGTAAGAAGAGCTCTGTAAGCTCTTGGGGGATTGGCTACGTTAGGAGTGTGTCACCTAATATGCAAAGGAGTTCCTGCTACAAACAGCCATGCTGAATCCGATCCAAGGCCCATCCAGTCCAGCAGTCTTCCCACGGGGCCAACCAGGTGTCTCTAGGAAGCCCATAAAGAGGAAGACTGTGACAGCATTATCCCACCTGTGCTCCCCATCAACTAAAATGTGGAATTTGCTGCCAGAGGATGTGGTGATGGCCACAGGAATACACCGCTTTAAGAGGAATTAGAGATAGACTTATCCTCCATGAATCTATCAGTGGCTACTAGCCATGGTGGCTGAAGGGAACCTCCACATTCAGAGGCACTAAACCTCTGAATCCCAGAGCCAGGAGGCAGCATTAGGCCTCTGTGCCTGTTGTTGGTCCTGCAGAGGAACTGGTTGGCTGCTGTGTGAGATGGGATGCTGGACAAGATGGACCACTGGTCTGATCCAGCAGGGCTGCTCTTAACTGATTTAAAGGGAGTAGCTATTCCTCATGACAAGGGGCCATCGATTGCCCCCTTCTTCATGAATTTGTCCACTCCTAAATCCTTCTAAGTTGGCAGCCACAACCAAATTCTGTGGTAGTGAGTTCCACAAATTAACTGTGCTGTGTGAAGAACTCCCTTGTATCTGTCCTGAGTCTCCTACCCTTTAGAAGAAGAAGAAGAAGCAATTGGATTTATGCCCTGCCCTTCACTCAGAGTCTCAGAGTGGCTTACAAACTCCCTTCCCTTCCCCTCCCCACAACAGACACCCTGTGAGGTAGGTGGGGCTGCGAGAGCTCAAAAAGAAACTGCTCTTTTTCAAGAACAGCTCTGACAGAACTACGGCTTGCCCAAGGTCATCCAGCAGGTGTGAGTGGAGGAGTGGGGAATCAAACCCAGTTCTCCCAGATTAGAGTCTGCGCACTTAACCACTGCACCAAACCAGCTTCAGTGGATGACCCCAGGTTCTAGTATTCTGGGAAAGGGAGAAAAGCTCCTCCCTGCCCACTCTCTCCACACCATGCATAATTCTATAGATCTCTCTCATGCTTCCCACCGAGGCAGTCTCATCATATCGGAGCTGTTAAGCAGGGTTGGCTGTGGCAAGAGCTTGGATGGGAGACCTCCAAGGAACACCAGGGTTGTGACATGGAGGCAGGTAATGACAAAACACCTCTGACGGTCTCTTGCCTTGAAACCCCCCTGGGGTTGCCCAGAGTCAGCTGGGGTTCGATGGCACTTCCGCCCCCACATCTCGCCTCCCCCGACTTCCCTTTTCTCTACATTAACCAGCTCTGAGTGTTGGAATCAGTCCCCGTAAAGCAATTGCTGTAGCCCCCCGATCATTTTGGGTGCTCTTTTCTGCACCTTTTCACTGCTGTGTGACGCCACCTTCTCTGCACTTTAGATCTTTGTCATCTTACCAACATAATTTTTTTTTCTTTGCCGTTCTATGAACGTTTCTGTGGCAGAGTGAGAGAATCAGTGTAGATTACTGATCAGAGTGCTGGCATAGCACCAGGGAGACCTGGGTTCAGATCCACAGTTTTCTATGACACTCAGTACGTAACACTGTGTCAGTTATCCTCTCACAACCTAATCTACCTCCTAGGGTTGTTGTGAGGATACCGCCTTCCCTGCCCACTGAGATCTTCTGCGCAAGCCCTGCTCTCTGGGCCCTGCCTTCAGAGACAGGGTGGGTGAGGACCAAAGACAGGGCTTTTTTAGTGATAGCACCTTGCCTGTAGAATGCTCTTCCTGTTGGGGCTTACCAGGCACCTACCCCACTTTTTTTAGAGACCAGGCTCGAATATTACTTTTTTTTACCCAGCTTTTTAATTAATGAGGGTGGTCTTTTAGTATTGTTTTTGCATTCTGCTTCTTGCTTGAGAACTGTCTTGTGAGGCTTTGGGGAAACTGTTTTGTGTTGCTTTTATACTTTTCCTGGGTTTTTAGTAGTTGAATCGTTAACAGCTTTTATGGTGTTTTGCATTTTGTAGACCTCAAAGCCAGTTCTCTGGAAGGGAAGCGTGGGGGGTTTCCTAAATAAATAAATAATACGGGGAAGGGAAATAAATAAATAATAGGGGGAGGGTCTGATTCCGTATACGGCAGCTTCATGTGTTCCCACCATTGCTATTTACATTTGCAAAAAGCACGGGAGATCCAAAATGAGCGCACAAACCTACACTTCTATGGATTGTTTATTTATTTCATTTCTATCCCACCCTCCCGCCTAGGCGGTTCAGGGCGGCTTACAACATCATAAAACCCATATACATTACAACATAAGAATCTCATTTAAAACCACAGACTAAAATGCAATAAATAACAACATTCCTATACAATAAAACATATACAATAATTACCAACATTCCTATACAGTAGAACGTAGTCCCGTAACGGGGCGAGGTGGCTCAGCTGGCATAGCATGGATCTCATTGGAACGCCCTGCGGAAAAGCTCCGTCTTCACAGCCCTGCGAAATTGCTGAAGATCTCGCAGGGCCTGGATCCACTGGTGAGCTCGTTCCAGTACATTGGAGCGGCCACAGAAAATGCTCTGGACCTGGTTGTTGTCAGCCTGGCCTCTTTGGAGCCAGGAAGGCTCAGGCGATGTTGTGTCCCTGATCGCAGTGCTCTCTGGGGGACATACGGGGAAAGGCGGTCCCTCAGGTAGACAGGCCCCTGATCATATAGGGCTTTAAAGGTCAAAACCAGCACCTTGAAGCAGATCCGGAATGCTATTGGGAGCCAGTGCAGGATTGGGGCCAAACTCCTATAGATTCCTTATTTCGATGGGCGTTTCATAAATCCCTAGGCTGGACTCGAGGAGAAGCTTGCAGAAGGTCATTCTACAGTCTGCCCTCCCCTTTTCATTTAAGCCCCATCTAAGCAGAACTTGGCAGTGACTCCCATACCTGGATGTTTTGTAACATTGTGTTCGGACCACAAACGCCTTCAGCTTCGAGGGGGCGAGAAGAAGGACTAACAGTCCTATTACTCAGCCCAAGAAAGAGAGGAGGAACATGACATTCAGTTGACATTACTGTCTCATAACCTTCCTCATTGTAGGCCAAGTGGTCCAAAGCCAGTTGACTCATTTCTGACTAATATTCTGGACACGGAGCCAATGTCCTGAAGCGGGAGCAAGGGGCTGCGTTGCTTTCTGCCCCAAACCTGCTGGCCCTTGGTTGGAAGCGGGAGGAAGGAGAGTCTCACCTGGAGACCCAACAAGGCAGAATGGAGGGAAGACTGTTGGCTTCCTGCCCTGCCTTGGATGGTCCCATCAATGGCAACTGCAAGTCGGACCCAGGTATAGCTAAGAAGTGCCTATAACGGTTGCTCCCCCCTAGTGGCCATTGCTGAGATCTGCAGGAGGAAAGAACCATTGGCTAGGAAGAAATCACTCCCTCGGCTGGAGCGGATCCCAGGGGTGGTAGAGACGGGGCTAGCTGCTGCTTGTCCTTTCTCAGATAGCCTCTTCAAGGGTGGCTGGCAGTGGGAGGGAAGGGCTCCACAGCTGGAGCTGGACCCAGGCACAGCTGCCTGGCTGCTTCTTGCCCTCCCTCTGAGAGCTCCATCAATTGCTGTTGGAAGTTCTGAGAAATGCAGGGATTTGTAAAGGCAGGAGCTGGGGCAGCTAGGTTGGGTCTGTGGGATCTGTCTTCCCGGGGGGAAGGGGGCATTATTAATTCTCCTTTGCTCTTATATATTCACACTAAAGCCTCACTGTGCAAAAAAAAAGTGACAGCAACCACATGCGATAGCAATAAACTGAAGCAAGAGGAGAGCTGAAATATTCGGCACACGTTTTGAACTGTATAAAGCATTCCTTTTGAAAGTGAGCCCAGGGAGTTCATTGTTTAACAGGAACCATCACATCTTATGTACAAGAAAGATGTTAAGAAATGACATGCCACGCTTCGTGCTTCTACATGTGCCTGCTGTCAGTTTTGTCTGAACCGTCCTCCAAAGAGCCCTGTGGTGTCATACGTGGTTTTTCTGTGCTAATTTTATCCTTGCAACAGTCCTGTAAGGTAGGTTAGTCTGAAAGCCAATGCCACTCAGCAAGCACCATGGCAAAGTGGGGACTTGAACCCTGGACTTTATAGAACCCTGTCCAGCACCCTAACTGCTGCACTACTCTGGCGCTGGTTCAGAGACTGTAGCAGAAGTGAATCTAAGCTGTGAGAAGATAAGAACTTAGTTTTTGCATCTATATACTAATAGCCAAGAGGCCCCCTCTGTGCAGATATCTAAATCCGCACATCGGGGGCACTTAGTGGGCAAAGAGATTTTCCTGCACACTTGGGTGCAGAAAAATCTGAAAAGCTTAAAAAACAATATGGGGGATACTTAAATCCCCCCCAAAAGTAAGAGCATTCCCTGCGCATGTACAGAGAACGCTCTGGGAACTGTCCCGCCGCCGGTGATGGGGAGGGAGGGAGAAGGCTTGGTGGGCCGGCAGCTGTGAGCCTCTCAGGTCTCGCTGCTGGTGCCGCAGGGGGGAGGGAGAAGGCTTGGCGGCTCAAGCCTCGCTGTCACTGCCGAGGGGGAGAAGGTTTGACATGCCCAGCAGCTGGGAGCCGCGGAGGCCTCACTGTCAGGGCCAGGCAGGGGCGGGGGAGAAAGGGAGCCGGCTCACCTGTGATGGCTTCCTCCTCTATGTGGAGCTCCCCCCCCCACGAGTACCGCGGGTCCCCACTTCTTTTATTCTCTAATTTCCCCATTGCTGCAGCAGACCTTTGGTTGGCACAAGGTTTGGAACCAGGAGCCCACTGAGGGTGAGGGGGTTCATTCCAGCACCACCCCAACCTGCAGGTCATAATATTCAGGCTTCCTCAATGACCTGTGGGTGTCAGTGAAGAATTGCATAGGAATGCTACAAACTGGGAACAGAACAGGGGGAGCAAACCTGAACAGGTCTCCTTGGAAATCAGCCCCAGTTAGGGTTGCCAGGTCCCCCCTGACCACTGGAGGGGGATGGGGGGTGGGGTTGTCAGATCCAGGTTTGGAAACTCTTGGAGATTTGGGGGTGGAGCCTGGGGGAGACAAGGACCTTGGTGAGGTGCAATGCCATAGAGTCCATCCCCCCAAAGCAGCCATTTTCTCCAGAGGGACTGATCTCTGTAGTCTGGAAATGAGCTGTAATTCCAAGGTATCCCCACGTCCCACCTGGAGGCTGGCGTCCCTAGCCCGCTAGTGTATTCATTACAGTTGCCAACCTCCAGGTGGAGCCTGGACATTGCCCACTATTACCACAGAGACAATAGAGGTCAATTTCCCCTGAAGAAAATGGCTGCTTGGAGGGTGGAGTCTAGGGCATCCAATCGTTGCTGAGGTCCCTCCCCTCTTCAAACCCCACCCTCCCCAGGCTCCAGCCCCCAACCCAGAGCTGGCAACTGTAGAGCCAATGGGGCTTATCCCCAGGGAAATGTTTGTAAGGTTGAAAATTAAAATACCTGGGGGGGAATCTATCTCCATGGGAATTACTAACTCCCCCTCTTCCGCAGTAACCAACCCAAACATCAAGGAAGCGTGCAGAGGGGGGAGGCGCTGTGACTCAGAAGCAGTTGGTCTGTTTGAAGGGCCAACTGGCCTGAGCCAGTTTGGTGTAGTGGTTAGGAGCATGGACTCTAATCTGGGAGAACCGGGTTTGATTCCCCACTCCTCTACAAGCAGCTGTTGGTGTGACCTTGGGTCAGTCACAAGTTCTCTCAGAGCTGTTCTCTCACAAGCCGTTCTCGAAAGAGCTCTCTCAGACCCACCTACCTCACAGGGTTTCTGTTGTGGGGAGGGGAAGGGAAGATGATTGTAAGCCGCTCTGAGACTCCTTCGGGTAGTAAAGGATGGGGTATAAATCCAGTCTCTCTCTCTGGCCACTTCCACATTGTCATTTTAGTCACTCCTTTGTCCCTATTGCTTCAGGGTTCCCCTCCCCCCATGCGTTTTGCTCTCTCTAGCAGTCCCAGAGAGAGCAAAACACATGTGAAGAAGGGGGGGACCCAAAGCAATGGGGACAACCGAGTGACAAAAATGACAGTGCGGAAGTGGCCTCTGACTCCTGTAGTTGCTGTCCAAAGCTGCAGGCTAATTCTCCTTTGCCTCCCAACTTTCCAGTAGGTTCCTCACAGAGTTACAGTAAATGACAGTTTATCAATAGAACATCTTCATCCAACTCTGTCTTTCTGTATGAATCACTGCATCGGGAAACAGGGATGATTTCGTAAGGCGGGCATGACTGTTATTTAATCGACTTGCTTAGAACATCCAGCGTGGTTTTCTAATGCTGGGATGTTGTTCATGGGGTAAAGGCAAGCAAGAGCCACAGCCGCCACTGGTACCATGGGTCAGCATCGTTGGAGCACTGCTTAAGCCCCTTGCGGATTGATTGTCGGTTGTAGAAAATTGCATGTGCTATCTCTCCAGAGACCTTCATGAGGTAGCTCACAAAGCAACCACAACGATCCCCAATAAAATCATTTTTAAGGGGAAAAAAATCATAAGAACCGTCAATCTTATAACTAGGGGTGCAGCCCTGCAGGTGGGTTCTGTAGACTTCCCCGAATTAGAACTGATCTCCAGCTGACAGAGGTCAGCTCCCCTGGAGAAGATGGCTGCTTTGGAGGGTGGTCTCTATGGCACTATACCCTGCTGCGGTCCCTCCCCTCCTCGAACCCCTCCCTCTCCAGACTCCCCACCCCCAAATCTCCAGGAATTTCCTAACCCAGAGCTACTTAAAACCCACTGGGGGCATAAAAAGCATCTAACAACATCCAGTAGCCTAAAATGACATTCATCAAACATCCATCAAACTGTCCTCCGGGCTAGAAGCATGCCACGAAAGCAGCTTTAAGAAAATGGAACCCTTCAGTTACAAGCAGAAGAAAAAGAAGCCTTTTAGACCCCACTTTTCTCTGCCCTAAGGAGTCTCGAAGTGACTTTCAGTTCCCTTCCCTTCTTCTCCCCACAACAGGCACCTTGTGAGGCAGGTGGGGGCCGATAGAGTTCTGAGAGAAACTGTGACTGGCCCCAGGGTCACCCAGCGGGCTTCTGCTGGAGGGGTGGGGTTCCTAACCACTACATCACACTGGCTCGCCATTAGAATCTGTGCTAGGGTTGCCAACCTCCAGGTGGCACCTGGAGATCCCACATTATTACAATTGCTCTCCAGATGACCAAGATCAGCTCCCCTGGAGAAAATGGGCTGTGTTGGAGGGTGGAGTCTATGACATTATACCCTGCTGAGGCCCTTCCCTAACCCTAACCTCCCCAGGATCCATCCCGAAAACCTCCAGGTATTTCTCAGTCCAGGGCAGGCAACCGTAGTCTGTGTTCCATCAGGAGGCCTACTGCCAGCCCCTGGAGGCCTCCACCCCACCCCCCCATTCTTTAGCTCCTCTCCACCATATGTTTGAAAGAGGAGCAAGAAGGGCCTGGTGACCAATGCTGCCTCTAAGCTGTAGAGGCTTGTGAGCAAAAATTCTACTTTGTGAGCTACTGGCATTAAAGTTGTGAGTGAGTGATTTGGCTACTGCATAAGTTAGTTTGCTCTGGAGCCCTCCTCCCTCAGCTAGGACGAAAATCTGTGAGCTGGAGGCTAAAAAACTGTGAGCTAGCTCACATTAACACAGCTTAGAGGGAACACTGCTGGTGACCCCATCCTCTCCTTCTAGGAAGCAATGCGGATCAGGCCAGAGGGAGAGAGCATATGAACAGGCAACAGTGAGATGGGGGGGCCAGTTAGGAAGGAGGTCCACTAACAACCTCTCATCAGTGCCCACTACAGCCCCACTGGACACAGCATGGGAATCTTTACTTTGATGGCAGCTAATCTGTGAGTGCCTTTTAAGCCCAAGCAGATTCTCACTCTCATAGGGTTATCCTGTCTGCTTGATTAAATCACCTGTCAGCTAGACGGCGCATGAAATTCTAATGAAAATAAGTCTGGATGCTACAATTTGATACAGGCAACTGGAGCTGAACATGTGGAATATTCGACTGCCTTGCCAATGGGTCAGCTGGACAGAGGAAGGAAGACTTTGGTTTCCGTATCGGTCCTCTGGCTGCATCTCTGCACTAGAGATTTAGATTCATTTCAGGCCAGTCGTGGTTTCAAGGAACCCTGGAGCTTGCAGTTTTATGAAAAGCCTGGGAGGGTATCAAAATAAGGTATTCTTGGCACCCTCACAGAACCTCAGAAATGAGCTGTGGAACTAAGGGGGGATTCAAAGCAGAGAAATATTTTTATGGTAGACCTGCTCTCCATTTGTATTACTGAACTAGGGGGATGCATAAGTTATGGTGTCAAATCTTCTGTGGCTTCTCACCTTTTTACAGTGTCATACCCGGGTAGTTGCTATGCACATAGGGGTGAGAGAGTGATGCACATAGGAGATGGGTATGTTTAGCCTGGAGAAGGGGATGCCTGAGAGGTGATAGGAAAATCATCTTCAAGTCCTTGAAGGGCTGTCATATAGAAGATGGTACGGAGTTGTTTTCTGTTGCCCCAGAAGGTTGGACCAGAACCAACGGGCTGAAATTAAATCAAAAGACTTTTCAGTTAAACATTAGGAAGAGCTTCCTGACAGTCAGAGCGTTTCCTCAGTGGAACAGGCTTCCTCGGGAGGTGGTGGGCTCTCCTTCTTTGGGGGGTTTCAAACAGAGGCTAGATGGCCGACAGCCATGCTGATTGTGTCAATTTAGGCAGATCATGAGAAGGGAGGGCAGGAAGGTTTGCGTCAGTGCTCAGTTCTTTCTTACACACCCAGAGAAATGCCGATCACCACTTTGGGATCAGGAAGCAATTTTCTCCAGGTCAGTTTGGCCAGGGATCCTGGACCTTTTTTCTTTTTTTTGCTGTCTTCTGATCATGGAGCAGGGGTCACCAGGGGTGTGGGGGGAGGTAGTTGGGAATTCCCTGTATTGTGCAGGGGGTTGGACTAGATGACCCTGAAGGTCTCTTCCAACTCTGTGGTTCTGCAAGAGGAAAAACTGAGGTAGGCATTACTCAGGAACCGTCGCTTGGTTGTAGAGTGTGTGCTCTGCAGGTAGATGGGCTCAGCTAGAAGAACATAAGAACAGCCAAGCTGGAGCAGCCCAGCAGACCATCTAGTCCAGTATCCTGCTTCCAACAGTAGCCAGTCAGAGACCCCTGGAAAACCCACATGCAGGGGGTGCGGACGACAGCCCTCACCTGCCAGCTGCTCCCCAGCATCTGACAACTGCAAGCATTTCCCCTCTGAACAGAGGATCCAGTCTGCTAATAGCCCAGGGTAGACCTATCCTCCATAAATGTGACCACCTTCTTTTTTTTTTTTTTGCAAACAATTTAATTTGTATGCAAGGAAAAACTTCAACACTATCACCTCCTTGAAAGGCAGGTCTTTTGGATTATTTTTTTTTAATATAGTTTTTATATAGTTTTTGGTAAGTATTACATATTATCTTTTATCCCGTACATTTCGTAACGTTTTTTATCCCTTCTCCCTCCCTCCTCCCCCCTCTGCTTTTCTAATGCTTTAGTCCTTTATTCCCAGCCACGGGCACAAGGTCCGAATCTTGCACTGAATGTCCTTTCTTCCTTCTGTTGGTAGCCACTCCAGGTAGGTCTTCCATTTCGTGCTGATTGCTGTAGTCCTGTCTGCCCATTTGGTCTTCCAATTCAGTTTCTCAATTATGTCTGACTGTATGAAATCAAACAAATAATTATGCCAGATTTCTACTGTCCACTTACTCTTGTCCTTCCAACCCAGAGCAATCACTGCTTTTCCTGCTAGTATCATTGCTTTGAATATAGCTTGGTTCTCTTTACTTACTACTGGGTTTCCTATTATGCCCATTAACATTAAATTAAAGTTAATGGACAGTGAAACTTTGCATGTTCTCCTTATAATTTGCAATATTTTTGTCCAAAAGACACTGACCTCTGGGCATTCCCACCACATATGGGAAAACCATCCTTTAGCCTGTTTACAATGCCGTGACCACCTTCTTTTAAACTTCTCTGGCAGCTTTCTTTCTTTCTTTCTTTCTTTCTTTCTTTCTTTCTTTCTTTCTTTCTTTCTTTCTTTCTTTCTTTCTCTCTCTCTCTCTCTCTCTCTCTCTCTCTCTCTCTCTCTCTCTCTCTCCCTCCCTCCCTCCCTCCCTCCCTCCCTCCCTCCCTCCCTCCCTCCCTCCCTCCCTCCACACAAGTGATCAGCAATTGTGTTTTTGAAGCTCTTTAAAAAGATCTGGGGTGTATATCACCTGGACCCACTCATTTATTAATTTTGAGTTGGTCAGCTATCTCTGTCCAGCAGGGCTTCTTGGAAGACTTGTTTGATTCAGTTCTTCACACATCCTCCCTGGAAGATTTAGCCTCAGAGGCAGGCACCGGCCAAAACCTTGAAGACAAATGTGATTTGTTTTGCCTGTGATCCTGGATACTCTTCTAACACCTTTGTCATCTAGTGACCCGACAGCTTTCTTTTCTCCTGTTCTGCTTCTGATGATAGACAGTTCGAAAGGTAGAATTTACCCCTTCTCACTATGCTATGTAAAAACTTCCAGAAGGGAGAGAGTCAAGAAGCAATGCCCTTTCATTTCAGATTTTAGCTTTCAATATTATATCGGGGCAGGAACACATGAGGCTGGGGAGGAGACCACACACAACTCAGCCCTGTGCATAGTGTTGTCTTAAGAGCCATACTGCTCTACAGAGCATCCAACCGTAAGGCTTATTGGATGATCCTTGGGCCAATCACATTCACTGTTGCTTCCTCTCTCAGCCTGGCCTACTTCACAGGGGTGTTGTAAGGATACAAGGAGGGCTTCCCTGAGTACCTTGGAAGAACAACCAGCTAAAAGTGTGTGTGTGTGTGTGTATGAGAGGGAGAGCGAGGCGTCCCATGGATGCAAAGCAATAAACGTCACAGGGAGGAAAAGAATTCCCTATAGAAATATGTCAAACCAAGTTGTAAGGAAAGTACTGTACTTAAAGTTCAGTGTCTCTGGAAGTTGTGTTTATCACGACTGTGCTGCCTCCGGCCATGACCTCTGTGGTGGCCTCTTTAACTGGTGTGTCATCTCTATGACAGGCTTGGCCTTTCCCCGCATCACTTCCAAGCAATGACTAGGACCCTGGAAGCTCTTTCCTATGCTTCAGGATGACCACGGAGGGAGAATTCCCTCTGCCAGCTTGAATGCTTAATTGTAACCTGGGGGGGGTGTGTGTGCCTGTGGTAGCTTGATCCTGCTTGGCGACCATGCCTCAGACACAGAAAAGCCCTCCCTTGAAATCCCAGTGGAAATGGCAGCCCCCATGCTTTCCCACTCCCTGGGTATCCTCACAACAACCCCGCAAGCATGACTGGCCCACAGTCGTCCTGAGTGGGGATTGGAACCCAGGTCTCTCCTGGGTTCTCTCCAGCGCACCAACTACTTCACTAGACTTGTTTGTGGACCTGGAGTCTTTTAAAAGGCAGGGGATTCTCTGCTCCTTATTGCTGCCGCCTAATCAAAGCCATCTTGGCTGGTTCACGGTAATTCAACCGATTCCACCCGCGTATATTTGCACCCGAATAAGGCAAGACTTCTGAAGGGGAAAGGCAGCCTCCTTGAGCGACGGTCCAGGCATCGCAGCGAGTCCCCTCTCAGAAGAGGCATTCCCTCCGTGGTGCGAGGAGAAAACAGAGAATGCCTCTCCTCGGTGCCCGTCCGGCGCAGCTTTCCTGGCATTAATTCTCTTCCCTCCCCCCGGCCCCCACCCGCGATTTATGGAGGGGAGGGTGACCCTATCGAGTCTGTCCAAATATTTGTTTTTTCGGATCGTCGATTCTCTCTGGAGCGACCGGCCGTAGAGCCCTGGCTGTGGCCGGGAAAGCCAAGCGTCAGCCGGTTGGGAACAGGAGGCGGCCCCGCCTACGGGAGAAGCTAGCCCGGGCGGCCGGGGAGGAAGTGAAATGAAGCCGCCACTGACAAGCGGAGGAGGAGGGGAGTTTCTGGCCGGGCTTCCCCCTCGGCGCTGGCGGTGTCAGCGGCGGATCGGGGGTCCCCTCCCCTCCCCTCCTCTCCTCGCCTCCCTCCCCTCCCCGCGAGTCCCTCCGTCTGCCGCCCCCACTGGGCGCCAGGCGAGGAGGAAGCCCCCCCCGGTCCGGCAGCCCCCCCCCCCACTCAAACTGTGTGACGCGGAGTTGCCATGGCCACTCTTTTACGCTACAAGGGCTGAGCCGGGGGAGGCGGGCGGGGACGGACGGGCGCATTTCAGCACCACCTCGGCGGCGGACAGCAGCCTCGGCGCCCGGACTCCGCTCGCTGCTCGCTCGCGTCCCCCTCCCCTCCCGCGCCCCGATCTCGGGCTTCCCACCCACCCACCTCCACACACACACCTCGGCTGCGGGGGGACGCCTCTCTCTCTCCTCCCCCCCGGACGCCTTCACCCGCCCGGGCTGAGCCATCCCTGGAGAGGAACGGAGGGAGGAGAAGAGCCGGGAGGGGTGCGTCTCCCCAGTCCCCTCGCCAGCCGGCTCGGGGTCGCCAAGGGGGAGAGGGCGACCCGGAGCTGTCGCGTCCACGAGGCCATCCCGGTGAGTACTCGGGTCTCGGTGGGGAGAAGAGAGGGTGAAGGGGGGGGGGTGTCCTCCTGGAACGGACGGGTTGGCTGGTCGCTATTCTGTAGGGTCAGGCCGAAGGGGCACCTGGTGGCGTCCCGTTTCCCCAAAGCGGCCAGCCAGTTCTGCCCAAGAAGCCCAGGAGCTGGCCATGAAGACAGAACAGCCGTAAGCTGCTGTTTGCTCCCAAACAACTGGTATCCAGAGGTACACAGCCTCTGAACATGGAGGTTCCATCGAGATTTCGCTGCCAATATTGCTCTGATCGCTCCGTGCTCTGTAAAGGTACCTAGTCCCGCCGATGAAAGCCATCCGAGCCAGTGGCCGCTGCTGCATCTGGTGGAAGTTCTGAACCCCATGAATTAATGATGGTCGTGTGCCACCTCCTTCCTTTTGTCTGCCCTGGTTCTGCTGCCTGCCAATTTTATTGGGTGGCACTAAGTTCTGGAATTATGGGAGAAGGAAGGGGGGAATTATGTTATGTGCAAAGAGACCCAGGAGCAGTAGAGAGCCCTCCTTTCAGCAACCCAGAAAGTTGGGCAGCCTGCGGGGAGTTTTGATCTTGATCCCCAAAGGATATGGGCTGTGCTCAGGATCCCATTGAGATGGTGGCATTTAAGCATGCTGGGTGTCCTACTGATTTCCCCCAGTAAAAATTGTAAGGGGGGAAGATGCTGGAGAGCCTGTTGTTTTGTCCCTGTCTCCAGAATTTAGAAATCAGAGGTATATTCCCTCTGAATATGAAAGTTCCATTCTTAGCTCTCATGATTCTGATCCAGTGAAAAGGAGGAGGAAGGGTGATATGAAAATGTGATAAATGCCCATTTGAAGATACTAGATGATCCCTGCGTGCTCTATGATCTTTGTTTAGTGATTCCTAGGATGCTGCGTTTACTCTTTATCTTTTGCATAAAGGAACCAGGGGTGCTATATTGTTTTTGGATGTGTGCAGGCATACACTCACCACCTCTGGATGATGCATAGGTTCTGCCTGTTAAATTATCTTTGAAACACAGAAGGTCTTTCTGTGCCACAAAACACCACCGTGTCAGTTTGCTGCGTGATCCCTGAATGTTATGAAGGATCTGCCTGCTTAATATAAGACCCACAAGGGCCGCATGGCTCCTGAAGTTTCTTTAATGGTCTCTAGAATACATCATTACTTTGAGCTTTCAGTCCAGCTGCTGGATTTCCCACAGTTTCTTGGAGTAAAAGCTTTATAAGGGTCTGTAGAAGCCTTGAGTTCTGCACAGACTTCAGACAGATGGGCATTCCACAGAAAGGAGTCTGGGTGATAGAAGGTTTGATCACTGTACCTAGACTGTGTTTTGCTTGCTGGCAACCCAGGTGGCTCTGAGCATCCGCAGGTGTCTGTGAAGTTTCTAAGCTGGGTTTCCTGGTGCTGCTAAATAGCTGAGATTTTACGGAGTCTCGGGAAGGCGGAGATGATTTGGCCTTGTGAGATTGTTGGCTTGCCTTTTGCCTCCGTCACGTGCAGATGCATTGAATGTGTGAAGCTGCCCTCTGCATCCCTAGTCGGACCACCTGCCCATTTCCCCAAGTCCCCCAGGAACCACTCTGCAAGGTCTCAGGCAGGGCACAGTCTTTCCTGGGCCATCCGTCTTAGGTCTTTCAAAGCGGAAGGATTCCATAGGGAACCTCACACCTATGTGCTATCTGAGCTGTGGACATTTGGGGGGCAAAGAGGAGGAGAGCACTTGAGCGCTCCCAGAGGCAGTAGCATCCCTGGGCCCTGCTGGGGCCCCTCCCTTTAGAAAAGGGTGGCCAACAACCTGGAGAGGGAACAAAGTCCTGTCCCTTTAACAGAACCCTCCTGACGTGTCATGTACCAGGTGATGTTATTTACTTCCATGCTATGAAAAGCTCCAGCTGTGTATCTCTACACACTCAGCCTTTGTTAAAGGAGCAGGGGTAGGGTTGGGTGGGAGAGCACCGAGGAAGCCCAGGGCTGCTACACAGAGGCAGGCAATGGCCAACCACCTCTGAATATCTCTTGCCTTGGAAACACCCGCGGGGTCCTCTGAAGTCAGCTGTAACTTGCGGTGCATCCCACCACCACCTGGATTCTTGGTCTCAAAGGGAGTCTCAAGCGGAGCCCTCTGTTTTGCTGTGACCTGGATGGCCCCGGCTAGCCTGATCTCATTGGAGCCTAAGCAGGGTAGGTTTGTTAGTCTTTGGATGGGAGTCCACCTGGGAAGCCTAAGGTCTCAGGGGCAGGCAATGGCAAAGCACCTCTGAACGCCCTTCGCCTTGAAAACCCTACAGGGCCCCCACCAGTGGCCTGTGCCTTGAAGGCGTTTCCCACCACCACGAAGGCACAGAGCATATTTTTCATCATTGACATCAGTGGCCTTAGAAAGGTATAACTGTGCTTACAGCTGCACCGTTAGGCAGGCTTCTTCTACAGCGGAGAAGGGTTAAGCAGATTTATTGGCTGGAAGGGCTGGTTTTACGAGCTCCCGGTCTCCAGCCCTCTATCAACTCCACTCTCCTGCACTAATTGCTCAATCAGTTCTGGTCCTCTGGGGTTCTGGCGCTCTCCTCTCCCGGCCTCTTCCCTCTCCGCACCCTCCTCGTTTCTCCTATCATCAGCTTAATGGTTAGGATGTGCAGTTCGCTTCCCCTGGCCTTTTTCAAGAGCGGCCCGCTGCTTCTCCTGAAGGGAAGTGAGAATTTCATAAATGAATCATTGGCCAAGATGAACCCCCCCCCTTCACCGGAGATGTGCCGGATTCATTTGTCTTCTGGTTATAGATGTCTTAAACACTGCAGGACCCGGGGGAGGGGGAGAGATTGAACTGGGAGGGGACGCACAGCAATCTCCTTCTGGAATTATTCCACTTTATCATTCATCTTCTTTTCTCTTTCTGCCTTTTGTGTTTATCTTGTGACCGGGATGAAAAATCTTTCAGTGAAAACGGCATGCTTTAAAAAAGAGAAAGAAAAAGCAATCACTTGGAGAGATTCAGTTGTGCTCCTGACGGTTGTCTGTTACGATCCATCCCAGGAGCAGACACAGAACAGCCGTAAACAAACAGATTTCATTCGGCTGTATTTGCGGACTTGCTCAAGAGTGAACCTGGATCTGAATTTTGGCTCCAAACCAACATCTGTGTCTTTAACACTAGGGCTTGGCTTTAGCAAGCCAGTGTGGAGGGGTGGTTGGAGCAGAGCTAGGAGGCAAATCCTGACTCTGCCACAGACTTACTGGAGAATCTTTGTCATTCTTAGCCTGCCCTACCTTTCAGTGTTGTTGTTAACAATAAAACAGAAGAGTAGAGAACCACGTGCATCACTCTGAGCTCCTTGGTTATGGCAGAGTGGGATCTGGGAGAGGGAGGTTCAAATCCTCCCTCTGCCATGGAAGTTTGTTTGGGTGACCTTCGACCAGTCACTTTTTCTCAGCCCAGCCTACCTCACAGGGTTGTTGGGAAGATGAAATGGAAGAGGGAGGAATGTTGCAAGCTGCTTTGGGTGTCTGTTGGAAGAGAAAGCAGCACTGTAGTTAGTAGAAGGGCAGACCAGGGACTTCTGATCTTCCCTGCCTTGGATGGGGTTCTACTCCCCTTGAAAAGCCAGGTTCTCAGCTTGGGGATGCTGCTTGACACAGCAATCGCCTTAGAAAACTAGGCGGCTGCAGTGGCTCAGAGTGGATTTGGGCCAGCTCTGGCTGGTGTGTCGACTGCATCCAGTCAGATCTAGCCCCAGTGATCCATGCCTTAATTACATCTAGACTGGACTGTTGCAATGCACTCTACCTGGGGACACCTTTGAAGAGTGCTGGGAAGCTGCAGCTAGAGCAGGATCCAGCAGCTAGACTGCCTGTCAGGGCCAGCCATTGGACGCACACATGCCCCATACTACAGCAGTTACAATGGCCACTGATCTGCCCCCAAGGCCAATTCAAGGTATTAGTTTTGTCCTTTAAAGACCTACACAGCTTGGAACTAGGGTATCTGAAGGACTATCTTCTCCCACATGTCCCTGCACGGGAATTAAGATCGCAGGCAGAGGCCCTCATGACTGTTCCACCAGTTAAAGAGGCACGTTTGGTGAGTACATGAGAGACGGCCTTTTTTGTGGTGGCCCCAATATTATGGAGCAACCTTTGCAGGGAGGTGCGCCTGGCCCCCTCACTCTCCGTCTTTAGGAGGCCGCTAAGGACAGTGTCATTTAGGACTGCATTTTGACTGGTTTACCTTTTATTCTTGGCAGGCCTAATTGGAGTTTTTAAATTATGACTTTCATGGGTTTTAGATTCAGGTGGGGGTAGCCGTGTTGGTCGGAAGCAGCAGAACAATGTTTGAGTCCAGGGGCACCTTTAAGACCAACAAAGTTTATGCCCGGAATTAAATATTGTTGGTCTTAAAGGTGCCACTGGACTCAAACTTTGTTCTTCTTCTTGTTTTTGGTTTTTATAACTGTTGTTTTTAATTGTGTTTTTATCATGTTTTATGTCTCTTGTAAGCTGCCTCGAGTTCCCCAAAGGATAAAGACAGCTAACAAAATGTTTTAAATAAGTGTGTGTGTGTGTGTGTGTGTGGTGTGTGTGTGTGTGTGTGTGTGAAATGCCATCAAGTTGCTTCTGACTTCTGGCCACCCTCTGAATTAATGACCTCCAAAATGTCCTGTCGTCTAAAAACCTTGCAACTGGTCTTGCTACAGGTCTTGCAAACGGAAGGCTGTGGTTCCATTGATTGAGTCAATCCATTTCATGTTGGATCTTTCTTTTTTCCTACTGCCTTCAACTTTTCCTAGCATTGATTGTTTTTTCCAGTGCCTGTTGTCTTCTCGTAATATGATCAAAGTAGGATAGCCTCAGTTTGATAATTTTAGCTTCTAGGGAGAGTTCAGGCTTGATTTGATCTAGAACCCACTGATTTGTCTCTTTGGTGGTCCATGGCAGTGTTCCCTCTAAGCTGAGTTAGTGTGAGCTAGCTCACAGTGTTTTAGCCTCTGGCTCACACCTTTGAGAGCCAGTTTGGTGTGGTGGTTAAGTGTGCGAACTCTAATCTGGGAGAACTGGGTTTGATTCCCCCACTCCTCCACTTGCACCTGCTGATGTGACCTTGGGTCAGTCACAAGCTCTGGCACAGCTGTCTTTGAAAAAGAGCAGTTTCTGTCAGAAGTTCTCTCAGCCCCACCTCCCTCACAGGGTGTCTGTTGTGGGGAAGGAGTTTGTAAGCCACTCTGAGACGCCTTTAGGCAGTGAAGGGTGGGGTATAAATCCAATCTCTTCTCTTCTTCTTCTTTTTGTCTTGGCTCAGGAAGGAGGGCTCCAGAGCAAACCAATTTATGCAGCAGCCAAATCACTCGCTCACAACTTTAATGCTGGTAGCTCACAAAGTGGAATTTCTGCTCACAACACTCCACAGCTAAGAGGGGACCATTGGTCCACGGTATCCATAAAACTCTCCTCCAACACCATATTTCAAAGGAATCAACTTCCTTCCTGTCAGCTTTCTTCACTCTCCAGCTTTCACACCCATACACAGCAATTGGGAATACTATAATACAGTATGAATTATCTTGCCCTTGGTTACTCTTTTTGTAGCAGGAACTCCTTTGCATATTAGGCGACACACCCCTAATGCAGCCAATCCTCCAAGTGCTTATAGTAGTCCCTGTAAGAAGAGCTCTGTAAGCTCTTGGAGGATTGGATACATTAGGGGTGTGTCGCCTAATATGCAAAGGAGTTCCTGCTACAAAAAGAGCCCTGCTCACACTTAAGAATCTTTTCTGGCTCCCTCGTGGCTGCCCTTCCCAGTCTCAACCTCCTTCTGATTTCTTGGTTGCCGTCTCCCTTTCGGTTGCTGATGGAGCCCAGGAACGAATAAGTATAGATAGTTAAATAAATTAATTAATGATGGGATTAAAGAGGTGAGTAGTTTTAGAGCTTAAGGAAAGAAGGGCGGGAAAAAATCCCCCAATTTTTTGGAGGTTGCATACCCCTTCTTTTGCCACCACTTTTCAGCCAGTGCTGATCTCAGCCACCTTTTCGGCTGAAGCAAAAATGTCAGGTTGAAACTCATCCAATCGATCACCGAAGGAAAAAATGAAAGGTCTTTAAAAAAAATGTAGCAGAGGTTCAAGTTAGTTGCTAGAAAACAGTGACACCCCTAAGGAACTGTCCAGAGCATCATTCCCACCACGGTGTTCCCTTTCCCAGTTGTCCATTACACCTCTGAGCATGAAGGGGTCCCTGAGTTCAGTGGGCAGTGGCCCAAAAGCTCATTCACAAGTTCCTGCTGGCCTTCTCTCAGGTTTCCTCTGCTCCTGCCTCTAGGCACAGCCACCTGACCTCAAAACCCAGACAGGTTCATGTGAGTGGAGACAGGGGCAATCAGTGAATCTGGGGCCCTGGGCATGAGTCAAGGATGGGGCCCCCAAAACCCCTTTGTTCCCACCCCCCCTCTGAAGCAGAATAAAGTGCCCGATTCTCACTGTGTACATCCCTTCAAAACTGTGCCCCAGTTTGAGTTTTGACCTAATTGTCTTTTACATGATTTATCAAAAAAAATCCCACCCCAATTTAATTAACTAATTTATTTTATTATATCCCACCTTTCTCCCCGATGGGGACCCAAAGCAGTTTACGTTGTTCTCCTCCCCTCCAGTTTGTGCTCACAACAACCCTGTGAGGTAGATTAGGCTGAGAGGGCATGGCTGGACTGAGGTCACGCAGCCAGCCTCCATGGTAGGGTTGCCAAGTACTTACCATAATTCGGCGGGGGGGACACAGTCCCCGGCCGGAACATTCCTCCCTGGGACACCCACGCTGCACGATACTGTTGCCAGGAAGTGACGCTGGGCAATGCTCTGGCAATGGGGCTGGAAACTCGATGGTACCATCGAGTTTCCAGCCCCATTGCCAGAGCGTCGCCCAGCGTCACTTCCTAGTGACGGCATTGTGCACTGCGTCTTCCCTCCCGGAAATGGTCCTGCCACGACGTATCCATCCCCTGCCAAATTACGGTAAGTTCTTGGGAAGCCATGACAGAGTGGGGATTCGAAGCTGGCTCTCCCAGATCCTTTAACCCCTGCAGCACCACGATACAGAAAACAAGAGTTATTGCAGTAAGAAAGAAAAATAATAGGAACGTAATCTCTAGTTTAATTTTCATCTCCGTGTGAACGAATTATATTGGGCTTGAAAAACAACATACTGTCGCTTGAACGAGTAAAAATATCACTCCGCCAGTTTCGAGAGGGGCAGTTTGGGGCCCTGGGCAATTGGCCAGGCTGTCCAAGTAAAAAGGCCACCCCTAAGGTCAGGTACTCTGAAGCCATGCCATTTCAGACTTTGCAGGTCAACAAAAACACTTTACGTTAAGCCCTAAAACAGACAAGAGGTCTGCTCTGGCCTTTTATTTTCAATGTGGTGTCCCCTGCTTAAATCCAAATCACTGTAGTTTGCACTAACTGAAGATTCCAAACAGTCTTCAAGGACAGCCCCCACATTATAGTTGTCTAGCCTAGATGTTTACCAGGGCATTTATACCAGTGGTCAGTTATGCTTTTTCCTAGGAATGGCTACAGTTGATGAACCATCCTAAACTGGTAACAGCCACACTTGAGCTCCCTCCATGACTTGCTTATCTGAGACAGTGGTGGATTCAGGAACACCTCCAAACTGCAAACGTGATATTTTTTTGGCAGTGCAACTCTCTCCGGAGCAGGGTGTACACCTAATTCCCATATTAATTTCTATCCTAGCCCACATCAGTTTTGTCTTTTCTGGATTAAGACGATAAGTTTGCAAGGGGGCTATCATATTGTATAATGTCACTGCATACCAAATTGATAGGTCCCTGCCCAGAGGAACTTACAATCTCAAATGTTATTCAAGGCTAGCAGTAGAGAAAGAGAAAAAGGATGAACATGAGAATAAACAGGGAAAGAATGACTGGTAAATTTTTGCATACAGCTTAGCTCTCCAAAGTGCTTTATTGTTATTTAAAGAGCTTTGCTGTTATTTCTAAGTGCTTTTCTATTATTACTGCCACTAACTGCTTCTCTTCCTCCCCGTAACAATGAATCAGATTAAGGATGAATAGGAACTTTGTATCCTAAAACAACTGATAGATAATTGCATAAACGTTTAATAATTATGAGTCACAAGCCATTATGTGCCTCGAGTCATGTCGAAGTTCTGGATTCATTTCGTTTGTAAACTGGAAACCGAGATGTATGTTCAAGGCCGGATTGTGCAATTCAAAGCCCCGTTGCTACTTTATCCCTTTGGTTACGTGTCGAATTTTTTTAACCGAATGAGGCAAAACAAGGTATTTAAGGATATCCTGATTGTTAAGTAGAGTGTCTTCATTGACATATTTCCGCTCTTTTGTTTGTGCATGTGTATATCCCAGCCTTTTATGAATGATAGCTAGCAATCTGTTGTTACCACCAGATATGTCACTCTCTCTGGCCTTTTCCACATATTCTTTGACTGTGGAGAAAAGAAAAAGAAAGAGTGGAGACATGTGATCAAGGTACCAACTACTTTTTAAACAAATGGGAGAAATTCAATTCTCCCCGTTGGCTCTAAGCTGATGCCCTCCAGATTCAGACAAATGGGATAAAACGAATTGTGAGGCTGATATAGTTAATTATGGGACCACTCGTGAATCTGATGGTTTGTGAAACAGAATTCTTGTTCCGAATACCTGGGTGCCTCAAAAAGAAAGGTGTCTGACTTTTCTAAAGACGATTTCCATACTCCAAGTGCTGGGCTTTGTGAGGTACGCAGGTTGCTGTTTCCTGAATGTGTCAGCCAACAGCTTAATTGCATCTCTCCTACAAATTGCACGGATGTGATATACATAGGGTTGCCAAAAGGAGAAAAAATGCCATGTCCCTTTAACAGAGACTTACTTGGATGTTATTTACCGGGTGATAACTCCGCATGACGGAGTGAGCTTCCGTTTCTAGTTCCAGCTCCTGCCAACCTAGCAGTTCGAAAGCAAGAAATTGCAAGTAGATAAATAGGTCCCGCTTCGGTGGGAAGGTAACAGTGTTCCGTGTGCCTTGGTGTTTAGTCATGCTGGCCACATGACCATGGAAACGTCTTTGGACAGTGCTGGCTCTTCGGCTTTGAAACGGAGATGAGCACCTCAACCCTAGAGTCGGATTTGACTGGCTTTTGAGCAAGGGAAACCTTTACCTTTTAACTATTTACCTCCATGCTATGATAAACTTCCACTGCTTATTTCCACAGATTAAGACTCTATGACAGGGACAAGACTTTTTTTCTCCAGGCCCTCTGCCAATCTTAAATGTATGCTGGCACGTGCGTTCGTTCGTTCGTTCATTCATTCATTCATTCATTCATTCATTCATTCATTCATTCAGAGAGTTCGTATGCCCCCTCTCCAGAAGCTGCTTGAGACGGCTCATTATTAAAACGATAAAAACGAGACAAGCCAATATATAAGTCAATGAAAGCGTGCCTGGGAATCAAAGTAGCATAAAACAGACAGAGCAATCTAGAATGGTATTGATGAAGCAGTCTTCCGGCTCAGAGTAGACCATAAGCCTGCTTAAAGTGGCAGGGGGGGGCCTTTCAGATAAAAACCTAAAAGGAAATATTCTGGCCTGTCTCCTAAAAGGAAACTAAGGCAGGTGCTTGGCAAGCCTGAAGGAGGAGGGCATCCTACAGACAAGGTGCCAACTAGGGTTGCCAGCTCTGGGTTGGAAGATCCCGGGAGATTTTGGGGATGGAACCTGAGGAAGGCAGGGTTTGGGAAGGGGAGGGACTTCAATGGGGTACAAAGCCACAGAGTCCGCCTTCCACAATGGCCATTTTCACCAGGTGAACTCATCTCTGTCACCTGGAGATCAGTTGTAATCCCAGGGGATCTCCAGCCACCCCCTGGAGGTTGGCAATCCAGTAGGGTTCCCAGTCCCCCACCATCACCACCGATAGGGGATGGGGGGGGTAGATTTATCAGATCCAGGTTGGGAGACTCCTGAAGATTTGGGGGTGGAGCCTGGGTAGGACAAGGACCTCAGAGAGGCACAATGCCACAGAGTCCGCCCTCCAAAAATCCGTTCTCTCCAAGGGAACTGGTCTCCGTAGTCTGGAGATGAGCTGTAATTTCAGGGGATCCCCAGGTCCCACCTGGAGGCTGGCATCTCTACAATACTCATGCCAACACTGAAAATGTTTTGTCTCTAGTTGTCACCCATCTCACCTCTGAAAGCAGAGGGACAGAGAACAGGGTTTGGGAGGAGGCAGATCTTAACTGGCAACAGTATTCTGTCCCAAGCTTAAAGCTAAGAACCTGCTGTTTGCATTGTGCCCAGAACCAAATGCAGATCTGTACAGTGGGTAACTGACTCACAAATCTGAGCTTGAGACACAGTTTACTGACAGGTCCGCCCATCTATTTACATCGCTGGTTGATGGCTGTCATTGTTGGACTGTGGTTTTCTGCACTTGGTAACAGACCGGTCATGGCCAGGAGACCTGAGGGGCCATTCTAGGGAGTAGTCTTTATGATCCCAGATGAGTACCTTAGTCCATACATTTTTTAAAAAAGAAAACCTTTTATTGTAAGAAAGTTATTATAAATGACAATTATTTTTCATCAGCATTTGTGAATTATGTCAAATTGTACACAGTGGAATGTTCAAAAACATGTTCCTTAAAAATTATACATATAGGAGAACTAGTAAGTAGCAAGCAGCAACTTTATAATTACCAACAAATATTTTAAATACATTTAAAGAGAAGCCAAAATCTCATTATACCATTAGTTTGTCTTACGATAAGCCCATACATTTGAGATTTTCCCTCCTCTTCAGTCTTCAACAGAATCTCTGGTCCACACAGGAGGTTAGATGGGGGTTAAAGAATCCTCCGACATCTTGTTACTACTACAAGGAATTCTGCGCATGCTCTGAGGAACCTGCCGCAGCCTAGGTCACGTGTACTTAGCTGAGTTACACCAACTCTATTGCATCTGTATTCTTTGAAAGTTGGTGCATTGTACCTGAGCCTTACTGTTAACAGGCCTGTGCAGCCCCGGGGCTTCTCAGCCGTGGCTTCCCACCCTGCTGTTAGACCCAGCATCTTGTGGGTGGGGCCTGTCATATGTGTCCCTCCCTCTGGGTTCCTGCCATCTATCACAGGTGCACAATGTTTGTAAAGGAAGACCCTTAATGATTAGCCCCACTGGTGGATGCTGTCCCTAGACATTACAGCAGTCAGGCAGGCAGATGAAGCTGCTGTATGTTGAGTCTATCAGGGTCAGCATTCTCCACTCAGACTGGCAGTAGCTCTCCAGGGTCTCAGGGAGCGGTCTCTTCCATTCCCTATTCCTTGATCCATCAAACTGGAGAGGCCGGGGATTGAACCTGGGACCTTGCGCCTGCCAAACAGGGGCTCTTGCCGCTGAGCCACAGCCCCTCCTTGGAGAGTGGCTGCCAGCCAGAGGAGAGGACACTAACCTTGACAGAGCAGGATAAGGCAGCTTTCTGTATTCCTGGTGTGTGGGCTGGAGCTGAGGTAAGTCACTCCCACTCTGCCATTTTTTTTAATGAATGGAGTCTAAGGCAGCTGGGAGCCGGTTTCTGGCTGAGCTGTCAGCTCCACGCATGGTGACTGGCAGCCACTTAAGCCCTGGAGTGGTTTTGTGAATAAGCCCTGCTGACTGACAGGCTGTCACTTAAGTGCCCCAGTGATCCTGTGCTTAACACGACACGGCTATCAGGAGGCACCACGCCCCCGCCTAGAAGCTGCCGGGAATCACTCGGCAGCCTTTATTTATGCCGGAGGAGGGGGAAAGCCTTTGCTACGAGCACCTGGGCGACGCTCCTCACTTAGTCTCCATCCATCACCGTCTTCCTTCCTTCGGGCAGCGTGGCAAGAGCGTCAGCAGTGACATTTCCATCCGTTCCGGGCCCAGGAAAAGCAGCGACGGTGCGATTCTTTGGTCGCGGCATCGGTCCTGTCCCCTGATAACGTTTCACACAAAACGACGTGGCTTTTTTCATGGGATCAGAGGCTAGATTTGTTTCTATCAGGGGAAGGCACATTTCTGTAAGCGCGCTCTCTCTGTGTAATGTGCTATTGAGTCACAGCTGGCCCTGTAGGGTTTTGAAGGCAAAAGACATCAAAAGTAGTTTGTCATTGCCTGTCCCTGAGTAGCAACCCTGAATTTCCTTGGTGGTCTCCCATCCAAATACTAATCAGGGCCAACCCTACTTAGGTTCTGAGATCTGATGAGATCCAGCTAACCTGGGCCATACAGGTCAGCTCTGTTAACTAGTAAACATAAAATGAGCCCTGCTGGAAAATACAGAAAGAAGAGGTTTGCTGGACTGGACCTAATCCCATGCCCTCTAGAAAGCCCGCAAGCAGAAGACACAGGCCCAAGCCTCCCTCTGTTATGGCTCTCTGGCAACTGGTACTTTGAGGTACACTGCCTCTGAACACGGAGGTTCCATTAAGCCGTCATGGGTGCCAGCCGCTGATGGGCCTACCTTCCATCAATACGTCTAATCCCTTTCATTGAAGCTGTGTTCTGCAGCAGGCTCCACACACTTTTGTACTACAAGTCCCCAAATTAGTAAAACTCTGCTGGAAATTAGTTTAATTCTCTACTAGAAATGAGTTTAATACCCAGAATTAAACTTTGTTGGTCTCAAAGGTGCCACCGGCCTCCAACTTTGTTCTATTGCTTCAGACCAACATGGCTACCCGCCGGAATCTATCTGCTAGAAATGGTTACACTCATCCAAAGGGGAACCTGTGACCCATTGGCATGAATGCTGGAGGTTTCCAAACCACTGTCTTTCCACAGCTCCCTACAACAGGCTGAGACATCACTCAGCAATCCTGGAAATCTCAAAAATCATACGTATATTGGCTGGTGGAGCTCCTTTCCTGGGGCTGAGCATCCCACGCCCTCATATCAATAACTTGTCTGCAATCTAAAAAGAGCATATTTTGTGTGTTTTTGTGTCTGCACAATCAGTTGCATTCACATGGGTAGCCAGCTGATAGCTGGTGCTAGCGTACACTCAAAACTTCGGGGATTTCTGCGGTTAATGGGGATAGTAGTTTCCCCAGTCTTCCAATTCAGTTCGGTACGCTGCAAAAACTTCAGTTCCCATCATCCCCAGGACAAAATCATACTGGAGAATTTGCAAGGGGGGGAGGTCTTAATCAGTCACCTGTTTAAAGAGCCATCCCCCATCAGAAATTAATCCCACCTTGTAAACTAGGAAGGATTATTTGTGGGAAAGAAGGGCAGGCACTGATGCATATGTTTACAAGCACATTTTACGAGTCTTTTGGCAAGGATCGATTAAACTTTTTTTTCCAAAATGCTCCATTTGCAAACATGGGAGCAGTTTCAGATCCATAAAACAGATGTTTCTAGATGGATCAGTGGTCTGAAGCAGCATCAGGCAAGATCGCCTGTATTATGCTGTAGAGAAGGAATCCTTAACATGGTGCCCATGGGCACCAGGACATCCACTGATAACTTTCTTGGTGCCCACCAAAGTGTTTTGGAAAATGAGTGGGGCCATGTAGGGTGCTTGCCTTGCAGGGCTTCTGACTAGCTCCTGAAGATCTGATTGCCTGTGCAGATTAAAATAATGGTGTTTCAGAGGCAGCTGACACCACAGTGTTGGCAACCAAACAAAGAATCACGGAAAACCGCTATCACAAATAAGAACAAACCGTGACAGCCTAACTAATAAGAATTACTTCCAAATGCATTTTGGTAATTTTATATAATTTCCACATAAATCGTGCAAAGCATGCCAAGTCATTCAGTGTGCAGCGGCTATAAGCAGGCATCTGTGTTGCAGGACGGTTACCGACAGGATCTGAAGCTGCTTTGATTTGAACGCAGGACGCTTCTCAACAGGGTTTGAAGCTGCTACGATTTGCGTATACTGAATGCATCCCTTACTCCTCGGGGGACTCTTCCGTTTTATCAATTTTTGTAATCGGGACTTAACACTACTGAGTGAATCTTTTTGAATTAATACCAAATCGAGACTGTATTTTTCTATGCTACCACAGGGTTAGCTCCATTCTCTCTCCCTCCTCTTTCCCTGTGCATTTTTTTAAAAATCACCCCTCTTTTCCACTGCACTTGGACATCCTCCTGCAGTAGCCACTTGGTCGTTGCACCTATGTCAGAATTCCAAAGGTGCAGCGTGTCACCCCAGAAAGATGGATTTTTCAAAAATGTTTAATAAATGCATGCCAATGTACCATTATATTCTAACGAAACTCAGTTCAACAAAGTTGGAGTCCAGTGGTGCCTTTAAGGCCAACCAAGTTTAATTCTGGGTATAAGTTTTCACGTGCATGCACACTTCTTCCGATACATACATACACATGAAAGCTTATACCCAGAGCTTTTTTTGAAGAAAAACCCAGCAGAAACTCATTATCATAATAGGCCACACCCAACAGCAGAAACTCATTAGCATATTAGGCCACATCCCTTACAGTACAGCTCATTGGCATATTAGGCCACACACCCCATGTTACCAGAAGTGTGGTCATCCAGCCACACCCACCTTTTGCTTCTTATTCTGTCTACCTTGTTTGTTGTCAAAACCCAGGGCTTTTTTGTAGCAGAAACACCTTTGCATGTTAGGCCACACACCCCTAATGTAGCCAATCCTAATGAGTTTCTGCTGTTGGGTGTGGCCTGTTATGCTAATGAGTTCCTGCTGGGCGTGGTCAACTCATGAGCCATCTGGAACTCCATTCTTGTGTGTTCTTGCCCCAAAATAGCCCTGCTTATACCCAGAATTAAACTCTGTTGGTCCTTAAAGGTGCCTCTGGGCTGGACTCGAACTTTGTTCTGTTGCTTCAGACCAAAACGGCTCCCCACCTGAATCGAAACGCGATTCAGTACGGAAAAGAAGTGCATTTGACAAAATAATTGTTTTTAATAATCTCTCACGATAACACCATTGTATACATCTATTAACAGCAAATCTGGCTGACAGCGTTAAATAAGTGAATTGCTTACTATTAATCAGCATCTATTTGGCAGCGGCATTTCGCTTTGCTTTTAAAACGCTGCTCCTTCCATGACCCATTTTCTAATGGAAGCCATCTGGGCAGAGCTTTCGTCAGTGTGGCAGAAGGGAGCAACTTCTTTGATAGCGCCACAGTCTGGAGTCGCTACACTTTCCCCTTCCATCCTCTTAAGGAATTTATTTATGTGATGCTTTACCCTTGGGGCTGTAGGGCTGGCCTCAGTGGGTGACTTATGCTTGCAACACTACCCCACCCCCCAAATCCCTCAGGTGTTTCCTTGCCCCTCCGAAAGGAAGTAGGGATCATGGGCCACCTAAACCATAGCTTGAGGCACTAGGCTGGAATGGATCATGAAGACTGGGTCCTTGTATGCCACCCAGGAGATCCCAGAGGAGATTCCTTCCCAAGGATGGGAGAAGTAGAGTCATTGCTTATGGGATTCATCCGTTCTCCTTGGTAGCTCCTGGAGGTAGTTTGGTGTCAGCCAAGGCTCCCTGAGCAATGGCAAAGAGGTTTATAGAATTATGCACATGGCAGAGAAAGTGGAAAGGTGGGAAGGGAGGCTTATTCCTCCACCTCCCATAATAGCAGAATGTGGGGGCACAGAATGAAGTTGATGGGCCATATATGATTAATGAGCCCTGGTGGCTCAAGCTGGCATAGAATTCCAGGAACCAAAACGCTCCAAGTATAATCTAAAAAAAAAACATTAACTGCCATGTCTGAGATGATGACTGCAAATGAAACCTCAAAAACCATCAAAAATTCAGTGTCCTTACAGATACACTCATGATTGACAAAAGGAAGAATGCTCAATGAGTAATATGATAGTTGCGTTCACTGCTGGTGGTTGGGGAAACAGCCACTAACAGAGATGGGTTTAAAAGGTGCTTGAGCAGACTTGTGGAGGAAAGATCCATCAGTGGCTACTAGCTAAGAATACTAAATGGAACCTCCATGTCCAGAGATAGTAAACCTCTGAATACCAGCTCTTTGTGGCATTGGCCTACATGCCCTGTTCGTTGGCCTTCTAGGGCTACTGACCACTATGCAATACAGGATGCTGGACTAGATGGACTGCTGGTCTGACCCCCGCAAGGCTCTTCTTATGTTCTTGGGAGCGATATGGAAGTGAGTGGGATTGTCTTTGGATCCACCTCACTCCCTGTCTTCTAGGGCTGCTCACACTGTTTTGGCTGAGCCTGTCTTTTGACCTCTTCTGACTTGGGCATCCATAGATGCTGTAGCACTGGTGGTGACCATATCCCAGCACTGTTGTGCTGCTTGTTCTTTTGGCATAGGCAAGGGTTGCTGTTCTACTAGGGAAGCTCCCTTTGAGAGATCTCTTTCCATCGTTCTGTTTTCATCTCAGTGTTTGGGCAAAATTCATCCCCCAAAACGATTCCCAGCAATTAGTATTCAATACACATCACAGGTGTATTCGCAGCTGACCTATGGTGACACTGTAGAGTTTTCAAGGTGAGATAGAATCATAGAGCTGGAAGGGACCTCCATGGTCATCAAGTCCAACCCCCTGCACAATCCAGGAAATTCACAATACTTCCTCCCCCACATGCCCAGTGACCCCTGCACCATGCTCAGAAGATAACAAAAAACCTCCAGGATCTCCAATCAAGCTGGCCTGGAAAAAAATTGTTTCCTGACCTCAAAGTGGCGATCAGCATTTCCCTGGGTGTGTAAGAAAGAGCCACGAGGTGGTTTGCCATTGCCTGCCTCTGTGTCACAGCCCTGATATTCCTTGGTGTTCTCCCATCCAAATACTAGCCAGGGCCAGCCCTGCTCAGCTTCTGAGTTTGGGCTCACCTGGGCTCTCTAGGTCAAGGCTGGTGCTAGGTAGGAATGAGAAAATGTTCTCAATTTCATTTCCTTTTTATCTGCACATTGGGGGCACTTGGGGGGCAAAGAGATTTCCCTGCACACTTGGGGCAGTCTCCAGGTATGCAGAAAAATCTGAAAAGTTGAAAAAATATATGGAGGAGACTTAAATCCCTCCAAAAGTAAAAGAGCGTTCCCTGCTCATGCGCGGAGAACTCTCTGGCTGTTGGGGGGAGGCTCAGCGGCCCGGCAGCTGTGAGCCACTCAGGCCTCACCGCCAGTGTTGGGCAGGGGAGCAGGAGAAGGCTCAGCAGGTCTAGCAGCTGGAAGCCGCACGGGCCTCTCCTTCAGTGCCAGGGAGTTGGGGGAAGAAATGGCAGGCCCAGGCCTTGCCATCGGTGGAGGGGGGCAGGGGAGAAGGGGAGAAGGCTCACCTGCAGCTGCTTCCTCCTCCTCCACATGGAGCTCCTTCTCCCCCACCCATGGGTCCCTGCTTCTTGTATTTATCTGTTTTTTTGTCAGTGGTTTCCAATATTCTCCGCTTTCCATTGTTAGCATTGAAGACTTATTTGCAGTGTACTCACATGTTGTAGGGTTATCATCATACACATTTACACAAACAACGCACAGTATCTGTTCATATAATTTACTGTTAGGCACTCCACACACCCCAAGTTGGTAAGAAGTCCCAGGGGCAACACTTAGCCTGGCTTGGTCCCTTTTGGAGAAAAGAGTACTGGAAATTTATGGTTCCATTTAATTTAAAAATAAAATAAATATTGCAGCATTTACAAGCAGAGGATAGGAGGAAGTGGATCTACTATTACCCTACAGTGGACTCCCCAGATGGAAAGGTCCTGCTCTTTAAGATGCTTTCTCTCTCACACACACAGGACTCCCTGCCTGTGTGTCTCTTTGTCCATTCCAAACGCAGACCTGCTGTTTCTTCAAACATTCACACACACACAAATGCAAACACACAAACCCCTCTCCTGTCTGGGAGGGCTCATCTTCTCCAAGCTCTCATGGCTAATTAAGAAAGCAACTAGGGGGACAATCCCCTAATAATTCGCACACACTAGGGTTGCCAGGTCCTGCCCGCCTGCTAGTGGGGGGCTCCATGGTCTGTCCTGGGATCTTCTGGTCGCTTCCCAGAAGTGATGTCATCACAGTGCCGATGTTGGGGGTGATGCTCTGGTTTTTGGGCAAAACTCTATCATTTGAGCCAATCCCACCATCGGTGACACTAAGAGTGTCACCTCCCCCCTCCCCGACATCAGTGATGTGATGATGTCACTTCCGGGTGATGTCATTACATCACATTCGGGGGCATTTGCAGGCTCCACAAAAGCGGGGGAACCCCTGCCTGGACCGGGGGCCTGGCAACCCTCACACCCATTGATAAAACAGCCGCCAATGACTCCCAAGTGACTAACCTAACAAACATGCTTCATTTTAGTTTGCACAAGGGAGAACCAGAACTGCAATGGGAATTTTGGGATCAAAGCCACAGGAAGGAGAAACTCACCGCCGTGATCCTTAGCAGCAGTCACTGGGCTGAAATGAAAATGAGATGCAGGTTCCAACTTGGAAGAAAAACAAATGCACAAGGGAAGGGGAATGGAGAAGAAGGCAGAGGCAGGAGATTATTGTTGAAGCAAAGATACGGACCGTTAAAAAGGGATTTACATTCAGCTGGCAACCAGATGATCTTCCCTTCCTGGGCTCTTCTGTGGCTTTGATCCATTTGAAACATGATGCACATCAGCCCTGACTCACACCCAACAGGGCCTTCTATGTAGTGTCACCTCATCTTTACAATACGAGGAGACCTGACCGCTTTGGCTGTTAGTTTTCAGCGCCAGAGTCTTTCCCCTTTCTCTTTCAACTTCCTTTAGCTTCGATACTGCAGACTTTCCTCGAAGGCCTTTAAAAAGAGATTTTGCAGTTTTGATGACCGTTTTCTTCCGGCTGCCTTTTCAATGATGTTTTTCGTGTCAGTGACAACAGCAGATTTTAATTGTTGGGTTTAATTGCAAGTCGGAAGGTCACCTCGGGTGCTTCCATTCCTGGGGGTGCAGGGTGTAAATATTTGAATAATGAAAGCACATTCTCCAAAATGGGAGCTGATAAATTAAAGTGGAATACAATTTTTCTCTCTTGGCACCGTCTTTCCTGATCAACAGGCGGGATGCCTCTGCTATTATGGGGTGGACAGCCTCCTGCCTTAAACAATTCTTGGCTCGTTTGCACAGAGCTAGGAAAGCGTCCATCTAATGCATTACCCAGCAGCATGTTCTGAAGCTCATAAAGATCATTTCAAACCTCTAATCGAGGCCTGGAGGTTTGTGCTATGCATTATTATGTGGAATGATTTTATTTTTATTATTACAATGTGTTTTTTTGGTGGCTTGGAACCAAGCTTCTCACCTGGCCAGCTCCTTCTCTTTGATGCCTTTTCATTGCATTGAAATGACTGCCTTCCCAGAGACACTTTCATTGGCTTCTGGTGAAAACAATCAAATGCTTTCATGCCTTTTGGCCACCGTCCCTGCAACTGATCACTGTGTTATTGTCCTGACAGGTTTCCCTGCTATTTTCTTTTATTTATGTCATAGCATCCAACAGCAGTCCTATTCCTTTCAGGCTGAAAAAGGGTTTGCCTACATTGTTAAGTCAATCAGCTCTCTGGAGAGCTCATATCCTAATGGAAACCAACACTTAATGGACCTAAATTGACATCTTGGTAATGTTAAACTTAGCACAATGGCCCAAAACTACTGGGTTTGCAAACTGCAAGTTTTGCCCTTCTCTAAGCTTAGCATTATCTCTCATGTTTGTATTCCATTTTTTCTTTCAAGGTGCTCTGGATGGTTTACATGGCTCTTCCCTATCTTTCCCCTCATCACAACAACCCTGTGGTGTAGGTTAGTTTAAGGGAGAGTGACTGTCTCCCAGTCACCCAGACGGCATCATGGCAGAGGCAAGATTGGAACTAAGCCAGAGAAGGTTGAAGAGCAAAGATTTAAGTACTAATCAAATCTGCCCTTTGGAGCAAATATAATTGAAACAGTTCAAATATCCTTTAATAAATGAATTAAATATCTAACAAACTGCAGAACATTCCTGTTATATATAAACCATAAAGGACTCAACACATTTCAACTACTGCCTTCATCACTGGTCCTTTGACATTTTTTTAAAAAATAAATACAACTTTTTAAAACAAAAGGTATGGGAAAAGACCCCATAAGTGTAATACACAAAGCATTAAAATATAAACATGCAGATATTTTATAAGGTTTTCAGATCCCTCGGTGGAGATGGAGGTACTCTGCCACCAGCCCCCCCCCCCAGCCACTGATCAACTGGCTGATGGAGGGACTTACCTTGAAAAATAGAAAGGCCCACCCCTTGTCCCTGGCATTGCACAGGAAGTGATGTCATCACACCAGCGACGTCCAGGGTACACTCTGGTATTTGGGCAAAAACTCTATAGTAAAAGCTGGTTTTATAATAGAGGTTTTGCACAAATGCCAGAGCACTGCCTGGACGTCACAGTGTGATGATGTCATCTCCTGTGTGATGCAGGTGACAAGCCTTTCTCTTTCTTCAAGTAGATCCTCCCCATCCCCTGCCGGTTGCCAGCAACCCAATGCCTTATTGAACCATGCCCATACATTCATAAATAAACAACAATGGAAGTGTCACCTTATGGAAGCACCACCTGTGTTAATATGAGAAGCCCATTCATACATGTGGCTGTCATTGAGGGATTAATGTACGTTTCTGAACCAAGCCCCGATCAGAGGCATCTCAGAGATTCCGGGTCAGACTAGACTTGATATGCCTTGATTATTTCTGTTTTTAAGAGTCTTTGGAAATTGGGGGAGGGTTTCTAGAGTAAGGGGCTTTTAACCTCTTCTTCACAAGTGTTTCTGCAGCAATTCAAATGGCCTCTCCGAAGCTCAAATTAGTTCTGTAGAGAGGGAGGGGAAGCAGACCCAACTGCAGCTTTGACGGGGGAACAATTTATATTAGTTTGTCTAAAAATGGAAAGATCCTAGTCATGGATCTCTCTCAATCCGTATTTAGTGCGACCTTCAAGCAGCTGCTAAAAAGGGATCTATTGAGCTATATATCTAATTGCATTGTGAAATTCCCCCTGGAGAATCAAACAATGGGGCTACTCAGCACTAGTATAGAAGTTTCTGCAAGCCTGTGAGTACCCCCCTCCAAATTTGCAGGAAAAAAATCTTGTTTTATAGAATTGGGGGGAGGGGTTAAAAAAAACAACAAAGTCAAGGGACTGCAGAGCCCCTTGCTTTTTGAGATCTTGCAGGAACACCTTGCAAGTTTGGTCATTATTTTGGGTTGCCTAGACAACCCCCCTGCTAATGTCAAAGCGTTGTGTTGTGCTGGGGAGGAGGGGGGGACCTGTAGAAGAGTTTGGTGCTCTGTGCCAAGCTTTGGAGGCTCAGCGGATCAAAGGTGGCACGTCTTCTATCAAAAGCAGGGATTGACTGAGAAGTCAAAATGGTCCTGGAAGAAGCCGGGCTGGGTGGCCCATCCGTGCAGTGCTAAGCAGGGGCTTGGCTCTGTTTGTTCCTGGTTGCCAGTAGCAGTCGCAGGGCAGTGGCCACCGGGAGCTTTCTCTGTAAGGAATTCAGCCAGTCCACACCTGATCAAAAGGTCCTTCCAAGAAAAGCATGCTTGCTTTCCAGCTCAACATGAGAACTGCCACCTCTGTCCTTTCTCAGTTTTGCTTCTGCTTAAAACTATTGTGTTCCAGGGGATCGTAAAGTTGTTGTTGTTGTTATTTCGTTTCTATACCACCCACAGCTGAAGCTCTCTGGGTGGCTTACAAGAAGTATTTAAAAATACAATAAATAAAGCATTAAGAATTAAAATTGGTTTAAGGTAAGATGAAAAACATTAGAAATGTGTCCTGAGTCCATTCAGAGCAGTTTCCCATCCAAACACACTCGACTGGCCACGAGCAGTTCATTTGGCCTCTGGATTGCCAACCTTCAGGTGGGGCCTGGAGTTCTCCTAGAATTTACAGCTGATCTCCAGAAGATGGAGACCAGTTCCCCCGGAGAAAATGGCTGCTCTGGAGGATGAACTGTAGGGCGTCACATTCCACTGAGGCCCTTCCCCTCCCGAAACTCTGCCCTCTCCAAGCTCCACCTCCAAAATCTTCAAGTATTTTCCAAGCCGGCGTTGGCAGTCCTTCCTTACACAGAGCCCAACCCTTGGTCCACCTAGCTCAGAGCTGTCCTGTCTGACCAGCAGCAGTCCTCCAAAGTCTTTCCCAACACCTGCTCCCTGATCTCCTTTAACAGATGCTGACTTTGGCCTGGAGACCTCCTGCATGCAAAGCATATGCTCAGCCAATGATAGGGTTGCCAACCTCCTGCTGAGACTTCAAGATCTCCTGGAATTACAGCTGGTCTCCAGGTGATAGAGATCAGTTCCCCTGGAGAAAATGGCTTCTTTGGAGGGTGGGCTCTATGGCACTGTACCCCACTGGGGTCCCGTCCCTCTTCAAATCCTGTCCTCCCCAGGTTCCATCCCCAAATCTCCAGGGATTTCCCAACCTGGAGTTGGCAACCCTAGCCATTGAGCAACTTCCTCTGGTCTCCTTGCAGTAGCATCCTAAGCAGAGTCTCATCCTTCTCAGCCCATTGACATGAATGACCCCAGAAAGGCACGGCTCTACTTAGGATGGCGCTATTTAGCCAGACCACCTGAGGTCCTTTTCGTCAGAAACATTAAGAGAGCAAACCTTGGACTCTCTCTCACTGCGTGGCTAAGTTATGGCCCTCCCACACCTCAATGCAAAAAAAAAAAAAACTTGGGGGGAAGCTGGAAAGCCATCTGATTATGCTGTGACTGAGCGTTCCAATTCATTCTAGGCACAGTTCGAGTTCCGAAATCACAGGGCTTGCCTGCTTTGACGTTAAAGGACATTGTCATGACTGCAAGGTTAGCAAGAGCTAATGCATGATTTAGAGCAGGTGACTACCCTGGTATTCATGTCTGGGGGAAAAAAAATCCTTCCTGTTTCTTTTCAGCCCACAGCATTTCCCCAGGTGGTTCGTGTTTTCATCGGTGACAAGATGACGATTCTCCTTTTTGCCGAAGGATCCAGTGAGTCATCGCAATAAAGCTTCAGAAGTGCACGGCTTGGCAAGATTCCCACCAAAGTAAGTAAGTTTGCCTCTGTTCGTAGCTTTGAGGATATCCTGCTCGAGGAATCGAGGAGCCTGCGGTAGGAAATGGAGAACCTGGGCTAGTCAGAGGAGATGTTTTTGTGGCCCAGCTTAGGTCAGATAGAAGCTTGCAAGGTTCTGAGGCTTCACAAAATTCCTCATCAGTATGGAACGGGTGAAACCCTGGTCTAGCCTATCCCAGGCCCACAAAACATATTTTGCTTCCTGTGTGTTCTTATCATCTAGGGCTGACTGGTACAATTTAATAATTTATTGATCCACCCACTCCTCCAACGTTCTAGCACACAAAAGCGAGACTTCTGCAACCTGTCCGACATTGTAACTGACCTTCTCTTCCTTGTTTGTAGCCAGTGGGCAAGAAGAACCCCTACTAATATCGGGGTGATCAGTGGCAGGAGACTTATCTAGGGGAGGGATAGCTGGAAATGCAGAAGCAGAACTAAGGGAACCGTCCAGCCTGGAGACTTTGAGCCCTGGGAGGTTGACAGGTGCAATAAAGGAATTAAGAACATAAGAGAAGCCAATGTTGGATCAGGCCAACAGCCCATCCAGTCCAACACGCTGTCACACAGTGGCTAAAAATACCAAGTGCCATCAGGAGGTCCAGCAGTGGGGCCAAGGACACCAGAAGCCCTCCCACAGTTGACTGCCCCCCCAGGCACCAAGAATACAGAGCATCACTTGCCCCAGAGTCCCTATCTATACCTTGTGGCTAATAGCCACTGATGGACCTCTGCTCCATATGTTTATCCAATTCCCTCTTGAAGCCGTCCATGCTTGTGGCCGCCACCATGTCCTGTGGCAGTGAATTCCATGTGTTAATCACTCTTTGGGTGAAGAAGTACTTCCTTTTATCCGTTCTAACCCGACTGCTCAGCAATTTCATGGAGTGCCCACGAGTTCTTGTACTGTGAGAAAGGGAGAAAAGTACCTCTTTCTCTACCTGCTCTATCCCATGCATAATCTTATAAACCTCGATCATGTCACCCCCTCAGCCATCGTTTCTCCAGGCTAAAGAACTCCTCTGCTTAGAGGATTGAGAAGATAGTCATTCAGCTGGCCCTTATGGGCGCTGTCAGGCAACGGGGCTCCCCGTAGCTTCGAAACCCAGCTCTAAACCAGTTAAAAACTCAGGCAGAGGAAATTTACTTCTTAGTGTTTGGAGACCCAACCTGCTGGTCATGGGTGTCTTGCCTCCCAGTTGGCACAGAAGAAGAAGAGATTGGACTTATACCCTGCCCTTCACTACCCAAGGGAGTCTCAGAGCGGCTTACAAACTCCTTTCCCTTCCCCTCCCCACAACAGACACCCTGTGAGGTCAGTGGGGCTGAGAGAGCTCTGACAGAAACTGTTCTTTTTCAAGGACAGCTGTGCCAGAGCTTGTGACTGACCCAAGGTCACATCAGCAGGTGCAAGTGGAGGAGTGGGGAATCAAACCCGGTTCTCCCAGATTAGAGTCCGCACACTTAACCACTACACCAAACTGGCTCTCAGAGCAGATAGGGCTACAACCCAGATTTCTCGGTCTTCTGTTTGGGCTTCCAACTTCACAGATGGAGAAAGTCTATATTATACGTGTGCAAACACAGCCCTTGCCGTACGCCATTCTTTTTCCGTCAGAGCAGGCGAGCGGCATATGGCTTTCAGTTACCATGTGTTTTGTGAGAGAAGCAGTCTGGAAAGCTTGTGGCAGCCACTCAGGCGTTATCTGCTGATAGCAGAGCCAACAAACAACCGCAGCCGGTTATGTTGACATTAATTTAATGGAACCAGCCTTGAAAGTCCTTGATCAAAAGGGATGGGTTCTCTTCCTCTCTGTGCACCGCTTCAAGCAGCTTTTATTTCCCTTTGCCATTTGAGTGTTACATGGTACAGCCAAGGGATTATGTGCAAGATTTAACATGAAACTCGCTGTCAAGGACATAAGAATGTAAGAGAAGCCAATGTTGGATCAGGCCAATGGCCCATCCAGTCCAACACTCTGTCACACAGTGGCCAAAAATACCAGGTGCCTTTAGGAGGTCCAGCAGTGGGGCCAGGACACTAGAAGCCCTCCCACTGTTGCCTCCCCCCCAAGCACCAAGAATACAGAACATCCCTTGCCCCAGACTGAGGGTTCCTATCTATACCTTGTGACTAATAGCCACTGATGGACCTCTGCTCTATATGTTTATCTAATTCCCTCTTGAGCTGTCCATGCTTGTCACCACCACCCTCTCCGGTGGCAGTGGAGTCCAAGTGTGAATCACTCCTTGGGTGAAGAAGGACTTCCTTTTATCCATTCTAACCCAACTGCTCAGCAATTTCATTGAGTTCCCCTGAGTGCTTAATATATGTTTATATTGGTTAGCTGCTCTGGCCTAGATGGCCCGGCCTAGCCTGATCCTATCAGATCTTGGAAACTAAGCAGAGTCGGCCCTGGTTAGTACTTGGATGGGAGACCACCAAGGAAGTCCAAGGTTGCAGTCCAGAGAGAGGCAACAGCAAACCACCTCTGCTCGTTTCTCATGTTGAAAAACCTATGGGTCACCACAAGCTAGCTGTGACTTGATGGGCACTTTCCACTATCATATAGAGACCGTGGGGAGGAGGGGAGGGATGTCAGCACGGCATAATGCCCTGCAGTCTACTACCCCAAGCAGCCATTTTCTCCGGGGGAACTGATGTCCATCATGTGGAGACCATTTGTCATTCCAGGAGAGCTCCAAGCCCTACTTGGAGGAAGCAGCCCTACACGCACTGGAGGTGTGAGATGTTTCTTGACTGAGGGTATTGTTCAGTCTGTACGTTTTATGGCTTTCGTTTTATTGACTGATTGATTGATTGATTGGTTGCTGCCTGCTGGGCAGTCCTTTGTACACCGCCTTGAGCCTCCATGGCTAGGGGGAAAGGCAAGGTATCAGTATTTTAATATCTGTGCATGCTACGTGCTATCAAGTCGCTTCCAACTTGATGGCAACCCTATGAGCGGATGTCTTCCAAAACGCCCTGCCGTTAAGGTCCTCGCTCAGGTCTTGCAGAGTGAGGGCTCTCCTGGCTTCCGTGATGGAGTCCATCCATCTCAGGTGGAGTCTTCTCTTGCTCCCTTCAACTGTCCCCAGCATGGTTGTTTTTTCCAGGGACTCTTGTCTTCTCATGATATGACCACAACAGCCTCAGTGTGATTGTTCTCACTTCTAGGGGGAGATCAGGCATGATTTGATCTAGAAAGGGAGGCAGGGTTGATGGCCCCTCCAAAATTGACATGTACAGAAATAAACTATTCTTGATATTATTCCCGGTGAGTAGTCTGCTACGGCCTCTCCTGCGGAGAGTTGATTTTGGCTTCTGTGAGGTTAAGTGTGTAGGTTGGTGTAGTGGTTAAGTGCGCGGACTCTAATCTGGGAGAACCGGGTTTGATTCCCCACTCCTCCACTTGCACCTGCTGATGTGACCTTGGGTCAGTCACAAGCTCTGGCACAGCTGTTCCTGAAAGAGCAGTTTATGTTAGAGTTCTCTCAGCCCCACCTACCTCACAGGGGGTCTGTCATGGGGGAGGGGAAGGGAAAGGAGTTTGTAAGCCACTCTGAGACTCCAAGTGAAGGGCAGGGTATAAATCCAATCTCTTCTTCTCCTTCTCCTTCTCCTTCTCCTTCTCCTTCTCCTTCTCCTTCTCCTTCTCCTTCTCCTTCTCCTTCTTCCTTCTTCTTCGTACTCCTTTTTATTTTGCACCTTCACCAGGACTGCATGCATCTGGACAGTGCTGCATTGCACGTTATGCAGTTTGGCACAGATCATTCACTAGACACAGCAGCAGGTCATGTTTCAAGTGGCAAAATGCATTGTTCTTTAATTATGAACGGAACCTTTGATATTGACACAAGACACGAAACTCAAACAAGGTGGCCCTTGCTGCATACATATGTGCCCCGGTCAGATGCCTCTGACTGGCTTTCTCCATTTCTCCCTCTCCCCTCAACGGGTTGCAGTGCCTTACACCAGAGTGATTCTCCCCTTGTTCCTGTAGAGGTTTGCTGGGCTTTACCAGTGCATGAATCCTGCGGGTCCAAAGCAGGCCTAAGCAATGCCATTGCATTCAGAGTGTGACTCCTTTAGCAGAGAGCTGAGTCGTCATAACCGAATTCTGGAGGCTCGTTGCAGGCCAAGGAAATGATGTCGATCAGAGAATGTGTGCAACAGTCCACCTTCTGACTGTTATGGATTTCCCCGTCTCTCCTAAAAGGAATCTGTGCTCCAGCGGCGAGCATGCTCAAAACTCTATCTGGTTTGTGCTGCCCCCCACCCAAGCATTAGATCGGCCAACACCCACACCGGGTCTTTTTCAACTGTGGCACCTCCCCTCAAGAACGCCTTCCCCAAGGAGGTCAAAAGGAGTCCCACAGTGACCCGGTCCCAAATGCCCCGCGAGGACATTCTTGGGGGCTAATTTCCCCTTCCACTCTAACTGATGCTCCCAACATTTTGTGCTTCCCAGAGCATATTCTTATCACATTGAGCCATGTGCAGAATGGGGGAGGGGGGAAGAGTCTTTTTTTCCTTTCGGTTAATCTATAAAGCCGTATTTTGTCTGCATCCTGGGGAACCCCTTGAATACGCAGAACCAATTTCCTTGTCTGGCCAGGCGGGTGGCGTGGCTTGGAAGCTCTCATCCTCTGGGCAGGAGTCCGCCACTTTTCTCCTTGCTATAATGCTCATTTGTGTGGAATAAAATGCTCCGAGGGGGCCTTTGTTTCACTCAGCGCAAAACCAATGTTTGTGCAAGCCAGACGCTTGAGCCAGTCAGATGTTGTGGCACCACCTGACTCATGAGGCAGCCCAGTGATTCCATCTCTCTCTCTCTCTCTCTCTCTCTCTCTCTCTCTCTCTCTCTCTCTCTCTCTCTCTCTCTCTCATGCTTCATGTCTCACTCCATTCTATCTGGTTTCCATGGCAGCCACATCCGGGGGGGGGGGGCCTGTCTGCCTGTGACATCTACTCTCTTCCTCATCTTCCTTTTCTGCCAGGCAGAAGACAATCGAAGGCATCACTTGATTTCAGAAATGAAACTTGAACTCAGCGCCTAGGTGTCAAAGGAGGAGGGGGCTGGGAAAGGTCTTATAGCTGGAACGGCAAGGGAACGGTTTCGATTGCGCCAGAACAGCACAGCAAACACTTTCCCCACACGTGTCCTGCTGCTTGGTTTCTTTAGTTTTCTCCTTGCCTCATCAGCCTTTGACATGAGTACGTGAAGCTGCCTTCTACCGAATCAGACAAATGGTCCATCTAGGTCAGGGATGTCTACTCAGACGGGCAGCGGCTCTCCAGGGTCTCAGGGGGAGGTCTTTGTTGGAATGAGTGACTCATATGCCCGGACATTGGGGAGGGGGGGCACTACATCACTCTAAGTGTGTATAGGTGTTGTCTCCTTGAAGGGGATGCTTTTGTCTTAACCTGGAAGCTGCTCTCTGACCCTCTCCTCCCTTTCTCTCTATGTCCTCTCACTCTCTCTACATGGCCTTCCATGGAGACACAGGTCTCTGCCGGTTTCTCCTGTAGAGGCCATGTCCTCATACTCCCCCACATGTGATGCCGGATTAGCTGGCCGTTTGTGATACGGAAAGAACTCTTTAGATTAGGCTTCTTTCTCCACGTTTGACTGCAATCTGAATGTGAACTGGGTTCTACTTGAATAAATGTAAGTTTACCATTTTTTGCAATATACTCCTCGGAGATTTATTTACTGCACTCAGTCTCCCGCTTCTGTGACTGGGCAAAACTCTGCTGTATTAACCAAATATCCCAGTAGTCTTTCACATCACCTACTGTCCAATGCTTTTCACTAGAGATACCAGGGATTGAACCTGGGGCCTTCTGCGCCAGATTTCACCAGAGAATTACAGACATCTCTGTGGGTCAAACTAGGCAAGATGCTGGAAGATCTGTGGCTAGAGCATTTATGTCTGAATTATCTTTTTAAAACAGAAAAAAAAGGCTTGCATGTCATTTGGGGACAGCGTGTTTAATTGCCATAATTACCCCTCATTTCACAGTCATGTAATTTCACTTAATTATATTTGTAGCTTACGTTCTTAAAATTATACCACTGGAGCACTTAATTTCATGACAGCCCATAATGAACTTCCATGAAAACAATGCTTTCCAAGTCTTCCATTGGCAGCACTTGAAACTTGACACTGTTGGCTCTGACAGCTTTTCTTGGTTATGTGGCATCCTTATACTGAATCAGGCCATTGGTAAACCCCGTAGCTAGATCTTTTTTTGTGCTGGGGGGGGGGGTGAAGAGGGGGCATCTCGGTGGGAGGGAGGCACTGCGGCCAATGGTGCAGGGAGAAAAGGGGCGGGCCAGCAACCTGGACGGGGACATTCCATCTGAAGCTTTTGCAAACACGTGTCTTAAACTCGGCACAAAATCATTCCACTTTTTGCAAACAAGTGTCTTGCACTTTGTGCTAAAGCTTGGGGTGGGGGTCCCTGCCCACTGGCCCGTTGGCCCGAGTCATGAGCACCTGCAAAGGGCCCACCTTGTATCCCCCTCCCATGTAGTGTCCCACATGGATTTTCCAGGCTCCCTCATGCAGGACAAGGGGAAAATGAATGTGATTTCTGAATGTGGGTTCTGACATTTCCTCTGACGTTTGCATATTGATAGCTGTCACCGTGCCTTCAGAAGTTTAATTATAATAGATTCAGATCTTGGTATGTAACCTAGAATCTTCTGATTAGAGAAGCTTATAGTAGAATATATTTTATAACTGTACCTTTTGTAGATAAAGTGATATATATAGGTTAAGGAAAAGCACTATTAGAGGCCTCTGGAGACAGGATGCAATAAGAATGGAATGCTATTTAGAAGTTGCAAGGCTGCCAAGAGCGAAGTTTAATGTGATTCACAGCCCTGATCAGCTAGCTCTCCACATGTGAGCCCAGGAAGGACTCAGTGTTCTCTAATGTTCCCAGTGTTCTGAAGACAAGGTAAACAAGTGTAATTACTGACACCACTGAGAGATGCACTGAGTGAAATGATGCTTGTATGATGTTAACTGCTTGGTACCAATTAGAGACTCTTTAATGTGTAAACAATATGTGATGTCATTTGGGGTATAAGACCTTCTGCCATAACCAGGAAGGGCAGAAGGTCTTATACCCCAAATGACATCACATATTGTGTGTCACTTGCCAGCCATCAAAGAGGGATGTTCCAGAAGCCCTAATGCACGTGCAACATTGTCCAACTTTTTAAAAAATCGCAAAAGCAAAACAAGCCCCCCTCCCAAATCAGAACACCTGCAAAAGTTTTCCTTTGAACTGCTTTTGCAGCGGAAAGCCATGGCAGCACACTCCTAACGTGGAGAAGTTTCCCCGCGAGAGGCTGCAGTTTGCCAAGGTTGCATTTGGAGGCTGTTGCCATTTGCAATGCGACTGGGGCAAGAAGGTTCCAACCTGGATGCGCCTCCCTCCCAACCAGCAGCCAGGCTCTTTGCGTTTGTTGGGGTTGGAGGTTGGAGGGGAGGGAGGTGTCATGGCTGACACCACAGGGAGAAAAGGGGCAGGCCAGCAACCTTTCTAGGGGAGGGGTGGTCTGTCCACAGTCAGCCCCTACCTGGAGCCTCAATGCCTGCTGGCCTCAGGTGGAGGGACTGCAGACTTGAGGCCCATCCAGGCACCTTCAAGGGCGGGGCCAGCAACTAGGGCAAGAAGGTTGGGTCTGGGGGCGGAGCCAGGGGTATTGCAGATTCAGGAGGGGGTGTCACCCCATAGGCCCTGCGCTAACTACAGCCCTGCTGTTGGTCCATCAAGATCAGTACTCTCTACTCAGACTGGTAGCAGCTCTCCAGCATCCCAGGCAGAGGTCTTTCGCATCACCGACTGGAGAGGTCAGGGATTGAACCTGGGACCTTCTGCCTGCCAAGCAGATGCTCTCCCACTGAGTCATGGCCCCACCCAGGCCCGTAGCCAGGATATTTTAAGTCAGGGGGCATTTAAATTTCTTAGGGGGCACTGGCTAATCAAATTAATCCAGGGGAGAAGGCTGTGATACCCTGGGCTAGATGGGAAGTCAGGGGGCCTTGCCAGCAAGTCAGGGGGCCTAGCCCCAAGATGCCCCGCTGTAGCTACGGGCCTGGCCCCACCTATTAACACCTATATTTTGAACTAAGTAATTGCCAAACGTAGTTTTGAAGAAGCAAAACAATTCTAAAACTGCAGGTATGTGAAAACATAGTTGTCACTTGCTGTTGTACAGCCAGTGTTTCTGTCTTGGGGCTCAACAGAAATGTGTAGCATTCATTCTGTTGCTCCCAATTGTCCTCTGTGCTACTATTTGCAGTGTCCTACATGGAAACACTGATTCATCCTTTGGGAACAGAGCCTCAACAGTCCTTACTGTTCTGCTCAGAAACTTACCAGATGGATAAGTCTCAAGGCTACCAAACATCTAGAGGTCTTGGAAATGTGGTCCTCACCGCTGATCTCTTGTTTACGAAATAGGGGCATGCACTGGAACAACAATTATTTCAGTTCTGTCCCATAATTCAAGGAAGGGAAGGTGCGTGGGTTTTAAGAATGCTCAGAAATGTTGTCATATCCATTTCCATTTCCATTCAGATTTGAATCGGATGTCTGCCTGTTTTTGAGCAGGGAAAATGGCAGATTTTCCTGACGGGAGTTTTTCCCCCTACTAAATGGTGGTAAAATATCGTGGAATCTGCTCCACCATCTCTTCTAAAGACTCTCCACATTTCAAATGAATTGGACAAAGGGGTCAAATTTTACAGACCCTTAAATGAGGCACTCCCAGACTTCTTCTCTGCGTAGTGAGAAAAGGCACAAAAATGGCTGCCGATGGGGCAGGTGTGGGTTGTTGTTGTTGTTTTTTAACCAAACTCAGTAACTGTAAGTAAGTTGGACGATGTAGAAAACTGACAGGGATAAAGCTGATTCATTTGAAACGTGGTGTTGGAAGAGAGTTTTGTGGATATCACGGGCCACCAAAAAAGACAGATAAGCGGGTCTTTGGTCAAATCAAGCCTGGACTCCCCCCAAGATCTAAAATGACCAAACCGAGGCCATCATACGTTGGTCACATTATGAGAAGACAAGAGTCAATGGGAAAAAAACCCAATCATTCTAGGAAGAGTTGAAGGCAGCCAGAAAAGAGCCCAACCTGTGGAGGAAGCCCTCAGTCTGCAAGACTTGAGAATGGCTGTTAACGTTATAGGACATTTTGAAGGACCTTAATTCACAGGTTTGCCATAAATCAGGAGTGACTTGATGGGTCTCCGCTGTAAGCAAAAGGAGTCCTTCCAGAGTGTCTGTCTAGTGAGGTGCCCACCTGCCCGCCAATCGAGCTAGGAGGCAAGTTCGTGCTGTATTGCAATTGGATCTTTGGCAGTGGGGAGGGACACCGTGCCCTCTCTCCTCGCAGAGGCAGGAGCTGCAAGAAAGTTCCATTCTTCTGCAAAGCAATGGAAAGAGATAGCCACAAGCAGTGCAAGGGATGCTTTTCTGGGGACTGATGATGCGCACACGTGATGAAAAGCAAGAAACAAACTCCCCAGAAGCACAGAGACGGAAAGGCAGCAGATCCAAACAAAGCAGAGATGAATCCACACAGCACTTGGGTTGCCAGATCCCCTCGTCGCTTGGGGGGTGGGAATTGAGGAGCATTCCAGGGATGGGCAGGGATGCAGGGAAAGTTCTGCAGGGAGCAGGGCAGTGGCGCACGCTCCTGAATCCTAAGCTGCAAATCACTGGTGGGAAATCAGCCCCACACACCGTGGCCCCCACCCCACTTGCAAAAAGACCCTTGCAAAAAGTGAAATTTCTTCCGAACTCCAAATACGGCAATCAGCCCAATGAAGCTGCTGGGCAGTAGGCTCAGGACGGACAAAACAAAGTACTTCTTCACATAACACATAATTAAATTGTGGATAAGGTAAAGGTAAAGGTTCCCTTGCTCGAAAGCCAGTCGAATCCGACCCTAGGGTTGCGGTGCTCATCTCCGTTTCAAAGCCAAAGAGCCAGCGTTGTCTGAAGACGTTTCCGTGGTCATGTGGCCGGCATGACTAAACACCAAGGTGCACGGAATGCTGTTACCTTCCCACCGAAGTGGTACCTATTTATCTACTTGCAATTTCTTGCTTTCAAACTGCATCCCTATCAAATGGAACCTCCATGTTCTGAAGCAGTATGCTTCTGAATGCCAGTTGATCAGGGGCAACAGTGGGGGGGCTTTGACCTCTGGATCACCACTTGTAGGTTTCCTGGAGGCACGGGGTCAGGCACTGTGAGTAAAGGAGTGCTGGACCAGATGACCCATTAGTAGAGTTGCCAGCCTCCATTGGTAGATGGAGATTTCCCAACTATTATAATTGATCTCCAGGTGACAGAGATCAGTTCGCCTGGAGAAAATGGCCACTTTGGACTCTATGGCAGTACGCCCCAAACGCCACCCTTATCAGGCTCCACTCCCAAAATCTCCAGGTATTTCCCAACCCAGAGCTGGCAACCAGTGTTCCCTCTAAGCTGAGTTAGTGTGAGCCAGCTCATAGTTTTTTAGCCTGTGGTTCACACGTCTTTGTCTTAGCTCAGGAAGGATGGCTCCAGAGCAAACTAATTTATGCAGGAGCCAAATAACTTGCTCACAATTCTAATGCCAGTAGCCCACAAAGTTGAATTTCTGCTCACAGGACTCCACAGGTTAGAGGGAGCATTGCTGGCGACCCTACCCATTAGTCCAAGAGTGTTGTAATGGCTTCGAGAACTTTCTGACTTTTCTCTGTTGTGTTTATCTCTTTTAGCCTGATTTCATGATGACTGAGGATTTAGATCACAGATTCAGTTGTCTCACCTGGGAACAGATTAAAATCTTGGACCAAGTGCTCACAGAGGCGATACCCATTCATGGAAGAGGGAATTTCCCAACGCTGGAGGTGAAGCCAAAGGACATCATTCACGCTGTCAAGGAACAGCTGACCAAGAAGCAGATTGCTATCCGAGACATCCGCCTGAACGGCTCCACCGCGAGTCACATCCTCGCCAAACAGAACGGTACCAGCTACAAAGACCTGGACATCATTTTTGGGGTTGAACTTCCAAGCGAGCAAGAATTTCAGGTGGTTAAGGAGGCTGTCCTGAATTGCCTCTTGGACTTCCTGCCAAAATGTGTCAACAAGGAAAAGATCACAGCACAGACGATGAAGGACGCCTACGTGCAGAAGATGGTCAAAGTGTCCACAGATCACGATCGCTGGAGCCTCATCTCTTTGTCCAACAACAGCGGCAAGAATGTCGAACTCAAGTTTGTGAATTCCCTCAGGCGGCAGTTTGAGTTCAGCGTCGATTCCTTTCAGATTATCCTGGACTCCATGTTGAATTTTTATAGCCGGGTGGACAGCCAACTGTCAGAAGACTCTTCTCTGTCCGTTGTGGCAGAAAGCATGTACGGAGACTTCAAGGAGGCCATGGACCACCTGAAGTACAAACTGATCGCTACCAGGAACCCTGAAGAAATCCGCGGCGGAGGCCTTTTGAAATACAGCAACCTTCTGGTGCGGGATTTTAAACCGGCGGACGAGGCGGAGATCAAATCGTTGGAACGGTATATGTGTTCGAGATTCTTCATCGATTTCCCCGACGTGGCCGAGCAGCAGAGGAAGATTGAGTCCTACCTGCGCAACCATTTCATCGGGGAAGAGAAGAGCAAATACGACTACCTGATGACGCTGCGCGGGGTGGTGAACGAGAGCACGGTTTGCCTCATGGGGCAGGAGCGAAGGCAGACGCTCAACATGATCACAATCCTGGCGCTCAAGGTGCTCGGAGAGCAGAACATCATCCCCAATGCGGCGAACGTGACATGCTACTATCAACCTGCGCCGTACATCAGCGACAGGAATTTCAGCAATTATTATATTGCCCATGGACAGCCCCCGATTCTCTACCAGCCCTTTTCCTTTCACATACACATGCAGAGTGGTATGGTGTAGGAAACCACGCCACCGACTTGCCTTACATCAGTGCCCGCCCCTTCCTTACGACTTTGGCCCCGCTGCGTCACTTCAAAATAAAGCCCACGTTAAAGCAAACTTCCCTACCCCTTTTGATTTGGGAACATTCCTTTGTCTGTTGGGTGTGCGCACCCGTGTGGCATCGCCAACGATCGATGACGAGCCAAGCACTTGGAAACCTCGGTTCAGCTGCTCATGAAATCTTCTGTTCTATATATTGTGTCGGTTATGTGTTGACTGTCGAGTTTCCAGCCTAGAGTCCTAAAACTATTTATGCACATCATGACATGTCTCTCTCTCTCTCTGTGTTGTGATCATCTACTCGTGGCCTAGCCAATCAGTGGTATGACATCTGCTCATGGTCCAGCCAGTCAGCAGCACATAATCTATTGGCCTAGCCAATCAGCAGTGTAAATGCCCCATCGCCTGTCAAGCTAGTGGCATGGCTGGACAGTGGTGGGAGGGTCGGTAGGCCTGCTCAGGACACAGAGTCAGGTGAATACTTCTGCCCAGGGCCAATGCTCCCTCTAAGCTATGGAGTCCTGTGAGCAAAAATTCTGTTTTGTGAGCTACCGGCATTAAAGTTCTGAGCAAGCGATTTGGCTGCTGCATAAATGAGTTTGTTCTGGAGCCCTCGTTCCTGAGCGGAGACAAAAATGTGTCAGCTGGAGGCTAAAAAACTGTGAGCTAGCTCACACTAACTCAGCTTAGAGGGAACACTGCCCGGGGATCTTTTTGTAGCAGGAACTCCTTTGCCTATTAGGCGACACATCCCTAATGTAGCCAATCCTCCAAGAGCTTACAGAACTCTTCTTACAGGGGCTCCTGTAAACTCTTGGAGGATTGGCTACATTAGGAGTGTGTCATCTAATATGCAAAGGAGTTCCTGCTACAAAAAGAGCCCTGCTTCTGCCTCTCTTTCCAGGTCTCTGCTATTGCTTACACCTTCATTCAGAAGACTAGAAGCCAAGCAGTCCCATGGAACAGAGATGAGATGAACAGCTACGTCTGTATTGCAGGGCCCACCGGAGTGATTCTGTCCTGTATTTTGACCTTGAGAGCCCGTGTGGGGTAGTGGATAGAGTGGAGGACTAGGACCCTGGATGACCCGGGTTCGAATCCTCACTTCCACCAGGGAAGCTCACTGGGTGACCCTGGGCCCGTCACCAACTCTCAGCCTGGCCTACCTCATAGAGATGTTGTGAGAGAATGGGGGAGGGGAGAGCGATGCCCTAAATTCCCTTTGAGTCCCAACTGGGGAGGAGAGTGGGGTAGAAATTTGTAAATGCAAGCGCCCATGTGACTTGGCTGGTCGTAGATGAGGTGCAGAAGCTGTCCCACCACCCACCCTCTCTGTATGCCCACCCCATTCCATCGTGAAAATATATAGGGGATCCGATCCAGCAGGAAGATCTGCTCTGGGAGCCCCCTTGAAGTGAATAGCAGTGCTCGTGAGTAGCGCTCATTCATTTCAGTGGGGCTCGTGGTGAAGATTTCCTCATGGACCTGCACCCAGATGACCTTAGCACAGAGGAAAACAGAGAAGGAAGTCAAGCAAGCAAAGTAGAGGCCAAACAGCTCCAGTCCAACCGACATGTGCCAGGAAATAAAGATGGATTCCAACAAGGAGTTGCCACTTCTGGCTATAAAATTCCTCATTTAAAGTCACATGGGGAAAGTTGCCAGGTACAGACAGGGGTGGAATAACGGCATAAAGATTAATGCTGGCGCAGGGATGCTCCCTTCAGCTCTCAGCGGTGAACATTTCAAACACACGTTTGGATTGGGAAGATTGTCAAGTCAGGCCATTCCTTCTAGAAGGAAGCCCTACTCCGTTTTCAGAATGTGAGCCCAGTGGTGAGCAAAACGCACTCTGTGCATGGTCAGAAGTACTTGCATTTATTATCTATGACTTCATGCATGGTAGAGCTGGGTGTGCTTAAAAGAGGAGGAGCAGAGCCATGAGGCCAAGATCTATAATACCCACCGGGCAATTTTTCTTGCAGTTGACGTCACTGTCAAAATCTGCAGCGCAGATATGCCCTTAGATAGCCAGGACTGGGGGGGGGTCTGATCCACTGGAGTGTTTCCGCAAATGAAATGATTTCAGCCCAGACAGCGCACCTTTCTCATCTGGCCCACCCCCATCCTCAAAATCAGTCCAGTGGATCCATGCCAAGATTGTTGTTTTTCGTCTTTGCCTCCCTCCCAGTCTACGTCATGGATAGGGACAGCTTGCCAAAAACAGGCTTTGTGCTCCAGGCGTAAATGATCCCCGAAATCTGGGTCAAAAGGCGATGTTTGGCTAGGCAGAAAATTGTTTTCTGCTCCTATTGTCTGTTGTATGAAAAGCAGAGGAGCAGGACAGAGCTAGACACAGGGATGCCACCCAAACCAGCAGTCCCGCGTTTCTTTCTCCTTGGCTTCCCAACAACATCGAGTGAAATGATCTCACTGTGAGCTTCCCAGTCCCCGAGACTGGCAACGACAAAGCAGAGCAGGGATCGGATACCTCATAGTACCAAGAATTAACGTTGCATGTTTTGGGCAGCATTCAGACGTCACGATCAACTGTGGTTGGATCAAATCCCGGCTGCTTCTGTACAGGGGGGGCGGGGGGGCGTTCTCCCAAAGGGAGAAAGAAGAGCATGCCCCAGCTCTGAGAGGGATCATCCGCTTGATATCGTGCTCAGTCTAGGCACTAACCGTGGGACTCCAGGGGTTTCTACCTTTAAACCACATCAAATATAAACCTGTTTGGATCAGGGGGAAACATGGGGTGGCTGAGGGTGAAGCATCCGTGTGAACGTTCTGCCTGCAGCCGACAGAAGGAGACGGCACTGCTAAGCTTTGCCTTCAAAATGGCAGAGTGATGGTTCACCCATGCTCCCTCTAAGCTGTGGAGTCCTGTGAGCAAAAATTCTACTTTGTGAGCGACCGGCATTAAAGTCGTGAGCGACCCATTTGGCTGCTGCATAAACAAGTTTGCTCTGGAGCCACCCTTCCTGAACCAAGGTAAAAATGGGTGAGTCGGAGGCTAAAAAACTCTGAACTAGCTCACAGTAGCTCAGCTTAGAGGGAACACTGTGCTTCACCCTCCCTCCCTTTGGACTCTTTCAAGGGCTTTCGTTCCACTTACCAAGCTGAGCCCCAGTGTAGCTTTACACTGTGACTCAGCTGGGAAGGAGAAAGAGAGGGAGTTGTAGGGTCAGAGGAGGCCAGGTGCAAAGGTGGTTTTACCTGCGTGGCAGAGATCAAGAAGGAGGGGAGAGGGTAGGGGGGCAGCAACAGCAGCCAGTGCACAAACTGCAGTTTAATCAGGCCTTAGTTTAGCATGTTGTCTGAAAGCAGGTGAGATCTTACGGGAGAGAGAAGGCAAAGCGACGTCAGTGCTTTTGCGGGCAACAGCCAGGCACCTGCCGCAACATAAACTAAATGGTGTAATTGCTGGCCTTAAATTCACTGGTAATCAGGATGGTAATCCTGCTGGTAATCAGGATGATGCTGGGAGGGGAAGAGAGCCCTTTGATTCCTTTTTTTAAAAAAGAAAAAAAATCTGACTCGTGGTATCCAGCACAATGCAATCTGTTAGAGGGCTGCTCTGTAAATGTTTTGTTACCTGCGAAGGGCACGTTTCCATTTCTCTTGTGATCGGGAAATCTATACTGACTGCCATTAAAAAAAAAAAAAAAAAGTGTTTACCAAAAACTGGATTTTTTTTTCCAACGTGCCAAGGAAAAGTGCCTCCCCCTGCCATTTCCTCACAAGAGCCAAAATGTGCACCGGATCCTGCAAGACAAGGTCTTGCAGCCGATAGGTTGAAGACGGGAATTCAGCGCCGTGACACGGGCGAAGCCACTGCCAGCTCCGGCAGAAGTGCCGGCGTCACTTCTAAGAGAGCTGACCTTCGGCCCAGAGCTGCTGATCCCCAAGATCTTAATCCCCCCAACTGTGTCACACATTCTATTCATGGCACACTCTGCCTTTGCATGTGGGTGCCTCTGAGTTTTGAGCAGCGAAACTCACTACCCAGTGGCTCGAGTCACTGGGGGAGTTTTGCTTGAAAATGCTGTAGGAGTAGGTGGGATATTCTTCCCAGGGACCCTAAGTCCCACGATGCATGCAATACATCTTTGTTGTTGTCGTTACCATCAAATCACAGCTGACTTAATCCCGTAAGGATTTCAAGGCAAGCGACGTGCAGAGGTGGTTTGCCACTGCCTGCCTCTGAGTCACGACCCCGGTAGTCTTTGGGGTCTCTCATCCAAAGAGCAGCCATTGCTGACCCTGCTTGGCCTCTGAGATCTGACAAGATCAGTAGCCTGGGCTCTCTGGATCCAGCTTTAAGTGCAGAGAACACCTGTGGTCAGGACATGACCTTGGACCTCTAGTGCAATTCTGTTTGGCCACCTTCCCATTATTTGCTGGGGTCATTTCCAGATTCTTCAAGGCAAAGCTGGATCGAGGTGAGGGAAAGTGAGGCGCTCGCCTCAGGCGCACAAACCCGAGGGGGCACAGAAAAAATCTACCTTGACTAAAACAAATGTGTTGTTGCTATTGTTTATGTATTTACCTTTTAACCAAAATTTCTACCAGGGCTATTTTGGGGCCGGAATGCACAGGAACGGAGTTCCGGCTGGTTCCTGAGTTGGCCACACCCAGCAGGAACTCATTAGCATAACAGGCCACACCCAACAGCAGAAACGCATTCGGATTGGCTACATTAGGAGTGTGTGGCCTAATATGCAAAGGAGTTCCTGCGACAAAAAAAGCCCTGGGTTTTGACAACAAGCAAGGTAAACCGAATAAGAAGCAAAAGGTGGATGTAGCTGGATGACCACACTTATGGCAACATGGGGATGTGGCCTAATATGCTAATGAGCTGTGCTGTCAGGGGTGTGGCGTAATATGCTAATGAGTTTCTGCTGATGGGTGTGGGCTATTACACTAATGAGTTCCTGCTGGGCTTTTTCTACAAAAATAGCCCTGGTTATCGCTATTATTTTATGTATTTACCTTTTAACCAAAATTACTACTATGAAAGTATAGGGGGCTCAATTTTATATTCTTGCCTCGGGCTACTTATGGCTCTGCTTCAGAGGAAGGGAAACCCTCCCAATTCCAGTCGACCCTAGTTAAGTAGAGCCTCTAGGCGATCACAGCAACATAGCGGCTCCAGCAGATGAATGGTCAGGAGCACCCTCTTCCACCTTGAGGCCAACCATCTGGGGTTTTGTTTCTAATTCATTGTTTTTCATTTTCTGACGTGGTGTGATTGAGCGTGTGTACCTAGCCACTTGCCTCAGGAGACACTGACCTTTTAAAAAAATATTCCTCATTCCGGGTTAGAGTCCCAGGTTACAGCCAGTTTGGTATAGTGGTTAAGAGCGGCGGACTCTAATCTGGGAGAACTGAGTTTGATTCCCCACTCCTCCACTTGCAGCTGCTGGTGTGACCTTGGGCAAGCCCACAGTTCTCTCAGAGCTGTTCTCTCAAGGGCAGTTCTCAGGAGAGCTCTCTCAGCCCCACCTACCTCACAGGGTGTCTGTTGTGGAGAGAGGAAGGGATAGGAGATTGTAAGCCGCTCGGAGACTCCGAGTGAGGGGCAGGTTATCTCTTCTCTCTTCTTCTTCATTAATTGCCTTGCCTGATGTAGCAAATGAGATCAGCAATTTTAATCTCCTGGTTGTTATGCTGTGCAGTGCTTATAAGTATCTAAACACTTCTGGAACTCCCGTAGATGAGCATGGAAAGCCAACCAAAGCAATGCAGCAAAGGGAACATTTTTATAAAACCTACCAATTTCTTTCAGAAAGTGACAGGCTGAACTTTGAAATGGGTGTATCCAGGGCTATTTTGTGGCAGGAACGCACAGGAAGGGAGTTCCGGCTGGCTTCAGAGTTGGCCACACCCACTACAGCCAAAACCTCCACATGCGTGGCTACAGAGGGAAGGCTTGAAGAGTGACCCCCACCCAGCGACTCTGAGGCAGGCGGGCCAGGGGGGCCCTGGAAGGATCGAGGAGGCATTTAAATGCCTCCCGATGCCTTCCCTGGCCTGGCCAAGGTCTGGGTTGGTCAGGCTCCCCGTAGCCGCAGGGCACCCGGGCAAGCCAAGGGAAGGCATGGGGTGTGGCCTAATATGCTAATGAGCTATGCTGTCAGGGGTGTGGCCTATTATGCTAATGATACAAAAAAAGCCCTGGGTGTAACTAACAGTGCCATCCTAAACAGAGTTACACCCTTCTCAGTCCATTGACGTCAGCAGATTTAGTAGGGCATAACAGTGCTGCGGGTGGCACTGTAAAGATCTTCCTGTCCCTCCCACGTGGTCCCTGCATTCCTATGGGGCTGAAGCAGCATGGGATGAAGCCGGGGGGGGGGACCTGCAACTGCATTGTTATTGCAGCGGGACTTCAGCCAAGACTGAAGAGATGTCTTTATGAGGCTGTCTCCTATTGAGTCAGATGATTGGCCCATCCCGCCCAGTCTTCATACCACTGACGGGCAGTAACTTCCCAGGGTCACCACCAGCAGCGAGATGTCTTTTCTAAGAGACCCTTTGCCTCAATGGAAGAGATTTCTTACCCTCTAGGCATAGCCAAGGTACAGTAGTCTTGCAAGACGGCTGAACTTTAGCCAATGGTACAAAGAAATAACACTTTGGGGTAAATGAAGAGCGTCGTGCAATACTTGGATGGCAAGGAAAGTTGCCTGTAAGGTAGGGGTGGGCAACGTTTTCAGCCAGAGGGCCATATCCGCCCACTATTGAGGGCTTCGTGTTGGATGCTGTCCCTTCCTGTTTCTGATGCCAGCAGCCCATCATCACTTAGGGCTTACATTCAGACAAACGGGTGGCTCAAGGGAGCTGATGAAGGCTGCACCCCCATGTGGTGCTCTCTCTTCCTCTGCTGTTCCTAATGGTCCTTGAACCTTGAGTTGCTTGGCGGTTTTCTGAAAGCGTGGGCCCACAGGGCTGGTGCTTGTAGTGCAACAGCTTAATGCCCCAGTCCAACTGTTCAGCAGCTTGAGGACTGGATGAGCTACCCGTGGCTTCTAGATCATAATTTGCTCTTCTGTCCCCTAAGAGTATATCTGGTCAAGGCTTTGCCCCCAAAGAATCCTGGGAAATGTAGTTTGGGGGGGGGTTTCTCTTAGTGATTCCTTACAGTGCAGTCCTCTGGGTCCATTGAGATGGATAGGCTCAGAAAGATATAATTCTGCTTATTGTTCTGCACCGCTAGTTATCCCCTCTAGAGAGGGCATGACTATTAAACTAATTCAAATCTGTGAACGCGTCCTAAGGAGATGTGCCCCTCACAAACAGTTGTGAAATTTGGCAGATTGTTTTAGTATACAATAACTTTGGAACAGTTTCAGTGGTGACGTTTGAAGCTGGATTGTGAGGGATAGGTGCCACCGGACTCTTATTGTATCGCTAGGAGGATCATTCACTTGGTGTGCCTTGTAGTACCAGCTGAACTTTGAAGACGAGACTTCGGTCTCTGAAAAATCTGCCCGTTGGGTTCTCCTGTCGGAAGACGCTTTCATGGTAAACTAGACAACCAACAATGAAAACCCTGATAGAGTTCCTGAACCAGCCAATATGGTCATATACCAGCTGTCCATTTGTTCAGTTTCATGGGTTATTTTGAGTATATCCAAGCGGTACCAGCAGGTCTGGAAATGAACCCCGGAGAAGTCAGGGAGAATGCTCCAATTGGTATGAGAGGTCTTTGAGTCAGAAGGTGGACCACGATAACAAAGATGTGAAAATACTACACAGTATGAGAACGCCGATATGCAAAAAAAAAAAAAAAAAGTCTCAGGTATAAATTGAAAAAAAAAACCTCTTAATATATTCAAAAGGTCTTGTATTTCTTACATAGAGGTAGTAGATCAAGTTTGAATGTCGCCCGAGGGTAATTATTTGGGATATCTGTACATATAAGATCAATGAGCAGTAACGTTTTATAAACATTTCCTTTTCATAGGTTATATTATTATGTAAAAGTTTAAAAGAGATCTGGAAATGTCTGTTGATGCTGTTAAAAAGACACACACACACACACGCGCGCATGCACACACAGGGAATTTATATATGTCTACATGGCTGCTTGAGAAATGTAAATCTGTAAAATACAATGTAGAAACCTCTTCTCCAGGTCTTTGGCACATTATTCTGGGAACGTGCCCTGTGAAAGCCCAACAGAAATGAATGAAAGTTGCTCAGGTGCACAGTTGTGTTCTTGTGGAACTCTGGGTAAAATAGCAGAACACCTCCTGCATAGTGGCCGCATTGTAAAAAAATGTTGAGATAGCTCTTACCGTAAAATATGCACCCCTTGGCTACATAGTCTACCGTGTTTGACCAACCTGTGTTCAGATTTCTGAGCATTACTGGGGTGCAGTAATGCTAGGTCCACCACTTATTACTAACCTGTGCTCAGATTTCTGAGCATTCATGGGAGTGCAGTAATACTTGGTCTACCGCATATTACCAACCTGTGTTCAGATTTCTGAGCATTTTTTAAGGTGGAGTAACACTCAGCCTCCCATGTGTTACCAACATGTGCTCGGATTTCTGAACATTCTGGGTGTATAATAACACTTGTTCCACCATGTATTACCCACCTACGCTCAGATTTCTGAGCATTCTTGGGGACATTGACAGAACTCAGCTTGCTGTGTGGCTTCAAGCTACCAATGACTGGCTCTTGATGTGGTAAGACGGGCCATCATATGAAAAACGTTTGCGTGAGTCCACCCGCTCATTCATTGCTGCGAAGCTTCCATGGTACCAAGTTCCTGGTCTTGCACCTTATCTGTATCTCAGTTCATACATTTATTGTCCTGGTGGTCCTTTCAGCCTCATGGAGGGGGGAAAGGGTGGCCCATAAGGGAGACCTTCACCACCCACCTAATGTAATGTGTGAGTCGGGGGCTCTGCACACAGCCTTGATGCATGAAGGCCCAATTTGCATGAAGGGGAAGAACTGCATGAATCGAGTGTCTCTGTGAATCCATCCTTCACATGGGACGACCACTTCCCATGCTCCATTATGTGTGCGATCACCTCAAGAGCCACTGACAGGTTCTTCCACCATGTGGAAAGGACCATCAGCCCAGTAAGTGTTGAAACCGGGTCATTCTCTTATTACCTTCAGGTATAAATCTGTACCAAGAGTTCCTTCTGGTGATTTTTCGTTTGTTACCGGTATCGATACGTTCAGCACTACGTTTATGTAATATCTTGCTGTCGACAGTGTTGCGAATCTGCCTGTTTATTCTACAAATCTGGGAAGATGTAAACCTGTCTGATTTGAATTCATTGTTTTCACACACAAAAAAATTTGCACAAAAGTTTACAGCTTTGAGTAATCTAATGTTGTCAGGACATGTGCGTAAAAGTCTAAAGTGCTTTCTTAAGAGAAATCGTCTATATATCTATATATCTATATAAAGCCTTGAATTCTTTGGGTTAGAACTGTAAAAAAAAAAAAAAAAGGTCGAAAGCAGATACTTTTATGGTATTTTGTTTAGAATGTAATTTTGTGACATTTCTACTGCTAAAACACACCGACACTGTTTTTCCACAGTGGGTTAAAACAAAAGTTGTAGAGTTGTCCTTTGTCATGGTGGTAAGTTTGTTGTATTACAGTGATCCTGCAATGTATTTAATGCGGAATATGAAAATTCGTCGACCACATTCCTCAATGCTGCTGGCATGAAATATGAGCCAAAGCTGACCGTCTTAAACTTTGGGGTCCCAGTCCAAAGTCCTGTAGATGTTTCCATGACATGAACTCCCATGCAACAGCAGAAGCCCTGCTGTGCACATGGAACTGGCACATAATACGGGCTCCATCCTTCACGTCAATGAAGGAGACACCTCCTTATGCACAGAGAAATACATACGTAGGGCTAACCCTGACACTGAAGAAGCCTTTCAATGCATAGTAGCCCCATAAAGGTTCCTGTACATCCTGGAAGCCATCAGATTGGGCACTCTACTCATAGATCACATGGAGATCCAGGTAGGAGCAGGGCTCTTTTTGTAGCAGGAACGCCTTTGCATATTAGGCAACACACCCCCTAATGCACCAATCCTCCAAGAACTTACAGTAGCCCCTGTAAGAAGAGCTCTGTAAGCTCTTGGAGGATTGGCTACATTAGGGGTGTGTCGCCTGATATGCAAAGGAGTTCCTACTACAAAAAGAGCCCTGGGTAGGAGTTTGGTCCATGCAGCAGCTTCAGGATTACGTTGTACGTTTCTCATCCCAGAGTCAAAGATGAATCCTGGTAATCTTAAAGACACGCTTCTTCCTGACTCTCTTCTGTGAGATGAGGCATATTGCCTCAGCGCATACCACTCCTGTTGTGCCAGTGTGTGAAGTGTCTCTTTCTCTACTGGTTTCCAACCACTGACGCACAAAGGTGACGTCCCACTGCAGAACAAGCATAACCCCCCCCCACACACACACACACACACAAACACACACTCCGTCATGAAATTTTACCATAACGGAAAGCTCAGCAATGTTTCAAAATTTAAAATTCGGCCTTTGACAGGTGGAACTATTGAAAAAGTTTCCTTTAACATTTGCCTCAGCATATTATTAAAAATCCAAATCTGGACACTCGCAAAGAAAGCTGATGGGTGATTGTGTTATCATCTGGTTGACGAAGGCCTTGCTTTCGTCAACTGACTAGGAACATTGGGGAAAAGAAATCCGGTCAAAATACTGCACATCTGAATTTTTGCAAGGCCATTGGTTTAAACGATGGTTGCTTTAAACGATAGTTTCCCCCTCTCTTCGTTTCAGTCTGTGCAGCTGCTTTGCTGCTTGGATTGGGGCAGGGCAGAGAGTCCAACGAAGGAACAGTAGTTTGTCATTTCTATGGATCTGGTCTGTGCCTTTGGTTGTGTGTTAACACTGCTAAATAAGGAGTATGGACGAGCCTTGGGGATGAAATGAGTCCAAAGTTTGCACTGAATCATTCCTAGGAAAGAGGGAGGCAGGAACCTGGATCCAACCTGACTCTGGATTCTCCAGATCACTCCTTGTTTCAACCAGCATGTCTTTTGTACTAATGTCAGACACTGATTTGATGTTCCAGAAATGGAATTGTACTGTGAGGATGTAATCCACTTGATGTGCCATCTAAAATTGTACAAAAAAAAAAACCCTGATAAAATGCTACAAAAAAAATGTACTGATCATGTCTATTTGTAGGTCATTAGTCCATACGTTGACTAGTGCCTTTGGGTATTTGGGGGAAGATCATTAAAAATAATGACCTGCTTTTAATCTGAGTGCCTGGTTCCTTTTAAAATATGAATTCATTCATTCTGTCTTCATGTACAATGCCTAAAGTAATGTTGGGGGCTAGAGAGTAGAAATGGGATAGATCAAGCTGGGTAGCCATGTTAGTCTGTTGGTAGCAGTAGGAAATGGACTGCGGTGGCTCAAGTGGTTAAGACACTGAACTGCAGGCTGTGGAAGGTCAGTAGTTCAGCAGTTCGAGACCCGAGAGTGCTGCATGACGGAGTGAGCTCCCGTCCCTGGTTCCAGCTCCTGCCAACCTAGCAGTTCGAAAGCAAGAAATTGCAAGTAGATAAATAGGTACCACTTCGGTGGGAAGGTAACAGCATTCCGTGCGCCTTGGTGTTTAGTCATGTTGGCCACATGACCACGGAAACGTCTTCGGACAGCGCTGGCTCTTCGGCTTTGAAACGGAGATGAGCACCGCAACCCTAGAGTCGGATTCGACTGGCTTTCGAGCAAGGGAACCTTTACCTTTACCTAGCAGTAGGAAAGAGGAAGAGTCCAGTAGCATCTTAAAGACTAACAACACTTGTGGCAGGGTGTGAGCTTTCATGAGTCGCTGCCCACTTCTTCAGATACGGCTAGAATGGGAGTCCATCTGTCCTTATATCTTGGAGAGTGGAGTGATTTCAGATGCCAAATTAGCAGGCAAATGACAATAGCAGGAGTAATTGGATTAGGTGTGATATGCAGAGGGGTGGTTGGCATGGAGAAATCAGCATTGGTAATGAGACAGGAAACCTAGGTCTCCATTCAGTCCAGGTGGATGCATTGTCTTGAGCTTCGTTATCAGTAGAAACAGGGTAATTAGGTAATTAATTTCACTGTGATATTCTGCCAAAATGTGACTCTCTTTCGGTTTTTGCAACCGGAGCCATGCTTTTGAGGTTTCTCCCCCCTTCCTCCCCAAAATCTCACCTCTGAATTAAGGGAGGCCAGCCTCCAGGTGGGACCTGGGGATCTCCTGGAATTACAGCTCATCTCCAGACTACAGAGATCAGTTCCCCTGGAGATATTTTGAAGGGTGAACTCTATAGCATTGTACCCCACTGAGGCCTCTGCCCTCTCCTGCCTCCATCCCCAAATCTCCAGGAGTTTCCTGACCTGGATCTAAGAAGAAGAAGAAGAAGAAGAAGAAGAAGAAGAAGAAGAAGAAGAAGAAGAAGAAGAAGAAGAAGAAGAAGAAGAAGAAGAAGAAGAAGAAGAAGAAGAAGAAGAAGAAGAAGAAGAGGAGGAGGAGGAGGAGGAGGAGGAGGAGGAGGAGGAGGAGATTGGATTCATACCCCGCCCTTCACTCGGAGTCTCAGAGCTGCTTACAAACTCCTTTCCCTTCCCCTCCCCACAACAGACACCCTGTGTGGTAGGTGGGTTTGAGAGAGCTCTTCCAAGAACTGCCCTTTCAAGGACAGCTCTGACAGAACTATGGCTCGCCCAAAGTCACCCAGCAGCTGCAAGTGGAGGAGTGGGGACTCAAACCCTGCTCTCCCAGATTAGAGTCTGCACACTTAACCACTACACCAAACAGGCTCTGTGCCACCCCATCCTTCTCTGAACTTCTCCTCCTCCTCCTCCTCTCACCCAAACTGATAGTTCAGTGGCCTTTTTTTGGCCCTGTGTTACAGTCTTTTACTTGTATAGGGAGATCTCAGCCAGTCAGGGATAATGGTGGATATAACAGCATTACAAACATATCACTACGGACAAACGTGCTAGTATCAATGAAAGGCAAACGAAACTGATTAAAAAGGAGCGCAAATTTCCTGTCTTGGTCTTATGGTTGATCCTAGCCAATCAGGAAGGTGAAGACAAACAAATTAGAGGCAAAACTTCTTGAACAGGTCAACATTTTTATCCCTTTGGCATCAACCCACAGGAAATTGTCAAGAGGAGGTAACCTTTATATGCTATCAAGCATGATTGTAAAAATCCCCTCCCTCTGTCTCCTTGTCCCTAGCCTTAATCATAGACAATTCAGCCCTTTAGGCATTCCACAATATGTGCAGGAAGCTGGAATGGAGTGAAGAGGGGAACGGGGTAGGAGTACAAGGGAAATGGTATGGTGAAGCCAGATTATTAGTTGATACTGAAAAGTATATAGTGGCGCCATCTGAAGTTCAGGAAAGGGGGGGATTCAGAAGATGAATTTGTCTAGTTCATGATGTTTAGCTGTATTCCAAAGAAATCTTCATCCCCATAGAATTCTTCTTTGACTCAAGTGCCAGTTTGGTGTAGTGGTTAAGAGCGGCGGACTCTAAGCTGGAGAACCGGGTTCAATTCCCCACTTCTCCACATGAAGCCAGGTAGGTGACCCTGGGCCAGTCACAGCTCTCTCTGAGCTCTCTCAGCCCCTAAAAACAAGTCTAGTTCACAAAAACAAGTCTAGCACAATGCTAAGAGCTAGAACTTGTGTCTGCCAGACAATCTTGGGATCTCCTGGCTATTCTATGCACAATACCATATGATAATAATTCTTCTTTTTTGGCTTGGATTACCTGAGCGGGGAGGAAATCCCTGCCCCATGACTTTCATCCCTCTTCATAGGAGTCTTTTCAGCAAGTCCAATAATGAATCAAGTCCAGGGGGAAAGGTGACTACTACTACAACTACAAAAGACATATATTTGCTTATTAAAATTGTTATGCCCTGCCTTTACCATGTGTAAAGCCAGTTTGGTGTAGTGGTTAGGAGTGTGGACTTTAATCTGGGAGACCCGGTTTTGATTCCCCACTCTTCCATACACAGCTGCTGGAGTGACCTTGGGTCAGTCATAAGTTCTCTCCGAGCTGTTCTTGAAAGAGCAGTTTCTCTCAGAGCTCTCTCAGCCCCACCTACCTCACAGGTTGCCTCTTGTGGGGAGGGGAAGGGAAAGGAGATTGTAAGCCACTCTGAGACTTAATCGGGTAGTGAAGGGTGGGGTATAAATCCAATCTCCTCCTCCTCCTCCTCTTCTTCTTCTACTTCTTCTTCTTCTTCTGGGTGCAGGATGGTTTTTATCATTTTACAAAGGCTCAAACAGGACAAGCTATTTTTGAGAGCCCAACAGTACGCATGTCACTTGCTAACAGGACATAACTCAGAAAATAATGCTACATGTTTGAAAACCGGCCACCAACCCCAGAACGATGACGGAAGTTGCAGTGTCAAAAAGGAAGGGGATCGAAACAGCCTGAACCAGGCTATCCTCATGACAGACAACATGTAATAAGAGAGCATTTAAGCAACCTTTCATGTATTTCTAAGACTCAGGTCCCCAGCCCGCTATGGAAGGCTGCTGAGTGACACACTCTCAGCCAGGCCTACCTCACAAGGCTGTCATGAGGATAAATGGAGAACCGGAGAGCAATGCAGCTTTGGGTCCCCACTGGTGAGAAAGACTGGGTCTGGTATTTGTTACAGATCTAATTTTTAACGATATTTTAAAAATTACGTCATTTGTCATATAGCAAAGTAGCCTTTCCAAAGAGCTATTAGATCTTCCACCAGCACAATAATAATTCACAACCAAGTGCCTGAACTGGGAGTTGTAACTTCTGTTCCACATGTATAACCAATAAGGCATGTTAAGCTTCCATTACCATGCATGGAAAGGGTGGAGGAGGGGGAAGAATCCTTTGTTACATCATGGAGAAGTGCTAACTCTTCCCTCCCCCTTCTGTTCAAAATATTAAAAAACATTTGCTACTATTAGACTTGCCAAGCACTTACTGTGTGCCGGTGGGGGATGGATACATCCTTGCAGGACCATCCCCAGGGGAAGGACAGGCGCGGAGCACCATGCCGTCGCCAGGAAGGGATGCTAGGTGACGCTCTGGCAACGTGGCTGGAAACTCGATGGTACCGTCGAGTTTTCAGCCCCATTGCCAGAGCATCACCTGGTGTCACTTCCTGGTGACAGCATGGTGCATTACCAGGAGGACTGGTCCAGCCGGGGAGCATGCGTCCTCCGCTCCCACGCGGTAAGTACTTGGGAACCCTAGCTACTATACTACTCTTAAGCACATTCTGTCGCCAAGCAGAATAGGGATGAGAAAGTCTTAAGACCAAGAAGTGAAAATAAAGGGGGAGCACAGAAAAATTAGGTGGCATAAGATGGAAATGAATGAGAAAAGTGTGGAAAAGAGGAAGAGAAAGTAAGGAAAAGAGAGGGAAAGGTGGTTTTATCTTGCTGCAACACCCTAACTACTGCTTTGCAAGTCTGGCTGAGCTTGGTGCAAGGAAAGGGAGAGAGAAAGACTAGATTATTATAGAAAATGACCTCTGCTGGGGTTGGTTGTCTTGCACCATTACTGGATTAGCTGATGGGTTTAGCATGATCTGTTAGGCAAGTTTGCTTCAGTCTAGGAGAAAGAGAGTGTAGCTGATATTAGAGTGCCTCTTACTGTGCTCAGACTTCCTTGCTCCTCTAGTGGCTGCATGTAGAACTGCATTAAAATATATGGGAAGATGCTTAGTTGGATGCAGCATGCTGCTGACTTCAAGGTATCTCCCACATTTTGACTTGGCCCCCCCAAATTTTGTCCTCCCAGTCTCCCTCTGTTGGTGGCCCTGCCTAAAACCCTTGACAAACTCACATGAAACCACAAGCATGCAGCTTTCCACAGTCCTCATACCCTCCTGAACAACTTGGCTAACAATTTTTCTCCAGACCAGTTTGGATGGAGATCTTGGAGGGTTTCTGTCACCTTCTGGGTGTGGAACAGTGGTCACTGGGGGTGTGGAGCAGAGGTATTTGTGAATTTCCTGCAGTGTAAAGGAGGTTGGACTAGATGACCCTGGAAATCTCTTCCAACTCTATGATTCCAGAAGAAGAGAGAGATTTATAGCCCGCCCTTCATTCGGAGTCTTAGAGTGGCTTACAAACTCCTTTCCCTTTCCCTCCCCACAATAAACCCCCTGTGAGGTAGGTGGGGCCGAGAGAGCTCTGAGAGAATTGTCCTTGAGAGAACAGCTCTGACAGAACTATAGCTTGCCCAAGGTCATCCAGCAGCTGCAAGTGGAGAAGTGGGGAATCAAACCTGGTTCACCCAGATTAGAGTCTGTGCACTTAACCACTACACCAAACTGGTTATGATTGTATGATTCAATAACCCCTTGCAGCATTCCCCACAGACCTCCAGTGAACACGCCCTGTGAGTCTCCCCTGGAAACCCCTTCCATAAAGTGGGAGATACCCCTAACAAGGAGCGGCCTCTGGTGGATGCCTAATGGACAACCCTCGATGGTTTGAAGAAAGTGGCCCAATGAATGTAATTGCCACGTGAGAACATCAGGACAGAACTGGTACATGGTCTGCCTTACATGCATGTACTGCCAACATTTCTTGCAGTGATCAGCCTCACCGCCTGGAATCCGGGACCTTGGCCTATGCTGCCCTGCCCAGGATGCTACAAGTTCAGCCAGAAAAGTTGCGTCCCACTCAGAAGGGATCTGCATAAGCTGGTTTTTTCAGAGCACTGCTAGGAAGGAAGGGTTTCAGCCAGTAGCTGCCAAGGGTAGCTGAGGACTCCTGCATGCGGGAGGTGCCCATCAACTGCACAGCAATGCCGTCCTCTTCCTCTACCCGACGGTTGATTGACAGCCCACTGTGCAACAGATTGCAGCCTGAAAACAGCAGGGCCTTCATCCTAGCTGCTGCTTCCCTGTCCTTGAAGGGGATGAAACTCAGGAGTTGGAGCAAACGCCGACGTGTATCAACATCCTCTGATTGAATGTGTCACCGCTCGTGATTCATTCCGGTGAGGGGCAGAATGTTATATCCCTCCGGAATATAACAACCACTTTTCAGCTGCACTGGCTCCTGCGACAGACGCTACATAACCAGAGGCTGATGGCTGTGCAGGTTCAGCAATTCTTCCTGAGGCTTGTCCTCAGAAACTCCTTAAACACCGAACAGAAACATGTGGAGAGAGAAAAACAAAACGGGCTTTTATGGATCAGTGTACGGCTTAACGTCCAATCAGGGTGAGGTGGCCCACAGGCCCACAATCTAGTCGCACGTTCCCCTGAAGCTGTTTTTCACGATGATGCTCAGTTCTAGAACAGGTGAAGTAATACGAAACTAGTGAATACGTGCGGAGGACAAAGCTGGAGTCCAGCAGCACCTTTAAGACCAACAAAGTTGTATTCTGGGTATAAGCTTTCATGTGCACGCACTTTAGATACACTGAAAGAGAGTCACCGACCATTGCATACAGGTAGCGGGTGGGGAGGGTGTTGCCAGGAAGAGACAATTAGAGCTAAGATTGGATTAAGGTAATTAGAGCTAAGATTGGATTGATAAGACCTGTGGATAGCAGCTAATACTAAGATTGGATTCCGGCAATTGGAAAGACCTGCCAATAGAACATTTTGGTCACCCCTTTAAAACTTGCAGTTCTCGCTACGTACATAAGGCTAGAAGACAGGACTTCCAGATTCAAGGGTGGGGCTACCAGGTAATCCTTCCTTTCATAGTGGGGAGCGATCCAGGGGGGAAAAAATTAACACTGTCAGTGTGTTGAACAGCATTTCAAGTGCCTCAGTCAGACATAACAGACAGGCCATGATTTGTTCTTTACAGAAAGGCGCTTTCGAAGTCCTCATGGAAGCTCATACATTCCCACTGCCTTCCCCTTGCTTGAGGATCCAGGATTAAAGGCCTCCTGGGTCCTGAGAAACTGCATATGATTGGCCAGAACAACATAAGAAGGGCCCTGGTGGGTCAGAAGCAGAAGAAGAAGAGATTGGATTTATACCCTGCCATTCACTACCCAAAGGAGCCAGAGCAGCTTACAAACTCCTTTCCCTTCCCCTCCCCACAACAGACACCCTGTGAGGTAGGTGGGACTGAGAGAGCTCTGACAGAAACTGCTTTTTCAAGAACAGCTGTGCCAGAGCTTGTGACTGACCCAAGGTCACATCAGCAGGTGCAAGTGGAGGAGTGGGGAATCAAACCCGGTGCTCCCAGATTAGAGTCCGCACACTTAACCACTCCACCAAACTGGCTCAAACTAATGGTCCATCTAGTTCAGCTTCTTGTTTCATGTGTTTGACAGTTGGTCATCTACACAGCATTACAGCTCAAATGTCAGTTTTGACAGCTAGTGATCTAGATCTCACCTTAGATCAGCTAGATTAGGTAACTGATCGTGCTGATTGGTTGCTTAATTGGCAAGAGACAGCTGGGCCAGCATATAGGGCCAGGGAAAGGAAGCCAGAGGACACGATGATGCGACACAGAGAGAAGCTAACATCAGGCTGATGGACGCAGACTTGTGAGGAGGACGTGAAGCGGAAAGAAGGACCTTCACTCTCTTAAGGGCTTCCATTTTCCTGCATCATTTGCTGCTAGAAGGACTGTTATTCAAGACATCCGCTGAAGCCTTGAAACGGTAAGCCGCTTAGGGTCAGTGTCTAGAGGTTAGTTAGATAGCTTTGTTGTTTTGTCTTTGTCCCATAGTACACTCTGTTCCCTTACTTGCAAGTTTTTATGTTTTCTCTGTTTTTGTAATAAATTCCTAAAATGGTGCTTGTAAACATTGGAGTGAGTTACTAGTCCAGAACCCAAGTTCATTTTGTTCCAGTGTCATACTTAATGCTACCAAATGCTACCCAAAAGCCCTTTTACAAATTGGGTATAATTAAATTCCTTTTTTAAAATACAAACTTGGCCTGCTGACATTGCTGGAGTACCCCGATGTCATCATGACACAAAGTCCACCCTCCAAAGCAGCCATTTTCTCCAGGGGAACTGATATCTGTAGTCTGGAGAGGAGCCATATTCCCGGGAGATCCCCCGCTCCACTTGGAAGCTGTATCAGAGTCATACAAAAGGGAACACGGAAAGGAACCTGTGAGCCTGTGGACTTCCTAAGCTCATAAGGACACCACAGGGTTTTTTTCTGGTTACATCTGAATTGTTTTTCCGCCCATTATCCAAGCAGGTCATGCCAAGCACCCTCGGCACAAAGCAGTGCTTGCAACAGAAAAGTCCTCCACCGGCTCGTGTCTAATCCTTTGGCAAATTCACAGGCATCCTTCCTCTGACGGTGCCTCAGTTAAAGAAGACATTCTTTGGAAGACATCAGTCTTGCTTTCAAGAGCATCCTGCTGTCCGTATGTTCATTTGTTTACATGAGAAGGAAGAGGCCGACTCTCTCCGATCCCGTCGCAGCTGTCACTGTTGCTGTTTTCTCAGCCGGGTTCCGTAACACATTCTGCTCAACTGCAACACAAAACTAATAAATATTCACAGGTCCTTTTTGCCGCTCTGAAATGCATTCATCACAGCATGAAGCAGAGACAAACATTAGATCTCTGGTCCCTCTTAAATTGTCAGTGGAGACCTTGAGGTCTTGGATTATATTTGTGAAGTAGGGGTTGGTCTCCCCCACACAATATAGGCACACAGGGAAGAAGTCTTGCCCCGAAAGCAACTTCAGTAAGAAGGGGAGGGCCTACTGTTCACCATGTTGTTACAAAGGGTGGGGACACAGTTGTGCAACACGTACCTTGTTTTACATACCTTAACATACCTTAGGGAGGGAAGGCGGCATGGTATAGCCCAGTCCTGTCAAATCTAGAAAGCTAAGCAGGGTCGGTATTTGGAGGGGAGATTGCCAAGGAAGACTGCAGAGGAAGGCAATGGCCAATTTGGTATAGTGGTTAAGAGCACAGACTCTAATCTGGGAGAACCAGGTTTGATTGCCCACTCCTCCACATGCAGCTGCTGGTGTGACCTTGGGTCAGTCATAAGTTCTTTCATAGCTGTTCTCTCAAGGACAGTTCTCAAAAGAGCTCTCTCAGCCCCACCTTCCTCACAGGGTGTCTGTTGTGGGGAGGGGAAGGGAAGGGGATTGTAAGCCGCTCTGAGACACCTTCAGGTAGTGGAGGGCAGGGTATAAATCCAATGTCCTCCTCCTCCTCTTCTTTGTCCTCCCAGCTCTGCTTCTCACCTGCTTTGAAAGCAACCTTGCTGGGGTTACCATCAGTCTGCTGTGATTTGACAGCCCTTCACAAACACAATGCGCCTTAAGAACCACCCACTCCCAGACAAACCTATCTCAATGCTACAATCATCTTCTGAAGCCCTGTTGTGTGCACCCGTGCCTTCTGGGATTAGATGGGTAGAAATTCAAGAGAGAGTATTTTCAATTGTAGCACCAAAATGGTGAACTTCCTCCCAATGGATATTTTGCCAGTCCCCTGCTATCGCTGTCTTCTCCCTGTGAATGAAGACTTTTGTCTGCCACTCCCTCAGTAAATCCTTGTTCCAGTCCTTCGTTTAATTGCTGGGTCTTGTGTTTTTATATATGCATTTGATTCTGAGTTTTAATTGGAGTTATGATTATTTATAATGTCCCGGTTTTTAATAAGCTGTGGAGTCTTGTGAGTAAAAATTCTACTTTGTGAGCTACTGCCATTAAAGGTGTGAGCAATCAATCTGGCTACTGCATAAAGTAGTTTGCCCTGGAGCCATCCTTCCTGAGCGAAGACAAAAATGTGTGAATTGGAGGCTAAAGAACTGTGAGCTAGCTCACACGAACTCAGCTTAGAGGGAACACTGGTCTGGGAGACCCAGATTCAGGTCCCGACCCTACCATGGATGGGTGCCTGGGCCAGCCTAGCCTACCTCATAGGGTCATTGTAACAGTACAATAGAGGGGAGGAGAACAATGTAAGTGGCTTTGAGTCCCCATTGGCGTGGGGAGGTTATAAATGCAGCAAATAAATACATTAAACCCATAAATTGTTAGCCATCTTGGTGACTCTGATTGGGCAGCAAGGTAGAATATAAATTTTGCAAATACATAAAGGAACACTGTGATGCCTTCACATCCCCCATGACCACTGTCTCCCACTCAGATAAGCTTACGGGTAATAGGTATGCAATGACTTACACAGGAAGCACTTTGTGAACATCAAATAGATTTCCTGCTCAAGACAGAGGCCCTTTGAGAAGGTGCCATCCAGTGGCTGAGACAGAGCCTTGGAAAACATATAAAGTTCCAACAACGGTTGTGTGCAGGGATTGGCCAGGCACAAGCAATAGCCCTGAGCACGAATTGCCAAGCGGGTGACTGGGATGTTAGCAAGTTTCAGGACCATGGACAGCACATAGCTGGTAAGCAGAGATGTTGCTCCAGCATTGGGAAGGAGTCTATTGAGGGCTGAATACAAGATGGTATTACTGTTCCAGGGTGCTTCCTGCTTGTGTTGAGATCTTTCAAGTCAGAGTGTGGTGTAGCTACTAGAGCGTTGGAATATGGTTGCAGGTTCAAATACCTGAATCCGTAAAGCTCATAGAACGACTTTGGATCGGAAAGTCTGTCAGTTTAATCTACCACATAGGGCTGCTATGAAGATAAAAGGGAGGAGGAGAGAAATATCTACACCCCCCTGAGCTCCTTCAAGGAAGGGGGGGATAAAAATGAACAAGACAGCTGTTGAGTGTTGGCTCCAGAATGCCTTGCTCTTTCGATGGCTTTCAGCACCTCCTTCCACTGCGACCCCAAATACTTGACCACTAGCAAGGCTTGAAACCACTGAGTTCAATATATGAATTTAAACAGCTTCCAACATTCAGCTATCTTCTGGGTTGAATTACCTTGCATTTGAGCATGGTTTTCTACTCATTCATAGTAAGGATGTGAGCTTATGTGGCAGCACATGCAGGTAGATTCTATTTATTTCCTTAATTGAATTTAAATATTTATCTCCTGCCTTTCTTTGCAGACTCCAGGAACTCACCCTGAGCTCAGACTAAGCATTCATATATTCAGCAGCTACATCAGCCACAGGTTTGTTGACCGCTGAAACTGACTTGGACTTTGAGAAGTGGAAATATCACTTACCAGAGGACAGGCTGCCTCCCACCCTAAGCCATTCACTTGGCTGAGAATTTTCAAGTTGGGGGGGTGGGGAATTGTGTATGCCTCGAGGGCTGACCATGCATAATGCAAATATGACCTTTTGAAAAGGCAAATCAGAAGGAAAGGGAACGTCATACAGTTGCCTAGGTGACATATCACCTTCCCCATCTAGCTCCACCCTCAACACGTTCCGTAAGTGACACTGCAAGGACATTTTTTAAATCAAGCCAATTTAGAATGCTTGAAAAATAAGCTCACCCCCCCCCAAGTCTTTGTAGATGCCATTCACCAGTGGATAGAGAAGAGGAAGAAGAGACTGGATTTATACTCCATCCTGCAGTCGGAGTCTCAGAGTGGCTTACAATCTCCTTCCCTTCCTCTCCCCACAACAAACACCCTGTGAGGTAGGTGGGGCTGAAAGAGCTCTTTTGAGAACTACTCTTGAGACAACAACTCTAAGAGAACTGTGGCTTGCCCAAGGTTACCCAGTAGCTGCATGTGGAGGAGTGGGGAATCAAAGCCGGTTCTCCCAGATAAGAGTCTGCGCTTCTGACCACTACCCCAAACTGGCTCTCATAGCTAATTATATGCCTATTTACTTTCCTGCCATAAGTTGGCTCCAAATCAGCTCATAGGAATCAAAATCTACTATGAATGAGAGTTCAGGCTCAATGCGTAATGTTTCTTGGGGCAGGGCTGCAAATCATTCACATGAGTGATGAAGTGTCCATAAGGGGGGTATTCTTCATGCTTTCCTTGGTTACCCCTTCATGCTCAACATTCCCCCCCCACACACACATACACACACTGCAAGATGCCTTTTAGCCAGCTCAGTTGAAGTTATGTCACTACAGGGTTAAGATGCTACAGAGAGAGAGAGAGAGAGAGAGAGAGAGAGAGAGAGAGAGAGAGAGAGAGAGAGAGAGAGCAAATACCACAAAAGCGCACCAGAGACACTAGGGTGAGCAGGCAGGTGGGAGAGCATACTGAGGGAAAACAGCAACAGTGGTGGCAGGGAGGTCCACAAATCTGCATCTTCCTGTCCACACCATGGGCAAATGCTGCTTTAACTCGGATTTCCCAAAGCAGGTTTGAAAAACCCACAAAATGGACAATTGTACAGGGAGGTTGTGCAAACGCTCTGAAAAATCAATTCTTCAGTTTGTGGGGAAAGGTGGAGCGAAGCATCCAAGTGGAAGAAGCCATACTGTGGCTCAGTGGTGGATCATCTGCTTTGCCTGCAGAAGGTCCCAGGTTCAATCCCTGATGTCTCCTGTTAAAGAGATAAAGGTAGTAGGGGAGGTGAAAGACCTTGACATGAGACCCTGGAGAGCCACTGTCAGTTAGAATGAACAATGCTGACTTAATAGTCCACTGTCCTGACTCCGTAGCTGTCTACGCATGACCCCTCTGTGTGTTGACTGAATGCATGAAGAGGGAGAGCAGGCATGGGTTTGTGGGCCCAGCCCCCATCTCCATGTGATAGCCACCTTATGAATAAGGCACCTGCACATGTAGGCAGTGTCTACACGCACACTCCCTCCCCATGATGGACAGTGTTCAGATATGAACATCCCTGATCACGGGTAGGGAGCATATGTGTGGAAGCTGCCTCCATGTGTAGATGGTGCTCAAGAGCCAGCATTCATGTGGAATTATGGGTGGGGGCAGTGCATTCAGTCTGGGATCCTCCACATTTCCTGGTTAGGAAGGAAATGCCGTTCAAACAAATTACAAAGACGATCTGACTCCAGTGACAACAAGAGAAAGAAATTTTACTTACAAAAATAGAAGCGCATCTTACATGACATATTCATGTAGGGACATTTAACTTACTGAGAACAGATTAGCTTCAGAAAAGGTTAACTTGCTACAGCTCCAAGTCCTGGTAAGAGAGCAAAGAAGAGAGGTTCAACATAAGATGAAACACAGAAGGTAAGCAATGGCCAAAGAGGCTCAACATCTAACCGAGGAGAGGGTGGGGCCGACTGGCAAGTGTACCCCCGTGAGGGAGAATTCTCTTAACCCTTTCCCTCCCAGATCCTCTTGCAGGCAGAGTTACAATATCCAACAAATTCAACGTGCAGAGGGGCAATGTACAGAGGACTAGTAACAGGCAGTTTCACATGTGTACACTCAACTGGCAGCAGCTCTTCAGAGCCTCAGGCAGAGAAAGGCCTTTTCCCTACACCTGAGATCCCTTCACCAGGGCACTGAACCTGGGACGTTCTGGGTCCAGCACCCACACCTCACTACCGAGCCACAGGTCCATAGCTGCATCAGCTCCCTTACTCGGCTACCAACCAAAACCAAAAATCCCCTACCCAAGTCCAATGACAACCTCACCGTATGTTCAGTAAGAGCCGAGCGATATTTGGATCCTTCATGAAAGGAGCATGAATAGTGGAGTGCATATATTTTCCCATTACGCTTTAATAACCAGATCAAGGCATTGGCCAGAAGAAAGAGGCACTTTGACGAGTGGCAGGGCCATTGTTCACGCACTGCATGGAGGCGCTTCTAAGCAGAGAAAATGAAGACATTTGTTTCAATCTAATGAACTGCCTAATAGTTTTCAGACTTCTTTTGCTGACAGACAGCCTGTAAATAATGCATGTGTGTCACCGTGACCGGGGGAACACAGATCTTAGAGACACATTAATAGCCTTGCCTCTCGGAGCTGGCTAAGTAGGGGATTTTGGAGGAGAGGAATGGGAGGAGGGCAGGCGGCGCAAGGGTGTTAATCGACACAGCCGCTGGAGTAGAGGGAAATGACTAATTGTCAAACATTAGTTTAATTGAAACGGGAGTTGAAACAAAGCATTCAGACAAAAAAAGAACCCACTGACGTGCCTTGTACATTTGTTTCTTCTAAAGGATCTTGATTTTCCACTTCTGTTTTCCCTTTAAAGACAATCCCCACACACAGCACAAAGGCAGATGAGCCAAGACTGGAGTTAGGTCAAGATGGGTGGCCGTGTTAGTCTGTCCGTAGCAGTAGGAAAGAGCAAGGGTCCAGTGGCACCTTGAAGACTAACAAAATTGGCGGCAGGGAAGGAGCTCTTGTGAGTCACTCACGGCTCACTTCTTCAGGTAACTTCTTCAGAACATAAGAGCATAAGAGAAGCCAATGTTGGATCAGGCCAATGGCCCATCTAGTCCAACACTCCATGTCACACAGTGGCCAAAAATATCAGGTGTCATCAGGAGGTCCACCAGTGGGGCCAGGACACTAGAAGCCCTCCCACTGCTGCCCCCCCCAGCACCAAGATTACAGAGCATTACTTGCCCCAGACTGAGAGTTCCTATCTATACCTTGTGGCCAATAGCCACTGATGGACCTCTGCTCCAATCCTTCCACACACACACATACCATGTGCTTGTCAAAGGCTGGGTGGGGGAGGTGTTGGCCAATTCATTCTCCTTCTCCTCCTCTTCTGGAGTGAGCGTCGCATGCTATTTTTGACTCCTAGACAGATATTTACACTGTATACTGGAGTGAAGACTAGGGGCGGCTGGAGTGGGATACAGCATGCTTAACATAGAAAGTATTATTTGATCTCTGTTTGTTTAGGGAACACATTGTTTCACAATATTTTTCAATAACTCTTAGCATTTATTTAGTCGAGTAAAAGTCCCCCTCCCCCGTCTTTTCTCAGCAATCTGAAGGTGGGCACTCAATGAAATTGCTGAGCCGTCGGGTTAGAATGGATAAAAGGATGTACTTCCCCCCACCAAAGAGTGATTAACACATGGAATTCTCTGCCACAGGAGGTGGTGGCGGCTACAAGCGTGGACGGCTTCAAGAGGGAATTGGAGAAACATAAGGAACAGAGGTCCACCAGTGGCTATTAGCCACAAGGTATAGACAGGAACTCTCAGTCTGGGGCAAGGGATGCTCTGTATTCTTGGTGCTTGGGAGGGGGCAACAGTGGGAGATCGCAACAACAATAGTGTTGTGTACCACTGCAGCCCTACACAAAATGAATTTCAATAGATCTGGTGATTTCCTTGCCTCGTTTGCAAAGTTTAATCAATGTGCTGGTCAACATCCAGAACACGGAGATGCCGATGAATCGGAAATTATGGAAAACTGCATGCACAATACACTGTTCAAAATCCTGAAATATAAAACACAAACCAGTGGGGGATTTGTGATGCTTTGTTTCCTCTTTGAAAACCATTAAAAATCAAGGCCGCTCCCAAACAGCCTATAAAATCATGTCATAAACTCCATAATAAAACTTACAACACAAAGAGAAGAGCAGTTTAAAAGGAGTTGAGAAGGCGTATGACAGCCATATTGCCACAAGATGCTCAAGAACAGAAGGCGGAGGGAGGGGGAGAATGCTTCCATCCCACAACACTGAGAACTTTGACATGAATGTGATCTCCAAGGCAAACTAACTTTGATCAGACCTCATCTCTGTTGATATTGTAACTCTGCATGCAAGAGGATCTGGGAGGGAAAGGGTTAAGGGAATTCTCTCTCATTCAGGTATGCTTGGCAGTCGGCCCCACCCTCTCATTGGTTAGATATTGAGCCTCTTTGACCCTTGCTTGCCTTCTGTTTTTCATCTTTTATGGGACCTCTCTTCTTTTCTCTCTCACCTGGGCTTGGAACTGTAGCAAGTTAACCCTTTTGAAGTTAAATCTGTTCACAGTAAGTTACATGTACCTACATTAATATGTCATGTGAGATGTGGTCCTATTTGTGTAAGTAAAATTTCTTTCTCTTGTTATCATTGGAGTCAGGCTATCTTTGTAATTTGTTTGAACAGCATTTTCCCCTTAACCGGGAAATGTGGAGGATCAGGGATACAGCGTAAAGCTTCTGTGCTTCCAAGGCAAACTATTTCTAACATTTAACCCAATGCTCTCTTGGCGCCATATGACACATTACAACTTTCAAGGTGTTGTATTTTGGTTCCTACACCTGACGTTGAATCAGTCAGTCACACGTCAGCTGTGAGTTTCCTACTGGCAGCTCATTTCCCAATCAAGTAGGGACCTCGTTTTGGATCAGGACCATGGTATGTACAGAGGAGGGGCTTCAGTCTTCCCTCTCTGTGCTATATTCATGCCTCAATCTAGATCTGGGGGCACCATTTGCCCCGCTGATGAGCCACATGCATATTGATGGGCCACCTCTGTAGTCTCCTAGTGGGCGAATCCCATCTCTTGGTGCTTTTCCAAGTCCAGAAAGCAGCAGAGGGAGAAGGCTGACAGGCCTCCTCCACTCGGAAGGGGCAGAACCACTCTGATTGTGGCTTCAGCATGGCGGAACAGCCTCAACGGCAGCAGTCGAGAAGGACTCCTTCACTTCAGGGACAGCCTCACTGGTAAGTTGGGAGCCACTGCAGCCACATTCATACCTCTCCACTCAGCCTGCAGCTCCAGGGATGCTGTCCCGGATGGCCTCAGGGATTAGCATTTGCACATGGGGTGTGTGTGTGTGTGCAGACAATCCTCTGTTGGGGCCTGCTGGCAGCCAGCTCCATCACCGAATTCATGTCACCTCATGAGGCAGCCGTGCTTTGGCTGACAGAGACATTCTTTGGCAGTTTCTTCCACACATTGGAGGCCCAGTCCTGCATGTGACTCAGTGGCCAGGCCTCCCTCCCCCAAGGACCGTCTGGCACATGGCACGGCCCGACAAAGTGACATTTATGTCAGATCCGGCCCTCATAACAAATGAGTTCAACACCCCTGCCATAGAGTCCGCCATCCAAAGCAGCCATTTTCTCCAGGGGTGTTGGCCTCTGTTGCCCGGAGATCAGTTGTAATGCAGGGAGATCTGCAGGGTCCACCAGGGGGTTGGCAACTCTACCTCACACACAGGAAATTATCTCTCTTCCAGCTGGTGTGCGACTGTCTGAGTCAAAGGCAGGCTGGGCGAACATAAATACAACACATCAGGGCTTGTTTTGTAGAAAAAGCCCAGCAGGAACTCATTAGCATAATAGGCCACACCCATCAGCAGAAACTCATTAGCATATCAGGCCACACCCCACGTTAACAGAAGTGTGGTCATCCAGCCACACCCACCTTTTGCTTCTTATTCTGTTTACCTCGTTTGTTGTCAAAACCCAGGGCTTTTTTTGTAGCAGGAATTCCTTTGCATGTTAGGCCACACAGTCCTAATGTAGCCAATCCTAATGAGTTTCTGCTGTTGGGTGTGGCCTATTATGCTAATGAGTTCCTGCTGGGTGTGGACAACTCAGGAGCCAGCCGGAACTCCGTTCCTGTGCGTTCCTGCCCCAAAATAGCCCTGCAACACATCAAGAATCGTCATATGTTGGGTGGCAGTTTAACATGAGGGTAAATTTGGGGAGGAAAGAACGATGCCGGCTCCCCTGAAGAAGAGTGGGATAGGGGACGGTATGACTAGATGCAAATCTCAAGAGCTGGGCTGCTCTTTCAGTGCCAGCCAGGCCATGGATGCGATGACTCGTTCTCCAAACCCCAGTAAGCCCAGAGAGACAAGGGGAGTGGAGGGCCGAGAGAGCCGAAATTCTTGCCTTCCCGGGTCACAATTGTGATTAGCTCTGCAAAAGAAAAAGAGAAGATCTCCTTCTCTTTTCCTGATTTTTCCATCCTTCCACAGCAGGGAAGCGGGAAGAAAGGTCAGGTTCAAAACCATGTTTGGCGAAAGGGTTAGGATCCCAGGGGGCCACAGGCCTGCAGGACCACGTGCAGCCAAGGGCAAGCAGAAGAAAGAAGAAGAAGGAGGAGGAGGAGGAAGAATGGCTTACAAACTCCTCTCCCTTCCCCTCCCCACAACAGACACCCTGTGAGGTAGGCGGGGCTGAGAGAGCTCTGACAGAAACTGCTCTTTTTCAAGGACAGCTCTGCCAGAATTATGGCTTGCCCAAGGTCACCCAGCAAGTGAAAGTGGAGGAGTGGGGAATCACACCTGGTTCTCCCAGATTAGAGTCCGCGCACTTAACCACTACACCAAACTGGCCTACCTAGACAGACCATTGGGGCATCAAGGTCAGCGTTATCTATTCTGGCAGTGGCTCTCCAGGGCCTTGGACCTTTCATATCATCCACTGTTAACAGATGCATTTTAACTGGAGGCACCGGGGATTGAACCTGGGACCTTCGGCATGCCAAGCAGATGCTCTGCCGCTGAACCTCGGCCTCTCCACTGCAACGAGGATGACCGAGCTTGCACCTGATGTTAACGTGACCCTGCTGTGAGTTTAAGCCGACTGGTCCTTGTGGTTCTGCCAGCGCTGCAGGAACCACTTGGCTTAGCTCCCTCTGGGTCTGTTCTTAACATCCCCGTCCACCCCTGCCTGGTGAGAGCCTCAGATGCTTACACTGAAATGGATTTGCATGTTGTAATCAAAGGCCACGATCAGAGGGGAGCGAATCATTCCTTAGAAACTAGGTGAGAAATCTTGTCCTCTTTGCAGAGTGTAAATTATGTCATTTCTTTTCTTTAATGGTACTGCTCATTTAGCCTACAGTCCTTGAGCAATGTCACACTAGATACAACAAAGAATCAGTAATTTAAAATAACCAACCAGTTGCCGTGCTTGAGGTCCTTTAAACGTAATTATGTGAGCCAAAAATTTGGCTACTACCAACAGTAGCTCCTAAATCTACACCTGCTGAGGGTTTCTTAACCTTATCTGGTGTCAACAGCCTCTCATTATCATAAAGAGGAGAGATCCACAAACCCAGGAGGAGGAGGAGATTGGATTTATACCCTGCTCTTCACTATCCAAGGGAGTCTCAAAGCAGCTTACAAACTCCTTTCCCTTCCCCTCCCCACAACAGACACCCTGTGAGGTAGGTGGGGCTGAGAGAGCTCTGACAGAAACTGCTCTTTTTCAAGAACAGCTGTGCCAGAGCTTGTGACTGACCCAAGGTCACATCAGCAGGTGCAAGTGGAGGAGTGGGGAATCAAACCCAGTGCTCCCAGATTAGAGTCAGCGCATTTAACCACTACACCAAACTGGCTCTCAACAGTCAAAGGGACTGCTTTCCAATAAGCAATGCTCCACGTTCCTATCTACCCAGAAGCCCCATCACAAAGCCTGTCAGAATATATTCCCCCGCTGGTTTTTGAATGCTGCAGTTTTTCATGTCAGATTTATGTCCTTTTATTCTTTGTTGTAGGGTCAGGCCTGTTCGTCCGACATAGAGGGTTGGAAGGGCATTGCTGACACGTGACGGCACAAATCACATTAGAGGATGAGCAGAAGTATGAGCAGGGCTGGCCCCAGGTTTTTTTGCACATTAGGTGCCCCCTCAGTTCTGGTGCCCCCCTGTGCCCATCAATTTTCCAGCACCCCCACCCCCTCTGCAAGCGCCAGTGGTCTCGTTTCTGGGGCACAACAAAGGCAGGGGTGGGGGGCACTCCTGCTGCAATCCCTCCTGGCTGGAACCATGGGACAGGGCCACTTGCACGATGGGTACGGAGCAGGAGCGCGGCCAGAATAAGCTCTGCCCACCCAAGGTGGCTGCTGGGAGGGGAGAGGCAGCTGCACGCGATGCGTGGCCAAGCAGGCCGCCGGGCCTCTTTCCTCCACCTCGGCTGGATTCTGCGGAAAGGGAGGTGGGGTGGCAGGCAGGCCAGAACAGTGCCCTCATCGAGCCAGCATCCATAGGCAGCTGCCCAAATTTTGTCAGTGATGGACTGACCCTGAGTATGAGCCTGAGATGGTCTGGCGGATGTTGCTGGGTCCACTGATGGAGTTGCCGGGATCTATATGAGAACAAAGTTGGCATCCTGGTTTGTTGCAGACCTTGGTACCGGAGTCCACATGACTGTCAAGTAGTTTGTTATTGCAGGTGAGAAGTCATTTCTATCTTGTTCACTGTGCTCTCGATTCTATATTCAACCTGCTTCGCCTATCTAAAAGAAGGGCGAACTGATCTGGATCTTGTTTTAAATCAGACTTATTGATAACCAGGAGGCAGGAGCTTATGTGAATCCACAGAACCAATCCCGCAGAGGAGGATGTCCATTGCATCCATGCATGAGTCAGTGTTCAGTCTCCGCCTTCCATTGGATGGAGCATGAGTTTTGTTGCATCTGTGCACCAGCTGTGATTGGATCTCCCATTCACTTCCAATGCAAATGTGCAGCAGAACCACTCATTTTTACAGCAGATTGCCTGTTGCATCTCTATAAGTCACCGTTCTGGTTTTGTACACTTCCAGTCACCTTCGAGTGGGAGATCATTTTGTCACATCTCTGCTGTGGTAAGATGGTTCAATCATGCCCAGTGTGAAAATACAAAAGAGCCACCTAACCTCAGATGAGGTTGACCGCTGCATCTCTGCTTACTTCACTGTTCTAGGCTTTCCTCCCCGCAATTAGAAGGCATGCTCAAGACAGGAATCCACACAGAAACAGAAGAGGGGCAGGCTCCTTTTAGGAGGGGGCAATTCTAAACCTTTTCAGGTATAAGGACAATGCACCTCTGTTTTATTTCAGAAGAAAGCAACAAGTAGGCCTCCCTCTAAGAGATTTTTAGGAAACATTGTCCTAAGCATAGGAAAACATATAATAAACAATCCAAAACAATCGTATTAATAGTGTTAACGATCTGAATGGAAGTTGGGCAAGCACAAGCCGCTGTCATGGAGCTCTTGATTTACATCCCGGCACATTAATTAATTTGTACCCATTTTTATTCATCCGGAGAAGTAATCATATTTTGTTAAAGTGGGAAAGTAAGGTTGATTAATAATACATCGTTTTCGCAGTTGGGCCTCATTAAAGGCATTCGAAAAGCGAAGCGGTGCCTCTTGGAAGCGCACGCCGGCTTTTAGTCAAATCGACACCCGGCGCCGCATATCAATATGGTCATTGCTAGTGTCGAGTCGTAATGAATTTTAACTCATGGGTTTATTATCATGAAGCATGCATTAAAGGCTTTTATGAATTAGTAGGTACGCCAATTCATAAAGAGGACCGGAGGCCGGAGAGCAGGAGGAGAACCTGGGGGAGGGGTCATGTTATTTTCGTGGAAGGCAAACAAGGAAGGCAAGACAATTCGCGTGTAATTAAAGATTGCTTTGCAGCATCCGTTTACACCTAGTGGAAAAGTCAAGACTTTTTTTTCCCCCCTGGTGTGGTCTCCTCACATATAGAATCCTAGCTGTGGTTGCCAGGTAACATTAATTTTCTCCATCTTTTATTTCCTGGAGAAATGAGACGGGGTACAGGACAGTCGTGCCAAGCATGGATAGGGTTGCCAGGCCTATGCCTGTAACCACTTGGAGATCTGAAGGGGGTGGCGCTGTGTCCAGCCCCAGAAGTAACATCACTTTCAGTCGATACTCTAGGAAACTCCCAAATCTCTATGGTAGAAAACAGATTTGGGGGTGATTCCTAGCTAGTTACCTGAATGCAGCATGGGGTTTGACGCCATTCCCTGCTGCCGTTTCTCCTGCTGCAACCATCAGCAGTGGTGAGCGTGTGAGGGCAGCAGTAGGCAGGTGTAAGGCTAGATATGGTACTCAGTGGGCATCACAGTTAGGGATGCCAGCCTCCAGGTGGGACCTGGGGATCGATACTCCTTCTAAACTATGGAGTCCTGTGAGCAAAAATTCTGCTTTGTGAGCTACTGGCATTAAAGTTGTGAGTGAGAAATTTCACTACTGCATAAATTAGTTTGCTCGGGAGCCATCCGTCCTGAGCTAAGATGAAACCGTGTGAGCCAGAGGCTAAAAAACTGTGAGCTGGCTCACACTAACTCAGCTTAGAGGGAACACTGTTGGGGATCCCCTGAAACTACAGCTCATCTCCAGACTTAACAGAGGTCAGTTCCCAGGGAGAAAAGGGATATTTTGAAGGGTAAACTTTATAGCATTGTACCCCACTGAGGTCCCTGTCCTCCCCAGGCCCCAACCCCAAATCTCCAGGAGTTTCCTGACCTGGATCTGGCAACCCCCTGTCCCCCACCCCCTGACAGTGGCCAGCAGGGAGCTGGAAACCCTAATCACCATGGCCACTGCTCCGTTTCTGGTGCCCACTTCCCTTTGTTCCCGAACAATCTCTTCCCCCAAATAAGGAGCTAACTGTGAAGAAGAAGAAGAAGAAGAAGAAGAAGAAGAAGAAGAAGAAGAAGAAGAAGAAGAAGTTGGATTTACACCCCGCCCTTCACTACCCAAAGGGTGTCTCAGAGCGGCTTACAAACTCCCTTCCCTTCCCCTTCTCACAACAGACACCCTGTGAGGTAGGTGGGGCTGAGAGAGCTCTGACAGAAACTGCCCTTTTTCAAGAACAGCTGTGCCAGAACTATGGCTTGCCCAAGGGTCATCCAGCAGGTGCCAGTGGAGGAGTGGGGAATCAAACCCAGTTCTCCCAGATCAGAGTCTGCACACTAAACCACTACACCAAACTGGCTCTCTGTGGCTTTCCTCTGTCTCCTTGGAGTAGATGTTCCTTCAGAGAAGCTTGGAGGGCATCACCGTAGGGTTGCCAGCTTTGTGTTGGGAAATTCCTGGAGATTTTGGGGTGGAGCCTGGGAAGGGCAGGGTTTGGAGAGGGGAGGGACTTCGGAGGAATACAATGCCATAGAGCCCACCCCCTCCCCAAAGCAACCATTTCCTCCAGGGGACTAGTCTCTGCTGTCTGGAGATTGGTTATAATTCTGGGAGTTCCTCAGGACCCACCTGAGGTTGGGAAGCCTGCTTCACCCTTCGGTCTGCAGGGACCAGCTGCCCCCGTTGTAGGAGGAGACTCAGCTCAGAACCTCCCAACATTTTGAGGTTGGCTCCAGTCCCTCTGACAGCCATTCTTCCTCTTCTCGAAACCCAACAGTGTTCACAGCAAGGTTCGGTACCTACCCGGTCTAGGGACATCTCCAATGCTGCCCTTCTTCAGACTGCAATATTTTGAACCAAAGTCACTTGGCACAATGACAAATCCACCAAAGGTAAGGAAAGTTCATAAGAACATAAGAACATAAGAGAAGCCAATGTTGGATCAAGCCAATGGCCCATCTAGTCCAACACTCTGTCACACAGCGGCCAAAATATACCAGGTGCCATCAGGAGGTCCAGCAGTGGGGCCAGGGCACCAGAAGCCCTCCCACTGCTGCCCCCTCCAGCACCAAGGATAGAGTGCATCACCTGCCCCAGACTGAGAGTTCCCATCTATACCCTGTGGCTAATAGCCACTGATGGACTTCTGCTCCATATGTTTATCTAATTCCCTCTTGAAACTGTCCATGCTTGCAGCTGCCACCACCTCCTGTGGCAGTGAATTCCATATGTTAATCACTCTTTGGGTGAAGAAGTATTTCCTTTTATCTGTTCTAACCCGACTGCTCAGCAATTTCATGGAGTGCCCACGAGTTCTTGTATTGTGAGAAAGGGAGAAAAGCACTTCTTTCTCAACCTGCTCAATCCCATTGATAATCTTATAAACCTCGATCATGTCACCCCTCAGCCGTCGTTTCTCCAAGCTGAAGAGCCCCAAGCGTTTTAACCTTTCTTCATAGGGAAGGTGTTCCAACCCTTTTATCATTCTAGTTGCCCTTCTCTGCACTTTTTCCAATGCTATAATATCCTTTTTGAGATGTGGTGACCAGAACTGTACACAGTATTCCAAATGAGGTCGCACCAATGATTTATACAAGGGCATGATGATACTGGCTGAGTTCCTAGCTGGTTTGTACATTCCCAGCAGAGCAGGCTATGATTACTATTAATTCTATGTCATTACCGAGGAGATAGACAGTATCTGGTCATAACCTTATAGCAGTTTCCTCATGGGAAGTCGATCCTGAAATGCCATATATACTCCCCGAAGAAGTGAGCCGTGACTCAAGAAAGCTCCTACCCCGCCACAAATTTTGTTAGTCTTGAAGATGCTCCTGGACTCTTGCTCTTTTCTACAGATGCATACTCCCTGGAAGTCAGTATGAACATGGAATGACATTGCTGGATTCACAGCTTGGGTATGACTGGTCCACGCCTAGCCATGGGTTGGATCCCGACTAAATTGTCTGCTAACAGAACAGGAGATGTAATTCCTGCCCAATTCCCATTTCCTCCTGCAGACCCCCAAGTTCCTGATGGTCCTCTGTCCCCAAGGAGCAGCATTTTGGGGAGATCAGGGAGCTACAATGTGTGTGTGTGGAGGGTAGGAACAGTCTGTTTTGCTGGCGGATGTGCCTGCCATGTGCGGAAAATCTGCTTTCAAACACACCAAACAATCCGCTTGCAGTCTGCTTTCAGTGCACTCTGCAAGAGAGGGTTTTACTGTGGAACAGCAAAGCCCGCTTGCAAACGGTTGCTAAAGTGCATTGAAAGTGGATCGAAAGTACATCATTCGGCATGCATGGAAGCACCTCTAGTGTGGATCCAACCCTGTGCGAGCACAATTCACGAGACGACGATCCGGCTCAAGGAATGGCTTTCATTTCGAATGGGTGGTTTTCTAATAATGAATGTGGACACTGGGTGGTTTTCTAATAATGAATGTGGACACTGGCCGCCTCTTTGCTGTCTCTGGAACGCGGCACAGAAAGGTATTGCATACGACATGTCATAAATATTCATGGAGAAGGTCGGCTTCCAAGCAGACTCTGGATGTCAGGGCTCCACCGGCCCTAAGCATTCAATTCTTCCCTTTCATTCTTTTTTTTTTTTAATTGATGGACTCGTGATGCAAGCACTACAATGGCAGTGTGAATGCGCTCAGTAAAATGTGAAGCGTTAATAATGGCCCAGGTAATTGAAAGTCAGATTACATTTCCTCAAACCATCAATAGTGTTGAAGAAAAGCTATTGTACATAACGTAGCTAAGGAGGCTGGGAGAAGACAGCATTTTAGAAGACGTGTCTGAGAAAACAGACATCGATTCTAGCCTTTTCCATTCAGACTCAAGGGAAATATAAGTTTTCAGAGGTTTAATATTTGGTTTAAGGGACAAATGCCCAGTTAAGGGGACTTTATTATTATTGTGACTCTGAATTTTTTTGAAGGTTTTTGCTGTGAGAGGTTTAGAAAAACCCTGCACACCACACTGCCTTAATCCTCTCTTGTCAGGGTTAAGTTTCAGCTTGTTTCTCCTCATCCAGATGACGACTGACTTCAGCACCAGTGTTCCCTCTACGCTGAGTTAGTGTGAGCTAGCTCATAGTTTTTAAGCTTCTGGCTCGCACATCTTTGCCTTAGCTCAGGAAGGAAGGCTCCAGAGCAAACTAATTTACACAGTAGCCAAATGGCTCGCTCACAACTTTAATGCCAGTAGCTCACAAAGAAGAATTTTTGCTCACAAGACTTCACGGCTTAGAGGGAGCATTGTCCAGCACTGGGTCAGAACATCAACGGCATCCTCAGAATTAGGTGGAAAAGGAGTTGCCCACAAAGGATCTCGCAATGTATGATAAATATACAAAGGGGCACGTTGTGAGGTTGTTTCAGTGCACTGGCATAAATCTGCACATAGTTCACGCTTGGATTACTGGCACCTGTTCTACGGTTGCCAACCTCCAGGTGGGGTGCCGGAGATGTCCCAGATTTACCACCAATCTCCAGACTGTACAAATAGCTCATTCATGTAAAACATTTATCCCCCCCTTTCTCCTGGATGAAAAGGCTGCTTTGGAAGGTGGACTGTACGGCATCATACCCTCCCCAGGTCCCTCCCCTTCCTGCTCTTCCAGGCGTCACCTTCAAAGCCCCAGATAGTTCCAAGGCTCTGTGCCCTGGAACCATCACTGGCAGCCTGTGCCTTGGCTGGTACAAATCGAAATTTAGCAGGGGGGTGAGACAATAGTCCTAAAGTTATTGATGACTGTATTCCCACGATGACTGATTCGATACCATGTCCAGCCATCATGTATATGTAAATATATTGCATACTAGCACTTTATACATGTCCTATAAATGTTCTGTTTTTATTTGTTTTAATCTTTTTATGTAAGCCACCCTGAGCCTGCCTCGGCAGGGAGGGCAGGGTACGAATCAAATAAATAAATAAAACCCAGAGTTGGCAGCCTTAGCCTGTTCACTGTTAAATCACCTGTAAATGATCTCCTGTAAATCATTGCTGAGAGGCCCCTTGGACCTGCCGAGCCCTTCACACCTTGGCTAGTATTCTCCCATTCCACCTCCACTGTATCTTAAAGAGTTCTTTTTCTTTTTAAAAGAAGAAGACGAGGAGGAGGGAGGAGGAGGAGGAGGAGGTTGGATTTATACCCCCCCTTCATTACCCAAGGGAGTCTCAGAGCGGCTTGCACACTCCTTTTCCTCCCCCTCCCCCTCCCCACAACAGACACCCTGTGAGGTAGGTGGGCCTGAGAGAGCTCTGACAGAAACTGCCCTTTTTCAAGAACAGCTGTGCCAGAGCTAGGGCTTGCCCAAGGTCATCTAGCAGGTGCAAGTGGAGGAGTGGGGAATCAAAACCGGTTCTCCCAGATTAGAGTCCACACACTTAAGAGGAGGAGGAGGAGGAGGAGGAGGAGGAATTGGATTAGTTTCTGACATTTGCCAAAGATAAAGACTAGGACTTGGATAGGTATTTCATGCTAACAACAGAAGGAGGTTTGAATTTTGGTGGTGATGTTGACAGGCTTTGACAGTCGCTCTGGCTCTACCTTAGTGGAAGGATAGAAAACCCAATCCTAACAAAGAAGAGAAGAAAGAAGAAGAGATTGGATTTCTACCCTGCCCTTCACTACCCAAAGGAGTCTCAGAGCAGCTTACAATCTCCTTTCCCTTCCCCTCCCCACAACAGACACCCTCTGAGGTAGGTGGGGCTGAGAGAGCTCTGACAGAAACTGCTCTTTCAGGAACAGCTGTGCCAGAGCTTGTGACTGACCCAAGATCAGGCAGAAGAATCAGATTAACAGGCAGAAGGATTAACCACTACACCACTACACCAAACACACCATGTTTGATTCCATACCGAACCATGTTTGGCTCTAGAGCCATAGGTTGCCGAACCTGGTTCCCCCACCCAAAGCTGTGCCAATGGTGTCTAGAGAACGGCCAGCTTCCTGGTGGGGCCAGGGGCTCTCCTGGAACTAAAGCCGATCTCCAGACTAGAGAGCAGTCCCCCTGGATGAAACGGCAGCTTCAGAGGGCAGACAATGGCTGAGCCTCCCCCTTCCCCCAAATTCTGCCCTGCCCAGAGTCCCAGACACCGCCCCCAAATCTCCGGGATTTTCCTAAACTGGAGTTGGCATTGTTCTTGTGCTGCAAGCTCAGCCAGTCTCTGGGGTGATTCGATCAGGGATAATTTAATCCCAACAGATAACAGCATCCCAGGTCTAAACCAGGTTACACACCGTGCATTAGGACTGCGTCCTCAATGGAATAAACTAAATCTGGACCTCACAGAAAAACGACTTTTGCATATGCTTCAACTTTTCTTCAAACTTCTAGTTTTCTCGCAGTGGAAACCGAGCGAGACACGGCCGTTTGCAAAACGTTTACTCCTCCGGTCCTTCTGTCCGTTAATCCAGCCCTTCCCAGCAAACAGATGAGGCAGCAGTCACAAAAAGAGTATTAATTCACATCTCGAAGGATTGTTGTTTTTTTTCCTTTCAGGAGGCAGATAACAAGGCCAGTCGGCATGGCCATTCCCATAGCAACCCTTCCAGAGTTAGTTTGGAAAAGGTTTACACCAGTCGTTAAGTACTGCCGACTCTAATGATATAATGAATGGTGTTAAAAGTCGTGTATGGTAGCAGCTACTCTGTTTCCAGGGTGACTAAAAAGCTATAAATAGTTTCTTTAAAAAGAGAGAGATCCAATACTGCTGTTTCCTCGGAGCGATCATTTGTGACAAAAGCCAGGTATACTACTTTTTTGGGAGACGGGGAGTCCTCCAGTGGCTTATATCAGTCTGTAAGCGAATGGTAGAGCTATTTGTCACAGTGTTCCCCAGGGAGATCTAGGAGGCTGATGACAGAAATTCATTCTTCTTTTCATGGCTTGCCTGGATTGGAATCCTGGGCCCTGAAGACTGGCTTCAGGAGTGTATTTATTGCTTCATGTATGCTCCACTGCTCTTCCTAATTAGGACCCCAATCAGTTTACATCATTCTCCGTTCCTGCTTTTTATCTTCACAACAACCCTGTCAGGTAGGTTAGGCCTAAAATCACCCTGTGAGCTTCTATGGTGGAGCGAAGATTCACACCTGGATCTCCTAGGCCAGCATTCTAACCACTACACTATTCTGGGAACACAAGAAGCAGGGACCCGCGATACTCGCGGGGGGGGAGGGGAGAAGGAGCTCCACATAGAGGAGGAGGAGGAAGCAGCCACAGGTGAGCCTTCTCCCCCACCCCCACACCGACGGCGAGGCCCGGGCCTGCCAGTCCTTCTCTACTCCAACCCTCCCGGCACCAATGGCAAGGCACAGCTCCAGCCTCCGGGCCTGCCAATCCTTCTTCCCCACCCTCCTGCATTGGTGGCAAGCCGTGCGGGCCTGCCAAGCCTTCTCCTGCTCCCCCCCAGCACCAGCGACGAGGCCCGAGTGGCTCCCAGCCGCCAGGCCCACCGAGCCTCCCCCCAATGGCTAGAGCATTCTCTGAGCAAGCACAGGGAATGCTTTTACTTTTGGGGGGATTTAAATATCCCCTGTATATTTTCCTCCCAACTTTTAGATTTTTCTGCACACTTGGGTACTCCAAGTGTGCAGGAAAATCTCTCTGCCCCCCCAAGTGCCCCTGATGTGCAGATTTAGATATCCACACGAAGGGGGAAACTTGGCTATTAGATATAGATGATGGAAATTTCATCTTCACAACAAGGCCTTCTGTTCCCCAACCAGATGGTCTTTTTGATCCACATTGTCTAATTGGCAGCAAATAAACGGTATACCAAGGTCATTTATGAACACACAAAGCTTATACTAAGTTAGATTCATGGAATATTTGGCTGAGGATTGTCTGGCCTGACTCAAAGCCGCTCTCCCAGGTTTTTTCCCAAGACACCAAGGACTGAACCTGGGTCCTTCTGAACTGAGCCACGGCCCTTCCCCTCTGTCACTTAAAGGCATAGTGGGGTCAAAATCTCTAGCAGTGTATCCAAATTCAGAATCAGGAGAGAAACGCCCTTAGACAGGAAATTGCTTTCAATGGCTTATGCTACTGCAGTGCAGTGGCTTATGCTAACCTGCGCTTCCTAACCAAGCATACCCACACGGAGCCCACTGGCATCACGACAGAAAGCATGAATAGGAAGCATGAATGGGAAAAGGAACCCTAATGAAGGGCTCTTTTGCATTAGTCAATTTCTCAGGATTTAATCAGTTTCCTCATTTCTCTCTCCCTTCGCGCTAATCTAAACGAGTCTCAATATTTTTAATTCCCCACTTAATTGTGTGTTCCTTCTGCAGTACTTGCATAGCAAAACAAGTGACCCTTGAAACCTTAAATCAGCACAGCCAATGAGGTGTTTCCACCACTTACTGCTCCCTAAAAGGAGAGTATTTATGTGGTGCAGGTTTTTGGAAGTGCATTTAGGTGGAGCCAAAGATTCCCGTCCATGAGCAGAGGATGCACTCTGCATGCGGAAGAGCCACTTCACCTCACTGCCAAGCATTGCATGAGAGAGCCAAAGATCACTGAACTAGATGTGACACCTGAGATCTGTGATTAGACTCTGGGTCCGGTCACACTGCCGTTTTGATCGGGATTCGCTGCTGTTTACTTGCGCATGTCAGTTTCACGTTCACACGCGCCAATCCGCCTCCCGCCCCGAAGTGGGCTCACTCGCGCAATGCTTCCGGGTTTTCCTGACCCCTGGAAAAACTAGTGTTTTCCTGGCACTTCCGCTTTGATTGCGCGATTTTGCCTATGTGGACAGCCCCTCTCTCGCAAGGATTGCGATTAGGGCCGTCTGAACGTTCTTGGGGTTGTTTTTTTTTTAAAAAAAAGCTTCCGATTTGAGCGCTTGAGCAAACATGCGCTTAATAAATCCATTTAAAGTTTAATAATGGATTTATTAAACGCATGTTTAGTCAAGCGCTCAAACCAGAAGCTTTAAAAAAAAAACATACACAACGATGGCCCTGGAGGCGGGAATGAGAGGTGGGGGCTACGGCAGCCTGGATGGGGCCGGCAAGGAGGATGGTGGAGACGGCGGAGCCTATTTTCGTGGGTCAATGGTGGCAGCGGCGGTGGCAGCAGCCCCCCCCCCCCAAAGCGTCGGCAGGAGCAGTAGCCGCCCAAGCCTCCCCGTGGCCGGCAGGATCGCCTGGAAGGACGGCACAGCAGCAGGCAAGCGGGTGCTGGGAAAGAGGGACTGGCTGCATGTAGACAGCCCAATGCGAATAAAAATGTTCCCGGTTTAAATAAACCGGGAACAAAGCACATGTCAGTTGCAGTGTGACCAGAGCCTCTGTTGAAATGTAGAATCTGACATACAGAGACGCTGCTTTCAGGTCGGAGCCATGGTGCTTGGGAGTTTGTCTTCTTCTTGGCCACCACCTGTTCACCACTCAGAGCTGCTCTTTGCCTCCCAGAAGAAAACCCAAGGCTGTGTGTGTGCGCGTTTAGGTGTAAAGAAGCTCCCCCTTGCCTGGGGATGTCATTTGACTGCAGCTCCTCTCTATTCTGTCTTCTTCTGTGGGGAAAAGAGCAGATCGGGGAGGGGAGTGTGGTGAGCATGGGGAAAGTGGTATCGAGGAGTAGGAAGTAGGGCCAGTCCTAGACCACCCCCTCCACCCATTTGTTCAGCCCTCCGATTTCTATCACTGTTTCGATGCACAATTTGCCTGCATGCGTGACTTGTCCATCCCCCCCCCCCGGTCATATAAGACGAAAGCTTTGCGCAGTCAAATCTGTAAATCGGTACTTATCTGAGATATTTATCTGAGATATTTATAAGTGAATATTAAAAACTAAGTTGGAGTCCAGTGGCACCTTTAAGTTGTTTTCTCTGAGCATACAGAAGCTTCTGAACAGTGAGACCAACTGAAACGTGCCCCTGTATAGATCTATGGTACGGCCTCATTTGGAATACCGTGTACAGTTCTGTTCAACGTATCTCCAAAAGGACATGGTAGCGCTGGGAAAATTACAGAGCAGGGCCGACCGAGATGATTAGGGGGTTGGAACACCTTATCTAGGAGGAAAGGCTGAAGAGTTTAGAAAAGAGACCACCAAAGGGGGACATGATAGAGGTTTGCAGGGCTCTTTTTGTAGCAGGAACTCCTTTGCATATTAGGCGACACACCCCCTAATGTAGTCAATCCTCCAAGAGCTTACAGAGCTCTTCTTACAGGGGCTACTGTAAGCTCTTGGAGGATTGGCTACATTAGGGGTGTGTCGCCTAATATGCAAAGGAGTTCCTGCCACAAAAAGAGCCCTGGAGGTTTGTAAAATGATGCATGGGGCAGAAAGAGTCAACAGGGGACTTTTTCTCCCTTTCCCAAAATACTAGAAGTTGAGGGCATCCAATGAAACTGATAGGCAGCAGGTCCAGGGCAGACAAAAGGAAATACTTTACACATGGAATGATTAAAATGTGGAAGTCGCTGCCAGAGGATGTCGTGACAGCCACAGGAACAGCTTTAAGAGGGTACTAGATAAGATTCATGAAGGATAAGTCTATCAATGCCTACTAGGTGACTGAGGGGAACCTCCACTTTCAGAGGCACAAATCCTCTGAACCCCAGAGCCAGGAGGCAACATCAGGGGAAAGCTTTGGCCCCCATGCCCTGTTGTGGGCCCTCCAGAGGAACTGGCTGGCCACTGTGTGAGATGGGATGCTGGACTAGATGGACCACTCATGTGATCCAGCAGGGCTCTTCTGATGTTCTTAACATTTGCACATCAAGAAACTGAAGTTTGCATGAATGCTGGGGTGGCCCACAATGAATAGTGCGGCAGGGGCAGAAAGCATGAGAATGTGAATCCCAGTCCTTGGTTTGTACTGTTAATTGCAACTATTGAGCAAATGGTTCGGTAGACAGCCTGTCACAACAGGTGACCCCCTTTATGGTTCCTCGAGGCTCAGAACGAAATTATGGCCATCCTTCCTGCCCCCCCCAACATTAAAATGTTACTGTAAAAAGGGATACCAGGTTTGATACATCAGTCCCATGTAACATCAACAGAGTGTGCAAGAAACCAACCGAATAGGAAATTTGCCAAAGAAAATAGCTGGAATGAAAATAGTTTTCCCAGCCAGGAAAAAGAATGGGCAAATATATATCCTACCATTCTTACTCTAAGACTAGTGCCTAAGTAGCCACCGGGGGTAACCTGCTTCTAAGTTCAGCCACGGGGACAGCGGGCCCCCAAATGCTATAGTCCTGACCCAAACCTCTCACCCCCTGAGTGGCTTTTAGCCCTTTAAATGACAACAGGAGATCCTAATCACTGAATCATTAAACACATTTAGTTTGGCTGACAGAGCAGCGATTGTGCATGGTAAAATGGCCATGTTCCTACACGCACTCCCCGAAAGCAATAAAAGAAAGACCTCCTAGCAACCGGAGGGAGGCAGAAAGTGGTTATGAGATCCATCCCTTTGTTTTTATTTTTGAAAATTAAACTTGAGCATCCTGTTCCCAAAGAAGGATACGCGGGATCTGAATGGATGCTCCTTGGACAGGGACGGACAACAACGAAATGAAGCGTAATCATAGGCTGTGGTCGCATGAGCAGTTTGCCACAGGAAACTTGGCATCGAACACACAGTGGCTGCTAAGCTGGCATCATAGTGCTGTAGGCCCACAGTCAGTCATTCACATAGGTGGAATTCACTTTCCCATGCTTCCTCACCCAAACACCAGGCTTTGTGTGCATGTTTCCCACACAGGAGTGCTACAGGCAGCCAATGGGGGCACTGAAGCGCATCTCGGAGTGGGGTTGGGGGAAGGGGAAGGGACATGCCAGAAATGAAGAGGGACAATCACACTGCTCATGCGTTTCCATGGCATGCCCAGGCAATCAGGCACCTGGAAACCCACCATGGAAGTGCCTCACTGAGGTAGCCACTGGCATTTGCTGATGCCTATTTAATCTGCAGGGCCCTGGTGACTCAGAGGTTAAGACACAGAGCTGCAGACCAGAAGGTCTGTAGTTCGGCAGTTCAAGACCCTAGTGCCGCATGATGGAGTGAGCTCCCATCTCTGGCCCCAGCTCCTGCCAACCTACCCATTTGAAAGCAAGAAAATGCAAATAGATAAATAGGTGCCACTTTGGTGGGAAGGTAACATGACCACAGAAACGTCTTCGGACAGCTCTGGCTTTTTGGCTGGGAAACGGAGATGAGCACTGCCCTCTAGAGTCAGATTTGACTGGCTTTCGAGCAAGGGAAGACTTCACCTTTATTTAATCTGGATGTGAGTTTTAGTGCGAGGTACAGATGTCTGGGGCACAGGAGCCAGATATGCACATTTGATAGCACCTATTTGATCTGGAGGGAAGGAGTGGCTGTGTCAGGCCAAACTGCTCATGTGATCACACCCATAGTGTTAGCATGGACTAACCCTGAGTGTGATTGTGCGAAAGATTGTGTGAAAGAATACATGTATATACAACCACAGAGACATGCATCCCATGAGAACAGAACAGAAGTCTGTGGATTTCTCTCTGAAAGTTTGTGCTAAACTTTTATTGTACTTAAGGCAATTAAGAATGTTTTAAAAGTAACTCAGGATGAAACCAGAGAAGCATATTAAAAAGACCATTAAAATAAAATGAATTCTAAGACATTCAGATCACCATTTTTATTTTTTTTTTTGCCTTACACTGCGGCTCTCCCGAGAGCAATATTAAGCACCAGTCGGCACATAAAATTCTGTAAGTGCTTGTTTTGACGGAACAAGCGCACTCGTCAAGACAACAGTGTATCTGATAATACACTAAACATGCATCAGGAAACTGAGTGTCTTAGCACAGTAGAATACATAACCTAAAAACTTTTGGTGAGGCAGTTGGGTCAGTGGGTAACTGCAACTATATAACTGTGTCAGGGATGTTCTAGGCTGATCCTGCATTGAGCAGGAGGTTGGACTTAGACGGCCTGTATGGCCCCTTCCAACTCTGTGATGTTATGGTTCTATGCTAGGTGCATAATTCCAGCACTGCAAAAGAACCACAGAATGCATCGCTGTGGGGGCTTGGGAATATTTAGTCCGGAGAAGAGGAGGTTGAGGGGGGACGTGACTGCTCTCTTTCACTATCTGAAGGGCGGTCACTTATAGGAGGCAGGGAGCCCGTTGACAGTCTTGTTAGCCCCGACGCCATTATGGGGCTTTGCTATGGACTGTTTGCTGTTGCCACACGGTCTGTGTACTTGCTAGACTGTAAAATGGATGCCAAAGGAGAAGCCCATAGAAAAGGGAAAAAGCTGTCTTTTTACTCTGAGGGACTCCATTGCATACCTGCCGCATGTCACATACATAGATTAAGGGCCATACAGCAGACAAAGGACTTTTCCTCTGCCAGCCGTTTGCATGATGAGATTAAGTGCCTTCCCCACCCGAGCCATACACATGAACAATAGAAGAGCCATCAGCTACCTGAAGAGATCGTCTGCCTGCCAGCCAGCTTCCTCTGTCCAGCCCCCTGGGCCACCCATTGGTTTGCATTGTCTTACAGTGGGTATATCCCAGCAGACGCATGGCCTTAGAGTGTGTGTCTCTGCCATGAGCCAAAATGGCAGTCCACCCCTGAACCCTCTGGGTTTAGGCCACAGTCCTTCTTCATGGACTTCTGCACATCTGACAGGTAGTATCACCTCTCCATAAGCCATCAATCCCCTCTGCTTTCTTAGTTCTATTTTATGTGTGTGAATGTTTGAATACTGTTTGTGTGTTTGTGAATGGATAAATAAGGATTATATTCAGTAAAATAATATTTTATTAATTATACCTGGTCTCTGTGTCTTTTACTGGGAACCATTACAAAGCAGCAGCATTCTCTGTATATACAGGCGAGAACCCATAATAATAATAATAATACCAATTGCTATATTTAAAATAGAGCAATTTGGCTAACAGTCTAGGCTAGGACTCAAAACAATCATTTTAAATTAAGGGCGGGAAGGTACCGGCTGGATGTTAGGGGAAACTGTTTTACAGGAAGAGTTGTGCAAAAGTGGAATCGGCTGCCCAGGGAGGTGGTGAGCTCCCCCTCCCTGGCCGTCTTCAAGCAGCATCTGGGCAAACACTTGTCAGGGATGCTCTAGCCTGATCCTGCACTGAGCAGGGGGTTGGACCAGATGTATGAATGTGTGTCTGGACAAGATTGTATTTGTGACCACTGAAGAAGGCCTTTTATGGCCGAAACGCGTCTGGTCTTTAGTATCATATGTATTGTCCCATCATGTGTATAAATGTGTGAAGGTCCTGTTTACATGTGGATTTTAAACGTATTTTAACTTGTGTACACCTTATTAAATTTTGAGCTGTTTAATATTACATTAGCTCAACCCTCTTGGTTTCTAGCATTGTCCTGGGTTGAGTTCGTTCTTTCGCCCCCCTTTCCCTATTGTGCAGTCTAGGTTGGACTAGATGGCCTTCGTGGCCCCTTCCAACTCTGTGATTCTATGATTCTAGGGTTCCCCAAGGTGGTTTCTGCCAGTACTTCCTTTGGCACCTCCTGAGCTTTTCAGAAAGTGGGTGGGGTCATTATAAAGCAGGGCTTGTTATTTACTACCCTAATTCAAACTCAAGTGTTTTCCATTGGAGCATCAGGGCAGGGCTTTCTTTAGTGGGTGACTCCATTCTCCCTTCAGGCTTTCCTTCTTCCTGGGAGGTGTGAGGAGGGAGGAATTCCATTTGGTTCCACCTCCTGCGGCAGCCATTTTGAGGTACTGTGCTGCACATTACCCATTCTCAAAATATCAAATGTGCCTGTAAGGCTCAACCAGGTTGGGGATTCCTGCATTGTTGGATACAACATTCAGCACCATGGGAATCTGATCTTTATTTCTTCCAGTTAAAAACAAATCCTTGTTTCTAGACTTTGCAGCTTTCAAGATATGCCTGAAAGTATGTGAGGGCCAGTTGAAGTCTCAGAGGTTGAAGAAGTCTGGTTAGAAATGGGGTTTCAGTACCCTGGATAGCTCCCTAAGAGAAACTAGTAATATTCCCATCAAAAATTATCTGAATTTCTCCTGCCTTTTGGAGTTTGGACTTGCTCACTATCTTTGCCAGACTGGAACCACTGCATTAGGAATCTTCCTTTCCCCACCTTTCTCCTCAATACTGTACACAGTGCTCTATTTATTTACAATATTTAAAGCCCACCTTATTTCTGTGAACTAAGATAGCTAACAGAACAGCAAGCAATGTAATTTACAGCATGGTAAGTCACAGACAAGGAGCTGCGGTGGCTCAAGTGGTTAAGACTGCAGGCTGTGGAAGGCCAGTAGTTCAGCAGTTCGAGACCCAAGTGGCCGCATGACGGAGTGAGCTCCCGTCTCTAGTTCCAGCTCCTGCCAACCTAGCAGTTCGAAAGCAACAAATTGGAAGTAGATAAATAGGTACCACTTTGGTGAGAAGGTAACAGTGTTCCGTGTGCCTTGGTGTTTAGTCATGCTGGTCACATGACCATGGAAATGTCTTTGGACAGTGCTGGTTCTTTGGCTTTGAAACGGAGATGAGCACTGCAACCCTAGAGTCGGATTTGACTGGCTTTCGAGCAAGGGAACCTTTACCTTTACTTAAGTCACATAACATTTTCATCCTTCTTAAAGAGGCATCCATTTTACTCCCAGTTTTAACACGGAATTTCTTCATTCTGACCAGGAAGCTTGTGAGGCAAGTAAAGGTGGAGTAAAACATCCATGTGGAAGCAGCCCTACTGTGGTTCAGTGGCAGAGCATCTGCTTTGCATGCAGAAGGTCCCAGGTTCAGTGCCTGGCATCTCCAGTTGCAAGGACCAGGCAGTAGGTGGTGTGAAAGACTGGAGACCTCAGACAAACACTTCCTGTCATTGTAGAGAAGACTGACCAATGGCCTGACTCAGTACACCGGCACTCCTTGTGTTTGTGCAGGATGTACATTTGCTAAATAAAATCTATCAATAAAATAATTTGACGTGAGTACATAAGGAATACTAAGTAAAAATGCTTTGGGATATTTGGTTTGGGGACCAGTATTTAATGCTGCATGATAAATTGTTTTCCTTCAGACAATTAAGTGGAAAGAATGCTGTGAAAACAACTCAGAAATGAGGCATGGAAAGCATTTTTAAATCCTCATTAAAATAAAATGAATTTCAGAACAAGGCCACCATCTAATATTCTGCCTTCCCAATAGCGTTATTAAATTCCAGAACCTACACAAAATGCATGAAAATGAACATCTTTGAGGCTACAAATCATTTGGGTGTCTCTCTTAAGAGGACAAATGTGCCATTAGGCAACTGTGCTGGGTAATTAAAACAGGATGATCAAATATTAACATTTTATACATATGTAACTGTGCTTCTCTCCTGTTTACAAGCTTGTTATAAAGGCCTGATAAATGCATCTCTAAGTCTTATCTACCGAGGATGGCTGGTAGAAGATTCGAAATGATTTTACCAGATGGCACACCTCTTGGCTGGGCCAGGCAACACAAAGGCTTGGATCCAAACATGATTTCCCCGCCTCTTCCCTCCTTCGGCAGCCCCCAAATGCCTGTCCACTCCTGTTCCTGGTGGAGAAATGAATCATAAGAACATAAGAACATAAGAGAAGCCAATGTTGAATCAGGCCAATGGCCAATCTAGTCCAACACTCTGTCACACAGTGGCCAAAAATACCAGGTGCCATCAGGAGTTCCAGCAGTGGGGCCAGGACACTAGAAGCCCTCCCACTGCTGCCCCCCCCAGCACCAAGAATAGAGTGTATCACCTGCCCCAGACTGAGAGTTCCTAGCTATACCTTGTGGCTAATAGCCACTGATGGACTTCTGCTCATTTGGGGCTGACACAACAGGAGATGTGGAGAAACCATGTGCCAAAAAAACATTAGTGGTGCATAAAGAGGAAAAAAACATTGTCCTTAGCTGAAGGTTTTTTCTCTTCAGTGGGGCGAAGTCATCCACAGTGGTTAGGTCACGCCTCTTCCTGCTCCAAGCAGGGCCACACAAACTTATAAATGCTTTGCAGGACCAAGAGAGGGAGTTCTTCCAGACATGAAATAGCCCAGCTCCTCATAAAATATGCTCTGACCACTGGTTTCATTTAAACAACCTCGGATAAATTTATTATAACTTTATTATAAGTAATGAACTGTAATGAAATAGAACACAAAACCTTCAAAGGGTGGGTAAGTAATTGGATGATGACTCCACTGATGAGAAGACACCTTCAGGGAAGGACAATATTTCATTCTCCAGTGCGGGGAAGTCATCCATAGTGGTTATATCAGCAAGCTGGAGATCACTGTGCGGGATAACAGAGCAGGATGCTAGTCCGACACCTGTTGGAGAACCCGTCTCCCAAAGGCAGCCTCTATGGATTGGCCCTGGTCAATGCCATAATGTTTTACAAACGTCAGAAAGGAGGACCACATCACTGCTTTACATATCTCTTCAATAGGAACCCTGGTGGCAAAGGCAGCTGAGGAGGCCGCTGCCCTAGTCGAATGCAGGTGATCCCTGAAGGCAACCTGATACCCAGAGTCTCATATGCCTTGCAAATGCACAGTTTAATCCATAGAGCTATGGTTGACCTCCTGACCCTTCTGTCCAGGTTTATGGACCCGCGGGATACAAAGAGAGAGTCCGACAGTCTGAAGGTGGCCGTCCTTTCGATGTAGATATGGAGAGCTCGCTGGACATCTAACTTGTGCCAGATCTTTTCCTTCAGATGAGAAGGCCTAGGGCAAAAAGATGGGAGTGTTAGTCACTGGTTTAGGTGGTAGGATGAGTTCACCTTGAGAATAAAAGATGGGTCAGTTCATAATGTAACTGATTCTGAAACACTTCTGGCAGAAGTAATAGCCACAAGAAAGGCAACTTTCCAGTAAAAACATCATAATTCCACTGAATTTAAAGGTTCGGGGAGGGGGGTTGATTAAGACTTGAAGCACCTTAAATAAGCTCCATGTAGGAAACCTGTGCTTACTTGGGGGTGCTGACTGAGTGGAGCCCTTCAGGTACCTTTTAATGCATCTATTAGACACCACTCTTGTCATCCCTCTATTATTCAGAACAGCCGCAATGGCGGCCACTTGTCTTTTCAAGGTGTTCGGTCTGAGATCTCTCCTCCACCCTTCATGAAGAAAGACAATAGTGTCTTGATATGATGGTTTTAGAGCAGGGGTTTCAAACATGTGGCCTGGGGGCCGGATCAGGCCCCCAGAGGGCTTCTATCAGGCCCTCAGTGGAACTGGCTATCTCCTGCTTCTTCTTCCAGTTCTGCTGCTGCATCATACCTTGCTTTGCCAGACTCTCTCAATCGCTCAGGAGAGATAGTCAAGCTTCAGTTCCCTGCACTGGCTGAGGGTCCTCCCCCTTCCTCTCTTAGGGGGAGAGAGAGAACGAGATAGAGCTTGCTTCTTGGCCAGGCTGCCTCAATCACACAGGAAATAAAGGCAAACCTTTCTTCCCCTCCATTGGCTGAGGCTCCTCCCTGAAGGGAGAGAGGGAAGGAGGGAGAGCTTGCTTGGCTTGGCTTCCTCAATTGCATGGGAGAAATACAAAGCACCTCTAGAACCAACAAATTTTTATCCAAGGTATGAGCTTTTGTGTGCCTTGCTACAGTGTGTGTATTTTGTTGGGCTTGTTATGCTGTGGCTCTCCTGGGTGCAACTGGGTTCCCTCCCCCTTTTCATGATCCAGTTTTTCTCAGTAGCAAAGCAATGTGAACTATTTAGATGAGGAATAACAACGAACCAGTGAGGTAGATTAGGCTGAGTGTGTGTGTCCAGACCAAGTTCACCCAGCACATTTCCTTTGAGGATTTTGAACTTAGACTTCCCAGACAGTAGGCTGGTATTGACCACTGAGGAAGACTAGTTTTGTAGACAAACACATAGCCTTCAGTCTGTATCATGGTGCCTTCTCATGTTGTGGACCAGCACATGAAGCAATTTATGTACAAAAGCTCGTAATACCCAGCCATTTTATGTTTCCTCCTGGGTCCTAGGCTCAGAATCCTGAGCATGAGATTTCTGTAGTGAATACCAATAAATCAAAAGTAGATTTGCAGCTTACAGATACACACTTAAACAGCATACTCAAGATTGCAGCAGCACACACATTTTGACGCAGTAACTCAGATCAAGAAGTGTCAGTTATCAGACACTGTTAAATAAACACAATATTGCAAGAGTGCTCATGTTTTAAGCATGTTTTTATTTTAGGTTAAAAAAACCCTTTGTGTTTGTGTCCTTTATAAAGTTTATACCTCCACTACCTGGCATTACATTTTTGACACACATGTCCCAGCCCAACAAAGTCTCATTTATGTCAGATCCGGCCCTCATAATAAATGAGTTCGACATCCCTATTTTAGAGGATCAAGATGTTGTTCCTCTGCCTACCTCTTAAAGGCCGACCAGGTTTAATTACAGATTTGTCTTGTAGCTGGGCACCTGGCTTGGAACATTATGTCTACGATGTCTCTGGATAATCCCAAGTGTTCTAAGTCCACTGGCTCAACTTCCATGCCATCAGGTTGATCCATTGTAGGTCTGGATAGAATATGGGTCCCTTCTGACCGGGAGTGTCCACAGATGACTGACATTTGGATCAGATTGGAAAACCATGTCTGTCTCGGTCAACAGGATACTATGAGGATAATTTCTGATTCCTCCTTCCGTATTCTGCTCAGTATCCAGCTGAGTAGAGTTGTTGGGAGAAAGGCATACAACAGACCTGATGGCCACTCATGGTATAAGGCATCCACTCCTTCGGCTCCAGCTCTCTCAAACTTTGTGGTCATTTGATGTTATGAACAGGTCCATGGCTGGAGTGCCAAAGCTCTTTGTGATCTCTTGAAATACTTGCTCATTTAGAGACCATTCAGCTCAGCCAGTCTGCCATCATGTTCAGAATACCCTGGATGTGATGGGCTCTCAGTCCCAGGAGGTATTTTTCCACCCATCTGAACTGCTTCTTGGTGTAGAATGGATGCCCCTGTGCCTCCTTATCAATTGATGTGGGCTCTGGCTGTTATATTGTATGTTTTTATAAGGACATGTTGGTGTTGAATGAGGTCTTGAAAGGCAAAGAGAGCTAGTCTTATTGCTCTCAGCTCAAGCAGATTTACGCTGTTTGATTTCTCCTGTGTTGACCATTTTCCCTGGGCCACTTGGTCCAGGCAATGTGCCCCCCATTCTCTTGTGCTGGCATCTATGGTTATTAGAATGTGAGTTGGGAGGAGAAAGGAGTCTCTCTGAGCCAAATTGTCCTCCACTGTCCACCATGTGTGTGACTTTTTAAAATGTATTGAAGAAGTGTCTTCTTGTGATGCTTTTGCCCAATCTCCCTCTGAAAGGGAAGGGAAGGATCTTGGACCTTGTGTGGGATCTTGTGTGGAAGTGTGCCCGTGGTACCATGTCTATTGTAGTGATGAGCAGACCTAGTAGCATTAGGTTTGCTTATCTCTTTTTGCCGACCTCCCTTACCAATGTTTGGATTTTCCTCCATTTCTCTGATGGCAGAAAAACCTTTGCCTGGTGTGTGTCTAGTTCAGCCTCTAGATGAATCAGATTCCTGGTGGGTGTCGTCTGGCTCCTTTGTGCATTTATCAGGAATCCATAGTTCCGAAGAAGCTGCACTCTCTACTGTCCTCACATCCTTTGCTCTGATAAAGATATAACTGAGGTAGGGGTAAGCATGAATGCCCTTCTGTCTTGGGGCTGCGATTAGTGTAACCATGATATTCGTGAAGACTCACAGGGAGGAGGACAAGCTAAACAGGAGTGCCTTGTACTGACAGTGGAGGTCTCAGAATGCAAACCATGGGAACTATCTGGATTTGGGGTGAATAGGGACAGGAAGAGAGGCCTCCTTCAAGTCCAAAGAGGTCAAATAGTCATCCTGCTGTAGGAGCTAAAGGATTGTTCTTAGGGACTACATATGCAACTTTTGCTCCCGGATCCACAGGTTTAGGCCCTTGAGGTTCAATATGGCCATCATTCTCCCTATTTTGGGGGGACTGTGCTTTTGGGGGGACTATGAGTATACTCCCTTGAACCTCTGATGTGTAGGAACCCACTCAGTTTTGAGGTCTCCAATTGCCCACAGGTGGTGTATTGCCACTTGGAGCAGCCTTTGTTTTCATTCTCCAGTCAGGATTGGTGATTGGACAAAGCAGTGGGTGGAGGTGGTAAAGTCTATCCTGTAGCCAAATTCCACAATAGAGAGGACCCACTGGTCTGTAGTGGTTTGTTTCCAGGCCTGGGCAAAGTCCCTCAGTTGGCCCCGGTCCTGGTGTCTTCCCTGAGTTGGAATGGTTCTGCTGTCTGTTGGGGGTGAAGTTCCCAAGCTGAACTGAGAGCTGAAAATGCTTCCACCCCTGAATTCCCTGTCGTCTCTGTTCCTACCTGGGGCTTTGTAGGAATGAAAGGACCGAGACGGTTTCCCCTTGAAGTCCTTGCCCTTGCCCATGAATGTTGAAGGCATGGCCTTCTTCTTTTCCTTCGTCTCCACTGGTACCTTGTCTAAGGTCCTTTCACCAAAGAGGAGTCCTGCCCACAAACCTCTCTGCTGACAGCTTGCACTTAAAAAGTATATCCACCTTCCAGTGTTTCAACCACAAGTTTCTTCTGGCCACGATATTTGCCGCTTGAGCTCTAGCACTGACTTGAATAGCATCCAGAGATGCGTCTGATGCAAACTGAGCCACCCTTCCTTATCTTCAGCAAGGTTCTCTTGAGTATTAGGGGATCTGGATCTGGATCATGTAAAAGATCGTCTGCCCAGACCACAATTGCTCTTGTCAAATTAGAGAGGACTGTTGAAGCTCTGACGACTAGGGAAGAGGCTTCATGTGACTTTTTAAGCCCAGACTTATTTTTTTTTCCCTGTCCACAGGGTCTTCCAGGACATTGTCCCCATCTCTGGAGAGCACTACGCATGGATGCAAGGCCTACACTAGTGCATCCAGAAGTGGCACCTTCAGGTCTTCCATGATCTCATTTAACAAAGAATAAACTTCTTCGCAGAGGTATTCAGAGAAGTGCCTGTGCCTGGGGCTGCCCACTCAGTTTTGAGGGTGGTTTCAAAGGCCTCGGGAAAGGGACACACTGCCAGGTGTTTTGGTGGTTTCTTGAACCCCCCTGGCATCGAGGCTTGAAGATGCTGAGGGTACCCATTTCTCTGCTAGTTCCATGGGGTAATTCAGGCTAGTAAACACATTTTTGACAAATCTCAGAAAGTGTTCTGGTTGAAAAGATTTGGGGGAGCTGTCTTTGTCGCCAGATTCCTCCCCTGACCATTCCCCATCCTCTTTTTTGGATGTAAAGGCCACCGAGGTGACGCTGGACTGAACCTCATCCTTGTCAGACTCCTGTTCTGAGTTGCACTGTCTTTTCTTATGCAGCTGATTTTGTCACTTGGGGGTGAGGCTGCTCGATCTGTATCCGACCTTTTTTTGAAGTCTTTTCCTGTGCGACTTGGATGCCCTTTTGTGTCTCAACAGATCCCTGTCTGATGAAGAGGGTGACGAGGAGGAGGAGTCTGGTGTGGCAGAGGGAGAAGAACTCTGCCTGCCCCTATGTCTGGATCGTTCCCTAGTCTCCAAGGAGATCTCATCTCCTCAGTCTGAAGGTGGGTAGTTTCGATGGTCCTCCTTGACTCTGGATGGTGTAAGGCAGACGCTTGGTCAGTCTGTAGAGGGGGCTATCCATGTGGACCTCCATGTTTGTGGGCCCCAGTCCCAAGATGGCTGCCCAAAAACCATGGGAAGGAAGGTTGTTGCTGCCATATTGGAGGCTTCCATCGCTGCTGCAAGGCCCTGCATGTTGGGGGGCCCTTTGTAGGGGAAAACTGCCTGGTAGGAAGAAGACCAGACTGAGGTCCTGGTTGAAGGGGGTGCCTGGCAACATACCCAGGTGGCCTGAGGAGAAGGTCATCTCAGTGCAAATGTTGCCAGTGGTTCCTGCTCGAACAAGCCCTGCGCAGCGCATCTCTTTAACCACCTCCTGAAGCTGCTCCAGCATTTCTTTGTTGGGTGACAAGGAGGCTTTGATGGATTGTTGGTTCGCTGTGGGGGTGGAGGAGGGAAGAGAAGACTCGTTCCTGCTCCTTTGCCCTGCTGGACCATCTTATTGAAAGAGGACTCTTCTATCGCCGGTGGGCTTTTCTTTGATCTAGCTTCTTTGTTATTTCTCTTTCTCTTTGAAGTGAATAGGAGCTCAGCTCTAATGACCTGCTGGAGCAGCAGAGCTATTCACACTGGAAGGACTCCTTCTCTCAGCCCCGGAAGGCATACATAAATTTTCATAGTCCTGCCTCGAGCGAGAAGAGGCGTGACCTAAACACTGTGGATGACTTTGCCCCAGTAAAGAGGAGAAACCTTCAGGTAAGGACGATCTTTTGTTCTCCTTTATGCCCCACTGGAAGAGAATGCTCATTTCCCCACTCCACCCCAGCAGAATCAGCCCCCAACTGTCCCTTGTCTAGACAACAACTTCATCAGGAACCTCTGGTTTCAGATCCTCTTTTCATTTGAGTCCTGAAGCAATGCTGATTTCTCCTCTCCCTGCCAACTCCCTGTGTCCTTTTTTTGCAATTTATCTGGGGATAAACTGAAACCAACCCAAATGTTGCTGTCCATTTTCTTGGGACAACGTGCTATGTCTTGAAGAAAGATAGCACGAAGGTTTGGCCTCCTTTGAGTTAAGGAACAGCTGGATTCCTGTTGTTAAGGTGGGTTGGGAATACTGGAAGCCCTCTTCTCACCCCACTTCCTTCTCCAGTTGATTTGCAGATTTGTCCAAGCTATTGACATCACTGGGTTACTCTCAGGGAGCCTCCACAGGGCTGCACTAAGATAAACGGCAGAGTTGATCCAACCATTGGTCATTCTTTCCAACTGATTTCTTTTCAGGCCCTGTCAGAGGCTCTGTGTTATCATTTACGCTATGTTCATTGTTATGTGTTGCTTGCTTGCTTGCCTTCAGCTTTTGCGCTTGTGTAGAAGATGCCAGCTGCAATGTGGGAGCATACTTTCCTGCCACCTAGTTTTATCACGGTGGCCTTGAAGAATATGTTTTGAAGCATTCCTCAGTCTGGGGAATTTTCCAGTCCTACGTGAGTAGGTGGGGGTGGTACTCCCGCCTATTAAGTAATCCTCCCGCCGGGAGTTTCCCGCACGTGCGCTAAAAGTTCATTTGCTAGTTTGGCTTTGCATCATACTATATCAATGCCTGACCAGGTCATGCCTCCATTCCTGACAATAGCAGTATTACTGTGCGTAACAGCATTGTATTCCAATAAAGCATCTCTTTACTTGAAGAATGCCTGGATCTACTTGCTATTGAGCCTGACAGGCCATCTCTTGGTGCAAGGCCTAGGCTGGTTAGTCTTTGGGATCTTTTCCTGCTCCTCAGATTGCAAGAGATTATGCTTCGTTAGGTGACATGTCCAGAGCTGTTTCCCAAGGAAAACAGGAACGAGAAATCAGGGATGGATTGCCACCCACATGATCTCTTGGAGGGGCACCAAAGCTACAGAGCTACTGGAGGAAGGTCTGACACAAGTATCAGCCTGTCATTGGATCCCAAGATTATTCAAAACAATGCATTTTTTTAAAGCTTAAAAAAGTTTCAAAGTTTACAGTGCCGGGCCATCCCTGTACACTATCAGGATGCTACTGAGGTTTCTAAGAGCTACTGCTCCTTTAAATTTCCAGCTTCTCTCCTGCACACTCCCCAGTTTGCACCAACTGGAGATCATTAGTGTGTGTGTGTGTGTGTGACTTAAGTACTGCTGCTCACTTCGTAGCCAGCCAGAGCCCATTTTGCTTTAATTATATATTTTGATTTTATCATTGCCCCATTTCGACAATGAAGAGCACCTGTGATGGATTGCACAGAAAAGCAGGCTTTTTAAAAATGCCGCTTGTATCAGAGAGTCAAGGAGTTCAAGAATTAATCTTCCCTGGAGAGCACAGCTCATGTGATTGGTTGCCTACAAGGAGAATAACTTCCTGCCAGTGAAAGGGGTTAGGAAGAGAACTCTGGTCTGTGATAAAGGGGAGAAGCTTAGTCACCTCAGGAGTTAAAAGCTGTATTACCTAAAGGACAACCTAGAACTCTGAAGGAAGAAAAGTAGAAACATCAATAAGAACTGTGTTAGTGCTGAATTATACTAAACAAAGTACCTCAAAGAAAGAAATAGAAAGCCTTGAAACAAAACTACAAATACACTCTCTTGAATGTTCTAAGAATTCAACTCCATATATATTAGAAAGTTTTTTACCTCAGCAAGCTCAAAAATCTTGACTATTCCATTTATACATATATTCCTTGCCTGTTTAATAAAATCTTTATTCTGTTTTTGAAAGTTAATTTGCCTCAAGTGCCATTTCTCAAGGGTTTATAAAACTGAACAGCTCCTGTATTTTCACTAGCATTCCTGAGCTGAGAAAAAGCTTAAACTAAACATCTAAACATAGGTGGGACAGTCAAATCTTTTATGACAAGGAATATATACCCGCCACTGTAGGGCAACTCAGTCACTGAGGGGAACTGAAGATTTGGCAGGAAAAATCTGCCAGATGGTTGGGGAGACACAGGGCTTCGTCATTCTGCAAACTGTGAGCAGTCTTTGGTTGGCTACTATATGGAAAGCCATCTTTAAGCCTTCTCTTCCATCAGCCTCCCCAAGGGAACGAAAAACTGCATCATGTTTTAAACACAGGTTCATGAGTGTCATGAGAGAAATGGCCAGCAGTGAGCAAAACAGCAGGTTATGAATCAGACTGAAGCAAACTGCAGGAAGAAAATTGCAGGTCGAAACACAACCTACACTGAAATAGTCTCATTTCTGAATAGTATTGTCACAGGACCTTGCCTGTGGGGACTGTTTTCTTTAGGCAACAGAAGAGGAGCAGTATGAAGCCTAACCTCACAGAATACTTGTGAAGATGGTGGGTGTATGTCACCCTGAGCTCTGGTGACAAAAGGCAGGAAGATTTTGGGAAGGGGCTACAGCTGAGTGCAAGAGCAACTGCTTTGCATGCAGAAGTTCCCAGGTTCAGTCCCCAGCATCCCCAACTGAAAGGATCAAACAGTAGGTAATGTGAAAGAATTCCACCTAAGACCCCGGAGAGCAACAGCCAGTTTTGAGCAGACAATATTAACTTGTTGAAATGATGTATTTACAAAATGTGCTTTCCTTTTGGCTCAGGGTGGTTTGAAACTCAACATCAAAAAAACTAAGATCGTGGCATCTGGCCCCATCACTCCTTGGCAAATAGAAGGGGAAGCCATGGAAGCAGTGACAGAATTCACATTTCTGGGATCCAAGATCACTGCAGATGGTGACTGCAGCCATGAAATTAAAAGACGCCTGCTCCTTGGGAGGAAAGCGATGGCAAACCTAGACAGCATAATAAAAGGTAGAGACATCACCCTGCCAAGAAAAGTCCATATGGTCAAAGTAATGGTATTCCCAGTAGTAATGTCTGGCTGTGAGAGCTGGACTGTAAGGAAGGCTGAGCACTGAAAAATAGATGCCTTCAAGTTATTGTGCTGGAGAAAACTCTTGAGAGTCCCTTGGACTGCAGGGAGATCAAATCAGTCAATCCTAAAGGAAATCAACCCTGACTGTTTCCTGGCAGGCCAGATACCAAAGCTAAAGCTCAAATCCTTTGTCCACCAAATGAAAAGGGAGCACTCACTGGAGAAGACTCTGATGCTGGGAAAGATTGAAGGTCAAAGAAGAAGGGGACAGCAAAGGATGAGATTGTTAAGACAGTGTTATCGATGCAACAGACATGAAATTGAGCAAACTCCAGAGGAGGGCGGAAGACAGGAGGGCCTGGCGTGATGTGGTCCATAGGGCTGTGAAGGGTCAGACTCGACTGCACAACCGAACAACCACCACAACAAAACATGTTATGTTAAACATGTAAATTAAGATTCGCCAGGTTCAGAGACTTCGAGACCTAGAATATCTGACTGGGGGTGAATGGGTGGTAGAGGACTTCACTGGCAAAAGCCAAAGGCTTGAAGGTGTCCTAATCCCCAGGAAGTCTTACGCCTTGCCTTTATAGGAAACAAAATATATGAGAGCCAGTTTGGCATAGTAAGAACATAACATAAGAACATAAGAGAACATAAGAGAAGCCAATGTTGAATCAGGCCAATGGCCCATCCAGTCCAACACTCTGTCACACAGTGGCCAAAATATACCAGGTGCCATCAGGAGGTCCAGCAGTGGGGCCAGGGCACCAGAAGCCCTCCCACTGCTGCCCCCTCCAGCACCAAGAATAGAGTGCATCACCTGCCCCAGACTGAGAGTTCCTATCTATACCCTGTGGCTAATAGCCACTGATGGACCTCTGCTCCATATGTTTATCTAATTCCCTCTTGAAACTGTCCATGCTTGTAGCTGCCACCACCTCCTGTGGCAGTGAATTCCATATGTTAATCACTCTTTGGGTGAAGAAGTATTTCCTTTTATCTGTTCTAACCCAACTGCTCAGCAATTTCATGGAGTGCCCACGAGTTCTTGTATTGTGAGAAAGGGAGAAAAGTACTTCTTTCTCAACCTGCTCAATCCCATTCATAATCTTATAAACCTCGATCATGTCACCCCTCAGCCGTCGTTTCTCCAAGCTAAAGAGCCCCAAGCGTTTTAACCTTTCTTCATAGGGAAGGTGTTCCAACCCTTTTATCATTCTAGTTGCCCTTCTCTGCACTTTTTCCAATGCTATAATCTAGGAGAACCAGAACTCTAATCTAGGAGAACCAGGTTGGACTCTAATCTAGGAGAACCAGGTTGGATTCCCCACTCCTCCACATGCAGTTGCTGATGTGACCTTGAGTCAGTCACAAGTTCTCTCAGAGCTGTTCTCTCAAGAGCAGTCCTCAAAAGAGCTCTCTCAGCCCCACCGACCTCACAGGGTGTCTGTTGTGGGGAGGGGAAGAAGCCGCCCTGAGACTCCGAGTGAAGGGCGGGGCATAAATCCAGTCTCCTCTTCTTCAGCCAAGAATGTTTTCTTCAGTGGATGCAGAGACAACGGCAACCATTCTGCACACGTGCACAGCACCTTTCCTTCACTGTACGGCAAACGCAACTATCTGTTATTAGGGGGAGAAAGTCTAGGCTGACGCGAGTGGCATGCAGCCTGGGACAGATTAGGAATCTCTTAATTTAGTAACTGAAACACTGATTTCAGGCTTTCTGCCACTTTTCTAACAGTTTTGAATCTACACACACGCACGCTTCTTGTCTGGAAACATCTCTTCGGAGTAGAATACAGTTAAATCAACAAAGGGCTCCTAGTATGGTTATCTGTCAATCCCTTTTCCCTGCACAGCTGGTGGTGCCCCATGTTAGAGATAACCTGGTTCTTGGAAGACTTCCATGTGTGGTGCCTTGCTTGGGACACCTGCTACACATCAATTTAAGATAAGGGCAATAATCTGACAGTGCATTTTGACACTGAACACAGTTAATTTCCATTTTTAAACAGTTTATTCTGCTACACAGCCCATCTCTTCAGAGCCATCGGAACATGACTGCTCTCAGATGCCATGTGATATATCCTGAGGGGGGCATGGAGGTATTTTTAAATTTGATTTTAGTTGATTTGTAACCCTCCCCAAGCTGGTGCAGAGCAGGTGACAACAATTAATAAATATACAATATAATGCAATAATAAATACAAAAATCAAGAAACAATTACCACAAAATTTGAGATGGCGTAATAGCTTATACGGAGGGGCAATATACTAACATGTATAGAAGGGGAATGAAGAGGGGAAGCAGGGGGGAGAGGGGGAGGGAAAAGGGGGAACCCAGAACTGGCTGTAGCCTATTGGCTACAATTGGCTGTAGCCTACTGGCTGGAGGTACGGTACTGCCCTCAACCGTAGGCCCGGCAGAACAGCCATGGAAAGCTCAGGGCAGCTTACAGAATGTATACATATATAAATATTAAACAACAAGATATGTTAAGACACAAAAGTTAAATTAAAACCATAGTATATAAAATTTAGATTTCCTGCCCTACCCCCAGAAATGGGCTCAGGGCAGCTCACAACGTATAAATGAACAATAAAACTGATTTAATATAAAAACAGACAATGTAGACAATCAAAGCAAGATGGCAAAAAAACACTAGCAGTCCAATGTCATAGGTAGCCCGATTTATCACTGTTTTTAAGCAAATGAAGAAGAAGAAGAGATTGGATTTATACCCTGCCCTTCACCTGGAGTCTCAGAGCGGCTTACAAACTCCTTTCCCTTCCCCTCCCCACAACAGACACCCTGTGAGGTAGGTGGGGCTGAGAGAGCTCTGATACAAACTGCTCTTTCAGGAGCAGCTGTGCCAGAGCTTGTGACTGACCCAAGGTCACATCAGCAGGTGCAAGTGGAGGAGTGGGGAATCAAACCCGGTTCTCCCAGATTAGAGTCCGCACACTTAACCACTACACCAAACTGGCAGTAGGTACTCTGATAAACATCAGGTACTATACCCTGTCAATGCTCACCTATGACATCATGACTCTCTGATCAATGAGTCTCGGATGTGAGGGGCCGGGGCCGGGGGACCGGGCAAGGTGACCTGCCCGTAGACACATGCCACACACAGTAACATTTCTGGTTACAAGCCTAGATTGATGTGATTTGTCCAAGTTCAGTGTCTTTCTGTGGGCACTTCCCAGGCAGATTCCTCTGCTGAGACCACTGGATCTAGGGGATCGGGGTGGGAAGTGGCTCTGGAAGGATTAGTGATCTCTTGAGTTCCAGATCTTCATCAACAGCAGTTCCCAGTTCCACCAATGAAAGGTCTGTTCCAGCATCCAGCCCTGAAGGGGACCTCAGCAAAGAGCCCAGGGGCAGCATGAGGGCACTGCAGTATTCCAGGACGCTGATCTCAACTAACATTCAGGCTAACATGCTGCTGTGTTTATAATGGATCCCGGGCGTCTCTCAGTACCACATGACCACAAAGAAGTCTTCGGACAGTGCTGGCTCTTCGGCTTAGAAACAGAGATTAGCACCACCTCCTAGAGTCAGATACGACTGGTTTTCAAGCAAGGGAAACCTTTACCTTTATACATCTGAAAGACGATCCATGGAAGAATTACATCCAGACTGGGGGTACAGGTACGGAATACCAAAGTGGTTGGGGCAAACCTGCAATATGTCAGGAGGGCCTTTTTTCAGAATGGACCCTCTTTGACATGTGGCAGAGCTGGTGTTTCAAGACCCGACCTCTTGTGTGGTCTGTTTCAGCTGTATTTCAGCAAAATGGGGACCCTTCGGCTATCCAGGTACCAGCTCTGTCCCCACCCCCATTTCCCTGGAAATTGATGTTACCTGTCCTGTGCAGGAGTGCCGAGATTTTGGTAGGAACCTCTCTGCCCCCCCACGGGTCTCTCCTGGCATTTTCTCCCAGGAGACGTGGAGGAAATACTCCAAATGATCCAAGTCCTCTTTTGAATACGAGAGAAAGGCTGGGATGTTTGTCTCTCCCCTCCCATTGTCCCAGCTTGCTTAACCCATCTGCTTACTTCCTCCTCTTCTAGCAGTTTCTGTGCCTGGCCCTGGAAGTAACAGAGAAGAAAGAAGCCTCCCTCCTTCACCCATTCCCTGCCCAGGCACAAAGCGCTGTCCATGGAAGGAATGCCTCTGCCTCTGGGCGAGGTGGTCCCAGAACATCTGAAACCCAACAAGTCACCCTTTCAGTCCTCTCCTGCCCTGCCCAGACGACAGCCTGGAGATGAGGAACCGCCCTGGCATCGGGATATCCTGGCTCCTCCCTCCCTTCCCTCCATCTACTGCCTCAGCCCTTTCAAGATGGAGGGTGGAAGCTCTCTGGGGCAGGGACCTGCCTCTTCTATTCTTGCTGCTCTTATCAAGGCCCAAGTGCATTGAGGGTGCCTGGAATTCGTAAAGGAATAAAAGAATGATAAAATAATGAGAGCCAGTTTGGTGTAGTGCTTAAGTGTGCGGACTCTAATCTGGGAGAACTGGGTTTGAATCCCTGCTCCTCCACTTGCAGCTGCTGGATGACCTTGGGCAAGACATAGTTCTGGCACAGCTGTTCTTGAAAAGGAGCAGTTTCTCTCAGAGCTCTCTCAGCCCCACCTACTTCACAGGGTGTCTGTTGTGGGGGGGAAGGGAAAGGAGTTTGTAAGCTGCTCTGAGACTCCAAGTGAAGGGTGGGGTATAAATCCAATCTCTTCTTCTAATATATGGTGGAGTTCCTAAGACAAGGGAAAAGTTCACTGTGTCTCTTTACATCACTGCCTAAGAGTTCCCAATGGTGGCCGTCATGTTTCATGGCTGGGGAAGGGAATAGAGAGACACACACCTCTTTGCCCTGTCCCCTCCCTCCCTTCCCAGGAGAGGTGGCCTGTCTGTCCAGCACAACTGTCTGTCCAGCACAACAGAAGGTTCTCCTTACCTCGCCCATGGAGGTGATGTTCAGGTAGCCCTCCCTTCATGGCCACTCTCCTCCTCCTCTCAGAACAGCCTGGTCCTTTTCTCGCTGAGCCTTCAGAAGACAACAGCAGGAGCTGAGATTCTGTTGGCCTGCACAGAACATCGTGACGTTTCTGGCTATATGGCTGCAGGTCTCTCTCTTCCCCTGGGATGGGGTCTGCTTGGGGCGAGGGTCTCTGAGCTCCCTCCCCTCTCAGTCTGACAGCGACTGACCCACCCACCCACCCAGCCTGGTCTCGTTGTGGCAGAGTTGCAAATCCACAGGGAGCACAGGAACTCTGAACTAGGGGTGTGCAATATTTTTTAACCGATACTTTTCTGTTTGGGTTTATCAGACCCAGAAAAATTTCAGGATTTCCAAATAATCCCAGATCCCAATATCAGTATGGTATTGGGGTCCAGGAATTTTTTGGAAATCCCAATTTCTTCTGGGTCCAGTAGGTCTAAGAAGAAAAATATCAGGAGAAGCCTGCAGGAGAAGCCAGCGCCCTAGGAGCTGCTGTGCCACACGGAGCACTCAGCACGTTGCTCCACGTGGCACAAGAGATCCTGGCTGGGCTCGCTTCTCCTGCAGTCTGATTTAAACCGGGATGCAGGAGAAGCCAGAGAAAAGCCCAGCCTGCGGGGAGCAATCTGCTCCTGGCAGCACAGCAGATCCTGGGGCTGGCTTCTTCTGCCGCCTGGTTTAAACTGAGCTACATGAGAAGCTCTCTGGTCTGTCTGTCCTGGGTGGCTCTTCACAGCATAGCCTGCAGCCTCATTGACCCACACAAGCCCCCTTGCCCTGGAAGGCCAGAGACTGAAGCTGAAGTTCAAATACTTTGGCCACCAAATGAGAAGGGAGCACTCACTGGAGAAGCGCTGGGAAAGACTGAAAGTCAAAGAAGAGGGGACGGCAAAGGATGAGATGGTTAGACAGTGTTATCGATGCAACAAACATGAAATTGAGCAAACTTCAGAGGACGGCGGAAGACAGGAGGGCCTGGCGTGATGTGGTTCACAGGGTCGCGAAGAGTCAGACTCGACTGTGCAACTGAACAACAACAAACATGAGAAGCCAGCTGATCCTTGGGCTGAATTATGCAGTCCCTTTAAACTTTAAAGGGACTGCAGCAGAAACCCAACAAACAGCTAAGAGGTGGGAACAATCTGTTCCCACCTCTCCACTGTTTTCAGATCTTCCCAGTAATTCCCAAATATATTCAGAAGTTTTTTGGGATTTCCCCCCCACCAGTTTTCCTGATAAAATCCGTATACATTTGAGGGTGCTGATTTTCAGCTTGGGTAGATCCAAATGCACACCCCTACTCTGAACTGTCTTCTCATTTCTAGAGCAGATCCATCCCGGAAGATCCACCCCATGGTCTTTTTTTGCTAGGGACTCTCTGAGGGCTTCGCCACAACCCTTCAGCCTCCTTTTCCTTGGCTCCACACTCTGCCCCCTCAATCCCACGACCAGCCACCCTTCTGCCAGAACTGTGAGTATAGCACACCCTACCTTGGCCTATTTGCAGCATGACAAGAGATGAGAAACAGAAGGAACAGGAAGGGGCTGGGAACACTCAGCACAATCCAACTCTGGCCGTGAAGATGGCTCGCCTGCAGCTTGGGCAAGAAGCCCAGAGCAGAGACACTTCCTTGCCCGGTGGAAAGCCTGACACAGGGAACAACCCTCAGAAGGCTGGCTCACTTCTGAGTAGTATTCAGGGTGGCTTATTCTGAAAAGAACATCCTTGGGACTGGATCACACTCCCAGCTCTCATTTCAGGGTATTTTCATTCAGCCAAAGTGTCTTTGGTCATCTCCTCTTTTGCCTTGCCACCTTCCTTCCAAACAAAGAAAAAAGCTCCTTACATGAGTTTCAAATCCTTCTCATTCAAGTTGCCTGGTCTGGCAGTACCCTCGTCCCACTGAGGTTGTGCTGGACACACATGCAGTCTAGCCAGAAAACCCCTTCCTTCCTCGGAAACACTGTCTCCTGCGGCAACACTTCTGTTTTGCCTCTGACCGTCTCTTGGGGGCACGGGAGGGTTTGGCACTTTAACATACTCAAGTCTTCCTTTGGTTGCAAATCTGCCTTTCTGTTCCTTCTCCATCAGCTCTCCCAGATTAATCAACTCTATCCCAGTCACCAGTGCCCTTCCCAGCCTCCCTCAAAGCCTTCCGTACGGCCAGGTGTTAAAACCCAAACCTGCGGAGAAAAGAGGTTTTCTCTGACACAAGAGAAACTGCAGACCACCTGATCCCCCACAGGAAGAGCAGGGAGAAACTGACCGAGTTGGAAAGCATCTCCGTTGCATGCAGAAGGTCCCTGGTTCAAACCAGGTCATTTCCAGCTGAAAGACCAATTTCAACACTCAGCAAACGGCAGCCTCGTCACGAGCATCAACCCACTGCATTGCGCCAACAGCCAGCAGAACCATGCTCCTGAATATGTTTAAGTGGCTCATGGGTATGGCACCATTAAAAGCAGCAGAAAGCCCCATCTGGGTCTCTGCCTGCAGTATGTGACAGCCCCCAGTGGTTCCCCAGCACTACCAGCTGATCCAAATGGAAGCACAGACAAGCCAGGCCTGATGGTACTGCAAACAGGAGGAGCTGGAGTCAGACTCTGAGCCTTCTCAACTTGCTGGAGACTAGGGATGCTGTCATAGAAAGAGGTGGGGCATGCAAGTCCTTTCCAGGTGTCATGATCAGGGCTGTGCAAGTAAAGGCCTAGCAGGTCCAGGGAGCCTGAGCAGCAGTGGAAGGAAGCCAGGCCTACAACTCCCAGAAGTCCCTGAGAGGTTTTGGTGCCAATTTTAGCCAATCACAGAGAAAGGGGACTTATAATAAAAGACCTGATACAGAAGAGCTGTTCTTTCTTCCAAGGGAGCAGAGTCAGAGGGAAGGCTGCTGCTGTGAGAGACCTTCACCCTGAGAGGAAGGGTGAGCAGACTTGTGCCCAACTGAGACAGTGGACTAGGGACTGTGAGTCTAGGGCATTTGGTTTCTCTTCTCTTCATCCACTTATCATTATTTGTAACTTCTTGCACCTTGTTTGTTTCCCATATTGGACTGACCTCCTGTAAAAATAAACCTTTTATTTGTTGTTTACTCTGCCTGGTCCTCACCCCTATTATTCAGGCCAAACAAGGGAGGTCAGAAGGCCTTGGGTAGGTGCTCCGGGCCTTCTCAAGGGATCCTAAATCCAAAGTGGTGGCAGCGTCAGGTAACACCCCACCTGAGTTGTGACAACAGGGATCTCTCCCTTCTCATATACGTCCTCCTTTCCTCCTGCCCCCTTCAGCCCTAGAGCAGGCAGGAGCTATTTTCCCTCAGACCAATCATAAGGCTTGGAAGGTGCTTGGGAAACGTAGGCCTGCAGGTAAATTGGCAGCCAGGCTTGAGCATGACCAAAAGGCAGTCTTGAGGCCTATAAGATGCTCTATGCCCTAACTTCAACCTTAGGGTCATCACACACATCCCTGCTAGACTGAATCATGGGGGTCTGGTTGTCTTTCTAGAGGACATGTCCTCTTTTTTTGGTGTCTGTCCTCTTTTGGGCTCTTTTTAAAAAACCAATGGAAATGCCCTCTTTTGGGTTTGGAAAGTTAGGAATATTAGGAATTAGTAGCTGTTATCACCACTTACATAGCAGGGGTCTTTCAAATGAGATTTGTCATTGTGATCACTTATTTGAAGTAGTTGATCGAGAAATATGTCCTCCTTTTTGCTTTTCAAAATATGGTAACCCTACTGGTGAAGACTATAGCCACATAAAAGGGGAAAAGGAATAGCTATCTATGGCCCCGGTCACACGGAGAATTTGTGGCGGGAGAGATATGAAAGTGATGCGGAGTTTTGGGGCGCGATCACAGGACCACATCTGGGAACCATAGCACAACCGTTGACGACCCGTAGCAGCCGCCCAAAAATCTGGAGTAAAAAACCCCCGGGGACAGCCTACTAGCAAATGGTTTGCTTTGGGAAGTTGATGGGATACTTATGTGTGATTGTGCAAGCGCACTCCTTGCCGCGCATCGAAGGCGCTCCGAGACAAAGAAACACCGATATTGCTGCGGCAGGGTCTGATCACATTCTTGCGCATTTAAGTGCGCTGCCACAAAAAGCTACGCCTCCCCCGCCCGCGTTATCTGGCCCGTGTGACCAGGGCCTATGTTTAACTACCTATCACATACAGATTTATGTCTGTAAGAAACCAAACTCTAAAAGCATGTAAGAATTCCAGATTGGTAGAGCATTGTAGTATGGAGTTCCACAGCTTTCAAGGGTATTAATTTTCAAAGTTGTTTTTTTTAAAACAAAGTATCTATTGCAACTAAAATACTTTACAATCACACTGAACATAAGCATCTACTAGTAGGGAGTTCCTTTGTTTCCCCAGTCCACCCTCCCTCCCTCTAAGGTTGAGTTCTAACACCCAACCACATCCCCTCCCTGCCAGTAATTCCACATAAGCCTGGAACGCCTCTTCACCTTGAGCCTCCTCCCAGTAGCCTTCTGGGGCCGAGGGGACAACCGTTCCATTTCTGCATAAGGCCCATAGGGATTATAGCCTAGAAGAGAGCATGAAGAACATGAGGAGTGGGCCATCCTCTGACTCTTGTCCACTTGCCTGGAGTTTGGACCTCTGGAAGCCTCCAGGCTTGGCATGAATTTGCTGTCCCCAGAATGAATTACACTGGACATCTGGCACGGAACTGTCTGGAAGGAAAGAGAATGACTTGGTAGGGGGGAGAGAGTCACAGAGACAGGAGGGCGAGAGGAAAAGTTGAACAAAGTCTGAGACTAGTGGCACCTCTAAGATCCAACAAAGTTTTATTTACGGTATAAGGGTGAGATAGAAATGTAATTGATATATGTGCAAGTGCCCATGAAGTGTAACTGACAGATAAACATATGGAGCAGAAGTCCATCAGTGGCTATTAGCCACAGGGTATAGATGGGAATTCTAAGTCTGGGGCAGGTGATGCATTCTATTCTTGGTGCTGGAGGGGGCAGCAGTGGGAGGGCTTCTAAGTGTCCTGGCCCCACTGCTGGACCTCCTGATAGCACGTGGTATTTTTGGCCGCTGTGTGACAGAGTGTTGGACTAGATGGGCCATTGGCCTGATTCAACATTGGCTTCTCTTATGTTCTTATGTTCAGATGCACAAGCATCCAAGTGGTGAAACTGATAGATGTGCAGACATCCTCGATGTGCCATTGGTAGATGAGCAAGCATCCAAGATATGGAAGTATCCAAGATTTGCAACAGGTAGATGTTTAAGCATCCAAGATGTACCACTGATACATGAGTAAGCATCCCCAATGTGCTACTGATAGATAAGCAAGCATCCCAGATGATAAATGTGAAAGGGATCGATTAGCAAGTGTCCAAGACGTGCCATTGATAGATGAACAAGAATCCGAAGCGTGCAGCTGACAGATATGAAACATCCATGATGAACAACTGATAGATGTCCAATTAACCAAGATGCACAACAGAGATGTGCAAGCAGCCCAGATGTGCAATTGATATGGGAGCAAGCGTCCAAGTGTGCAGCTATCCAAAATTTGCAACCGATAGCTGTCAAAGCATCCAAGATGTGCAATATTCATCGATTTATTAGCCCACTGTTCCCCTCTGACAAGTGAGGCAGGCTAGTGACTTCAGAAAGGAAAGCAACTACAGTGACTCCCACTACAAATGCAAGTCCTAAAGAGCCTTGATCACAGGGCAAGCCCATTTTCTTCAAGTGCCACATTATAAATGCCCATAATCATAGGATGCCTTACAGCAAAATAGACCTGCACAAGTGACAAATATCTGTTTGAATGATGCCTTTCAGAAACGATGATGCCAAATGACTTCAAATTGTACAATGGCAGCTCAGGTTAACAGGCTATTAACTCTGGTTGTGAAGGAGAAGTCATTTTAAACGTTTCTTTTTGCATTTCGAGCAGGCAGGGAAGAAGAAAAGGACAGGAGCCGCCGAGACTTTCCCGGTCTATTATATATGATGTATCAGTAACAGAATCGAAATAAATAGAATGAAGGCTAGGAATAATCCAGCAAGCGTTAAGCGTGACTCTTGAAAGCGACAACAATGAGACCAATTGAATTCCCATTAATCTCCGTGGCGCAGGATGCAAGCTGATGCACACTCCACACTCCTACGGAGTGACATGGGACTTACTTCCGAGTAAACACTGTTGTGAGTTACAATGGACTTTGATGCCATATCTAAAGATACGCCACTAACCGTCCCTGCTTCTTAGGGGTGTAAAATGCAGTCTCCACCAAGGGCGTAGACTTTGCAATTTCCCAGAGGGGGCTGGGGCTGGGCCAGAGGCATTGCTAAGTCATTAAAAGAACTGGGATCCAATGACATCATAGGGAGGAGCCAGTGACATCACAAGCCATTGTCACTATCTATGGAGGTAGAACTATGTGGCATTTAGGGAGGGGCTCCCCAGAAAATTAGGGTGGCCTGGGAACCCCCCTAGCAATGCCCCTGGGTTGGGCTAACCCCAGGAACAGGTGCTTTCTTAGCACACTGCTTAGAAACTCCACCTTAAAATGCAGCACAGATTCTATTGCTAGGGACTGTTTTTCCACTCTGGAAACTGTCATTACAGTCCTAGAATAGCCTATCTGGGCCCAAAAACCTTATTGGAAAAAACATTCTGCATTTTCTTTGCAACTTTTTTTGGGCTGCAGTGTATTTCAGCAGAGCCCATGCAAGTCAATTGGCATTCCTGGCTCCCGTTATCTCCAATGGGCCTTCAAGCCTCTCCCATTATTTCCAATGGGCAATCCTGTCATTCCTTTTAGTACACCCCAGTTGGTTGCCCCTTTGAAACTACCACACCATTTTAAGTAACTGCAAAATGAAGAGCATGAACATAGAGTGCACATCCCTTGCCAATGTTCTCTCTGGGCTGCACACAGATCAAAAGGAAATTTTAAAAGGCCTCTGATCTGCATGCCCACCCCCCATCTTGTTCATGCAGATGGGGTTACAATTTAAAAATGAAATGGAGATTGAAAGAAGAGCAGTCTACCCCCACTACCATGAAAAAAACAACAACTGTTCTCAATCAAGGATATATAGACCTATGTAAAATACACCCCTCCACCACCGGGCTGTTGTGCATCCTACATGAAGCAGGGTGATTCAGCAGATGCAAGCCAATGTCAGGGGTCTATATCCACCATCTCACACAGAAGAACCAGAGCTTCCAGTTTCAGCACTGGAGCTAGGGGTGCCAGCCTCCAGGTGGGACCTGGGGATCCCCTGGAATTACAGCTCATTTGCAGACTATAAAAATTAGTTTCCCTGAAGAGTCCCCACTCCTCCACTTGCAGCTGCTGGTGTGACCTTGGGTCAGTCACAAGTTCTTTCAGAGCTGTTCTCTCTAGTGCAGTTCTCTCAGAGCTCTCTCAGCCCCACCTACTTCACAGGGTGTCTGTTGTGGGGAGAGGAAGGGAACGGGGATTGTAAGTCACTCTGAGACTCCTTCAGGTTGTGAATCCAATCTCTTCTTCTTCTTTGCTCAAAACAAATAAGTTTATTGTACACAAAATAAAAGGAATGACAATGTAAGGAACCTACACTGGGCACCTGAGAACTAATCCCTTAAGTAACCACACACGCAAACACACACAACCCCAACAAGGTCAGAGGGAGGGAACTGGGAGGTTTTGAGGAAGGGGCATATGTCCTGAAATCCTGGGCTTGAGGTCTAGAGAGGTCCAAGGGCAAAAACAGATGGCTAAGCAAGGAGAAAAAGCCTGCACGGTGCAGCAGGGGTTCTCCACAGGAAACCAGAGTTCTGATCAGCAGAGATCTGGACCAGGGATCTGAGGAACCATTCGCTATGGCGTGGGGGTCCCTCTTTTATGGACAGAAGACCCCCCTTAGGGTAGGTAGGCCATCCTGGCTTTAGATTGGGTCAAGATAAAAAGTCTGGATCTCATTGGCTGGTTTAAAATCAACTGCTGTCAATCATTAGCAGGAAAAAGTGGGGGAAATACCTGGATTAGGCTATTGTGAGACAAATCTGCACGGGCACAAAGAGCCTGGGTGAGGCAACATGATTAACATTTAATTCGTTTGAAATGAGTCAGCTCTGCATTGCCACAAAAGTTTGGGTGACTCAAGATAGCTCCTGAAACAGGATGGAGCATAAATTAATGACCGGAGGGCCTTCTTGATTGAGTGAAAAAGGGAAAAAAGAGGAGCTGGGCATTGGTGAATGTAAGAGCAACTTCCTTGGGCTGGGCAGACACCTCTGCGGTATGCTAGCCTATTCCAGTGCTGAAAGGTCTTTTGTTATTATTGAGAATGAAGTGAAGTCTTATTGAGACGTCTTATTCTTATTGAGTGCCCTGAGGTAGGGTAGATGGCATTTAATCAGTTTGCAATGCCAGCACACCCTTCCTTGCTGTCCCTGGGATTTCCCAATGCCATGGCTGTTCCCAGGCGCCTTTAGGAGACTCCCCAAGTTTCAGATCCCCTTGGTACTGAGGCTGTAAAAGGGGGTGCCTATTAAAACGAGTAAGTCCCTTTCCACATTTGCCTGCCGCTCTGGATTTTCTCAGTGTTCGAGGACCTTTCCACACTTGGATCTCATCCCTGGTTTTATCAAAGTTCATCTCGCAACAAAATTCCTTGTATTTATCCCTGGTTATAACAGCATCTGTTTATCCCAGGAAAAGTGTGGGGTGAAACCGGGGTGACCTCAATGTAATGTGGAAACAAAAATTACCCAGAGATAATTACAGGGGAGAACTCGAGTGTAGTGTAGAATGTAAGTTCGGGGACAGGGCTGAACCAAGATTTAAGGTCTAGTGCGGAAAGGACCTGAGTCAAGGCAATTTAAGTCCAGGGCAAAACAGTGTCCAAATAACCTGGAGCAACAGCAGGCTGAAATCAGGCTGACCACTGAAGGGAGGTAATGTAATGCAGAACGGGAGGAAAAAAAACAGAATAAAAAGAAGGTTGAACTTGATTTTAGTGCAGAATGGGAAAAACTCTGGATTAAAAAGAAGGTTGAATTTGATTGTAGTGCAGAATTGCTTGGAGGACACCGCGGTGAACATGGATTAAAAGGAGAGTGCAGAAAGGGCAGAAAATAAGAGGTGGACCCTGCTAACCAAGGGGGTCTTGGCCGGAGGAGGGGGCGGAGTCATCACAGACTGCAACGAGAGACAGTCCATTTTGAACACTGAAAGTGCTATATGCATGCTAAGTGTGACTTTAAAAAAAATTAAGAAATGCCTAGCAAATTTCAGTACTGGCACTGAATCACTTCAAGGCATCAGCACTTCAGGAAGCAACAAGTGCATCTTTAGGCATCAGGGAGACAAGGGGATAACAATGGTCTCTGCCGTCAGTGGAGTGAAGGAAGAGCTGTGATAGACCAGGGATCCAGCAGTTTCTCATCCAGGCCCCTCCACTAGTGAGCAATGCCAGACTTTCCCATTCAATTCGGCCAACCCTTTCCCCAAGGACTGTGACTTCACTGGCAGTGGGGGGGGGGCCTTGAACCCAGGCCACTCTAGCCATAGTCTCACTCACTGACTGTGACATCCAGTTTTCCTCCTCCTTCCACGAGGCTGAAATTCAGGGGCACCAAATGAAGCTGATGGACAGGAGGTTCCGGATGGCCAAAAGGAAGGGCTTCTCTCCACCCAGCAGGCAATAAGACGATGGAATTCACTGGCAGTGGATGTTGTGATGGCCATGAACAGAGAGGGCTTTAAGCAGGGGTTGGGCCAATTCGTGGACAGGGTTGCCAACTTGGTGTAGGAAGATTTCTGGTGATTTGGGAGGGGGCAGAGTTTGGGGAGAGGAGGGGTCTCAGCAGGCATGTGATGCTGTTGAGTCCATCCTCCAAAGCTAGGGGAATGAACCTCTGGTCTGGAGATCAGTCATAATTCCAGGAGAACTCTAGGGGGAATTTCAGACAGATGATATAATCCGGAAGAGGAACGGTTCCCAAACGGTTTCTGGTCTGGCATTTCAGACAGAACCGTTTTAGAACCGGTTCCCTACCGGAATATATTTGTAATTTCACACAGAATCGCTTCTGTCCCGTTCAGGAAACGGGGCTGAAGCGTTTTACCTGTCAACCGCTTCCAAGTAGTCGTCAGTTTCTTCTCCCGGATCGGATACGCTTTTTTCCCGCCTTTTTTCGCCCGCGCGGGCGATCTCCGGCTTTTTTTTTTTTTGAACGTTCGCTTTAGAGCGCTATAGCGCTATAGCGTAATAGCATCATAGCAACCCCATTGGAATGCCTGCAGTGTTGTTTTTATAGCACTATAGAGCTATAGCGCTCTAAAGCGAACATTTTTTTTAAAAAAAAGGCGTGGCGGGAACCGGCGGGAAAACAAAGCGGTGCAATCTGAATTGCCAAACCGCTTCTGATTCGGCTCTTTTCCGGTCAGGGAAAGCCATGTGTGAAATGGCAGCCCTGTACCGGTTTACTTCAAGACGAATCAGAAACGGCTTCAATCCGACAGAGTCTCAGTAATGTGAAATTCCCTTAGATCTCACCGAGTTTGGCAAACCTTTTTCATGGAGGATAGCTCCATCAGTGACTATTAGCCATGGTGACTAAAGAAAAGCTCTGCATTCAAAGGCAGTGAACTTCTGAATCCCAGTGCGAGAAGGCAACATCAGAGAAGGCCTTGCTGTCTGCACCCTGTTTGTTGGTTTCCTAGGGCAACTGTTTGGCTGCTGTGCGAAACACGATACTGGACCACTGGTCTGATCCACAACACAGCTCTTATTACATTCATCCATTCCCATTTTTACAACCGGGGGTAAGCTTAGCTGTTGCTTTGATGTGACCAGGCTAAAACTGCACAAAGAGGGACTCGCCAGCGTGGATTGCTCATGACAGCCCCCGATAAGACATTTGTCAGGCCAGGCATTTGGCTCTAGCACTTGAGAACGAGAACGTATTAGCAAAAAATGCTGAAAGGTTAACCTTGGCTGGAAGCAAAGACTTGCCATTAAGCTCTGGAACTTCCATACGAACAGGTCTCTCGGAGTCAAGGCTTTTCACGGTTCAAATATTATTGGTTTTTCCTCCGAGATTGCTGAAGATACAGAGTCCAAATAAACACGCTGGGTTTTGAGCTGGCTTCCAGCAGAGGATTCTGAGCATTTAAAAACAATTCTCTGGAGAAGCAAAGCAAAGGCGTCGCTGTATGCTCATTTAAAGGCCATAGACCAAAGCCAGGGCCAGAGGCTTACTGGAGAAATGAAGTTGCCAGAGTCCTCCCCCTTTGCCCCCCAACACACAGGCAAGAAGGATTCCTGCAATTTTAACACCTGCACCCTCCAAATCATAGCAGTTGAGGCTTATACTAGATGTTTATGTTACAAACAAATGCAACACTTTTAAATACGTCTTCTGGGAGCCTTCAGTAAGATTCATGTTTTGTATTAGTTCCAGGGTGCTAGAATCTGGAGGAGTTCCAGCCCAGGTTTTCCTTTTGGCTCTGGGTAAACTGGCGAGGCAAGCAGCTAGGAAGGACTCTGGAGGGCCTTGGCTTCCCTTTCTGGCTTACTCCCAATATTTTGTTTCACCCCTGAATGATCTTACATTTTCGCAACATTGAAAGGTACAGACATTGAAGACGATAAAATCAGGTTCAGCATAAAGCTAAAATTAAAACGCAGCCAGCATCGGGTGAACGAAGATGCTCCATACGGAAAATGCTTAGCATCCGTAATGCAGCAAAATTAAAACAGCAGACGACAAACAGGAAGAGCGAGGCTCAAAAACAATCCCATGAGACTGAAACATCTATGAATACCTGAGTGGACAAAAAATAAAAAGGCTGGAGAAGATGAGCCTGGATACATTTTTTCCCCCCTTCACAACATCTCCGTGAAGTAAGTTAAGCTGCAGGAGAGTAACTGGTGCAGTGATCCTTTTCGCAGCATAGCTGGGGTTCTGAACCCCTGTCACCTTCCTTGAGTTCCTATTTTTGCCTCCCCAAGCTTGGGTGAAGAAATGGCCCTGCTCTGAGCCCACTTGGGTCGTCAGGGTTCTCTTTGGAGAAGGCAAGGAGCTATTCCGCTCTCTGCGGCTGCGGTCACACACACCAGTCGGAGCGGAGAGGAAGTGAGACGATTTCCTCTGGGGGAATTGGGCATGCAGTTGCAAGATCACACATCCCTTTGAAAGCTGCGGGCTCAGCCCATCACTGTGTGATCAGACGCAACCATGGGTGAGTCTCTCTCTTTTTTTGCCATTCGTTTCCCATGTGCTTAAACGAGGAATCAAGGGATCACACCTCTGCACTGAGGACCCCCTATGGAGTTTGTGATGATGTGCATACTGCAAAGGGGGGAGGAAACAATTGCACAGAGTTGGGATGGAATGATCAGACCATCCCAATGGCATGAGAGCATGCCTGAGCGATCAGACAGGGGAAAATCTGTCCGTGGCCTGCTGCAGCCAGTTAGAGCCAGAATTTCCCCAGTGTCTTTTAACTCTGCTTCTGTGGTGAAGCAGCACAGGTTGCTGACGACTGTGGGACCTTTCCTGGTTGTTGCTGTCTGATCGTCTCCTTTAGATCCGTCAGGCATTCGCACCTATTTTGGATCTAAAGGCATATGTGATCACAGCCTGTGTCTCTCATACATACACACACACACACTCTTTCAGGCCACGTAGGATTATTCTTTAGGGTAACCTATCTCCCTTTTCAAATGACATTCTACAGGAAAGGATAACCCACAATGAGGAGCAGGGCTGTGGAATCAAAAGCTTCTGTTACGAGAGCTCAGTGCACTGATCCGTCAGAAGGAGGGTCTGGAGAATCAGACTCGCAGGGGCCCCCCACCTTGTCGAGTCCGTGGGACCCTCTGGAATTCTGACACAGGGCAGTGGGTGCAATGACAAAATGGCTGCCATGGGAGGCAGAGCCAGACGCATACCGGAAGCCCACGTGCAGGGAGAGGAAGGGCAATTTTTAAAACAATCCACTGGGAACTGAGGGAGAGAATAAAGCTAACACTGATAGCAGCGGCCACGGAAATGTTTTTAAAAATAGGCACTACCCATCAGATTTCCAGTGACCAGTCTAATGTACCACTAGTCAAAAGCTGTACCTGGCCCCGCTCTCTTTCTGAAGACACTTGGTGGGCATCAGGAAAGGTGTCGGCAGGGGCCTACGTTAGTCGCAGTGAGGAGCCTGGAATCAGAGAATGTTGAAGCCTTAATGTTTGGAAGAAGAAGAGAAGAGATTGGATTTATACCCCAGCCCTTCACTACCCAAACGTGTCTCAGAGCTGCTTACAAACTCCTTTTCCCTTCCCCTCCCCACAACAGATACCCTGTGAGGTAGGTGGAGCTGAGAGAGCTCTGACAGAAACAACTCTTTCAAGAACAGCTCTGACAGGACTATGGTTTGCCCAAGGTCATCCAGCAGATGCCAGTGGAGGAGTGGGGAATCAAACCCAGTTCTCCCAGATTAGAGTCTGCACATTTAACCACTACACCAAACTGGCTCTCACACCAAACTGGAGCCATCTCTGGAGGCAGCCGCCGTCCCACTCAAGATTCCTCTGGAGGGTCGAGATTGTTAACTCGATTCCCTTAAGCAGGAGGCCTCTGCTCCTACAGGGTCTTCTCATTCTGGTGCGTACAGAACTGTCAATAGAAAGACTGTCGATGTCAATAGCCTGGGACCCTCTGCCTGCAAAGAGGACCCAGTGCTTGAAAAATCCATTTTGTTCCAATACTTGTGGGATTATCTGTGGGATACTTGTGGGATTATCTGAGATCAAAATTGTACCAGGATAACAAAGAGGAACCCCAGGGACACCTCCATCCATTGCTCCAGAGAAGGTTGGTCTTCCCTAATCCTCTGTCTCCTGTGAGCCAGCCGCAGTTGAGGAAAACATTCTTCCACTTTTTTATGAAACCCCCAGGAAGCAGGAGGCACCCCAGTCTCAGCAGAGCAAGAGCCTCCTTGATTAGAACACAGCCCCTTCTGCCTTCAGCAGGTCCACAGAAGGAGACATCCCTCCCCACAGGACGCTTTGAGCCTTTGTTAAGGTTCCCTTCGAACCTCTGCTGCAACAGCGGGGAGCTACTGGATGAGCGGAGAGTCTGTAATCGGCCCCTGTGATCTGTCCATGGTCCTGACAATCTTTTGGTGGCCTTGCGCCCCCTGGACACCAAACCAGAGCAGAAGAGCTGCTAACCTACCCATGTTTGGCTCAAGTGGTTAAGACGCTGAACTGCAGGCTGTGGAAGGTCAGTGGTTCAGCAGTTTGAGACCCGGGTGCCGCATGACGGGGTGAGCTCCTGTCTCTAGTTCCAGCTCCTGCCAACCTAGCAGTTCGAAAGCAAGAAATTGCAAGTAGATAAATAGGTACCACTTTGGTGGGAAGGTAACAGCGTTCCGTGCGCCTTGGTGTTTAGTCATGCCGGCCACATGACCACGGAAATGTCTTTGGACAGCGCTGGCTCTTTGGCTTTGAAACGGAGATGAGCGCCGCAACCCTAGAGTCGGATTCAACTGGCTTTCAAGCAAGGGAACCTTTACCTTTACCTTTATACAAGTGTGTGAACATAGGCACCACTCCATAAGATCAGGAACACTACTGAGGTACACATGAACACATGACACTTCCTTGTACTGAATCGGCCCTTGGTCCATCAAAGGAAGTATTGCTTACTTAGACTAACAGCCATTCTCCAAGGTCTCCGGCAGAGGTCTTTCACTCCACTTACTGTGAATCTTTTAACTCGAGATACTGTGAATTATACCTGGGACCTTCTGCATACCAAGCAGATGCTCTACCACTTCACCACAGCCCTTCCCCATTTGATAAAAAAACCTCTTTTAAAAGCAGGGCTCTTGAGGAGAGTGAGACAGAGCCATCAATGGACTCCATGAAAATCAATCCACCAGTAGCTACTAGCAATGGACTAAATCCCTATCTAAAAGCAATAAACCTCCTAATACCAGTGCTGGGAGGCAGTGTCAGGGAGAGGCCCTAGCCTCAATGCCCAATTTGTTCCAGGACAACTGGTTGGCCACTGTATAAACAGGATGCTGAGCAAAATGGACCTCTGGTAGGATCCAGCAGAGTGCCTCTCATAATATACCTCATGCATACGTTTTTATATTCATGGAACTCTGCATTCTTCCAATCTGCACATTCAAGTTGGGAATGGAGCTTGCTGTCATGATCCTCTTCTGATGCTCCCCAGAATATCAGCTGGAAAAGATTGATATCTTTGATTATCGTGGGTGATAAAAAAAAGTTGCCTACCGTGAAAGTTCTTAAAAACTAAACCATATCCTCACAGTTGGATATTAAATCTAACTTGGGCTTTGACATTTGCAGTGATTGTTGTCCCGGCCCCTGCATGAGGTTGTCAGTGGGCCAAAACAAAACAGAAGCTTAACAGACTAGTTTTCTTTTGCGTCTTTAACAGCACCGTTCTGTGCAGGATTTAGCAGGCAAAGGTTTTCCATGGCATGGATATAAGTATAATTAAATACGATGTCTACCTATCAATCTATTCAGGCACACAGCAGGAGGAGGTAGTAGAAACTGGCAACAATTCCCCCCTACACACATTTTCTGCATGGTGTTCCTGCTGGGTTGCCTGAAAAGAGTGCACAGCCTTGAGAAAAGCTACACATTGGCTGGTGCACGTGTTTTACATCCTTCCTTCTTCTGCACCACCAGCATCCAAATCCCAATGGCCCAATGTTAGAGCTGGAGCTATGAGAAATCATCCAATAGAAAACACCTGAGCAGTGAGCCTGTAATAGGAGAGAGATGCCGTGGTTTAGTGGTTAGCCACAAGGACTAGAGGATCCGGGTACAAAATCTTCCATTGAAGTATGAAAGCCATTGAGTGACTTTGGGGTGACCACAGTGTCTCATCTTGGCCTACCTTACAAGATTGTTGTGATGATAAAACGAGGAAGGACCAGGATCTCTGCCCAGAACTAATTGGGGGGGGAATAAAAATGAATCAATCCATTTCTATCACTCATTTCTTTTCTTGTTCTGGAGATTAACCTGCTTGAATCTGGAGATTAACCTACATAATGCCCCTGTATAAATCAATGGTGCAACCTCATTTGGAGTACTGTATACAGTTCTGGTCACCACGCCTCAAAAAGTATATTATAGCACTGGGAAAGGTGCAGAAAAGGGCAACTAGAATAATAAAAGGGTTGGAACACTTTCCCTATGAAGAAAAATTAAAACGCTTGGGGCTCTTTAGCTTGGAGGAACGACGGCTGAGGGGTGACATGATAGAGGTTTACAAGATTATGCATGAGATAGAGCAGGTAGAGAAAGAGGTACTTTTCTCCCTTTCTCACAATACAGGAACTTGTGGGCACCCAATGAAAGTGCTGAGCGGTCAGATTAGAATAGATAAAAGGAAGTACTTCTTCACCCAAAGAGTGATTAACACATGGAATTCACTGCCACAGGAGGTGGTGGCAGCTACAACCATGGACAGCTTCAAGAGGGAATTAGATAGACATATGGAGCAGAGGTCCATCAGTGGCTATTAGCCACAAGGTATAGATAGGAACTCTCAGTCTGGGGCAAGTGATGCTCTGTATTCTTGGTGCTTGGAGGGGTCAACAGTGGGAGGGCTTCTAGTGTCCTGGCCCCACCGCTGGACCTCCTGATGGCACCTGGTATTTTTGGCCACTGTGTGACAGAGTGTTGGACTAGATGGGCAACTGGCCTGATTCAACATTGGCTTCTCTTATGTTCTTAACTTCAGTTTGATTTAGAGAACTCCTCAACTTCATTCTTGAATCGGAGCATGCAGATTTCTACAACTTTCGTTTGCTCCTCTCAATCCCCGCTCCTTAAGTGCATCACTAAAACATCGGGGGACAGACAAAGTTGATGTGATCATCCATACATATCACCACACTGACTGCATTTTCGTTTGGTGTTTTATTGATGCTCGGATGGTAATACACCACCTCAAAAGATTCTAGATTCAGTCATACACATGTTCACATCAAGAGTGCTTTTTTCCCAGCGTTTTATCAATGTACGCATGCAAAGACAAGGAAAAAAACCATGAAGGAACTGAAAGCTGCAGCCAGTTTTGCATGCACAGCATGCTGCACACAGTTTGGAAATGAAGACATGGATGATTCCCAGTGTATTTGTTATTTCCACTTATTTGGAAGTATTTGGGAGTCCACCAAGGAAGTGCAGGGCCTCTACGCAGAGGCAGGCAATGGCAAACAACCTCTGTCCATCTCTTTCCTTGAAAACCCTAAAGAGTCACCATAAGTCAGCTGCAACTTGACAGCACTTTCCATTTCAGGGAGGGCATTCAGGTGACCAGTGTGGCCTAGTGGTTAAAGTGTCCGACTAGGATCTGGGAGACCCAGGCTGGAACCCCCACTCTGCCATGAAGACTCACTGGTGACCGGCAGCCAGTCACTGTCTTTTGGCGGTGGCTCAGAGGTTAAGACCCTGAGCTGCAGACTGGAAGGTCCGTAGGTCGGCAGTTCGAGACCCTACTGTCACATGACGGAGCGAGCTCCCGTCTCTGGCCCCAGCTCCTGCCATCCTACCAGTTCAAAAGCAAGAAATTGCAAGTAGATAAATAGGTATCGCTTTCGTGGGAAGGTAACAGCGTTCCATGCACCTTGGCGTCTAGTCATGCCGGCCACATGACCACAGAAAAGTCTTCAGACAGCGCTGGCTCTTCGGCTTGGAAACAGAGATGAGCACCGCCTCCTAGAGTTGGATTCGACTGGCTTCTGAGCAAGGGAAACCTTTACCTTTACCTCTACCTCACAGGGTGGTTGATGTGAGTATAAAATAGTAAAGAGAAGCCAGTTTGGGTCCTCATTTGGGAGACAAAGAGAGAGATCAGTTAATTAGTGAAATCCAAAATGATTGAGTGGAGGAAAACTGATGGAGCCCCCAACCTTGTAGATGAATCGAGTGGTGGGAATTCAGATCATATCTAAGGTGTGTGTGGGGGAGATCTTCATGAAGCGCTCAACGGAACGCAGATGAAGCAAAGTGTGATTCTTCCAAACTACGGCAAAGAAGTTAAGAAAGCCCAGCAGCTCTCATTGAAAATCTGAATGGCCTCAATAATTTCTGCTCCTTTGTCAAACCTCCCCAATAAGACCAGCGGCTTTACTATTATGGCTCTCTTTAAAGAGCAAATTAAATGTTTTGTGCCACGAGCATCCATCCAGGTCACCGTAATCAATCCTCCTCTTTCACAACATGCATGTTCCTTGAGTCATCGAAAACAAAGCTGGAAATGTTTGCAAATAAGTAAGGTTGGCTTGCTAATGCCCTCGTATTCAGAACATCTCCCACCCCTGTGTGAAAGGCCCCTCGCCTTCCCTTGGATATAGCCGAAAAAACACCTGTTAGCAAGCGTTTGGTGAAGATAATTACCCTTTCATTATCATCAGTTCTATTTTCACCTGGACCACCTGCATATTCCGGGAACATCTTAATTGGCAGGCATAGAGTTCCCTTCCTCTCCTTTCCACCCACAACTGATCGGGTGGTCAAACATCACTCTGCCAGATACGGAGAGAGGCCTCATCAGCCATGGTTATCAGTTGTGCGACAGGTGGAAATCCAACAGATGCATCTGCCCCAACTCCTGAATGCCCACAGATAGAAAAATGAAGGAGGTGAGGGCTAGCTCACAGCAATGCTGATTCTCTGAATTTAGGCAGATGGTGAGAAGGAGAGCAGGAAGGGATGAGTCAGTGCTCGGCTCTTGTGACCCTTTCTTATATTCCCCAGGGTAATGCCGATCACCACTTCGGGGTCAGGAAGGAATTTTCCTACAGGTCAAATTGGCCCAGGGAACCAGGAAGGTTTTTGCCTTCCTTTAGGCATAGAGGAAGAATCACAGAGCATGTGTGGGTGTAAGCTGTGAATTTCCTGCATCATGCAGGGGGTTGGACTAGATGATCCTTGGGGTCCCTTCCAGCTCTATGTTGTTATGTCTATGAGCTCATCCAGGAAAAAGTGGTACTCTTACCTACCCCCGGGGCTTTTTTTGTAGAAAAAGCCCAGCAGGAACTCATTAGCATAATAGGCCAAACCCAACAGCTGAAATGTATTAGCATATTAGGCCACACCCTTGACAGCACAGCATATTAACATATTAGGCCACACCCCCATGTTGCGAGAAGTGTGGTCATCCAGCCACACCCACCTTTTGCTTCTTATTCTGTTTACCTTGTTTGTTGTCAAAACCCAGGGCTTTTTTGTATCAGGAACCCATTTGCATGTTAGGCAACACACCCCTAATGTAGCCAGTCCTAATGAGTTTCTGCCTTTGGGTGTGGCCTATTATGCTAATGAGTTCCTGCTGGGTGTGGCCAACTTGGGGGCCAGCCAGAACTCCATTCCTGTGCGTTCCTGCCCCAAAATAGCCCTGCCTACCCCCAAGGCCACATATTACTTTGGCCCTGGATGAACATACTAAGCTGAAGCATACGGAGACCACCGACCCATCCACTTAAAGTGGCAGCTGCTCTCCAAGGTCTTTCCCAGGGCTGCATTCTGCCTTCCTGTCTAGGAGACGCTGCCACAATTCCAGGTGGGGACTCAAGGAAAGGAATGGAAACACTGGGAAAGATGCAAGAAAGGGCCACAAAGAGATACTTTTCAATGCTGAGAGTCAGACAGAAAGAGAAACATTTATGAAGTTATGCATGGTGTGGAAAAAGCGGACAGAAAGGACTTTTTCTGCCTCTCCCATAATACTAGAACTCGTGATCAGCCAGTGAAGGTGATGGGCAGCCAGTTCAGGGCGGACAAAAGGCAGCGCTTCTTCATACAAAGTATAATTAACTTGTGCTACGAGATGCAGGGATGACTGAAGTAGCTTTTTAAAAAAAGGATTAGACAAATCCGCAGAGGGTGGGCACATCAGTGGCTGTTTATCTAAGATGATTAAATGGAAGCCACCTGTTTGGAGGCTGTTGTAGATGTTAGATGTGGGGGGGGACGACACCAACAAGGCCTCTGTGCCCTCCTTGGTAGACTACCCAGTGGTATCTGATTGAGCATTATGTGCAGCTCAACCAGGGGCAGACCAGGAGGACAAAAGATTCCCGGAAAGGGTCTCACACCATCCCTCAGGACTACCCATGCCCCCTGACAGAAGGAGGGGACAAATAGGCTCTGACAGGGCTCTTTTTGTAGCAGGAACTCCTTTGCATATTAGGCAACACACCCCTAATGTAGCCAATCCTCCAAGAGCTTACAGTGGCCCCTGTAAGAAGAGCTCTGTAAGCTCTTGGAGGACTGGCTACATTAGGGGTGTGTCACCTGATATGCAAAGGAGTTCCTGCTACAAAAAGAGCCCACTCACCGCGCCTCCCACCTTGCTTTCATTTGCCCACCTTTTGCGAGACAGGGCCACTAGGACTTTCCTTGGTGGCCTTAATGGCCAATCCGCCCAGATGCCTTTACAAGTTTGTAATGAATACAATATGTAATAACATCTTAAGGGCTGCGGTCACACACACTAAATAATCTGCTTCCAATCCATTCTCAATCCGCTTTCCAGCTGGATTTTGCCAGTTCACACAGTAAAAATCCAGTTGGAGAGTGCACTGAAAGCGGATTGAAAGTGGATTATTTAGTGTGTGGGACCGCAGCTAAGGTTGGCCTAACTCCTGCATCTTTCCTAGTTATCCTCATGTTTGTTAGAGATATACTGAAATTAGAGCAGATCTTCTACCTATACTTTGGAATGATCAATTATTCAACCTTTTTGGTGTCATATCTTAGATCGGGGTTCCCAGTGTGGCTGCACCGGTCCTGCCAAGAGACATGTTGTGGGGAACCAGGATTTAATCTTCAGGAGTACACGGGTTGATTTGGTTGGGAGAAGGGCTGGGATCACAGCACACGAGGGGAGGCAAGGGGGCTTCAGCTTTTCCCTCCTCCCCATTTCCCCAACCTGAAAATGCTCCCAGCAGTCCCTAGTTCCTGTGCTTGCATGTATACATCAGTTTCCCTGAGGGGTCGAATTGCAGCTCCATAGGGGCTGTTTCCAGTTGGGAAAAAGAGTTCATGAGGGAAGTCTCCTCACACAGCCTGGTCCTGGTCCAAACAGGGCCCACAAATGACTAGAAACAAAGTTCTGAGTATAGAACTCCCGAATCACATCTGTCAACAGGACCAAAAGGGACATGTAGACTTGGTAGCAGGCATTAGGCATATCACCCCTGCGCTCCCTGCTGCCTTCCCTTCTTATTAATGGCTCATGAAGAAGAAGAGATTGGATTTATACCCCGCCTCTCACTACCCGAAGGAGTCTCAGAGTGGCTTACAATCTCCTTTCCCTTTTATCAGTATGCAGTATGCTAAACAGAGACACCTCAAAAATTATCAACTGAGCATTAATATGTTTGGGGCTGGCATACTGAGGCAGGTGGGTCTGAGAGAGCTCTGAGAGAACAGCTCTGAGAGAACTGTGATTGTCCCAAGGTCACACCAGCAGCTGCATGTGGAGGAGAGGGGAATCAAACCCGGTCCTCCCAGATTAGAGTCCGCGCTCCTAACCACTACACCAAACTGGCTTCCTTCACTGTTTTTATTCATTACCATATCCCTTCTTTCTTCTGTCACACAACTCCAAGAAACTTACACTCAACATCTCCCAAGATCTTCTTCAAGGTTGCTGGGGGGGGGAGGTTGCTGTAATCAGACCTCTCCAACCACACAAAAGAATCTAATGGATGCCTTCATAGCAGTTGGATGTGTAAGAGAAAATATTTAGTTTAATTGCAGGGAACTTGAACAGAAAATTGGAAACTGAACAGCCTACATGGAAAGGGAGAGGGGTGTGTGTGTGAAATAGGAAAAATAGTTGGACACACACACACACATTGAATTCTCCTACTCTTTCCTTTCATTCACACATACACACACACTCATTTTGTCGGGCAACTTGCCTGCATTAAAACTGATACAGAGTAATTGAGACAAAATTGCCATTTGAACGATTAGCATTCAGAAACATGGGCTCCTTTTAGGAGCTATTCAAGATGGTTTAGCGCTGTCGGCTTAAATGTCGAGCAAAACGTCTTTGCCGTCTGTGGCTTGACATTAATGTTATTAACAAACGTACCTGAATGCATCATTAGCATATCCCTATGGTGAATCCTTTCGGTTCTCTCTGCGGTTTGATGTCACACCTCACATCACCGACGGTCTTCCACAGTCATCTGGGCAGACCGGGGAAAGCTTGAGCGGTAATTACTTAGATTCATTTTTACTTCAACGGAGGGGCGGGGGGGGGCGTGCGTTTCCAGCGCAATGCTGTTGTCATAACGACAGAATACAGAGACGGGGCCTCAGTCGGCTGGTATAGCCAGACAGAGAATTTGTAGACGGCGGTGCTCCTCTTCGTGTGTGGTGGGGGAAAATATGAACAGTAACACCTAAGCAGAGTTACATTCTCCCGAATCTATAAGAACATAAGAGAAACCAATGTTGGATCAGGCCAATGGCCCATCCAGTCCAACATGCTGTCACATAGTGGCCCAAAATACCAGGTGCCCTCAGGAGGTCCATCCAGAAGCCCTCCCACTGTTGCCCCCCCCAAGCACCAAGAATACAGAGCATCCCTTGCCCAAGACTGAGAGTTCCTGTCTATACCTTGTGGCTAATAGCCACTGATGGACCTTTGATCCATATGTTTATCTAATTCCCTCTTGAAGCTGTCCATGCTTGTAGCCACCACCACCTCCTGTGGCAGTGAATTCCATGTGTTAATCACTCTTTGGGTGAAGAAGTACTTCCTTTTATCCATTCTAACATGACTGCTCAGCAAATTCATTGAGTGTCCACGAGTTCTTGTCTTGTGAGAAAGGGAGAAAAGTACTTCTTTCTCTACTTGCTCTATCCTATGCACAATCTTGTAAAGCTTGATCACGTCATTTCTCCAAGCTAAAGAGCCCCAAGCGTTTTAACCTTTCTTCATAGGGAGTGTTCCAACCCTTTTATCATTCTAGTTGCCCTTCTCTGCACTTTTCCCAATGCTATAATATCCTTTTTGAGGTGTGGTGACCAGAACTGTACACAGTACTCCAAATGAGGTCGCGCCATTGATTGATACATGGGCATTATGATACTGGCTGATTTGTTTTCAATTCCCTTCCTAATAATCCCCAGCATAGTGTTGGCCTTTTTTATTGCAGTTGCACACTGTCTCGACATTTCCATGGAGTTATCTACTACGACTCCAAGATCTTTCTTTTGGTCATTGGAATCAATAGGGCTAGAAGATGGTAACTATGATTATGATTAAATGATAAGGCTGCACACTGACACGTAAGCTCCATTAAATTCAATGTGAGTCACATACAGGATTATGCTGCAATCCTATGTGTGCTTTCCTGGGAGTAAGCCTCATCGACAGTTCTGAATAAGCATGCACAGGATCAAACTGTATATCCTACAGCATATTTTCAGGTTTGCCAGCTCTGGGTTGGGAAATACCTGGAGACTTGGGGGGCAGACCCTGGTTTGGGAAGGGGAGAGCCTGGTTTGGGAAGGGGAGGGACCTCAGCAGGGTATGATGCCATCAACCAAAGCAGCCAATTTATCCAGGGAGACTGATCTTGGTTGCCTGGAGATCCACTGCAATAGAAGGAGCTCTCCAGGTAACACCTGGAGGCTGGCAACCCTACATATTTTACGAGACAGTTGTTTTTAACTCCACTCGGGGGCACTGACTCAAGAAAGTTTGTTCCCTGAGACAGAAAAATATACTCCTTTGTCTTCCGCCTCACCCTACCCAACGATGCACAGTAATTCGTAAGAGGCACAGTCCAAACTCTTCAACATTTCCCAGATGTTAATAAGGATTCTCCCATGCTTGAGTCAATAAAGCTGTGGACCGAGTTGGCTGCACAGTGCTAGGGCCAGGCCCCCACAGTCCAGATTCGAATGCATCTCAAGGAGAAAGCGGGGACTAAGATGGAATGGATGGTGAAAAAGCAAGGATGCAAGTCAAATGAGATTTTATACTGATGTATGTCTTGCAACCCATTCATACCATTTCAGTGCCCATGGTCCCATTTCACAGATGAGGAATACTGAGGAGACGCAATGACATGGCTAGCCCCAAATCAGCCAGTGCATTCTGGGGACAGAATTATTGTGCAGAATAACAGCCAAGGAATGAGAAAAAGTACCTCTGAGTATTTGCCCCTCCCTCTCTATTGCAGCAAGGGGTGCTGAGAGTTTCGCCACAAACTCGTTCAACAGTTGAGCTCACCGTGTTTGAAGGCATTGATCAGATACAAATTGATCATCCCCAGCAGTTCGGTTCACGCTGAAACGCCAGCCGTAAAGTGGTTGGCTTGCCATCAGGGTTCTGCGAAACGGTGCGTGCGCAAAGACGCTGTCAATTCAAAGTGATCGGCAGCCATTAGCATTACTGAGGACCACTTAGACAAACACTAAAGGGCAGGATTTCATCGCGACACGGCATTTCATTAATGGCTGATTCATGCGGTCTGTGTCTAATTGACTATTTAAACCACTGCCTGCTGAGATGAGTAGTTACAATGAGGACGGGGGTGGGAGGACGGGCTGCAGGAACTCGATCATTCTGTGTGAGAATGCACGTGCCCAAGAAGCCCACTGTACTGTACTGCAAGGATAGGAAGGGATATGCTAAGGAATACAGTGAATGCAGTGAAGCGGCCTGTCGAATGCCAATGAACAGGTGGACAAACCATCGAAATGATCTTCAAACTAATCAGATCCATGTTTGTGACCAGTGAGCAGGGTGCAAGCCAAACTGGCAGGTGTTAGAGCTTCCCTGACGGCAGCCTTCCCTCCACACCTTTCGAATTAAGAAGCAGGACTTGCAGGCGGGAGGCTTTTTTGCTTCCCAGATTGCATGGCAACCCCATGGGGTTTTCAAAGCTAGAGATGTTCAGAGATGGTTTGCCATTGCCTGCCTCCTCCTCGTGATCCTGGTACTTCTTTGGGGAAGGGCCATGGCTCAGTGGCTGAGCACCCGCTTGGGTGTGCAGAAGGTCCCAGGTTCAGTCCCCCAGCATCTCCAGTTGAAAGGACCAGGCAGGAGGTGATGTGAAAGACCTCCCCCTGAGACCCTGGAGAACTGCCACCAGTTTGAGTAAATGGTATTGACTTTGATGGACTGATGGTCTGCTTTGGAATCAGGCAGCTTCAAGGGTTCACGTCCAGCTCTTCTTCCTTTCAAAGACAGTGTTCAAACTAGAGTTCAAAACACATGCTTTCTGTCCCTCTCCAACAATAATACACCTGTCAGCTATGCTGCTATTGCAGCAGGTTGGGGGCGGGGGCCCTGATAGAAGTCTTCTTCATGCCTCTGGTATTTTGTCTTTCAATTCCCACACACCGTCTTATCTTGAAGCTCAGACAAATGACCTTGGTGCTCCTCTTTGCTGGGAATCTAGGCCCGTTCGTTTTAGGCGCAATTTCTTGCTTTGCTTATTGGCTTACCTGCATCAGGGGTTCAATTTGAATTCTGTATAGCTTATTGGCTTACCTGCATCAGGGGTTCAACTTGAATTCTGTATAACTGTATAACCTTTCCCGCCTGGGATCCCAGTTCTGACACTGACCATGTAAGACTGACTTGCTTCTACTGCCCAATAAACCTGATCCTAGTTAAGGAACGTTGTTGGGACTGTTTCTGGCGAGACTCTGACAACACCCCTAATTTCCCTTTTTCTTCCAGCTACTATTCACAAAAATGGGTTCTCCCCCCCATCCCAACTTTTGTTATTCTCCCCACTACAAACACACACAATTAATTTGGGCTGAGACCCGAGCGCCCTGATCTGGACCGCCCAGGCTAGCCTGATTTCGTCAAATCTTAGAAGCTAAATAGGGTCAGCTCTGATCAGTATTTGGATAAGAACATAAGAACATAAGAGAAGCCAATGTTGAATCAGGCCAATGGCCCATCTAGTCCAACACTCTGTCACACAGCGGCCAAAATATACCAGGTGCCCTCAGGAGGTCCAGCAGTGGGGCCAGGACACTAGAAGCCCTCCCACTGCTGCCCCCTCCAGCACCAAGGATAGAGTGCATCACCTGCCCCAGACTGAGAGTTCCCATCTATACCCTGTGGCTAATAGCCACTGATGGACTTCTGCTCCATATGTTTATCTAATTCCCTCTTGAAACTGTCTATGCTTGTAGCTGCCACCACCTCCTGTGGCAGAGAATTTCCATGTGTTAATCACTCTTTGGGTGAAGAAGTATTTCCTTTTATCTGTTCTAACCTGACTGCTCAGCTGGGAGACCGCAAGCGACACGCATGAACACACTTGCAGCTGCCTTCTACTGAATCAGACCGCTGATCCATCAAGGTCAGTGCTGCCCAGGCAGACTGGCAGTGGCTCCCCAGGGTCTTAAGTGGAAGTCTTTCACGTCACCTACTGCCTGGCCCTTTGAACTGGAGATGCCAAGGGGTTGAATCTGGATCCAGCCGGGGACCTTCTGCGTGCTATGCAGATGCTCTGCCACTCAGCCATGGCCCCTCCCCAAAGGGGATCATGATCCGGAGGCAGGCAATGGCAAACCACCTCTAAACATCTCTAGCCTTGAAAACTCCATGGGGGTTGCCGTAAGACAGCTGTGGCTTGACGGCAAAAGCAACAAACGAAAGACCCAAGCAGGAGTCTGACTAGGAATGAGACCTGGGAGAAAGTAACCTCTCTGCACCTTTCTTTTGCCAAAGAACTTTAGATTTCTGCATCCTTTCCGACCGCAACAACCCCTGGTCCCGAAGCATTTCTGCTCTGGGGGGAAAAATTGCACTACATGCGGCCAACACGTTCCTTCAGCATTGTGTGTTTTTGTGTCCAAGGTTACTATGCAATTGCTATATGGCTGTCAGCTGTGCACGTATACTACTTATAGATCTCTTGAAATCGTGCAGGTTAAATTCCTGAGAACCACACTTGCAGTTCCCTGCTATGTGCCCAATGCGGTTTTGTGTTCAGAAGCTGGCTTACTTTCTCTGGAAGCCCAGGCCTGGATAGTAAAGGTAAAGGTTCCCTTGCTCGAAAACCAGTCAAATCTGACTCTAGGGTTGCGGTGCTCATCTCCATTTCAAAGCCGAAGAGCCAGCACTGTCCGAAGACATTTCCGTGGTCATGTGGCCGGCATGACTAAACACCAAGGCGCACAGAACACTGTTACCTTCCCACCAAAGTGGTACCTATTTATCTACTTGCAATTTCTTGCTTTCGAACTGCTAGGTTGGCAGGAGCTGGAACCAAAGACGGGAGCTCACTCCGTCTTGCGGCACCCGGGTCTCGAACTGCTGAACTACTGACCTTCCACAGCCTGCAGTTCAGCGTCTTAACCACTTGAGCCACCACAGCTCCTCTGGGCCTGGATACACAGGATTAATTACTGGATAAAGCTTATTTTCTCCCCCGTGAGCCTTGTACGTTTAACACTAACAGACACCTTCCAGTCCAAAAGGAAAAGGTCCCTTTTACAGACCTTTGGATACTCTCCTAGCAGCTTAATAACCTTGGGTTATTTAAAAGCCAGTACCACCCGGAAGTGGGCTCTGAAGGCCTAGAAAAGCCTTCTGAGCTCACTCTAGGAGCTCAGTCAAGTCAGGCTGCCTATGAAGGCCTTCAAAGCTCACTCTTGGAGCTCATTCAGGCCAACCTGACACAGAGGTGGGCTATGAAGGCATTTAAATGCCTTTGGAGCTCACTTCCAGATGGGGCTGTGACCCCATGAACTTCCCCGAAGCACAAACCATTCCATGCAGTGGAGAAGTTTGTGGAAGTTCATGGTTCAGGGGTTCGTGAAAACCCAGAACCTCCATGGACCTCCATTTTTTTTGGTTCATGCTCACCCTTACTCTTTGTGTGATGACCTCAGTTGCATATTTATCCAGCCCATCCTTCAGAGGATTCCAAAAAGATTGGAGAAATGGTATACCTCCTTTCTGCTAGCCGACCTTGAGCCTGGAATCTCGGATACAGTTGCAAGATTCTGTGCTGCGGCCAGAGCCTACCAGGCCACAGTGCTGACATAGTGAATTTTATTGTAAATATTTTCTAAATATTTTTATTGTACTTTTTATATATATCTTCTCAGAATTACTTTAGCCTATGTCTGTTTTGCCAGTCTTTGGCCATTATCAACGTCAATCAATAAAAAAACCCCTCACTCCTGGTCCCCTGCTTTCCTCCAGCTCACCAAAAGTGTATTTTTTATTTTTATTTTTAATGCCAGAAAAGTAGAATTATGAATGCAGAAGGCCTCAGATCAAAATCCCCGAATGTAGCTACAACCCCTCCATAGATCCCCTCAGAAACCAATGCATTCTGTTAATTTATTTCTCATTTCAGGCTCACCCAAGCTACGGAATATCGCTAGGTACGTACCACTCTAATCTGAGAGGCAAAAAGGCAGCCTTAGTGCCCTCTACTTTGCAAGAGAGGAAGGAAAGTAATTGACAGCTCACCTGAGAACCGACACACCAGTCCACCTCCCACCCTTCTGAAGTAATAGCAGTCTCTCAGTTAATTGATTCTTGCATTGCATAAACATTCAAGAGGATCAGCCAAAGATTCAACGTGACATGTAAACACATCCATGTCTTAAGAAGAAGAAGAGAAGAGATTGGATTTATACCCTGCCCTTCACTCAGAGTCTCAGAGCGGCTTACAAACTCCTTTCCCTCCCCACAACAGACACCCTGTGAGGTAGGTGGGGCTGAGAGAGCTCTGACAGAAACTGCTCTTTCAGGAACAGCTGTGCCAGAGCTTGTGACTGACCCAAGGTCACATCAGCAGGTGCAAGTGGAGGAGTGGGGAATCAAACCCAGTTCTCCCAGATTAGAGTCTGCGCACTTAACCACTAAACCAAACTGGTTGATATTTTTTTTTATGTGTGTGGTGTGTGTGTATGTATGTGTATGTGTGTGTGTGTGTGTATATATATATATATTTGTTCAGAAACATACACAAAAACAAACATACATAAAACATAAATATGGGGATAAATTGAATATAAATTTAAATTCTAGAGCCTTTTTCATACAAGTTTCAAACTGAATCGTTTCAAATTAATAGAATCTTTTTGCAGGAGTTGTAAAAAGAAAAACATGTTTTCCTAGTCTGTAACCTCTTCTTTGTAATATTGCTTAATTATGGCCTTGTCTTGTTAAAGTTCTCATACCATGTATAAAAACTTGCCCATGTATTTTCAAATGTACTTTCTGTGTGGCCTTTCAAAAATAAAGTTTATTGATTTTCGCTGATTCAAGTACTTTGTTTATAAATTCTTCTTTACTCGGCAATTCAGGGCTCCTCCAATATTTAGCATACAAAATTCTGGCAGATGTAGTCAAGTACAATATGAGATAGGAATCATCTCTTTTACAAGATTCCGGCAGAATATTCAAAAGAAATATTTCTTGAGTAAAGGGTAAATAACATTTCAACATTTTTTGCAATATTTCATGAATCCAAGCCCAATATTTATTTTTTTAAAATTTTATTTTAATTAAAAGAACAATTAAAAATAAGAAAGTAAATCCTGATGTTTGTGCTGAGCAAACAGAGAGGTGTTAATTTTGTGTGTTGCTGACGCTTCTAAGAGGGGCATCCATTTTTCTTGGAGGTTGTCAGGAACAGGTTGGTTTTCAGATCGAAGGATACTGGTGGAGACTTTGCCCTGTAGAAAAAAGTCCCACAATTTCAGATACCAATCGTTCAATGACAGGGTCTTCTTCGATTTCCAGTAATATGCAATAACATTCCTAGCAGCCGCAAGACATAATTCTGTTAGCTCTCTCATAGGTCCATTGGGAGCAGGATGGCTCCAGTGATTCAGAAGGAACAAGGAGGGTTGTAGTTGTAGAGCACAACCTGTAATTAAAAATATTTGGCTTTGACTTCTCTCCAAAAGGTCTGGACCCTGGGGCACTCCCACCAGCAATGAATATAGGTGCCACAGCCCCCACAATTTTTCCAACATCTGTCTGAAATCGCGGGGTTGATGCCATGCAGCTGATGTGGGGTCAAATACCATCGAAGTAGAAGTTTATAATTTAGCATTTGTATATTGGTGGAACGAGAACGGCAAAGAGAAGAGGACCAGATCGCAAGCCCAATATTTCTGACCATGTCGTTCAGTTTGATATTCTATTTGGGCTATAAACCTCACCACAGAAGAGACTGGCATCTCGGTATCCTCCTCCCCGAGTCTCTACTTTCCTTCCTAACTGTTATGCCCCCAATCCCCCAAAGAGGCTGAAAAATTTGTCTCCAATCCAATCCAGTCTGAGGAGCGTCCTACTTCCCCCTCCATCTTTTTTTTAATTTTTAAAGATAGAAAAGCAAGACAATACTACAAACAGAAATGAAAAACCAAACATAAAACACATAGGGAGCATGTACCCATTATACACTGCTTAAATGTACCATACATTAATCAATCTAGTATGCACCTTTTCTAGTACTAATATTTGCATATAGAAAGCATTTACTTTCACAGTTTCTTTGATAATTTTCCAAGATATTTCTCTATCCAACTATAGGGTCTTAACCAGGTCTTTTCAAAAATTTCTTCTTTTCTTTCTTGCAATTGCAAAGCTAATTTGTCCATTTCTGCTGTTTCCGGTAACTTGTAAATCATTTCTTCTTTTTCTGGGGCTTCTTCTTTTTTCCAGTACCTTGCATATGAGATCCTAGCCATCGTTAACGTGTATAATCTAATACATATCTGGTTTCTTATAGGCTTCTGGAAACATATTTAACAGAAACAACTCTGGAACAAATTGTATATTTATATCTAGCATCTTTTACAATAGCTCATGTATCTATATCTAATATTTTTTGCAATATTATAAGTCCACCACATATGATAAAACGAACTTTTTTTTACATTTTCAACATAAATTTGACATATTTGGATACCATTTAGCTAAATTTTCTGGTATCATATGCCTCTATCTTATTGCTTGTGCAGCTGGGGCACCAATTTAGGACTACAAAGACCTGGATTCAAATCCCTGCTCAGCTTTGAATCTCACTGGATGGCATTAGGTCAGTCAGTATTTTTCAGCCTACTCCACTTCACACAGCTATTGTTAGGGCAGGGGAACCATGTACGTCACCCATGGAGATACTGTAGGATGAAAATATACACGGCCTTGGCTTATATTGTAATACATACTTTGGCAATCACTTTAAACCTTTGGAGCTTACTTCCACGTCAGGCTCACGGAGTGTGGCTCTTGATTTATGAATGTTCTGTTGCCAATGGGGAAAAGCCCACATTAGTCATGATTCTATGCTAATCGTGTCTGTAATTATATACTCAAAATCCATACCCGATGTCCATCATTTGAGACGGATTTGTTCCAAAGCTGTCACTTAAAGAACTGTGCTTTTCTGGGGATTGCCATGTGTTGTCAAATATTTGATTTAACAAGTCTTTAAATGTGTCAGGCTGTCAAAATAGTACAACTTCTTTAGCTCTGATCAATTCAGCTGAAGATAATACATAATCCAGCCCACACTGCACCTTGTAGAAGAATGGGCTTGTTGAAAGTCCAGTTTATTTGGGATGAGACTGAATCTTGGAACCAGCTGTCTGGTTCAGTCTGAATATCCTCATTTCGGTTTGGTTTCTCCCTTTTGAGAAACAAATCCTCAGTCTTTCGTCTGTCACCCATCTCTCTTTTCTTACGTAATTTTTTCCAGTTAAAAGTGATGTGTTTGAACTCATTCCTTTGGCATTAATTGCCTGTATAGGCATGTCAGCATATCAGCGGCATAAAGGAACAACCGAATCAGCAACAGCAGTGACAAGGTGAGGGAATGAAACTATTAACTGTATGAAAAAATCAAAAAGAAAGGGAAAGGGGTGCCTTGATTCATCCCTACTTTGGATCCATCTCCAGAAATGCCAAACACTGCAGTGTGATCAGTTAAAATATGCTTGCCAGTTGTTAGGGATGCCAATCTCCGGGTGGGACCTGGAGATCCCCTGGAATTATTGCTCATCTCCAGACTGCAGAGACCAGTCTCCCTGGGGATGCTTTGGAGGGTGGACTCTATGGCATTGTACCCCACTAGGGGCCCCTGTCCTCACAAGGCTCCGTCCCCAAATATCCAGGAGTTTCCCAACCTGGATCTGGCAACCCTAGCTTCCAACCCTCTGATGGTGGCTGGGGGGATCTGGCAACCCAATTTGCGACGGGCTGGCTGGGTCCTGGGTAGCTGGAATAATCAGGGTTGCAAGCTTTAAATGGCAGCTTTGGGTCATTAATCGGTGGGCGCCGATTTTAATCAGTGAGAATGTGAGTTAGGGCATGCTTGCTTATTTTTATATAGGGTCTGGACACACGTTACAAAGTTGGCCCAGTCTATGCACAGAGGAGATAGCAGTACCCTTTGCTTCTCCTTGTAGCCAATGATTCTATTGCTGTTTCCCGTATCCTGAGCTGTGACAAAGCCTACAGGCGTATGAAAGGTGAATACAGAGGCTCTGTAACGCTGTCGAGAACAATGCCTTCGGGATTCCTCGCCATACAGAGGGAGACTAGGCACAGATGGTTTGTATGTGCATGAGCTGTTTTACAGGCTATGATGAGAGCACATGGGTGACAGGATGGGGCCATTGGACACAAGCGGGTGTGAATGGGTGCAGGCCCACAACCCTCCCAACACACACACACACACACACACACACACACACACACACACACACACAGGCTGATATATGTAGGAACAATCTTCTCACAAAGCAGCTTGGGCCTTGTAGTTTGGTGAGGTACTGAGAAGTCTCAGAAGTCCTCAGGGCTTCTTTCTCACAGGACTGCACTTCCCAGAATTCCTGCAAAATGGTAAGGCAGCTTGAAAATTTCAGAAACAATCGAGGTCACCACCACCACCCATCTTTTCTTCTAGTTTGTGGGGGCACATCCACACTACAGACTCCAACTACTGACTTTGTGAATTAACTAAAAGGAAAAAAAAGGAGAGAAGCAAAATGGCCTGTTGAAATCTCAAACATACTCAAGAAGGGATGGAATATTAAGGCTTGCCAACTCTGAGTTGGGAAATTACTGGGGATCCAGGTATAGAGCTCGGGCTGGGGGGGGAGTTGAAACGTGAGGAGCTCCAGTGGGATAGAATATCTTAGAGCAGGGGTGTCAAACATGCAGCCCGGGGGCTGGATCAGGCCCCCAGAGGGCTTCTATCAGGCCCACAGTGGAACTGGCTGTCTTCTGCTTCTTCTTCCAGTTCTGCTGCTGCTGCTGCATCATCGTAGGTTTGCAGCTTACAGATACACACCTGAGCAGCATACTCAACAGCACAGACATTTTGATGCAATAATTCAGAGCAAGAGGTGTCAGTTATCAGGCACTGTTAATTAAAGAAAATATTGCAAGAGTGCTCATGTTTAGCATGTTCTTATTTAAAATTAAAAAAAAACACCTTTGTGTTTGTGTCCTTTATAAAGTTTATATCTCCGCTACCTTGGCATTACATTTTATGACACACCTGGCCCGGCCCAACAAGGTCTCCTTTATGTCAGATCCGGCCCTCGTAACAAATGAGTTCGACACCCCTGCCTTAGAGGCCAGACTCCAAAGCGCCCATTTTCTCCAAGCTGTAGTCTTGAGATCAGTCCTAATTCTGGGCGATAGCCAGGCTCCCCTGGCAGCTGACAACCCTATGAGAGAGAAGCTGAGTGTCAGCCAAACAGGGAGAGAGTTACGGGGAAAGATAATTTAGCCTCTTTAAGCCCCGTGAGTCTATAAAACCAGGGAGACAGGAGGCTCCCCAAGGATTTTCAATGGTCCTCCTATACAGTTCCCCACAGAGTTGCAGTCTGGCTTGGTTTTTACTGCTGGTGATTTGAGATTTTTATTATTGTGGCTGGACAGTATTTATTTTACGTGGTGCTTTACTTGCCCTTATGGTTGATGTTTCTAATTGCGATTACAGTCTGCCCTGGGTAACCTTGCTAAAGCAGGAAGAGGAGCTGTAAATCTCTTTGATACATGAGATCTGAATGCTTCTCCTCCGTACACAGAGAGGCCCCAATGACTTGAATTCCCTCCACCTGGCTCCTCTCTCCCGCCCCGCCGCCCCCGCTCAAGATCGTGACCATTATATGTCACATAATGTGAGAGATTATTTTGGTATGGACTTGTGAAAACAGTAATTAGGAGGGAAAGCACTTGCACGCTGACCTTCAAATCAGCACTGTGACTGAATGCCATTTCTGCGGTGGTTTATTTTACTGGAAAATAATAAACAAGTACCCGTAGCGTAGCCAATTATATTAGAAAGAAATCCAGCTTGTTTATAATCAAATCTAAGTGATATCTTGACTTTATAAAGTCCATAAAGGCTTTAAAAATTTTCTGTGCTCTAAGATAAATATATTTGGCTGGTTTGATCAAAATCTGACCATCTGTTCTTCCAGTGCCCAGGGCAGGGGGGTACCTTTGCTTGCTGTTGATGTTTGAATGAATGGAGCTACATTTCGCCTTGGGAAGAGGAGATGGAAGGGGACACGAGTGTGCTGTTCAAATACCATAGAGTTTCTGGCAATTCCTAGGACTACCCTATGTCACTTCCAGGTTTTTACCAGAAGTGATGTAGTGCCACATGTAATGCTGCTGGTTTTTGTTTTTGTTTTAATTCTCCTGCCACCACTTGGAGTGGTGGTGATGAGCAACGGGAGCTGGGGGCAGTGGATCTCCGCTCCCCCCCACCCTGGGAATGGAACCCCTGGCCTGAAGAGCTGCCTTGTGGAGGAGGGCAAAGACTTGTTCTCTGCTGGTCCAGAGGGCAAGATGGGACAGAACAAGTTTGAGTGACAGGTGGGGAGATTTTGCTTGAACATTTGGCGAAACTTCCGAACTCTCATAGGCTCACAGAATTACAGAGTTGGAAGGGGCCACGCAGGTCATCTAGTCCAACCCCCTGCCCAATGCAGGATCAGCCTAGAAAGCATCCCTGACAAGTGTTGGTTTAGCTGCTGCTTAAAGACTGTCAGTGAGGGGGGGCTCAGTACCTCCCGAGATAGCTGATTCCACTGTTGCACAACTCTGACTGCAAAGATGTTTTCCCTGACATCCAGCCAGTACCTTCCCGCCCTTTAGTTTAAACCCATTATTGTGAGTCCTATCATCTGCTGCCAACAGGAACGGCTCCCTTTTGTTGTTGTTCAGTCGCACAGTCGAGTCTGACTCTTCGCCATCCTGTGGATGACATCATGCCAGGCCCTCCTATCCAACGCCGCCCTCTGGAGTACGGCCAGTTTCATGTTCGTGAAGAGCTCCCTGCCCTCCTCTAAATGACAGCCCTTCAGATCCTCTAAATCCTCTAAATGACATCCCTTCAAAGAGAGAGCAATCAGGTCCCCCCTCAACCTCCTCTTCCCCAGACTGAACATTCCCAAGTCCCCCAGCCTTTCCTCATGGGGCTTGGTCTCTGAAGCTCAGCGCCGGATAGCCATCTGTCCAGAATGCTTTGGATTTCCTGCAAGGGATGCCAGCCTCCAGGTGGGACCTGGAGATCCTTCAGAATCACAACTCACCTCCAGATTACAGAGATCAGCTCCCCTGGAGAAAATGGCTGCTTTGGAGGGTGGACTCTAGGGCCTTATACCCCACTGAGGTCCCTGTCCTCCCCCAAGCTCCATTCCCAAATCTCCAGAAGTTTCCCAACCTGGATCTGGCAACCAGTGTTCCCTCTAAGCTGAGTTAGTGTGAGCTAGCTCACAGTCTGTTAGCCTCTGGCTCACACATTTTTGCCTTAGCTCAGGAAGGAGGGCTCCAGAGCAAACTAATTTATTTCAGTAGCCAAACTGCTTGCTCACAACTTTAATGCCGGTAGCTCACAGAGTAGAATTTTTGCTCACGGGACTCTATAACTTAGAGGGAGCCCTGCTGGCAACCCTATTTCCTGCAATGATCAGGGAGGTTGAACTACATGGCCTAGACGGCCCCTTCCACCTCTATTGTGCCATTTTTCGGCAGTTTGAACCAGTTCAGAAGGCTCGTAAGGAATGGCTCCTTCCTGATGGACTTGCAAAGTACTAGTCAGTGGGTTACGAAGTAACATGTATTTATCATGAGACCAGTGGAATAACCAGGGATGAGTGAGCAGCGCAGTTGTCCGGGGCAGAGCCCAGAAGAGGGTGCAGGCCCCACAATCTCAGAAGAAGCCCTGCTGGTGCTAACCCAAATAGGCAGAAAAGCTGGAAATGAGGTTTGGCGGCTGCTGTCACAACAGGAGAGACCCCAGCCACCAAGGTCACAGCGTAAGTCCTGCACCAGATGCAAAATAATCACGTTGCTGTGTAAAATAGACAACATAACTCATTTTTCTCCAGAAGTTGCTTATTTTAGGTATTGAGGGATGAGAGGTAGATGGGCAAGGTGTGCTGGGAATGTGATGGAGATGGTAGGTGTAATTTAGGGTTGCCAGCTCCAGGTTGGGAAACTCCTGGAGATTTGGGGGTGGAGTCTGGGCAGCAGAGGAACCTCAGTGGGGCACAATGCCAGAGAGCCCACCCTCCAAAGAATCCCTTTTCTCCAGGGAAACTGATCTCTGTAGTCTGGAGATGAGCTGTAATTCCAGGAGACCCTCCAGGTCCCACCTGGAGGCTGGCATCCCTAAGTTCCAGAGCAGAGTCTGGGAAAGATACACTTCACCAGATAGAGAGGATGGTTTACAGCCCAAAGGGGAAACATGCCATCTCTTGGATGCATTCACCCTTCTTGATTGGAGGGACCATGTTCTCGCAGACTTGAAGCCCAAAGACTCAGCATCAGGATTGGTGAAGGCCCTAGGAACCCATCTGGGGAGAAGCTCTGAGAAGCGGAGCTGTTCCTTTGTTGGAGTAGAACACCTGTGCATGTTGAGAGAGAAGAGGGTTCCTTTGGGGTTCCTTTATAGGAGGGTTCAAGATTAGAAATGAAGATGCATGGGGCTTGCAGGTACAGCCCTGGGGGAGTACACTGTGCAACCAACAGCCAGTCTCCAGCCAAGGCTGAACCACACGTTCCAGGGCTGATACCTTAACTAGTCAGTGACTTTCCTTCCATGTTATTTTTATTTTGCTTAACTGCAGGGCTTTTTTTGTAGAAAAAGCCCAGCAGGAACTCATTAGCATAATAGGCCAGACCCAACAGCAGAAACCTATTAGCATATTAGTCCACACCTCTGACAGCACAGCTCATTAGCATATTAGGCCACACACCCCATGTTGCCAGAAGTGTGGTCATCCAGCCACACCCACCTTTTGCTTCTTATTCTGTTTACCTTGCTTGTTGTCAAAACCCAGGGCTTTTTTTGTAGCAGGAGCTCCTTTGCATGTCAGGCCACACACCCCAAATGTAGCCAATCCTAATGAGTTTCTGCTGTGGGGTGTGGCCTATTATGCTAATAAGTTCCTGCTGAGCGTGGCCAACTTGGGAGCCAGCCGGAACTCCGTTCCTGTGCATTCTTGCCCCAAAATAGCCCTGCTTAGCTGTACCTAGATCTTTCCTGTAGTTACCAATGAATTGTGCCTTATAGATAATAAAGTTGTTTAACTAAGAGCCTTGCACATTTTCTTGCATGTGTGTGTGTTACCAACCAGCTGTGCATCTGAAGAAATGAGCAGTGACTCACGAAAGCTCCTCCCCTGCCACCAATGTTGTTAGTCTTTCAGGTGCTACTGGACTCTTGCTGTTTTCTGCAGCTACAGACAGACACGGTTCCCCGTCTTGACCGTGTGCCCTCTCGTTAAGAGCCTTGCTCATTTCCTTACCCGCCGTCTTTACTGCTCGGCAGCACTACGATAAGATTCTGCTTTGGGGTCACCTCCCCTGAGTGGATGGCCCCAAGTGAGAATGGTAGATTTTCAGACCTGGGGGAGGTGGCATGCTATTAGAGAAAAGGGAGGGCAAGCGAGAACTTTCTGCACCCAGCTTCCCAAGATGTGCCAGGAAGAGGGGAAGTCTGGGGGAGAAAGTGCCTTTTCCTTTATAGGGCAGCAGCACCATTCTGTTATAGGACAAATTCTTCCTAGACGGGGAGGGGGACAGAATCACCATTTGACCAAGAACACCACCATTTCCCAGTTTCATAAATGCTTTTGCTCAGTTGATATGGAGTTAAATACCAGCAATATAGAATTACACAGTGTTCCTTTACATTATTACAGGGAAAACTGCTGGTTCTTTTATAAAGATTTCCCCCCCCAAGTGGCATTAGTAATTGACATTTTCAACATTTTAATGGACTTGATTTCTCTTTGTTTAGTTTTGTTCTTAAGCAAGCAAACCAAAACACTCTCTATGCTACTTCCATGGATGGCTTGTTCATTAACTGGCACTGGGTCCCTTTCTTATGAGGTACACCCCCTTGGGAAAATAATAAAATTGGAGCACAGGGGACCAGTGTTCCCTCTAAGCTGAGTTAGCGTGAGCTAGCTCACAGTTTTTTAGCCTCCAGCTCACACATTTTTTTCTTAGCTCAGGAAGGTTGGCTCCAGAGCAAACTGATTTATGCAGCAGCCCAGTTGCTTGCTCATGACTTTAATGCCAGTTTGCTCACAAAGTAGAATTTTTGCTCACAAGACTCCACGGCTTAGAGGGAGCATTGCCGGGGACTTCTAGGGGCTTTGTCTTCCCTTTATCTGGGGCTGATTTCCCACTACAGCTGCCTCGGGGTTGCGCCGCCGTTTGCCCTGATACTATTTGTCAATTTCACACCTGAAGCCGCGCTGCTTCGCCCAATTTCCCCCGCAGTTTCGTGATCCTGTTTTTTGAGAATTGACTGCGAATGAGTATTGGGGTCAAAGCGGCAGTGCGCAACCCCGAGGCAGCTGTAGTGGGAAATCAGCCTGGGTCTTTTTGTTTGGAGTCTGAGATCTGGGAGGAGGAATAGAACACAAACTACAATGCTTCCCCATCCCTCAACTAATCTTCCCTACAAGTTAAAACATACTGCCACATATGGTACCTGTACCATCTTTGGCTCATCCTCTAATATATATATGCCATCATATGTCAACAATGGCATTCTACTCTTTACTGTGGAAAAACAAGAGAGCCCCCCTGCAAAACAATAAATGGACACAAATTTGATATAAAAAAATTACAGCATGCAAAATCCAGTGGGGGAACATTTGAGCGCTGCTGATCTGAAGGTTACTGTGCTCCTACAATAAGAACATAAGAGAAGCCAATGTTGAATCAGGCCAATGGCCCATCTAGTCCAACACTGACACACAGTGGCCAAAAATACCAGGTGCCATCAGGAGGTCCAGCAGTGGGGCCAGAACTTCAAAGGGAGATTCCAATGTGAAAGTGCTGCATTGGGAATTCATCAAAAAATTAAACACGCTCTCCTCCAGGCTTCAAGAAGGCTGTCATGATCAGGAGCCTATTGTGGTGTGGCCTACAGGTTCTGGGGAGGCCTAGTGGCTCCAGGGAAGCCTGCATGGGAGTAGTCATTAAGGCCTACATTTCCCAGGTTTCCTCTGGACCCTGTGATTGGGTAGCAGGAGATTTTGAAGAGAAAAACTACACCAGTAGGGGAGCAGAGGGCGGTGCCTGGGAAGAGGGGATAAAAGGCCTTGCCCAGAGTGGGAGTGGGGGTTCTCTCTCAGGGAGCAGGGCTGGAAGAAACTGGTGCAGACAGAAGTATCCCTCATCCAAGAAGGGGGTAAGTTAGACTGTGAACAGGCACCTAGGGAAGGCTAGGACTGTGTAGACAGACATGTTAGGATTTATTGTTTTACTGATTTACCGGCCTTTACTTTGCTTGTTTTTCCTACTTGTTATTGATCTGAAGTTGTTGTTAAATCTCTTAATAAAACTAGTTGTTAGTTTGCCTGGGTCCTCACGCCTCATTTGGTCATGTATAAAGGGGAGACCTGTTGTAAAAGTACTGTAACTAAGGGTAGGGTGGGTGCTCTGGGCCCTCCCGAGGAGACCCATACCAGAGTGGTGGCACCCCCATAGGGGACCTCCCTAGCTGCTGCCCGCGACAAGGGCATTGAGTTTCTTCAGTTGCTATAGGTGTTAATAGTTCAGATGGTCTGCCCTTTTATGGATGAATGGTGTCTGCCAATCATGTTCCACACTGCGCCTTCCTAGTCCAGATTTGAGTTTATGTTAATCCTATTTTGCGCATTCGTGAACAGTTGGGTGTGGACTTCAGCCGCTGGGAAGGGATGGCTTTTCTCTTTGATTGGTTATCGTTCCAAACATGCCTTTCTTTATAACATTGCCCCCCTCCCAACTTTCTGTAGGGTACCTGCGGCTCCGATTACAACTCGCTGCTTCTCTGTCCGCTTTCAGACATGGGCCTTTATTCTCTCCCTTTGAATTATTTGTTGCCCAAGTGCAATCAAAACCGGCAGTGGAAGCCTGAGTCCATTATTCAGAAGCAAGTAGGGTTGCCCAACCCCCCCAGATTGGCAGGGGTTACCCTCTTGGGGGGGGTTCAACCCGCCACCAGCCAGCTGGCTGCCTGGGGAAGCCCCGCCCCCAAGCCCCGACACCTGCAGCCACCCCACTCCCTTCTCTCTTGAGAGAGAGGAGGGAGAGGGGTGGCTGTGGGCCCGCACCCAGTCTCCAAGCAGCATTGCCACTCAGAGATTGGGCTCATGGGACCCTCCGGCTGACTGCACTTTAGAGGGAACCCTTGAAGTGCAGGCAGCCGGGGCGAAAAGGCCCCACGGGGGCGGGGCTTGGAGCCGGAACACCCAACATGATGTCATCATGTTGGGGATGCCCCACCTCCTCTGGGAACGCCCCCCCAAAGTCCCCCACTGCGGACAAAGATGTATCTGGCAACCCTAGAAGCAATACTCATTCATTTCAGGGGGATTCCCTTCCAAGGATACATGCCCAGAACTGTGTGAGAACTGGAGGAGTCTTGGTGGGATACAGATTCTTCCACACTGATCTATGTTTGCCTGATCAAAAATATATTTCTTCCATTTATGAGCTAGGCAGCAGTGGAACAAGCGGGAACCTTTCCTTCTCCCTGCACTCGAGTACATATGTTGCTGTTCTTTAGGGAAGAAAGAAGAGGGGACAATTACAATCAAGGATCATTCTTAGAGGAAATTACCTCCATAACATTACATCCATAGATGTGTGGAGATCAGATCCCAAAAGAGATTTCCAGCCAAAGAATCATAATGGCACGTTTGAAAACCTGGAGTCTGACTACTTGCAGGCTTCCCCTGAAGGTAGCCGTCTCCCTCTATCATTCTGTTCTGTGAGCAGATGATTTCCTCACATTTTGGTTCCTGCAAAATTACATGAAATGGGCAAAAAGGTCTTTCTTTTGCTGGGCACAACAAGCTCTGTATCTTTTTCTGAGTAATTCCACCAAGAATACCAGCAAGGCTGGAAGCAAAGGGCAAGGCCACTGGATTCACCGATCCACCCGGAGTAGGGCTGGGCAGAAATCTGCTGGTAGATCCCAAGCTGAGTCATGGTACATGACTTTCTTTATAACACTCGTCATTTCCAGTCCCAGAGTATTCTGTCTGGGCCTAGAGACCTTAAAATCGTGATCTGTAAAATCGTGGTATTAATTAAATGCCTGTGACCAGGTCTTTGTGTTGCCTTTTTGTCTACAAAGATGGACAGCAGCTCTCCAGGGTCTCAGGCTGAGGTCTTCCACATCACCTGCTGCCTGGATCTCTTAACTGGAGATGCTGGGGATTGAACCTGGGATCTTCCGCATGATAAGCAGATGCTCTGCCACACAGCCACAGCCTCTCCCTAGATCTCATCAAGTTGCTGCCTCAACATCAAGAGAGAGCCAGTTTGGTGTAGTGGTTAAGACAGGTGGACTCTAATCTGGAGAACCAGGTTTGATTCCCCACTTCTCCACATGAAGCCTGCTGGGTGACCTTGGGCCAGTCACAGCTCTCACAGAGCTCTCTCAGGCCCACCTACCTCACAGGGTGTCTGTTGTGGGGAGGGGAAAGGAAAGGAGATTGTAAGCCACTCTTTTTTTTAATTTATATTTTATTAAATTTTTCCAATACTGTTGCAACAGTGTTCGGCAATAAATAGCGATACAAAAACTATTTCGACACTAGATAACATTCAGTGAGGGTACAGAAAAGAAGATCACAGGTTCTCATTAGCCAGGTCAGATAACTAAAATCAAGAAGTTCGATACAAACAGGAAATTATGCTAACTTTAAGGCTATTTTGGATTGCAATATAATCAAATACAGTACAATGCAATTGAAAGAACAGTAAACTCCTATAGGCCGGGTTGTTTGGAATTGTTTCACTATTTTCTAAATAATTGATAATAGGAAACCATACTGCCTGGAACCTTTTTGTAAGCCACTCTGAGACTCCTTCAGGTAGTGAAGGGTGGGATATAAAACCAATTCTCATTCTTCTGCTCTTCTTCCTCCTCCTCCTCCAGTGAACTTCGGCACTCTGAGACTTGTTTTCTCTTCCCCTCTGCCTGATTCAGTTTTACAAGAAATCCCCACCCCTGAGTGAACTGGTCCCCACTTAGGGAGGGAAACCTCCTACCCTCCTCTACTCATTGGGCAGTGGGAGGATAATGTCGGAGAAAATGGGAAGGTTTGGTGTCGCCTGACCCCAGGACAATACTTCTGGCATAACCCATAAGCAATGTCATTGCATCATCTTTGGCTGAATGCTAGAGCATCGCTGGCTATGTGATGATATCACTTCTGGTTTGGGCCTGAAGTGATGTTACCACATTGCCAACAGTGTCACTGCATTCCTGGTGAGCCCTGCTCCTCCAGGGGGTAAGTCTACTACTCCCACTGGTTAGCATTGCCAGCTCTGGGTAGGGAAATCCCTGGAGATTGGGGGTTTGGGGGGAGGGAACAAGGGACCTTAGTAGGGCATAGTGCCATAGAGTCTGTCTTCCAAAGCAGCCATTTTCTCCACAGGGAACTGATCTGTGGCACCTGGGATCAAATGTAATTCCAGAAGATCTCCAAACCCCACTTGGAAGTTGGCAACCCTAACACTGCTACAGATCTACCAGTCTAGTTGGTAGGGTTGCCACCCTCCAGGTGGCACCTGAAGATCTTCCTCTATTACAATTGATATCTAGACCAGGGGTGTCAAACTCATGTGTTACATAATTTATGTACTCATTTGTGACATAAATAGGATTCTGTCAGACCGGGCCATGTGTGTCATAAAATGTAATGCCAGATAGCGAAGATATTAACTTTATAAAGGACACCAACAAACACAATTAAAGGGGTTTTTTGGCTTAAAATACAAACATGCTTAAAACAGTAACACTCTTGCCATATTGTTGATAACTGACACCTCCCAAACCTTCCCCCCCTTAAAAGATGCATACCTAAAATGGAAAGTTGAGGGCATAGTGGGATTTGGCAATGCAATTTTTTTAAAGAAAACATCAAGAAAAAGCACAAGGATCACAGCAGAAACTAAAAATAGAAGCTAAAAATACAAAATGCTCTGAGCCTAGGAAAACATGAAATGGCTGGGCATTGCAAGCTCCCCCTCCCCTCCCCCAGAATGGCAGTGGCTCTTCAGTGTAATGTATGTTTACCATCTTTGAGCACTTTATTCTGATAAAATTGTGTGTTTTATGTGTTTTTATTGTTTTATATCTGGCACATGGTGCCCTTGTTTGTAAGCTGCCCTGAGCCCACTTGCGGGGAGGGCGAGGTAGAAATGAGGAATCAGACGAGCTTCCTCTCAGCCCTTTATCTGTGTATATACACACACACATATATATACACACACACATACATACATACACACACATATGGATATAACCATCCTGGATTGCCTGGCAAGGCTGTTGTAAGAAATTCAATAACAGGAAATGCTTTAAACACTGACAATGGCATGTACATGCTTAGCATGACTGATTTTAAAAATTACACCTTCCATTTAAGAAACAAGAGCTTACTTTTAAAATAGGAACATTTCTGGATTAAAAAAAGAAGCCGGCGTTGGCTATTGTCCCCCCCCCCGCCCCAAACTCTGCCAGTCTGCCTACTAGCAGACCATCACCTGTAGAATCCTCCAAGCTCAGGGTAAATGTTGAGAAAAAAATATTTCTGTCTTTGTCATGCTCTAGTGACCCTGAAACAAATCCCCCTTTAGTCACTGGGACTTTGAACACGACAGAGTGTTTTAAAAAGGTGAATTAAGGAAGTCAATATTTGTTTATGAAGATATGCACTATAAAGAGATAAAAGCTTCTGGACATAAAAGAATTGTCCTTATTCACCGTATCCATTTCTGACACTAATGAGTCACAGATATGAACATACATATAATTTGGGCTTGATGACAGACTAAAAGATATCTCTGCTAGCTGTGAGGAGAGCGGTTAGTTTTCACTCATCCATGCACCATCTGGAACTGCCCATTTCCATGTGTGTAGCGTAGTCAGGAGATCCTAAGATTGTCTGGCAGCCAGAAGTTCTAGATCTTTAGCATTATCCAGGGTGTGCTATAAGGAGGCGAGCTAGAATTGCACCCCAAGATCCCGACACCCAGCAATATGATCTGCACAAATCCTTCAATCACAAAATTTCGATCTAGGGAATGAATGGTCACATGAACATAGATGCAATCAGTTCCACCCAGTATCCATAACCTGATAAACACCAACGAGAGGCCCACAGGATTTGACTTGCCACGTAAAGTATGGATGATGGCTAATAGAATACAAAAAGGCTTTGGCAGTTGTGCAGGCCTGTTGTTTAAATGAGACAAAATACCAGGGCCTGAATGAGGTTGTGGTGCAGCCTGCCAAACTGTTTTCCATCAGTCACAGGAATGTGAATGTCGTGCTTTCCAGGGTGATGTGATGGAGCTCCCCCCAGCTGCAACTGAGTGGACTGAAAATTTAGTATTTAGTATTTAGGGGGATTGTCCAGTCGGTCTGCTTACCCGTTGTATCAACTTGCTTATGTATTTTATATATGCTTCCTGTGTGTAACTCTGGCGTATTATAAATAAATAAAATAAATAATACCATCTGGAAATCTGGCAGCCCCACCTAGTAAGGTCTAGTAATCCACACACCAACCCCATGAAGCAGGTCAGGCTGAGAGTGTGCACCTAGCTCAAGGTCACCCAGCGAGCTTCCATGGCAGAGTGGGGATTCAAACCTGGGTCTCCTGGATCCTAGCCCAACATTCTAATCACTACCCCACACTGGCCTTCATGTCCCAGATTCAGGAACTATGGCATACTTGAACAGCGAAAGGCTGTGTCCACCATCAGCAATCGTGGTGGGGGTGATGGTGATGATAGAATCATAGAGTTGGAAGGGACTTCCAGGGTCATCTAGTCCAACCCGCTGCACAATGCAGGAAATTCACAAATACCTCCCCCCCCCACACACACACACACACACAGTGACCTCTGCTCCATGCCCAGGATGATGGTGATGAGTAGTACCATAGTATCATCATCACTGATAAAAATAATAAAAAATTATTTATTTGCTTTATTCATTTCCTTCCTTTTCCCCCCAGTGGGGACCCAGAGTGGCTTACATCATTCTCCTTTCCTCCATTTGATCCACACACCAACCCTGTGAGGTGGGCTAGGTTGAAAATGTGTGGCTGGCCCAGGGTCATCCAGCAAGCTGCCGTGGTAGAGGGGGCATTGGAACTTGGGTCTCCCAGATCCTAGACCAACATGGACCACTGCGCCCCTCTGACTCTCAATAACAACAACAACAGCAAAAATAATAACGATGATTATGCCCTCACGCCTTTTAAGGGACCCATGTATCCTGCTCGGCATTAGAGTAACATTTGAGTAGCCTCTGCCTTCAGATCCTTGCAATTCCAGACTGCCACTATTATCTCCTTCTTCCTCCACGAAGGCCAAAGTCGCAACCCACTAGTAGCTCCACCTGGCAGAGCATTTTACACAGGGTGCTTGAGACATCTCCCCACACCCCCATTTTTTATACATGCTGCCTGAGGAAGAGTTACGTAGAGCTCGAAAGCTGGCAGATTGTTTTATGTCATTTCGCATGATCTTAATACAAAAATATTACATGGTTGTTGGTCTTGGATTTTGCAGTGGGGCAAAGGCGCCACCTCAGCACTGGCTGAACAAACCAGAGATCTTCTTCTGTCTTCACCCAGTTTAGGACTTAAATAGAGCATGCATACTGCTTGGAGCTGTGCCAAGAGAGTAAGTATGAATGCTGAGTTACTCAATGGGGCTGAGATGCTAACAGCAGAATACAGCTACTAAAGTAGTCCCACAGGCCGTTGGGGGGGTGGGCATTTCAAAGAAAACACTTGAGTGCTTTTCACCTCCCAGGGAAGCCAAGCCAGCCAGTGGTAAGGCGGATGCAGAGAGAGGCAACTGTTTGGATCTGACACATCACGGGGGTGGTGGGTGACTCACTTAACCTGGAGGAGAGGAAGATGCTCTGATGTGAACTATTAATCAGGGAGTTGGAGTGCGCCTTAGGTTTTGTTCCCTCTCCTCCTCTCCCCCCCTCCCGGTGCTTTCCTTTTCGTTAGCACATTTTACGGGTTGGGAAAATGTTATGCCAGGAGTTCATTTCTCATTTCATTGGCTGCAAAGCATCAGACTCTATCAAGCAGCACCCTGTGAAACGAAGCCGGTACCAGTTTCAGGGTCTATTTGTGAAGGGAAGCCTTTAAACGAGGATGAAGGAGTAGGTATCGCAGCAGGCTCCTTAAGGGGACTGTGGGCTGAGCTGTGAAGAAACAGAAAAATGAGAGCCACTCCTTAAAAGAAAAATAGATCTTTGCTTTAAATTGTTTACATCTTGAGTTTACTCGTTTTTACATGTGGGTAATTATCGCCTTTATCGTTTACAGAACTGTAAGGAGAAATTCAGACACAGCAAGGCTGCGGTCAGACGTGCCATTTAGGGCGTTCAGGAAGCGCTCCTATTTCATCCGTCGTTATCTGACACATAGTCATTCGATCAGACACCCCAGCGTAATCCGTCTAGCTGCGGGCTCAGCCTGTCACTGAGCAATCGGCCAGTGCAGTCGGGCAAGGGAGGGGGTTTTTTGCCTTCTTTTGTGCATGCACATAAACGAGGGTTCAGTTTTTTGCACATGTGCTTTACAACTTCTGGGAGTTGAGTCTCAGCTTTGAGAGCTCACTGATCCTTCCACAGAGCATTTTGATCCCTTTGGGTCACAGTGAGCCGCAGTCGTCTGACAGAGATCATTCCCTTTCACACTCATTGTCAAATCTAGCGTAGAGATGGAGACGATCATGTGGTTATGCACATATTGCTAACTGAGCAAAAAGAAATGGCGCTGGTCAGGATGGAGCGAGCAGACCATCCCGATGGCTGGAGAGCATATTTGAGCATTCAGACTAGGGAAACTCTGTCCATGGCCCATCAGCGAGTGTTAGGACCGGACCTTCCCCGGTGTCTTTTAACTCCATTTCAGCACGGGGTGCCAACGACCGCGGGACCTTTCACAGATGCTGCTGTCTGATCGTGCACTTTAGATCTGTCAGGCGTTCGCAGCTATGTTGGATCTAAAGGCACGGCTGACCACAGCCCAAGTGAAGCAGTTGTGGCTTGTTCTCCTCCTGTTATTCTCTGCATTGCCTGAGAAACCCAGATCCCCAGTTCAGTAGTTTGTGCTGGTCTTTTAGTATGCAATCTCAACAGAGATGCCAGCCTGCAGGTGGGACCTCTCCAGACTACAGAGATCAGTTCTCCTGGAGGAAATGGATGCTTTAGAAGGTGGACTCTGTGGCATTGTACCCTACTGAGGTCCTTGTCTCCCCCAGACTCCATCCCCAAATGTTCAGGAGTTTCCCAACCCAGATCTGGCAACCCTATGCCCCGCCATCCCCTCCCGGTGGCTGTGGGGACCTGGCAACCCTAAGTCCTAAGCAGTGTTATGCCACTTTGGCAAAACAGTCCTGCTGTGAGCTGCAAGCCCTATTCCACCCAGTCGCCCAAGGTTTTCCCAACACTTGGAAGGGCTTTTCTCTCTGGGTGTTCAACCTACGCCGCCACCTGGCCTTTGTAGAAATTGCCCACTGAGAGGGCCAGGACTCCCAGATTCTCTTCCAAGTTCTGAGGTCTTGCCTCTGTGTCTTCCGCTATCCAGCATCTGGTTATCATAGGGGCAGCCCTATGCACCACTGGGGAGTAGCCACTTGCCAACTGACTGCCCCTCACCTCCCTCCTGGCACTCCTTTCAAAATAACGTATCCAAGATAGTGGAGGTCTGTGAAGTACAGAGAACCACTACCAGTATCAAAAGTAGAACAAAGCTTGAGTTCATTGGCACCTTTGAGACCAACAAAGTTTACTTCTGGGTAGAAGCTCTTGCGTGCATACACACTTCTTTATTTATTGCTAAGAAACTGTTCACAAGGCTACTCTCAGCGCAGCACCAGATTGAGCAAGGGATTCAAAAGAAGAGGGTAAATGCTTTTCCATTAACCTTCCCTCTATACACGCCCTAGCAGATGTTAAATATAAGGTAGCAGGGCTTTTTTTTCCCCTGGGGGAACATGCCAGAACAGAGTTCCGGATGCTCTTCAACAGAAATCTTTTAAAAATGTTTAAAAGTTCATGAGTTTTCAGTATACAGACCGAAAACTTAATTTACCTCTTGAGAGTTCCAGCACCTCTTTTTCCAAAGAAAAGCTCTGTAAGGCAGTCTCCTTAGCTTAGAAAATGACCAGATGTTCTACAAGGGTTCCATCACCTTCAGGCCTCTTTCAGGGGTGCAGGCCAGGATATGGCAACGGCTGCCTCCTACAGACCTCAGTTAAGAGCTGTGTCTCCCTCAAAGGAATCAGCAGAAAAGAGCCCCTCCCCCTTGCTCTCAAGAGTTTTATTATTTCTGTTTCTCCTCCCCTTGACTGCGTCAGGCCAGGTCAAAGAAGCTTTTCCTGAAGTCTCCAGGAGTTTCTTCCTCAAGGCTTTCTGGTATTTAATTCCTCCAAATCTCTGTTCCCTGCTAGCTGTGGGGAGGGGAGCTTGACCATCCTATTGCCTCTTGCTAGACCTATTAGCCTTTCTAAAAGAGTGGCTGAGGCAAGGCTGGAAAGCAATTCAGTTGACTTCCCCTCTCCTGCCTGTGCTCTGCCAAGAGAAAGAGAAAGAGTCCAGCAGCTCCCTAAGGACTAACAACATTTGTGGCAGGGTAGGAGCTTTTGTGAGCAAGCAGTGACTCACGAAAGCTCCCACCCTGCCACAGATTTGGTTGGTCTTAAAGGTGCTCCTGGACTCTTGCACTTTTCTACTGCTCCAGACAGACTAACATGACTACCTATCTTGATCCATCTGCCAAGAGAAAAAGACTTCTTAAAACTCATGGTGAAGCTTTGGCTCAGTTCAAACCTTTAAAGAAAATATGCATTTTTTCACATCCCTCTAAGACCATTCATTTTAGTGGGCTTAGAAAGGTAAGAACGTAAGAGAACATAAGAGAAGCCACTGTTGGATCAGGCCAATGGCCCATCCAGTCCAACACTCGGTCACACAGTGGCCAAAAATACCAGGTGCCATCAGGAGGTCCAGCAGTGGGGCCAGGACACCAGAAGCCCTCCCACTGTTGACCCCACCCCAAGCACCAAGAATACAGAGCATCCCTTGCCCCAGACTGAGAGTCCCTATCTATCCCTTGTGGCTAATAGCCACTGATGGACCTCTGCTCCATACGTTTCTCCAATTCCCTCTTGAAGCCATCCATGCTTGTAGCTGCCACCCCCTCCTGTGGCAGTGAATTCCATGTGTGAATCACTCTTTGGGTGAAGAAGGACTTCCTTTTATCCGTTCTAACCCGACTGCTCAGCAGTTTCATTGAGTGCCCCCGAGTTCTTGTATGGTAACTGCTCCGGACTGCGCTGTTACTTGCTCATCCCTGACCAAACACCAACACAAATTAAGCTGCAGGTCAAAGTCCCTTTCTGTTCTGTGAAACCTCTGCTTCACGTCGCCCACATAAGAAATAAGGAATGATCTATACTGGAAAATCTGCTTTGGGACCAGCAGCACCCAGTCTCAACCACTTATCTGTCTGTGTCTGAACATTCCTTTCCTCTCCGTTTTTCTCTGAGGAGTGGCTATGTTCAGGGTTTAATATGAACCAGAGTTCATTTGGGAACTTTCCCTGCACCCTCCATTTGAAAAAGAGCGAGCTTTCCAAGAAGGGGAGACCATGCTTTTTGAGCTCCTCCGATCAAGATTTATCAGCATACAGCCTGGTGATGTGCCAGCAGAGCAGGCATGAATTCTTGTGTTACTCAGTATCGCAGTAGCAATAAACCTGGCCATGTGAAAAAGCCGGAAAAGGCATGGAGTGTTCAGTTCACACAGACCTTCCATCTTCTGAAGCCCATTATGCTCAAAGAGAAATGCTGAGCAGTGACTCACGAAAGTGTCTCCCCTGCCACAAATTTTGTTAGTCTTAAAGGTGCTCCTGGACTCCTGCTCTTTTCTACTGCTACAGACAGACCAACACCAGGCTACCCATCCTGATCTACCTAGAAATAAAGAAGTATGCTTGTATTTTAAAGGGCAGATGACTTCCTTGGATACAGCCGGAGACACATCAAATGAATACTAAGTTAAAATAACCCGACAATTACCAATAAACTAGAACAGCAGGCATACGGCATATGAGATGGTGGAAGGAATTCCCGCTCCCCAGCCTGCCTGGGGGAGGGGTTACAAGGGATGGGGAATTCTCTAAGAGTGCCAAAGAAGCCCTGTCGCTGTCCTCAACCAGAGGCCCAGTGAAACATCTCTGCCTTGCATGCCCCGCGGAACGGTAACAACTCCTGCAGGGCACGGATGTATCAGGGGTACCCGATATCTTCTGATGAGGAGATCTAGCCCTTTACTGGTGCTCTGCTGGGTAGCCCTGGCACAGGATACACTAGCAGACAGCCAGAATAAGTATCAACCGTTGTCAGCAAATCTTGCCATCTTCCGAAATGGGGAAGAGGACCTACATAATCCACTTGCCATATTGGCCCAGATGCTTTATCTCTATGGAGGTGTCCCATAGGGACCTTTGGAAGAGAAACCTGCTTAAGATTAGAACTTAGCTCCCATGTGGCAGTCACCGTATTAGCAGCATCTACAGGACAAGGAATGCCTCACTGCAGTGCCCATTCTCGGGTGGCTTTGGTGCCCAAACGCCCAGATTTCTCATCAGCCCATCGAGCAAGAATCAACATTTCATCCTGCTGATCCTGAGTGGGCCCAGGAGCCCACACGCAGGCGAACTGGCAAGCGGTGTTGCTTCATGTTCACTGGCTTATCTGGTGGGGGAATATGCAAAGGAGTTCATTTAGCCTTGCCCACTGTGATAGAGCAAACCCCGACTTATAGGGGTTGGAATTTATTTTTCCTTAAGCAAATCAATGCCAACAATGTCTTCTGGAACCTGAGAAACCAACACGGTAGCCCAGAAAGGTTCAGACCTTCCCAGAGCTAAATGTACCTGCCCCTGCTCTGTGCCCTCCTCTTCACTCACACCGGCATTGATATATACTGTGTGCCCCGTGCTTGTCTGGATTCCCATGAATGAGTAGGGTTCCCAAGTACTTACCGTCTGGGGGCGGGGGACGAATGCTCCCCGGCTGGACCAGTCTTCCTGGTAACGCACCATGCTGTCGCCAGGAAGTGATACCAGGTGACGCTCTGGCAATGGGGCTGAAAACTCGATGGTACCATCGAGTTTCCAGCCCCATTGCCAGAGCATCACCTACCGTCCCTTCCTGGTGACAGCATGGTGCTCCGCACCTCTCCTTCCCCTGGGGATGGTCCTGTGAGGACGTATCCATCCCCCATCAGCACGCGGTAAGTTCTTGGGAAGCCTATGAATGAGGGTTACTTCAGCTCCTGAGTCCATTAAAGTGATTACAGGTTGAGAGTTGCAATTAGATCAACATATAGTCAGGGGCAGGTGTGGATGAGGGTCTCCAGGAATAGCCATCATCATTAACCTTCTCACCAGAGCCTTGCCACACCTGTAGTCTAAAGGTATAGGCATTTCCCATCCCCTGATGAAACCGGTAAGTTGGATACAATGCTCTCCCCTCCTCAGGAGGAGCTGTTGGAGTGGCCCCCTTGCCTAGGATGTTCCTTTGCCTATGTCTTTTGTATCAGCACGCCTCTCTTTCCACATTTTAAAGAAATCAAGCCTCGAAATGCCGTCTACCTTCCCCTTCAGCACCACCTTCTTAGGAAGCTCTGTAAACGTCTGCTGCCTTGTAACTGTAACCTTCAGCTTGCACCAGGTGCAAATGCTTCAAAAGGAAAAACTGACACCGTTAACCCCTTCCGGCCTGGTGCTGTCATCTAGACACATAGAGAGAAAGAGACTGGCATGTGGTCACCAATATCTCCTTGGAGTCTTCCGCAATATATCTCTACATAGGCTCAAGGAAAATATATGGCAAAGACGGTCCTGCCTCATCATTATACATCAAGGTTCTGTTTTCCTTTATTTTGAGAAGGAATGGGGGTTGTTGGGACACTGGTTCTCAGAGAGAAACCCAGTCCTTGGAAGTCAGGGTGGGGGAGCGAACCAATGGAGAGCACCTGCCATAGCATGAGTGGGGCTATAACCTGAGCCCTAAACAGGACATTTGGGGTGCAGACCTAGCCAGAGCCAAAAACTCACTCAGAAGCTGAGATCAAGTATGTCAGCGCTCCAAAAATGCAGAGGGTTAAGGTAGCTTGAGGGTTATTGGTCAGCTGACGATTGCTTATGGTTGTTGGAAGGTTCATAACCTGAAAGCCCCATCCATTTTGTTGTTGTTGTTGTTTTAAATTCTAGACAAGACCACTACAAAATATCAACCATCAGGAGCAGCTCGTCAGGCAGAAAAGAGCGGTATGGACAGCACATCAAACACAGAGGGAAATAGTTTCTGTGTCCAAGGAACACTGGCCCCTCGTTATAGTTTCCACTGTTGCCTGCCTCCACTGTGGACTAGAGAGGAGTACCCCAACGTGTACCTCGGTAAGCCACCAGAGAAACCCAGATGGACCAAGGTACATCTCCACCTGGTGCCTTAGTATCATCCAGTCTCGAGAACAAACATCTCAGCCACCAAAAGCACTGGAACACGCAATGTGGAGAAGCTGCCGTCAATTCTTCGGAAGGGGGAATACTGACAATCACACCAAATGGGTATCTTTTGCAAAACTGGAGAATAATGCAACAAGAACACCACGGCCACCCATCTCCCTGCCTACTGCACTGGAACCACCTCTTGGTCATTGGAAGGTTCGTAACCTGAAAGCCCCATCCATTTTGATGTTGTTTTAAATTCTAGACAAGACCGCTACAAAATATCAACCATCAGGAGCAGCTCGTCGGGCTGAAAAGAGTGGTACAGACAGCACATCAAACACAGAGGGAAATAGTTTCTGTGTGCAAGGAACACCAACCCCTTGTTATAGTTTCCACTATTGCCTGCCTCCACTGTGGACTAGAGGGGAGTACCCCAACGTGTACCTCGATAAGGCACCAGAGAAACCCAGATGGACCAACGTACATCTCACCTTGGTGCCTCAGTATCATCCAGTCCAGAGAACAAACATCTCAGCCACCAAAAGACATCGGAACATGCAAAGTGGAGAAGCTGCCATCAATTCTTCAGTCGGGAGATACTGACAATCACACCAAATGGGTATCTTTTGTGAAACTGGAGAACAATCCAACAAGAACACCACGGCCACCCACCTCCCTGCCTACCCCACTGGAACCACCTCAAGCAAGACCAATCCTCTTCCCCCCCAGTAGAAGCAACACCTCTTGTGTCAAAAGCCCACGCAGGCTTTATGGGGAATTGAGGGACGCTTCAGCTGCGGCAGGGAGTTCCACTAAAAGGCAATCAGGCTGGATTCAAGGGGACCTCAGGGCTCCAACATCTACTCACGACATTAAACATCACTGAGGGTTCATTCTGGAATTGCTCCATCTGTGCCCCAGAATGTGCCAAGGTGAATATCCAGAAGACAAAAGTAAGGACTAGGGGTGTGCCTTATCGGTTTGTATTTGGCCTTTTTGGCTCTCAGGTAGCCAAATGCCGGCTTCCCTCCCCCTCTGGTTTCCTTCATCCATTTCTAAGTTTCAGCCATTTCAACATAACAGCTGACAGGCAGTGGGAGTGCAACTGACCTGGGAAAGCCTCCTCCCTCTGCCTTCCCCTCTCTTTCTGCCCCGGGACAGCCAGAGAAAAGCAGGCAGGGAGGCCAGGCGTGTTCCCGTGGGTGCCCTTGGCTTCCCAGCCGGCCGGTACAGACAGCACATCAAACACAGAGGGAAATAGTTTCTGTGTCCGAGGAACACCAGCCCCTTGTTATAGTTTCCAATGTTGCTTGCCTCCACTGTGGACTAGAGAAGAATACCCCAATGTGTACCTCAGTAAGCCACCAGAGAACCCCATGTGGCTGCTGGCCTTGGCAGTAAGCATTGGGGAGAGAACTGATGGAGAGCCGCTGCCATAGCACAAGTGTTCAGCCAGACGGGCATGGGATGCCAGAGGAATGATGGCTAAGAAAGGAGGATTTCCAGCTTGGGGCGGGGGGGCTGAAAGAACAAACACCATTAACTTGACATGCTTTGAGCAAATGGATATTAGCAGCAAGGTCTCCAGGTTGGTAACAACATCAGACCCAGAAGTTCTATCCACAGAGATCACCTTTCAAGGGCCCACCATGCTTAGGCACTCGGAAAGGGGCAAGCAGCTCACCCTGGAGAACAGGAGGGCGTGAAGGGGAGGGAGAGCACAGACGGTCCCCAAGAAGGCACCAGTGGGTTCTTTAGATAGCCCTTTCCATGAACAGCATGAGGAACCCATCAAGGAGATGGTGTGGCACAGTGGCTGTGACCTGAGCCCTGAACAGGACATTGGGGGCCCGACCTGGCCAGAACCACAGACTCACTCAGAGGCCTTAAGCCAGCCATTTTAAACTCAGCCTGAGGTAGTCCCACTGTGCTCCACAGGAGTGGCTTAGTGATATGAACGGACCTTGCCAAGGCCCTCGTAGGGACTGCTGAGAGCAGGGGTGTCAGCACTCGAAAAGGCAGAGGGTTCAGGCAGCTGGAGGCTTATCTATGAGCTGACTGTGGATTATGGTCATTGGAAGGGTCGTAACCTGAATGCCCCATCCATTTCTAGATGAAGCCAATACCAAAAGTGAAACAGCAGGACGATGGCAGCCAGCTGATGGCTCAACCAAAGACGGAGATCTGAGGATGCTGCCGAAACGTGGACCGCGTTACATCTCAACTTGGCGCCTCAGTATCATCCAGTCTCGAGAACAAACATCTCAGCCGCCAGAAGACACCGGAACACACGATATGGAGAAGCTGCCGTCAATTCTTCGGTCGGGGGATACTGACAATAACACCAAATAGGTATCTTTTGCGAAACTGGAGAACAATCCATCAAGAAGACCACGGCCACCCACCTCCCTGCCTACCCCACTGGAACCACCTCTTGGTCGTTGGAAGGTTCATAACCTGAATGCCCCGTCCATTTCTTTTTTAAAAAAAATAAAATAATTTCTAGATGAAACCAAAAACAGAAGTGAAAAAGCAGGTCCACGGCAGCCAGCTGATGGCTCAATCAAAGAGGGAGATTTGAGGAGGCTGCCAAAACATGGACCGCGTCACACCTCAACTTGGCGCCTCAGTATCATCCAGTCGAGAGCAAACATCTCAGCCATCAAAGACACCGGAACATGCAATGTGGAGAAGCTGCCAGCAATTCTTCAGTCAGGGGATAAGTCAAGGCCTTCTGGCAATAAGACCAAATTGGTATCTTTTGTGAAACTGGAGAAGAATCCACCAAGAAGACCACGGCCACCCACCTCCCTGCCTACCACACTGGAGTCTTTAAGGGGGGCAGAAGCAGACTTCAGCCGTGGCAGGGAGTTCCACTGCAAGGCAATCAGACTGGAACGTGCCAAGGTGAAAATCCAGGAGACAAATGTAATGACTAGGGGTGTGCCTGATCAGTTTGTGATTGGCTTTTCTGGCTCTCAGGTAGCCTTAATGGCAGCTTCCCTCCGCCTTTGGCTTCCATCGTCCATTTCTAGGTTTCAGCCATGTCAAGGTAACAGTTGACAGGCGGTGGGAGTGAAACTGACCTGGGAAAGCCTCCTCCCTCTGCCTTCCCCTCTCTTGCTGCCCCAGGATAGCCAGAGAGAAGCAGGCAGGGAGCCCAGGCGTGTTCCCGTGGGTGCCCTTGGCTTCCCAGCCGGCCGGCCTCCGCGGTTCAGCTGCGAAAGCCAAGGGGAAGGCAGGGAAACATGCCTCCTTCCCTCCCTGAGCCTCTCTGCTGCTGCAGAGAAACTCAGGGAGAGAAGGGTGGGAGTATTTCAGTGCCTCTCTTTCCCTCCCTCCCCGAGTTCAGGCAGGGAAAGAAAAGCATTGAACATGCCTGCCCTGTCTCTGCCTGCTCTTCTCCGACTGCCCCATGGCCATCAAGACAGCTGGAGACAGGCAGGCAGGGAGCCCAGGCATGCTTAAATGCTGGAGGGATGGAAAGGCCTTTAAACAGGCCTGCCCAGTGCTTCCCTTCCCTCCCTGAATCTCTCGGCAGCAGCGGAGAGGCTCAGGGAGGGAAGGAGGCATTTCCCATGCCTTCCCCTTGGCTTCCCCAGCTGACCCCCAGCAGCAGGCCAGCTGGGAAGCCAAGGGCAGCCCTGGAAACACGCCTGGGTTCCCTGCCTGCCCTTCTCCAGTGCATCTTCTTAGGAAGGGGGGGGGGAGTACTGTTGAGCTGTCTGAAACTTCTGGAAACAAGTTATAGCTCACATACAAACAATTCCTGGAGTCCAACTGGCTCAGAAACCCAAGGTTGCATTATTTAATTATGGGTTTGATACTTCTTCTGTGGCCACCAGAGGAGCTGGAACAATCTTGTTGGGAGCAGCGAGAATGATCATTGCGGGCAAATGGAAATGCCAGTCTAAACCACAACACAAGCAGGGTTTAATAAGAGAGCAGAATTTTCTGCTCCAGACAAGCTCACAGGTAAGATTAAGCAAGCAGAAAACAGTGGATACTGCTCAGTTTTTTATTGAAAAATGGCTCCCTGTCTTATTATATTTGTCAGATAATGCTATAAGAATAACCCCGTTAATATATTCAGAAGCTGCTGATTTTTTAAGCAAGGTTAGTGGTTATGGTAGATGTTAACTGTTGTTTCTTATTTTTGTTATTAAGTTAACGTTTGTAAAGGAGATTATTGCCTTCTTCCCCTAATGTGGGACCTGACAGTTATCAATGGGTACGTTGAAACAGGAAAGGGGAGGGGGGATTGTACTTGGGGTGATTCACTGAAATGTTGTTACTGTAATGTTTTTTGGCTGTCATTTGATATTAATTATATCAATTATTTTGGTTGCTGTTGTTACAGTTATTATTAAAATTGTTTTTAAAAAGAAAGAAGGGGACTAATATACAATTAATATTTACTGGTGGACCAAAAGGAACATTTATAAGAATAATGACAAATTATGACAGATTAACCAAACCCAACAACAACTTCATGATAAAAAAAATCTTTGAAATTCCTTCTGTAGATTTAAAGAGAACCACAGCAAATTAGCACCTTGATTTCTACAATAACTATACATCTGAACATATGTGCTATAATCTTATTATTCATTAACCATAATTTGTGTTATCAGTGCTTTATTAAATAGAATGGTTTCCTCAGTTCTTTATTCTGTAGAATAGGAGCAGAGCAATCTTTGGAAAATTCACGTTGTGGGCCAGATTTGAAATCTGACAGGGCCTGCTTCTCAGATGCCCTCTGTCGGGTATGGGATCCTGCCAGGATTGGCCACCTCCCGGCAGGTTTCACTGCATTCTCTTGGCATGTTGGCAAAGTCATATTAAGGAAACCATCCGAATTCAACAACTGTAGGCATCAGAACAGGAATAAGTAAACAGGCAACCAGGAAGATTCAAGATAGAGCTTAGCTGTGTATCTTGTGTAGATCTGTGCCATATCCACACAGCTTGAACAGCCCTATTTCATTCTGCTTCATTGACAGGAGTAGTTAAAGGGTATACCTTCCATCAGATCAAAAACTGACAGGTGCCACGCCCCCTTTCTGGGAATCTAATAAAAAACTGAGAGGTGCCACGCCCCTTTCTGGGGATCAAATCAAGAACTGACAGGTACCACGCCCCCCCTTTCTGGGCAGAAGTCCCACCAGGGCACCCCTCCTCCAGCCCCCACCCACCCCAATCCCATCCCACGCTGTGGTACCCTTCCCCCACTCCCCCCTGCCTCCCCAATGGACAGCCATTCAATGGTAACAAAGTAGGGAGGAGTTATGGTTTGTCAGCCATGGTTGCTGGAAGGAGGTTGTAGCAAGGGGGGGAAATGGCTGGTGTTGGGGGGGGGTTGTACCATGGGAGGGGTGAGTGGAAGACTTAAAAAAAAAAGAGAATGGCAGGGCATTTGTGTGTGTTTTACAGAGAAGAGTGCTTTGGAAATGTTGGGAGACTGAAAGGTGTGTGTGAGAGAGAGAGTTAGTTTGCAAACAGCTCCCCCCTACCTTTAAAGGGGTGGCAGATCTGGTTGAGAGCATAGAGTCCCTCTCCCCACAGCACCCTTCAAAAAAGCAATCAGCTTTTTACAAAAAATACAGTTTAAACAGTTACACGCAGGGTCCTTCTAAAAGTTTTAGCAAAGGGAGGCAAAACTTGCCAGGAAAACAGCCCACGGCACTGGTTTCTAGCTTCCATTTTAAGCCATTCAGCACACAAGCAACAGTTTTAACCCATAACCTTAGTTAGTTTGCAAACAGCCTATTTTTTTTAAAAAAAGTCAAGCAGCAGTTTTTTACTTACCGTGAGACAGCAGAATGCCATAGTCTCTTCCCCCCATTCCCGTTAAAGCATGCAAGCAGCAAATCCAAACACACACCAGTTCCATTCTTTTTAAAAGAGAAATAAAGAGTGCAAAATGAGAGAATCCTTAACTACAGTTTAGAAAATCCTTCTTAAAATAAAGCCAGCCTGTGGAAAGTAGAACCATGCGTCCCTTTCAACGTTTTTTAGCAGAATGGCTTCCAGAGAGAGAGTCCAACCCGCGCTCACTAGTGGGTGGGGTTGGGGGCGGGCGAAGGAGGCAGTTTTTTATTTGATCCTCAGAAAGGGGGCGTGGCACCTGTCAGTTTTGTATTAGATCCCCAGAAAGGGGGCGTGGCACCTGTCAGTTTTTGATTTGATGGAAGGTATACCCTTTAAGTACTCACTGGTGTAAAGCATCTCTCCATAGTAGGTGTGCCGGCCTAGTGGGACCTGGAGATCTCCCAGAATTACAACCAGTGTGTTCCCTCTAAGCTGAGTTAGTGTGAGCTAGCTCACAGTTTTTTAGCCTCCGGTTCACACATTGTTGTCTTAGCTCAGGAAGGATGGCTCCAGAACAAACTAATTTATGCAGTAGCCAAATCATTCGCTCACAACTTTAATGCCAGCATCTCACAGAGTAGCATTTTTGCTCACAAGACTCCACAGCTTAGAGGGAACATTGAACTAATCTCCAGTTGACGGAGATCTGTTCCCCTGGAGAAAATGTCTGCTTTGGAGGGTGGACCCTCTAGCTGAGGTCCCTCCCCAAACGCCACTCTCCCCAGGTTCTACTCTTAAAATCTACAGAAATTTCCCACTTGGAAATGCCAGCCCTACTCAGAAGCCTTTTAGTCCCATATAAATCATTGCCTGCGATTCCTTTTATCCTGGTTATTCCAACATCCATTACAATGCACCTTACCTTAAAGATATCATTTTCTTTTTTAAAAGAGCCGTATTTGGCTCTGTACAATTTGGCTTTCCTGCCAGAGGTCGCAGACCGGTGGAATCTGCTGCCCAATCTCTAGTCTACTGGCTCTGAATTCCACATGAATCATGGCTGCCACCAAATGATGGTCCTTTTCACCGTGTGTGCGTCCATGAAGTTGTGTGGCTTGCAAGAGTTTTTACCCAGGCAGCAGACTGTGAGATTGAATCACTGTGCCATCTTCTAAAGGGGGAGAACATAGATTGTATTTCCACTTTGGATACAGTCAGTCAGTTTCCCACTCCCTTATTAAATACCAATGATAGAGCTGTTTAAATAAGGGTTTCCTCCCACGCACCTAACATTCGCCTACTTTATGAGACCTGATTGTGCTATCACAAATGTAGTCTGAGGACTTATTTGCCGGATAATTTCCTTGGCAACTTGGTGTGAAATCCCAAATACAGGATAATGGAAGAAAGGTACAAGTTGTATGTGTGTGTGTGTTTTTAAAGCTTCTCTGGAAAACTTTAGAACATCTGTTTTTAACACGATGAACTCTCAGAAAGAGCTACGTTCGAATCCAGCAGCATCTTAGAGATTCAGGGTGTAAATTTTCAAGAGTCAAAGCTCCCTCCATGGAAACTTTGACTAACAAAAGCTTAGACACCCCAAATCTTGTTCGTCTCTAAAGTGCTCCTGGACTTGAACCCAACGCTTCTTCTGCAGACCAGCACGACTACTCTAGAGGCTTAATGTAATGATCCCTTATATTCTCAAAAAAACCTGCATGCAAGCAAATCATGAAAAGGTGTATGAATCCCATTAAGGCCACAAGGGCAAACTCTATCAGAATAAGGCCTCTTCAGAAATCTCCCCTGTAGAACCATTGAGGGTATAATATTTAGGGCTCCCAGACCCCTGCTGGGGGTGGGGGGAAACCCACTTTTGTGGGCGGCTTCCCCACCACTGGCCAGCTGGCCGGCAGGGGGAAATCTTGCCCTCAACTGGCCCCCAAGGTGGAAGTGACATCATCATGCCGATGTCACGTGGCGGCGGTCTTTTTTGGGCAAAAATCTATGGTAAAATCGGCTACAAACCATAGAGTTTTGCCCAACACTGGTGGCGACGTGATGACATCACTTCTGGGTGACATCATCGTGCCCCGCGAGCCTTGTGCACGCAGCAGAAGTTCATGGAAAGGACCAAGGATCCCCCCCCCTGCTGGCTGCCAGGTGGGGTCTGGCAACCCTAATAACATTCAGTCTTGCAAATAAGAAAGCTCTGCAATATCGTGGGATAGTAAGCAATGCTCCTTCTAAGCTGCAGAGTCTTGTGAGCAAAAATTCTACTCTGTGAGCAACTGGCATGAAAGTTGTGAGCAAGCGATTTGGGTACTGCATGAATTAGTTTGCTCTGGAGCCATCCTTCCCGAGCTGAGACAAAAATGTGTGAGCCAGAGGCTAAAAAACTGTGAGGTAGCTCACACTAACTCAGCTTAGAGGGAACACTGATAGTAAGATAGTACATAGAGGGGGATAAAAATTGGGGGGGGGGACCAAAGACCAAAGAGTGAACAGACTCAGCGGGCTCTTGAGATCAAACTGCTGTAATTAGTATCTAGGAGACACTTTTTGATCAGAGAAAATGCTTTGGATCTGCCCATATCAGAAATCCGATTAGCCAACATTCCAACTAACGTTAATTTCTCATCCAGGGCTTTGATTCAAATTGATTTGTGAGTCTCTCGTTTCACAGTGACTAGCAAGGCATCCTCAGCACAGAACAATTTTAGTCTTGTCTTGAAGGCATAGAGCCACGCTCTTGCTTTCAGGGGTATTTGTCCAAATTTTGCCTGCAATACAACATCTGATACACAACAGGGGATATTCAGTATTTTTCTTTAAAACTGGGCCAGGGGTTGATCAATATTATCAGAGATAGCTTTAATCCAAATAGCTGAGCTGTCAAGATTAAGGGGGACCACTTTCAAATGGAAGGGTTGCACAGCTCTCCCCCCCCCCTAATTTCAGAAAAAAACTATGTACAGAGTTTGCACATGGTTTTCCTTTGTTGAACGCTGTTCTAAGTGTGTATGTAAGGGGGTGTTCCAAGATAACTCTGCAGAGAACAGGATCCCCAAACAGAAGAAGGTCTTAAGCTGTGCTCAATATTGGACCCATTGATTGACCATGGATTTGGGTTCCATTTCCTGGTCTTTCTTGGGAACAGTAACAGGAGAAAAAGTGCAAGGCCCTTTGCAGACCAACCCTAGTCTGAGACAAAATAACAGCATCATCCACATAAAGCAGGACAGGGACACAAGTCTGGGCTAATTTCGGTGGGGAGCAGAGACCTTAATTGGGACCCCTAGGTCGGGAAACACTGATCGAAAGACCCCTGGGGGCAGGGCCTGTCTAGTTTTGCTTCTCTGACTCCCTACATGGTGGAGAGAACTGCATAAAATAATGAAGCCAATTAGAAGAAGAAAACAGCCAGCTTAGCGGAGAGTGGATTTCCAAGAACAAATTCAGAACACAAGCGCCAATCCTCCGCCTTCCTGCTCCAAATGTTCAATTGCCAGTAACCTTGGATAAGCTATTTTTCCAGGTTCTCATGTAACTGGATACTGTTCATTCATAGAACTTTCGAGGTTGTTGGGGGGGGGGGGAAACAGCTCATAATATGTAACCTTGTCTTTTAAATCCAGGTGGGTTGGCTCGTCAGGCCACCTGTGTTAGGGACGGGGACTGGGGGCGGGGTGAAGGTTCAGCAAAAACTTTTATTTTTCAATGTCTGTGCTGTATATTTCGTTACATGTACAGGGCAATGCGCAAGCGTGGTTAGCATATACCGATGCTGTCCAGCAGTTAGAGCAACATTAACAGGTATCTTATACATCTGTGATGATCTATGAACCTTGGTAAGCATTCAGAGCATGGAGTTAGGGGTGCCAACCTCCAGGTAAGGTCTGGGGATCCCCTGGAATTACAGCTCATTTCCAGACTACAGTTTTCCTGGAAGGGGGACTCTATGGCCTTGTACCCCACTGAGGTCCCTGTCCTCCCCAGGCTCCATCCCCAGGTTTCCCAGCCTGGATTGGGCAACCAAACCCCTCCATTCCCCCAATGGTGACCAGGGAGGAACTGGCAACCCTAACATCGGGGGGGGGCGCCAAATATTTGGGATCAGTGGCAGCCCCTTCTGTTTATATTCTTCCTGACAGGTAACAGACAAGAGTTGGTTTGTACTGTTCACCCTGCCCTGGGGATAAAATCCCAGATCTTCAGTTTTCTACCCCAGGATCTTAAAGAAAGGGACACCCAGGAAATAGAAATCAAGCCTAACATGAAGAAATGGGCTGCTGGCACAGTTGCCAACCCCAGCAGGAGCCCTGAGATCTCTCAGAACGACAACTGATCTCTGGATGACAGAGTTCAGCTCCCCGGGAAGAAATGGCTGGAGACTGGACTCCAGGGCATTATACCCCCCCCCGAGGTCCCCTCCAAATTCCTCCCCCCAATCTCCAGGAATTTCCCAATCTGGAATTGGCAACCCTAGCTGGCCATCAAGCACAAGATTCCCATTTCTTTATTTTATTTCATTTTATTTTAAAAAATTTGTATGCTGCCTTTCCACTCAATCAGTGTCCACCAGGCGGCAAACATAAAAACACCAAAGCATGGAATTCACTGCCACGGGAGGTGGTGGCGGCTACAAGCATGGACAGCTTCAAGAGGGAATTAGGTAAACATCTGGAGCAGAGGTCCATCACTGGCTATTAGCTACAAGGTATAGATAGGGACTCTGGAGCAAGTGATGCTCTGTATTCTTGGTGCTTGGGGGGGGGGGCAACAGTGGGAGGGCTTCTCGTGTCCTGGCCCCACTGCTGAACCTCCTGATGGCACCTGCTATTTTTGGCCACTGTGTGACTCAGAGTGCTGGACTGGGATGGGCCATTGGCCTGATCCAACATTGGCTTCTCTTATGTTCTTATATTCTTAAACAGTTACAGTTAAATTATAACATCCAATTAAAAAGACACAGACAAACAATACTAAAAGGAGGGCCAACGACCATTACTGGGGTTAGGCTAAATGAGGGGGATGGGAAAAGGTCTTCTTCACCCGCTAGCGAAAGACACCAATAGAGGGAGACATACACATCTCCTTGGGGAGGGAGTTCCAGAGTTTTGGGGCCACGATGGTGAAGGCCCTTTCGCGGGTTGCTAGCTGTCTTCAGCCTCAGATGATGGGGGCAACTGGAACTGGGCCCCCAAGAATGACTGCAGTGGGTGGGTATACCGTCAATATACCTGTACAGACAATGTCTTGTCAGGAATGCTGCTTCTATGTCCAAACTATATATTTGTGGATGGGGATGAAAGTAACTTAAGTTACATACCAGCCCTGTCTCTCTTGAGAGGTTTGCCTTGAAGTAGTAGACAGGAGGTCCAGTTTGGCCACTTCCTTAACAGTACACCACACAAGCCCACGCTGGCCCTGCTTTCACCCTTGTTTGTGGCTTGGGGAGCATTTGACGCTCACGTTTTCTAAAACCACTGGCTGAAAGTGTCGAAGTGTGCCTGAAGAGACCCAGGTTCAAGTCCCTACTTGCTATGAAAGTCACTGGGGTATCCTTGGGCTAGTAATTAACACTCAGCCTAACCTACCTCACAGGGTTGTTGTGAGGATAAAACACAGGCTCCCTGTGCAGGCTGCCAACCTCCGGGTGTGGCCTGGAGATCTCTCGGAATTACGACTGCTTTCCAGGCTACTGAGATCATTTTCCCTGGAGGAAAATGGCAGCCTTGGAGGGTGGACCCAGCTGAGGTCCCTCCATTCCCCATACCCCACCCGCCAGGATCCCCTCCCCCTTTAAACTGCCAAAATTTCCCAGTCTGGAGCTGGCAACCCTATCCTTGTGTTGGAGGAAAATCCCACCATTCCCAGAGCGAATTGTCAGGAACTAAACCAGTATGAGCCACAGAGGGCCTGCCCATCGTTAGACTTATCTACTCCAGCATGCTTCACATTACAGGTGCAGTGCCCCTCATGCCTCTGGGAAGCAAGGCCGTGCATGGGGAAAGCAGGCAGGATCAGTGATGGTCATGGGCAGTGTTCCCCCTAAGCTGAGTCAGTATTAGTTAGCTCACAGTTTTTTAGCCTCCGGCTCACACCTTTTTGTCTCGGCTCAGGAAGGAATGGCTCCAGAGCAAACGAACTGATGCAGGAGCCAAATCGCCGGCTCACAACTTTAATGCCGGTAGCTCACAAAGGAGAATTTTTGCTCACAAGACTCCACAGCTTAGAGGGAGCACCGGTCACGGGCCCTCCCCCTCTTGGCCAGGCATGCTGCAAATCCCTCTTATCTGCTACTTGGGGCAGGCCCGTAGCCACCGTGGGGCATCTTGGGGCTAGGCCCCCTGACTTACTGTCAAGGCCCCCTGACTTCCTATCCAGCCAAGGGCCCCTGAGCAGCGGCGGGTGTAGGGAAGGAGCCGAGTATTCCTGTGCAGCTGTCTGGCATGAAGGGCCAGCTATGGTGGTCACGTGAAGCCAGACAACACCTCTCGATGTCCCCCAGAAACTGAATTAAATTATCTTCAATTCGATTAACCAGTGCCCCTTAAGAAATTTAAATGCCTCCTAACTTAAAAAATCCTGGCTACGGGCCTGACTTGGGGCACCGAGGACCACAATCAGCCCCCTCCCCTCATTCTGTACCCGTAAAGCATTCATAAACAGCCAGACTTGGCCTCCTTCTGTATCTCTCCGTATCCTTTGCGATAGTCACCGAGACCTTTCTTTGGCGATACTTGCAGCTATCTGGACAGAGCCTGTGGAATGGGCGTGGCCCCTTGCCACTGAGTCGCCCCTTCTGCCTGTTGTGGAGGTAGGTGGACCAGCTCTGGACTGGGAACTGCCTGGAGATTTTAGGGGTGGGGCCTAGGGAGGGCAGGGTTTGGGGAGGAGAGGGGAGGGGCCTCAGCAGGGTAGAAGGCCATAGAGCCCAATCTTCAAAGCAGCCATTTTCTCCAAGTGATCTGGAGGTCAATTGAAATCCCAGAAGGTCTCCAGCTACCACTTAGAGAAGGGGTGCAGTGTTCCCCCTAAGCTGAGTTAGTGTGAGCTGGCTCACAGTTGTTTTAGCCTCCAGTTCACACCTTTTTGTCTCCGCTCAGGAAGGGATGGCTCCAGAGCAAACTAACTTATGCAGGAGCCAAATTGCTCGCTCAACAACTTTAACACCAGGAGCTCACAAAGTAGATGTTTTGCTCACAAGACTACACAGCTTAGAGGGAGCATTGCAGGGGTGTCAAACACGCGGCTCAGGGGCCGGATTAGGTCCCTGGAGGGCTTCCATCAGGTCCACAGTGGAGCTGGCCATCTCCTAAGACAAAAATGTGTCAGCTGAAGGCTAAAAAACTGTGAGCTAACTCACACTAACTCAGCTTAGAGGGAACTCTGCTCATGGGCTCACCTGGTTCCCAGGAAGTACTAAAAAAAAACTTAAACTCTGGATGGGGCATAAAGGGATTAATAGCCGGGCAACTGGAAATTGATGTTCGGCAGGGAGTGACCCTTCTGGGGGAAGAGGTTGAGACAAAGGGGAGAGTGAAGAGAACCAATCACGTTGCAGGTCTGGTGCTTCATGTTAACAATCAGATACTTGACAGCGGTGTTATCTGGATGGGTGACAGGAAGTCTTTATCGCTTGCCTTTGTCTGCAGCTGGGCACAGTCTTTCGTTTTAGGCTAGCTTCGGAGGAGGAACATGTTACTTTCCAGGTGAAGCTAACGCACGGGGGTGGGGGGATGCTGCGTGAAGACGAGAGCCCCTCACGGCTCCTGTTCAGGAACATCTGTCTTTTGCCGGAGCATGGCTTCTTCTCTGATCTGCTGCTGTCTGCATGGAGGTCAGGGCTGCTGGTCTGCATCCTGGTGCTTGGGGTGGATGCAGAAGTTCAAGGGCAGAAGGCTTCTGTAGTCCTGCTTCCAGTTCCGCCGCTGCTGCTGCTGCACCGTCGCTTGCTTCGCCAGACTCTCTCAATCGCTCATCCATTTCATGTTTTAACCTGGGTCCTGGACTCAGAACTCTGAGCACGAGACTTCCGTGGCGAATGTCAATAACTCAAAAGTAGGTCTGCAGCTGACAGAGCTAATGTTTCAAGCATGTTTTTTTATTTTAAGTTGGAAAAAAATCTTTGCATGTGTGTCCTTTATAAAGTTTATATCTCCGCTACCTGGCATTACATTTGATGACACACACGGCCCGGCCCAACAAGGCTTCATTTAGGTCGGATCCAGCCCTCGTAACAAATGAGTCTGACACCCCTGGCTTAGAGGTTGGCCATCCTAAGTGGGGGGCTCCCCACATTCATCCTGCCTCTCCTCTGAAACTTCCCTTCTGAGTGTTCCAAGGCATCGCTGGTTTTATTAATTAGCAATCCGACTCCCCGGCTGTGTGTCTTCTCTTGTAATTAATGATGTCATTGGCAGTAATCGCAGAGCATTCCCGGTCGCCTTGGTTTCAATCCACGCATCTGGTTGATTAGAATTACTTGAGGAAGCTCATTGTGTACCTAAAGGGCAACAAAACAGAACACTCATCAATGCTTCTGAAAATAGGCGACACACGTCATGCTTGCTACTGGTCCGAAATCCATTTTTCTTTCGGAATAAGATCTTTCCGTGTGCTGTGACGAAGGCTGTGCATTTATCATGTCTGTGGAAACTTCTTTGTAGGGTTTATGGCTATCGATTTGACAGAAATGCATCCCTGCAGGCTGACGGCTGACGGCGTCTTCCGGCAGCTTGTTGGTCTTCCCTGCTGTTAATGGTAATTCCGTTATAAACATACACACCCTGCTTTTGCAGTTCGCACTTGCGAAAGGAACCAGCGGCGAGAAGCGAGAAGCTCGGCGCGTGACAAAGTATAGAAAAAGCACTGCAAACTTTGCCTTTGGTTTTTAATCCTTAACCAGCCGCCCTGTTTAAAAGATCAGAGTTATTATCGGCCGAGAGGCGTGTAGAGATTGAGAGAGAGGCTGAGCCAGGAAGCCAAAGCCGAGCAAAACATCTCTGTGGGAACAGCCCAAAGAGTCTTCCGAAAACGCTCGACTTCGGAAACGACGTTGGCGCGAATCAGCACCCAACCTAAATTTGAAAGTGCCCCTTCTTGGAGCATTCTCAGAGTTTAAATCTGAACCAGGATTCAATCTATTTTTTAGGGGTTTCCTCCAGCAATGTTCCCTCTAAGCTGTGGAGTCTCGTGAGCAAAAATCCTACTTTGGGAGCAACTGGCATTCAAGTTGTGAGCGAGAGATTTGACTACTGCATAAATTAGTTTGCTCTGGAGCCCTCCTTCCTGAGCTAAGACAGAAATGTGTGAGCCGGAGGCTAAAAAACTGTGAGCTAGCTCACACTCACTCAGCTTAGAGGGAACACTGCTCTCCAGTTCCAGGCACTTGTTGCTCCCTTATTCCTCCTATTTAGAGTGCCAGACGAGGCCTGGTTTCAAATCCCCTTCTGCTATGGAGATCCTTAGACATGCTGTTTCTTAAGCCTAAACTGCCCTGCAGGCTGTTGGGGGCATAGAAAGGGCTGCCAGCTCTCATTAGGGAAATGCCTGGATCTACAGTGGGGCAACTCGGGACCTGGCCCCCTGACTTCCTGCCAAGGCCCCCCTTACCCTCTGGGCCGCCTGGAGGACTACCAACTCTCTGGGCCACCAAGAGGACTACCCACCACCACTCATTCCTCAAGCGTGGCTTGCTTCCCTGTATAGGCAGGCATAGTGCAAACACTGCAAAAGTGAGTTTTTAAAATTTTTATCTTATCTTCTGACATCAGTGCCCCCTGACTTATTTAAAGACAACCCCCCAAAACGACAAAATCCTGGCTATGGGCCTGTACCTGGAGATTTTGGGGGTGGAGCTTGGGGAGGGTGGAGTCTGGGGAGGGGCGGGACCTCAACAGCATATAATGCCATAGAGTCTATGCTCCCTCTAATCTGTGGAGTCTTCTGGGCAAATGTGAGCGACCGGCATTAAAGCTGTGAGCGAGCGATTTGGCTGCTGCGTCAATCAGTTGGCTCTGGAGCCATCCTTTCTGAGCAAAGACAAAAAGGTGTGAGCCGGAGGCTGAAAAAACTGTGAGCTGGCTCACACAAACTCAGCTTACAGGGAACACTGCATAGAGTCAACCCTCCAGAGCAGCCGTTTTCTCCAGAGGAAGGGATCTTGGTTGCCTGCAGCTCACTTATAACAATGGGGGGTCTCCAGGTGCCACCAGGAGGCTGGCGACCCTAGGGATAAAACAAAGGAAAGGAGACCTACGTGCCTCTACAACTACAATGATAAAAGGGTTGGAACACCTTCCCTATGAAGAAAGGTTAAAATGCTTGGGGCTCTTTAGCTTGGAGAAACGACGGCTGAGGGGTGACATGATCGAGGTTTATAAGATTATGCATGGGATTGAGCAGGTTGAGAAAGAAGTACTTTTCTCCCTTTCTCACAATACAAGAACTCGTGGGCACTCCATGAAATTGCTGAGCAGTCGGGTTAGAACAGATAAAAGGAAATACTTCTTCACCCAAAGAGTGATTAACATATGGAATTCACTGCCACAGGAGGTGCAAGCATGGACAGTTTCAAGAGGGAATTAGATAAACACAAGAGGCAGGACCCGTGGTATTCGCGGGGGGAGGGAGTACTCCAGCCGCCAAGCTTTCCCCTCCCTCCCCCCCCCAGCAGCGGCAAGGCCAGCCGGCCCGCCGAGATTCCCCCTCCCCAGCAGCAGCGGAGGGGCGGCGAGGCTAGCCGGCCCGCCAAGCCTCCCCCTCCCACCCACCCTCCCAAGCAGCAGGGCGGCGGCGGCGGGAGGCCGGCCGGCCCGCCAAGCCTCCCCTCCCTCCCTCCCACCCACCCAAGCAACAGGGCGGCGGCGGCAGCGGGGGGGAGGCCGGCCGGCCGGCCCGCCAAGCCTCCCCCTCCCTCCCACCCACCCAAGCAACAGGGCGGCGGCGGGGGGGAGGCCGGCCGGCCGGCCCGCCAAGCCTCCCCCTCCCTCCCACCCACCCACGCACCCACGCACCCAAGCAACAGGGCGGCGGCGGGGGGGGAGGCCGGCTGGCCCGCCAAGCCTCCCCCTCCCTCCCTTTCAAGCGGCGTGGCGGCGGCAGGGGGGAGGCCAGCCGGCTGGCCCGCTGAGCTTCACCCTCCCTCCCCAGCGGCGAGGCCAGCTGCTCGCCAAGCCTCCCCTTCCTCCCTCCCCAGCAGCAGAGGCGAGGCCGGCTGGCCCGCCAAGCCTTCTCCCACCCTCCCATCCCGGCGGCAACGGCCAGTTTGTAGAGCGTTCCCTGCGCATGCGCGGGGAGGGCTCTTTTACTTTTTGGGGGATTTAAAGATCCCCGTATAATTTTTTAAACTTTTTAGATTTTTCTGCACATGTGGGGACTTCCCCACGTGCGCAGGAATATCTCCCTGCCCCCCAGGTGCCCCCAATGTGCGGATTTAGATATCCGCACATAGGGGGCCACTTGGGAATTAGATATATAGATATGGAGCAGAAGTCCATCAGTGGCTATTAGCCACAGGGTATAGATGGGAACTCTCAGTCTGGGGCAGGTGATACACTCTATTCTTGGTGCTGGAGGGGGCAGCAGTGGGAGGGCTTCTGGTGCCCTGGCCCCACTGCTGGACCTCCTGATGGCACGTGGTATATTTTGGCCGCTGTGTGACAGAGTGTTGGACTAGATGGGCCATTGGCCTGATTCAACATTGGCTTCTCTTATGTTCTCTTATGTTCTTATGTAACCCCCTTGAAGCAAGAGAATAATGAAAACGGAACACAAAGGGAGGGGAATAAGGAGAGACGGTGATGCACAGATCTTGCGTTTCGTTTGGGACTTAGGGAGAATACTGTCTGTTACATTTCTTTCTGTCCTTGTGATATCTGAGCATTTTTTCTCTGCCAGAGAGGTGCTTTATGTACTTGGGGCCTTTGCAGCTGTACTGAGTCATGAGCCCGGTTTCCTGCGGTGTGCAGAATAAAACCTGATAAATACTTGGAATATCGATTTATTTTTCTGAAAGACGGACTGCCCTCTTCCAGAGTGACAAACCCATACTTCTCAATATATTTTTTAAAAAACAGTGTGACGAATGAGAGATGTCCCATGAGTTCCACTTCAGCCCTACAACCCAGAGGCACCACAAAGGTTCACTTCCCCCCATATTGGAGTCCCATTCAGCATCCGGCTGGTGCTAGGAATTCCAGCACGGAAACTAAGAGGTTAGGAATCTAACCCACCTTCTGCTTTGAGGCATGGAAGGAACATACCCGGTCTGTACTCTGTTCCCTGGGGGTATTCTATTGGTGCTTATTCTTAAGTCCATACATATTTAAACAGGGCTTTTTTTGTGGAAAATGAGGTAGCCACAGGCTGGATTTGGATTTTGGAAAAAGAGTTGCCGGAACTCTCACCTGGGAAATTAAGTCTTCGATCTGTATACTGAAAACTCATGAACTTTTCAACATCTTTAAAGGAATTTTGTCAAAGAGGTTCCGGAACTCTGTTCCAGCATGCTCCCCCAGGAAAAAAAAAAAAAGCCCTGTATTTAAAGTTGCCAATCTCTCTCTCTTTTTTTTTTTTTTGGCCCCCCCGTAGGGGATTTTTTATTTTCATTTTTTTAAACTACAAACTAGAAACTAAAGAAAAAAGGAGGGGGAACTAACACTAAGGGAAAAAGGAAAGCAAACCCACACTAAATTAAAAGCCCAAGAGTAGATCTTCCATCCCGTTAGTATCTATGTTAGTATTTCATGGTTAGAATATCATGAGTACCGCGAGTTCCTGTCTAACTCTCCCTACTTAAAAATTAGCTAATTAGTTGTTATGAGAGTATTCCAGAGCATCCCTCAAGCTCGCTTCATAAAGGCCAATTTCAGAGTCCTTCTGCCTTTACTTAGGTTTTCTGTCCCTAAGTGCATAAGTTGGTCTTCGGGCACCAGCGCCTTCTTCTGCCACCAGGTCCTCGTCCGTCTCGGAGGGAGCAGAGCCACTCGAACCAGTTTCACCATCCTCTTTGGTCCCCTGGTGACGTTTGAGAAATTCCTTGGCTTTAAACACGGAGTCAATCTTCTCTCTCTTATCATTCATCTTAAAGGCCACTCCTGGGACCACCCATTTGTATCCGATTTGGTTGGTTTGGAGAAAGAGTATCAAGTCCTTGTAGCTTTTCTGCTTTCGACGGATCTCGAATGGTGTGTCCTTTAAAACCTTAATACTGTCATTCCCCATTTTCAGTGGGGCTGCCGAAGTTACTCGTAAAATTGCATCCCTAGTTTGTCTTCTTGAAAATCTGACTGATATTTCACCAAGTAGGCTATTCTTTTTGGTGTAATTTGAATACACCCTATACGCTGCTTCAATGTCGTGCATAATTTCTTCCGCTTTTAAGCCTACAACTGGTGCGAGAAGATCACTAAGGAGCGTCTTTAAATCTTCCTTCGAAGACTCTGGCACCCCCTGAAATCTGAGGATCATATTAGCTTTCTCCATTTGCAAGGACAAAAGCCTGTGTTCTTGATGATTTTGCTTATTCACCACTTGATCCACTCTTTTCATCAACGTTCTGTGTTCGGAGTGCATCTCCTTCACTTCTGCAATCGTCTGCTCCATTTGTTTAACCGTTTCCGCCACTTGGAGCTGCTGTGCTGAAAGTTGCCAATCTCCAGGAGGTAGCTGGAGATCTGAGATTACAGCTGATCTCTAGGTGGAAGAGATCTCTTCCCCTGGAGAAAATGGCCACTTTGGAAAGTGGTCTCTATGGCCTTATCCCCCACTGAAGTCCCCCCCTTCCCCAAACGTCGCTCTCCTCAGGCTCTACCTCCAAAATCTCCAGGTATTTCCCAACCCAGAGCTGGCAACCCTAAATATTGTACAGCAGAGTTGGGGTATCTCGATATGATTTGAACCCGCAGTCCGATGGGCCATTTTCTTCGGGCCAAATTAGATGAGAAACTTGGACAATGAATCTTATTGGTCAGTAGATGCCATAGGGGGAATCTTGATTGACATCAAGGCCACAGAGTGGAGAGAAGGGGTGCGGGGGGTTGAAGACTTTCTCCTCCACCATTTCCCCGAACTCCCTAGAGTTTGTTTTGTTTTTCTCTCCTTTCCGAATCAGCACTGAGGGGTCCATTTGAGGTCAGGGAAGCTGTACGTGCTTTGCTCAATTTGCACAGAAGATCCCTGAACTCTGGGGTCAGATTTCCCCAGATAGGCTGATAATTAGCTCCCCCCCACCATCGAGGGCCTTATTTTGGAAAAACAGTTCTGGATGAATAGGCAATCATTATACCTGGACCGGGTTGTGAAATAGCCCCCTGCCCACTCCCGAGGCTGTTTGTTTTTTAATGCAACGTGTGGCACACCAGGTCATGAAGACAAAACATCACAGGTGGGTGGGAAGAGCAAACCGGGGAGGGGAAGAGCTGGGACGATAAGAGCCCACAGAGACGTGTCCGCTGCACAGTGAAAAGAACAGGCTCTGCTTCTCGTCCACCTACCTCTTACCTACCTGTCCGACACGGCCGCTTTTGATGAAGTCCCCACGTGATCCTCTCGCCTGACGATGGGGTTGGTTAACGAGTAACTCTCAGGAATTATGACGCTGCACACTCCAGGGGTGGGAAGCTCCGGAAGCTGGTGCTCCTTCCCAGTTTGGTTCCCTTTGGACGAAAGAGCTCGGGGGGTCATGATGCCTCTGTGGTATTTTCTTTACCGACGAATCTACGAGCGGAGCAGAAGCAGAAGCGAAACAGTGTCCCCTCCAACATTTCATCCACCAAAGCAAGAATGTGCTTGGACATCCCAATTCACCCATCAGAGTTTGCCGTGGGGTGACACTTGCAGTTTGCAATACTGATTTACCTTCCTCTCCGCTTGATCTGCCATGACCCGGAGGGCCCAGGCTGGCTTGATCTCATCAGAACTTGGGAGCTAAGCAGGGTTGACACGTGGAATGGAAACTGTCGGGAAGTCTGGGTTGTCTGTGCAGAGACAGGCAATGGCAAAGCACCTCTGAACGTCTCCTGCCTTGAAAACCCTACAGGGCTGTTGAAAGTTGGCTGTGACTTGGTGGCATTTCCACCACCATCACCACCACCACGGCTGGATTGAAAAGCAAGATTGTGCCTGCTCTTTAGGTTTAAAGAGATGCTCAAAGATGGTCCGACAGCACACATGAAACGGCCTTATACTGAGTCAGACTACTGGTCCCATCAAGCAAACCGGGGAGGGGAAGGTTTTCTTTGGAGGTTTTCAAACAGAGGCTAGGTGGCCATCTGACAGCAGTGCTGATTCTGTGAATTTAGGCAGAGCACAAGAGGGAGGGCAGGGAGGGTTGCATCAGTGCTTAGTTCTCATGGCCCTTTCTTACACACCCCAGGGAAATGCTGATTGCCACTTGGGGGTCAGGAAGTAATTTTTCTCCAGGCCAGTTTGGCCAGGGATCCTGGAGGTTTTTTGTCATCCTCTGAGCATGGAACAGTGGTCACCGGGTGTGTGTCTGAGGGAGGTATTTGTGAATTTCCTGCTTTGTGCAGAGGGTTGGATTAGATTATCCTGGGGGTCAGGGGTCATTTCATAGAAAAAAAGGTGCAGGAGCTCATTAGCGTAACTTATTAGCATAACTTATTTGCATATGCCACACCCCCTGACATCACCAGAAGTGTGTCAGAAGGCAACACCCACTGCTCAGGCTCCACTGGACTGGTTTGGATTGCTAGCTATTGGGGGGAGGGAACATGCAGATCTGTCCTCACAGAGGAGGGAGAGCTTGTACCTGAAGGCGGGGGGGGGGCTGCAACTTACCTGCCTGCTTCTTGCTCTTTGTGGCCTGACTGAGGGCTGCTGGGAGCAGGGGGCGGGGCTTGTTGCATGTGCCCGCCCCCTGGGTTCCTTACTGCCGGAGCTCCGCTCCTGTGCGCTCCTGCAGGAAATGACCCCTGCTGGGGGTCCCTTCCAAATCTATGATTCTATGATTCTAAGGTCAGTATTGTCTACATAGACTGGCAGTGGCTCTCCAGGGTCTCAGGCTGAGAACTTTCACATCAACTACTGCCTTGTCTTTTTAATTAGAGACACCGGGGATTGAACCTGGGACCTTCAGCATGCCGAGCAGATGCTCTGCCATTGAGCCATGGTCTCCCTCCAACAGCATGTTATCCATGCTACGTGTGGTAGCTCCCATGTGGGATACAGGAGGTTGCACATGACACATGACCTGAGTGCTCATGAGCACATGCTTATATGCATGCACACTAAGGCCAAGATGAATCATGGAGCAGAGGTCCATCCGTGGCTATTAGCCATATGGTATAGATGGAACTCTATGTCCGGGGCATGATGCTCTGTCTTAATGGTGCTTGGGGGGCAATAGCAGGAGGGCTTCTGGAATTCTGTCTTCGCTGGTGAACCTCCTGATGGCACCTGGGTTTTGGCCACTGTGTGACAGAGTGTCGGACTGGATGGGTCGTTAGCCTGATCCATCATGGCTTCTCTTTATGTTCTTATGTTTGGGGCAGTGGTGGTCTGTATTCTTTGGGCTTGGGGGGCAACAGTGGGAGGGCTCCTGGAGTTTTGGCCCTGCTGGTGGGAGGGCTCCTGGTGACACCTGAGTTTTGGCTACTGTGGGCCATTGGCCTGATCCAGGGGTGGCCAAACTGTTGCTTGGGAGCCACATGTGGCTCTTTCTCACACATTGTGCAGCTCCCAGCAAGGCGGCTGGGGAAGCGAAGGGGAGCCGTGCCTCCCTGATCAGTCTTCCCTTCTCCAGCCAGTGTTCCCCTCCCTGGGTAGGCCTGAGGTGGGGGGGGGGAGCAGAGAAAGAAAGCAACTTGAGCTTTAAATGCGTTCTCAAAGCTGACACACACACCCCGCTGGCTTGGAGAAGGCATTTGTCTTTTTAAATCCCTTCTCCAAGCCAAGCCAGCTGGCATGGGGGGGTTGGAGAACATGTTTAAAGTTAAAGTTGCTTTCTTTCCAACTCTCTCTTCCTCCCACCCCTCATTTATCTGCTTTCTTTCCGCCACTCTTTCTCTCTCTCTTTCTCTCTCTTCCCCTTCCTCCCTCATAAGAACATAAGAGAAACCAATGTTGAATCAGGCCAATGGCCCATCTAGTCCAACACTCTGTCACACAGTGACCAAAAATACCAGGTGCCATCAGGAGGTCCAGGAGTGGGGCCAGGACACTAGAAGCCCTCCTACTGCTGCCCCCCTAGCACCAAGAATAGAGTGCATCACCTGCCCCAGACTGAGAGTTCCTATCTATACCTTATGGCTAATAGTCACTGATGGACTTCTGCTCCATATGTTTATCTAATTCCCTCTTGAAACTGTCCATGCTTGTAGCTGCCACCACCTCCTGTGGCAGTGAATTCCATGTGTTAATCACTCTTTGGGTGAAGAAGTACTTCCTTTTATCTGTTCTAACCTGACTGCTCAGCAATTTCATTGAGTGTCCATGAGTTGTTGTATTGTGAGAAAGGGAGAAAAGTACTTCTTTCTCAACCTGCTCTATCCCATGCATAATCTTACAAACCTCAATCATGTCACCCCTCAGCCGTCGTTTCTCCAAGCTAAAGAGCCCCAAGTGTTTTAACCTTTCTTCATAGGGAAGGTGTTCCAACCCTTTTATCATTCTAGTTGCCCTTCTCTGCACTTTTTCCCTCCCTCCCCCATTTGCTTTCTTTCCACATCTTTCTTTCTTTTCACATTTATTCTCTCTCTCTTTCTCCCTTCCTTCCTCCCTCCCCATCTTTACTTTGTTTGTTTGTTTGTTTGTTTGTTTCTCTCTCTCTTCCTTCTCTCTCCCTCCCCATCTATTTGCTTTCTTTGTTTCTCTCTCTGTCTCTCTCTTTCCACCTCTTTCATTCTTTCTTTCCACCTCTCTCTCTTAAGTAAATAAATATCATTAGCAAGCAAACAACAAATTATCATTATCAATATCTGCTTTTACCCCTTTTGTTTTTATTTTTGGCAGTCTCATTTAATGTTAATAAAAGGCAAATTTGCATATTTTTGGATGAAAATGTGTGTGTGATATTTGTTCATGTCTTGCGACTCTCAACCATCTGATGGTAATTCTGTGTGGCTCTTATGTTAAGCAAGTTTGGCCACCCCTGCCCTGATCCAACATGGCTTCTCGTATATTCTTATGTTCTTATCACTTCCTCAGCAAAGGAGTTATTTACAGTCAAAACAGAAGGGACACTTGAAGATTCATGCTTAGGCCTCTAAAACATAAATGGGGCTCCTTATTTGGACTGGGCCATGTATGTGTGCAAGAGGTTCAACGTTGCAAGGTTTCCCCTAGCAAAACCACTTCTCTACCCAATGCCTTAAAAAAAATACACTCAAAAGATGCTGTGCTCTTTACTTCCCCTATAAATCAGCTGGGGAAGGTTTGGTCCTACTTAGCAATGTTGCAGTCCCACCTAGTGAAAAAGGTGGGCTTTGGCTCTGCCCGGAGTAACACGTTTTCATGGAAACCGTGGCTTCATCCTTCCGTCTTCGTTCCCAGCAGAAACAACACTCAAATACCTGCAGGTAGGCCTTTGGCCAAGGTGGTGGATGTTAAATCCATCTGTCCCCTCCTGCTTAAGCAGCCCTTTGGGTCCAATGGCAACGATTCTACCATTCTGGGAACCCGGACCATATAATCCTCCATCTATGTTGGGCACCATATGCTTTGGAAAGCCATCTTGTGACTGAGTTGGAATCTGGAATAGTTGTTTTTAGGGCTTTTAAACTGTTTTATTCTTTGTGCAGTATATTGTACGTTGTAACCAGAGTTCCCTCTAAGCTGAGTTAGTGTGAGCTAGCTCACAGTTTTTTAGCCTCCAGCTCACACATTTTTGTCTTAACTCAGGAAGGAATGACTCCAGAGCAAACTAATTGATGCAGTAGCCAAATTGCTCGCTCACAATGTTAATGCCAGTTGCTCACAAAGTAGAATTTTTGCTCACAAGACTCCACAGCTCAGAGGGAACATTGGTTGTAACCTGCCCTGACTTCGCTTGCGGGGAGGGCAGAATAAAAAACAGATAGACAGATGGAGAGATGGATGGAGAGATGGAGAGATGTGTCTCCCTCTTCCCTTCTTCTCCATTCAGCTCCTGCTCTTGACAGGAGCTTTCCTCTTCCTTTTGTTTGGTGTAGTGGTTAAGTGCGCGGATCTAATCTGGGAGAACCGGGTTTGATTCCCCACTCCTCGACTTGCACCTGCTGGATGACCTTGGGCAAGCCATAGTTCTGGCACAGCTGTTCTTGAAAAAGAGCAGTTTCTGTCAGAGCTCCCTCAGCCCCACCTCCCTCACAGGGTGTCTGTTGTGGGGAGGGAAGGGAAAGGAGTTTGTAAGCCGCTCTGAGACTCCCTTGGGTAGTTAAGGGTGGGGTATAAATCCAATCTCCTCCTCCTCCTCCTCCTCCTCCTCCTCCTCCTCCCTCCTCTTCTTCTTCTTCTTCTTCTTCTTCTTCTTCTTCTTCTTCTTCTTCTTCTTCTTCTTCTTCTTCTTCTTCTTCTTCTTCTTCTTCTTCTTCTTCTTCTGTGTGATGCTCTGTTAACATGAAGTATACAGAGTGGTAGCGTATAGGGGAACTGTGCACCTCAACACTAGGTGGCAGCAATACTAGCATATATTAAACCGACGCAACTATTGGTGGTTCAGCAACTAGATGGGTAATGCTTACAAAAAGGTTTGAATCTCAGGTGGCAGTGGTGGTAAAAAGGATATTACTTCTGTGGGGGGGGGAATGTGGACTGGAAGAAGACGGGCGAGGGGAATGCCTTGTTAGGGTCTAGCAACTTGGGAAAGAGGCTTTGATGTGGGGAAGAGGCCAAGGTGTTTATGGACCTTTAGCCTCTCCGGTGCAGCTTTCCTTCTCAGTAGTTGCCTGGTCCCTTCTCAGCAGCTGCCCGATCCCACACTCTCAGCCTCACCTACTTTGCAGGGTCGTTGTGAGGATAAAATGGAGGAAAGGAGAATGATGTAAGCTGCTTTGGGTGTCCCTTGGAGAGTAAGGCAGGATATGAATGGAGCAAATAGACGAAATGCCTAAGCCCTGCACCCTTGAAACTTGGCGAATGTGTTTCATGTCCCGCATGGTGACCTGACTGAGTCTTCTCAACACTCCCGGTGTGCCACCTTCACACACTTACAAACAAATGACCGGCGGTGGGGCTTTCCCACTGTGCCCTGGGATGCCTTTTCTCTTCCCCATCCCCTGAAAAACAAGCTAGCCGGCAGAAAAGTTTGAGTGAACTCGAAAGTTTAGTTAGTCCTAATAAAAGAGTGGGGAGGGAAGGCGGCATGGTATAGCCCAGACTTAGGGATGCCAGCCTCCAGGTGGGACCTGGGGATCCCCCCAGAACTACAGTTCATCTCCAGACCACAGAGATCCATTCCCCTGGAGAAAATGGATGCTTGGGAGCAATGCTCCTTCAAAGCTGTGGAGTCTTGTGAGCAAAAAATCTACTTTGTGGGCTACTGGCATTAGAGAAGAAGAGAAGAGATTGGATTTATACCCCGCCCTTCACTACCCAAAGGTGTCTCAGAGCGGCTTACAAACTCCTCTCCCTTCACAACAGACACCCTGTGGGGTAGGTGGGGCTGAGAGAGCTCTTGACAGAAACCGCTCTTTTTCAAGAACAGCTCTTATCAGAACTACGGCTTGCCCAAGGTCATCCGGCAGGTGCAAGTGGAGGAGTGGGGAATCAAACCCCGTTCTCCCAGATTAGAGTCCGCGCACTTAACCACTACACCAAACTGTGAGCAAGCGATTTGGCTACTGCATCAAGTGGTTTGCTCTGGAGCTGTCCTTCCTGAGCTGAGACAAAAATGTGTCAGCCAGAGGCTAAAAAACGGTGAGCTAGCTCACACTAATTCAGCTTAGAGGGAACACTGCTCGGGAGGGTGGATTCTGGGGCATTTGTACCCCGCTGAGGTCCCTGTCCTCCCCAGGCTCCATCCCCAAATCTTCAGGAGTTTCCCAACTTGGATCTGGCAACCACAACTCCCCACACCCATCAGTGGCCAGGAGGAACCTGGCAACCCTAAGCCCCATCTTGTCAGACAGTGTTGCCAGCTCTGGGTGGGGAAATACCTGGAGATTTGGGGGGTGGAGCCTGCGGGAGGCAGGGTTTGGGGAGGGGCCTCAGCAGGGCACAATGCCATGGAGTCCACCTTCCAAAGCAGCCATTTCCCCCAGGAGAGCTGATCTTAAGTCATCTGGAGATCAATTGTAATACTGGGAGACCTCCAGGTGGCACCCGGAGGTTGGCAACCCTATTCTCAGATCTCGGAAGCAAAACAGGGTTGTCACTTGGATGGGAAACCACCAAGAAAGACGCTGGAGAAGAAAGCAATGGCAAAGCACTTCTGCTTCTGCAAGGCCCCCGCTGGGGTCACTGTAAAGTTGGTTGCGACTTGACAGCAACGCTGCCTCTAAGCTGTGGAGTCTGGTGAGCAAAAATTCTACTTTGTGAGCTACCGGCATTCAAGTTGTGAGCGGGCGATTTGGCTGCTGCGTAAATTAGCTTGCTCTGGAGCCGTCCTTCCTGAGCTAAGGCGAAAATGTGTGAGCCGGAGGCTAAAAAACTGAGCTAGCTCACACGGACTCAGCTGAGAGGGAACACTGCTTGAAAGGCCTTTTTTACTCTCTCTCTCTCTCTCTCTCTCTCTCTCTCTCTCTCTCTCTCTCTCTCTCTCTCTCTCTCTCCTACCATTGTACAAAAATGCTCTGTATATAATCACATGGATCCACATGTATAACCCGTAATGGTCAAATAACTTAATGAGCTGTTCCCAGGGTTTAAAACTCGCTTCGTGACTTTCATCAGACTTGACGGCACGATCACTGGATGTCCGTCTCCTTTGCTCACACATTAAGGAGCCAATTGCTGCCGGAGTCATTGTGCCCTTCAGGTAAAAATAGAGAAAATAGTGGCATCTTCTTCAATCACTTTGTAAATCCTGAGAAAGGGAAAAACCAACACCCGTCCTGGCTAGGCTTTAATTCTTTCCCTGTAACTCACGATTCCAGTCTCATTGGTTAGTCTTGACTGGTGAATGGCTCAGGAGTCTCAGGGCGATTCCGCACTGGCTTTTCCCTCCATTGTTCTAGCAAACTCACGCTGGAACAGAAATTCCCCTCTGCATTGCATGCTGCTTTTGCTTTCTTTGATCACCAGATCTTATGGTACCCTCCACACTGCATGCTGCTTTTGCTTTCTTTGATCACCAGATCTTATGGTACCCTCCACACTGCATGCTGTTTTGCTTTGATCATCAGGTTTTATGGTACCCTCCACACTGTATGCTGCTTTCGCTTTCTTTGATCATCGAGTTTTATGGTACTCTCTATACTGCATGCTGCTTTTGCTTTCTTTGATCATCGGGCTTTCTGGTACCTTCTGTGCATAGTTTTATGGCCATTTTATGGCCATTCAGGGGTGACTTCGCAGTCGGTACTGCGTTGGCCCTGGGGTATCTGTATGTGGTTTTGAGCTGCACCTTTTCCTCATTGTTGAGAAAATGCAGAGCGAACGCCAGATGCAGACTCGCCCTCAGTTAGGTCTTCCACATTGTTTGTATGCTTGAAGACATACGTGATCCTTTTAACCGGAGAGGCTGGGGACTGAACCTGGGCCCTTCTGCATGTAAAGCTGATGCTGTGCTGCCGAGTCCTGGTATTGCCCTTGGATTTTCGTTTGCTCCTGGGTCAGCAGCACTAAGGTTGCCAGGGTCCAGGTGGGGCCGGGAGATCTCCTGAAATTGCAACCAGTCTCCAGGTGACAGAGATCAGTTCCCCTGGAGAAGATGGCTGCTTGGGAGGGTGGGCTCTGCAGCAAGATACACCCCTCCCCAAACACCACCATCCTCAGGCCCCACCCCCCAAAATCTCCATGTATTCCTCAGCCTGGAGGTGGTAACCCTAGCTCGGCACAGCTGCAGTTTTCAGTCATTTTTAAAAAACCTTTCTGCAGACTTGAGCAATGCCTTCCCATCACCATTACCTGTTGGCCTTATATACTTGTTCCATCACCACAAGAACTCAGGATGTGGATTCTAATAGCACAAAACATTAACATGAACCTCCCTAAGAGACTGGGGGGCCCTCGTTTGCTTAGCATTCTCAGAGTCCTACCTCCACGGATGGTCATTTGCCTAATGAGCCGCTGAAGATATGCCGGCTTCTTCCTCCTAATTAAATCACCGGGACACAATAGATTGGGTTGCTATGGTAAACCAAAGGACCAGGAGAACCCGGTCTTCATAATTCACTCGTATATGCTGAAACTTTAACCTTCCCCAATCCCCATAATGATGAATAGCTCACCAGTAGATCTTCCCCCTTTTACCACTATCCTTGACTATCTTATTAATATGTCTGGGACAATCAGGTTGTGACAAAAGTCATGGTTCTAGCGGACTCTGACATTTGGGAAGGTCTGGTAGATGAGCTTATTTGAGCTTCAACTAGCTCTTTATCTGCTTCATTTATTGCTGTGCTTCGGTTAGCCACGATTTCTTTGCCATAATGGTTAAAAAAAACACACGCAAACCTTCAGTCCAGTAGCTTCTGAGTCCCTTTGAGAAAATAATGCAATGACTGTAGGGTCACCAGCTCCAGGTTGGGAAATTCCTGGAAATTTGGGGGTGGAGTTTAGGGAAGGTGGAGTTTGGGGGTGGGGAGGGACATCAATAGGGTATAATTCCATAGAGTCCATCCTCCAAACCTGCCGTTTCCTCTAGAGGAACTGATTTCTGTTGCCTGGGGAGCAATTCTAATTCCAGGAGATCTACAGACAACCCTAAATAGTTGGGTGCGATGCTTTAACCAAATTGCCTTATTTTATTAATAAGCTTGGGGAATTATGAATGTTAAATGGCAATAGGCATAAAAGATGGGATCATAACCTGTGTATATGGAAGTCAGAATTCCCAGAGCCCATGAATAGATGCAGAGTAAAGGTAAAGGTTCCCTTGCTCGAAAGCCAGTCGAATCCGACTCTAGGGTTGCGGTGCTCATCTCCGTTTCAAAGCCGAAGAGCCAGCGCTGTCCGAAGACATTTCCGTGGTCATGTGGCCGGCATGACTAAACACCTAGGTGCACGGAACGCTGTTACCTTCCCACCAAAGTGGTACCTATTTATCTACTTGCAATTTCTTGCTTTCGAACTGCTAGGTTGGCAGGAGCTGGAACTAGAGACAGGAGCTCACTCCATCATGTGGCACCCGGGTCTCGAACTGCTGAACTACAGACCTTCCACAGCCTGCAGTTCAGCGTCTTAACCACTTGAGCCACCGCAGCTCCTTTAGATGCAGAGACTGTGTAGCTAAAATAATGATTTCTTTACTAAATGTTCTTCAAGCGTACAAATAATAATCAAGCATTTGTACACACAATACCAAGCTAGGAATACAAAGTTGAAAGGATAGCAATGTTTGCATGAGCAGGAATATCATTGATGGGTAATACGTTACCTGTTTGAGGAGACACTTGGATCATACAGCAAAAAATAAAACACACTAAGGGGAAGGGATCGTGAGTTGACCAGCAACACATGCGGACTGATACCAAACTGGTCAAGAGTGGAAACAACAAGTTAGGGTGAGGTTAGGAGAGGAAGAAGCAAGAGAGAGAGAGAGCTCAGGGAGAGCCCACCTTAAATAGCTAAAATGTGGCCTGAGGCAATGGCTCATGGGCAATGCTCCCTCTAAGCTGTGGAGTCTTGTGAGCAAAAATTCTACTTTGTGAGCTACTGGCATTAAAGTTGTGAGCAAGCAATTTGGCTACTGCATAAATTGGTTTGCTCTAGAGCCATCCTTCCTGAGCTAAGACAAAAATGTGTCAGCTGAAGGCTAAAAAACTGTGAGCTAACTCACACTAACTCAGCTTAGAGGGAACTCTGCTCATGGGGTCACCTGGTTCCCAGGAAGTACTAAAAAACTTAAACTCTGGATGGGGCATAAAGGGATTAATAGCCGGGCAACTGGAAATTGATGTTTGGCAGGGAGTGACCCTTTTGGGGGAAGAGGTTGAGACAAAGGGGAGAGTGAAGAGAACCAATCACGTTGCAGGTCTGGTGCTTCATGTTAACAATCAGATACTTGACAGCGGCGTTATCTGGATGGGTGACAGGAAGGCTTTATCGCTTGCCATTGTCTGCAGCTGGGCACAGTCTTTTGTTTTAGGCTAGCTTCGGAGGAGGAACATGTTACTTTCCAGGTGAAGCTAACGCACGGGGGTGGGGGGATGCTGCGTGAAGACGAGATCCCCTCACGGCTTCTGTTCAGGAACATCTGTCTTTTGCCGGAGCATGGCTTCTTCTCTGATCTGCTGCTGTCTCTGTGTGCATGGAGGTCAGGGCTGCTGGTCTGCATCAGGGTGCTTGGGGTGGATGCAGAAGTTCAAGGGCAGAAGGCTTCTGTAGTCCTGGGTCCACATCTAGCTTTGGCGTGCTTCTTAGGCACAGTGTACATTCCGTAGCTCAGTGCAGGGCACTTCACTAGGGCTACAGTTCTGTCCATTGCCCTGGCACCCACTTTTCACAGTCCAGCAAGGCAGTCGTATTAAAGAGTCTTCAATAATGCCATCTGAAGCGGCTGCATGGCAACACTAGACACAGACGAATGGTTCGAGCAGAAGAAAGTCGAACGAATATTTGTCTTCATGTGCTGTGCCCTCCTCCACAGTCAGTGGTCGCTTTATGATGACGGTTTGTCAAGTTTGCAACACTTGGAGTCAGTGGAAGCAGGCTTTCATGTCGACTCGTTTATTCATCTTAAGGCTCTAAGGCCTAATTTGCATGTTACTTTTTTCTCCCAGTCAGCAACTAGAATGATAAAAGGGTTGAAACACTTTCCCTATGAAGAAAGGTTAAAACGCTTGGGGCTCTTTAGCCTGGAGAAATGACAGCTGAAGGGTGACATGATCGGGGTTTATAAGATTATGCATGGGATTGAGCAGGTTGAGAAAGAAGTACTTTTCTCCCTTTCTCACAAGACAAGAACTCGTGGGCACTCCATGAAATTGCTGAGAAGTCGGGTTAGAACAGATAAAAGGAAGTACTTCTTCACCCAAAGAGTGATTAACACATGGAATTCACTGCCACAGGAGGTGGTGGCAGCTACTAGCACGGACAGTTTCAAGAGGGAATTAGATAAACATATGGAGCAGAAGTCCATCAGTGGCTATTAGCCACAAGGTATAGATGGGAACTCTCAGTCTGGGGCAGGTGATGCACTCTATTCTTGGTGCTGGGGGGCAGCAGTGGGAGGGCTTCTAGTGTCCTGGCCCCGCTGTGGACCTCCTGATGGCACCTGGTATTTTTGGCCACTGTGTGACAGAGCTTTGGACTGGATGGGCCATTGGCCTGATTCAACAGTGGCTTCTCTTACGCTCTTATGGTCTTATGTTCTTATGTCTCCAGGTCTGCCTATTCAAATGTGTATTGCAAGTTCATTCTTGGGGGGGGGGATTGATTCCCAGGTACATGTGGGTCTGATTTGATGTGGGACCGTGGGACACAGGGAGAGGGAGGAGGAGGAGGAGGAGATTGGATTTATACCCTGCCCTTTAGTACCCGAAGGAGTCTCAGAGCAGCTTACAATCTCCTTCCCCTTCCCCTCCCCGCAGCAGACACCCTGTGAGCAGGGCTTTGTTTTTTTCTGGGGGAACACGCTGGAACAGAGTTCCAGAACCTCATCAACAAAGTTCTTTTAAAAATATTTAAAAGTTCATTTATTTCAGTATACAGACTGGAAACTTCATTTCCCTCTTGAGAGTTCTGGCACCTCTTTTTCCAAAACAAAAAGCCCTGAGGTAGGTGGGGCTGAGAGCTCTTCCAAGCACTGCTCGTGAGAAAACAGCTCTGAAAGAACTTGTAACTGATCCAAGGTCACACCAGCAGCTGCATGTGAAGGAGTGGGGAATCAAACCTGGTTCTCCCAGATTAGGGTCTGCGCTCCTGACCACTACACTGCACTCCTAACCACTAAGCCTTCCCCTCACAAATTTTCCCAATGTGAAATAGCAGCAGAGGGTGAAATCTAGGTGTAGCCCATCCGGGACAAACAATAACCCCTCATGACCATTTAGGCTGTTTCAAGATGGCCTCCCTCCTCCTTGCACAGCATGGTCCCACCATGGACCTGCACATGCCTGGGGGTTTAGGATTAAGCATCCAGCTAGGGTGACTGGGCTTCTGCCCTCAACCCTCAGAGAGCCTTGGGAGGTAAGGAAGGAGGAAAGCTGATTGATGTCATGATGCTCTAGGAAGTTCCTGAAATTCTGTGATTTTACCGTAGAGTTTTGGGGGATTCCTAGAGCGTTACCCAAAGGAGCCATTTTCTCCAGGGGAACTGATGTCTATTGACTGGAGATCAGCTGAAATAGTGGGAGATCTCCAGGTGCCACCTGGAAGTTGGCAACCCTCTTCGAGCACCAGCAGGGATGGAGCAGCATGGGCAGGAGTTTGCCTGGTGGAACTGGGCAAATGGTAAGCCCATTGCCAGCACAGAACCGGCAGTGCACATTTGGTGGTACAGACCGGGGGAAGAGCCAAGAGAAATGAAACGTGTAGTTAGAGTCTTCAAGAAGTGAGAAACGTTCTAATTGCAAACTGGAGATGGATTGCTTTTGTTATTTCTTTACCCTGGATTCTGCCTTGGATTTTCCAGGTGGTTTTTTTTAAAAAAAAAAAAAAATCCTTTATAGTTAAGAACTGTAGGATGCAGAATGGTGTGTTATAACCTGATCTCATCAGATCTTGGAAGACCACCAAACCACCTCTCCGTAATCCCCTGCCTTGAAAACCCCATGGAGTCATCAGACATCAGTTGCAACTTGACAGCACTTCTCTCTCTCTCACACACACACACACACACATGTGCACACAGATGCGTGCGCACACACACACACACTCACAGTTAAACACAGAAGGATCTCTCCGGTGTGCTTTTGTCACAATATAATAATAGGAAGGGTTTTTTAAAAAAGCACCTAGCACTATTTTAGTTCACATTAAAAAAGGGAACCATAGAATCATAGAATCATAGAATGTTAGAGTTGGAAGGGACCTTGCAGGCCATCTAGTCCAACCCCCTGCACTCTGCAGGAACACAGCCGAAACCCCAGGTGCCACCAGGAGGTCCAGGAGTGGGGCCAGGACACTAGAAGCCCTCCCACTGCTGCCCCCCCAGCACCAAGAATACAGAGCATCCCTTGCCCCAGACTGAGAGTTCCCATCTATACCTTGTGGCTAATAGCCACTGATGGACCTCTGCTCCATATGTTTATCTAATTCCCTCTTGAAACTGCCATGCTTGTAGCTGCCACCACCTCCTGTGGCAGTGAATTCCACGTGTTAATCACTCTTTGGGGGAAGAAGGACTTCCTTTTATCCGTTCTAACCCGACTGCTCAGCAATTTCATGGAGTGCCCATGAGTTCTTGTCTTGTCAGAAAGGGAGAAAAGGACTTCTTTCTCAACCTGCTCTATCCCATGCATAATCTTATAAACCTTGATCACGTCACCCCTCAGCCGTCGTTTCTCCAAACTAAAGAGCCCCAAGCGTTTTAACCTTTCTTCATAGGAAAAGTGTTCCAACCCTTGTATGGAAGGTCGGCCTTCAAGATGCCACTTGCTGTTGTGGCAATGACAGACCCCGCTCTGGGATAATTTATTCTGCCCTTTTAAAAAACTGCCTCGCTAGTCAAGAGGAAGGGGCTCTCTGCGTTAGACTGAACTGGAAGCCCTTAGGGAGATGGGAGTCGGCCCCTTCTGGCCTGTGAGACTCACGCAGGTTTACAGACACATCCTCGCAATCATGAGGGCTAGAAACTCACGTCCATTTGGTTTTGTTTCTTTGCTCCTTTAGGGTTACATGTTTAAAGTGAGATTCAGATTGCTCTGAAGGAACGGAACAAAATTTGAGTCCAGTTGGCCCCTGTAACCATCTGGTACTTAAGATAAATGTGCGGGATTAGATCCATCAGTGATGCCTGCTGACAGAGAGACTTCCTTTCCTCTCCTATTCTTCTGCAGCCCCAAAAGCTCCCCAAAGTGCTGTTGTGGGGGAAAGTGTTGGGGGGTATGAGATGCAGCAGAGGGGAAGTCTGCAGTGAAAGGGGAAATTGACAAACATGACCGTTTGTTTCCATTTGCAAAAAATCTACTACTAGATCCAACCCACTGGGACATTTTTAAAAAACTGCGTGCCGCAATATTATGTCCAAGTCTGAGGGTTAGATTAGGACCCGGGAGACATGGGTTCAAATTCCTAGTCTGCCATGAAGCTCACTGGTTGAGATTATTGTGCCAGCCACCCACCCTCTCTCTACTGGAAGGTTGCTGTGTGGGCAACAGGAAGAAAGGAGAACGGTGCATGCCACTCTGAGCACTTTAGGGGAAGGGCAGCTTAAAAGTAGACCAGATAGATGCCTTGGGATATTTGGTTAATACCGCAGAGTTTGCCCTGTTGTAAAAGCATGATATTGGGTACAGTAAATTGCAAAAGTAAAACCTGCATTTATTCATCTAGATTCAGTTCACATGCAGATTGCAGTCAAAAGGAGAGAGAGAGAACCCTAATCTAACGAGTACTACTTTCCCCACCACAAGTGGCCAGCTAAATCTCTGACATCATGTGTATGGAAGTACGGGCAATTCTGCACTGGCTTTTCCCTCCATTGTTTAGCAAGCTCAGGCTGGAACAGAAATTCCCCTCTGCATTGCATGCCACTTTCACTTTCTTTGATCATCGGGTTTTATGGTACCCTCTGCATTGCATGCCGCTTTCACTTTCTTTGATCATCGGGTTTTATGGTACCCTCTGCATTGCATGCCGCTTTCACTTTCTTTGATCATCGGGTTTTATGGTACCCTCTGCATTGCATGCCGCGTTCACTTTCTTTGATCATCGGGTTTTATGGTACCCTCTGCATTGCATGCCGCGTTCACTTTCTTTGATCATCGGGTTTTATGGTACCCTCTGCATTGCATGCCGCGTTCACTTTCTTTGATCATCGGGTTTCATGGTACCCTCTGCATTGCATGCCGCGTTCACTTTCTTTGATCATCGGGTTTTATGGTACCCTCTGCATTGCATGCCGCGTTCACTTTCTTTGATCATCGGGTTTTATGGTACCCTCTGCATTGCATGCCGCTTTCACTTTCTTTGATCATCGGGTTTTATGGTACCCTCTGCATTGCATGCCGCTTTCACTTTCTTTGATCATCGGGTTTTATGGTACCCTCTGCATTGCATGCCGCTTTCACTTTCTTTGATCATCGGGTTTTATGGTACCCTCTGCATTGCATGCCGCTTTCACTTTCTTTGATCATCGGGTTTTATGGTACCCTCTGCATTGCATGCCGCGTTCACTTTCTTTGATCATCGGGTTTTATGGTACCCTCTGCATTGCATGCCGCGTTCACTTTCTTTGATCATCGGGTTTTACGGTACCCTCTGCATTGCATGCCGCGTTCACTTTCTTTGATCATCGGGTTTTACGGTACCCTCTGCATTGCATGCCGCGTTCACTTTCTTTGATCATCGGGTTTTACGGTACCCTCTGCATTGCATGCCGCGTTCACTTTCTTTGATCATCGGGTTTTACGATACCCTCTGCATTGCATGCCGCTTTCACTTTCTTTGATCATCGGGTTTTACGGTACCCTCTGCATTGCATGCCGCTTTCACTTTCTTTGATCATCGGGTTTTATGGTACCCTCTGCATTGCATGCCGCTTTCGCTTTCTTTGATCATCAGGTTTTATCGTATTTTCTGCATAGATCTGTGGCCATTTTATGGCCATTCAGGGGTGACTTTGCAGTCAGTACAGCGTTGCCCCAGGCTATTTGAATGTGGTTTTGAGCGGCACCTTTTCCCCATTGTTGAGAAAATATGGAGCGAATGTCAGATGCAGAACCAGCCTCTGAGGGCACTGTTGCTTCTGGAGAGACCTGGAGAGATGGGTGACTCCTTGCAGAGCCCTGCAGAGAAGGGGGGCGGGGGAGAACAAAGGACACACAGAAAGAGGAGGGGTCAGAGGGCAGCGCCCAGATTTAGACAAAGAGAGGCATCCCATTTAAGGAGATAACACCAATACACCCTTAGAGTGGTGTAGCGCCTCCCAGTGCCCAGGCAACGCTGAGTCATTCACTCCACCTTGAGGTAGGGTAGCCGTGTTGTGGTCTGAAGCAGCAGAACAAAGTTTGAGGGCAGCAGCACCTTTAAGACCAATGCAGTTTTATTCAAGGTACAGGCTTCCGTGTGCAAGGCACACTTCCTCAGATACAGTGGCGTTTCTGTTCCATTGTATCTGAGGAGGTGCGCTTGCACACAAAAGCTTATACCGTGCATAAAACTTCATTAGTCTTAAAGGTGCCCCCCTGGACTCCAACTTTCTTTCATTCCAACAGGTTAACGGTTTGGGGAGGTTGGAAGCTGCATTGTGAGGAACAGAACGGAAGGGGCTCGACTCCCAGAAAGCGTCCCAGAAGAAGACCAGGAGAAGGACCAGAAGAAGACCAGGAGAAGAGAGGCAGGAAGTCTGGTTCCCAACCTGTGGTTTCCCAACAGGTTGCTGAGCAGAGCTAGAGAACCCAGTAAAACCTCTTTCCTCCCACCCGCTGTGGTGGAGGCACACTGACCTCATAAAAGCACACGGGCGTCTGCTTCTAGCGACAGCGTAATCAAATTGTGTGCAATCGGATTCAGCAGTAACTTCCTTTTCAGCAGCAAGTCACCCGTTGCACATTCCTCTGTGCCCAGCCATATTTTTGGAGCCTCGAGCCACTTTCTTCTGTGTGTGTGGGGGGGGGGAGAACAAGCCAGAGGACTACCTGTGCACATCGTTTACCCACCAGTAATTACCCACCAGTAATGGGTACGTCCTGGAGACATGTTGAGAGCCAGCTCCAGCTAGTCCTACTCCAGAAAGGAACAATTGCCTATTGCAGGTAGGGTTGCCAGCCTCCAGATGGTGGCTGGAGATCTCCTGGAATGACAACTGATCTCCAGCCATGTGACCGAGATCCGTTCCCCTGGAGGGAATGGCTGCTTTGAAAGGTGGACTCTATGGCATTCTACCCGGCTGAGGTCCCTCCTTTCCCCCTAACCCTGCCCTCAGGCTCCATCCCCCAAATCTCCAGGAATTTCCCAACCCGGAGCTGGCAACCCTAGTTGCAGGTTGAGGAAGCAGCTAATACAGCTGACTTCGAGGACAAGAAGAAGGAAAAACAAAATTAGATCAGGCCTACATCTTCTGATGTGTGGAAATAGACTTCCCTCCGCTTCTTAAAATGCACCTCTAATTTCTCATCTCATTTCTCAGCTTGTTTGGGTCCCCGTCCCCCCCCCCCGGTTTCATTTCTGGTGTTTGATGGCTTATTTCTGCTCTTTGTCAAATATAATTTTTCCAACTACAGAGTTCGTATTTTATATTCTCCGCAATCAGATCTACAGCTGTTCCAGCAACTCCACCCTCCCCTTCTAGCTCAGTGCACTTCTGCTCCACACGCTTGGCTTCCTGGATCTGGAACAACCTAGTTCACCAGGATGCTGGGTCAGTCTGTTAGTAAGGCCAGGAGACAAACCAACTAAGGGAAATAGCTCCTGCACAGCTGCCAACCGGGAGCACGGGCTGTTTGCTTAGCTGGGTTGCCAGGTCTCCTGCTGTGCAGGAGAGCTTCCCTTGGCAACTCCCATTATTCATTGCTGCTATATTACATCACTTCCAGGGAAAACCCTAGAAGTGATAATGTGCCTCTCTAGGAATTGCCAGAGGTTTTTTTTTACCAAAGAGTTTCTGGTGATTCCTAGAGAAGCATGATGTCAGTTCCAGGTTTTTCCCTGGAAGTGATGTAAGGCCATTGCACTTATGGTGCTCCCATCTCCCCCCCCCGACTCCCACTGGTTGGCTATGCCAACTAATCCCAGGATCAGCTAACCAGAATAGCTCCCACAGATTTCAGTAAATTCATCTGGTCAGGACAATTTTTGGGCAGGAACTCACAGGAACGGAGTTCTGGCTGGCTCCGGAGTTGGCCACACCCAGCAGGAACTCATTAGCATAACAGGCCACACCCAACAGCAGAGACTCATTAGGACTGGCTACATTAGAGGTGTGTGACCTAATATGCAAAGGAGTTCCTGCTACCAAAAAAGCCCTGGGTTTTGACAACAAACGAGGTAAACAGAATAAGAAGCAAAAGGTAGGTGTGGCCGGATGACCACACTTCTGGTAACATGGGGGTGTGGCCTAATATGCTAATAAGTTCCTGCTGGGCTTTTTCTACAAAAAAAGCCCTGCATCTGGTCAACTCATTTGTTGTGATGGTTGTGGTGTGCCAGGGATGCCAGCCTCCAGGTGGGACCTAGGGATCTCCTGGAATTACAGCTCATCTCCAGACAACAGAGGCCAGTTCCCCTGGAGAAAATGGCTGCTTTGGAGGGTGGACTCTGTGGCATTGTGCCCCACTGAGGTCCCTGTCCTCCCCAGCCTCCATCTCCAAATATGCAGTTGTTTCCCAACCTGAAATCTGGCAACCCCACCCCCCATCCCCCACTGGTGGTCAGGGAGGACCTGGCAACCCTAAGCAGTGTCACTAGTATTTACTAGTAAAGGTAGGCTTGGCAGGTCTCCCCTGACCACTGGCGGACTATGGAGAGGTAGGGTTGTTGCCAGATCCAGGGTGGGAAACTCCTTAAGATCTGGAGAGCCACTTTGGTGTAGTCGTTAAGTGCGTGGACTCTAATCTGGGAGAACCGGGTTTGATTCCCCACTCCTCCACTTGCAGCTGCTGGATGACCTTGGGCAAGCCACAGTTCTGGCAGAGCTGTTTTTGAAAAAAAGAGCAGTTTCTGTCAAGAGCTCTCTCAGCCCCGCCTACCTCACAGGGTGTCTGTTATGGGGAGGGGAAGGGAAAGGAGTTTGTAAGCCTCTCTGAGACTCCTTTGGGTAGTGAAGGGCAGGGTATAAATCCAATCTCCTCCTCCTCCTCCTCCTCCTCCTCCTCCTCCTCCTCCTCCTCCTCCTTCTTCTTCTTTTCTTCTTCTTCTTCTTCTTCTTCTTTTTTCTTCTTCTGATTTGGAGGTGGAGCCTGGGGAGAACAGGGACCTCATTGAGGTACAATGCCACAGAGTCCACCCTCCAAAGCTGCCATTTTCTCCAGGGGAACTGGTCTCTGTAGTCTGGAGATGAGCTGGAACTCAGAGGGGACCTGGCAACGCTAATTCTCCAGACTGCAGTGATCAGTTCCCCCGGAGAAAAGGGCTGCTTGGGAGGGTGGACTCTGCGGCATTATATCCTACTGAGGCCCCTGTCCTTCCCAAACCCTTCCTTTCCCAGGCTTCACCCCAAAATCTTCCGGAATTTCCCAGTCTGGATCTGGCAACATCTGGACTTCATCGAAAGAATTTGGCACTTGGTGGATCGGAAAGTTTTGAACTTTGCTCCCCACACAGTTGCATCAGAAAAAGAAGTTGGTTTTTATACCCTGTTCTTCTCTACCCTAAGGAGTCTCGCTGTGCAGTCATTGTGTGTAAGGGGCACGCAAAACAAACAAATGCAGAAAGTGTAGTCTGAGATGTAATCATATAAAATTCAAACGTTATTCAGAAAGAAGAATAGTAGGTTTTTAGACTCTGTTTTTCTCTGCCTTCAGGAGTCCCAAAGTGGCTTACAATGGTCTTTACCTTCCCACAGCAGGCACCTTGTGAGGCAAGTGGGGCTGAAAGAGTCCTGAGAGAACTGTGACTCGCCCAAGGTCAGCCAGCTGGCTGCATGTGGAGGAGGAGTGGGGAATCGAATCCAGTTCTCCAGATTAGCGTCCACCCCTCTTAACCACCACACCATGCTGGCTCAGGTATCAGGCGAGAACCAGCTGCTTAACTGAATTTAAAGACACTATTCTCTGCGAATGTCTGTTCTCTCTTACACCCTATGTGTTTAGTTATACAAATCTCATTGTATTGTTCTCAGTTGAAGGGGTTTGACTTAAGGACACTGATTAAGTTACATTGCTTTGCAAGTTCTGTTCCTAGTTTATCTATTTATTTATTTGGATTTGTATCCTGCCCTCCCCGAAGGCTCAGGGCGGCTCACGACAAGGCACGCGTGCCAACTTTAAAACAAGTTCAACAGTATAAAACCAAAAACATATAAACAACATCCAGGCAATGAAACAAGATGGGGCAGATTATAGCCCCCGGCAAACGTTAGCCCCCAGTAGCCAAACAGCAGCCAAACAGTAGCTCATCACCCCCTCTCCTGCCAGGGCCGCCCCGCATTCAATGGTGATGATAGTGCGATGGCAGATGGCTAACCATGGTGGCGGCTCCTAATCATAGGCCCGGCGGACTAGCTCCGTCTTACAGGCCCTGCGGAACTGAGCAAGGTCCCGCAGGGCCCGGATCTCCTCCAGGAGCTCCCTCCACCAGGTAGGAGCCGCCACCGAGAAAGCCCTGGCTCTGGTGGCAGCAAATTTTACTTCCCTGGGGCCTGGAATTTCCAGGAGCTGTTGACTCCCCGACCGAAGTGCCCTTGGAGGAACATATGGGGAAAGGCGGTCCCTCAAGTAGGCTGGACCCTGGCCATACAGGGCTTTAAAGGTCAAGACCAGCACTTTGAAGCGAATCCGGTACGCTATTGGCAGCCAGTGCAGCACTTTCAGCACAGGCTGAAAGTTTAGCTCCATTAGAACTTACTCAGGCAGAGGTTATCCCTGCACTTGTGAACAGGGCTATTTTGGGGCAGGAACGCACAGGAACAGAGTTCCGGCTGGCTCCCAAGGTGGCCACGCCCAGCAGGAACTCATTAGCATAATTGGACACGCCCAACAGCAGAAACTCATTAGGATTGGCTGCGTTAGGGGTGTGTGGCCTAACATGCAAAGGAGTTCCTGCTCCAAAAAAAAAAGCCCTGGTTTTTGACGACAAGGTAAACAGAATAAGAAGCAAAAGGTGGGTGTGGCTGGATGACCACACTTCTGGTAACAGGGGGGGCATGGTCTAATATGCTAACGAGCTGTTCTGTCAGAGGTGTGGCCAGTTATGCTAATGAGTTCCTGCTGGGCTTTTTCTACAAAAAAAAGCCCTGCTTGTGAATAATGCTCCCTCTAAGCTGTGGAGTCTCGTGAACAAATATTCTACTTTGTGAGCTCCTGGCATTAAAGCTGTGAGCCAGCAATTTGGCTGGTGCCTAAATTAGCATGCTCTGGAGCCCTCCTTCCTGAGCTAAGACAAAAATGTGTGAGCCGGAGGCTAAAAAACTATGAGCTAGCTCACACTAACTCAGCTTAGAGGGAACACTGTGAAAGAGAACAAAAACCACATGCTATCAGATGACAATTTCCTAAGACCGTGCAAAACGTATGGTTTGTTTGTTCAATCTGTCTGTGTGCAGATTTGGCAATCCCCCCAAACTAGCTTGTCTAAATATTTTGTCCTTATGAGATTTTCTCAAATCCCCTAGTTACTGAATATGATTCATTCTTCAGAAGGCTGCGTTGCTCCAGGTGTATGATCCCTCCCAAGCCACGTGGTGCAAAAAGCACAAGTGCTGACTTCCTGGATATCCTGCGTTCTGCATTTTCCATCTGGCCCTGACTTTATCTCGGTGGCAGGTGCCGGTTTCCATAAACACTTGAAGTGATTGCTTTGTAACAAGGACACCTTTGGCTTTTCAGCTGGTGGCAGGAAAGGAGAGTCTGCGGCCTGTGTTGTGGCCTTCTGGGCCTCCTAAATGGTTGTGTAACAAAGGCGCAGCCCTCGGGATCCTTGCCCCAGTGATTACCTGGAGGGGAGCCAAAACTGGCATTACAGATAACTGTACTAAAAAGACAGCCATTGGAAATGTTAATGGAAAAATGAGTTCCATACTTGAAAGTTTTCCCCCTGTATGGAATGACTAAGGGTGCGGTCGCACTGCCGTTTTGATCGGGATTCGCTGCTGCTTACTTGCGCATGTCAGTTTCACGTTCACACGCGCCAATCCGCCTCCCGCCCCGAAGCGGGCTTACTCGCACAATGATGCTGGGTTTTCCTGACCCCTGGAGAAACTAGTGTTTTCCTGGCACTTCCGCTTTGATTGCGCGATTTCGCCTATGTGGACAGCCCCTCTCTCGCAAGGATTGCGATTAGGGCCGTCTGAACAGTCTTGGGTTTTGTTTTGTTTTTAAAAAAGCTTCCGGTTTGAGCGCTTGAGCAAACATGCGCTTAATAAATCCATTTAAAGTTTAATAATGGATTTATTAAGCACATGTTTAGTCAAGCGCTCAAACCAGAAGCTTAAAAAAAAAAAACGCACGACGACGGCCCTGGAGGCGGGAACGAGAGGTGGGGGCTACGGCAGCCTGGATGGGGCCGGCAAGGAGGATGGGGCCGGCAAGGAGGATGGCGGAGATGGCGGAGCCTATTTTCGTGGGTCAATGGTGGCAGCGGCGGCGGCAGCACCCCCCCCCCAAAGTGTCGGCAGGAGCAGCAGCCGCCCAAGCCTCCCCGTGGCCGGCAGGATCGCCTGGAAGGACGGCGCAGCAGCAGGCAAGCGGGTGCTGGGAAAGAGGGGCTGGCTGCATGTAGACAGCCCAATGCGAATAAAAATGTTTATTTAAACCGGGAACAAAGCGCATGTCAGTTGCAGTGTGACCAGAGCCTAAGAGCCGGTTTGGTGTAGTGGTTAGGAGCGCGGACTCTAATCTGGGAGAACTGGGTTTGATTCCCCGTTCCTGCACATACAGCTGCTGGTGTGACCTTGGGTCAGACACAAGTTCTCTCAGAGCTGTTCTCTCAAGGGCACTCCTTGAAAGAGCTCTCTCAGCCCCACCTACCTCACAGGTGTCTGTTGTGTGTGGGGGAAGGGAACGGAGATTGTAAGCTGCTCTGAGACTCCGAATGAAGGGTGGGGTATAAATATAATCTTCTTCTCCTCCTCTTCTTGACATTCCCTCCCCCACAGGTGGTAGATGATGTGAATGTGTTTATGGGGAGGCTTAGGGAGGGCAGCAGGCCAAGCACTGTAGCCCCCTTACAGCTCAGGAAGAAAACTCTAGAACAGGGGTCCCCAACGTGGTGCCAGTGAGTGCCTTTCCTGGTGCCTGCTGAGTGGTTTTTGAAAGTGGGCGGGACCAGGTGGGGTTTTTGCCCAGCAAGACTTTTGGTTGGCCGTTGGAGGTTTGATTGGCTGTGCAGATTTTTTTAAAAAAAACATCACTTTGGCACTTGCTGCCACCACAGTACAAGGACCTGTGTTGTGTGCCTGAAGGTAAGCTGAAGGTAAGGACTTATTAGAGTCCTGCTTTTAAAACTTAGTTGCCTGTACCTGGCTGCTGTGCCTTTTGCAGGTATATTGCTGAATTGTAAACCATGGAATCATGGGAAAGGGGGTCAGTACTCTTAGGGAGAGGAAAGATGGGGAGGTTGTCTCTTGGGTCAAATCTTACCCTTCCTATGATATAACAGCTAAGGGGGCTGTCACAAAAAGCAGGGCGCTAGCCACGTGTAGTTTGAGCCCTGAAAAGGTTCAACAATGCCTCTTTTGGAGAGCCAGTTTGGTGTAGTGGTTAAGTGCGTGGACTCCAGTCTGGGAGAACCGTGTTTGATTCCCCACTCTTCCACTTGCACCTGCTGGATGAGCTTGGGCAAGCCATAGTTCTGGCACAGCTGTTCTTGAAAAAGAGCAGTTTCTGTCAGAGCTCTCTCAGCCCCACCTCCCTCACAGGAGGGAATTTCACATTACCGAGATTCTGCTGGATTGAAGCTGTTTCTGATTCATCTTGAAGTAAACCGGTACAGGGCTGCCATTTCACACATGGCTTTCCCTGACCGGAAAAGAGCCGAATCAGAAGCGGTTTGGCAATTCAGACTGCACCGCTTTGTTTTCCCGCCGTTTCCCGCTGTGCCTTTTTTTTTAATGTTTGCTTTAGAGCGCTATAGCACTATAGTACTATAAAAAACACTGCAGGCATTCCAATGGGGTTGCTATGATGCTATTGCGCTATAGCGCTATACCGTTATAGCGCTCTAAAGCGAACGTTCAAAAAAAAAAAGCCAGAGATTGCTGCGAGGGCGAAAAAAGGCGGGAAAAAAGCGTATCAGATCCGGGAGAAGAAACTGACGACTACCTGGAAGCGGTTGACAGGTAAAACGTTTCAGCCCCGTTTCCTGAATGGGACAGAAGCGATTCTATGTGAAATTACAAATATATTCTGGTAGGGAACCGGTTCTAAAACGGTTCTGTCTGAAATGCCAGACCAGAAACCATTTGGGAACCGTTCCTCTTCCGGATTATATCATCTGTCTGAAATTCCCCATGGTGTCTGTTGTGGGGAGGGGAAGGGAAAGGAGTTTGTAAGCCACTCTGAGACTCCCTTGGGTAGTGAAGGGCAGGGTATAAATCCACTCTCCTCTTTTGATGGCCAAAAGATCAGTGTAGCAAGTTATTCTGATCTCAGAACACAAGACCTGACCCTGACGCAAAGTCTCTGGTTCTACAAAGAAAGGCAAAAAAATGCGAGAGATGCTTATACTCTCTAATATATATTTCTTCTACATTCCACCAAAACATTGACCTCAAAAGCACTTCACAGGGATCCAAATTTTATATAAATGGCATGAAGTTCAGTATAAAAATGACTTCTCAAGTGGAGCTCGATCCAGACATGATGGAAAAGGCTGGCCGGCCACCATTCTCTCCCTCTGATGGGCTCAAAAGAACTCAGAGAAGATTAGGGTTGCCAACTCTGGGTTGGGAAATTCAGGGAGTCTGGGGAGGGGTTGGGGAGAGGAAGGACTTCCATGGGGTATGGTGCCACGGAGACCAACTTCCAAAGCAGCCATTTCCTCCAGGGGAACTGATCTCTGTTGCCTGGAGACCAATTGTAATTCCGGCAGATCTCCAGCTGCTGCCAGGAGGTTGGCAACCCTAGAGAAGATAGCCTGGGTATACTATAGTTAGGGTCATCAGCCTTCAGATGGGGGTGGGGCACACAGTGCGAGAGTTCTCCTGGGATTACAGCAGATCTCCAGATGACCGAGATCTGTTCCCATGGAGAAAATGGCTGCTTTGAAAGGTGGGCGGTGTTGGTTTTAGGCCCCTGCTGATGTCCCCAGGCTCCACCCCCAAATCTCCAGGAATGTCCCAAGCCAGCATTGGCAACCCTAATATGGTGAAGGTCAGGGCTATTATTGTAGAAAAAGCCCAGCAGGCAGGCCTGTAGCTACAGTGGGGCATCTTGGGGCTAGGCCCCCTGACCTGCTGGCAAGGCCCCTTGACTCCCCATCCAGCCCAGGGTGTCACAGACTCCTTCCCCAGATTAATTTTATTAGCCAGTGCCCCCTAAGAAATTCAAATGCCCCCTTAAAAAATCCTGGCTACGGGCCTGCCAGCAGGAACTCATTAGCATATTAGACCACGCCCAACAACAGGAACATATTAGCATATCAGGCCACACCCCTGACAGCACATCTCGTTAGCATATTAGGCCACACCCCCATGTTACCAGGAGTGTGGTCATCAAGCCACACCCACCTTTTGCTTCTTATTCTGTTTACCTTGTTTGTTGTCAAAACCCAGGGCTTTTTTTGTAGCAGGAACTCCTTTGCATGTGAGGCCACACACCCCTAATGTAGCCAATCCTAATGAGTTTCTGTTGTTGGATGTGGCCTGTTATGCTAATGAGTTCCTGCTGGGCGTGGCCAACTCGGGAGCCATCCGGAACTCCGTTCCTGTGCATTCCTGCCCAAAAATAGCCCTGGTGAAAGTTATGAATGAATGCCTCTTTCAAAGAAGCAGAGAGCTGCAAGTGGTACAGTTGCAATGGGGCTGGAACACTTTCCCTATGAAGAAAGGTTAAAGCGCTTGGGGCTCTTTAGCCTTTGTTAAATATTGAGTTCTAGAGCATTGCAGCGATCAGCTCAGGTATAATAAGTGATTTCAGCAAACTACAAGACATGCAAAACAACATATAAGCATGCAAAACACCACACCCAAGAGACACCCACTCCCAGTGATAGACTATTTACATTACACTGCTTATCTATTGGTTAGTTCCTGGATCCAGGAGAGCTTTGTTCTAGCGAAGCAAGCTCACCCCATTCTAGGTATAGCTAGAAGAAAGGCTAGGGCTCAATACATAATAAGCTTAGGGAAACGACGACTGAGGGGTGGCATGATCGAGGTTTATAAGATTATGCATGGGATAGAGCAGGTAGAGAAAGAAGTACTGTTCTCCCTTTCTCACAATACAAGAACTCGTGGTGGGCACTTGATGAAATTGCTGAGCAGTTGGGTTAGAACAGATAAAAGGAAGTACTTCTTCACCCAAAGAGTGATTAACACATGGAATTCACTGCCACAGGAGGTGGTGGCAGCTACAAGTATGGATGGTTTCAAGAGGGAACTAGATAAACATATGGAGCAGAGTTCCATCACTGGCTATTAGCCACAAGGTATAGGTAGGAACTCTCAGTCTGGGGCAATTCTTGGTGCTTGGGGGAGGCACAACAGTGGGAGGGCTTCTAGTGTCCTGGCCCCACTGATGGACCTCCTGATGATACCTGGTATTTTTGGCCACTGTGTGACAGGGTGTTGGACTAGATGGGCCATTGGCCTGATCCAACATTGGCTTCTCTTACGTTCTTATTGTTACCTCACATTCAACAAATTCAATTCAACAAGTGACCTTAAGATCATGGCCTGAGAAACCTGCCTTCTACCTTTCTAACTTTTTAATTTTCGTAATGCCCTGACTGATGGAGAGATTATGGTGAGCTCAAAAACTCACACACTCTTTTGTGTGCATTTGGTTGGCCCTTATAAAAGGTATTGTACAGCTCTTGTTCTTATTGTTGGGTTTTGTGTGGATCAGTGCCTCTGCACCACTTTTTCAACAAATCTAAGATAAGGAACAATGGGAAACCTTGTTGAGAAGGCTAACGTCATGGCAAAATATTACGGTCTGGATATTGACTCATGCTGGACATTTTCAATTGTGTGAATATTGACCTTTTTAAAAATACTGTAGCTGTTTTGCACTTTAATGATAAAGTCAATAAACAGAATGGTTACCTCTCCTGGGCCCCGGAACAGGGTAGGCTGTACATCTAACTAAATAAATATCATGAACCTCAAGTCAAATGTGTTTGAAAGAATATAGCCTTGGGGTGCTTTCATACGGGCAGCTAATCCCGCCCTTATGCCGGCTCAAATTTGATCCAGATCTTCTTAATCCGTCCTCACATGATCAGACATCCCCCGTGGGAATCACCTTACTGCACACTGCTTCCGCTGTGGATTGTCTAGACGGCGTCCACTGAAGGAGATGTGTGCGGTGGTTTTCGTTTTAACTTTTTGCGCATGCGTATAGGCATGACTGCGTGTCCTTGTAGATCCAAAGCGCTTGCAGGGATGGACTCAAGGCGCTTGCAGGGATAAACTTGCCATTGACATCATGCTCAATGGAGGAACTATTTTGCATGTTAGAAGACTCATCCTTCCTCCAGGTCCCATCCCATTAACTGATTTTCCTTAAAGTGACGGGTCTTTCATAAACATTAAATTCTTTGTGGCGCTGAATTGGGGTTCCGCAGCCTCATTTTTAAATGCGTTTAAGCACATATTGGGTAGTGATTTTTTTTAAATCGTGCCTGCTTGGGATGGTCTGATGTCAGACCACCCCAATGGAAGGATAGCGCACTGGTGGCACAATCAGATGGGTGAAAATCTGCTGTTGTCCCATCGGGGCCCGGAAAACTCCAGATTTAAAGTGCTATCTTTTAAGTCTGGTTACGAGGCACAGCAAAATGGGATGTCTACGGAACAGGGACGCTTCCCAGATGTTTGTGTCTGGTCATTCCGCTTAATTCCACCAGGAAATCGTGCATGTCGCAGATCTAAAGAGCCATCTGATCGGGACCGTAGTCACTTTGAACACTTCTATTTAAATTTATGCTCAAAGAAATGTCCACTTCTTAAATATTTATGAATCTAAATGTGGTCTTATGATACTTCATTTGATGGAGTTTTCTTAAAGAATTGTGGATCGAGACAGAACTCGTGGAAATCCAGCTGTTATTTTTGTGCAGTAAAGTCCTGCGCCGATTAACTCGGCAGCATCTGGATTTCAGGTGCTGTTTGTATCCGGAACTGAGCTCCCATCAAAACCATTAAGGCACTTAAACTGGAGAAAGACAGGAGAAGGGCCGTGCTTTCACTGGGAAAGAAAATTTGCTTTAGTGGTCCCTGTGACTCTGCATAAGGAATGAAGAGAATCAGCCGTCTGCAAACCTGGTGGATCGCTGTGTCCGAATCATTCAATTGATTAATCAATCAATAATGTATTACAATCATTCACCCGGATAAAACATACATTCATAGAGAGATTATAAGAATGTGTGTGTGTGCACCCATATGCACATCATCTTCCATTAAGAGGTATTTGCTCTTTATATCTCTTAATGAAAGACTCTTAATGGAAGACTTAGTAGACGCTGGGCTCTGGCAGCTGTACAGAATCTGGCAACTCAGTCTGAGGTTCCAGATTCAGGGTGTACAAGAAATAGAGCTGCCAGCCTCCAGGTGGGGCCTGGGGATCTCCTGCTTTTACAACTGAGCTGACAGAGGTCTGCTCCCCCGGAGAAAATGGCTGCTTTGAAGGGTGGGCTCCATGGCATTGCACCATGCTGAGGCCCCTCCCCTCTCCAAACCCCGCCCTCTCCTGGATCCGCCCCCAAAGTCTCCAGGTATTTTCCAACCCAGACCTGGCAACCCTGACAAGAAGCGAGGAAGCACACAGTGTATAAAAATCATAAGTTTCTGGGATGAAAAGACGGGTAAAAATATACTAAGGCCCTGGCCACACAGGCTGGATAACGTGGGGAGTGGCGTGGCTTTTTGCAGCAGCGCAATTAAATGCGCGAGAACGTGATCAGACCCTGCTGCAACAACATCGGGGTTTCTTTGTCCCGGAGTGCCTTTGACGCACGGCAAGGAGTGTGCTTGTGCAATCACACGTAAGTATCCCGTCGATGGCCCGTAGCAAACCGTTTGCTAGTAGGCCGTCCCCGGGGTTTTTTTACTCTGGATTTTCGGGCAGCTGCTACGGGTTGTCGACGGTTCCGGTTCCCAGATGTGGTCCTGTGATCACGCCCCGAAACTCTGCATCACTTTTGTATCTCTCCCGCCGCAAATTCTCCATGTGACCGGGGCCTAAATGTCTAACCCTGGCTTTGAGCCAGTGAATTCATTCTGCTAATGGTGATGCTCCCTCCTCCCCAGCCCTCCCAGTATGAAAAGTATTCCCTTGACCCAGGAGGATCAATTCTGTGAGTTGGGGAAGATCTCTTGCTCCAGATGAAAGTGCCTGTTACCACAATAGCTCTCCAAGGGATCTGTGAAGATCTCCCAAGTTCAATATATTGAATAATAATAATCAAGTGCTGTCAAGTTGCAAGCGATTTATGGGGTTTTCAAGGTAAGAGATGTGCCGGGGTGGTTTGCTGCTGTTTCCCTCTGCTTAGCATCCCTAGTCTACCTTGGTGGTCTCCAGGGCTATTTTTGGGCATGGATGCACAGGAACAGAGTTCTGGCTGGCTCCCGAGTTGGCCACGCCCAGCAGGAACTCATTAGCATAATAGGCCACACCCAACAGCAGAAACTCATTAGGATTGGCTACATTAGGGGTGTGTGGCTTAACCTGCAAAGGAGTTCCTGCTCCAAAAAAAAGCGCTGGGTTTTGACAACAAACAAGGTAAACAGAACAAGAGGCAAAAGGTGGGTGTGGCTGGATGACCACACTTCTGGTAACATGTGGTCTAATATGCTAATGAGTTGTGCTGTCAGGGGTGTGGCCTGTTATGCTAATGAGTTTCTGATGTTGGATGTGGCCTATTATGCTAATGAGTTCCTGCTGGGCTTTTTCTACAAAAGAAGCCCTGGTGGTCTCCCATCCAAGTACTAACTCTGACAGGCCCTGCTTGGCTTTAGAGCTCCCGCAAGCTCAGCCTGGGGCTCTTTGAGCCGTATATTACAACTAGAATGCCAGCAGTTCCTGTTATTGTTTCATAGTAAATTGATTTATATTATCAAGGAAGTTCAAGTTGAGACTCAGGGAAGGAGGCTGGAAGTAACTGATATACCTGTTGAACACAATAAAAGTCGATTGTAATTCTAGAGTCAACACAGGTGAACATTGAACTGGTGAGGATGTTGACCCATTAGATACTTTCTCGGAAGGATGATAATTTTTTTTTTCCAGCCCCCCGCACGTCTTCCTTCCAAGTAGCCACTATCCTTTCACCGTGTTGCAGTTGGGATGGGAAGGAGTCTTTCAGTTCCAGCTCGCTGGGTTTCCCAGCTGCTCCCAGTGACGTCGGAGCACAACCCGTTCGGCCTACCCTGAAGTCCCTGTCAATGATTCACTGGCACCTCTTGTACCAATGCAGGCAATTCGATTCAGCTTTAATTGCTTTGGGATCTGTCTTGCGGTTAAATTAAAAAGAGAGAGACAAAACAGAAGTCTGGCCCCGCAGTGCACGCTTGAGGATGAAGAAGAAAGGCGGAGGGAAAGGAAAGTCTAATTAAAAGTTGCCGCTCAGATTCAGCTGACGTGCAGAATGACGGACGGCGAAAGTCCCTCAGCCAGGTGGAAACTTGGCATTTTTTTTACAGCTACCAAATGGGCAGGAATCAGCTGGTGCCATTTAGGGCTACCAACTCCAGGTTAGAAAATGGCTGGAGAATTGGGAGCGGAGCCTGGAGAGGGGTGGGGGTTGAAGAAGAAAAGGAGGAGGAGAGTGGATTTATACCCTGCCCTTCACTACCCAAAGGAATCTGAGAATGGCTTACAATCTCCTTTCCCTTCCCCTCCCCTGTGAGGTAGGTGGGGCTGAGAGCTCTTTTGAGGACTGCCCTTGAGAGAACAGCTCTGAGAGAACTTGTGACCATCCCAAGATCACATTAGCAGCTGCATGTGGAGGAGGACTGGGGAATCAAACTCGGTTCTTCCAGATTACAGTCCACACTCTCAACCACTACACCTACTGTTGCCAGCCTCCACGTGGGGCCTGGAGATCTCCCGCTTTTACAGCTGGTCTCCAACTGACAGAGATCAGCTCCCCTGGAGAAAATGGCGGCTTCGGAGGGTGGACTCTGTGGCACTGTACCATGCTGAGGCCCCTCCCCTCCCCAAACCCCACCCTCTCCTGGCTCCACCCCCAAGGTCTCCAGGTATTTTCCAACCCAGAGCTGGCAACCCTAGCTACACCACACTGTCCTTGAGGAATGGATCGCCTAAGACTGTGTGCAGAGTTCATGGCAGGGAGGAGATTCAGACCAAGGACTTCCTCATTCTTAGCTCCGTCTCTTAGCCACTGTGCTACACGATGTTCTTAGGTGGCCTGAAGAAATTTGCTTTCGAGTTGAACCAGCCTGAACAGGCTGTCCTCGCAGACTCCTCTCTTGCATGCAGCACCAGGGTGGAAATCTTCCTGTTCCAGGAAACCTTCGGCCGACTGTCCTTTGTTTTGGCCTCAGAATGAGGGCACCGTAGGGAATTAGCGAGGAATATTGCCATCAACTCCTCCCTCCAAAGCAAGCATTTTATCGGGGCGGGGGGGGAGTAATCTCTGTAGCCTGAAGATCATTTGTGATTCTGGGAGAGCTCTAGGTCCCACCTGGAGGTTGGCAACCTGATCACCGATTCCTGCGTTTCCATGTTTGGCCGGCTGCTCTTTCCGAAGGGCCAAACCGCATGAGGCGTGGGGTTCAGTGACCGGAACTCCCAGATTTTTAAAAAATACAGTGATTGGGGGGAGGCCCCGCTTTTAACTGAAAGCAGAGATGTAGATCTGTGTGTTTATCTCAGGGGGGCAAAGAGTGGAGTCCTGGGACTGGGGTTGCCCATTTCAAACGGGGGCCAGAAGTTCTCCTGGAATTACAACTCAGGTTGCCAGCTCCGGGTTGGGAAATACCTCGAGATTTGGGGAGGGGTCAGCCCGAGGAGGGTGGAGGTCTCTGGAGGGGAAGGACGTCAATGGAGTATAATGCTGTAGATTCCGCCTTCCAAAGAGGCCATTTTCTCCAGGTGAACTAATCTCTGTTGCCTGTAGATCAATTGAGAGCCCAGGGATTCTCCAGCCACCACCTGGAGGTTGGCAGCCCTAATCATAACTGATCTCCAGTTTACAGATACTGGTACTCCTGGAGAAAATGGCAACTTCAGAGAGAAAGAGTCTATGGTATACCATAGTTTCTAGGTAGAATCTCTCCGCAATTTCACACCCACCCCCCTTCACAAGCACCACTCTCGAATCTGCCAGGAATTTCCCAGACTGGAGTTGGCAACCCTACACTGGTGCTGTTTCAAAGTTAGGAAAACAGTGTGGCTTAAACCCCCCTTTTGCTGTGCTCTTCAGCCGACCTACCTGACAGCACAGTTGTGAAGATAAAACGAAGGCCAGGGGAGCCACACACGCAGCTCTGAGATAATAGATAAATAAGCAGGGCTATTTTGGGGCAGGAACGCACAGGAATGGAGTTCTGGCTGGCTCCTGAGTTGGCCACACCCAGCAGGAACTCATTAGCATAACAGGCCACACCCAACAGCAGGAACTCATTCGGATTGGCTACGTTAGGGGTGTGTGGCCTAACATGCAAAGGAGTTCCTGCTACAAAAAAAGCCCTGGGTTTTGACAACAAAGTAATCAGAATAAGAAGCAAAAGGTGGGTGTGGCTGGATGACCCCACTTTGGGTAACATGGGGCTGTGGCCTAATATGCTAATGAGCTGTGCTGTCAGGGGTGTGGCCTAATAGGCTAATGAGTTTCTGCTGTTGAGTGTGGCCTGTTATGCTAATGAGTTCCTGCTGGGCTTTTTCTACAAAAAATGGCCTGTAAATAAGTCTATACAAGGATCACCCGAGAGCTCGAGGGACACAGCCTGGGGTCAGAGCTGGCCCACCCCATCAGGCACGCCTCAGCAATTCCTGAAGGCCCAAGAGGGCAAGGAGCATCAGGAGCACCACAAGTGGCACGTGGCAGTCCCAAGTGGTCCTTCCAGCCCCAGCACTGTTATCAGTTTGCATGGTATGATGGGTGGTGGCACCGGCCTGCTTGCCTCGCCCCACCCCCGTGAAGGAGGCAGGCAGGAAAAGCAGGCGGCTGCCAGCTGTGCCACCGCCGGGCTCCACACTGACCCGGCTCACAGGGCGGTGGCATCTCCTTGCCTTCCCACTTTGGTGCGCATTTGGGGTGCAGCAGCTCCAAACTCCTGGGCTAGGTTTGTGGAGCAGGGGAATAAATCACCAAAAAACGTTGGGTTGGCCCTGTCCAGTGGGGTCCCCAGAGCACCCCGCCCCTGTCTACAAGCAAAGAAAGCTGCAGCAGCTTCTTTGGCTACATGCGTCCTGCCCCTGGGCTCAAGGCGGAAAGAGCCGAATCGTTGCAAGGAAGGAGCTGGGGGAACAGGGCTGCCGGCTCTGGATTGGGAAATACCTCGATTTTGGTGGTGAAGGATGAGGAAGGCGGGGTTTGGGGAGGGAAGCCTCAGGTTTGGAGCCCCGTGCCACAAATGAAGCTCGCTGGGCGACCGTGGGCCAGTCTCAGGCTAACCAACCGACAGGGCTGTTGTCATGATAGAATGGAAAAGAGGAAAACGGTGTAATCTGCTTTCAGTCCCCACTGGGAAGAAAGAGGGGGGATAAATGTAGAAAATGAATAAATAAGCTCTTCTGTTAAGCTAGGATGATCAAAATGTACCGCCAGGCACAGAAAAAGAGCAGTGGTTATTTATTCTGTTTGGGTGAGATGCTGCCGAATCTGTGCTACTTTTATGATCAGGCCTCAATAGCAAACAAAACACACACGCCAAAGAATCCCTTGAATGCCAACTTAGTTATACGATTATTCAAACAGTTCCAGTAACTGGTAAAAGACAGATATGGATAATAGATGCCTTTCCACAAAAGGAGAACCTGACGAGTTCAAATGAAATTGCAATAGATGCAGCCAAGCTCCCTCTTAGGAAGCGGTTCCCACAGAAAAGCTCTTCTCAGAGCGGCTTAATGTGTCTTGAAAAACAGCTCTCAGTAACCAGATAATAATTAGGGAAGGACCAGGGGGGGGAATTAACGTCTCTCAAAAATCCCATGTATTGAAAAGACTGGACAATTGTTTGCTCTGTCTGCCGCTCGAAAAAGGAGGAAAAGATAAAGGGGAGAAATGGATAAGCGGGACGAGGGCCGATAATTATTGGTAATTTCTGAAGAGAAGCTGCCTGTAGGGAAGCCAGCAGAGAAGAGGATCTCCCTCCCTTCCCGTGTCTCGCTGAATTCTCTGTGCTGTCTTCCATTCCGAGAACTGGCCTACATCCAGATGTCACTAGGGTTGCCAACCTCCAGGTGGCGGCTGGATATCTCCCACTATTACAACTGATCTCCAGGCAACAGAGACCAGGTCCTCTGGAAGAAGAAGAAGAAGAAGAAGAAGAAGAAGAAGAAGAAGAAGAAGAAGAAGAAGAAGAAGAAGAAGAAGAAGAAGAAGAGTTGGTTTTTATACCCCACTTTTCTCTACCCTAAGGGGTTTCAAAGCGGCTTACAGTTGCCTTCCCGTCCTCTCCCTGTGTGGCAGGTGGGACCAAGAGAGTTCTGAGAGAGCTGTGACTGGCCCAGAGTCACCCAGCAGGCTTAACGTGGAGGAGGAGTGAGGAAATCAAACCCAGTTCTCCAGATTAGAGTCCACCACTCTTAACTACCACACCATGCCGGCTCTCATTGGAGAAACTGGCCTCTGGGAGGTGGGCTCTATGGCATCGTACCCTGCTGAGGTCCCTCTTCTCCCCATACCCCAATCTCCTCAGACTCTATCCCAAAATCTCCAGGTCTTTCTCACCCAGAGCTGGCAACCCTAGATGGCACAACCACGGCTTGTTTGTGACACAACGACGCCTGAAATCGTTGGGGTTGTGACCTCCCTCCCTCCTTCCTTATCTTCTTTATGCTGAAGGTCTGAAGAGTTCCCAGTTCCTTGTGACATCAGGATTCAGGTGTCTTAAAAACAAAAACACAAATGAGTCCTGTTTGTTGTTTGCAGACCAGGAGTCTAAGCCATTGTTTCCTCCTAGTTGTTCAGTCACACAGTCGAGTCCAACTCTTTGCGACCCCATGGACCACATCATGCCAGGCCCTCCTGTCCTCCATCATGCTCCGGAGTTTGCTCAATTTCATGTTCGTTGCCTTGATAACATTGTCTAACCATCCCATCCTTTGCCGTCCCCTTCTTCTTTGACCTTCAATCTTTCCCCGCATCAGGGTCTTCTCCAGGGAGTGCTCCCTTCTCATTTGGTAGCCAAAGTATTTGAGCTTCAGCTTCAGGATCTGGCCTTCCAGGGAACAGTCAGGGTTGATTTTCTTTAGGATTGACTGATTTGATCTCCTTGCAGTCCAGGGGACTCTCAAGAGCCTTCTCCTAAGTAACCCCAATTTGCTACAGTGCCCTCATTCTGAGGTCAAAACAAAGGAAAATAGACTTCAGGTTTCCTGGAACAGGAAGATTTTCACCTCGGTGCTGCATGCAAGAGAGAAGTCTGTGAGGACAACCATTTCAGGTCACCTAAGAACATAATATAGCACAGTGGCTAAGAGACTGAGCTAAGAATGAGGAAGTCCTTGGTTTGAATCTCCTCCCTGCCATGAACTCTGCACACGGCCTTAGGCAATCCATTCTTTTCTCAGCTTCCAAGTCAGTGTGGTGTAGTGATTAAGAGCAGTGGATTTTAATCTGGTAAATCAGGTTTGATCCCCCACTCCTCCTCCACATGAAGCCAGCTGGGTAACCTTGGGATAGTCACAGAACTCTCTCAGCCCTACCTTCCTCACAGGAAGTCAGTTACTGGGAGAGGAAGGAAAGATGATTGTAAGCCACTTTAAGACTCCTTCAGGTAGAGAAAAGCAAGGTATATAAAAAAACCCCTTCTTCACCTGCTATCTGCCATATGGGGGTACTAATTCTATCCTGAGCAGACTATAGATGTTTTACACATAAGTAAAAAAAAGGGGAGTGATTTCATCAGAGTAAGTATTAAAACAGAGATGGTTATGATCAGACACCGACTTGGGACTGGTCCACTTGAGAAAGCTGCAAATAGAAAAGAGGAGCTTTTAAGTCCAAGAACTGGAATTGTAATATTTGATCCCTAGTGTGAGTGTAGAATCCTTGACATTGGAGAAAAAAAACTAACCATGCAGTACGGAAAGCATTAAGTGGATTACCTCAGAGTTTAAAGATCTTAAGCACCTGGAGGTGGGCCAGCATCCTGTTCTGCAGGCTCTTAAAATATACGTGACCCGTCATTTTAGAACGTTTTGCTATGATAGGTAACTGAAAAACAATCCCAAGAGGACATCTGCTTGGGTCACAAGGAATTACGTCAAAAAGGTAATTTGGCTCTCTGTTTGGACTTTCATGTACTCTCTCCTCCAGCATTGTTTTGAGGAGGGAAAAGAAAAGGGTCCTCTTTTGGGGCTGCAACCTGAAACGCACTTACTCGAGGGGAAGCTAGGGTTGCATGAGCTGCCGGCTGGCACCTGGAGACCTCCCGCTACGCGAGTTGATCTTCAGACGACCAAGATCAGTTCTCCTGGAGAAAGGGGCTGCTTTGGAGAGTGAACTCTGTGGCATTGTACCCTGCTGACATCCCTCCCCCAGTTCCACCCCGAAAATCTCCAGGTATTTCCCCACCCAGAACTGCCAATCCTAGGGTAAGCCCCTTTGATCTCAAGGGGGCTTACTTCTGGGTCAATATACTTTGGAGGGACTGCTGCCATTTCTATAGTACAGTTCAACTGTAAATATTAGGCAAGCTGAAGGACTTCATGTATGTAACAACACTTTTCATTCATTTAAACTGCTGGGGAACATTTGGGGTGTGGTGTTACCCAGGGCTTTTTTTGTAGAAAAAGCCCAGCAGGAACTCATTAGCATACTAGGCCACACCCTGACAGCACCACTCATGTTACCAGCAGTGTGGTCACCCAGCCACACCCACCTTTTGCTTCTTATTCTGTTTACCTTGTTTGTTGTCAAAACCCAGGGCTTTTTTGTAGTAGGAACTCCTTTGCATGTTAGGCCACACACCCGTCATGTAGCCAATCCTAATGAGTTTCTGCTGTTGGGTGTGGCCTATTAGGCTAATGAGTTCCTGCTGGGCGTGGCCAACTCGGGAGCCAGCCGGAAATCCGTTCCTGTGCGTTCCTGCACAAAAATAGCCCTGGTCTTACCAGCATGTTGGAGAAGGATACATAAAGTGGAATATAATCCATACAAGATGTACCAGCAGCTGAGGGGTTGCACGCATGCGTTAAACCAAGCCGGCTGTGTTTCCTCCGAGCTCCTCCTTCGAACTAAAGAATTTATAGCTCAAAGTTTGTAAATACTACGCAAACCCAGATAAGAGGCTGATAACCAGGAAGCAGCTGGCTAGAACAACTTCAGAGTGGTAAGAAACTAATTTATTGCTGTGCTAGAAAGGAAAGCCTTGAGATTCTTAAGGCCGCTCCCAAAGCTTTGAACCAGATATGGCGAAGACAATTAAGGACCTATCTGAACAAATTTCAGGACTCCAAAATACAGTCCTTGCCTTTCAAGAGAAAATCAGTAGTGAGTTAATCTCACTACGTGGAGAAATTAGCAAAATAGGCACAGAAATAGCTTCTATAAAGCAGACAGCTACAACAGCCAAAGAGCTTGCTGAAGCTAATGAGCAAAAAATAACCGCTCTGAACCGCCAAATAAATGACTTGTCAGACAGAAACAGAAGAGCTAACCTTATTTTATCAGGGATATCTGAAGAAATTTCTGTAAATAAATTGGAGGAATCGCTGATACAGTGGCTGCAGACAAACGAAGTAGAAATAAAAACAGAGGATGTTGAGAGAGTGCATCGACTACAAAGGAATGGGAGGGGCGGGGCCCCTAGAGATGTAATAATTAAATTTGCCAGAGAGAAAATTCAACAGCAAATATATACAGCACTAAAGAAGAGGAAAGACCTGACTTTTAGAGGAAGAAAAGTCTGGGTGAGACAAGACTTTTGTCAAGAGACCTTAAGGAAAAAAAACCTCATGCGCCCCTTTGCCCAAAAGCTTTATGCAAATAACGTGAAATTTTCATGGGGCTATCCATCCTCGATAATTATATTTCGGGAAGGAAAGCGACTGATGGCAAGGAACACCACAGAGGCAAAGGAACTACTTAAACAATTAGGTATAAACACAGACGATATGGGAAAGCAAGAAATGGAAGCGGAATCGGGGGTTCCTGAAGATGGCGACGAAGGAACTTCAGAGAGAGGAGGAAACGCCTCAGGACCAGCTCCCGATAACCAATTAAGGGAAGTATACCTTTATTGATTGAGCTAATGACTATTAATAGTATTATCATTTTTTACAGTATCAAGAAGGAGGAGGAGGGGATGCGTGCACCCCATGCAGTGGAGAGAGGGGAAGAGATTTTCTTTCCACCTTTACTCTCAACCACGGGGGGAAGGGAAGGGGAAGGGTAAACTAACTAACCATTCAAATTTTTCACAGCCACGAGATGTCAAAGCCTTAATTGATGTGGGATATGGATAAAACAATAAAAATTTTATCACTGAATGTCAATGGTTTAACATCAGAAATTAAACGATATAGGATAGCCAAGTTGGCAAGAGAGCAAAAAACTGATGTTCTGTGTTTACAGGAAACACATAAGAAAAGAAATGACAACAAGCCTTTGCTAAAAGACTCGACCTGGATGATGTTAGCGGAAGCTAGGAGCCACACCAAGGCCAGAGGAGTGGCAATAATGACTCATAAGAAACTTAGAGTAGAGGTACTAGAAAGAAGGACAGACAGGGAAGGGAGATATGTGATGGCTAAATTCAGATTAGAGGGGAAGAAATTTACATTGGTAAATATATATGCACCCAATAAAGGACAAAAGAAATTTTTAGCCAGGCTAGTTAAAAAAACTAAGCAATTCGCAGAGGGAGAATTAATTATGACAGGAGATTTGAACATGGATCTGACTAAAAATAAGGCAATTAAAATAGGAGATTGGGGCTTGAGGGAAGCACATGAATTGATAGGACAGCAGCCAAACCCACCCATGTATCCAGCCGGCACAAAACCCCATCATGCATAGATTACATAATTGTAGAAAAAAGCAGCAACCTGACTATAAAAAAAATTACAACGCACCCAATCTGGATATCGGATCATGCACCAATCACTATAGAAATAGAAGGCAATCAAAAACCAAAAAATAGAACTTGGAGGTACAATAATTTAATAATGGCTAAAGAGGAAGATAGGAGCTATATGATGGAGCAGATAAGATTATATTTTGAGGAGAATAGAGGGACTGTCCCAACTAATACCCTGTGGGATGCCGCGAAGGCGGTGATAAGGGGACACTGCATAAATAAGGAAAAGTACATCAAAAGAGAACGCTATCTAAAAAGACAATCTAAAATTCAGGAACTGGAGAGGTTGCAAAAGGAACAAATCACCAATCATGATTTAAAAATACAGAGTCAGATAACAACAATTAAAAAACAATTAGATGAGTTGGACTCAGTTACATTATGGAAGAGAGAAGCAATGGTAAGAAATGACTTCCATAGAAATAGTATTAATTCGGCCAGAAGGTTAGCTAACTATTTGAAAAACAGGAAGGTAAGGCAAAAGATAGAAAATATAAAAGTGAATGGCCAAAGAACTGGCAACTCAAAAGATATAGTAAAAGCCTTCGAGACCTTTTATAAGGAGCTGTATAAAAAAAAGGACATAGTCATATATGAGGAAGATATAAGAACAACACTCAAAGAAAATGATGAAATTATGTTAAAGGAGGAAATAACACTACAGGAGATAAAGGTGGTAATTAAAGAATTGAAAAAGGGCAAATCCCCAGGCCTAGACGGTTTCACAAGTGAATTCTATAAGGAGATGGTAGACATATTGGCCCCAGAGCTCCAAGAGGTATTTAATGGAATATTGAAAGGGAAAAAAGCCCCAGATTCGTGGAGGCAATCAGAAATAGTGGTAATCCCTAAGCCACATAAAGACCCAGAGGAAGTGGGCTCATATAGACCTATTAGTTTACTAAATCAGGATTATAAAATCTTTGCAAAAATACTGGCAAATAGATTAAAGAAGATCATACCTAGCATAATAAAGGAGGACCAATATGGATTTGTAAAAGACAGGAATATAGCCCACCCCATAAGGAATATTATAAATGTATTACAACATGGCCACAAAAAAAAGCTAGGCCTCTTGAAATTAGATGTCTACAAAGCATTCGATACACTCTCCCAGGATTTTCTGTGGCAGGTAATGACTAAATACGAGATGGGGGAGCCATATATAAAAGCGATCCAAGAAATGTACAGAGAAGGGACAGCAGTGGTGAGAGTTAATGAAGAACACTCACAACCCCTCAAGATTCAAAGAGGAGTCCGGCAAGGATGCCCGCTCTCGCCCCTCCTATTTATACTAGCAATAGAACAGCTAGCTGAAAGAATAAGAAATTCTGCAAGGGTGGAAGGATACAGGGTAAAGAAGGAAGAAATGAAAATCAATTTATTTGCCGACGACATTATAATCGCTATGACAAACCCCAAAGAGGCAGTAAAAGAAATAAAAGTTATATTAGAGGACTTCGAAAAATGTTCAGGACTGAAGGTGAACATGGCTAAATCAGAAATTATGTACCTTAATGTGACTAAAGAGGAAAGGGAACAAATACATGGGATTACTAATATTGGAATGGGCACCAAAAAATTCAGATATTTAGGCATTGTACTACAGAAGAATATCGATAAAATAGCAGAGAACAATTATAACAAGGTCTGGAAGAAAATAGAAAAAGATATGAAAAAGTGGAAAAATAAAATAATGAATATATCTACTAGAATAAAAAGTGTTAAAATGTTTTGGCTGCCAAGATTAATATACCTCTTTCAGACAATACCGCTAGGAATGTATACCAAAAAACTAGACCAATGGAACAGAGTGATTAAGGAATGGATTTTCGGTAGTAAAAAATGCAGAATACAGAGAAAGATAATTTATAGCCACAGATCAGAGTTGGGATGGGGAGTCCCTGACCTGATTAGCTATTACGAAGCCTTCCAAATAAAATCGATACTGGAGATAGGTGACGGAGAGGGACTAAAATGGGTGAGTTTTGAGAACGAAATCAATAATAACATAGGGAGTTTTGGGGTATTCTCCAAAACGACAAATAAAGATCTTATACAAGTTAAGGGACCTAGGTATTCAACACTAACAGTGTGGAACAAGTGGCAGCCCTCATGGCTTAAAAGAACCTCAAAATGGGCACCACTAAAGTCCCTCTATAACGAAACAGAAGAAAATAAATGGTGCGAACTCCTGAGATCAAAGGGATATTATAGGCTAAGAGACTTATTTAGAGGAGGCACTCTAAAACCAGCACAGGAATTAATCGAGGAGATAGGCAAGCAATATTGGTTAAAAATTACAGGCCTTTATAGAATGATTAAGGAAGTTAATGAAAAAGGAAATATTTGGACAGAAGAACCAATTGAAGAAATACATAATAGGATGCAAAAATTTAAACAAGGATTAGCAGGATATATTTACAAGAAAATGTTATCCAATAAAGATAGGGCAATACTTTATTTACAGAAAACATGGTGTAAGGAAGGCCAGATATCGGAAAACGATGCAAATAGAATAATGAAGGGAATAGAAGAAACCAAAATTATTAAATTTAATGAATTGGAACATAAATTTTTCACAAAGTGGTATAAAACACCAGCGCAGATAGCAAACATGTTTCCGGGATCGAGTTCTATGTGTTGGCACTGTAAACAATTTAAGGGCTGGTTCTCTCATATGTGGTGGGAATGTCCAGAGGTGAGAGTCTTTTGGTCAAAAATAATACAAATTATAAAGAAAATATGTAGAATTTCATTGAATGTAGACTTTAAACTAATGTTAATGGGTATATTAGGAAATAAGGCAGTCAATAAGGAAACCCAGGCTATACTCAAAGCTATGGTGTTAGCAGGCAAGGCAGTGATAGCTCTGGGCTGGAAAGATAAGAGCAAATGGACAATAGATACCTGGCACACTTATTTGTTTGATTTTGTGCAGTCGGACATCATTGAGAAATTGCGCCAGAAGACCACATGGGAGGATAAAGCCGAAGAAATTAAAGCGAGGTGGAAGATCTATCTAAAGTGGATAACAGTGGAAGGAAGACAGGACATTCGGTGGAAGATTCAGACTTTGTGCCCGTGGCTGTGAATAAAAGATCAACAAACAAGGGGTAGAGGGAGGGAGGGGGAACTTATTGAGTTAAGTAAAGTAAGGAGACAAAAGATATTGTGTAATATGTAGAAAATTCAAAAAAATAAACCTATTAAAAAAAAAAAAAAGATGTACCAGCAGCTGGGAAGATTCAGATTGTGGTAGTCATAGTGTCCTGGGGGGGAGAGGAGTGGTCTACGGTTGCCAGCTCTGGAAGTTTCTGGAGATCTGGGCATGGAACCTAGGGACGGCAGGGTTTGGGAAGGAGAGAGATCTCAGTAGCGTATCATAGAATCCACCCTCTAGAGCAGCCAGGAGAAATCACATCTGTAGTCTGGAGATCCATTATAATTCTTGGAGATATCCAGGCCGCACCTGGAGGCTGACAGCTCTTGGTTGTCCTCTGCCTGAAGAGTCAGGTTTAGAGTTTGGAAGGACTTTGGGGAGTCTGGCTTTGCCAAGGGGTTTCCAGAGGGCGGCTGTGGCCAGGGGGGCTTTTGATCAGGCTGATATATGACTGGCAAGCCTCCCAGAAGTCTGACCTGGCCAGACTTGATTCCAGACTCAAATATTGTAGCCAGGGGTGTGTGGGCTTGCCTTCAAAAAGTCCAAACCAAACATACCGCCAACTTCTTCACTTCTGATCAGGCTTCCCAAGTACTTACCGTAATTCAGCGGGGAACGCATACTTCTTGGCAGGACCATTCCCGGGGGGGGAGATGCAGCACATGATGCCGTTGCCAGGAAGTGATGCTGGGCAACGCTGTGGCAATGGGGCTGGAAACTCGATGGTACCATCGAGTTTCCAGCCCCATTGCCAAAGCGTCGCCCGGCATCACTTCCTGGTGACAGCATCGTGTGGCATGGGTGTTACAAGGAGAAATGTTCCAGCCGGGGACTGTGTGTCCCCTGCTGAATTATGGTAAGTACTTGGCAACCCTCCTTCTGATCTGTCCTTCATCTTCCCCACCTATCGCCTCCCTCTTCATTATTTATTTATTTGTTTTTAATTTAATTTAATTTAATTTAATTTAATTTTAATTTACGCTGGTGTAGAGTCAAATCCCTTGAGAAATGCTTGTGAAATGCTAGGGCACCTCTGCGCTCCATAGGACTACCACAGTGATCATTAATATAGCAGCAAACATGTTTACCCAGTTTTGCTGTTTATACGGTTCTTTGCTGTTCTAAATGGTCGTAACTTCAAATTTAATACTTGTTATTCTATTTCAGCGTATTGGTTGTATCTCTCTTTCCAGATGAATGATTATATTTAACTATATATGTCACAAGAAATGTAATTTTATGTTATCAATAAAATAAAATTAAAAAAAAAGTTCTTGGATACTTCAGCTGGCGCAAAATGCAGCCTGATGCTTTCTCGAAGCTAGTGATGACGCTGTTCAACTTCGCCAGCATTCAATTTAATTCTGAGTCCAATTCAAGGTGTTGGCTTTTAAAGCTATAACTGCATGTGTTTTGGAACCAGGCCTGGAGGATCATTTATTTCCAGCATCAGCCCTACCTAGGGTTGCCAGCCTCCAGGTGGGGCCTGGAGATCACCTGGAATTAGAACTGATCTCCACGTGACAGAGGTCAGTTCCCCAGGTGAAAATAGCTGCTTTGGAGAGTGGATTCTATGGCATTATGCCTCACTAAGAGCCTACCCCAAACCACTCCCTCCCCAGACTCCATTCCCCAAATTGCCAGGTATTTCCCGACACAGAGTTGGCAACTCTGGGCTTCTACCCATATGCCGAGGTCTTCTACGCTGTGTGGCACTATTGCTGGGTGATCACACAAAACAGAGACTTCTTGGTGGTGGCCCAGATTATGGAACTCCTTTGTCATGACAATAATCTCTCTCAGGGCTCTTTTTGTAGCAGGGACTCCTTTGCATATTAGGCGACACACCCCTAATATAGCCAGTCCTCCAAGAGCTTGCAGTAGCCCCTGTAAGAAGAGCTCTGTAAGCTCTTGGAGGATTGGCTACATTAGGAGTGTGTTGCCTAAATATGCAAAGGAGTTCCTGCCACAAAAAGAGCCCTGATCTCTCTTAATTCCTAACTCCTTTCAGGAACTTGGTCTTGCCTCTGTGTCTCCCACTGCCCAGTCCCTGGTCACCTCATCGCAGGAACAGTTTACTGCCTTGTGTGCCCCTGAAGGAATGGCCACTTGCAAACTGCCTGCCTTCCCCCGGTGCTTCTTTTAAGATAGTGTATCTGAGATGACAGAGGTCTATGTGGTACAGAGAACCACGGCCAGCACCCAGAATTAAAAAGTATTTATTAAAGAAGAAGAAGGAGAGTGGGGACTTACTGGTAGTGGTTGTGGTGGGCTAGGGTTGCCAGACCCCCAGTCCGGGTGGGGGTCCCGCCAGTTTTCAGGGCTTCAGCCTGCCCCTGGTCAGATGGATGGTGGGGGAAGCCCTGCCTCCAAGCCAGGCCACCCGCGGCCACCCCTCTCCTTTCTCTCCAGAGGGATTTAAAGGGCCCTCCAGCTGATCGGGGGAAGCAGGTGGCTTGCTGATCAGCTGGGGGGGGCTTTCTAAATCTCTCTGGAGAGAAGGGAGAGGGGTGGCTGAGGCTGCATGCCTGAACTCCCAGCAGGGATTTGTCACTTGGAATTCAGGTGCAGAGACCCGTTGCCCAGAAGCATTGAAAGGGAGACTGGGGGAATGGAGCCTGGGGAGAGTGGGGCTGGGGGAGGGGAGGGGAGGGACCTCCGCAGAGTATAATGCCATGGAGCCCACAGCAGCCACTTTCTCCAGGGGGAACTGATCTTGGTCACCTGGAAATCAGCTGTAATAGAGGGAGATCTCCAGGTATTCTGGGTCTGCTGGCAACCGCTTCAACTACGAAATGTGGCTCCTTCGAGGCCCTGCAGCCTGACTGGCACCGCTGGCCTTTTGAGCACTGTTACTGTTAGGGTTGCCAACTCTGGATTGGGAATTCCTGGAGATTTGGATGTTTAGCTTGGGGATGGTGTGTGTGTGTGTGTGGGGATCTCAGTAGGGTATAATTCCATAGAATCAACCCTCTGAGGTGACCATACTCTCCAGGGGAACTGATTTATGTAGTCTGGAGAGCAGTAATTCTGCGAGATCTCCAGGCTGCACCTGGAGGTTGGCATACCTTGTTGCTGTGCTGGGGCCTGCCAGCTTCTTCTCAGGGTGCAGCAGGGGAGGAATCACGCCACTGGACCCACTGGGTGGCAAGCAGTTGCTCCCCACCCCTCTGCTGGCCTTGGTAAGTGCAGGTATGGGTTCCCCAACCCCGGACAAAATGTTGAACAAGAGTGCTGTTCGGCTGTTGAAAGAGGCCCCCAGTTCAGATCTGGACTATAGGGTGAGAGGAGAAAAGAATGAACATATGCAGTGCTGGGGAGTTCAGTGGATGGATCTTACCAGCATATTTTTAAACACCAATTAAGAGGGACTCCAGCCTCCAGGGGTGGACCTGAGGATCCCCTGGAACTATAGCTCATCTCCACGATGGAGATCAGTTTCCCTGGGAAAAAATGAAGCTTTGGAAGGGGGTCTCTGTGGCATTGTAACCCACTGAGGTCCCTGTCCTCCCCAGGCTCCACCCCCAAACAGGGCTATTTTTGTAGGAAAAGCCCAGCAGGAACTCATTAGCATGTTAGGCCATACCCCTGATAGCACAACTCATTAGCCTATTAGGCCACACCCCCATGTTACCAGAAGTGGGGTCATCCAGCCACATCCACCTTTTGCTTCTTATTCTGTTTACCTTGTTTGTTGTCAAAACCCAGGCGTTTTTTTGTAGCAGGAACTCCTTTGCATGTTAGGCCACACACCCCTAATGTGGCCAATCCTAATGAGTTTCTGTGGTTGGGTGTGGCCTGTTATGCTAATGAGTTGCTGCTGGGCGTGGCCAACTCGGGAGCCAGCCAGAACTCCGTTCCTGTGCGTTCCTGCCCAAAATAGCCCTGCCCCCAAATCTCCAGGAGTTCCCCCACCTGGCTCTGGCAACCGTATCTCCCCATCCCCCATAGCTGGCCTGGGGGGCCTGGCAACCCTCATCAAGGGCAACCAGTTGGGGCCAGTTGAAAAGAAGGAAAGGAATGTCACCTCTCTCTCATGCTGAAGCAAGGCAAAATAAATGGTTGCCACTTCCTGTCCCCTCCACAGAGCTCTTAATGCTCCCTCTAAGCTGTGGAGTCTTGTGAGCAAGAATTCTGCTTTGCGAGCCACTGGCATTAAAGCGGTGAGCGAGCGATTTGGCTGCCGCATAAATTAGTTTGCTCCGGAGCCCTCCTTCCTGAGCTCAGACAAAGATGTGTGAGCCGGAGGCTAAAGAATGGTGAGCTCGCTCACACTGACTCAGCTCAGAGGGAACACCGGCGTTCACGTAATCCAGCAATTTCCCTTTTCAAAAGGCAAAGGTGTTTGAAAATCAGCCCCATTTGGGTTACGGATTGATGACCTTTCTCTTGCCGTGTGCAAAGTCGGCGAAGGCTCGTCTTTCGTGCTTTGGGGACCTGCCTCTGCTCGGCTCATTTTTTCAAAATTGGTTTTTGCTTTGCATCGTAAGGGTTGCATGACATTTGGTGATGTTTTATGTTTGTTTGACAAAGCACGTTGCCGGGAGATTTCTGTTGGAAGGCAGCTATCAGCATCTCTTGAATGAAGGAAAAAACGCCTCACACAGTGGTGTTTCTCTCACTTATGGCTCAACTTGCCTCTGGTTCCGGCACTGATAGCTGCAGTTTAAACTGGCACAGCGTCACCTTGGAATGGGCCGGCCCTGGCTCTCCGCTTTGACATTTCCCCATGACTGCTCTCGCAAAGTTCATTCCTGCAGCTCACGTTATATCATTGGGCTGTTTGCCCGCCCACACCTGGCAAGGAATCTGGTCCAACCGGTCTGAGTTAGCCATGTGATGTAGAGTAAACTCTGGTTACAAGCTTATTTTGTCAGGTCAATATTTGCAAGAGCTCGAGGGAGGGAAATTTCCTTCCTTCCTTTTTTTTTTTTTTTTTCTCCTTTTGGTTTTCAGCAGCTGACGCAAAAGTTCCCAAACTTCCTTCAAATCCACGTAAAAGCCGATGGGTGTGTTCCACCTGCTCCTTCTTCCACCGATGTGTCCGGCTTCGAGAGGAGGTGAATATGAAGGACAGACTGGAGGAGCTGAAGAACCGAGTTAACGAAGATGGGGACTCTCTGGAAGTGGAGGAGACCCTCTCCTTCGACAACCCCGTCTTCAACGAGGGAGAGATCAACCCCATGAGCAAAGTTTTCCAGGAAGTCACCAGCCTCTCCTTGGCTCTGGATAAGCTGCAGGAGTTATCCGAGGATATCGACAGGAAGCAGCAGCAGGTCCTATGCTGTACCACGGAGGAGAGCATCTGCCGGGAGAAGAAAGAGCTGAGCCAGGTCAAAAATGACTTCACCAAGGAGGCCAAAACCATCCAGCCAAAGCTCAGCAGCATCCGGGAGACCCTGGCCAAGGGCAGTGAGCAGCAGTTGGCCATCAGCCGCATCCGCCACAGCCAACTCTTGGTCCTCATTGGCCGCTACCGCGACATCGTCACCACCCATTACACCAAGGAGACCCAATATGTGGAGAAGCTGAAGGAGCAGATCCGAAGACAGACAGAACTGGCGGGCTTGAGCTTGCAGGAGGAGGACATCAGGCAGATGGTGGAGAGTCCGGTGGCGCCGCGCATTGTCGGCCAAGACCTGGAAGTGCTCAAAGCCAAGCAACACTTGGCCATGGCTCAAGTGCGCCACCAACAGCTGCTCGACTTGGAAGCTCAGATTACGGAGCTCCACTCCCTCTTCTTGCACATGGAGGTCTTGATAGCTGAACAGCAGGAGACCATTGACAGCATTGAGTACAATGTCTTGCACACCCTTGACTACATCTCCCAGTCCAATGAGGAGGTCAAGAAAGCACTCAAATATGAGCGGCAGTCCCGGTTTTCCGCTGCATTGTCTGCGCTGCTGGGACTCTGCGCTTGTTGCACATGCTTATCATGTATGGCCACCCCAAGGATAGTACGGTGAGTGAAAGATGGGGACAAGTCTATGGCTGAGAACATGCCGGACACTTTGATGTGCATGAAGATATGGATTGATCCAGCAGAGACGTTTGGGATGGATGGCTTTGCATGTTGAAAGATGGTATTATTATTATTTTTAAAGAAAAAAACTTCTTGTCTTCGTCTTATCACCCCTGGGTTTCTACTGGTGCTCTTAGCAATGATTCCGTGATGGTGGTATCACAGGTTTGTTTCTTCTAGCATATCCTTAGGATGAACTGGCAAGTGGGATTTGTAAAAAAGAATGGCGCTAAAGCATAAACTTGCTCAAAGGCCAAGCCTTGTAACGAAGACTTTGAAATCCCAGAGGTGTCTCAGATGGCCAACGACTACCCAGCTCAGAGGGAAAGACTCTTTGCATATGCTCTGGGGCACTCTCTTTTCAATTACACCTTTGTGTGTTCCAGACCTAGCACTGAAAACAGGTTCTAGCAGAAACCAGAAACCTTGATGCATCCTGGTTAAACTCTGGGGATTACTGTAATACTGTTTAGCCGAAAGAAAGTACCCGGGATTTGGGATCCAATGCTAACCTACTTTTCCAAAGTTCTGCTTTCTTTTTGTTGCTGCTAACACTTGTGGTTTGTCCTTACTATATTCCATTCAAAGAAACCAAGGTCCTTTTCTTTCAGTTGAGGAAGAGGTCACTGGACCATTTTAAAACGAGTCTGTTTGCTCAGTGCTGACTTTATTTATTTCCTGAACATTTTAATACAAAGTAGATTGTTATCTTTTACAGCTGGGTTTCGTTCTATGCGTTCGGGATTTCCAATGGCTTCTAATCTGATTATCCTCTTTCTTTCGAACAACCCGGAGTATGAATTATGAATGTTATAAGTTTACATTAAAAATTTGTAAAAAAAACCCTTCCCCCCCCATGTCCTGTTTCAAATCAGTTTAGCGTTTCACGTTGTCTTTGCATTTTTAGAATGTTTCTGTGGCAGGCAAAAAGCAACATCGAGGCCCGCATCTGCGGCCCCAAGCCCTGTGACCCAGGGGAGGGGCGGGGTATGAGTCTAAAAATAAATAAGAGAAATAAAAAGCCACAGATGCTGCAGGTGTAGCACTGAATTGCATGCTTGCTGCTTTTTGCAAAGACTGCCTCCTGTTTCACATTCCCTTGCTGTCAGTAGCCCTCCTCAGAATCAAAATCCCTTGCTACTGTACAGGGTTGCCAGTCTCCAGGTGGGGCCAGGAGGTCTCTCGGAATGACAACTGCTCTCTAGACTACAGAGATGAATATCGAGCCCTACAGTAATTGGTAGACCTATTGGCATATGCTACTATAGAGTGACTGAGAAAATGCATAATGAGAAAAAAACTGCTATGAATTCAGTAACGCTTTCAAATGAATTTGGATTAAGCATAATGTCATCTGTGTCCGGATTGTGGCTCAAGTGGTTAAGACGCTGAACTGCAGGCTGTGGAAGGTCAGTAGTTCAGCAGTTCGAGACCCGAGAGTGCTGCATGACGGAGTGAGCTCCCGTCTCTAGTTCCAGCTCCTGCCAACCTAGCAGTTCGAAAGCAAGAAATTGCAAGTAGATAAATAGGTACCACTTTGGTGGGAAGGTAACAGCGTTCCGTGCACCTTGGTGTTTAGTCATGCTGGCCACATGACCACGGAAACGTCTTTGGACAGCGCTGGCTCTTCGGCTTTGAAACGGAGATGAGCACCGCAATCCTAGAGTCGGATTCGACTGGCTTTCGAGCAAGGGAACCTTTACCTTTACATCTGTGTCCATTTGAGAAATGGCAATTCTTACATATGTGTGCGAGACCTATTATTTGCTCAGTCCACAGAAGGTATGCTTGCTTATTTATTATACCAATGCTGTTTTGCAGTTTTCGGAGGCTGGAGGTTGGGTTAAAGGGTAGACCGTACGGACCAATGACTTGACAGGGCATAAGAAAGCTTTCCATATTGTTTGTGCAGTTTTGAGTTACTGGCATAGCTGCCTAGCATGACCCCTGTGCGGCTCAGCTGACAAACACAATGAACTTTCTGTCCTTGACAGAACAATTGGTGGATGCTTATTTATTTTCGTTTCAACCTTGCTCTCCAGCATTAAATTGGCTTCCAAATGAGCTCATAGGTATCGGAATCGCGCACCAATAATAGTTAAAGGCAGGGCTCCTTTTGTAGCAGGAACTCCTTTGCATATTAGACGACACACCCCTAATGTAGCCAATCCTCCAAGAGCTTATAGTAAGCCCCTGTAAGTAGAGCTCTGTAAGCTCTTGGAGGATTGGCTACATTAGGGGTGTGGCGCCTAATATGCAAAGGAGTTCCTGCTACAAAAAGAGCCCTGGAAGGGCAATGGAGACAATTCCACAATTCCTTGTGGAGACAGTTCTCAGTTGTGCTGGATCCAGGCATGATCCGGGGTGCCTATATGTCACTCCCCCCGACACAGCCTTAGTGACAGCCCTTGGGAAAGGGGGACCTCCTCTCCAGAATCTGCTACCAGATCTCTGGCCACGCCTGTTGAACTGCAAATCTTTTCCATGGCTGGTAATGTAGAGACTCCTAATCCAGGTGGCAACATTAACGAGAGGTCCGGTGGTGCCTGAATGAGTAAAAAAAAAAATTATTCCAGCAGAGGCTTTCTTAATCAGGGCTCTTTTTGTAGCAGGAACTCCTTTGCATATTAGGCGACACGCCCCTGATGTAGCCAATCCTCCAAGAGTTTACAGAGCTCTTCTTACAGGGGCTACTGTAAGCTCTTGGAGGATTGGCTACAGTAGGGGTGTATCGCCTAATAGGCAAAGGCATTCCTGCGACAAAAAGAGCCCTGTTTAAGCCAGAGCTCATTTCAGATCCATGAAATGTTTTGGGGTGACCACTCCTCCCTCCCACTTAGCAGTTTACCCTGGGTGGTCAAGAGGGAGACGCCACATCTCTGGGCCTTCATGGGCTGGCAGAGATGTGGGAGGAAGGAAGGAAGCCACCGGCCAAACAGCAACTCCTTCAATGGCTGCGGCTCACACCTCTGTTCAGTGTACAGGCATTTCAGTTTGGTGAGAGCCAGTTTGGTGTAGTGGTTAAGTGCGCGGACTCTAATCTGGGAGAACCGGGTTTGATTCCCCACTCCTCCACATGCAGCTGCTGGCGTGACGTCGGGATAGTTACAAGTTCTTTCAGAGCTGTTCTCTCAAGGGCAGTTCTCGAGAGAGCTCTCTCAGCCCCACCTACCTCACTGGGTGTTTGTTGTGGGGAGGGGAAGGGAAAGGAGGTTGTAAGCCGCTCTGAGATGCCTATGGGTAGTGAAGGGTGGGGTATAAATCCAATCTCTTCTTATCTTCATTTCTAGCTGTCGCTGGAGCTGGAACAGTCGGGCAATGACAGCCCATATGCCCCACCCAAGACTGTTGCATGGACTGGTTCTTCTCACAAGTAGACCAGCAGCTCTGACTGGGCCAGTGCACATTTGGGGGCCTCTAACTGAGGATGGCCCAATGTTGTAGGGTTGCCAGGCCTGGGTTGGAAAATACCTGGAGACTTTGGGGGTGGAGCCAGGAGAGGGAGGGGTTTGGGGAGGGGAGGGGCCTCAGCATGGTACAGTGCCACAGAGTCCACCCTTCAAAGAGCCATTTTCTCCAGAGGAGCTGATCTCTGTCAGCTGGAGATCAGTTGTAAAAGTGGGAGATCCCCAGGCCCCACCTGGAGGCTGGCAACCCTACAATGTTGCCTGCCTAGATGGGGCCTTGGAGTAGGTTGGACCCAGTTGGGGAGGTGTGGCCACAGTGTGGCAAGGCAGTTGATTGGTGAAGCCGGACGGATTCACAGACCCCCGTGTAATAACTTCCCGATTAAGCCAGGTGCTCAGATGTGCTCACAGGTGTCTGGAAATGTGTTGTTGACCATGAGTCCATGCAGAGGTCCACTCTCCACAGAGTAACTTACCTTAGATGTCACTACTACTTGGTAAGCTGGTCACCTGTCATTGTTCCTGCAGAGCGTAGGGTCATACCAGATTTCATCCAGTGGGTTTTTGACTGCTCTAGACTTTGAGTCAAGGAGCTTTAATCAGATTAAAAGAAAGGCAAGGACTTGATCGGAAATCCAGTGAAGTGGTAACGGAGTGGGAATGTTCCCCTCTGCCCCATGTGCCAGGACAACACAGGTGGTCAGTTTACCAGCTGGTTCATAGGCACATTGTGATAAGTTACGGCTTAGTAAGGGGTATTCTGTATTCTCCCCTCGAGCACATAGGCCCAGTGATAAAGTAGTTTCTTGGTTATGGTGATGATCTGAATTTCTCATCTTTGCTGTTTAGACTCGGAAATCTCTATTTCAATTTCTCTTCTTTATGTGACGTTTTATTTTCATGCCATTTTCTGTCTCCTTGCACCAAATTTCCCTTGTGGAATGGCCACACTGTTCAGTGTTCATTATGCCTCCCATGTAACATAACACAGATAAATGACATACACTGTAAATGACATAACACTGACTGTGAGCCGCCTTGAGCCTGCATTGCAGGGAGGGCGCGGTATGGATGTGAATAATAAATAAATAAATAAATGTAAATGCTGTATCAAGTACAAATAAAAATGCAAACAGAAAAAAAAAATACAAAATGAACAGTGTCAAGCAGAGAACCCGAGACCTGACAAAATAAGCAAACATAAGAAAGAAGTCAAATAGGAAATATTTGCCAATCCTTACCTGGTTCAGGCCTGTTTTTGTGCACCAAAAGTGCACCAGAATCCACGCATTTTGGTCTTGGCTCATAAGTTTGCTTACAGTAACTTATCGGCTGTTTTGTTTTTTTAAATTAAAATTTTTATTATTTTCAATGCAATACAAAAATAAACATTTGCGGGAAGTGGAACAGATATTCGGTAATAAGTTGGACAAGAATCAGGACAAACTGAAGTGTCATGAAGGGACCTAGTAGAGCCTTCAAAAATACAGAATGTCTTGATAATAGTGATTATTGGGGAGAAAATCCCCATCAGACAAGTATGTGGCCACTGGAAACCAAGTGGCTTGAAATGTGGGTAGACGGCAGTGTTCCCTCTAAGCTGAGTTCGTGTGAGCTTGCTCACAGTTTTTTAGCCTCCGGCTCACACATATTCGTCTTTGCTCAGGAAGGATGGCTCCAGAGCAAACTGACTTATGCTGCGGCCGATTTGCTTACTCACAACTTTAACGCCATCGGCTCACAAAGTAGAATTTTTGCTCGCAAGACTCCACAGCTTAGAGGGAACTTTGGTAGACGGCCACCCATGGAGAACGCAGCGTTCTGTGAGGCCATTTTCTCTAGGAGAAAATGTTCCCATAATCTGTTTTTCCAGTTATTCAGGGAGGGGGCAGCTTCGTCTTTCCATTTTCGGGCAATCACAAGTCTCGCAGGAGCAAGTAGGGTAGCGATTAACGAAGTTAACGAAGCATGATGCATATGTTCCTTGGGTGTGCAGCTTTGGATGGCACCACTGCATTCCCCCAAAGATCTGGGATTCTATAAGAGAATTTCTATTTGCAGGTGTCTAAGCTGGATGGCCTAGGCTAGCACGATCTCGCCGTATTGCAGAAGCTAAGTAGCATCAGCCCTGCTTAGTAGGATGAGAAACCACCCAGGGAAGTCCAGGGTTGCTACACAAAGGCAAGCAATGGCAAACCACCTCTGAATGTCTCTTGCCTCGAAAACCCCGTGGGTTTGCCGTAAGTTGCCTATGTCTTGTCAGCACTTTCCACCACTAGCAAGCTGTATGTTGCATGGAAAATACGCCCAGCAGGAACTCATTAGCATAATAGGCCACACCCATCAGCAGGAACTCATTGGCATATCAGGCCACACCCCTGACAGCATAGCTTATTCGTATATTAGGCCACACCCCCATGTTGCCAGAAGTGTGGTCATCCAGCCACATCCACCTTTTGCTTCTTATTCTGTTTGTCTTGTTTGTTGTCAAAACCCAGGGCTTTTTTTGTAGCAGGAACTCCTTTGCCTATTAGGCCACCCCCCCACACACAATGTAGCCAATCCTAATGAGTTTCTGCTGTTGGGTGTGGCCTATTATGCTAATGAGGTCCTGATGGGCGTGGCCAACTCGGGAGCCAGCCAGAACTCCGTTCCTGTGTGTTCCTGCCCCAAAATAGCCCTGGCCCTGGTCACATAAAGACAACTGCCCACAGTGGAAAGATCGCTTGGAGTGCTTGCTCCTTGTTTTGCACAGTGGGAGGGCCAAAAACAAACTTCAGAAAAGGGTTATTGTCTCATTGTAATAGCGTTTAATAAATAAGTTACGTTACTGTTATGGCCAAAGGCTTGCTTTCGTTTAGTAATTTCCCCCCTTCCTACAGCACTTGTTCCAAAATGTCAGAAGGGATGAACTTGGATTACCTCTTTCATTTGTGGGGTGACTTTCTGTGGAAAACATCTAACCATCAGCAGTATTTGGCCATGGAATCAGATGAGCAGTCTTGTATCATCAAACACTGAGCAGTCCTTCATGCTGCCAGTCTGGATGGAGAGGAAAGGCTCTGTGGACACATGTAGCAGAACGAGGTTGTATAGAAGAGTCAGCAGTGGTAACATTTCAGATGCCATTCTAGGGATGCCAACCTCCAGGTGGTACCTGGAGATCTCCTGGAGTTACAGCTCTCTCCAGACAACAGGGATCAGTTCCCCAGAGAAAATGGCTGTTTTGAAGGGTGGGCTCTACAGCATTATACCTCGCTGAAGTCCACCCCCTCATCAAGCCCCACCCTTACTGAGCTCCACCCCCCAAATCTCCAGGAATTTCTCAACCCAGAGTTGGCAACCCTAAACATTTCAGACTGCAATGGTCGGTGTAGGGGTTCATGTCTCACACCAGGATGCAGAAGACTCGTGTTCAGATTCTCCCTCCGGCCTGAAGCTCATTCGGTAACCTTCGGCCAGTCATTCTCTCTTCGTGTCAGCTCCCTCACAGGATTGTTTTGAGGATAAAATGTGAAAGGAAAAAATCATGACCGATTCCACAAAAGGACTTATTCTGCTCTCGGTGACCCATTTCCCCTGGTTGTACTGCTCAATTCCCCACTAAGAACATAAGAGAAGCCAATGTTGGATCAGGCCAACGGCCCATCCAGTCCAACACTCTGTCACACAGTGGCCAAAAATACCAGGTGCCATCAGGAGGTCCAGCAGTGGGGCCAGGGCACCAGAAGCCCTCCCACTGTTGACCCCCCCAAGCACCAAGAATACAGAGCCTCACTTGCCCCAGAGTTCCTATCTATACCTTGTGGCTAATAGCCAGTGATGGACCTCTGCTCCATAAGTTTATCTAATTCCCTCTTGAAGCTGTCCATGCTTATAGCCGCCACCACCTCCTGTGGCAGTGAATTCCATGTGTTAATCACCCTTTGGGTGAAGAAGTACTTCCTTTTATCTATTCTAACCCGACTGCTCAGCAATTTCATTGAGTGTCCACCCCGAGTTCTTGTCTTGTGAGAAAGGGAGAAAAGTACCTCTTCCTATTTGCTGTGCAGCCGCATTTTGACCCACATCTCCCCCCGATTTCCCCCGCATCTTCTTGATCCTTATTTTTTAGGATCAAGAGGACGCAGGGGAAATTGGGGGGCAGATGTGGGTCAAAATGCAGCTGCACAGCAAATAGCGGGGAACTGAGCACTACAACTGAGGGGAATGGGAGACCGGGGGCAGAACAACTGCTTTTGCGGAATCGGTCCATGTATACTACCTTGAGATCTTTGGAAAACAGGCAGGATATAAATTCCTTCAATAGATAGATTTTTGGATGCTTCTATATGGGAAAATCTCCTACAGATGGAAAACCATCACAGCAGGGAGTGAGATGGGCTAGAACGTTTCCCAGCAATGTGCTAGATAATTGTTTCCCCTCATTTGTAAGAAGATTTTTTTATGGGGGAGCATTATTGTACCCTGCCCTATAATTTTAAACGGTACAGGCCATTCTGTGACCTCAAGATTCTACCATTTGACTGCTTTGTTTAGCTGAATTGAAATGTCATGCTGGCAGACAAGACTCATATGTGTGTGATATGACACACACACACATCATTTCATTTTTATCGATACTCTCTTGTGTGCAACACGATTCTGCCTGCACAGTGCCTGAATCTCTGGCATGCTCATGTCACAGGTATAGCAGCTAGGGTTGCCAATCTCCAGGCTGGAAAATGCTGGGAAAAAGAGATTGTCCCCAAGATAGAAGAAATAATAGATAAGATATTGGAAATAGCTGAATCAGACAAATTGAATCTTATACTCTCAGGAAGGGATGAGCTAGTATATGTAAATAGATGGGAAGAAATATATGAATGGATTGAAAAGAAAGTATGAAAAACTACCCATGATCACCCCTATATATAGATATGTTACCAGAATTGTATGTATACAATTGTATATATACTATGAAGAGTGTATTTTGGAATTTTTTTTTCTTTTTTGTGTGTGTATATATTTGAAAACTCTGTAAATAAAACCTAAAAAAGGAAAAAAAAAGAATTACAGCTCATCTCTAGACTATAGCAACGATCAATGCCCTTGCAGGACATGGATGCTCCAGGAATCTCCAGGATTTTCTCCACCTGGAGCTGGCAACCATAATAACTGCTCTGGGCTCAGTTTAAATGAGAAAATGCATATGAGACATTTCACACGGATGAGTTCTCCTTGCTCCCCCAACATCGCATTTCTTTCAACTGTAGTTTTAGATTGTCATTTTGATTTATTTTGCTCATTTGTCATTCTTTAGTAACATATGCCAACTGCCTTGGATATTATTTACAGTAGAGAGACAGGATCTTGTGATTAAAAGCAAATAGCTATGTTTACCTCAGGCTTTGAACAACATGCAGTGGCGGAATATTGGTGCTTGTAAACCCGGCTCTGACTCAATCACAGATTTTTTTTTAAAAAAAAGTTTATTAATAATAAGGTCAAGACCAATCACCAATTACAGATGGAGCAGGAATAGAGAGGGGATCCAGTTTTAAGAATAAAAGGGTAAGTACCAATGCGGTGTATCCTGGGCCAGACCCGGGTTCAAATCCATAATAAAATAAAGCAGAAGCCATGGGGCACCTCAAAGACTAACATTTTGTTGTTGTTCAGTCGCACAGTCGAGTCCGACTCTTCGCGACCCCATGGACCAGATTACGCCAGGCCCTCCTGTCTTCCGCTGTCCGCTGAAGTTTGCTCAATTTCATGTTCGATGACACTGTCTAACCATCTCATCCTTTGCCGTCCCCTTCTTCTTTGACCTTCAGTCTTTCCCAGCATCAGGGTCTTCTCCAGTGAATGCTCCCTTCTCATTTGGTGGCCAAAGTATTTGAGCTTCAGCTTCAGAATCTGGCCTTCCAGAGAACAATCAGGGTTGATTTATCCCACCATAAATCAGAGCTTACTTGTTGCTGGAATAAATGTTGGCAGTCTTTTTAGGTGCTACTGGATTTCTATTTTGTTACCGCTACCGCTCTAGAATTCAAATCCACACTGAGATACGAAGCTCATTAGCTGTCATCGACACTGTCAGTGGCTTTCGCCCAATCTACTTTGAAGGGTTGTTGTGAGGAGGAAATGGAGGAAAGTTGGGCCATGGGCAGCCCTTGTGGGAGGGGCAGCTCCTTGTGGGAGAGATAGGGCCTTGTGGGAGGGACAGGATAAAAATGTAATGGAGGGGGGGTTAGTGATGGTTAATGTCTCCTCCTTACCATGGCTTACTGATGTCTCCTGAAATCTAGGGCTGCCAATTTCAGGATGTGAAATTCCTAGAGATTTTTTTTGGGGGTGGAGCCTGGGGAGGGTGGGGTTTGAGGAGGGGCAGGACCTTAGCAGCGTATAATGCCATAGAGACCACCCTCCGAAGCAGCCATTTTCTCCAGGGGAACTGATCTCTGTAGTCTGGAGATCAGTTGTAATTCCAGGAGATCTCCAGGCCCATCCTGGAGCTTGGCAACCTTCATTTTCTCTCATCCATGTGCTGTCGGTAGAGCTGATCCTGGGTATGAGAAAAGTTCTGAGGGAGATAGGAGGTAGAGAGTTTGGGGGGGGAGCAGTCAGCTCTCGTTGCTTTCTCTTCAGCATCTTCCATTTTGTGGTGTTCTTCAGTTTTACTGTTTGAGATGTGATGATTGGATATATTGCATTATAGATTATTTTTTTTCTTTGCCTGCAGCTGTGGCATAAAAAACATTTTTTCAATTCAAACGTTAACGGTGAATCGCTGGCTTTCAGCTCAAGTGGGCCACCTCCGGCTTGTTTACTGTGTGAACTGGCAAAATCCAGTTGTGAAGTGGATTGAAAGTGGATTATTTAGTGTGTGGCTGTGGTCATAAGGCAAGCCTACCGCAATTTGTTCCCGCAGTAGATTTGATCGGGGATATTTTTAAGCGGGTTCAGATGATCACACATCCCTTGCCCAACCGCTTGCTTTGCGTGACAATGCTCCAGGCACTGTCCAGACAGCCACGCCACAGTCAGTGGCTTTCAGCCTAATCTACTTTGAAGGGTTGTTGTGAGGAGAAAATGGAGGGAAAGTTGGGCCATGGATAGCCTGAGCTCCTTGTGGGAGGGGCAGGATAAGTTTTTTTTTTAATCTATGCAAATGTGCACATATGCGCATGTGCAAGCATGTGCACAATGGTGAAAGTCGCAAAAAAAACCCAAACCAACCTACCGGAAGAAGGGCATTCAGATGACCTAATCGCAATCATTGCGAGAGATGGTTGTCCAGATAGGCAAATCACAGATTCAAAGCGCAAGTACCTGGAAAGTAGTTGATTTTCCCAGTGCTGGAAAACTCGCTAGGGTACCAGGAGGATCGCATGAGTGAGCCCACTTCGGTGCGGGGGATGGATGTGGGCGTCTGGTCAGCAATTTTAAATGCGAGACGGAACAGTAGTGAAACCTGATCAAAACGACCGAGTGACCACAGCCTGTGCAGTGTGACCACCGCACACTTGCTCTTTTCTACTGCTATGGAGGACACTGAGAATGTTGATGATTATGTGTGTATGCGTAGATTGATTCTAATACTGATGCAGGCAGGTTTTTAGTAGCTGAATGCACCTGTAAAAAGGAGGGTTGCCAGCTCTGGAGTCTGGGGAGGGTGCCGCTCAGACGGGATCTGTTGTCGCAGAGTCCTCCCTTCAAATAGGCTCGTCAGCCCTTCTGCTATAGCTGGATGCCTCCTGCTGGAGAGCTCTGGGGAAAAACCCCAGCGATGTTGCTGATGTCACTTTGGTCAAATCTCCATTTGTCACTTCAAACCAAAAGGAAAAAGAGATGAGAAACCTTTGTAGGAAAGCACAAAAGGTACTGAGTACCGGAGGATACACAAAAGGGGGGAAAAGCTGATATACTTAACAGTACAAGTGCAGTAAGAGAAAACAGCCCTTGTATACAGTGCATGATACAGTGAGGTATGGTGACCATCAAGGTATAAAAATTCAGTGCACGATAGAATGAATTACGACAATTGGTAAAGTATAACAATTGATGGTCTGTCCGCTAATTCAGACACCATTCTTCAGAATTGTTTCTGGTATAGACGTATTGCAGAATAGCCTGGCATGAGTGTATATAAAAGACAGGAGTCAAATCATCTTCATCTATGATGTAGCATTTAAGTGGATTCATTTACAGAAAAAAAATGACACTGTTTATATCAGCCAGTCATAGAGGGGGGAAATGGGGCATTTAAATCATATATTTGTAATGTATAAAGTAGAAACCAATTAGTAGAAACAAAGGTACAAAGGAGAAAGGAATGATGAACTGAAATTTTTATACTTGACTGTATCATGGACTGTATATAGGGGCTGTTTTCACTTCTTGCACTGTGCTGTTTGCACTATATATATATATGATTTGTACCATGTCACTTCCCCCAAAGTACCAGAAACTTTATGGTAAAACCATAGGGTTCCTAGAAGTTCCTAGAGCTACCTTCTGTCACTTCCAGGTTGTATTTGGAAGTGCTACAAATATATGATATAAATGCCCCCTTTCCCCCTCTATGACTGGCTGATATAAACAGTGTTTTAGGTGTCCATCCCTCTTTTAGGCTTCTTAAAAAAAAACCTGATGAAAATGTCCTCTTTTTGGTCTGGAAGGTTAGGAATATTTCTAGTTAGCAGCAATGATCACCGCTTCAATAGTTGGGGTATTTCAAATGAGATTTGTCATACAGAGCACTTGTTTGGAGTAGTCATTTGGGAAATACACCCTCTTTTTTGGTTTTCAATATACAGTAGCCCTACTGTCCTCGCTTCTCTAGAGCTCTCTCCTGTGTTGGAGACCAGTTTAATTTCTTCTAAAGCCAGGGCGAGGAATGCAGGGATCCTGCAGAATAGTGACACATAGGAACTTGAGAGCCAGCTTGGTGTAGTGGTTAAGAGCCGCAGACTGTAATCAGAACTGGGTTTGATTCCTCACTCCTCCACATGAAGGGTATCTTTTGGGGGGAGAGGAAAGGAAAGGAGATTGTAAGCCGCTCTGAGACTCTTTCAGTTAGAGAAGGGTAGAATATAAAACAACTTCTTCTTCTTCTTCTTCTTCTTCTTCTTCTTCTTCTTCTTCTTCTTCTTCTTCTTCTTCTTCGTCTTCTTCTTCTTCTTCTTCTTCTTCTTCTTCATGGAACTTGCCCTACTCATAAAGCTCACTTGGGTCCAACTGGAAAGGGATCACAAAACGCACACTGCTGTTACGCAGCCCTCTCCAAGCCAAGGGGTGGCAAGGAGAACCAACTTCAGAGGATGGTTTTTCAAACTTGAGGACAGATCCCAACTGGGGCCTATTTTTCCTACAAATTACATTTCCTAAATCTCCGCAGTATAGCTTTTTGTTGGGGTTAATGGGAATTGTCATTTTCTCAGTCTTTCAATGGAATTGAAAGACAGTCTTCCGCATTTTTACAAAACATTACTGCACGGCACAGCTCTAAGTGACTGCTCTGAGTGGTGGGGAAAAAAAACCCAGCCACATCAGCAGTGCTGCTATGTGATGTCTGACATTTTACCATAGAGTCTCTGGTAATTTCTAGAGCTATCTGATGGCACTCCAGGTTCCCTGGAAGTGATGTCATAGCTCAGATGATAACACAGACCCCCATGTCCCCCTCCCCAAGCCTGGTTGCCAGGCACAGCCTGCAACCTAAACTCGGCTGACCTTGTTGTGCTACTCAGGTTGCCAACCTCCAGGTGGTGCCTGGAGACCTCCTGCTATTACAACTGATCTCCAGGCGATGGTGGTCCATTCACTGGAAAAAAACGGCTGCTTCGAAGTTGGACTTTAGGGCATTATACCCCAAACCCCGCCTTCCTCAGGCTCCACCCCCCAAAAAACCTGCAGGTATTTCCCAACCCAGAGCTGGCAGCCCCAGTGCTAATCCATGCAATGGTAGTCTTGAGACTGAACTACTGTGACATGCTATACGTGAGACTACTCTTGAAGACAGCACAGCAGCTTCAGTTAGTTCAAAATGCAGCAGCGCAGTTGCAAATGGGGGACTAGCACTGGGAACCCACCACCCTGGTCCTTAGTGCTTCACTATGGCTGCCTCTGTGCTTCCATTTTCAGTGCAAGGTGCTGGTCTTGATCCTGAAAGCCATTCATGATTTTGTCTACCATTTTGCAGGATTGGCTTTCATAATGTAGGGTCAGAGTAAGGGTGGAACAGAAGTTAAAAGCGGGAAAGAGGAGATGTCTCCTGGTTGAGAACGGACTGTGGGGAGGAGGAAGGAGTGCTGTGCGAGAATGAAGACGAAGAGGAGATTGGATTTATAACCTGCCCTTCACTACCCAAAGGAGTCTCAGAGCGGCTTACAAACTCCTTTCCCTTCCCCTCCCCACAACAGACACCCTGTGAGGTAGGTGGGGCTGAGAGAGCTCTGACAGAAACTGCTCTTTTTCAAGGACAGCTGTGCCAGAACTTGTGACTGACCCAAGGTCACATCAGCAGGTGCAAGTGGAGGAGTGGGGAATAAAACTTGGTTCTCCCAGATTAGAGTCCACGCACTTAACCACTACACCAAACTGTACATGATAAATGTTACCACAGAAGGCCTGGAATGAACTTTCTGTGAACTTAGAGTCTGCGTCATGAACTGTTGCATATTAACAGTACCTCCCATGAATCTGTACTGGTTCATTTACATGAACGTGCAATGTGTGTGCTTGTGTGTAATAGGCTGATGGGGAAATAGATTGTAACTCCAATTTATAGGAGGGGAGAGGGTGATGTGGCTGGGGACCTGGGTGTCAGGTTCAAAAGCAAGTAGATCCAATCATTCTTTGGTTAAGAAGGGCTTTATTGGAATACAGTGCTAAAACCCACAGTGAAGGGTCATTGTCAGGAATGGCGGGAGAAGCTGCTCAAGCACAGTTATAGTGTGATGCAAAGTGCGACTAGCAAATGAAATGTAAGCGCGCGTGCGGGAAACTCCCAGCGGGAGAGTTACTTAATGGGCGGGAGACGACTCCCTCCTCCCCCCATCTTCACAGGACTGGAAAATTCTCATAAGCTCAAGAATAGCCCAAAGCCCGCATTCAAGGCCACTGTGATAAGACTGAGCAGCAGAGAAGAAGCTCCCAAGTTACAGCAAGCATACCTACGCAAGCGCAATGCAGGGACGAGATAGGGAACACAGAACAATGGACTCAGTGTAAAATAGCAAACAGACATTTCTGACACTGGGTTTTAAATAGGCAACTCGAAGGACTGCCCTTCGAGAAGGTCTAGTAGCTGAAACTGCTAGGGGCTTCTCCCTTTGTTGCAATAAAGATTTTTTTTTAGTCCTTTCACTGTTATTCAACCGGTGATTATTGAATGAGGACAAGTGGGCTCTGAGGCATTCCAGACCCCTAAGAGTAATCCTAACAATAAGTTTCTTTGAATCTTGCATGTGGAAGAGGAGAGGGATGGCACTATTGTAGAGTAATAAGCAAATTTTGCAAACTCGCCAGAAAAAAAATGCCGGGGGTGTAAAGTAGTGAGCAGGATGCATTGGTAGTGATATCAGCTGATACTTTATTGGAAGTGAAGAACACGAGAGAGAATGCCGGCTCGCAGGCCGGCTTATATCCCTAAGGCAAACCACACCCAAACACACACCCCACACCCGTGATAGGATTATTTACAGTGGCTAGAGTTCCATAGGTCCTTTCTCGGATCCTAGCCCTCTGATAGGATCCGCTCTGGCTATTGTCTCTTGAAGCGAAACTAGGGCTCTTTGCCTAACCACGTGTGGTCCTGATCTGGCATGTGGTCGAACTCAGTACACAACAGGGGGGAAATAGTAGCGGGGGGGGGAAGCACATAGAAGGATCTAAAAAATGTCTTGAACACACCCTGAGCTTTAAGTGTGGTATGATACCACCTGCACAGACTCAAGGAGCCTGGCAACTGCACTCAACAAGTCCGTATGCATGTGTGAATGCATCTCCGACATGCATGCACATTGCTGATATAGCAGCATGACCATTGTTTTAAAAATGTCAAGCTTTTATGTGATGAAAATGATACTGGAGTGGAAATGTAAATCTTCCCATCTCTCTCTCTCTCTCTCTCTCTCTCTCTCTCTCTCTCTCTCTCTCTCTCTCTCTCTCTCTCTCTCTCTCTCTCTCTCTCTCTCTCTCTCTCTCTCTTTGTCCCCATACTAGGCATGGCTCGTAACCAACACAGCCTACAAGGAACTTGGAGGGCTCATTATCCGGAAGAGAACAGCGACCACGGAGTTGCAAATATTCCATACTCTTTCATAGGCCACTGACTGCTGTGAAAATGTGTTTCTGTATAAATTAACTGGTTTACAAATTGAACACACACAAGTCAGCGCACCGGAGGAAGCCATATTAAAAAGGATTAAACTCAACACTCTTGGGAATTCATAACCGGCTTGGTAGTTTGGAGTGTGTTTTACTGAGGCAGCCCATTCGAGTTGCAGAAATGCACATATCTATATCTATATCTATATCTAGATATAGATCTAGATCTAGATCTAGATATAGATATAGATATATAGATATAGATATATATAGATATATATAGATATATATAGATATATATACAGAGAGAGAGAGATTATAACATCCTTTTTTGACATCTAGAGGAGGAAATCATGCCCTGGTAACACAATCAACTGTGCCACCAATGAGAGAAAGGAATCTGCCTAGCCCACTTCACTGTGGTGGAATGGAGAGAGGATCACTCTTCTCTTCTGACTCTGCTAGGGATTGCTGTGAATTGAAATTCAGGGTCAGCACCTGATTTCTTAAAATAAGAGGCACTAAGATTTATTAGCATTTATAGAGCACTTCCGATGTTCCATACACTTCACAGATATTATCTCTCCTCCCCAAACACTGCCCTCCCTAGGCTTGACCCCCAAATTCTCCAGGCATTTTCCAACCTGGAGCTAGCAGTCCTAACAAGCTGAGATGGAACCCACTGTGAACCAGCTCCACAGTTCAAGCCAACGCTGGTTCCTAAGAAGACAAGGTATGTAGATTCCCAAATGCCAAAGTGGAGAACAGCTCTGACTTGTTCTTAGATGGTGAAATATACTGGGTTCAGACGCGTAGAGTGATCAGCTCATAGTTTTTATAATTGGAAATGAAGCAGAAATGTTCCCATCTGTTATGGGCCTAGGAGTTGGTGGACCAGCTAGAGAATTGTCATTCCTTTTGTATCTAATTTTGTCACTAAATTCCCTTTTTCCCTGACTGTAACCCTGGACCTGGTTGCAAGGGCATTTCTCCTAGGGAATCCATTGGCATTTTGTTTACCAGATCTCTGCAAAATCAATGAAATATTCTGATAGAGTCATCAATCCATATTGATGAATGAATAGATCCACTGGTGGTAATCCATCTGCTGGGTGGCAGGCAAGATTACCCAGGGAAAGTGAACAAGGAATCCTGCATCTCAGTGTCAGGTTCTTCAGTCAGTCACACAACACAGGGCTTCTCCAGAGGACAGTGTTTAATAATGGAACAGTACTAAAGACACGTGTACATCCTCTGTGTCAGTAATGACTAGATACAGCAGTGCTTACTAGGTTATACTACATTCAAACACACACACTCCCCTTCAGCAGAAGCCAATTGATACCGTTCGCAGGCACAGGAAGCTAAAGCGGGTTAAGAAGCAAAACATTCTAGGAACTGTTATAATTCTCAGCGAGGCTCCGGCAGCTTGAGCAACAAAGTCAGGGACCTGATAAGAGGCTGTGTGGAAACTTCAGAGGAAAGGAAAGAGGCAGCAGCACTCCTCCCACATACCATTGACATGACAGGACTACCTGACACTCAACTGGAATCAAGACTAGGGATAGACACAAACCACTCAGCTGTTTGGTTTAAATGGCTCTGAGCCATTTAAACCAAACAGCTGAATGCTGGTCCCCATTGCTCAGCTGTTTGGAAACCCTTGATTTCTGCTCCCCACTGCTTTTTGCAGTGAGCAGAAAGCAGGAGTTTAAATGATTCCAAGCCATTTAAAGCAAACAGCTGAGCTGCTTGATGATACAGCTGATTTTTTGTGAAGAGCAAAACGCAAGGGTATACCCCTGCTTTCTGCTTTTCATGAACTGCCGTGAATGACATCAAAATCTGTGGAAGTTTGTGGTGGTTCTTCAGTTCACAAACATAGCATCACGAACTACAAACTGGGCAAAATTTGTGATGCGCTTTAGTTTGTCATCCTGTTGGTGCCCACCCCTAATCAAGACCACTTCCTTCAGTCTCAGGCTCCCAGCGGTTGGGTGCTTTGTTAACTTGGCCTAGCTGGATATATGGGGAAGAAGGTATAGGCAATGGTAGTAGCTAAAAGCTTGAGCCAGTATTCGGTTTGTTGATCGGTCCATCAGATGGGTCAGTTGTGCAGGCGGGCTGCTGCACTGTGAACATGCTGCGAGGCCTCTTTTTAAATGACATGTGAGCAACCTCCAGTGCTGGTTTTGTCCACCCCCGTCGTCAACAAATGCATTAAAAGAGTTGCTCCCTCTCTGTAAGTTTAACTGGATCAGAAGACTCGTTTTCATGAGTTCTGCTCTGCAGTCGGTAGGAGAACCCGGATAGTTTTTCTCCCACGCTTTCAAACGCTTGGATGTCATTAGCCTTTGTTGCATTATCTCCTCTGTCCAGCCTGCCTTGATGACTCATTCCTTACAGAAGAGCAGAACTTTAATAATATGGCTGGTTGGGGGGGGGGCAGCATCCATCTGTCCTTTGGAATCGCCTTGAAGACTTAAAACGAAATGTAAGATACAGAGTCATCCCTGAAGAAGCTATTATCTCTGCTGTCCTTAATCTGATACTAACAGGGAAAGATGTCAGGCTGCGCCTGCAAGGCAGATCAGGGGCTTTCATTCAGAACTTAAAAGTGATGGAAGAACTGGCTCATACGGCAAAACAGCGCGATTTATTTGATGACGCCAAACGTGTCCTGTTTGGTTTCTGTAGCTCCTAGCCCTGGCATGAAAACTTCCTTCACAGCACTGACTAGGCCAGGCTGGTGTCAAACCTTGCTACACTTCACTTGCTTTGGTTGCCCTTGTTGCAGGGGGGAGGGAATCCCTTAGGGGAGGGAGTGGTGGGAGTGAGTGAGAGAGCGAGACCTTCTGCTTCTAGAAGACATATCTTTCCAAGTCAACCTCCTTTTTCTTTCCCAGGGTAAGGTATCCTTGAAAGGTTCCCTCTACCAGCTTGGTCTGCAGATAACCAAGGCATATATCTTTTACTTGATTGGGATGGCAACGTTAGGCATGGTATGAATATGATGTGTGCTCGGAGAAGGGGAAGGGGCTTTTCTTCGAATTTACTATATTATGCTTGTGCCCGCCAAAAGCCCTCGGTTCGGACACAGTGACTTTCCGGATCTTGCATATACATCAATAAACTTATCACTGCCAAGAGAGAGTTGTTGAGTATAACAGGACTGGGGTCTGACATTTGGGACTAGGAGTGATCATCATTTGGGGGGGGGGTTTGTTTCTTGGGGACCCTAAGCAGGGTGGAAAGGCGGCATAGAAATGTTCTAGGGGAGGGGCCGTGGCTCAGTGGTAACGCATCTGCTTGCCATTCGGAAGGTCCCAGGTTCAGTCCCCGGCATCTTCAGTTGTCAGGATCAGGTGATGTGGAAGACCTGAGCCTGAGACCCTGGAGGGCTGCTGCTCACCTGAGTAGACAATAGTGACTTTGATGGACCCTGGGTCTGATTCAGTAGAAGGCAGCTTCAGGTGCTCATGAGTTTTAAATGAATAAAATAAATGAATATATTGATGATTTATGATGGGCTATGGTTTTATGTTATTGTTTTTACTTGTAAACCAACTTGAGCAGGACCTTGGAGAGGCAGCATATAAATCCCTTAAATAACTATTAAATAGACCGAAAGAACTTCTTAGAGATCTTTGCCCCAAGGAGTTTATATTACAAAGGGAGAACTTTTTGCCTGGTAAATCTGAGGAGCAAGTAGGGGCCACATTGCTGTGCACCATGTTGCTTCTGGTTGCCACACTGAAGATAGCCAATCTAGGGATCTGCAGAACATGGTACCCAGCAGAAGATTTAAAACCCCGTCAGGTCACCAATCTCGAGGTGGGGTCTAGAGATCTCCCGGAATAACAGGTGACAGCAATCAGTTCCCCTGGAGCAAATGGGTGCTTTGGAGGTTGGACTAAATCCCATTATACCCTGCCGAGGTCCCTCTCCTCCCCAAACCCTGCCCCTCCCAGGCCGCCCACACCCACAAATCTTGAGGAATTTCCCAGCCTGGAGATGGCAACCCTGAACCTCATGGACACTTCTACCCATAGCACCAAGCCCAACTTGGCAAGTTAAGCTCCCCTGTTGAGAAACTTCTGCTAGCTGTTGTCATCCACTTGGCATCATTGAATAAGACATGGACATATAGACAGCTTCAAGAGGGGACTGGATAAATACATGGAGCAGAGGTCCATGAGTGGCTACTAGCCACAAGCTACAGAATGGAACACCCTGTTTGGGGCAGTGAGGCTCTGTATTCTTGGTGCTTGGGGGGCAACAGTGGGAAGGCTTCTGGAGTTCTGGCCCCGCTGGTGGACCTACTGATGGCACCTGGTTTTTGGCCACTGTTTGACACAGAGTGTTGAACTGGGTGGGCCACTGGCCTGATCCAACATGGCTTCTTTCATGTTCTTATGTCTGGGGCAGTGATACTCTGTATTCTTGGTGCTTGGAGGGCAACAGTGGGAGGTCTTCTGGAGTTCTGGCCCTGCTGGTGGACCTCCTGATGGCACCTGATTTTTGGCCACTGTGTGACAGAGTGTTGGACTGGAAGGGTCATTGGCCTGATCCAACATTGGCTTCTCTTATGTTCTTATGTTAAACTACAATGCTATAACCTGTAGATTTCTTTATGTTTTTCAGACCAGAACACAACAGGTGCAATTAAATGGTAAAACAGCATTATGATCCATCTTAGAGGCATTGGATAAAGCGACATAGCAACCTGGGACAGGTAAGCCTGTGACCGATTTGTTTCCGGGGCTTGGCAGCAGAATGGGCTTTATTTTACTCAACCAGCTATTTTAAAATTAATTTTGTAGCAAGCCTGTGGTTCTACAGCTGAATAATAATAATAAAAAAAATGTGAAGGGTATTACTGCCAATGTGCTTTCAGGAAAATGTGGAAAATCAATTTGATCTGTTCAACAGACTGTGTTATTGGATTAGTGCTTCTTTTGCACCAGGGGTTCCATTGCCTTAGCTGTTCTTCATATTCACAGTGCAGCCGGTTGCCACAATGCAGGGGTTGTGGATCACTGGCAGAGCATCTGCTTGTTCAGTCCCCGGCTTCTCCAGTTAAAAGGATCAGGCAGGAGGTGACGTGAAAGACCTCAGCCTGAGACCCTGGAGAGCTCCTGCCGGTCTGAATAGACAATACTGACTTTGATGGACCAGTGGTGTGATTCAGTAGAAGGCAGCTTCATAGTCCTGTAGCTAGGATTTTTTTGTTCAGGGCAGGGGGCATTTAACTTTTTAAGGGAGCAGTCAAATTACAGTTAATTAAATTAATCTGAATGCCTGTCTTTAAAGGGGGAGGCTCCCAGCCTGTTTCTAGCCCTTCCTTTCAAGGGACGGGGCAGCCAGGACATCAGTTCCGGGGGAGGGGGGGGGACAGCTCAGAGGGCATTTAATTGCCTTCAGAAGGCATCCAAACACCTTTTGAGTTCCCTTCCACAGGGCACGAAAGCTTAGAAGGGCACTCAGGAGTGGCAGCTTCAGTTCATCTGTAGCAATTCCCCTTTCTGCTACCCCAGTCCTGCTGTCTACCACCTAGGTCATGGTGAGTCTTTCAAAGGCATTCCCATGAGCCTTTGGGAAACATGCAAATTAATTTCCTCAAAAATAAGGTTGTGGGTGCACAGAGCAAGGCAGAGGGCTGTAAGAGCCCACTGAGGACTCTTCCCTGACTCTTCCCTGATTCTCAACTTTCACTTAAAAGAAATTGACCCTAACCCAGTTGTTATGTATTGTGTTAATACTTACAGTTAAGTTGCCTGAGCGTCAGCCATAGCTCCATAGAAGCCTGGTATCTTAAAATGCACATTCTGATTGGCTGCTTTGCACAGTGGGCCAATCAGATCTTAGGGATGGTTTTGGAGGGAGCAACAACTATTGGTCGTTATCCAGAAGTTATGATTGGTGTTTAACATCCTAGGGGGCGTGGTTGTATAGGCCAAAAGAGTATAAATTGAGCTAGCTTTTGTGGTGCTGTTGTTGTTGATTGCTCTGGTTAATAAAGCTGAATCACTTGTTTAAGAGCTGCCTGAAGGCTGATATTTTATACCAGTGATCTCCAATGTGGTGCCCCTGGGTATCATGGCGCCCACCTAGGGGGTTCCTCGTGTCTATTTGTTTCTTCCCCAAAGCATCACTTTTCCAAAGCAAAGAGCCAGTTCTGGCTTCTCTCCACTTCATTGGAGCAGGAGAACCCAGAATCAACTGACTGGGTGGAAGCTTGGCTTGGGATCTCCCAGCATGTTGTGATTGGCCCCAGTACACTATGGCAGCCATTTTATGAGGGACCCATCCTTCCACAGCAACCATTTTGTGGCAATCCCCATTCCCTCTTCTCAAAATTCGAAAAGTGCCCACTGGCTGAACAACCCTTTCCTGTGTAGAAATATAGGAGGAAAAACAATGGCAGGGAAGGATTCTCAGATTCTCAGTTACCCCTACTGTGCGACCCAGTTGCAAGTGAACCCTTCTCACTTACAAATGACCCCTGCTATGGCCAGTGAAATATGAAGTGTTCTATGTTCTGTGTGGGACTACCCTTGAACAAGGTCTTCTGGTTCACGGAGGTGAAATTTTGGACTTTTTCGGATTCTCCAGATTTGGATCAGAAGAAGAGGAAGAGGAGGAGGAGGAGGTGGTTTTATACCCCGCTCTTCACTACCCGAAGGAGTCTTGGAGCAGCTTACAATTGCCTTCCCTTCCTCTCCCCACAACAGACACCCTATGAGGTAGGTGGGGCTGAGAGAATTCTGAGAGAACTGTGACTGACCCAGCGTCACCCAGCTGGCTTCATGTGGAGGAGGAGTGAGGATTCATACCCAGTTCTCCAGATTAGAGTCTGCCACTCTAATCTGCGGTGGCTCAAGTGGTTAAGACGCTGAACTGCAGGCTGTGGAAGGTCAGTAGTTCAGCAGTTCAAGACCCGTGAGTACTGCATGACGGGGTGAGCTCCCGTCTCTAGTTCCAGCTCCTGCCAACCTAGCAGTTCGAAAGCAAGAAATTGCAAGTAGATAAATAGGTACCACTTCGGTGGGAAGGTAACAGCGTTCCATGTGCCTTGGTGTTTAGTCATGTTGGCCACATGACCACGGAAATGTCTTCGGACAGCGCTGGCTCTTCGGCTTTGAAACGGAGATGAGCACCGCAACCCTAGAGTCAGATTCGACTGGCTTTCGAGCAAGGGAACCTTTACCTTTACCTTACTCTTAACTACCACACCAAGCTGTCCAACTCTCTTGCAGACTTCAGTGGGTTAGTTAAAACCTTTCTTTTTAGAAAGGTGTATAATTTTCTGGGATTAATTATTATTTTGGCATTTTTGAATCATAGCTATTAGGGTTTTTTTAAAAAAAATTGTAGATTTGATGGTCTTAAACTATTCTTTTGCAGTGTATAATGTTGCAGCCTGCTCTGGCAGTAATTGGGGAAAGAGCATTTGCAGAATAATTGAAATCACAACATGATGTCCAGGGAGAGCAGCCCAAAAAAATAATAATTGCCTAGCTAGTCACCCTAGAACTGGTTTTTCTGAGTTCTTTGGCAATGTCGATGAATGGCACTGATGTGTTCGAATGACATTTTATAATCCCATGTTTCTCGCAAGGAGTTTGTAGAGCAGAATACATGACACCCCCCCTTTTTTGTCTCACAACAATCCTGTGAGTCAGGCTAGGCGCTGATCCTGGGTCACGTGATCAGTGTTCCCTCTAAGCTGTGGTGTCTCGGGAGCAAAAATTCTACTTTGTGAGCTACTGGCATTAAAGTTGTGAGCGAGCCATTTGGCTAATGCATAAATCAATTTGCTCTGGAGCCATCCATTCCTGAGCTCAGACAAAAAGGTGTGAGCTGGAGGCTAAAAAACTGTGAGCTCGCTGACACTAACTCAGCTTAGAGGGAACACTAGTCACGTCATAGAAGTACAGGGATTTGAATCCAGCCCACATCCGGCAATCTGGCTCGTATAAGGTCAGTGTAGGTGTTCAAAAGTGTACGCGCATCAAGGGTAGTGAGACTAAGCCTTCTGGCTCTGGTGTAAACATGTACATTTGAATGTCCATGTCGAGCCTGGCTCATTTACGATCATGCATACCCTTGTTTTTGAATGGCTTTGTGCACACCTAGGCACCTTCCCGAATAATATGGCTGCCACCATCTTTGTTCCCTGTACTGGCTCATTTGCGATCATGCGCACCCGTGTTTTTGAATGGCTTCGTGCACATGTTTGACCGTATGGATGGCATGAGCGTAGGGTCAGAGATGCACAATCACGCCCCCTTCTATGAACATTGATGGCAGGCGTGTTTCAATGGCTGCACAAACCTAGGCACCTTCCCGAATAATATGGCTGCCACCATCTTTGTTCCACCCTGTTGGAGAATCCTGACAATCCATGACCAGGTACTTGAGGTAATGTGTACAGGGAAAAAAGGTCTCCCTTGCTTCAGGACAGGCAAAGCATTATTTTCAATGTGAGGCATTGTTACCGGGCTTGCTTTAGGTCAGATGGTGGTTAGTATGCCTATTCACCTGTGTCATTTTCCTTCTTTTATTAAATCTGTGGAATTACCAGACTCCTACATACCCTCAGGCTTTAGTGGCAGTCTACTAAGTGACAAAGGGTAGCTCTAGGAATCAGTGGAAACTCTATGGTAAAACCATAAGTTTCCCGTGGTTCCTAGAACTACCCTACATCACTTCCGGGTTTTCCCTGGAAGTGATGTGGAAGCACAGACACAGGAACTTTTTTAAAAAGATTTTTTTTCCTGCTGACACTAAGAGCAGTGACGGGTAACTAGGGCTGCTGGCAGAAAGCCTCCTGCCATAGTGGGAGGCCTGGCAGCCCTAGTTAGTGGGGATTTGAACCCAGGTCTTCCAGCCCTCCATGCTGACTACCATGTCACACGGCCTAGTAAGCAAGTCAGCCAGTTTCAATGAGAGGCCAAAACCAGTTTTCTCCTTGTAATCGTGGTTCTCCCCCCCATTATTGCTGTTAGATTTTAAGGCATTAACTTTTACAGACTTGCTACATTTCACAGATAGGTTGAAAGGCACCCATTTTGGAGGGAATGCAATAATGGTGGTATAGCTTTAATCTCACATTAGAGAGTTTAGTGGAATGATTGTTCTTCTGCCTGCAAATTAATATGACTAACTCCTGTATTTGACAATCTTTTGGCATAAAACTTTCAGGAAGCCTCCTCCTTCCCACATTTATTGCAGCGTCTTGGCTCCTTCAGTGGCAAGAGCTAAGTGGAAACTTCATGGGCAGAGGCAATAGGGTGCTGAGGGGAGGCAACAGGGCAGAGACATCACTTTTGATGCCCTGCTTACATGTGGCAGCAGCTCTGTGCCTCCCATCCACAAATTAAGTTCTTGACTGCTGTGAGATTTGAGCCAGAGACCCTCTCAAGTTCACTGCACTCATTTTTTTCAAATAAAAACATTGCTGTGTCTCGGGTGGTGGTGGGGGAGACCATTAAAGACCTTCTAAGGTGCACTTGTGATGTGGCACTATATTTATCAGGTCTTTCTTCCTGGAGGTTGCTTTTAACCTTGATGCAACAACTTGACTGGGAATTTAATGAAGTCAAATTCATAAATACATTTACAGAGAGAAAAATCCTTCCTTTGGCCTTCCACAAGGTCTTGATCAGCAAACACAGGACTGAGTAGCCTTCAATTAAGCTCCGGCCATGGCAGATGTGGCGCCTTGGAGTGAGCAAGGCTGACTCCGTCCAAGCGTTAAATGTCACTTGGTGAACCGTGCCATAATCCTTCCCTCCTACGTCAAGGTGTCTCATCACTGGGAGCATAATGCTGCTAATAACACCTTCCTCCCTTGTTCTGAAGCAGTGAAACTTGTCTCCAGAAAAGATAATTGCAACAAATAGGTATTTAACAACCAGCATCCCTACTCCAGTGAGTAGCTGCCACCACCTCCTGTACTATTTCCTTTCTTTCAACCACCATTAGAGTGTGGCATGCATCAGAGGACAGAAGAATTCCTCTTTTTGTTTTAAAAAAGATTTTCCCAGCATAGTTCATGGGCCCTTCCCAGTATACAGGAATTGTATCTCAGCCTCTTGTTAGGCCCAAGTTTTGCATCCCCTGAATGAGTCTACAGGTCCACCACTTCACTTTTAATGTTAAAATGATTTCCCTCTCAGTTTGTCTGCATGGTCCCAGCTGCTTCCATTTGTAAGTGACCAAGCTGGTTCCAGGGTTTTCTTTTTTTGGGGGGGGGGCGACCCTTAGCATGTATGTCTAATGGGACAAAAAGGCGGGGGGGGGGGAACTGAACCTAAAACCCAATATTCAGAACCTAAAAAAGGTTAGTCGAATGCAAAAGAGGGCCAGCAATAAAAGCTTAATATAGGAAATATATAAAAAGATACATGTATTTATTAAACAAAGGTTTTTAAATTATATATAAGGGCCCAATCACACCTCATGTACAAATATCCAATTATAACACACAAGGGCTGATGGACTTGACCTAACGCGTTTCGGCCTGCATAGGCCTTCTTCAGAGGTCAAACACAGTGAGGCGCATATTGGCTATAAAAATACATTAGAATCATACGGATACAAGATATAAAATCGATAGGGACCAGAAAACAGTTGTTCCAAAATTAAACCACTGGGCACAGAATAAAAGTACAAATGAGGCCTCCAACAGTGCAATCACATGCCCAGTGGTGTTTCTCTGGTATAAATTTCTGGTCCAGAAATTGCCTTCCTATGATTGTGCAGCCAAAATGTCCTCAGTCGAATTGTCCTTAAGCCAAGAGCAATGGGCCCCCTTCCCTGGCACGGCCATGATACAGAAAGCGGCCGAGTGAGCAAAGTGCTGCTATTCCTCAAAGTCGCCATTTCCCCCTTCACTCACTTGCCAAGGGGATTGAGGAGCTGCTGCAGCTAGGGGCGATTCTGCATCTAGCATTTGCTCCACATTTTCTCCTCCTCCCTGTTGAGAAAATGTGGAGTGAATGTTAGATGCAGAATTGGCCTGGGAGGAAAAGGTGCAGCTCAAAACCACATTCAAATATCCTGGGGCAATGCCGCAATGACTGCAAAGTCACCCTGATCGGCCATAAAACGGCCATAGATCTATGCAGAAGGTGCCATAAAATCCGATGATCAAAGGAAGCGAAAGCGGCATGCAATGCGGAGGGGAATTTCTGTTCCAATGTGGGTTTTGTAAAACAACGGAGGGAAAAGCCAATACAGAATCGCCAATACAGAAGAGGAGGAGTTGCTGCATCCTTAAGGAGGTGTTCTCCCTCTGCTTGACAGCCTTCAGCATCCACAGCTGCCTGACTTCTGGCTGGCTGGTGTGAGGAGGAAAAGTCTCCGTCTGTGGTGGCGGTGCTGACTGGATATTTTTCAGATGTCAAATTCTAATGGTGGTTCAGAGAAAGGACGCAAATATTGGTATTCGATGGTATTCTGGTCCCCTGATAACTTTCCCTATGAAGAAAGGTTAAAACGCTTGGGGCTCTTTAGCTTGGAGAAATGACGGTTGAGGGGTGACATGATCGAGGTTTATAAGATTATCCATGAGGTAGAGCAGGTAGAGAAAGAGGTACTTTCCCCCCTTTCTCACAATACAAGAACTTGTGGGCACTCAATGGAATTGCTGAGCAGTTGGGTTAGAACGAATAAAAGGAAGTACTTCACCCAAAGTGTGATTAACACATGGAATTCACTGCCACAGGAGGTGGTGGCAGCTACAAGCATGGACAGCTTCAAGAGGGAATTGGATAAGCATATGGAGCAGAGGTCCATCAGTGGCTATTAGCCACAAGATATAGATAGGAACTCTCAGGCTGGGGCAAGTGATGCTCTGTATTCTTGGTGCTTCGGGGGGGCAGCAGTGGGAGGGCTTCTAGTGGTCTGGCCCCACTGGTAGACCTCCTGATGGCGCCTGGTATTTTTGGCAACTGTGTGACAGGATATTGGACTAGATGGGCCATTGGCCTGGTCCAACATTGGCTTCTCTTATGTTCTTATGTTCCTATGATTTCAGGATTAGGGCTCTGGTTTTCCCAGAATTCTGGGATTATTTGAATTCCATTATTTCATATAGGTGAATTTTTGGTGTGTGTGTGTGTGGGTTGGCTGTTTTTCAACCAAATGGCACCAAAATTGGAAGGGATCTAGTATTGGCTGTCCACTAAAGATCTCCCAGGTTTCAAGTGGATTGGATCAACGTGTCCAATTCTACAGGCCCCTGAACATTGTGCCCCCAGCCAGACTACTTGCAGGGATGTGGACAGTGGGAAATGCCACTGGCAAAGATCCAGCTCCCACAAAGGAGGGAGGAAAAGAGAGAGGGAGAAGGAGCCATCCAGACCAACAGCAATCAGACTGGAACGTGCCAAGGTGAATATCCAGGAGACAAACGTAACGACTAGGGGTGTGCCTGATCGGTTTGTATTTGGCTTTTCTGGCTCTCGAGTAGCCAAATGCCAGCTTCCCTCCCCCTGTGGCTTCCATCGTCCATTTCTTGGTTTCAGCCATTTCAACATGATAGCTATCAGGCAGTGGGAGTGAAACTGACCTGGGAAAGCCTCCTCCCTCTGCCTTCCCCTCTCTTGCTGCCCCAGGACAGCTGGAGAGAAACAGGCAGGGAGCCCAGGCGTGTTCCCATGGGTGCCCTTGGCTTCCCATCTGGTCGGCCTTCGTGGTTCAGCTGGGAAAGCCAAGGGGAAGGCAGGGAAACGTGCCTCCTTCCCTCCCTGAGGCTCTCCGCTGTTGCAGAGAAACTCAGGGAGGGAAAGGAAACACTGGGCAGGAATATTTCAATGCCTCTCTTTCCCTTTCCGAGTTCAGGGAGGGAAAGAAAGGCATTGAACGCACCTGCCCTGTCTCTGCCTGCCCTTCTCCAACTGCCCTACAGCCGTTAGATAGCTGGAGACGGGCAGGCAGGGAGCCCAGGCATGCTTAAATGCCGAAGGGATGAAAAGGCCTTTAAACAGGCCTGCCCAGTGCTTCCCTTCCCTCCCTCCCTGAATCTCTCGGCAGCATCGGAGAGGCTCAGGGAGGGAAGGAGGCATTTCCCATGCCTTCCCCTTGGCTTCCCCAGCCGACCCCCAGCAGCAGGCCAGCTGGGAAGCCAAGGGCAGCCCTGGAAACACGCCTGGGTTCCCTGCCTGCCCTTCTCCAGCGCATCTTCTTAGGAAGGGGGGGAGGCTACTGTTGAGCCGTCCAGAACTTCTGGAAACAAGTTATAGCTCGCATACGAACAATTCCTGGAGTCCAAAAGGCTTGAAAACCAGAGGTTGCATTATTTAATTATGTGGCAACCAAAGGAGCTAGAACAATCTCGTTGGGAGAAGCGAGAATGATCATTGTGAGCAAATGGAAATGCCTGTCTAAACCACCAACACAAGCAGGGTTTAATAAGAGAGCAGAATCTTCTGCTCTAGACAAGCTCATAGGTAAGATTAAGCAAGCAGAAAACAGTGGATACTGCTCAGTTTTTTATTGAAAAATGGCTCTCTGTCTTATTATATTTGTCAAATAATGCTATAAGAATAACCCCATTGTATATTCAGAAGCTGCTGCTTTATTAAGCAAGGTTAGTGGTTATCGTAAATGTTAACTGTTGTTTCTTATTTTTGTTATTAAGTTAACATTTGTAAAGGAGATTATTGCTTATCAGGAGACTCCTTCTTCCCCTAATGTGGGACTAGGCTTCCCAAGAACTTACCGCGTGCCGGCGGGGGATGGATACTTCTTCGCAGGACCATCCCCAGGGGAAAGAGAGGCGCAGAGCACCATGCCGTCGCCAGGAAGGGACGGTAGCGATGCTCTGGCAATGGGGCTGGAAACTCGATGGTACCATCGAGTTTTCAGCCCCATTGCCAGAGCGTCACCTGGTATCACTTCCTGGCGACGGCATGGTGCGTTACCAGGAAGACTGGTCCGGCCGGGGAGCATTCGTCCCCCGCCCCCAGACGGTAAGTACTTGGGAACCCTAGAGATGACAGTTATCAATGTGTATGTTGTAACAGGAAAGGGGAGGGGTTGTACTTGGGGTGATTCACAGAAAATCTGTTACTGTAATTTTTTTGGCTGTCATTCGATATCAATTATATCAATTATTTTGGTCGCTATTGTTACAGTTATTGTTAAAATTAAGAATTAAAAAAAAGAAAGGGGGGACTAATATACAATTAATATTTACTGGTGGACAAAAAGGAACATTTATAAGAATAATGACAAATCAAATAATGACAGATAATCAAAAGTAGGATTAACTTTAACCAAAGCCAACAACAACTTCATGATATTAAAAAAAAATCTTTGGAATTCCTTCTGTAGCGTTAAAGAGAACCACAACTCATTAGCACCTTATTTTTTACAATAACAATAAATCTGAACATAAGTGCTATAATCTTATTAGTCATTAACCATAATTTATGTTATCAGTGATTTATTGAATGGAATGGTTTCCTCAATTCTTTATTCTGTAGAATAGGAGCAGGACAGTCTTTGGGAAATTCATGACGTGGGCCAGATCCGAAATCTGACACAGCCCACTTCTCAGATGCCCTCTGTCAGGTATGGGATCCTGCCAGGATTGGCCACCTCCCGGCAGGTTTCACTGCATTCTCTTGGCATGTTGGCAAAGTCATATTAAGGAAACCATCCAAATTCAACAATCGTAGGCATCAGAAGAGGAACAAAGAAACAGGCAACCAGGAAGATTCAAGATAGAGCTTAGCTGTGTATCTTATGTAGATCTCCCCCATATCCACACAGCTTGAGCAGTCCTATTTCATTCTGCTTCATTGACAGGGATTGCAAGAAACACATGCACTGTGCAGGTTTGGAGGCATGCAAGTTCCAGCTTGGTTTGGACTTGCACTAAAGAGTCTGGTTTTTTTATATTAAGGAACTACCTTCATCATTCAGACCAAAGTCCAGCCTTCTAGAACTAGCAGGGCATCAAAGTAAAGGCCTTCAGCTGTTTTTCCTCCATGGGAAATAGAGGTGTCCTGCTTTTGAATGGACAAGATCCATTTCACTGTCATGACTAAAAGACCTGTGCTTTATCAGTCATATATTGGCATGTCTGTTTACCCAGAATAATCACTTGAGGTGCCAGACTCTTGATTTTTAAAAGTTTTTCTCAAATCGAGTTTCAGCTAAGTTAAATCTCCTTGTCCTTTTCCAATTTAAACCCGAGCCTAGGCCAAAGCAAACAGGTAGGCCTTACAGCGTTTCTATAGAACATTTCTGTATAGCCATAATAGGGCTCGCAGCTTATGTTTGTTCCAAAATAGAAAATATTTCATCGGAGGGTTTTTCAGTGCATGCTTAATTTCCTTAATTTTAATATTGGAGAAGTTGGGCGGAGGGGGGTCCTTGCAAAAGTATTCTTTTTTCCTGAACTACCCCCCCTCCAGGGCCTTCACATATCTAGATAAGATAATGGTAGCATAGTCGCATGGATTGAAGCCATAACCCCAGTGGAACCTGCAGACATCTTGAAATGGCAGCGGGGTGGTCTCCAGGCTTATCAGGACCATAGAGGCGTAGATGCAATCAGTGGCTCCAGATTCTTTAGACCTTCCCCTGAGGTGGACTCGGAGGCCAACTCCTACCCCTCGTCCTCTCAGAGGGGTCACGGAGGGTGGATTGGCCTCAGGCACGCTCGGTGGCGTTGGAGATTCAGATCTCTTCCAGAGTAAGCCAGCAAAGATTGGATGGCATGGAGCCCTCCCTTGGGCGGCGCAGCAGATAGTTGCAGCCACTCGGAGGTTTCCAGAGCTCCGGGCCCCCTCCCAGAGTGGTTGGAGCGGCCAAGATATTTTCTTCGGCTAAAACACCATCATCGAAGAGCAGTTGGCTGAGCTCTTGCTCTGCTGAGAAAAAACACCATCCTCTCCCGGGGTGATTTCCTCGAGTAGTACGCTGCTGTACTATAATCAGACACTGACAGGCCGGGAGTCTACCACCGAGGAGGGTTTTCCAATCACTCTAGGCCCTAAGATATCTACTCAGGTGGCTTCTCAGTTGTCTCCCTCCCAATTTTTGATAGATATATAGTTTTTCTCTATATATACTATGCCAACTGGCATAGTAGGTATAGGGTACATTAGACAGTGTTAACCTTATTATTAGGGAGGATGGGAGTGTGGGAAGGCGCTTGATTAGGAAGTATAGGTTTTACTGTGGCATTCTAATTGTTAGTGAATGGGAGTTGTTGTATTATAGAAGGGAGCCAGAATGGACTGTAGAAATGTCACCAACATCAGATTTGGTTCAGGGATCCCAGGGATCGGGGGCAGAAGGAGGTCTGGCAGTGGGAGAAGGGGCTGGAATGGGACAGAGATATAGGTACGCTGGGTCCCCTTCCAACCTTCATTCTATCCCAAGACATGTTGGCAAGGGGGCTAGGAAAGCTAATCCATCACTGACACTGATATTGTGCAGCACCAAGTCCATTAATAATAAAACCATTGCCCTACAGAATTACTTTGTACGGCAAGAAGTGGACCTGGCATGCATGACCAAGATCTGGGTGAGAGAGGGCGAGACAGTCACCCTGAAAGCCTTCTGGAGGAGGCAGCATCAGGCCTTGGAATTCCCAAAACCAATAGTTCTGGGGAATTTCACCATCCATGCTGATGTTGCCGGCTCCTTGCAGGCATTGGACCTGGTGGTTTCCGCGGCCACACTGAGACCCTCCCAGATTGTTTCAGGTCCCTGGTCTTTGTCATGGGGATGGACATCGATCTGATTGCTATGGATGGAGTGCCACAGTCAGATCATTTTGTCCTGAAGGTCTGGCTGGGTGGCCAAACCTTCCCCTGTCTAGGCGGAGAGCAGATTGATGCTCGTCTGGGGAGACTAATGGACCAAGTTGGGTTCCAGACGGCTCTGAAGGATCCGATGCCTTCCGGCAACTCTTTAAATATGGCCGATAGAGGACTGGAATGCCCGTCTCTCTGAAGCGAGCAATGAAATTGCCCTCCCCCCGATGTCCTCTTCACTCCCACCCCAAACTAGCCCCATGGTACCCCACGGAGCTTAGAGGGATGAAGCGGGAGCTTAGAGGACTAGAGCGAGTCTGGCGATGGTCTAGTGAGGAAGCTGCAAGGGAGGCTGCCTGCTTTCCTTTGGGGGGAAACAGAATGGGGGGGATATATGTGCTGTGCATGGTTTCCTCGAAGACTTAAATTGCCGTGTTTGGCATGTAAAAATCCAGTCTGTATAACTTAGCACATGGAACCATTGTTGTTTGTGCCCGCAAAGGCGGAGCAGTAAACCACGGCTCTTTACAGCCTGTAACTGTTTCTTCGTTTTCATCAATTAGGAAAAGAGAGATTAAATAGTGCATTAAAAAAATTATTGTAGGTGGAATTAGGGCCCGAGTACATGTGTCAAATGAGTTCAGAGCCCATAAGATCCCCCCTACAGCAGTTCACAAGGCTCTGACTTGAATTGGGGTGGGTGGGGGGGCTGTTCCTGGTTACTGTGAACTTTCAGTTCTATATCCATGGAATTAAGAGTTCAGCAGGGACAGTTTCTTTCACACACTGGAGAAATCTAAGGCAGGCCAGATCATCTGAGGGTTATGCATGTTTATAATAACTGACTGTATCTCTCTCAGTAGCCACTCCTAGGGCAGTTGTGGCTAGTGATACCATGTCCATTTTAGAAACCATAACTTCTCTCAACCAAAAGGCCAGTGCCACCAGGGCTTCCACAGACAATGACGGAGACTATGATGATGACGGAGACTATGACGATGACAGAGACTATGACGATGACAGAGCCTATGACGATGACGGAGATTATGATGATGACGGAGCCTATGACGATGGTGGAGACTACAACAATGATGGAGACTATGACGATGACAGAGACAATGACGATGACAGAGACTATGACAATGATGGAGACTATGACGATGGAGACAGAGATGACGGAGACAACAATGACGAAGAAGACCACACCCGTGAGTACATGGGTATCATGGTAACTCTCTTTTATTTTATTTTGTGTAGTTAGGTATGATGTGGTTTTAAATTTCTTGTTGTTTCTTTCGCTCAGTGTATGCAATGCTGCCATCAGGAATATAATTCTAATCTTTAATTAACCTTTCCCACAGTATTGTGGCCAAGCTCTAAGGCTCCTTTGAAGGTAAAAGAGTGACCTCCTGGCAGATGGTGAATATTGTCAATACAGGTTTTTTGTCTGTTGTGTTTCTATTTAGCCCATCTGTTTTTCATTCACATCATTAACTCTGTTGGAAAAGCATTAATTGCAGACTGTACCCAGGAAGGAAAATTGGTGAAGAAGAAGAAGCCCACACCCATGACTACGTGGGCTTGTGTGAGTTTTGTTGTTCTTGTTCAGTTGCACAGTTGAGTCTGACTCTTCGCGACCCCATGGACCACATCATGCCAGGCCCTCCTGTCTTCCACTGCCCTCCGGAGTTTGCTTAATTTCATGTTCGTCGCGCCAATAACACTGTCTAACCATCTCATCCTCTGCCGTCCCCTTCTTCTTTACCTTCAGTTTATCCCAGCATCAGTGTCTTCTCTAGTGAGTGCTCCCTTCTCATTGGGTGGATAAAGGATTTGAGCTTCAGCTTCAGTATCTGCCTTTCCAGGGAACAGTCAGGGTTGAATTCTTTTGGGATTGACTGATTTGATCTCCTTGCAATCCAAGGGACTCTCAAGAGTCTTCTACAGCACCATATTTCAAAAACATCTATTCTTCAGTGCTCGGCCTTCGTTATGGTCCAACTCTCACAGCCATACATAACCAATGGGAATATCATTGCTTTGACCATACAGACTTTTTTTGGCAGGGTGATGTCTCTACTTTTTATTATTCTGTCTAGGTTTGCCATAGCTTTCCTCCCAAGGAGCAGGTGTCTTTAAATTTCATGGCTGCAGTCACCATCTGCAGTGATCTTGGATCCAAGGAACGTGAAGTCTGTCACTGCTTCCATGACTTCCCCTTCTATTTGCCAAGCAGTGATGGGTCTGGATGCCATGATCTTTGTTTTTGATGTTGAGTTTCAAGCTAACTTTTGCACTCTCCTCTTTCATCCAAAGCAAGAGGCTCTTTAGGTCCTCTTCACTTTCTGCCATTAGAGTGGTACTGTGTGCATACCGGAGGTTGTTGATGTTTTCCTCTGCAATCTTAATTCTGAGTTGTAATTCATCCAGGCTTGCATGATGTACTCTGCATATAAATTAAATAAGCAGGGTAACAATATACATTCTTGTCATACTCCTTTTCTGATGCTAAACCCATCAGTTGTTTTATATCCACTTGTAACTGTCGTTTCTTGAGCCTCATACAGGTTTCTCCTGAGACATGTGAGGTGTTCTGGTACTCCCATCTCTTTAAGGACATGCCACAGTTTGTTGTGATCCACACAATCAAAGGCTTTAGCGTAGTCTATGAAGCAGAAGTAGATCTTTTTCTTGCTTACTTCATAATCCAGCGAATGGTGGCAATTTGATCTCTAGTTCCTCTACCTCTTGGAAACCCAGCTCGTACTTCTGGCAGTTCTTTACCCATGTACTGCTTGTAGGATCTTGAGTATGGCCTTGCTAGAGTGTGCAAGGAGTGAAATTGTGCAATAATCTGAACATTTCTTGGCATTGCCTTTCTTTGGGATTAGAATGTAAACTGACCTTTTCCAATCCTGTGGCCACTGTTGTGTTTTCCAGATTTGCTGGCATATTGAGCACAGCCCGTTAACAGCATCATCTTTTAAGACTTTGAATAGCTGAGCTGGGATACCATCACCCCTGCTAGCTTTGTTGATAGTAATGGCCCATTTGACTTTGTTGATACTAAGGCCCATTTGACTTCACACTCCAGGATGTCTGGCTTGATGTCAGTGATCACATCATCATGGTTGTCAAGGACATTGAGAACCTTCTCGTATAGTTCTGTTTATTTTCGCCACCTCTTCCTAATCTCTTCTGCTTCTGCCACCGTTTTTGTCATTTATCATGGCCAGCTTGGCAGAGAAAGTTCCCTTGATTTCTCCAGTTTTCTTGAAGAGATTTCTAGTCCTTCCCATTCTATTGTTTTTAGGTATTTAGAAATAGTATTGATTATTATTTCTATTTTTCCAAAGTAGTTTTGGAGGATTCTGATATAGAGATACTCAGTGAAATCACAGTTAGTTCTATGCACACCAGTGACCATTTTTCCTTTGAAGAACAAAGTGAAGAGGAACTTGGGCTTTCGGAAAGCACAGAAGAAGGAGAGATTGTTTCTGATGGTAAGTTGACAGTTCCAAATCAACACTGGAGTTCTTTGCTAACATAACCAAAGAGATGGTTAAAATGCTCATCATTTGCTAGCTTTGAATAGTTGTGCTTTACCAGCGTTCAAGGGAAATGTACAAGTTAAACCAGGACTTAGATATCAGGATCATTTGTGCCCTCCCTTTTGAGATGTGAACTGCATCTGTCCAGGTTCAGCATTCTATGGGAGTACCCCCTGGCTGTGTTCAAGTGAGCCCAGGTGTGCTCCTTCTGACAGTATGACACCCCGAGAAAATGGGCTCCTCAAGGTATCCCAGTGAATAGTCACAAGGAACACAAAAGCTACTTAGAAGATGTGGATGCAGGGGCTCTCCTGTAATACCGGAAGGTACGCAAGGCTGTGGTCAGATCGCAGCTCGTTATGCTGTACAGCTGCAGTTTGCCATTCTCAGTTATTCCTATTGTATTACTGACACTAATGGAACAGTTTAGGATAGTAGAGTATCCCTGAAGTAAGTAATTTAGAGCCAGCATGGCGTTGGAAACCCAGGTTCGAATTCCCACTCTGCCGTGGAAGCTTCCTGGGCAATCTTGCACCGGTCCCACTCCCTTGGCCTAGCCTACCTCTCAGGGTTGCTGAGGGGATGAAATAGAGCTGAGGAGAATGATGTCAGCTGCTTTGGGTCCCCACTGGGGAGACAGGCAGGGTGTAAATAAAGCAAAAGGAGTGATGTTTCACTTTGGTTATAGGCAGGCTTGAGAGTATTCCTTCCCTTCCTCCTGAATTAAACGGGCTTTCAGAGATGATACAGCCAGGCAGGCTGTATATCTGTTTCCTTGGAATTCACCTAGATGGATGGGTGATTATTTTGCTTCCTAGTAAGCTCAAAGAGCATGAGATGAGTTCTTTTTGAGTGGTCAAGAAGGGACTAAGCACAAAGGCCCGCAGCAGAGGCATCGTGGTCCACCATCCAGAGAGGTCAGGTTTGTCACAAGGATAGGTGCAGAACAGACTTAAATTTCCTGGGCTGGATTCCACACATCTTCTCCCGCATCTTTAAATCCTTCATCTGAATTCAAACTTGACTTTCTTCTAAGTTGCCTCCATCCTCTTATCGTTGCTCTAGATGAAGAAGAGGAACACAGCCAGAGTAAAACAAGACCAGAGGCTGGTGAGCCCAATGATAAAAAACCAAAATCTGGCCGACGTATGCCCACGTCCACGAGCCTTCTAAGTAAGTGTAATGCAGGATTAGGAAGTTTATGCATTGTTAGCCTCCAGTACAGGAATGGTCTAATGTTATCCTGGACCTAGTTGAATTATTGGCATACCTTCCAACAAAGAATGGTGGGAGTGGCAATTTTGCGAGGGGACTGAGGAGAATTTGATTCCTTGTCTTCATAAAGCTGGAGTAGTGGGTGAAGCTGAATCCACGTGAAAAAGGGGATATGTTGGGTGGGTGATCAGTGTTTGTTTGGGAGGAGAATGAGCCCATCTAGCACACATTCTGATCTGGCATTGCTCTCTTTGTGACAGAACACATAGGCTTCTACAGGGTTCTTTTTGTAGCAGGAACTCCTTTGCATATTAGGAGACACACACCCTTATGTAGCCAATCCTCCAAGAGCTTACAGAGTTCTTCTTACACTGTAAGCTCTTGGAGGATTGGCTACATCACGGATGTGTTGCCTAATATGCAAAGGAGTTCCTGCTACAAAAAGAGCCCTGGCCGCTTTAACTAGGCCAGGAGATGATACTATCAGTACCTGTGCTCATGTAAAGAACTCAATATGTGGTTACGCTGAGATTCTGTGGAAACTTCAGGAGGACCTCCTGGCTTGCACAAGTTTCCTCTTAGGTCTCTGACTCCAGTGTTTTAAGATCATAAAGGCATCTCAGGGTGCCTGCTCCCTTGTGAGCCACTGCATAGCTTGGGATCTGCACAGAGGAAGCCGTTCCCTCCTTCTCGTCTTCAGGAGGTTATTTAAGAGCCAGAAAAGCCAGGGTCCCACCCTTTGTGGTGTCCACATGTTGGAGTTCTTTCTCTAGGGAGGCTTCCCTATGCCCTACTAGAGCTGATCTTCGGTGATCATTAAAGGTTCTCTTATTTAGACTGGGCTTCAGAAGTGGTGTGTGATTTTACCATGTTTGATGTTAGTTTAATAGTATTTATAGAGAGCCCTCCAAACTAAGCACTGTACTAAGCTGAAAGAACAGAGGTTTTTAGAAAGAAAGGTGTCCTTAAGCAGAAAAAGGAGGAGAGATGCAAGATACTAATTTCTTTTATTATAGGGGAAATTTAACTACATTGATCCCCCCGCCCCCGTTTTAAAATATATTTCCTTTTCACAAGACATGCATTGAGCTCATTTAAAATCGCTGGAGAAAGATATTGTTTGTCTGATCCAAAGTGGCAAATAGGTTTTCCTACGCCTCCTGAAACTGTTAATTAAAATCAAAATCCTCAGACTGGATTGTGCAGCGAGATAGGTTACCGCTACTAGTATTATGGCCAAGTGGTCATTCTGACTAGATGCTTTTGCTGACCCAGAATGAAGTGTACAGAAAGCACCCTTAATTGAGTCACACACCTTATAGCTATACCTTTAAGTAGCTGAACGATCTTTAAAACTGGCTCGAACGCCATTTATTTTTATTTCTAAATATTTGAAAGATAAGCTCAAAATTAGCAGATAACTTGCAATGGCAATCCTTGATTCACCACAGACTTAATGATCATTTTGTAATTGTTTTTAAAAAATCCAAAGGATGTAAGCAATTAAAATTGCTTCCTCTTTTGACAGTTTCAGACATAATAGCGAAGGTGGGAAGAAGAAATATGAACAGCCAAAGGAAGATCTCAAAGAACCCCAAAAGACAAACGAAGCCTGTCCTCTATTATAATCTTCTAATACTGTAAAATTTGATCATTTGTCCTGTGGCCTTTCAACTTTGGAAGTATAAGCTTTGGCCGAAGATGTCTTCATTTGGCGACAAATGCTGGTTTCAATCTCATGGTGAACTTCCACCAGTGGAGAGGGAAGCTGCTGATTCCCCACCACCCCCTTGCCACAGACCTCTGACTCCCCCTACCTTTATGCTGTTCCTTGGGGTCCTCTGTCCCCCCCAGCAGCGTCTTTGGGGAGCCTTTCAGAGTGCAGCAGGAAGGGAGAGACGAGGAAGTACCATTCTGCGGATGCAGAGGCCTTCCATTAGCAAGACTTTCCTGTAGGACCCAAGCCCGTCAGATTACCTTGTAGAAATTTAGCTGTGCTGGTCCGGATCCAGCCATGCAATTCCAAATACTTGAGGTTTCTTAAGAGGAGAGGGAAATTTCTGCTGATTTTCTCATAAGAACATGAGAAGAGCCCTGCTGGTTCAGACCGATAGTCCGCGTGGTCTAGCATCCTGTGCCACACAGTGGCCGACAGGCGGATTGGGGCAAAGACAAGCAACGAACGAGGGCCAAAGTTAACTGCTAGAAAACAAGCCAATGAACCCACATCCAGAAAACGGGGATGGAAATTTAGATATGGGGGAGCTGAATTGGTGTCACGACGGGGACCGGGGACCGGGTACAGGGGGGCTGTCAGGTGCTGTAGTCAAAGAGCATTCCAGGGATCAGCCAAGGTATCAGTCCAGTCCAAGCAAACAAGGTTCAAAGCGGAGCGCAAAGCCGTCGTCAGGTTTACCGTTAGCCAGAGGTCGAAGCGGAGTCGAGAAGCCGAGCCAAGGTCAGGAGCCAGAAGAGTGTTCAGAGATGTGCCGAGGTCGAGAGCCAGAGAGTCAAGATGAGGGAACGAGGATGGGCGCAAGGCGAGCTGTCTTTCGACGAGTTTGCCAGCACAGTTTGCTTGTGGCTGGGGATGTTCTTAAATACCGTGCTGGCTCGTTAACTCATTAACCGGTCGCTGTTAGGTCCCTGCTCCGGTTAATACTCGGGGCTCATTGACCATCACCCCCATGCACGTGCCTCCTTTCGTCGAGCCACTAAGTCTTTGCGCCTGCGAGCTCGTAAACGATCGGCATGTGGGGGCGAGTCGGGTGGGGAGCATCCACCCCAGGTGCTTGCTGACTCGTAGCTGGGAGCTCATCCCTTCCAGCACTTAGATCCTTTGAGGACTCCAGCGCCTCGGAGGGACTTAAAGGCACCACGTCCCTGACATCCGAGCTCCCTGGTGCTGGGTCCGAGGAGGTCGTGGCCAAGTTGTCGGGTGTAGAGCCCTCTGGTGCCGGGTCAGGGGTCGCCTCCGAGCTCACGGCTGGGCTTTCAGGTGCCGGATCGGGGGCAGGCATGACAATTGGTTATCTACTTTCAACATTTTGGGGCTGGAAGAGAAGAAGAAAGTGATTCAGCGGTGAAATTGCAGATTTCTTTTTGTAATGTACCCATTGCAGAACGTGGGTCCAGGCCAGCCATGTGCTCATACCGGTTCCAGCTGGTCCGCCACACAGCTGGGCGAAGTGCCTGAGCTTCGTTCCTGAGGACAGTGGATGGTCGGATCCTGGCTCCCGTCCAATCGGGGAACTGGGATCCGAGGAAATAATGCAATCAATGTACATAGGCCAATCACGGGGGTTATGTGTGTTGGGGTGTGGGTTTCTTTGGGAATATAAGCTGGCCTGCGAGCCGGCTAAAGTTGTCTTGTTCCTGATTTTAAATAAAAGTATGAGCTGATTTCACTCTATGGACTCGTCAGTCTCAGTACTTTTCACTTTGATTGATCTTTAAAATAATGAATGATGGCTGTGAGGAGGTGTAGATGTATCTAGCTATTTGCTGCATTATCTAATAATCTGTTCTGTCTTCTTGTAGAGTGGTGAGAAGCTGTCTCCAAAGAAAGTGAAAGCGAGTCAAAAGAAACTGAAATGAATAAACTTGTTTGAAGACTTTCAGAGTTGGTTCACTCAACTGTTTGTTAGCAGCGTCCCTCTGGCTGGCTGCGGGTGAGGCATGCCACAGGGCACATCTGCTCCCTACTCCAGCCCTCTCTCACTCGCTTTTAAAAAAACTTTTACTCTCTCATCTCTCCTGACATAGTGCCCCCGACTTATTTAAGTGCCCCCTGAAACTAAAAAGTCCAGGCTACGGCCCTGCTGCAAAGCCACCCCTGAATGGCCATAAATCTATGCAGAAGGTACCTCTGGAAAAGCACCATTTTCTGGGTGTGTTTAAGCTGGTGGGGGCTGGATAGGAGGGGCCCATCCAACTTTGAGGTAGGTCTGGGCCTAGTCTACTCCTCCTTCCCCCCCTCCCCTCCTGCCTCCAACCAGTAGTCTGATAGCAGCTCCCTAGAGAGGACAGGAATCTATCTAATTCTCTTTTAAAGCTGTTTATTCCTGTGGCCAGAACTACATCCTCTGGCAGCAAATTCCATATTTTAATCACTCTCTGGGTAAAGTAGTATTTCCTTTTGTCTGTCTTGAACCTACTGCCCATCAGCTTCATTGGATATCCTGGGTAAGAACAAAAGAAAAAGCAATGTTGGATCAGGCCCATCCAGTCCAATACTCTGTCACACAGTGGCCAAAAATACCAGGTGCCATCAGAAGGTCCAGCAGTGGGGTCAGGACACTAGAAGCCCTCCCACTGCTGCCCCCTCCCAAGCACCAAGAATACAGAGCATCACCTGCCCCAGACTGAGAGTTCCTATCTATACCTTGTTGCTAATAGCCACTGATGGACCTTAGCTCCATATGTTTATCTAATTCCCTCTTGAAGCCGTCTATGCTTCTAAGCTGCCACCCCCTCCCCCGTGGCAGTGAATTCCATGTGTTAATCACTCTTTGAGTGAAGAAGTACTTCCTTTTATCTCTTCTAACCCGACAACTCAGCAATTTCATTGAGTGCCCACGAGTCCTTGTATTGTGAGAAAGGGAGAAAAGTACTTTTCCCCTCTACCTGCTCTATCCCTTGCATAATCTTATAAACCTCGATCATGTCACCCCTCAGCCGTCATTTCTCCAAGCTAAAGAGCCCCAAGCATTTTAACCTTTCTTCATAGGGAAAGTGTTCCAACCTTTTTATCATAGTTGCCCTTTTCTGCACTTTTTCCAATGCTATAATATCCTTTTTGAGGTGTGGTCACCAGAACTGTACACAGTACTCCAAATGAGGTCGCACCATTGATTGATACAGGGGTATTATGATACTGGCTGATTTGTTTTCAATTCCCTTCCTAATAATCCCCAGCATAGTGTTGGCCTTTTTTATTGCAGTTGCACACTGTCTCAACATTTTCATTGAGTTATCTACTACGACTCCAAGATCTCTCTCCTGGTCAGTCTCTGTCAGTTTGGATCCCATCAACATGTACTTACAGTTAGGATTTTTGGCTCCAATGTGCATCACTTTGCACTTGGCCACATTGAATCCCATTTGCCACACTGACACCCACTCACCCATCCTCAACAGATCCCTTTGGAGTGCCTCATAATCAATGCTCCCTGTAAGCTGTGGAGTCTTGTGAGCAAAAATTCTACTTTGTGAGCTATTGCCATTAAAGTTGTGAGCGAGTGATTTGGCTACTGCATAAATTAGTTTGCCCTGGAGCCATCCTTCCTGAGCTAAGACAAAAATGTGTGAGCCGGAGGCTAAAAAACTGTGAGCTAACTCACGCTAACTCAGCTTAGAGGGAACACTGCTCACAATCCTCCCTGGTTCTCACCACCCTGAACAATTTGGTGTCATCTGCAAATTTAGCCACTTCACTGCTTACTCCCAAGCCCAAATAATTAATAAACAAGTTAAAAAGCATTGGACCCATTATTCATCCCTGTGGTACCCCACTGCTTACTACCCTCCACTGAGAAAATTACCCATTTATACTCACTCTCTGTTTCCTATTAATCAGCCAGTTTTTGATCTACAAAAGGACTTGTCCTTTTATTCCATGACTATTGAGCTTACTTAGGAGCCTTTGATGAGGAACTGTATCAAAAGCTTTCTGGAAGTCAAGGTAAACAACATCTATTGGGTCCCCTTTGTCCACATGTGTTCACTCCCTCAAAAAACACTAACAGGTTAGTGAGACAAGATTTCCCCTTACAGAACCCATGTTGAATCTGCCTCAATAGGATTTGTTCATCAATGTGCCTACTAATTCTTTCCTTAATAACAGTTTCCACTAATGTACCCAATATCAACGTCAGACTGACTGGCCTGTAATTTCCCAGATCTGCTCTGGAAACCTTTTTAAAGATGGGAGTGACATTAGCTACTTTCCAGTCCTCAGGAATGGAGGCAGATTTTAATGAAAGTGTACATATTTTTGTCAGGAGATCCACAAGTTCACCTCTGAGTTCTTTCAGAACTCTCGGACGTATGCCATCCAGGCCTGGTGATTTATTAGTTTTTAAGTTGTCTATCAGTCGTAGGACCTCCTCTCTCGTCACCTCAATCTGACTCAGGTCTTTCAACATCCTGCCCAAATCAACGGTTCTGGAGTGGGCAAGCACTCTCATCTTCTCAGCCATTTCCTTATCATCCTTTAGTACTCCATTTACCCCTTGGTCATCCAAGGGCCCCACTGCCTCCCTGGCTGTTTTTCTGCTTCTAATGTATTTGAAGAAAGTGTTATTGTTGGTCTTTATGTTTTTTGCTATATGCTTCTCATATTGCCTTTTTTGCCTGCCTGATCACAGACTTACATTTTATTTGCCACGGCCTGTGTTCCCTTTTATCAACCTCACTGAGACTAGGTTTTCACCGCTTAAAGGAATCCTTCTTACTTTTTACAGCTTCCATTACTTTATTTGTTAACCATGCAGGCTTTTTTCTATACCTACTTGTGCCTTTCCTAACCTGCGGTATATATTTTATCTGAGTTTCTAGGACTGTAGTTTTAAATAGTCTCCAAGCTTCCCCAATGGTTTTGACCCTTTCTACTTTTCCTTTCAGTTTCTTCCTGACATGTCCCTTCATATCAGAGAAGTTACCCCTTTTAAAGTTAAAAGTGGTTGTGTCAGTCTTTTTGGGCAACTCCCTATTTATACAAATGTTGAACTCAATAGCATTGTGGTCATTGTTCCCAAGTATTTTGGGAGAGGGAGAGAAATTTCTCTTTGTCAACACTCTCCACCCCATGCATAATTTTATAAACCTTTATCATACCCCCCAGGTGTCTCTGTTCTAAACTGAAAAGTCCCAGACTCCTTCCTCATAGAGAAGGTGGTCCAGCCCCCGAATCGTCTTGGTCGCCACTTCTCTGTACTTTTCCTAGCTCTGCAATGTCCTTTTTGAGATATAGCGACCAGAACTGTACACAGTATTCCGAATGAGACCGCACCATAGATCCATACGGGAGCATTACCGTTCTCTCATTGTACATGTTGTTCAGGGACTTGGTTCCTTTCAGTCGCCCTGGCGCTAAGGACACACGTCGGAGGCAGTTTTCAGATTTGCTCAGGAAGATCCCACTTTTAAAACTAGCTTGGCAATATCTTCCTCTCTTTCCTTGAATCCTAATTCCCCCCTTCCGCTATTGCAGTTTCTCTACAATCTAATTTTTATAACAACATTATGCTGCCACCCAAGATTGGATACAAGCCGAGGAATGTCAGAGAATTACATCATTATGAATAACAACACATGGATAGTCAATCTGAGCGACTAGATTAGGCAATACGCTATTTGCTTCAGAGGATTTCTTTCTTTCTTTTTTGCATAAATAATACATAAGACAAGTCAATCATCCTGCAGTCCCCGAGTATTCAGATTTGAGCACTGAAGTCTGAGGCTGTTTGCAGCATTGAGGCGGGGGGAGAGAAACAAAAGAATTCAGTGCTGTTTTTATCCTTGAGGGGAACAAGCGGTTGGAATACTGAATTTTAATAGTCGCTCGCCTGCACCCATTTACTCAATAAGGACTGAAACGTGCTGAAATTTCCATCTTTTCAGGGTGGAGTGGGAACATACATCTGTATTTGTATGTATTAATGAAGAAGAAAATCATCAATGGGTTTTGTTTACGGTTTCTCCATCAAAGCTTAATTGGCTTTGTCATATACGGCTCGAGCTCGTTGATGCCCACAACACGAGAGGCCTCCCGTAAAGTCAAGCTGATATTTGACTCAAGACTTAATTCAAGAGTGCTGAGGCTGTTTCCATTTCCCGCCTTGGCATATGAGCCTCACGTCGATCGGATGCACACATCACCGCTTATCCCTTGAGGCTTGCTGGGTGCCTGTGCTGCTCTCTTTCGGGCACAAGACCAAAATGTTTCTGTTCACTCAAGCTTAAGTAGAGTTGCCAGCTCCAAACTGGGAACTTCCTGGGGGTTTGGGAATGGAGCCTGGGAAGGGGAGGGACCTCAGTAGGCGATAATGCCCTAGACTCCACCCTCCAAGGCAGCCATTCTCTCCAGGGTGTCTGATCTCTGTATTCTGTTATAATAGCAGGAGATCTCCAGGCCCCAGGTATGCTGCTTACTCCAAATTGGTGAAGTCCTGGAGGTGGAGCCTGGGGAGGGTGAGGTTTGGGGACCTGTGGGACCTCAGCAAGGATATGATGCCCTGGAGTCCAACCTACAAAGCAGACACTTTCTCTGTGGGAATGGCTTTCTGTAATCTGGAGACGAGTTATAAATCTGGGACATCTCCAGCCCCTACCTGGAGGTTGGAGAATTATTTTTAATTAAGAGGTTGGTCTTTTAACAGCATTTCCGGGCGTTTTAGCCTGAAAACCGTTGTTTTAAGCTGCTTGGTGGTCTGTGTTCGTATGCTGTGGCCATGCTTTCTTACTGCTGAGTTTTAATTAATAACTTTGGAAGTTTTGTTTTAATTATGTCACCCACCTCAGGCAGCTTTTCCAGGGAGGGAGCGTAAAAATGTGCTTAATAAATAAGTCCATGCTGGTTAAACTGCAAGCTTGACAGGCCATGATGAAAAGGAGGTCGGGCAAGAATGCAGCTTGACCGCTGCATCTTTGCACTGCTTGACTCTTCCTTTGCTCGTGTTCAGAATGTCCTGGGTTCACCCCACAGTGTCTTTATGTAAAAGGATCAGGGAATTAGTGATGTGAAAGACTTACCTGAGCCTATGGAGGATTGCTGCCGCTAAGAGTAGACGAGACTGACTTTGATAGATTAATGGTCTCTGACTCAAGATAAGACAGTTTCCGTGTGTTCAGATGCTTTTGGGATGGAGCTGTGATAGAGCATCGGTTTTGCAGGCAGAAGGTCTGAGATTCAATCTGCAGCATCTCTTAGTGAAAAGAATCAGGTAGTTGGTGATGTGAAAGACTTGAGACTCCGGAGAGCCACTCCCAGTTAGAGAAGAGTGACAGTTCTGCCTTTGATAAACCAGTGCTTTGATGTGAAGGCAGCTTCTTGTCTTCTGTTTTTATTTAGTGCACTTCTCAGCCTACCCGTTGCCCTAAGAGCCCAGGAAGGCATACATAATTTTCTCCATTCCTCCATGCTATCCTCATAACAACCCTGTAAGGTAGCTTAGGCTGAAAGAGAAAGACTGCATCAAGACTAATGCAAGGTCTCCCCATTCACCCAAGCGCCTGCATTTGGATATCACAGGAAACTTAACTTCTTCCATAGTGTCTGAAACCCAGAAGGTTCGTTCATTCGTTCGTTCGTTCGTTCGTTCGTTCGTTCGTTCATTCGTTCATTCGTTTGTTGGTTGGTTGGTTGGTTGGTTGGTTGGTTGGTTGGTTGGTTGGTTCGTTCATTCATTCATTCATTCATTCATATCTTGCTCTTCTCCCCAGTTAGGATCCAAAATGGCTTACAATTCAAAGGGAGGGGACCAATGCTCCCTCTAAGCTGTGGGGTCTTGTGAGCAAAAATTCTATTTTGTGATCTACTGGCATTAAAGTGGTGAGCGAGCAATTTGGCTACTGCATAAATTAGTTTGCTCTGGAGCCCTCCTTCCTGAGCTAAGACAGAAATATGTGAGCCAGAGGCTAAGAAACTGTGAGCTAGCTCACGCTAACTCAGCTTAGAGGGAACGCTGGAGGGGACTACAATAATGATCGGAGACACTATTGAGCGAGGAGCACAAAGATCTTCCGCTCAGCTCAGAGCTATGATTCTCAGATAAAAGCCAAAGGAGAAGAACTCTTTGGCTCACGCCCAATGGTTTTGCACGTCTTTGCATATGCCAGCCTTAGATACCCGTGAGAACCAGAGGAGAAACAGACCAGTGAGACCTTATTCAGCCACTGCTAGCCAAGCAGCCGGCTCTTTCTCATGTCTTTCCTTGCCAGAAGCAACTCGAGGGATGCCCGGGCTTTAAATATAAAGATGTTGCAAAGGGTGACGAAGCAAGGGATGTGCACCAGAATACTAATGAGCTGTGTTTGCACCTGTCACAGCAGATCTTGGCTTAAATCCACTTTATCGAGTCACCTGAATGCTGGTGATGTGGCCGCCTGCTACCCCAAACTGATCCCATGTGAACAGACATGAAGCTGCCTTAGACTAAATCAGACTGTTGGTCCATCAAGGTCAGTATTGTCTACTCAGACTGGCAGCAGCTCTCCAGGGTCTCAAGCAGAGGTCCTTCACATCACCTACTGCCTAGTCCTTTTGTCTGGAGATGCTGGGGATTGAAATGCCAAGCAGAAATGCCAAGCAGAGGTTCTTCAGCTGAGCCACAGCCCTTCCCCTAGAATGCCAAGAGCGCTATGACCGGAGAGGCTAATAAATCTGAGCATTTATGTTCACATCATGGAAACCAAGGAGATGCTGTTTACCTCCTGCAGGACACTAAGTGCTCGGAGCCGTCGCAGAATCAGGTGAGCTGAAGCTGTTTGACTACACTCCTATTTCCTAGTGATTTATCTAAATAAACTCTGTGCTTGGTAGCCTCATAAACCAGCAGGCTACACAATCACTTCTCTAATGTATTATTCATTTATTAAATACATAGATGATGGATTTGGAAGAGCATCAACTAGAGGCTCTTGGTTTTATTAGGTATGCTTTCAGTGGCTTCACACAAGAGTTTTTCATGTTTATGTCATGCCTCTTACCTTGAATAATCCTTGCATGACAAACCTCGGTTCACTGCAGCTAAAGCTCTACAAACTTTGGAGAAAACTAGCCTGGTCTGCGTTCTGCTCAGATAATGGGCGATTCTGCATCTAGCATTTGCTCCACATTTTCTCAACTGGGAGGAAAAAGTGCAGCTCAGAACCACATTCAAATACCTTGGGGCAATGCTGTACTGACTGCAGAGTCACCCCTGAACGGCCATAAAACAGCCATAAATCTATGCAGAAAGTACAATAAAATCCAACAATCAAAGAACTTGAAAGTGGCATGGAGTGTGGAAGCTATCATAAAACCTGATAATCAAAGGAACTGAAACTGGCATGCAATACAGAAGGGAATTTCTGTTCCAGAGTGGGTTTCATAAAACAACGGAGAGCAAAGCCAATGCAGAATCAGTTAATAATAGCCAGCTGACTAAATGCACTCTTGAATAATATGGAGCAAGAAAATTCACTAGGACAAACCCATACCTGTAGCTTCCTGTCATTTTCCAAGCATGTCTTCCAGTTGTACCAAAACTCATGATATATAACAAAATTAGCTAATGAGAAAAAAATGACCAATGGTAAATTGGATACAATTTCTCCATTTTTCCAGCATCTCAACCAATGACAGCAAAATGGTAGGAGAACTATCAGTGGGGATGGGGCAGCGAAGGAGCGAGCTGACAGTAGAAACTTAGTCCTTTATAAACAGAACGTAAGCTTACTGAAATGTACAGACTTGACCTCTTTTAGTCATGCCTTGGTGACTTCCAAGCTGGACTGATGTAATATACTGTACATAGGGCTGCCCTTGAAGACTGTCCAGAAACGGCAAATTTCTGCTTTTCACCTTTGGGCTGGTATTATCTAATGGGAACATACTATGCCTGTTTCACAATCCCATTGACTGCCAAAATGAGACCCAATTCAAGATGTTAGTTGAATTTCTGGCCTTTAATCCCAAAGGTCTTCTTTGTGAGTATCTTGGGGAACATATTCTCCACCCCCATAAAAAATAATCCTTGGGCTTTAAGTTCAATCAGCAAGGAGTACCATCTTCTGTAGATCCAAGGTTGGCATTTACCAGCAGTATGGCATCTTCAGTAGTTACCATGGTGTCATGACCCAGGGGGTTGCCACCTTCCGCTGCCACCACCCTGGACTTACGGTCCCTTGAGAAGGCCCAGGGTACCCTGTCAAACACATCCAAAAATGCCCCTTTTACAGCTGAGAAAACACAGGCATGATGACCAGGCAGAGTACTTAACAACAGTTTATTAAGAACAATTCTGGGGCAAGGCAAATAAGGCAAGGTGCTTTATAAAGGTATGACAGCATTGAAAGGCAAAAAGAACACAAAGCTAATGCAGCTACTTTTACTCCTCAAACTGTTACTACTTAAGGCCTACAAGCCTTCTTACCAGGCCTCACTACCTGTACAGTCACTCTGACTAGTGAGGGACCTTCTCTTCTCAGACCAGCTCTTCTCCCTCAGTGACTCCATGAGTGGGAAAACTGCAGAAAGACAGCAAGATCCGTTTCCTCACAACACAGAGAGTTTATCACAGTCCCCTTCAATTCACTCCTGTGTGAAGAAAGACACCATTTTCCACAGCCTACAGCTTAAGACAACACCTCCACAAGAACGCAACAGTCTCCTCCCAGAATCCCTGCACACCCATTGGCTAAAACCATCCCCAAGCATTGTGGGGATTGTAGGCTGTCTGCTTTCTATGGCCAGACAGACCCTTCCTACAGTTTAGACCTCTAGGCTCTGTCTCCATCCTGCACAGATCATGACACATGGTGACAGGATTTGATATGATTTATTTGATTTATACCCCGCCCTCCCTGCCTAAGCAGGCTCAGGGTGGCTCTTGTAGTCTCAGAGTGGCTTACAATCTCCTTTCCCTTCTCCTCCCCACAATAGACACCCTGTGAGGTAGGTGGGGCTGAGAGAGCTCTTGACAGAAACTGCTCTTTTTTCAAGAACAGCTGTGCCAGAACTATGGCTTGCCAAGGTTATCCAGCAGGTGCAAGTGGAGGAGTGGGAAATCAAACCTGGTTCTCCCACATCAGAGTCCGTGCTGTTAACCACTACACCAAACTGATGTCTCAAATTGGGAAGCAAAGTGCTGGTTCCTAAATGAGCAAGAGTATGAGAAAAGGTGGTGAGGAAGAGAAAAATCACTTCAGTTGGAGGTCTGATAGAAGAAGAGACTGAATTTATACTCCGCCCTTCACTACCCGAAGGAGTCTCAGAGCAGCTTACAATCACCTTTCCCTTCCCCTCCCCACAACATACACCCTGTGAGGTAGGTGGGGCTGAGAGAGCTCTGAGAGAACTGCTCTAGAGAGAACAGCTCTGAAAGAACCTGTGACTGACCCAAGGTCACACCAGCAGCTGCATGTGGAGGAGTGGGGACTCAAACCCGGTTTTCCCAGATTAGAGTCCGTGCTCTTAACCACTGCACCAAACTGGCTCCAGGATATGTTTGGCCCCTTTACTCTTTCGAGAAATCAGGCAGGCTTTTGTGAGGGAGGCCTCTGTGTGACTACTGCTTTGAAATATGCTGTTTGGTATATTTGTTTCATTGATTTTTACAGTTACTTTTTAACAGATCATTGCATGTATTGATTTTTTTAGCTGTGAATTGCTCTTAAAGTCAACACTGAAGTAATATGCAACTTAATCAATCAAATGGATGAATGGGGCAGAAAACGTTACTAATTTGTTGGAAATGTAAGAATACGGGGGGAGTCTGAAGTTTTCAGGGGTGGCATTGAGTAAGTTCAAAATGAGGCAAGACACAACAATACAGTTGATAATATTGTAAATAAAAAGGCATTTGTCTGCTGCTAGGAAAGCAACCAAGAGTCCCATGATACCAAAGATTATTCCCCCATGTTTACTGAGAACCTGGTCCTATATATTTCAAGAGAGCTTACTTCCAAATAAGTGAGTTTAGGAGTGTGAGCTAACTAGAGTGCAGCCAATGACATTTCATGCCACAGTGCCAAAGAAAGACACAAAAAGTAATTCCCAAAGCTGTTGAATTCTTTATTGTACAATCACAGGAGACAGCAAAAGCCTCCCTTGAGCAGATTTATAGACCTCCAGATAATTAGGTGCAATTAAACACGGAATTTTCCAGTGAAATTGACTTCTTCACATCTTTTCTCTCAAGGGCAGTTCTTGAAAGAGAAGTTCATCCCATCCTAACCACTGTCCTGCATAGATGAGCCCTTGGAGAGTAGAAGAAGGCCTCGATGCTGTTTACATCCCTCTGCTTCTTCCAGTTTGCTCCATTTTCTGTCATTTCAAAGTGACTCACTCGCCATTATTTCTAACACAAATGCTCCATCAGCAGATGTCTCCGGCCTCTCTCTCTCTGCATACTGCTATTTTGCAAAAGTGTAATGGATCGGCACAATCGGAGAGCTAGATGCCCAAGCAAGCAAAAAAAAATAAATAATGAACAGAACAAAAAAAAGTTGTGCAACAAACAAAAGCATTACAGTAATGTTCTAAGAGCAGGTATTATATTTACACTGTTTACCATGCTGTGGCAAATGGATAAGACATAAAACCACAAGGATGGCATGAATCTCAGGCTAGAGTAATTGCAGTAACGAAGAACCAAGGCCAGGCAAAAACAGCCCACTTACTTTAATGGGAGCTGACTTGGCTCGCAAAGAACTTTGTCTCTTTCAGGGCTTGTTATGGGGAGCAGAGAAGCAGGAAAGTAGGGTTGCCAAACCCCCAAACAGGGTGAGGGATCCCCTCACTTCCTGCTTCTGCCACCCTTGGCTGCTTTGAGCAGCAGTGGGAGAATTTTTTTAAAAAAAACAACCCTGCAATGCCAGCTGCAGCGTCATATCACTTCTGGTAAAAACTGGAAGCAACAGAGGGTAGCTCTAGCAATTGCTGGGGACTCTGTGGTTCATCACAGAGTTTCTGGTGATTCCTAGAGCTACCTATGTCACTTCTGATTCTTTTAAAAACCAGAAATGACATGATGCCACAGCCAGCATCGTCCTCTCTGTATCCCCACCCACAGCCCTCCCGCAGATTACCGGGCTTTGCCTGGCAACCCTACAGATGAGCTTGGTTCACATTTCACCTTGGAGCCAGCTAGATGTCACAGTGAGACGGCTCTACCCTCAACTCACATCAGTGGCAGCAGGGCCAGCTGCAGTGCTTGGAAATGATGGGCAGTTGTCAAGATCATAGCTTGGCAGAGGGCCCCTCCTTAACTGGCAATGCAGGCTCTATGGCTGGAGGCAGCAGATGGAGGAGCGCACAAAAGAATCACCCTCTGCTGCCCCCTTCAGTCAGTCCTCCCAATTTGTCCTAAGGCCCTGGCAAAATTGCAGTGTTTCTTTCTCTTTAAACCTGCTGGCACCTATAGTGCTAAAAGGTGATGTGAGAAATTCACAACCCTGCTCTTTCCGGTGTAGCTGCAATGGGATTGGAGAGAAAGGAGCCCAAATTGGGGGAAGAGGCTAGCTACTGGGGGTGGGTGGTGGGCATCGTGATAGAGGGCCCATGGGCTCAAAAACCCAGCAGCCAGCCTCAAATGGCAGCCAGTGTCTGGGATAAGAAGATGCAAGGCATGATAGACCCAATTTGAACGGCAAAGTCTATCTTATGAAACAGCTTGGAGTCAAGAAATTTGTCAATGGTTGTTGTTGGTCTCTAGGTAAAAGTCAAGCCTACAGGGGTTTCAGTTTGTCTGGGGTGGGGTGGGGGCGGAATATCCCTGTTTAAATAACGGCTATACCTGGAAGAAAACAACATCCCAGGAAGATTCAACCCCTTTTCGCCAAAGCTTCAGAAGTCCTATTAAAATGAACACAAACAGCCTTTTTCTCCTCCAGAGACTAGTATGGGGCTTGCCAACCTTTTTGGGCTTGAGGGCACCATTAGAATTCTGATGCGGTATGGTGGGCGCAGCCACAAAATGGCTGCCTCCGGAGGCGGAGCCAGCCACAAAATGGCTTTGCCTTCAGGCACACAATGGAGACCCTTGTGCTGTGGTGGCAATTGCTGTCAAAGCGACATTTTAAAAAAGTGTGCGGCTAATCAAACCTACAGTGGCCAATCAGAAACCTCGCTGGGCGAAAGCCCCACGGACTTCCTAATAACCCTGGCTGGGTGCCAGAAAATGTATCAGTGGGCAGTGCGGTGCCCAAAGGCCCCATGTGAGGGACTCCTGTACTAATATATGATTGGACACGCAGGATACCACCTACAAAAGAGCAATCCTGCAGTTTCTTGGCAGTTAATGATGCTCTCAGGCGTTTCAGGTAGCTGATATTGAAAAGCTGTCATTTCACAAGTCCTTATAAGTAAGAAGGAGCCTGAATATAAGGCTGCCACCAGAAGCATTTCAAAGTGCAAAGAATCTACACAGAGGGTGCGATCAGAAAGCGTGCTGGGAGAGGTTTAAATTGCTCCGGTCCCAATGCATTTTTTTTTTTAACCTGGAGAATCGCGATCACACTCACCTTCTTGTTCCGGATCGCTGCGCAGCCACATTGCTCCTTGCCGTTCACACGCAGGAATGTGTGTCAGTGGTTTTTTCCCCCTCTCAATTTGGACATATGCACAGGCGGCCATCTGCAGAATTAACATTTTCACACGTGCGCAAAACAGCGATTTCCACTTCAACCCAACTGCTGTAACACTTCCCTTTAAACTTTAAAGGAAGACCTCTCCCTACTGCCACAGCACAGTCACATCTCTCGGAGCTCCGAAGAGACGTGTCCACCATTCATTTTGCCAAAACCAGAAGTCCCCCTCTTTACAATAGTATTATTGACCACTGAAGAAGGCCACAGAGGCCAAAACGCGTATGGTCCTGTTGGTCATTTGATATCTTCATCAGCTATGTGTGTGAAATCATCAACTCTGTATGCAAAATGACTACAGCTTACGTAAAGCTCATGCTGATATTCTATGAAGTCTGATTTTCAGACTGCTTGTTTTTAATCTTTGTCATTGTATACACCATAAATAAAAATATATTTTTGATAATATTTCTTTTGAGGTTAGCTTGACCCTTTTAACATTGTCGGTATATTTTGGGTTGAGTTTGTCTTTCCCCTTTTTCATCTTTTGCCTGAATGGAACCTCCATGTTTAGAAGCAGTATACCAACAAACACCAGCAGGACACACAACAGGGAAGAGCTGTTGCCTTCATAACCCTCCTTGCTCGATTCTTCGATTGCCCTTGTGGGAACAGGATGCTCAACTTGACAGATGCTTTGTCTGATCCGGCTGGACACCTATTTACTTCTTCCAATCAGAGAGAAAGGATGTTTTTTCTCTCCCGTTTCTGTTGAAATTCAATAATATGACATCTGATTTTTAAAAAAACAAACAGTTGGATGCGTATGTTGTTGTTTTCAACCTGGGATTCTCTAATATATTTTAATTTTTTAAATATCGCTATCATGGATGCTGATTCACTCTGTTTCTTAGCTGCTGTCTTCCCCGGCACCAGTGATGCATCGACGACCTCCCATTTGTCACAGAGCTGACTGTGCATGGGAATCAATTTCATTTTGTACAAATTGAAAATTGCTTCCCGTGGAAATACATTTGAAGTTATCGCTGGGATACGGAGCAAAGTAATTGGGGCCACTGGTGACTTCAAAATACCATACACACTTGGACTTGTCAGCAATCCAGACCTTCTGTTAGAAGGGAGGAGGGGAAAGTAATAGTGCCAGCACCCTGATGTTACTGAGCTACGCAGCCCTCCCCATGGTGTGCATGTGTGTGTGGGGGGGGGGGGAGTAGGGTATAAATAAATAAATATCATCACTGAATACATTAGAATTCCCTTCCGTGGCTACTTTTAAACTGTTTAAAGAAACACATGGAACATTTGTTTGTGGCTGTTTGTAAGAACGTGGTACAAGGCTGGACTCAGTGACCTTGCAGTATTTATTTATGTGCTTATTTTATAGTTTTAACGTTTTTACTGTGTTGTACATTGCCCAGAGCCCTGCAGTAGCAGAAACTGGGCAATTCAGAAGAAGAAGAAGAAGAAGAAGAAGAAGAAGAAGAAGAAGAAGAAGAAGAAGAAGAAGAAGAAGAAGAAGAAGAAGAAGAAGAAGAAGAAGAAGAAGAAGAAGAAGAAGAAGAAGAAGAAGAAGAAGAAGAAGAAGAAGAAGAAACCACTCTGCAGCAGGACGGGCATCAGAATCCGCCGTAGTGGGGCAGCTACCAGGCCCTAGGGTTTCTGGCAGGGCCCACTGCTGCAGAGCCCCCCAACCACAAGCTGGTAGCATACAATTATGGCACTTCTGGAAGGCAAAGCATTGGGGTTCTTATCCGCACCACCCAGCACCGTTGGGGAAACGACCTGGAGTTCTCTCACTGTTCCAGTTGACCTCCAGCCAAACAAAATCAGTTCCCCCAGAGAAAATGGCTGCTGGGGAGGTGGAGTCTAGGGCATCACACCCTGCTGAGGTCCCTCCCTTCCCCAAACCCCGACCTCCCCAGGCTCTGCCCCTCAAATCTCCAGGTGATTCCCAACCCAGAGCTGGCAACCCTAGAAATGACATATGGTCAGTTGGAAGGCTCATGAATAGGCAAGGGAAGGAAGGACACACAGGCAGGTGGGGATGTGGATGGGTGGGAAGGGAGGCATGAGCGGGGGTCCTGGTGGGGATCAGAGCAGGAGAGGGGGCCCCCCGGCACTCTCTGCCCAGGGCCCCCAGAAATCTGGAAGCGGCCCTGCTTTGCAGCCATGTCTTGCTCTCCACTTTTGCCCCACAGAATGGAGAGAAGCAGTGAGCTGACTGTCATCTTAATAATCTCCGTCTGCCATGGCTGTCCTGTAAAGACAATGTGACACTTCCTGTACAGATAGTACTTCACTACTCATGTCATGACAAGAAACGGGTTCTCCGTTTTCCCCATGGCAGATGGCTTGGAGATGTCCTGCACGGCAGTGTCCGAGCTGCTGTCAAATCCTGGAGGCCTCCTGCGTGCTGAAAACCCACACCGCAGCAGTGTTCTCACACATGGCCAAAGCTGACACTGCAATGTAACATCTGGAGAGAGCAAAATTCCCGTTTTGTAACGTTACATCCACCCAAACTAATTTGGACAGACTTCGAGTCAAGTCGAAAGTCAGCCAGAAGAAAAGCTCATCGGCATTTCTGGTTTGCATCTCGTCTTCCAAGACGTTCACTCTGGACCGTTTGTGTTTGTCCCAAGATGATGGGGGGGGGGCGCAGTGATGTCCATCAGTGTGTGATCAGTTATTCTAAGCTCACACCAGCAGCATTCAGTTCAAGCTCTGCTTTATTTAAATGCTGAAGGAAGAAATGTGAATGCTGGATAGCTCACCGTTATTAAAAGCAAGCAAATTAGCACCTGTCTACTAAACATAAAACAGCGGCAGTAGTGTTGATGCTACTGGATGGAGCTCACATTTCCACAAAGATAGTGAAACTATTCCACAGTGTCCAATGTGATGACTATTTGGCAGGAGGGAAGGCAGCATGGTATAAAACATAAATTATACAGATGGAAACCAGTCACTAGTATGAGTATGACAGACCAAAGGAAACTGGAAGAAATGCGCTAAATAAATTATAAAGTGTACTCTATATGAAAAAAATTAAAAGTGACAATAACAGTTAAGCAAATCTTCATAGATGAAATCATTTCATACCCCTTTACTTGTAATGAAACTTTCCGGAATTACGTTTTGTCATGTATTGAGAGATGTATTGAGCAAATACCTTGATGGTAGTTTGAAATTCCTTATGAGGAAAATGTCGGTTTAAGAGACAGATGAGAAAATATTGTTGAGAAAAGAACACACACTGTTCAGGAGAAGGATCCACAATGAAACGGAACGCAATTCCAGAAAGTTTCATTAACAAGTAAAGAAGTAGGAAGATATGATTTCATCTAAGAAGATTTGCTTTATTGTTATTGTCACTTTTAATTTTTTTTCCATAGAGAGTACACTTTATAATTTCTTTGGCGCATTTCTTCCAGTTTCCTTTGGCATAGAGTATAGACTGTTCTCTGAAAGCTAAGCATGGTCAGTACATGCATGGGAGACCACCAAGGAAGCCTCTGCAGAGGAAGGCAATGGCAAATCACTTATCCTTCTTGCTGACCTTGAAAGCCACCAAGAAAGCCTCTGCAGAGGAAGGCAGGGGTAAATCACTTGTGCTTCTCACTTGCCTCGAAAGCCCTTGATGGAGTCACCGTGAGTCAGCTGCAACTTGACAGCACTTTATACAAAAGGGCCAGGTCAGTACATGCGTGGGAGACCACCAAGGCTGACTCTGCAGAGGAAGGCAATAGCAAGCCACCTCTGCTTCTCACTTGCCTTGAAAGCCCCTTGGCTGGGGTCACTGTACATTGGCAGTGACTTGATGGCACTTTATGCATGTACATATCTACTTGGCAACATTGTCATGATTCCCTGAAAAGAATTCTGGGAATTGTTGTACTGCAAAATTGTTGAGACTTCTTTGCTAGGCAACATTTCTTCCTCTTCCTTCCTCTTCCTCCTCTTCTTCTTCTTCTTCTTCTTCTATTTTACCAGGGCCTGAAGGTCAAGGGTGGCCTGGTCAGCAAGCCCATAACCAGCTAGGTTCCATTTATGTCATTTCAGAAATAAAAGTGGCAAAGTACAAATTAGTACCAAACTCTACAGAAAGAATGGGTTAAGAACATAAGAGAAGCCAATGTTGGATCAGGCCAATGGCCCATCCAGTCCAACACTCTGTCATACAGTGGCCAAAAATACCAGGTGCCATCAGGAGGTCCATCAGTGGGGCCAGGACATTAGAAGCCCTCCCACTGTTGACCCCCCCCAAGCACCAAGAATACAGAGCCTCACTTGCCCCAGAGTCCCTATCTATACCTTGTGGCTGATAGCCACTGATGGATCTCCGCACCATATGTTTATCTAATTCCCTCTTAAAGCTGTCCATACTCGTAGCTGCCACCACCTCCTGACTAAGAGGGCTGCCAAATCAGGGTTGACTAAATACCTGGAGTTTTGGGGGGTGGGAGTTATTTGGGAAGGGACAGGGTCTCAGTGCAGAATAATGCCGCAGAATCCACTCTCCAAAGCAGCCATTTTCTCCGTGGGAACTTTCCTCTGTCCCCTGGAGATCAGTTCTAATTCCAGGAGATCTCCAGGCTCTACCTGGAGGTTGGCAGCCCTACTGGCTAATGTTTCCACAGGTGGAGGGTTTCCACCTGTGAGTGCACATTCCCATCTCCCCCCCCCCCCCCCTGGGGCAGCCCAAAATGCCCCTTTCAATTCTGTTCCTGGGGGGACACCCAGGAACAGGATTCAGGGGTGGGACATTTTGAGCTGCCACCGGAGTGAAGAGGAGAAGAATCATGCTCCATGGCTCAAAGTCCTTTTGTCCCAGAAGCATCTAGCCTGGACCCAAGCCCATGGTAGGGCCACAGATTTCAACTCCTAAATGCTGGGAAGCAGACCCAGGCACCCCAAGCCCTGGTGCCACCCTTGTCAACTCGTCAAAGGAACGGCCTGACGGCTTTTCTGTCTCTTCCTATCCATTTGGAGGGGGAAGGAAGCCATCTTCAGAGCCATCTGCTCGGTTATTACCTTCCTGGTCAGAAGGCAGATGGCCACACTCCTGCCAGTTGTCCTATCACTCCTTCTGAAGGTCAGAACTTAAATTTAGCTAAAACTGAGAGAGAGAGAGAGAGAGAGAGAGAGAGAGAGAGAGAGAGAGAACTGAAACTGCATCACCCTTTTGGATTTCTTTATTCCTTCCTACCAAGAACCCGACAAGAAATACCCAGATAGCAGGGTTGCCAACCTCCAGGTGGGACCTAGAGATCTCTCAGAATAATAACTGATTCCCCAGACGATGGAGATCGGTTACCCTGGAGAAAATGGCTGCTTTGTAGGGTGGACGCTGTGGCAGGACACCCCGCTGAGGTCCTTCTCCACACCTAAACCTTCCCCTCCCCAGGCTCCACACCCAAATCCCTAGGAATTTCCCTACCTGGAGCTGCCACCATACAAGAGGTGTGCTGGCAAGAATGAAAGCAGAGCAGAGGGACTCTCACATGGAAGAGGATCATTTACCAGAGAACATTGAGGAAGAGGATCATTTGCTTGAGAACATCGAGGGTCAAGCTGGCTAGTTAGTGGTAAGGATTAGAAGAACAAGTCTGCCATACAGGGACGGGTGCCAACCAGTGTTCCCTCTAAGCTGAGTGAGTGTGAGTTAGCTCACAGTTCTTTAGCCTCCGGCTCACACATTTTTGCCTTAGCTCAGGAAGGGATGGCTCCAGAGCAAACTAATTTGTGCAGCAGCCAAATCGCTCGCTCACAACTTTAATGCCAGCAGCTCCCAAAGTAGAATTTTTGCTCATGAGACTCCACGGCTTAGAGAGAGCATTTGTCTTGGGAAATTCCTGGAGATCTGGAGTAGAGCCTGGAGATGGGAAGAAGCTCAGCAGGGTGTGATTCTATACAGTTTATCCCCAGAAGTTGCCATTTCCTCCAGGGGAACTGATCTCTGTAGTCAGGAGATCAGCTGCGATTCCGGGCGAACTCCAGGCCACTCCTGGAGGTTTTCAACCCTAAGTACAGGCAAACAAGGAAGTGTGATGGGGAGGGGCTGGGCTTGGCCCAGGTGGGAGATGCTTGCTGAACCAGGAAGTCATTCAGGGAAGGCAGAGAAGCAGGGTTGCCTGGGTCTACTCCTGTGCTCCTAGGCAGAAATGTCCTCTGGGTGGGCCACCCCCAGGGTGGGGCCCCCGACCAACACCCCATCAATAACCAGGACAACCAAACAGTATACGAATGCAAATCACATGACTTTTCTCCTTCCGTCGACCATTGGAGGGACCAGGACCCCTGGAATTTTGTTCTCTAATCTTCCCCACACACACACATCCTGCAGCTCCGCAGAGAAACCCCAGGACATCAGCATTTCATGTTTCAGACCCTGTTCCTCAAATATGCCTCTGTATTCTCCAAACACAAACATGCTTTATCATAGTTGTAAATCAGAAGATTAAGGAAAAACACAAGGCAAGTTGATCTAACAAAAGAAATAATTAAAAGTGGGGGGAAGCGAACAATTACCTCCTGATTTGGCCAACAGATGAATCGGATAGCAGTTGTTAGGGTACGCTAAGGGAAATTACATCTTTCAATCTGTCACTCACTGTAGATGAATATTAGGATGTGATCAATAAAACATAACAAACATTTGGAAGGCACTGCAAAAGTCTTGCCGATGGAATTTAGCTGTGAGTTATTTTTATAAATCGGAATATGGTCAGAAGGCTGGTGCAAGCTGATTGAAGCTAAGCCATTTTGGAACTGGCCCATGGGTGGGAAACCACTTTGACATCTTCTGTTTTGCCCCTTGAGTCTCATAGTAAACTAAAGACAGGATGTAACACAGCAGGAAGTTTTTGTTTTATTTTAGGGTTCGAAGGGGTTTATGTGTGCAATAGAAGTCCAGAGGAAAGAGGGTACAGCCCAGTGTTATTTAGTGACAGCTCACATTCTGCTCATCAGTTGCAGATAGGGAGCCAGTTTTTATCAGGCTGGTTGGCTTTCTGTGAGCAGTTTGAGCCTGTTTGACTGATTACTTTCTGCATCTCTGGGCACCACAGTGAAATCAACAGCATAACTCTTGCTTTTCGAGTAGCTTCTGTGCATGGCACAGCATCCCTGAGTAAGCTACGTCTTTCTAGTTCTGCTTTAGCCAAGTGTTATTTAGTGATGCTCAGTCACCCACTGCTTTTGCTGAGTACCTGCTTCTCCAGGCCAAGAGGCAAATGTGGTGATTCCTTGGGCTGGATTATTACAGTAGGTTTGTCCCTAATTGTGCCACCCAAGTGGTCCCTCTATCAGACTGCCTACAGAAAGGTCAATCTTTGGTCTAGTGGTTAAGAATGGCAGACTCTAATCTGGAGAACCAGGTTTGATTCCCCACTTCCCCACATAAAGCCAGTTGGGTGACCTTTGGTCAAAACTCTCTTGGCCCCACCTACCTGACAGGGTGTCTGTTCTGGGGAGAGGAAGGGAAGGTGATTGTAAGTCGCTCCAAGACACCTTCGAGTAGTGAAGGATGGGGTATAAAAACCAAATCTTCTACTTCTTCAAACCAAATCTAGTGGATTCCAGGACACCACACCCTCTTCTACTCTTTCTGGACAGCCCTTTCAAACATAATCAGCCTGCACAATCTGGGCTTTAGCCAGCCCTTCATTCAACAGACAGATGCATCAGACACTGGCCTTGGAACTATACTCTCCAGAGAATGGGACTGCCAAGAGTACCCCACCGTCTTTCTGAACTGCCAGCTGCAACTACCTGAAACCTGCTATGCCACAGTGGAGCAGGAGGCCCCGGTGATTAAATGGGCCATTGGGTCCCTGCAATACTGTGTGTGTGTCAAGTGCCATCAAATAACTTCCATACCAGGCTCATAGCTAATGCAGGGCCCATGGGCCCCGGCCCCCTAGCATTTCTTCCAGACTCCCTCCCTCCCGGGCTGGCCCCAAAATTAATTAATGTAATTAACTTTAGTTAGCTGTGACCCCCCAGGCCTCCTCCAAAACAAATTCCCTAGCTACGGGGCTGCGTCTGACTTATGGTGACCCCATGAATTCCCTGCAATTTTACCTCACCGATATCCAATGCTCCCTCTAAGCTGTGGAGCCTCATGAGCATATATTCTATTTTGTGAGCTGCTGACATTAAAGTTGTGAGCAAGCGATTTGGCTGCTGCATAAATTAGTTTGCTCTGGAGCCGTCCTTCCTGAGCGAAGACAAAAATGTGTGAGCCGGAGGCTAAAGAACTGTGAGCTAGCTCACACTAACTCAGCTTAGAGGGAACACTGCCGATAACCCTTTCATGCTGTACAAAGGAGCAACAAAATCTCCTCCCCTGCCACCAATTTTGTTAGTCTTTTAAGGTGCTACTGGACTCTTGCTCTTTTCTGGTGCTACAGACAGGCTACCCATCTTGATCTACCCTTCATGCTGATAACCGAACACATCCCACTTCAGCAGCTCAAATGCATAAAAGCTCATGGCAACTGTGTGTTGAGGTGGTACCTATCCCTCTTTCCAGTCAGATGACCATGCGAAACCAAGTGGGGCGCCATCCCCTCGATGCAAATTGCATGTCTCACCTGCTCAAGCCAGGGACTACCTCAGCTATGTCACTACCAAGGGGGGCGGTGTCCAGGGATGGGTGCACTGATCCCACAGAAAACCACATGGGGGCCCATACCCCGACCTGTCCAGCAGTGCAGGATGAAGGCAACCAGGGGAGGAGTAGTCGGGACCAATGGGAGCAGCAGGTCAGCGGCTGAGTCCAGAAGAGCCGTGCCATATGGCGCCGCGGACACCAATGACATCAGGAGTGGTGTGGCTTGGGAACTGACTGCTGCTCATGGAGGTGGGCCCCATGGAGCAGAGCAGGACAAGGGAAGGCAGGGCCCAGGCTCCAGAGCTGTATCCATGGCTGGCAGGTCAGGCTTCAGGCTCCCAGCCAGCCAGGGGTGCAATGGAAGGTAGAGCAGGGGAGGGCTCAGAGAGCCTCAGCCTTCTTAGGCCTGGCTGGGCTGACAGTACAGGCCCTTGAAGATTTTCGGGGAGTTGGAGCTCAGGTGAAGGGGTCCACAGCAGGTGCTCCATTGTCCCCAGGTCCTGCCAGGCCGGAAACTTCTCTTCCAACAGCCTTTTGAAGGGAAAATTCCAGTGCAGGAGTCGAGATTTATCCAGACTGAAGATTTCTGCCAGTCTCATTGGAGTCACACTCAAGAGCTGGAGCGTTTAGCTTCGCGTTCAAGACACAAAGCCTGTCCCTTTGCAAAGGAAAAGACCCACAGACTCATCCAGTTGTGGATGTTCACTTGCACATTCGCACGCACACAAAAAATGGCAACACAGAGGCTGAGCGATGAGTCAGAGTGAATCAGGGCTCCTTGGCAGTGAACGGCAGCTTCTGACTAACTATAAATGGAACACGAGCTGGTTGAGCAGAACCATTTGGAAAACATGGGGCACTAAATGGTTTGCCTTGTTATAATTGCACGCGTCATCTTCATCACCGACAGCTGCACGGAGCACTTTGAAGCAACAAGAGAGAATGGCTAATACTAGAATAGCTCTCTCTCCCCTTCTCCTTCCCTTTTACAGGAGGCTCAGAAAAGAAAATGCCAAGCGGATGTACATACGAGGCTCTCTCAACTGTGGCCACCCAGACTGGCCGGGTTCTTTCTGTTCATGTTGTTGTCCATTTTATAGTTTTTATTGAACTATCTATCAGTTACAGCAGTGGCGAATGTAATTTTTAAGAAGTCCCTCTTGCTGTCTTTTCTTTTTTTATAAAAAAAAGCTTCTGCTGATTTCTTTTGTTATTGTTGTTTGCTTTTATTAAGCTCTCTCCTCTCTCTGTTTGCCTCTGAAAGTCTCCGGCCTTGTTGTGCTGTGAATTTAGTTTTTGTCTATATTCAGCAGCATTATGCAGTTAGGAAAAACATCGGGTCACTCAAACGCACATGAGCCAAATCTATTGAAAAACATAAAATTTACTATATTGAAGTAGGTTCACATCCATTGCAGCAGAGGTAGACACAAGCCTAACCATTGATTTATTTATGGCTGTCAAGTCACAGCAGACTTATGGTGACAACCTGGGTTTTCAAGGCATGAATCATTCAGAGCCGGTTAACCATTGCCTGCCTCCGTGTCATGACCCCGGTATTCCTTTAGGGTTGACAGCCTCCAGGTGGTGGATGAAGATCTCCAGGAATTACAACTGATCACCAGGCAACAGAAATCAATTCACCTACAGAAATGGCTGCTTTGGTAGTTGGACTCTGTGGCGTATCCCCCATTGAAGTCCTTCCCAAAGGAATAAACTACGGGAGGGGGCTTGGGAGCTGCCCTCCCCTGAAATTTTTCAGGGAGGACTGAGCCTCCCCCAGGGCAACCATTTCCAAGCAATACTGACTTTAAAATCTTCCTGTGTTTTTTTTTTTCCCCTCTGGGCTAGAAAGCTTGTTCTGGGTTGCTTCCTCCTTCCTGCTTCTTGCATTGCAGCTTCTGTTCCCCAGTCTCTCTTATTTCCTGCTTGGGAGAGGAGAGAAAGAAAGCCTTCCTTTGATTGGCTGAGGGAAAGAGCCAGAGAGAGAGAGAGGAAAAAATGAAGTCCAGTAGCTCTTTTAAGAAGACCAGCGACGTTTTCTTCCAGCTATTTGTTTGCCTGCAGACTTCTTCATGGAGGGGGGGAGCTAAAGCGAGCATGAGAGAGAGAGAGAGAGAGACACAGACAGAGAGACAGAGAGACAGAGAGAGAGAGGTAGTGTCAGTCCCAGCTTTCTTCCAGCGGTTTTTGTTTGCATGCAGGGCTGGCTCGCTCACTAGGCAAACTAGGTGTTCGCCTAGAGCATGCCAGCCCTTAGGGGCACCAAAAAAACCCACCCCTTCCCTAGCTTGCCAGGGCACCCTGCAGCCGCGGGGCATGCAGGCAAGCCAGCGCTGGGAGGGAAGGGGTGGGGGTTTAAAACCCTGCCCCTTCCCTGGTTTGTAGCTTGCCTGTCCTCCCCCTTCCCCTGGGGGGGAGAGGAGCGGGGGCAGCATGGTGGGTCTCCAGGACCCACTGGGAGATTGGCATGTGCAGAAAAACCTCGAGCTGGCCCTGTTTGCATGCAGACTTCTTCAGGGGGGGGTGAGTCTAAAGAGAGCGTGCCAGAGAGAGCGATATGGATCCCAATTCCATTTCTAACAGGTTGGGGAGGGGAAGAACCCTAACAGTATAGCTTGCATTCCTTATTAGTGAAAGGGAGCAAGAGTCCAGCAGCACCTTAAAGACTAGCAACGTTTCTGTCAGGGTAGGAGCTCTCATGAGTCACTCTGCTCACGTCTTCAGATACAGCTAGAATGGGAGTCCATCTGTCCTTATAGCTTGGAGAGTGAAGAGATTTCAGATGCCAAATGACAATAGCAGGCATTGCCCATGAGAGAAACGACCTAAGGTCAGTCCAGGAGTTTGCATTCTCCTGAGCTTCCTGATCAGTTGCAATTCAGCAGTCTCTCTTTCTAATCTCCCGTTGAAATTCCCTTGTAAGAGAACTGCTGCTCTTAGGTCAGCAACTGAAGGTCCTGTAAAGTTAAAATGTTCCCCCTCTGGTTTTTGAATGCTGTGGCTTGTAATAGCAGTAGAAAAAGTAAGAGTCCAGTTGCACCTTTAAAGACTAACAAAATTGTGGTCGGGTATGTGCTTTTATGAGTCACTGCCCACTTCTTCAGACTTATTTACATCTATTCTTTACGCTGTCCTGGACTGAACATAAGAACATAAGAACATAAGAACGTAAGAGAAGCCAATGTTGAATCAGGCCAATGGCCCATCTAGTCCAACACTCTATCACACAGCGGCCAAAATATACCAGGTGCCATCAGGAGGTCCAGCAGTGGGGCCAGGACACTAGAAGCCCTCCCACTGCTGCCCCCTCCAGCACCAAGGATAGAGTGCATCACCTGCCCCAGAGTGAGAGTTCCCATCTATACCCTGTGGCTAATAGCCACTGATGGACTTCTGCTCCATATGTTTATCTAATTCCCTCTTGAAACTGTCCATGCTTGTAGCTGCCACCACCTCCTGTGGCAGTGAATTCCATATGTTAATCACTCTTTGGGTGAAGAAGGACTTCCTTTTATCTGTTCTAACCCGACTGCTCAGCAATTTCATGGAGTGCCCACGAGTTCTTGTATTGTGAGAAAGGGAGAAAAGTACTTCTTTCTCAACCTGCTCCATCCCATTGATAATCTTATAAACCTCGATCATGTCACCCCTCAGCCATCGTTTCTCCAAGCTAAAGAGCCCCAAGCATTTTAACCTTTCTTCATAGGGAAGGTGTTCCACCCCTTTTATCATTCTAGTTGCCCTTCTCTGCACTTTTTCCAATGCTATAATATCCTTTTTGAGATGTGGTGACTGAATCCTCTTGTGCCAAATGAAGACCTCGGTTTCTTGTCTCACTACCAGTGCTGATATCTCTACTCCTACTACCCCTCTGCATATCACACCCAATCCGATCAAGCTGCTGGCTATTGCCATTCAGGATCTGAAATCATCTTTATGAAGTTTATATCTCCGGGACCTTGTGTCACATTTTATGGCACACATGGCCCGCCCGACAAAGTGACATTTATGTCAGATCCAGCCCTTGTAACAAATGAGTTTGACACCTCTGTGCTAGAGAGTCTTTAGGAAGACAGATCTCTGGAGACAGGAAAAGCTGAGTGGGGAGAGAGATTTGGTAACATTCCTTGCAACAGGAAGAGAAGGTCTCCCACAGATGGATCCATCAGGTTTTGGGTTGTATCTTTGCATGCTCTAGGTTAATACCAAAGGTTTTTGATATCCAGAACATATCAGTCCTTGAATATGTTTGGTGTCTGTTGGAAAAGAAAGTATAGTCCTTAACCCTGGCTGTCTCCACTCACTTTCAGTGTAGCAACAGTCAGACTGCAAAGCCTCTGTTGGGCCCAACATACTTGCTGGGCTCCAATTTGCATTTTGGGGGAAAGTGTGTCTCTTATTTTACTTGGGTCTATATATCCTTGATTGAGAACAGGTGTTTTTTTCCATGGTTGGGGGAGGGCGCTTCAACCACTCCTAAGCTCTTCTTTCAATTTCCATTCATTTTTAAATGGTAAGCCCATCTGCATGAACAAGATTGGGGGGGCATGCAGATCATAGGCCTTTTAAAATCTCCTTTAGCCCTGTGTGCAGCCCAGAAAGAACATTGGCAAGAAATGTGCATTCTGTACATGTTCATGCTCTTCATTATGCAGTTACTTAAAATGGTGTGGTACAGTTTCAAAGGGACAACTAACTGGGATGTATAAAAGGAATTACAGAATTGCCCACTGGAAACAATGGGAGAGGCTTGAAGGCCCATTGGAGATAACAGGAGCCAGGAATGTCATTTGACTTGCATGGGCTCCACTGAAATACATTGCAGCACAAAACAACTTGCAAAGAAAATGTGGAATGGTTTTTCCATTCAGGTCTTTGGGCCCAGATAGTCTACTCTGGGACTGGAATGACAGCCCCCAGAGTGGAATGACATTCCCTAGGAAGAGAATTTGTGCTCTAGTACTGGAATGACAGTCCCCAGAGTGGAATGATGATCCCTAGGAATAGAATCTGTGCTGTGGGACTAGAATGACAGGTCACAGAGTGGAATGACAGGAGAGCCCCTGGGAAGAGGCTCAGTGCTCTGTGACTGGAATGACAGGTTGCAAAGTGGCATGACAGCCCCCGAGAATAGGCTCAGTGCTCTGGGACTTGTACTTGTACTCACTTGTAGGATATGAGTTTGAAGTGAGAAGAAGATTGCTGCTACAACTCTGTACATTGCTCAGAAATTGAGTGCACAGCAACTGTTTGGTATTCTGGCTCAGAAACTTGTCATGCATTTACAAAACGAAGGCATCTGTGCTGCCATAATTTAGTCAATTTCAGTACAAAGTCACCCTTATGAATAAGGCAGAAACAAGACTCCTGTAAATGAATGTCCAGGAAAACTTTAAAAATGTTCCCCTACAGGCTTTTCTGTGTTGCCCTCCTTACTTTCAAATTTGTGACCAATTGTTTGTCTCATGCACATGGTATGTATATTCACAGATCTTAAAGTGACTATTCTAAAGGTTAATTTAAATAAAGGACACAGCAGGAGACCTTTGAGATACCACTATAACTACTGGCCAACTCCCATCTTGTCCTGGGTTTAGCCCAGCTGAGGGCCATGGCTAGGGGGGGTTCCCAGGCCACCCTACATTTCTGGGGAGCCCCTTACTAAATCCCGCTATCCATAGATAGTAACAATGGCTTGTGATGTCACTGGCTCCTTCCTATGATGTCACTACGCCTTGGTTCTTTTAAGGACCTAGCATAGCAATGCCTCTGGTCCAGCCCCAGCCCCCCCCCTCCCGGAAACTGGAAAGTCTACGCCCTTGTTCACAGTAATCAGCAGCTTCCTGGAGAGTAAAAGATTAACTGTAAATAAGTTCTGTGCATCCATCTACAGAGCAGCTGCCTTTGGGGCTCTGAGGTTGCTCAGTTAGTAATACAGCTGAGCATCAAGAGCTGGCAGAGCGTGTACACTGGTCTAGGTAATTATACATTTTAAATGCCATTCCTAAGCAATAGTACCATCGCCAAACTGTGTTGTAGGCCTTCCTTCTGCCCTTCCTATACCTTGAATGGATCTGGATGGTATATTTCTCAACCAGTTCCACCAGTCCCCACCTCCATTCAGCTGCTATGCCCCTCTATATGGCATCAAATACAACACACAAGAAATGCCTGGAAGTCTTAGTATGAATGTCCCATGGACAAAAGTATTCAACGACGTTCACTACACTCTTGTGTAATAATCCAATAACAGAAGGCAAAAACAAGTGTGGTAAACAGACTCACTACTTACAAATTGCCAAAATGCTAGAGAACATGCACTAGACAGCAGCAAATACAAAGTAGCAACGTAAGAAAAATACAAAATGGAAACCATGAAGAACTTGTGTAATAGTACACTACAACAGAAAAATCCACAGATTAATGGAGAACTAATATGATAACGTGGCGTTATGTCCGGATGTTTGATTACAACGTTTCAAAGTTCATCCTTCACCAGGGTGTTCCCTTTAAGTTACTGTGGTTTCCATACTTTTACTCACATGCACTGGGAACAATATCAGTTCAGTACAAGAATGGACACAAATCTCCAATATGTTATTGGCTTCAGCAGCTTCATGCTTCGAGTGGGACGTCGCATTATTATATTAGTTCTCCAGTATTCTGTGGATTTTTCTATTGTAGTGTACTATTACACACGTTCTTCATTGTTTCCATTTTGTATTTTTCCTACGTGGCTACTTTGCATTTGCTACTGTCTATTACACGTTCTTTAGCGTTTTGGCAATTTGGAAGTAGTGAGTCTGTTTACTACACTTGTTTTTGCCTTCCACGAGTACAGAAGTGACAACGAAGTCCAAATCCTGTCAAAACTCCCCCAGTTGTTTCATGTTTCATCTGTTTCATCTGTTAAGCAGCATATGGGGTCAGGATGGAGCCTTGCAGAGAATTCCGCATCCCTGTTTGTCTCCGTCCAGCGCTGGCCGGCCCAGGCTAGCCTGATCTCATCAGATCTCAGAAGCTAAGCAGGGAGGCCTGGTTGGTACTTGGATGGGAGACCACTGAGGAAGTCCACGGTCGCTACGCAGAGGCAGGCAAGGGCAAACTGTCCCTAGGCAAACCACAGGGGTGGCGCCTAGCAATGATGGGACATCACTTTGCGGTGTTGTGTTCTGTGATGTCACTTCCAGGTCAAAGGCTAGGTGACAGCACTGCCTAAGTTCCACCCCTTCTGATGATGTCACGTCTTACACCAAAACCCCACCCCTTCACGTGATGTCACTTTCAGGCCGCTCCCCAAACCCACCTCTTCCTCCAGCATCACCTTGTGGCTCTTGAGCATCTGACCTTTAGTCGATGTGGCTCTTACCTGAAGTAAGTTTGGCCACTCCTGCTCTAGGGCATCCTCTCTCTGCTGGGCTCCCTCCGCTCCCCAGACACCACCCTTCCCAGGCTCCACCTTCAGATCTCCAGGATTCCCCCAGTTTGGAGTTAGCAGCATTCCTGGGGCCTGGAGATCTCCTGCAATGACAGCTGCTCTTCAGACTACAGAGATCAGACAGCCTGGAGAAAATGGCTGCCTTGGAGGGTGGAGTCTAGGGCATTATCCCCTACTGAGGTCCCTCCCCTCTCCAAACCCTGCCCTCTCCAGGCTCCAGGAATTTCCCAGTTTGGAGTTGGCAACTCTACTTAAGCTTGACTCAACAGAAACATTTTTGGCCTTGTGCCCGAAAGAGAGCAGCACGAGTGCCTGGCAAGCCTCAAGGGGTAAGCGATGATGTGTGCATCTGATCGATGTGAGGCTCATATGCCAAGGCGGGAAATGGAAACAGCCTCAGTTTGATTTTACTGGAGGCCTCTGGTGTTGTGGGCATCAATGAGCCTGAGCCGTACATGACAAACGCAGTTCAGCTTTGATGGAGAAACCGTAAACAAAGCCATGGATGATTTTCTTCTTCATTAATACATACAAACACAGAGGTATGTTCCCACTCCTTCCTGAAAAGATGGAAATTTCAGCATATTTCAATCCTTATTGAGTAAATGGGGGTGGGTCTGTAGTCCAACTGCTCGTTCCCCTCGAGGACAAAAACAGAACTGAATTCTTTTGTGCGCGTCCCCCGCAATGCTGCACGCAGCCTCAGACTTCGGTGCTTGTGGCAGAATTTTGGATGAAGGGAGACTTGGCCATTTATGTATAAGGCACATTGAACAGATATAGCAAAAGCAGACTTTGGTTTCTTCCCATGAAGCACTGCAGTATGTCCCGTGCCTGCTAGTTACAAAATGGTGCCTGGCTGTGAATGAACGGTTTCCCACACAGTCCTCACATTCCTTTAGCCAAAATGCACTCTGCTCCAAGGCTGGATCTCAAGAGATTTTGGTCTACACTGCACCTGCTCTGGCCGGAGGCTTTGACCTAACTGTCAGCCCGTAGGGAGGAAAAGGTTATAGTTTTCTGGTGCCATCAAGGGGAAGGCTCTGGATACTGGTGCGCTTATGACATTCCCACAGGACGTTTGATGTGTGTCTTTTATTTTCTTGCAGAAGGGAATAAATATTGTTCCGTTGTTCAGTGCCCCTCCTGAATGACCTTTTGGGGTCTTCGGGTGAAGAGGCATCTCTTTCTTAATTGCGGATGCTGCCATTTTTGGTGAATGCCTGGAGCTTGTTTATATCACGGTCAGGATCAAATAAACAGGTTGTCCTGCAGGCTTGTGTCCTCTTCTCTTTCCTAACCAGACTGGGGGTCCTGCCAGAATCCCATCCAGCCCAGTGAACCTCAGTGACAAAGGTACATCATCAGGTGGAAGCCTGGATAAATCCCCCCCCGCAACAGTGCTCAAATCTGAACATTCGTGGACTGCAGGATGATTTGACTTGTCTTATGTATTATTTATGCAAAAAAAGGAAAGAAATCCTCCGCAGCAAATGGCATATTGCCTAATCTAGCCACTCAGATTGACTATCCATGTGTTGTTATTCTTAATGATGCAACTCTCTGACATTCCTCGCCTTTTATCCAATCTTGGGTGGCAGCATAATGTTGTTATAAAAATTAGATTGTAGAGAAACTGCAATAGCAGAAGGGGGAATTAGGATTCAAGGAAAGAGAGGAAGACATTGCCAAGCTAGTTTTAAAAGTGGGACCTTCCTGAGCAAATCTGAAAACTGCCTCCGACGTGTGTCCTTAGTGCCAGGGCGACTGAAAGGAACCAAGTCCCCGAACAACATGTAGAATGAGAGAATGGTAATGCTCCCGTATGGATCTGTGGTGTGGTCTCATTTGGAATACTGTGTACAGTTCTGGTCACTGTCTCTCAAAAAGGACATTGCAGAGCTGGAAAAAGTACAGAGGAGGGGCGACCAAGACGATTCAGGGGCTGAAGCACTTTCTCTATGAGGAAGGAGTCTGGGACTTTTCAGTTTAGAACCGAGACAACTAAGGGCGGGGGCATGATAGAGGTTTATAAAATTATGCATGGGGTGGAGAGAGTTGACAAAGAGAAATTTCTCTCCCTCTCCCCAAATACCCAGGACATCCAATGAAGCTGATGGGCAGTAGGTTCAGGACGAACAAAAGGAAGTACTACTTTACCCAGAGAGTGACTGAAATGTGGAATTCGCTGCCAGAGAAGGTAGTGCTAGCCACAGGAATAAACAGCTTTAAAAGGGGATTAGATAGATTTATGGAGGATAAGTCTATCAAAGGCTGCTAGCCATGGTGACTGAGGGGAAAGTCCACATTCAGAGGCACTAAGCCTCCAATTCCCAGAGCCAGGAGGCAACATCAGGGGAAGGCCTCAGTCTCTATGCCCTGTTGTTGGCCATCCAAAGGAACTGCTTGGCCTCTGTGTGAGACGGGATGCTGGACTAGATGGATTATGGGTCTGATCCAGCAGGGCTCTTCTGATGTTCTTATGTGGGGAAATACGCTGGGGAGTCTAGGTTACAGGACTCTCTGTGGAGGGTAAGTCTATCAGTGGCTCCTAGCCATGGTGACTAAAGGGAACCTCCACATTCAGAGGCAATGAACCTCTGAATCACAGTGCCAGGAGGTAACATCAGGGGAAGGCCTCGGCCTCTATTCCCTGTTGTTGGCCATCCAGAGGATCTGCTTGGCCACTGTGTGAGACGGGATGCTGGACTAGATGGACTACTGTTCCCCCCCCCCCGTTGAACCCAAACAGATGCTAACCAGAAACCCGGCTTGTCACTCCTTTGGGCTGTGATCATACATGCAATTAGACCTGGCATAGGTGCAAATGCCAGGTGGATTTAAAGGGCACGATCAGACAACAACATCTGGGAAGCGCCCCGCAGCCGTCAGCAACCCGTTCTGCTCCGCCACAGAAGCAGAGTTAAAAGACACTGGGGAAATCCGGTAGTAAACGGGTCGCGACAGGCCACGGGTGGACTTTCCTATGTCTGAATGCTCCAACATGCTCGTATGGCATCGGGAGGGTCTGATAAAGCCATCCCAACTCTGTGATGTGGATTTTTTTACCACTTCGCAGTATGCATATCATCGCAAACTCCACAGAGTGCCCTCGGTGTGGAGTTGTGATTCATCAGTCCCTCGGTTAAGCACATGGGCAAAAAATGGCACAAAACCCTTCAGGGCCAAATGATTTGACTGTGGCACTCCATCCATAGCAATCAGATTGATGTCCATCCCCATGACAAAGACCTGGGACCTGAAACAATCTGGGAGGCTCTCAGTGTGGCCGTGGAAACCACCAGGTCCAATGCCCGCAAGGAGCCGGCAACATCAGCATGGATGGTGAAATCCCCCAGAACTATCAGTCTTGGGAATTCCAAGGCCCGGTGCCGCCTCCTCCGGGAGGCTCAGGAGGCTGTGTGCTGGTGCGCTAGGTGGTCAGTATACCAGCCAGAGAGCCAAGCTCTCCTCAGCAGCCCAGACCAGGCCAACACAGTCAGTGCTGGAGAGCTCTGGGATGGGGAGTGCCCTGAAGGGAAAAGACTTGCGGATGAATATCGCCACTCTCCCCCAATCCTGCATCAGAGACTGATGGAGGACTGAGAATCGGGGGGGGGAGTAGTTCTTTCAGGGTGACTGTCTCACCCTCCCTCACCCAGATCTCGGTCATGCATGCCAGGTCCACTTCTTGCCATACAAAGTAATTCTGTAGGGTCGTGGTTTTATTATTAACGGACATGGTGCTGCGCAATATCAGTGTCAGCAATATTCCCTCTAAGCTGTGGAGTCTTGTGAGCAAAAATTCTACTTGGTGAGCTACCGGCATTAAAGTTGTGAGCAAGCGATTTGGCTGCTGCATAAATTAGTTTGCCCTGGAGCCGTCCTTCCTGAGCTAAGGCAAAAATCTGTGAGACAGAGGATAAAAAACTGAGCTAGCTCACACCAGCTCAGCTTAGAGGGAACACTGACTGTGTCAGCGGTGGATTAGGTTTCCTAGCCCCCTTGCCAACATGCCTTGGGATAGTTATTGTAGAAATTAAGGCGCTAATTTGTTGTGGTTCTCTTTAAATCTACAGAAGGAATTTCAAAAAAAAAAAAATGTTTGGCGTGAAGTTGTTGTTGTTGGGTTTGGTTAATGCTAATCCTACTTTTGATTATCTGTCATTATTTGATTTGCCATTATTCTTATATATGTTCCTTTTGGTCCACCAGTAGATTTTAACTGTATATTAGTGCCCCCCTTTCTTTTTTAAAATTTTTAAAATTAATTTTAATTATAATTGTAACAATAACAACCAAAATAATTGATGTAATTGATATCAAATGACAGCCAAAAAAACATTACAGTAATACTCTTTCTGTGAATCACCCCAAGTACAACCCCCCCCCGCTTCCAGTTAAAATGTACAGATCGATAAATTTCTTATCCCACATTAGGGGAACAAGGAGTTTTTTTGATAAGCAATAATCTCCTTTACAAATGTTAATAACAAAAATTTATTAAGCATGGTTAGTGGTTGCGGTAAATGTTAACTATTGTTTCTTAATATTTACCATAACCACTAACCTTGCTTAATAAATCGGCAACTTCTGAATATATAACGAGGTTATTCTTATAGCATTATTTGACAAATATAATAAGACAAGGAGCCATTTTTCAATAAACATTGAGCCCTGTCTTCAGCTCGCTTAATCTTATATGGGAGCTTGTCTGGAGCAGAAAATTCTGCTCTCTTATTAAACCTTGGCTTGCGTTGGTGGTTTAGACTGGCATTTCCATTTGCTCGCAATGATCATTCTACTGCTCCCAACAAGATTGGTGGCCACAGAAGTATGAAACCCATAATTAAATAATGCAACCTCTGGTTTCTGAGCCAGTTGGACTCCAGGAATTGTTTGTATGTGAGCTATAACTTGTTTCCAGAAGTTTTGGATGGCTCAACAGTAGCCCCCCCCTTCCTAAGAAGATGCACTGCAAAAGGGCAGGCAGGGAGCCCAGGCCTGTTTCCAGGGCTGCCCTTGGCTTCCCAGCCAGCCTGTGGCCAGGGGTCAACTGGGGAAGCCAAGGGGAAGGCATGGAAAATGCCTCCTTCCCTCCCTGAGCCTCTCCGCTGCTGCCGAGAGATTCAGGAGGGGGGGAAGGGAAACACCGGGCAGGCCTGTTTAAAGGCCTTTCCATCCCTCCAGCATTTAAGCATGCCTGGGCTCCCTGCCTGCCTGTCTCCAGCTGTCTCCTGGCTGTGGGGCAGTTGGAGAAGGGCAGGCATGTTCAATGCCTTTCTTTTCCTCCCTGAACTCGGAAAGGGAAAGAGAGGCATTGAAATATTCCTGCCCAGTGTTTCCCTCCCCTCCCTGAGTTTCTCTGCAGCAGCGGAGGGCCTCAGGGAGGGAAGGAGGCATGTTTCCCTGCCTTCCCCTTGGCTTCCCCAGCTGAAATGCGGAGGCCAGCTGGCTGGGAAGCCAAGGGCACCCAGGGGAACACGCCTGGCCTCCCTGCCTGCTTTTCTCTGGCTGTCCCGGGGCAGAAAGAGAGGGGAAGGCAGAGGGAGGAGGCTTTCCCAGGTCAGTTGCACTCCCACTGCCTGTCAGCTGTTATGTTGAAATGGCTGAAACTTAGAAATGGATGAAGGAAACCAGAGGGGGAGGGAAGCTGGCATTTGGCTCCCTCAGAGCCAAAAAAGCCGAATAAATACCAATAAGGCACACCCCTAGTCGTTCTTTTTGTCTTCTGGATATTAGCCTTGGCATGTTCTGGGGCACAGATGGAGCAATCACAGAACGACCCCTCAGTGACATTTAAAGTCACGAGTTGATGTTGGGGCCCTGAAAGTTCCCCGAGGTCCCCTTGAATCCAGTCTGATTGCCTTGCAGCAGAACTCCCTGCTGTGGCTGAAGCGTGCCTCTGTTCCCCTTAAAGCCTGCGTGGGCTCTTAACACGAGAGATGTTGCTTTCTCTGGGGGGAAGAGGGCTGGTCTCACTTGAGGTGGTTCCAGTGTGGTAGGCAGGGAGGTGGGTGGCCGTGGTCTTCTTGATGGTTTGTTCTGCAGTTTCACAAAAGACACAGATTTGGTGTTATTGTCACTTGACTTAACCCCCAACTGATGAACTGATGGCAGCTTCTGCACATTGCGTGTTCTGGTGTCTTCTGGTGGCTGAGATGTTTGGTCTCTGGACTGGATAATACTCAGGTACCAGATGGAGGTCCACATTTTGGCAGCCTCCTCAGATCTCCATCTTTGGTTGAGCCACCAGCTGGCTGTCGTGGTCCTGCTGTTTTACCTTTGGTATTGGCCTCATCTACAAATGATTTTTTTAAAAAAGAAAAAAGAAAGAAAAATGGGTGGGGCATTCAGGTTATGAACCTTCCAATGACCATAAGCAGCAGTCAGCTCAACGATAAACCACCAGCTCCCTTAACCCTCTGCCTTTTCTAGCTCCCAGTAATTGTTGAGAGACAGTTTGGTGTAGTGGTTCAGTGTGTGGACTCTTATCTGGGAGAACCAGGTTTGATTCCGCAACTCCTCCACTCACAGCTGCTCGATGACCTTGGGCAAGCCAGAGTTCTATCAGAGCTGTCCTTGAAAGAGCAGTTCTGGAAAGAGCTCTCTCAGCCCTGCTTACCTCACAGGGTGTCTGTTGAAGGGAAAGGAAAGGAATTTGTAAGCCAATCTGAGACTCCGAGTTAAGGGTGGGGTATAAATCCAATATCATCTTCTTCTTTTCGAGTGCTGACACCCCTGCTCTCAGCAGTCCCTACGAGGGCCTTGGCAAAGTCCGTTCATATCATTAAGTCCCTCCTGTGGAGCGCAGTGGGACTACCTCAGGCGGAGTTTAAAACGGCTGGCTTAAGGCCTCTGGTGAGTCTGTGGCTCTGGCCAGGTCAGGCCTGAAATGGCTCAGGTCACAGCCACTGTGCTATACCATCTCCTTGATGGGTTGCTCATGCTGTTCATGGAAAGGGCTATCTAAAGAACCCACTGGTGCTTTCTTGGGGACAGACTGTGCTCTCCTCCCCCTTCTCCCCTCCTGTTCTCCAGGGTGAGCTGCTTGCCCCTTTCCGAGTGCCTAAGCGCGGTGGGCCCTTGAGAGGTGATCTGGGTCTGATGTTGCTACCCACCTGGAGACCTTGCTGCTAAGATCCATTTGCATCCTGCATCCGAGACTGACGGAGGACTGAGAATCGGGGTGGTGGTGGCGGTAATTCTTTCAGGGCAACTGTCTTGCCCTCCCTCACCCAGATCTCGATCACACATGCCAGGTCCACTTCTTGGCCATGCAAAGTAATTCTGTAGGGTCGTGGTTTTATTATTAATGGACATGCTGCTGCACAATATCAGTGTCAGTGGCGGATTAGCTTTCCTAGCCCCCTCGGCAGCGTGCCTTGAGATAGACGAAGGTTGGAAAGGGACCCAGCATACCTATATCTCCGTCCCATTCCAGCCCCTTCTCCCACTGCCAGACCTCCCTCTGCCCCCGATCCCTGGGATCCCTGACCTGAATCTGATGTTGGCAATATTTCTACAGTCCATTCTGGCTCCCTTCTAAAATACAACAACTGCCATTCACTAAGAATTAAAATGCCACAGTAAAACCTATAATTTCCTAATCAAGCTCCCATCCTCCCTAATAATAAGGTTAACACTGTCTAATATACCCTATACCTACTATGCCAGTTGGAAAGAGAAAATCTATATATCTGTCAAAAATCAGGAGGGAGACAATTGAGAAGCCACCTGGGTAGATATCTTAGGGCCTAGAGTGATTGGAAAACCCTCCTCGGTGGTAGACTCCCGGCCTGTCAGTGTCTGATCACAGCAGAGCATCTTACCACTCGAGGAAATCACCCCGGGAGAGGTTGCTGTTTTTCTCAGCAGAGCAAGAGCTCTGCTGACTGCTGGATCGATGATGGTGTTTTAGCTGAAGAAAATACCTTGGAGGGGACCGGGAGTTCTGGAAACCTCCGAGTGGCTGCAACCGTTTGGCGCGCCGCCCAAGGGAGGGCTCCAGGTCATCCAGTCTTTGGTGGCTTGCTCTGGAGGAGATCTGAATCTCCTGAGGCCAGTCCACCCTCCACGACTCCCCTCCAAGAGGAGGAGGGGTAGGAGTTGAAGGTCGCAGAGTCCACTTCAGGGGAAAGTCTAAAGAATGTGGAGCCACCGATTGCATTTACGCCTCTGTGATACGGACTCTGGGCTTGGGATTGGCCTGCAAGAAAAGACACCTGCAGTCAAGTGACTAGCAGTGGTGATGTAATCCTGATGCAGAACTCAGGGGAGGGGTTTCCCTAATAAAAACAGACATACCCTTGACAGTTGGAGTTTGGCAGTTGAGACTGTCAGTCAGTGGGTGGTCAGTTGCTACTGTGCCAGGGGACTGACAAGTCTTGTTGAACATCTCTGAGTCTGAGGAGCAAATGAGCCTTCTCTACAGATTACAATATTAAGGGAACCTGAGAAGAGCCAAATGTAGTACTATACTACAGTGAAAACTAAGGAGTCTTAAAAGGGAAACAAGTTCCTTGTGGTTAAACAAGGGATTCCCATGCCTCTCACTTAGAATTTATACTTTGATGGAGAGAGAGTCTGGTTTAGTGAATTTAGCACGTGCCAGGAGTGTTTATTGAACTAGTGGATGTCCAAAATCAAAACCAAGGCACAGCTGAGGTATTTCTCTGTGGAGGTGGAGAGTACCTGAGAAATCCACACCAAAACTGGCCATCTAGAACAGCACAGGGGTTGAGTTTGGAGAGAGAGTGTTCTGTATTGTGATTTCTAAAGGGAACGATTATAAAGGAACTAACCTAAATCTGAAATATAACACTTGCAACTTTCCAAATGGTTGGTCCATGAAGACACAAAGGTGATGATGCCTGGAAGCAAGTTCAGAAATGACAAAAAGACATACCTCGCATGCCGCTTAATTAACTTATGGAACACACCCTGCCGTAAGACTCTATCGAGAAAGGTGGATTAAAAAAGGTGTTACGAAATAAGCAAGACGCAAAAACGGTTGTGAGCTTGGACTGTGCGGGCCAAAGACTTCATGGGAATTATGTCTCAATGGACATTTGCCATAAACAAAAATGGAACTATGTTCAGAGGCAGTCTTCCCTGGAATGCCTGTGGCTGGGCTCGTGGAGCAGGAGAGAGGTATTGCCCCCGTGCCCTCCGACTGGGCTTCCTAGCAGCATCTAATGGGCCACGGTGGGAAGCATGGGTACGAGACCAGATGGTCCACTGGTGTGCTTCAGCAGGGCTGCTCTGACATTTCTTTTGCAGGTAGCATATGAATGAAACACAAAACAAAAATGGAAATATTGGAGGCTTCTTTTAATTAAGATAATCCCACAGCTGGAAAATGAAACAGCCTAAATTACATTAAGCAACTCCCCCCCACCCCAAACCCAGCCTCCCAAACAAAACCCCTCTAGAAAAATTCTTTACAAATGTACATTTTTTTTTACAATTACAAAAAACTAAGAGCTCATTGCATATAAATATTACATTTGGTCTGCCATCCTCAAGTGGCATTAAAAATACCTGAAGCATTTCATTTTAAAGGGACCTGAGAGAGCGGATGTAAAGATATGGACATAGAGAGCTTCCCCCTGAAATCAAAACAGAAGCAGGACGATATCAGCTCAAATCCGGGGTTATGCGCTCCCCCCCGCTTCCCGATTATTTTTTTGGTGGAGTATTTTCAATTTTCTGAGATAACACGAGACAGACACAAAAAGAGGCTTCGGGCAAGTGTCTCTGCTGCTCCTTCTGAGCTCAAGGGTTAAAAACTCCTATTGCTAAAACAAAATGTTTGCTATTGTGGGTGAGGAATATGTCTCAGATATCCCAGGGGCATAGCGGAGAAAATAAGAAAACCTAAAGAACATCCTTATTTTTATATAGAAACCTGCTAGACTTATGAATACCAATTAATTTAGAGGGGGTGGGGGGGATTCAGAGGGAATTTGCCAAACTATGCAGAACTGCAACAAAGGCCAGGACTTTAACAGAAAAGATAAATTATTAACGTGTTTGAATACTGACAACAGTTTCATTCAACCACATATCGTTAAGCCCCTCCTGTGGAGCGCAGTGGGACTACCTCAGGCAGAGTTTAAAACGGCTGGCTTAAGGCCTCTGAGTGAGTCTGTGGCTCTGGCCAGGTCAGGCCTGAAATGGCTCAGGTCACAGCCACTGTGCTATACCATCTCCTTGATGGGTTGCTCATGCTGTTCATGGAAAGGGCTATCTAAAGAACCCACTGGTGCTTTCTTGGGGACAGACTGTGCTCTCCTCCCCCCTTCTCCCCCTCCTGTTCTCCAGGGTGAGCTGCTTGCCCCCTTCCGAGTGCCTAAGCGCGGTGGGCCCTTGAGAGGTGATCTGGGTCTGATGTTGCTACCCACCTGGAGACCTTGCTGCTAAGATCCATTTGCATCCTGCATCCGAGACTGACGGAGGACTGAGAATCGGGGTGGTGGTGGCGGTAATTCTTTCAGGGCAACTGTCTTGCCCTCCCTCACCCAGATCTCGATCACACATGCCAGGTCCACTTCTTGGCCATGCAAAGTAATTCTGTAGGGTCGTGGTTTTATTATTAATGGACATGCTGCTGCACAATATCAGTGTCAGTGGCGGATTAGCTTTCCTAGCCCCCTCAGCAGCGTGCCTTGGGATAGGACGAAGGTTGGAAAGAGACCCAGCATACCTATATCTCCGTCCCATTCCAGCCCCTTCTCCCACTGCCAGACCTCCCTCTGCCCCCGATCCCTGGGATCCCTGACCCGAATCTGATGTTGGCAATATTTCTACAGTCCATTCTGGCTCCCTTCTAAAATACAACAAGTGCCATTCACTAAGAATTAAAATGCCACAGTAAAACCTATAATTTCCTAATCAAGCTCCCATCCTCCCTAATAATAAGGTTAACACTGTCTAATGTACCCTATACCTACTATGCCAGTTGGAAAGAGAAAATGTATATATCTGTCAAAAATCAGGAGGGAGACAATTGAGAAGCCACAGAGATTAATATTTATAAGAAGGTCTCATCAATAATGGGCTGGGTGTGTGACAGAAGGCTGAACTGGGTGGGTTCCCGGTCAAACAGTCTCAGTGTCGCTGAAAAATAAGACTGCTCCAGCCTGTGAAAGATTAAAGGAACAAAACCCCTCATACCCTAAAATAAGGGGGTTCGTCACAGTCTCTGTAGTTCTGATAAGCCTGCAGACCAGCCCACTGCCATTTCAAGATGTCTGCAGATCCAGCTGGGCTTATGGCTTGCATCCACATGACTATGCTACCATTATCTTATCTAGAGACGTCATGTGAAGGCCCGGGGTGTGGGGAGAGTTCAGGGGAAAAGAATTCTTTTGCAAGGACCCCCCTCCTCCCAACTTCTCCGATATTAAAATTAAGGAAATTAAGAATGCACTGAAAAACCCTCCGATGAAATATTTTCTATTTTGGAACAAACATAAGCTGCGAGTCCTATTATAGCTATACAGAAATGTTCTAGAGAAACACTGTAAGGCTTGTTTGCTTTGGCCTAGGCTCGGGTTTAAATTGGAAAAGGACAAGGAGATTTAACTTAGATGAAATGCGATTTGAGAAAAACTTTTGAAACTCAAAGAGTCTGGAACCTTAAGTGATTATTCTGGGTTAGGGTTGTTCTTGTCACAAATATAAGGTTGTTCTTGTCACAAAGATATGACTGGTGAAGCACAGATCTTTTAGTCATGACAATGTAAGACACAAATGGTGCCTCTGGGTTTTTCCCCCAACCCAATTTGACGAAACGCATGACAACGATCCTGTAAAGAGGAAACACTAGGATATTTATTAATTAATAAAAGAAGAGTACAGTGATCAAGGTTTGAAACCCCTGAAAACCCAACAGACTCTTCGAGTGTTACAAAGGGTGACATAGGATTTTATACTCAAGATGACACACACAAATAAAACAAGATTATTGGTTCCATCAAACATCAGCACTCTGACTGTACGGATCTCTGACTGGTGGAAAACTTTTTGGGCTAGGCTTTCCCAAGAAAAGTTTTTTTCCTTTAGCTAAACGATAAGCACTTCTTTCTTCTTAGGCTATGCAGCTCTAAAAGTATCCATATCGGTACAAGGTGTTATTGTTCTCTATTCAGCTAGGCAGACATGTGCAGTTAGGCTGGGCTGTCAAGGCCGCAAGCCTCAGCAAAACAGCAAGTTAACATTTTGTTCTTTCAGCATATTTTACCCTCCCAGCATGCGTCCAAACAACAGTCACAAATGAACCAAAATTAATACCTGAATACATTCATGATGTTAGAATCGTAAATGGCACTTAACATATGTATTATGGAAGTGCTAAGTGTACCTACTAAGTTAAACCTGTTAGTCAGTGGCAGAGTACAAAGTGTTTCATAAACAGTGTGTACAACAACAATGAAATGGATCTTGTGTGTTCAAAAACAGGATACCTCTATTTGCCACTGAGAAAAAACAGCTGAAGGGCTTTGCTTTGATGCCCGGCTAGTTCTAGAAGGCTGGACTTTGGTCTGAATGATCAAGGTAGTTCCTTAATTAACTCATTAGAGACATTGTCCAAGGCAGATTGATGTAGGAATTCTCCTCCAGCCTCTAATATAAAAACCATCTCTTGGAATGTGGCGGGCTGGTGCAATAAAGCTAGGGATGATGATTTTTTAAGTTATCTAAATGATTTTGATATTATACTTCTTCAGGAAACCTGGTCCCCAAACCAAATACAGATGGAGGGCTATAAATCTTCCTCTCTCCCTGGGTTTCGGATTAATCCTAAGGGTCGCTTTCAAGTGGGTTTGGCTCTGTTTGTTTCTACATATTTAAAAGTAGAAATTGTTACAACTGGATAGCCCCACTGTGCAAGCTATTAAGCTGATTCTTGATTATCTTATTATGATTACTGTGAACATATATGTGCCCAGTTCCCTAGATAAACTCTTTCCCAACATTGGAAACGACTAATTACTCCGTTAGAAAGACTAGAAGAAGAGCATCCCTTGGCTGAAATAATTATGGCAGGCAACTTTAATGCTAGAGTAGATAACAATCAAAAAATTTTCTTTAAGGCTACAGAAATTAATCAGGATAATACATTTCCAACTATTTTTACCCCTGCTAGGTATTCCAAAGACTGCCACATAAACTCAGCAGGTATCTATCTTGCCAAACTTTGTCTTCATTTTTAGTAAAGTTTGGCTCAATGGGCTGACCAGCTTTCCCAAATCTGGGGAATATACATTTGTTTCAGCAAAGGGCTACAGTGTAATTGACTATTTTATAGTCTTCTCTTTTTTGGAATCTCATGTCTCAGATTTCGCTGTCGGCGACTATATAATTAGTGATCATTTCCCACTTATTTTAACACTTAATGTCAACCCTTCTATAAGAGCCCAAGATTACTTTCAACACTAACCTGATAAACTCTATCCACTGCCTAAGATGTTATGGAACGATAGTTCTATGAAAAAAACCCAACAACTACTTAAATCAAATATATTACTAAAGTATAGATCCTTTTTAATTGATGCAAAAGAACATTCATCAATGATCACAGCCTATAATGCTTTAACCTCTCACATATCTATGTCACTGGGCAAAAAACTTTTGAGTGGAAATAGGGGGAGTAGAAAACCTACAAATGTATGGTTCGATAGAGAATGTAGATCCCTGAGGCCGGCGCGCCCTAGGCGAGTGCCTGGTTTGCTCAATGGGCAATCCAGCCGTGTTCATCCTCAGCCTCACCTACCTCACAGAGTGGTTGTGTGGATAAAATGGGAGGGTGAAGACCATGCACACCACCCCCTGAGATCTGTAGAGGAAGGGGTGGAGTAAAAATGCCATATATAACTACAAATTCACATTACGTCACTCAGCCGAATGACTGCAGCTATAACTTGATACTTTAAATCAGGGTTCCCCAACCTGGTGCCTGTGGGCTCCATAGCGTTTGCCAACAACTTTTCTGGCGCCTGCCGCGTGCTTTTAGGAAGTGGGTGGAGCAAGTCAGGGCTTTTGCCCAGCAAGGCTCTTGGAGATTTGATTGGCTGTGCAGATATTTTTTTAAAATGTTACTTTGGCAGCAGCTGCCACCCCAGCAGAAGGGTCTGCACTGTGTGACCGAAGGTAAGCTGTGGCCATCATTTCGTGGCTGGCCCCGCCTCCCGCGGCAGCCATTTTGTTGCTGCACACACCGTGCCGTGTCAGAATTCCAAACGTGCCCTCAGGCTCAAAAGGGATGAGGAGGACCCCTGTCCTAAACAGACATGAAAATGGGAGTTATTTATCACAGGACGCTCCCTCCTATCACAACAGTGAGACAGCCACGGGAATACCACTGTGAGGTCACGAAGCCTACAGTGCACAGCAGTGGGTGAACTCCCCTCACTTCAGTTTGGAACCAGCCTGTATTTACGAGCACTCTAAAAATGGGGAGGGGAATGGAAAGACTTGAGGATGTTCTTAAGCAGGGCTTTTTTTGTAGAAAAAGCCCCGCGGGGACTCATTATCATACTAGGCCACACCCAACAGCAGAGACTCATTAGCATATTAGGCCACACCCCTGACAGCGCAGCTCCCTCCCAGGATGGGCTTCCCCAGGTGCCCCGCGGCTTGCAAAGCGCCTGGGGAACCGGGGGGGGGGCTGTAAGTCAGAAGCCAGCCGGAACACCGTTCCTGTGCATTCCTGCACAAAAATAGACCTGTTCTTAAGTATCACAAGGAAACTCTTAACTGGTACCAGATACTGCCCCTTGGTTAGTAACTGGTGTAACTGACTTTACCAGCATCTCATGTCAATCGAAAAATCTGCTTTGGCTTCTTGTGTGTTCCAGGCTGAACCAAAGGTGCTGATTTTATTCTACAATGGCTTTAACAAACCCGGGACATGAATGAGTTCCCCTCCCAATACCTGTTAGTGTACAGCTCATCTTTTGATAGTCCCTTCAGTTAGGGGGACACATTCAGCATCAGCCAGTTCTACAGATGCCAACCTCCAGGTGGGACTTGGGGATCCTCCAGAATGGCATCTCATCTCCAGGCCACAGAGATCAGTTCCCCTGGAGAAAGTGGCTCCTTTGAAGGGCAGAGTCTGCAGCATTCCATTTCATTGAGCTCCCTCCCCAGGCTCCACCCCCAAATCTCCAGGAATTTCCCTACCTGTGGTTGGCAACCCTACTGCCATAAGAGCTAGCTGGGACCAGTCACAAAAGACTGGGAGGTTCCAAGCCAAGGATCCTCCCTCTTTCCAAACGGTTGGTCCATGAAGACACAAAGGTGATACCTCCTAGACTTTTCTGAAAGGCCTCTTGCTTCAGTGAGATGGTGGAAAGCCAGGGCAGGCCCTGCTTTGGGGGGAAAGGATGTCGGCACCACAACACCCATTGTTTCCAGGCTGGGGACCGCTGTTTGGTGCTCTAGGACAAGGCTCCCCTAGAGATTTCGGGCTGCCTGCTCACCGTCTCCTCTTCTTCTTCTGGAGCAGCTGTCAAAGCGCCCTAAGAGAGCTGTTAAGGGATCGTGTTTGATGCTGGCTTGACTGATAAAGCTGTCCATTGCCTTAGAGTCAACAGGTTCAAAATGCCTTTGGGTGTGTGTACTTCGTACACGGCCTTCCACCGCCCTTTGAATCATTTGAGAAAGGCGATGTATAAATATTTAAATAAATTGACCTACACCATTCCCCGACAGTGTTGGCAGCGCAATATCAGAGTGTGATTTGGGCTTCCTTGAGGACCTATACAAAGCCCCCTTGGGGGGGGGGGGAGATGGCCTGGGCTGGGCGCATCTTCCTCCGAACTCCAATTAACGTTCAGAAACAAAAAGGATGAAATACTGACAAACTGACGGGGGAAATACTGAAATGGAATAGGCAACACAATCAAGCGCAGTGGGCGTTTTTTGAACTGTCCGACAACACTTGGGGGGCCCCCAAAAAATTATTCTTGGAGAAAGTTTGTAAATAACATTACAAACTTCTTCACCCAAAGAGTGATTAACATATGGAATTCACTGCCACAGGAGGTGGTGGCAGCTACAAGCATGGACAGTTTCAAGAGGGAATTAGATAAACACAAGAGGCGGGACCCGCGATACTCGCGGGGGGAGGGAGTATTCTGGCCGCCAAGCTTCCCCCTCCCTCCCCCCCCAGCAGCGGTGGTAGCAGCGGTGAGGCCAGCCGGCCCACTGAGATTCCCCCTCCCCAGCAGCAGTGGGGGGCAGCGAGGCTGGCCGGCCCGCCAAGCTTTCCCCTCCCTCCTTCCCAAGCAGCAGCAGCGGGGGTGGTGGTGGCAAGGCCGGCCACCAAGTTTCCCCCTTCCCAGCAGTAGCAGGGGTGGCGGCGTCAGTGAGGCCGGCCAGCACGCCAAGCCTCCCCCTCCCTCCCAAGCAGCAGTGTGGCGGCGGCGGCAGCGGCTGGCGGGGAGGCTGGCCGGCTGGCCCGCCAAGCTTCACTCTCCCTCCCCAGCGGCAAGGCCAGCCCGCCCGCCAAGCCTCCCCCTCCCTCCCTTCCAAGCAGCAGGGCAGCGGCGGGGGCAGTGGTGGCGGCGGGGCGGGGCGGGGAGGCCAGCCGGCTGGCCCGCCAAGCTTCACCCTCCCTCCCAAGCGGCGAGGCCGGCTGCCCGCCAAGCCTCCCCCTTCCTCCCTCCCCAGCAGCAGCAGCAGCGGCAGAGGCGAGGTCAGCTGGCCTGCCAAGCCTTCTCCCGCCCTCCCATCCCTTGTAGTGATGATGGCGCAGCAGCAACGGTGAGGCAGTTTGTAGAGTGTTCCCTGCGCATGCGCAGGGAGGGCTCTTTTACTTTTTGGGGGATTTAAATATCCTCGTATACTTTTTTCAACTTTTTAGATTTTTCTGCAGACGTGTGGACTGCCCCACTTGTGCAGGAAAATCTCCCTGCCCCCCAGGTGCCCGCAATGTGCGGATTTAGATATCCACACACAGGGGGCCACTTGGGAATTAGATATATAGACAAGTGGAGACCTGCAAGAAACTTGCGGGATGGTCATCCCATTCCTCACACCTTTGCTTCCTCCCCTCTACCCTTACCTATCTCACACTCTTTCTCCCTTCTGGGGGTGGAGCCATAGACAGTTGTAATTCTGGGTGATCTCCAGCCCTCACCCAGAGGCTGGCAATGGTAGTTCTCATGGAGGAAATGGCTGGTTTGGAGGGTGGGGTCTATGGCATTATACTGGTCTGAAGTTCCTCCCCTCCTCAAACCCCACCATCCCCAGGATCCACCCCTTAAATGTCCAGGAGTTTCCCAATCCAGAGTTGGCAACCCTATTTCCTTCCCACCCAACAGCCAACTTAACCTTTATCTGCCTTTATCTGTCTTCAGCTTTTTGTCTCCACCCCCTCCCCCACAGCTTCTACCAAGGAAAATTATAGTCTTTCTCCACAGTGGGGACCAAAGCAGCTTAGATTATTCTCACCTCCTTTTTATCTGCACAACAACCCTGTGAGGTTGGTTAGGCTGAAAGTATGTGACTGGTCCAAAATCACCCAGTCAGCTTCCACCGCAATATGGGGATCTGAACCTGGTCTTGCAGACCCTACTCTGAGGCTCTAACTGTTGCATCACTGCTGGCTTTCATCGGGTGGCTGCTGAACAGCAGCAAGCAGCCAGGCCAAGTTGAGTCATGCAAATTAGGTGGTATCAAGTCACCCAGAGGGTGCTGCCTAGGGATGCCAGCCTCCAGGTGGGATCTGGGGATCCCCTGGAATTACTGCTCAGCTCCAGACTACTGAGATAACTTCCCCTGGAGAAAATGGATGCTTTGGAGGGTGAACTCTAGGGCATTGTACCCCACTGAGGTCCCTGTCCTCCCCAGGCTCCATCCCCAAATCTCCAGGAGTTTCCAGACCTGGAGCTGGCAACCCCACTACCCCCATCCCCTGCCAGTGCCCGTGGGGGACCTGGCAACCCTATACTGCTGCCAGGCCTAGGGTTGGCAACCTCCAAGGGGGGCCTGCTGGAGAGTGAACTCCAGAGATCTGTGAACAACAGAGATCTGTCTCCCTGGAGAAAATGGATGCTTTGGAGGGTGGATTCTGTGGCATGATGCCCAGCTGAGGCCTCTCCCTTCCCCAAATCCTGCCCTCCTTGCACTCCAACCCAAAACCTCTAGGAATCCCCCAGCCTGAACCCAAGGCTCTCTCCCCCCTCCCCCTCCCTCCAAGGCCGAAAGAGGCCTGGAAAGAAAGGGCCCTTTCCCCCACCCCCTTTTACTGACAGAGCCAGTCAGAAGCCTCTCCTCCCCCCTCCCCCCCCAACGTTCTAATCTCTCACCGTTGCTGCCTGGAGTCAGGTCCCTGCAGAGGCCATTTCAAAAGGTTTTGGGGGGAATTCAACCGTCCCTGAAGGGATTTCCTCACTGTTTGGATTTTTCTACAAACCCAGGAAGTCTACTGACTATGTAGGAAAAGCTGTTGGGGGAGAGTGAGGCCCCTGTTGGAGGGAATAGGTATCCGCACAGAAAAAAAAAAAGTCTGGAATTAGAATAAGGATATGGAGCAGAAGTCCATCAGTGGCTATTAGCCACAGGGTATAGATGGGAACTCTCAGTCTGGGGCAAGGGAGGCTCTGTATTCTTGGTGCTGGAGGGGGCAGCAGTGGGAGGGGGCTTCTAGTGTCCTGGCCCCACTGCTGGACCTCCTGATGGCACCTGGTATATTTTGGCCGCTGTGTGACAGAGTGTTGGACTAGATGGGCCATTGGCCTGATTCAACATTGGCTTCTCTTATGTTCTTCTGTTCTTATGTAACATTGAAGTCGCCGCAGCCAAACTGAAGAGTGTTAACCCCGTCATTAAGTAGGGATTGGCTATTAGTTCAATTGAACATGCCAATTCAGCGTGTGGTGTTTAGCGGGTGTGACTAGGACCTGGGAGGCCCAGGTTCGAATCCCCCTCTGCCATGGAAGCTCGCCATGCAACCGTGGGCCAATCACAGACTCTCAGCCTCACCTCACCACAGCATTGCTGGAAGGATGAAATGGAAGAGATGAGAATGGCGTGAGCCATTTGGGGTCCCCACTGAGAAGAAAGGCAGGGGTCTAAATGAAGTAAATACAGGCACAGCAAGCAGATTAAGGGTCTGCTCCCCTTATTGCCACAGCAACAGGACTTGGCTTTTCTGAAAGAACAGCACCGTGCCGTCTCCCAGCTGAAAAGTGACCTCTGTAGTTCTGCCAAAAAATTAGGTTTGTACGTAGTGCCGCACATACCCCGTTGGGTGACCAAAGAAGCCTAGAGGTTCCTGTGGCCACTTAGCACATGCTGAAATGGTTGAGGTGTAAAGTCCAGCACCGGCTAATAACCATGATGTTTACATTAAACATCCACAACCAGCCTTTGAGTCAGCAGTAGCCAGGAAGGACAAAACACTTCTTTACTCAACTAGTAACTGAATTGTGGGATTTACTGCCATTGTATGTAATGAGGGCTACGAGCATGGGCGACTTGTAAAGGGGGTTAAGACAGAATCATGACGGATGGGTCCGTCAAAGGCTACTGGACATGATTAAAAGGAATGTTGGGAAAGGCCTTGGCTTCTATGTCCTATTCGTTGATTCTCCAGAGCAAGTGGTTGGCCACTGTGCGAAACCTGATGCTGGACTATATGGACCGTTGGCCTGGTCCAGCAGGGCTCTTCTTGTGCGAGGATGTGGAGAGAAGGGAAGTTCTCTCATAACGTTAACAAATTTGAGATCACCCAACAATGCTGCCTGGAAGCAAGTTCAGAAATGACAAAAAGACATACCTCGCATGCAGCTTAATTAACTTATGGAACACACCGTGCCGTAAGACGCTATCGAGAAAGGTGGATTAAAAAAGGTGTTACGAAATAAGCAAGACGCAAAAACGGTTGTGAGCTTGGACTGTGCGGGCCAAAGACTTCATGGGAATTATGTCTCAATGGACATTTGCCATAAACAAAAATGGAACTATGTTCAGAGGCAGTCTCCCCTGGAACGCCTGTGGCTGGGCCCGGGGAGCAGGAGAGAGGTATTGCCCCCGTGCCCTCCGACTGGGCTTCCTAGCAGCATCTAATGGGCCATGGTGGGAAGCATGGGTACGAGACCAGATGGTCCACTGGTGTGCTTCAGCAGGGCTGCTCTGACATTTCTTTTGCAGGTAGCATATGAATGAAACACAAAACAAAAATGGAAATATTGGAGGCTTCTTTTAATTAAGATAATCCCACAGCTGGAAAATGAAACAGCCTAAATTACATTAAGCAACTCCCCCCCACCCCAAACCCAGCCTCCCAAACAAAACCCCTCTAGAAAAATTCTTTACAAATGTACATTTTTTTTTTACAATTACAAAAAACTAAGAGCTCATTGCATATAAATATTACATTTGGTCTGCCATCCTCAAGTGGCATTAAAAATCCCTGAAGCATTTCATTTTAAAGGGACCTGAGAGAGCGGATGTAAAGATATGGACATAGAGAGCTTCCCCCTGAAATCAAAACAGAAGCAAGACAATATCAGCTCAAATCCGGGGTTATGCGCTTCCCCCCCCCTTCCCGATTATTTTTTTGGTGGAGTATTTTCAATTTTCTGAGATAACACGAGACAGACACAAAAAGAGGCTTTGGGCAAGTGGTTCTGCTGCTCCTTCTGAGCTCAAGGGTTAAAAACTCCTATTGCTAAAACAAAATGTTTGCTATTGTGGGTGAGGAATATGTCTCAGATATCCCAGGGGCATAGCGGGGAAAATAAGAAAACCTAAAGAACATCCTTATTTTTATATAGAAACCTGCAAGACTTATGAATACCAATTAATTTAGAGGGGGTGGGGGATTCAGAGGGAATTTGCCAAACTATGCAGAACTGCAACAAAGGCCAGGACTTTTAACAGAAAAGATAAATTATTAACGTGTTTGAATACTGACAACAGTTTCATTCAACCACACTCTGAGCGCTCACCTTCCCCGGGGGTGGGGGTGGAGGCAGAGAAGGCAGGAACTGTAATTTAATAAAGACTATTATCCCCCCCCCCCCCGTAGTATTAATATTGAATGGAAAATGCACAGACTTCATAGCTGGTGTACAGCAAAATTATTACATGATTTCCAGTTTGCTTAATATCAGATATGACGTACCCACATCCATGCATAAAACATGTATTTATAAGCACCATCTGATAAAATACTATATAGGTTAAGGCCATGACAGCAGAATCCGCTGGAAAAGGCAAGGTCCCAATCCAGCGGAAATTCTTCCCAAGCTCCTTTATGATCAATGAAGCGCGCCAAGGCAAAAGCACCACACGAGCACCTCTGGTCGATCTCATGCGCCTTGCGCAACAGGCGTTTTAACACAGACTTGTGTCGCTAGTTTTTCTCCCCAGAGCCATAATGGATTTTCTATGGGTCAATACCCGATACGCTAAACTGTACAAGTTCAACTGCTCTTTGTGTTGGGATGATTACTTAACAGAACTGTTAAGAGCATTGCAGATTGATACCGCCAAAATTACTTTTAAAGTCCTTTTAAAAAATGTAAACATCTGATACAGTCATATTTGAAAGTTAACTCCTGTAAAATGCAATTGCTTACAACATATATATGTGTGTGTATACATCTTTAAAAACATGATGACAGCTCCCCAGACATGTATACTATCGGAACACTCTTAGGTGGATAGCAGACACTTCGGTCTATAAATATTTAACTATTTTAATAAAAAGGTTTTTTATGACATTTGTAGCATAAATTAAGAAACCAATGGATTTTTTTTTAAAGTATTAATCTTATAAAACACACCAGATAGAAGCAATTCTTGGTGACGCAAGGGTCTCTAAATCTCGTTCCCCGTTTCTTCATACAGCTGCAGTATACTAACTAATCAGGGGAACCGCGCATATTTTACCTTGAATCCGTTTTGTAAAAAGAAAACCATCGCAATGAACCACACATCTTTGCGCGATCTGGATCACTGTTGAAAAATGTCCTCAACTGTGCTGAAAACTGACTCTCGGCATTTGGTAAGCGTTGCATTCCCTGCACACAGAAAAAAAATGCTAAAATCCTTGCTATTGTAAGACGACATGGGCAATGTGAGAGAACCACATTGTGCAAATGGGCCCAGGTGGTTTTAGGGGTGTGCATTCGGGAATCCCAAAATGGAAAAAAACCCGAAAAAAGCATTTTCGGGTTTTTTTCGGCTTTCGGGATCCCGGACAGGCTATTCACTGTAATCTTCGAATTCCCAAAAAAAATCCCAGAAAATTCGGGATTTTTTCAGTATTTTTCGGCATTGCCGGAAAATGGCATTGTGGGGGGTTTTAAACTGTTAAAGGGCCTGGGAATTCCTTTTCCCGCCATTTCCCCCTCTTTCCCGCCTTTTCCTCCTGTTTCCGGGGGGGGGAGGCTCCAGACCAGCCAATCACTGCAATGCATTTGCAAAATGCATTGCAGTTTGCAAGGCTGTTGTTGCTGCCTGCAGCCCAACCACCAGTTTGCTCCTTTCCCAGGAATTTTTTTGAAATTCTTCTGTGTATGCTCAGAGAGCATAAAAGGAGCCAGTCTCTGGGCTGACTCTCATTGCTGTGTTCCTGGATCCTGCTGGCTGGTGAGAGAGAGCTGCCTGGCTTGGCTGTTGGAGATTGTGGCTGGCTGGCTTCTGCTGCCCCTGCTCCTGAGTCTGCCCTGCTTTCCTCCCTGCTCTTCGTGGACCTCGGATCAATACCTCAGAAGACTTCAGACTGGTTTGATTTATTAGGGCACTTTTAAATTTAATTTCTTTTCTCTTTATTTTATTCTTCCTTAGGGTTGGTTTGGGAGAGACCTGGGGTTGGTGGGGTGGTGATTGCACATGGTCTGCTGCTGGCTTGGCAAACATGCCCCCTCACACCACCACCACACCTCTCAGGTTTTTTTACAGGGAGAATCTGCTTGCCTGATCCATTCCCATAGGAAACAATGGAGAACTGGGGGCACCCTCTTTGGATGCCCCTAGAATTGGACCCCCTGGTCCAATCTTTTCAAAACTTGGGGGTCTTTTGGGGAGAGGCTCCAGCAGCTACAGTCCAAATTTGGAGTCTCTACCTCAACCCCCCTCTCCAGCCCCTGCAAACTTTCCAGAAAATTTTGCCATTGAAGTCAATGGCCCCGTTGGATATAATGGACCCGAATTTTTCAGGAATCCCAAAAATTTTCAGATTTCAATGCTTTACCGGTATAGGTATTCGGGTTTTTTCGGGAATACCGAAAAAATTCGGGTCCAATATGCCCAAATCCGAATTTTACCGAATTTTTTTTTTTTTGCACACCCCTAGGTGGTTTGCGGCAAGGCTTTGGGAGGCTGAAGAAGCCCTGGTTCTTCCAGGAGAGGCCGCCCTTTACTCAGAGGGATGGCCAGTTGATGCAAAGAACGAAAGCTGGAAAAGAAATGTCTTTCCCTTAGGAGAGCACGCTCAGACCTCACAAGCCCAGCCTCCACACATCCTGCTCACAGACATGTTTAACAGAAACTAAAACTTATTCCATTTGGAGGGACCTCTAGGATCCTCTCCCAACTTCAAAAATTCAGCAAATCAGTCAACAGGTTTCAAATGAAGCATCCTTTATTGCTCAGATGGTATTGGAGGGCTGCATGTAAGTAAAAAAAAGTCAAAGCCACCCGCTTGCCTGGGAGCTGGTGGGCGGCCCTGAAATCAGTGAAAAAGAGATTCAATCCTCACTGCGCTGGATATTGCTCAGGGTGCTACATTACTGTCTGGTTAGAAAGCTAGTTCCGAGACGCACGGATCAGGTTGTTAGAGCGCCCCAGAGGCCTCAAAACTGCAGGAACAAGCTGTACGACGAATAAACTGCAGCCTCGCCCTCTGTGATGCCATGCGCAGCTGAGACAAAACGGAAGCGCTCGATTTCACTCGTGGTGATGAGAACAAGAGGCCAAGTTTTGGGTGGTCAACATGTACGAAGAAACTCTGGCCTCTTTGTGGGATCATCCAAACCAACCCCGATCTGATGGTTCAGTGACTCCCTAATAAAACCTGGTACATTTCCCCCCTTTTCTAAGTATATTTTTCCCTTTGGGAGGTTTGTTATCAAGCACAATTTGGCATCAGTACAGTAAGAGTTATTCAGCTATTGCCAGTTAGGACGACAGGCCATTTCTGAGTTCACAGCCAAGAATAAGCTTTGGGGTCTGAGAAAGAGGACAGCTTGGAAGGGGGAGGAGAGAATGGAACAAAACAAAATGTGGTAATGGTTGGGAAAGTCAAGGAGAAGTTAAGTTAGAATTTGAAAGCTTGCAGCTGGGCAGGCTGTTCAGGGCCAAACGTCACCGGAGGAGAAAGCAGACGTTATGCAGACATTCAGATCGGCAGGCGATGCAAATTAAAAAGAATGACACGGGCATTCAAAATGGACGCTTAGCCACTGCCTTTGGAAAAAGGTAGCAAGAAACAGGCAAGCCGGCTTGTTTGAGCTGCTCCCCTTTCTGGCTGGGTTTTTCTTTGGTTGCAAGCAGACCAACTGCAAAGCAGAGAGAACTTAAAGGAGTCTGGCCACGTCATTCGTTCGGCAGAAGTGCCGAAACCTGCTGAAATAAAGAGGGCCAAAGCAAGCACGAGCTCATGTGAGCAAAAGAGGGTTATGCTTGCTCCACAGGTTTGGGCGGCATGAATATTCACAATCTTGCTTCAGCATACAAAGCACAAGCCACAAAGACTGGTCCACACATAGGCACCTCCGCGTCTATGCATGCAAGAGATGAGGCAGGCATGAGATGGTGGGATGAACTGTACCCTTTTCGGGCTGCTGTGGGGGGGATTTCGAACGCCATCATGCTTAACAAAACCCGCTCCGTAAACGCAAAAGCAGCTAGCAAAGTACTCTGCATTCAACAAAACCTCCTCTGTTGAACAATGTTGCTGCACACAAAGAAGTGAAACAAGCATCCAGGACCAACGCTGGCCCTGCCACAAAATCTGCTTCCACACAATCACGGAGTAGCTGACCTTCACTCGCAGACTGATAACGTGCCCAAAAGTCCACTGTCGAGACTCTGCCTTGCCGCGGACTGTCTTCTTCAGAGTGCGTCGAAGTCAGTAGCAAAACTCCGCATCAATGGAACCACGAATATTAATCCAGCTAATCTCCACAGTTCCAGTGACATGGAGCTGTACCACTGAGTTTGACACACTCGGAAGAAGACAGTCCGCAGCGAGAAAAAAACCTGGGAGTCTCGCCAGTGGTCTTTGGGGCACATTAAGGTTAACTAGTCTTTGTGGAAGGAAATTTGGGGGCAAGGGCAGGGATGGTCCTGGTTACCCGAGTCACTCGTTTGTACGCAGCAACATTGCTAAACATTGAATGCAGAGTATTTTGCTTGCCGCTGGAGTATTGATGGAATATATGTAAGATATTTGGCAGTTGTTGCAAGACTGCGATGTCATGCGCTATTAATGGAAGAATCGAACTTTATTTTATATTTCTTGAGGTGAACCACTTGTACACAGTCTTGTGGTTTGTATCATGTTTAAAAACACAACCAAAAAATTCCTAAAAGCAGAACAAAACCCCTCTCTCTCATGGGTCTACACAAGATCTTCACGTGCAACACACTCTTTCTGGTTGGTGAAGGCTCTGCTGCAAAAGCACCCCAGATACAACCATCTGTCCAGTTAATACTTATAACCTTGCTTCAACATACAAAGCATGAGCCACAAAGACTGGTCCACACACAGGCACCTCCACGTCTACGCATGCAAGAGATGAGGCGGGCATGAGATGGTGGGATGAACTGTACCCCCTTCGGGCTGCTGTGGGGGGGATTTCGAACGCCATCACGCTTAACAAAACAGGACTCAGCAAAATGAGTGGAGACAGGGCACCTCAAGAAATATACAATACAGTTCAATTTTGAGAAGTGTATTGTTGGATCTCTTGTTTCCACATCACAGGCTTGCAAAAACTTCCAGATTTGTTACAGCCGCTCCGTAAACGCAAAAGCAGCTAGCGAAGTACTCTGCATTCAACAAAACCTCCTCTGTTGAACAATGTTGCTGCACACAAAGAAGTGAAACAAGCATCCAGGACCAACGCTGGCCCTGCCACAAAATCTGCTTCCACACAATCACGGAGTAGCTGACCTTCACTCGCAGACTGATAACGTGCCCAAAAGTCCACTGTCGAGACTCTGCCTTGCCGCGGACTGTCTTCTTCAGAGTGCGTCGAAGTCAGTAGCAAAACTCCGCATCAATGGAACCACGAATATTAATCCAGCTAATCTCCACAGTTCCAGTGACATGGAGCTGTACCACTGAGTTTGACACACTCGGAAGAAGACAGTCCGCAGCGAGAAAAAAACCTGGGAGTCTCGCCAGTGGTCTTTGGGGCACATTAAGGTTAACTAGTCTTTGTGGAAGGAAATTTGGGGGCAAGGGCAGGGATGGTCCTGGATACCCGAGTCACTCGTTTGTACGCAGCAACATTGCTAAACATTGAATGCAGAGTATTTTGCTTGCCGCTGGAGTATTGATGGAATATATGTAAGATATTTGGCAGTTGTTGCAAGACTGCGATGTCATGCGCTATTAATGGAAGAATCGAACTTTATTTTATATTTCTTGAGGTGAACCACTTGTACACAGTCTTGTGGTTTGTATCATGTTTAAAAACACAACCAAAAAATTCCTAAAAGCAGAACAAAACCCCTCTCTCTCATGGGTCTACACAAGATCTTCACGTGCAACACACTCTTTCTGGTTGGTGAAGGCTCTGCTGCAAAAGCACCCCAGATACAACCATCTGTCCAGTTAATACTTATAACCTTGCTTCAACATACAAAGCACGAGCCACAAAGACTGGTCCACACACAGGCACCTCCACGTCTACGCATGCAAGAGATGAGGCGGGCATGAGATGGTGGGATGAACTGTACCCCCTTCGGGCTGCTGTGGGGGGGATTTCGAACGCCATCACGCTTAACAAAACAGGACTCAGCAAAATGAGTGGAGACAGGGCACCTCAAGAAATATACAATACAGTTCAATTTTGAGAAGTGTATTGTTGGATCTCTTGTTTCCACATCACAGGCTTGCAAAAACTTCCAGATTTGTTACAGCCGCTCCGTAAACGCAAAAGCAGCTAGCGAAGTACTCTGCATTCAACAAAACCTCCTCTGTTGAACAATGTTGCTGCACACAAAGAAGTGAAACAAGCATCCAGGACCAACGCTGGCCCTGCCACAAAATCTGCTTCCACACAATCACGGAGTAGCTGACCTTCACTCGCAGACTGATAACGTGCCCAAAAGTCCACTGTCGAGACTCTGCCTTGCCGCGGACTGTCTTCTTCAGAGTGCGTCGAAGTCAGTAGCAAAACTCCGCATCAATGGAACCACGAATATTAATCCAGCTAATCTCCACAGTTCCAGTGACATGGAGCTGTACCACTGAGTTTGACACACTCGGAAGAAGACAGTCCGCAGCGAGAAAAAAACCTGGGAGTCTCGCCAGTGGTCTTTGGGGCACATTAAGGTTAACTAGTCTTTGTGGAAGGAAATTTGGGGGCAAGGGCAGGGATGGTCCTGGTTACCCGAGTCACTCGTTTGTACGCAGCAACATTGCTAAACATTGAATGCAGAGTATTTTGCTCGCCGCTGGATTATTGATGGAATATATGTAAGATATTTGGCAGTTGTTGCAAGACTGCGATGTCATGCGCTATTAATGGAAAAATCGAACTTTATTTTATATTTCTTGAGGTGAACCACTTGTACACAGTCTTGTGGTTTGTATCATGTTTAAAAACACAACCAAAAAATTCCTAAAAGCAGAACAAAACCCCTCTCTCTCATGGGTCTACACAAGATCTTCACGTGCAACACACTCTTTCTGGTTGGTGAAGGCTCTGCTGCAAAAGCACCCCAGATACAACCATCTGTCCAGTTAATACTTATAACCTTGCTTCAACATACAAAGCACGAGCCACAAAGACTGGTCCACACACAGGCACCTCCACGTCTACGCATGCAAGAGATGAGGCGGGCATGAGATGGTGGGATGAACTGTACCCCCTTCGGGCTGCTGTGGGGGGGATTTCGAACGCCATCACGCTTAACAAAACAGGACTCAGCAAAATGAGTGGAGACAGGGCACCTCAAGAAATATACAATACAGTTCAATTTTGAGAAGTGTATTGTTGGATCTCTTGTTTCCACATCACAGGCTTGCAAAAACTTCCAGATTTGTTACAGCCGCTCCGTAAACGCAAAAGCAGCTAGCGAAGTACTCTGCATTCAACAAAACCTCCTCTGTTGAACAATGTTGCTGCACACAAAGAAGTGAAACAAGCATCCAGGACCAACGCTGGCCCTGCCACAAAATCTGCTTCCACACAATCACGGAGTAGCTGACCTTCACTCGCAGACTGATAACGTGCCCAAAAGTCCACTGTCGAGACTCTGCCTTGCCGCGGACTGTCTTCTTCAGAGTGCGTCGAAGTCAGTAGCAAAACTCCGCATCAATGGAACCACGAATATTAATCCAGCTAATCTCCACAGTTCCAGTGACATGGAGCTGTACCACTGAGTTTGACACACTCGGAAGAAGACAGTCCGCAGCGAGAAAAAAACCTGGGAGTCTCGCCAGTGGTCTTTGGGGCACATTAAGGTTAACTAGTCTTTGTGGAAGGAAATTTGGGGGCAAGGGCAGGGATGGTCCTGGATACCCGAGTCACTCGTTTGTACGCAGCAACATTGCTAAACATTGAATGCAGAGTATTTTGCTCGCCGCTGGAGTATTGATGGAAAATATGTAAGATATTTGGCAGTTGTTGCAAGACTGTGATGTCATGCACTATTAATGGAAAAATCGAACTTTATTTTTTATTTCTTGAGGTGAACCACTTGTACACAGAATCGTCCTGTGGTTCGTATCATGTTTAAAAAGACAGCCAAAATCTTCCTGCAAGCAAGTAGAACACCACCAAGCACAGAGGTGACTAGCCCAGACATTCTCCTCACACGTGAACTATCTGCTGGCAGGCATGACATGAAGGTGTGTTCAAAAGGTGCTCTGCCACCTGGACCCTGAAATGGTACAGTCCACACGAACATCTCCATTCTGTTGCATGCATAGACCAAAACAAAGCCGCTGTTTGACTGGAGGTCATACTATAATGCTTGCGGACATCCTATAATGCTTAGTACAGTTTCCCGTTTTGAATGAAGAGAACGTGGCGGCCATTTTTAGCGCTTGCTTAGGGTTGCATTGATACCTTCAACCATTTCCAATCTGCACTCCGCAAAGGAATGCTTGTAGACCAATCTCATGAGGCATTCGCTGGACTTTTGGAATCCAAACATCTGTTCTGCAGTGCTGCTCCAACTGTGGGGCCGACCGGCCAACCTGGCCTTGCCAGAGGGCATCACTGGTTACACACCTGCACTCAGAGGGGTGATTAGTATCCCCATTTGCCAGTGCACACCTGCACAGAAAGGGGTAACCAGAGGACCCGAAGCTAACACAAATAGCAGAAAAATGGAAACAAAGCTTGGAGGGGCCAGTTGGAGACGCATTCACTGAAGAAGAGTACCTACTGATTCAACCTTTTTCCTAGTCCCAGGCCAGAATTGAGCTCTTTGAACATTACGGCATGGCCCTACCACTACTGTTCAGTATTTGTTGGAAAGTTATTCAAATGCAGAGTTGACCCACAGCATGAAGCCAGCCTTCAAGAATGACAACAGAAACCAAGAAATGTGGCACTGGGGAACCCTCATTTCAAAAACATAAATAACCAAATGCAAAACCAAACCTCTCTCTCTCATGGGTCTACAAAAGATCTTCACGTGCAACACACTCTTTCTGGTCGGTGAAGGCTCGGCTGCAAAAGCACCCCAGCTGGTTAGCTCTCCATCAGATACAACCATCTGTCCAGTTAATACTTATAACCCAGCCACAGAATTCGGCTTGCGGTCTTTTCACACTACACTGTTACAGCTTAATACAATAGTGAAAGATTTTGTCATATCCAAAACGTTGCTGAAATGTACTTATATATCATGGGGGGGCAGAGTTCCCAGGAGTCTATCACTCCATGCTGAATACATTGATAATGGAGAGCTCGGCAAAACTGTTAGAATTTCTTCCATGCTCCAGGATTTCAGGATGGTAATTGCTTTAGAATAACACTCTTTGTTCCCACAGCAGGTACAGTAACTTTGGTGGCCTTGGCACTAAGACAGCTGCACTGAGCTACAACGCTAAAAAAGCTTTTCTTTCACTAGACATCAGGCTGCCACAAACACCTGAAGACTTTGTACTTGAAAATCCTGAGCCAGAGCTTTGTATGCACCATATACGAAGATGGCGCTCTTAAGGACTATCCCACTAGCTTCAGTGAAGGCAGCAGATTTGTGTGGATGCAGGATCAAAGCCCAGAGGAATATTTTGGAGGGAGGAGAGCTTCATGCAGACTTCAGAGCTCCCATGTCTAGAAGGGACAGCTGAATTTGTGGCCTGTGCCCTAAACACAGCCATGGGATCTGCATCTAACAATTGGGAAAATGGAAAGTACTTTGCCAATTTGCTGGTTTTCATTAGAACAAATCAACCGTAGCATTATACATGAGTTTTCATTTTGTGGTTTTGACTTTCTATGCCACGTCGCTTTATTTTTTTTAAGCCAGACGCCGGCATCCCCATTCAGAGATCCATGGAACCGCTCGTGTTTATGGGCTTCCTTCTTCGCTGCAATGGCAGTGTCCAACTGGCACTGCAAAAAAAAAAGGAATGGCCACAGCCTGAATTGGCTCCCCTTCACTGGTGTAAATGGGGAAGACCTTAAAGACAGGAAACTGTGTGCACATGTGCACTGGAGCTCTCCTACCAATTATCAACCTCTGGGTGCCTGAACGCCTGATCCGAAAGTCTGGGATGTTATTTGTGGTTTAAAACATGCAGGGTAAGACCGTGTCCAAGTTAAGTGGCTTAGCAAAGGGATGAGAAGGTTAAACACTATAGTGAACGTTGTAAGGATAAGGTTATAAGACAGAATTACGGAGCAAGTAGGTGGGGACTTGCAAAGCTCGACTGACTGTGTGAACCCAGTGTTCTGTGAGAAGTGCCTTCAGTATGAATGCTTGACCTCCACAGAGCCTGCGCATACACACACGCCTCTCATAGATTAGTTGTTATTGTAGTGCCGGGAGCAGCTCTGCTCCTGCCAATAAACTCACTGCTTTTCCTCCAATAATGTGACTGCAAAAATGTAAGTCGGGAAATTTCCTAAGGGAAAAAAGATGGCCGTGAAGAGAAGATATTGCAATAGGGAAGCTAACATCTTACTGGCAATCTCTATTAATGCTATAAAAATATCCAGGCAGTGGAAAGAAAATAGACATAAAGAACTTCTGCATTTGGCACCTTTGCATCTAGATAGTCATCATTCTCAAGTATTCCTTTTAAAAAATAATAATAATGTTAATGCACGTGTTTGACAACTCACATCAAAAGGTCTGCTACATATTTACAAGGCACCAACCCTTTATCTCTCTTGCTTTCTTTTAGAATGTGAAATTAAGAACCAATGGGGGGAAAGCCTATCAAGACACCCATGTTTGAAAGTATTTCAGTTCTGCACCGATTCACAGAAATTTGGCCTGGGTAAGATTGAAAAGAATCCAGATTCCTTCGCACAATAGAGAAACTGTAAACATTTTATAGCTGCCTTTAGAACCGGCGTATTGTGCAAAAGTTATTACGGTGGGTAAGGAATTCATAATGGCAGACAATGTTTTTAAAAAACTCTGTAAGAAGGTGCTGTTTGTATAATGCGCACACACACACCAAAAAATAAAAAGATCCTCCCAAACCAAAAGAAAAAGCAACGGGGAAACTTCATAATTGTGATTCGATGTGATGGCCCTGTGACAGAATGGACATGTGGGGAAGGAGTTATGGATAAGGCTTCTTTTGGCCAAGGAGATGTGGCAACCAGAAGTCTTCAAACACACACACACAAAACCATACGGGCAAAATGGAGAAGCACCACGGAAAAAATGTGAGCGGAGTCCCCCCCCACACACAATTTGCTTAATAGATTTTTGTTTCTGGCTAAATCCCTGCAGTAGAAGGCCATTGAAGTCCTCACACCGTTGTTCACTTCCATGGTTTCCCAGCTGATCAATAGTTCCATCCCATGAGATGGCTGACCCTGGCCTTTTCCGTCATCTTCCGTACCCTGCCTGACCGGGAAGTGCCAAGGTTCAGGGGATCCTCGGTGTGCACAAAAGCGTCGTTGTCTGAATCGTCGTTATAGAGAACAGTCCGCCTGCCTTCGTTCCTGGTTCTGATCCGAGCAGGCCGGCCAAACCGCCCGCCATGCGAGCTCTCCCCAAAGCGTCCACCAAAGAGGTTCTCAAACTCATCGTCGGCGAGACGTGGCCTCTTGGCTCTGGAAGCTCCTCTAGAGGCTCCTCTCCCTCGCCCCCGTCTCCCGCCCCGCCCCCCTCGCCTTCCTCGGCTACAGCCTCGCCCTCCCCGACTGCCTCGCCCCCCTCTGCTCCACCTACCCCACCGGCCCCATCTCCCTCTCCTCCCCGTCCCTCTGCCTTGCCAATTCCTTTGCCCGCTGGAGATGCTCCGTCGGAGTTTCCTCCTCGGCTTCGCTTGTACGGATTTGCTGTAGTCGTGGTCTCCGTCTACGTAGTCCTGATCTGTTCTACAGCTTGATTCAGAGTCTGAGTCGGAGCCAGATCTGCTTTCGGAGCTCGAGCTGGATCCTGAATCCCCACTTTCCGAGGAGGATAAACCTGTTTTCTCCTTTTGTTCTCTATTTTCTTCTTTCCCAGTGGGCTCATCCTCTTCGGAGGCACTTGAGAGCTTTCTTTTGACGGCTGCCCGTGGTTCCCTCCCGTCACCATTTGTGAGGGGCTTATCAGGAGGCTGATCTATAGAGATTAAATACACACATATATATAATTATACATATATATTGATTTGTCAGCAGCACTGCAGCATAGTTAAGCCTCGGCTTTCAGGGGGAAAAAATGTTTGTTCCTACTTGGGAGAGACCTGTTATTAGAACTAATAAGTTTCTCATATGTGAGCTGCTGTTGCCAGCACATCCGCTAAGACGGTCATCCACAAAACCTGAATGCAAGCAACTGGGAGCTCAAAGAATTAACCGCAGCTGAGGAATTAATATTTATGTGCTTTGTTGCCTTTCCATGCAACACCACATTTTGCACTTTGTTTAAAATATTTAGGCCTTCTCTTACAATAAAGCTAAACTTCCAAATAAGCAACTGAAAATAATAACTGCAATGATCAAGAGTATCCAGCAACTAGACAAACCTTAGTAAAGTTACCAATGCATCCAACTGCAATAAAGAATTCAAAAGGAACAACTGGGGTTGCCAGCTCCCCACCACCACCACCTCCAGTGGGGGATGGGTGGGTGTAAAATTGCCATCTCCAGGCTGGGAAGCTCCTGGAGATTTGGGGATGGAGGCTGGGGAGGACAGGGACCGCAGCGGGCTACAGTGCCACAGAGCCCACCCTCCAAAGCATCCATTTTCTCCAGGAGAACCCTGTAGTCTGGAGATGAGCTGTAATTCCAGGGGATCTCCAGGTCCCACCTGGAGGCTGGCATCCCTAGATAACACCTAGCATAAAAACAATTGAAACCAATAGAGAAACAAAACAAACCAAAAAAAACCCCAGCACATGCTACTGTGTAATTCAACTGAACCAAAGGCCAGGGAAAAAAAGCATGAGCCCCCTTCCTCCCCAATATGCAGAAAGCCCAACTGTCATAAACAAACAAATAACCTGGGGAAATAATATTTCCGCCTGGTGCTTAAAGGTTCACCAAGCTTGGTGCCAGGTGAAATTGGGGGGGAGGGGGAGGATAATGTCTTAAAATCCACATCATAATAAAAAGGAGAAAAGCAGGCAATTTAAAAAAACCCAGGTTCCTACCTTGTTTGACTGGAGTGGATTTATTTCTGACTAGCCTGTTTTTCCCTGGCTCGGCGTTATTTCCACCACGGCTCTGATGGTTCAGACCAGATGAGGACGGCTGGCTTCCCAACTCTTCGGCAGCGGCTGAACCTGGCCGTTCCTCAGTAGTATCTGAAACTTTGAACAAAATAAACTCGATCGCGATGGATGCAAAAAAGGAGCAGGCTGAGGAACTGGCAAACAGGACTGAGCACAAGAGTGCATGACTCAGTTCGCTGAGGGGAGGATGTTTCTAAGGAAGGGGGAAACCCACACGACATTGCCTTACACCAAGGCCTGAGCCTGAGCCTGAGCCTGAGCCTGGGTCCTTCTAGCCCAGTATTGCCTGTTCCAGCTGGCCGGGGCCCTTCAGGATCTCAGCCAGAAGTCCCACTACCAGTGTTCCCTCTAAGTAGAGTTAGTGTGAGCTAGCTCACAGTTTTTTAGCCTCCAGCTCACACATTTTTGTCTTCGCTCAGGAAGGAGGGCTCCAGAGCAAACGGATTGATGCAGAAGCCAAATCGCTCGTTCACAACTTTAATGCCAGTAGCTCACAAAGCAGAATTTTGGCTCACAAGACTCCTCAGCTTAGAGGGAGCATTGCTCCCAAGAACTTTTAGTTTTAAGTGAAGCTTTTCTACTGAGCAGTCCCAAGAATACGAATTGGAAGATGTAGGAGGAACACACCCCGCACTTTCCGTGGCTCAGACTGGGACCAGATTGGGACTGTGTGGCTCAAGCGGGCACAGGGCTTACCGGTATTGAAGGCAAGGAAGCAGGAACACTCACACTACATCTAGGCCTATGTCACTGCCTGGGTAAGGATGAGTCATCCCTTGTGAGGCTGAATTGGCATGTGGGCAATGGTGGGCCCTAGTGGGTGGCGTGCATTAGATGGGGCAGACTGTGGGTTCATGATGGGCAAAAGAAGAGAGCACACATAACTCCCACTGGGACGCAACTGGTGATATCGGCCGAATTTGGACAGCTTGAACGAAAACCTTTGGTGTTGGCCATGGAAAGCCACGACTTCTAGGATTTCACTTACCATGAGATGAAATTGAAGAATTCGTCCTAGTTACAGGCAGTGAGGTATTCAGGTTGGCTTTAGGCTGCATCTTCAGTTGTTTTTGTTTTCTTTTGGGGCTAAAGGTATGAAAAATGAATGGATTATTCCTCGTGAAGAATTGTCTAATTTACCCAAATCATCAGCTTAATCTAAGGTGCTTAATTTCAAGGATCGAAAATAATAAATTAAAAAAATTACAGTACTGAAGAGCTAGGGGTCTAGTTCAGACAGTGGGTTTCCTTTCTCTTGCCTTTGTTGCCTCTGAAGGGTATGTTTGTTTGTGCTGCTGTAAGTAAAGCATACTATTTTCCCTGTCCCCTTCTCTCCTTTCTTAAAGCCCATTTTCATTTTCACCAGAGTACATAAAGTGCCACGGGAAAAACAATTGGTGAGGTAGGTGGCTAGTAGCTAGATAAACTAATTAATATGTAGGCTAGGGGGAACTTGCAGGAAGGAGGACAATATTGACCCCGAGACACCCCAAAATTTCCCCCCTCCATAATTTCTCAGAGGCAACAGTAGGCTGATTTCCTCTTCACACTTTAACTGACTCTCGGCCACTCTCAATTTTCCATGCCTCCTGGAGCACGTTCCATCCTCTCCAGTCCTTTGTGGATTTTTTCTCTTTTAATTTACGCAGCCATAGTTTACTGCGTACTTGGGGACTTCTCTTAGAATACAGAAACCCCTGCCTTGTCTAGGGGCGGCCCTGCTGTGATGACAATGAGGGCTGGCCACACGTTACATTTAGATACAGCAATTACAAGTGGGGAACCTGCCAGAAATTCCATGGGAGGAAAATCCCATCTGCTCCCAGCACCCTCCCTTGCCACCAGCTCACCACCATCATCACTCCCTCGTCCACCCAGCTTTCAAGCATCTGAATGGTAGCAGAATGCACCCTGTCATGCATGCACAGATACTGGCATTAATCTGGGGGCGGGAGGACCTCTTATTTTATTTTTAACTTGAGGCTTGTAAAATCCTGCATAATGTCTATGGGCGGCTCCATTATGCAGAGATGGCCACAGGCCCGGGGGCCAGGCCCTCCACTGTTACATAGGATGGGACTGGTAGCAAGTGCTGGCGTCGTTACCTGGGGGCCCTGCTGCTAGAAGAACAACTGCTGCTGCTTCGGAGTCGTTTTCGGTACTGTAGCCGCGGCCTTCTCCTGTTCTGGTTCTGCACTGCCGACTTGTACTCGGAAATGATGGTTTTAATGTGATTTTCAAATAAGGCCGATAATCGAAGCGTCATGCTGTAAATCTGGGAGGGAGGGGTGAGAAGCAAAGGCTCCCAATCCAAACACTTCTCTACATTCATAGCAAGCCATTTCACAAACTGAGATAAATTTAGTGAGCAACTAGGGATAGGAAGGAGGAACACCCATTCAACACTGAACCCGGGGTGAAGAAGAGGACTGGGGGTGGAGGCCCAGTGTTCCCTCTGAGCTGAGCTAGGGTGAGCTAGCTCACAGCTCTTTAGCCTCCGGCTCACACATTCTTGTCTTTGCTCAGGAAGGAGGGCTCCAGAGCAAACTAATTTCTGCAGCAGCCAAATCGCTCGCTCCCAACTTTAATGCCAGGAGCTCACAAAGTAGAATTTTGGCTCACGAGACTCCACAGCTTAGAGGAAGCACTGGCCAAGGCAGTCGCTCAGAGGAGGAAGAGGACAGCTCCCCTGCGCCCCCAAACAGACCCAGCTCTCGGGAAGGTTTGGGGGGATGGGGAGATAATTGCATTCCTGTTGAAAATCCCGGGGATGGCTCTCCAAACTGTGAGGTGTAAAAGGTTATGAAACAATGGCATGTTGCTCCAATAGGCTTAATAAAAAGATTTAGATTTGTCAGATATCTTATCTGCTAAATGGGGAAAACTTACTTCTTCCTCAATTAATGGCAGACATACCTAATGGCAACTGCATACTGGACGGGTATTATCAGACAAGTACAGAGTTAAGTTTTAATCAAGTAAACCTCTGATATGTTAACAATATTAAAAAAACAAAAGAGAATTACTGCATACCTGGTTACCATGGGGAGGAGGGGAAGTAATCTGTGCATAATATTGGCACGTGCAAGTCATTTTCAGTACATTACTACGTTAAAATTTGAAAAAAAATGTACCTTGCATATCATATACACAGATCAGTACATGTTTTGTCATGTGACCCTGAATATATTCACCAGAGTTGGAATTTTACTGTTCCAATAGGAAGTACAGTAACTGGTAGGCAGTGAATGGTGAAATCCCTCTACTTTCATTGGTAAGTAACACTCCTCTTGCCTTGCATCCACAAACTTAGAAACCTTCTGTCCAGCCTAAGCAGCAGGCCTCCAACAGGAGTGGCTCTTCCACTGGAGAAAGAGCCACTGCTGTTGAAGGAAGACTGCTTAGGCTACAGAAAGGCTTCAGACTTTGCTGAGTGGCAGTGGTAACTTACAAGCCAATGGTGCTATCAAGTAACTGGTTTTCCCATTCCCAATATTCAACAACAACAACAACAACAACAAGAGATAAAGCACATGATTAATTCTCTGGCCAACACTGGCCAACATAAAAGGCTTAACATTGACTGGATCGTGCCGATAAGTATGTCAAAGAGCGGGAACAGAAGTTGTTTGATAACATCATTAGGGCCAGAAGTTCCAGCTCCAACAAATATGTTTCAAGTATCTGAGACAAAATGAGAGAAGGTAGTAGTAGTTTCTGTTACATGTGTGAATACACAAATGTATTTTTTTCAAGTTTTATTAGAATAAAGGAATTTACTGAGAAACAAAGGGGGGTTTGTATGACTTAACTTTTACTGAAATTAAGGAAAATCCTCATACTCTTATCACATCTACACTTAATTTCTTTCTTTGCCCGTATCAGCTCGGGGGCTTCCAGTCATTGCTACACATTGCATCTTACCCGTGACTTTTTATTTGGAGTGTATGCTTTGGAATTGCAGAATATCAAGCGAACGTCTTTGTAGAATTCAAGGGGGTTCCTGTAATTTCCCGCTTCCAGAGTTTCTTTCACAGTGCTGAAGTCCATTGGCGTATCTACAATATCTCGGTAATCCTAAGAATATCAATGAATGTATGTTTATTGTGTAATGCCACAAACGGCAGTGCATTGGTTATGCAAACACTGTGTGCACCTTAAGTGAAAAGTTTTCCATAGTCCATTGTTTACAAACCCCATTACATTAGCCGTTGATACATGTAACAATCCACAAACATCGAAAGAGAAGATCCCAAGTCAAAAGGAGAAGCGCCAGATATGTTTCTCTGCACGTTCACATGGTGCAAGAAATTACTTTTTGACTATGTATACTGACCTTATGTTTTGATGCCTGTGGAAGCTACTGTAGCTAGAGTGTTGGAGTTAAGACCACTCTCCCAATGAAACCCAATGGCTGACAAAAACTCTCAGCCTTATAAGATTCATGGTGAAGACATGAGCTTCTTCAAAGAAGAGTGTAATAAAATTTAAGAAAGGTATATATTGGGTGCACTAGCAGAGTTGGAGGCCAGCACCAGTCATGGAAATCACCATGTGTCTGCTTGGTTTTCTACAAAATTCTGTATGCAAGGACTGCATCATATGGAAAACAAGCCACTTTTCGATTGCGCAAAATGGCCCTTATATTTAAGGATTTTACGGAAGCTCACGTTTTGGAGGTCATTGATTCATAAGGTCGCCATAAGTTGGAAGCAAATAGATGGTACAACTCACACACACATGTCCGTGTGCATGGTTTGGCCATGTTGAAACTTTTTTTTTTTAAACTGACAAAGGTGATTTTAGTGTTCAAGCTAGCAAGCTTGAGTTGGCAGACAAAACTTTCCAATCACATATCAGATCAGGTATCAGGCAGAGGTGGTGTATTCTGCAACTGCTTTATACAGGCACAGAATCTGGAAATGGGGGCAGAATTCAGAATGTGAAAATCTTTTCTCAAGAGTCAGGTGCTTTTAGAGTGCAAAGACAAGACTGGAAGTAGGTGCATAGTGAACTATCAGATCCGGACAAGTTTGTGGGGATAGGCAGGATGGGTGAGTGGAGGGAGGGGTAGTTTCAACATAATATCAAGTGCTGAGCAGACAGTTCTATGCGGGCAGCACACAAGGCTGGCCACCTGGGCTCAGAGTCCCTCGTTTCAGTTTCCTATGCAGTTTTCCTGCCTCTCCCTGTTGAATTAAAACAATAATAATTTTTAAAATCCCTTACAGGATAGGAAAAGAGATCAACAGGCTGTCGAAATGGCTCAGAATCTTCGCGTTCATAGATCAGGCTTAACAACTGCTTGCACTGTTCCTTCCACGCATCAGCACATGTTTTGTTGGGCTGTTTTTTTATCTGACGTCTTACCTGAAGGTTTCGAAAGGGAGAAACATCAGCATTCTACAATTATCTATAAAAATCTTCTTCCATATACAAGCTCATGTAGTGGCCACATGACCGGGGCTTAACCCTCTTAGAAGCCAAAAATTGCATCTACTCACCATCTTGGTTTCAAAATAACACCCTGTACTAAACAAGCAATTCTATAAGGTTGCACTTATCTGTCCTAGCCTTATGCGAGAAGGAAGATCAAATCAAAAGGGCAACCTTCAAAATACTACCCAAAGTTATGGGGGGGGGATCACACATCTGACTGGTTCATTCTCCCATCTAGTTTAATAACTAGATGGCGAGTATTAGCATGTCAGTGTGGCCAGAGATAGATTCAGTTGGCCAGCCGTGTTGGCCTGAAGCAGTAGAACTAATTTAGAGTCCAGTGGCACCTTTAAGACCAACAAAGGTTTATTCAAGGTATGGGCTTTTGTGGGCATGCACACTTTATCAAATACATTAGAATGGCAGAAAAGGTTCAAACTTATAGCCAGAGAATGAACAGCAAATTAACATGCAACATGATGATGACCAAGATTTGCAAAGTGACACTAAATAACAAGTTAAGGTTCTTCTGACAGGGGGAGGGTTTTTGGAACCTCTGCCAGCTGCTTAAGATCTGGGCTGACCTTCTGTTTCCCTTCCCAGGGCAGGTAGTGAAGCCCAGGGATGGCCAGAAGTGTGAGCCTTTGGTGCAGGCTGAAGGACAAGAACAAAAGAGCTCTCTTGGCCCATAGCCAGTGGCCTTCAGTGACCCAGTCTCAGTGGATTCAGGACCAGACCAGGATACAGTTTAGTGCATTAATTGGTTCTTTATCTGCTTATCAAAACTGTATTTGACAAAAGTTATTTAAACTGGCATTGCTGGAAGCTGCTTTGAGTCCCCCCATGAAGAAAAGCCTAAATAAATTAATTAAAATTATAATGGAAAAGGAACAGCGAGAAAGCGCAACGTAGCCTGCCCATCTCTTAAGAGAGAGAGAGACTGGATTTATACCCTGCCCTTCACTACCCAAGGGAGTCTCAGAGCAGCTTACAAACTCCTTTCCCTTCTCCTCCCCACAGCAGACACCCTGTGAGGTTGGTGGGGCGGAGAGAGCTCTGACAGAAACTGCTCTTTTTCAAGGACAGCTGTGCCAGAACTATGGCTTGCCCAAGGTCATCCAGCAGGTGCAAGTGGAGGAGTGGGGAATCAAACCTGATTCTCCCAGATTAGAGTCCGCGCACTTAACCACTACACCGAACTGGCTCTGGCACTGGTATGTGCATGGTGCTGTAGCCCTATTGCCAGTTTCACCCCAAGCAGGTCCTTGGGATAGACTCTTGGCATTAGCTAGGTGGTACTTAATTTTGATATCAGTTGAAATAACAAACGACAAACAAATACTGCAAGTTAGTTTTGTCATAAATATAGCACAGGATATCAGTCACACCACAATGAAAGCAACCCGTGGCTCGATAAATGGCCATATCAAACTCAGGGGCTTTCAAGACCAAAATCATGCAGTTACAGCTCGAACTCTTGACTCTTATCTAAGACGACGACATAGATGATGATTAAGAGCCACTCACAGCTCTTTTCCCAGAGGAGGTTCCTGGACCATCTGAGTCTACGTATACTTCTGCCACCTGAAGGAAAGCTTAAATTACTACATGCAAAAAGAAGAGCTAAATCATACAAGTTGTCAGGAACAGGAACACGATGGATAGCAAAAAGCAATTTCCCGCAACAACAGCAACGGGTGCAACTTTATCATCACCATTAGTTTACGGTAATTACTGTAGATCCAGTTCTTTTCTGTGTAATACAGAAATGGCCCAACCAAAATTGGCTACAAAGTTAAATGAACTGGTTCCATTTTGTTCTTAGCTGTACAATTGTCAAGACTGAATATGGTTAGCCCGTTTAGTCGCTGGAGTAAGGATAAGGCAGACTTGTAAGCAGGCCTGTAGCCAGGATTTTTTAGTTGAGGGGGCATTTCAATAAGTCAGGGGGCACCCCACATAGACCTCTGCACACAACTTGACAAAGGGACTGCCTGGGCAGAATGGAAAAGTCAGGGGGCCTTGGCAGTAAGTAAGGGGGCCAGGCCCCAAGATGCCCCACTGTACCCCACTGTAAGGGGGCCAGGCCCCAAGATGCCCCACTGTACAGGCCTGCTTGTAAGAACCAACCCAGATCACTGACAGGACAATTCTAAGCAGCTTTTCTAGGCCCCTGGGCTAAGAGAGGTGCAGCTTTGCTTTGGACTGTGCTGCAACAGACCTTACTGTAACAAGAGATTCCTGTAATGGCCACTATGTGGAGGCCTGATGCTCAGGCCCAGGGCCCAGAAAACTGTAATGTCTGACTGAAAATGGTGTGGAATTCTGGCTGCATTTATACTTAATCACACCAATGCACATTCTTTACATGAGCTTTATTCCAAAGACTTTGCCCCCATTCCCACCAAAAATAACTCTCCTCCCTCTTTATATAGTCCTGTTACCTAAGGTTTCCTGGTTCATAAGACACTATCATTTGTTGTGACGTCCGAGTCAAGCAAACTTGCCTACATATTAGCATCCCACACGAGGATTAAACCATAACTTTGAATCCTGAGATAGAGAATAAACCCAACGTTTGTCCTGTCGTCTGATTCTGGTGTCACAACAAAGGTGTCACGGAGTCATGTAATATGTTTGAACAGTGGGAGACCAACGAGGACTTACAGGCGGAATCTCATTTTCCTCTCTTCTACTTTCCACTATCCCTTTCCTGAAAGCCCCCATATGCATCTCCCTTTTCCCTGCTTTCTTCTCCCCATCCGCCAGCCAACCCATCTTTACCTACCCGTGTCTTCCGCTTTCCCTTCTTCCTGCCCCCTGGCAGCCTCTTATCAGGAAAAGCCGATGGCCCAGATGCACAGTGCCTGCCGCTGGGCCCAACTGCACAGCGGGGAACTCACAAGGACTTACAGAAGGCACCTCGCTTACCCTTGTATCCGCCCCTTCCCACACAACGTTATTTTCCCTCCTCCTGGCAACTCCCATACCCTCACCTTACCTTGCTTCCCTCTCTCCTTCCCACTAAACAAACATCCCATCTTTTATCTGTCCCTCATCTTCAGGTATGTGATTTATTTATTTTGCTTATACCCTGCCTTTCTCGACCCAAATCAGCTTCTATTGTTTGCCTCTTCTCCACCTTATCCTCACGACAACCCTGGGAGGAAGTTTAGGCTAACACGCTGTGACTGGCTCAAAGTCACTCCGTCAGCACCATGGCAGAATGGAGACTGGAACCCAGGGCTCCCAGATCCCAGTCTGAAACTCTGACCACTACAGCACACTGACTTCTGTGGGGTGGCTGCTGTTGAAAAGCAGCAAGCAGCTGGGCACGGGGGCAGCATGGTAGCGTGGTAGCGACTCACCCGGCGGTTGCTGCCAAGCTTGGCCCTTATGAGCCCTCCCTTAAAAGCCAAAAACAGCCCCGGGAGAGGCCACGCCCCTCCTCCCTGCCTTTTACTAAGAGAAACAACAGAATAATATGTTTATTAAATGACAGCTCTGGTTGCTAAATTAAGTGACAGCTCTGGTTGCTAAACTCTTGGCTGAAGCGGTCAAAGATAGACACGAGCTCTCTGTATGATTAGCCTTATTGTGTTGTCTCTGTAATGAGAAGGGAGCATTCAATGGAGAAGACCCTGATGCTGGGAAAGATTGAAGGTCAAAGAAGAAGGGGACGGCAAAGGATGAGATGGTTAGACAGTGTCATCGATGCAACGAACATGAAACTGAGCAAACTTCAGCGGAAGACAGGAGGGCCTGGTGTGGTCCATGGGGTCGCGAAGAGTTGGACTCGACTGTGCGACTGAACAACAATACCTTCTTGCTCATATTTTATCATGCTATGTATTTTATTATGCCATTAAAGGAATTTGATTGATTACTAACAGAAACCAAAGTCTCAATTGGGAATACTGTTGTGGTTACCTAGCAACAGCCACAGAGGGAATTTGATTCTTTAAGCTATAGGTGCTGATTCTATTATTTGGGGGAGTGGGTAAACACCCCACCCCCCATGAGTGTGTGTGTTAAGAATCAATTTTTCTGCAAACCTGAGGCATTTCTCAGGCTGGAAGAAAGATCTGTCTTCTCTTTTCATGGACCCAAGTCTCCGGATTTAAGTATCCACAGATTTGGTCATGTTGAGTAGATATTTTGATACCACAGCACAGCGTATAACCATTTTCCAGAACTCTTCCTCAGTCTGGATGTTCAGCACAGAGAACAAAAGGGGGAGCAGCAGAAGAAAAATTAATTTGTTCCCAACACTGTGGCCGAGACCAAAGCCTATAGTTATCACATTAAAATGGGAAACGGGATGTGCTGCAGACAACATTGGATTCGCTTAGAAGGTGCTGGGTGCAAAACAGGTTTTTCAGTTGCATCGAATTGCTGGGATGAAAAAGAGGGGGGAGGCGGCTTTGAAAGTCCCCTCTGTGGATATGAAAGACAGCGGCTAGTCAAAGTTCAGGAGCCCCAAACCTTCACTATCTGGATCTGGATGCGAGGGGAGGAAAGGAAGAAGGGAGGCATGAAGCAAAGGGCTCAAGAGCCATGCCTCTTAGGAGAAGGGTAATCTCAGCTCTTCAGCAAGTGAACTCAAACTTTCCAGTACGTTTATTGAGACCGGCAGCCCACCCTGAGCTGAGCAACAGAAGCACACAAACAACAACATTATTTCCTCTAATTCAGTTGGTAACATTGACAAGAGAGTTTCTTAATGTGAGTGCTTTCCCCCCCTTAATAATGTGAAGGGAAGAAAAAAACATTACAGCGCACACTATCAATAACCGAGGCAAACACCTCTTCGGGTGCCATCATCAAAGGCAACCGTTGCTCTCTTGCGTAAACTCTGGCCCATTCCACTAAGCTCTGCATTATGCACAATGTGGAGCTGGCTGATGTATCCCAGCCATCCAGCAATCAGTTCATTCATCCGGCAATCAGCTTTTATTCAGAGAGGAGAAAAGAGAAGGGACTAGCTGGGAAACAGGCAGATAGGTAAATGGATACAAAGAGCCGTAAAAACGCAGCTCTCTTGAAAGGCTTGTGCGGATATCATACCACAAAGGAAACGGAAGCGAGCTGGGACCCATTGACACACCTTAAAAACAGTGCGTCGCTTTCTGAGGTGCGCACTTTGGTGCCCTTTGTGCATCACAGCCGTCAACAGTCTAACCCATTAAGGTTTTATGCATTTCTTTAGAGTGCCTTTTCATAAAGCAACACATAGAGGAGGTTTTTAAGCCCTTGACATTAAGGCCGAGATACTTGGCTTTCATCTGCTAAGACTCTGGCAATCGAGAGAGCATGTCTAGATACTGAGGAACTGGTTCCGAGCCTGGATACATACTTCACATGAAAGCCAGGGTAGTGTAGAGGTTATAGTGCTGGAATAGGAGCTGGGAGACCCTGGTTCAAACCCCCACTCTACCATGGAAGCTTGCCAGGTGTCCTCCTCAGCCAGTCATCCACGCTCAGCCTAATCTACTTCACAAGGTTGTTGTGATGATACAATGGGGAAGAGGAGAGTGATGTAAGCCACTCTGGGTACCCAACTGGGGAGAAAGGCAAGGTATAAGTGAAGTAAATGAATACATACAATCTGGTTTTTCCGGCAGAGATTGTAGCTACATGCAAGCTGGCCTAGGGTAAAAATGGCAGATGTGTTTGAGACATCTGCCTTTAAGTAGCACCTGAGTGTTATTTGGCCTTGAGCAATTTGTGCTCTCCAGGGTGTATTTTGTTTTTGTTTTTGCACTCAGTATCTCCGTGGTCCCGTTGTATCTAGTTTCGGAAGAGCAAGGCACCGGTCCTCACAGCTTCTCCTCCAAAACATTGGAACTAAAGACCCAGCAACTCAGATGGCATCCTGCCCATCCGTGTTCTGCATAACTGCCTGATGGTACCCCACAGTTCAGCTCCAGTTCACTCTCTAGACTCTTACCTCCACATCCTCCTCTGTGCTGCTCAAACCTTCTGCCTTTACTTTGTTGTAGAGCTCCAGGATATCTGTACAGCTCTGATCCCTGAAGAACAAACATTACGTCAAATATATTAAGATCTCCAGCAGGTACGGCCCAAGCTAGCCCGACTGCATGAGATCTTGAGAGCTAAGCGGGGTCGGCCCTGTTAAGTGTTTGAATGAGACACCACCAGGGAATTCCAGGGTTCCTACGACGAGGAAGGTGATGGCAAACCACCTCTTCTAGTCTCTTGCCTTGAAAACCCTACTGGGCCATCCTAAGTCAGGTTGCAACTTGACAGCTCCTTACACACACGCGCACACACACACCCAAAAGTGCCAGCATTAGGGCCAACAGACACCAAAGTGCCACAGAGATCACAAAAGGGACACCATCCTGGCTTGGATGACTTAGAAATGAAGCATTCCTATCTTACTGGTGTGCCATGGCCTCTGCAGTCTTGGGGCAGGGTACTAAACTCTTTAGCATTTGATCCAAAAGTCACGCCAGATGGTTAGATTAATGAGAAGGTTCCCATGCCAGCACCCCAGTCCCCAGATGCACATGATAACGTTCCAAATGATCTATTCTTGGTCTACCGGATAGGAAGGAGGTGAAAGACCAAGTAGTGGGAGATGAAAGAACCATACACACGCCCATAAATTCACACACGTGGTACAACTGAGCCACTTCAGGAAAAGCTTTCTGAGAAAATTATCTCAGAGCAGTGAGAACGTTAGCACATAAAGAAACAGGATGCTCACCCAATGTAGCGAAGTAAGACATCTGTAACAATTTTGGCTGCTTTAACTATAGGACTCTCGGGCTCATTGAAAGTCCTAGCATTATGTTCAATGTATCGTACCTCCCACATTAACGCCGATATTCGCCTGAGGAGGAAAAAGAACATATTCAGAAGTAGGCGTTACACACAGTCAGCCTTTAACTGGAATCTATGCATAGAAAACCAAGGAGGGCTACGGTCAGGAAGGGTGCCTACCCGGTGAACAGAACGGTGACATTTTAATGCAATAAGGAGCTTCCGTGAAATCAAAACTGAAGAAAAGACAAGGGATTCCTGAACTTGTTCTAGCACTAAGAAGCTGGCAGTTGCTGGGATTATCATAAAGGAAGTTTTCAACATATAGATTAGAGTGCACTACTTCTGGAAAACAATAACCACTTCTGATCTATTGAATGTTGCGGTCCCAACAGATTAAGTATTTTGTTTACTTAACTGTATAAAGAATCCTAGTAAAACTGCAGCATACAGTATGAAGTGTGCTTGCTGCTGTTAGGATATTAGAAATACTAGAAGAGACCATTCAAAACAGAATGGCTATGAAAGCTACCTTCTAGTTCAACTGACGTCTTAGTAAAAAATCAGCATAAATTTGCTTTGCTAAATGAAACATGAAGTTGTAAGAATAACTATGAGCTCCTATAAGTGTATGAATTGTCTTAGCCAGTCATGAACACCCAATACTCAGTTTTTAAACTGTTATTGTGAAGAAATCGCAATATAAGACCTCCCTTGGTTAATCAGACGTTTTAGCACCCTGCTCTTAAAAACTTTTGTACATGCCTCTTTTCCTGGTTTTTTGCAGTCAAAAGGGAAAAAAAGATCATTTGGATCTCTTTGGAAAGACTGAAAGCTTCACGTCCTGGCTTGTTTCACCAGTTTAATACGAGAGATTCTCAGATGCAGCCACAAGACTGTAACGATGTTTATTACAGTTGAATTGAACAGGATTCTGTGAACTTAGGCAGATCCTGAGAGGGAGGGCAGGAAGGGTTGCCTCAGTGCTTAATTCTTGTGGCCCTTCCTTACACACCCAGGAAAATGCTAATTGCCACTTTGGGGTCAGGGAGCAATTCTTCTCTAGGCCAGTTTGGCCAGGGATCCTGGAGGTTTTTTGCCATCTTCTGGGCATGGAACAGGGGTCACTGCGGGTGTGGAGGGGGAGGTATTTGTGAATTTCCTGCCTTGTACAGGTGGTTGGACTAGATGACCCTGGAGGTCCCTTCCCAGCTCTATAATTCTAGGAAATTTTTGCTAATATTACAGCTAAAAGGGATTTGATTCAGCTGACATTGAAAAGTTTCTAAAAAGGTGAGCTGGAGGCATTAAACATACAGTGGTCCTCCTTGAGCCTCAGTAAGAAAAGTATACAAATAAATAAAAATCTAACCTGTAAAATCTGTTTTCAAGTCTTCTCCTGATCGTGGTGAGGTCAGTTGGGTAAGCGACTACAGTGCAATACAGAGGATAGGCACTAAGGTCCACCGGGACAGCAAAGGGATTAGAAATATCTAAAACAGAAGACAAGCAAAGTCAATTAAACAGCACAAGCTATTGCAGACATGAAACAGTGAAACTCGGAGGCTGGGTAGGTGTATTTATCCACTACTAATGATAGTCCTGTCTATGTACACTGGGGGGGGGGGACTCCTCTGAAAAGTAACACTGTATTACCAGATAATTTTATTGCTATAGCCATCAAATGGATTGTTAGTTTATGAATGCTTCGTGACATCCTAAGTACTTATAAGCTGAACTACCCAGGGGAAAACTGACAGCACCAGAACGCAGCCAAATGTGAAAAATCCATAATAGACACTCAACTGGAAAGGTCTACAAGTAGGAACTGTGTGTCAATGGGAGGCGAATCTAGATAGGATGGTAGAGGAAAGAAAAAAGGAAAGGAAGAGTCACAGAGTCAAAAAAAAAAAGAATGGATGAAGGAAAAACACCACGCAGAGCCTTAAAACAAGAGACTCGAGTCAGGCAGAAGGCAGTGGTACCAAAAACTGGGGTTAAGGAGACAAGGGGCAGCAGTGATAACAAATATGTACATGGCAGTGGTGGTGGTGGGTGATTTTCAAATACTAGTTTGAACAACACAGAACACTAAGAAGCTGTTTCTTTCAAAACTCTTTCTGGGCTTGTTTGTCTTGATTACTTGGATCCATGGGTTTATGAGTCACCAGCCAGAGGTCACCGACAACAGACCCAATAAGATTTCACCTTAGAATCAAGTGAAACCAGCAGGGGTGGCTGTGTACTCCACTTTGGGCCTATTCACATCTGTGGGACCAACTCTCTTCCAGGAGCAAGAGGAAAGATGCTGAACGCATGAAAGTCTCTGCGTTTGTCTGCCAACCTTAGCCAGGGGCAGCCATACCTAGGGACAACAATTGATCGATGCCTCGAAGGACCCGCACACATTCTTCGTCTCGAGAATGGGCCCCCCATTCGCCTTCCTGGGGCCTGTACAGCAGAGAGGCCAGCTCCTCCGTTGTCACGGGGACTCCGGCTCCAACCTCCTCCGGATAAGCGGCTGCAGACAATGAGGGGGGAGGGGAGGGAGAAGAACCCACATTTACAGCCAGGCCACCACTACTCAGCTGCAGTACAGATGACTGATGCCCCGAAATGGGGAGGGGGAAGGCGTGCTTACTTCCTTCTGGAATCGGCTCCATATCCCAGGGGCTCATTTTTTCTCTTTCGTTGTTATCCCAGCTGTTGACACAAAAAGCATTTAAAAATGTAAATAGATCAGGGGCTAACAGGCCGAGATATTAAACGGAAAGTCCTAGTTTTGCCTCTCGCTACGGCTGCCGCTAGAGATTTGGAGGGCAGCGCCTGGGAAGGGCGGACTATGAGGAGGGAAAGAGCTCGACAGGGACGCGATGCCAGAGATTCTGCCTTCTGAAGCTCCCACTGCCTCCAGAGGAAGGTGTTTTTTTTTTTGCAGTGTGGACGTCAGAATTAATTTCAGGAGAGAACCCTAAGGCAACATCTGGAGGTTGGTATCCCTACCTCTGCCGTGAACTCATGAGAAGACCTTAAGACGGGCCACTCCCTCTCAACCTCACACAACCACCTTCCCTTCTGCAATATGATCATACCATCTTCCATGGCTTTTGTAAGGACTACTGAAATTAGCTACATGGAGATATGAAGCTGTTACAGATGGTTTACTACTCCGGTTCCGGGCATTACGCTTTATGGCACACATGGCCCGGCCCGACAAAGTCACGTTTATGTCAGATCCAGCCCTTGTAAGAAATGACACGTCGGCCTAAAGAATTTCTTTGGGGTGAATCTGCTGTTATGGCAACTGGGACTTTTCCTAATGAGCTGGTGGTCGGCTGGCGTAATAGCAAGGAAAGAGTAGAGTGGAGCTGGCTGGCCAGCCTGGCCAGAAGAATGCCACGTCACCTCTTTTCTTCCACCTGGCTCTTTCGCCTTCCCTCATATGTGGGGGAAGGCCAAGGGACAGGGCCCTTTTCCAGGGCTGCATTTTCTTCCCAGTCCAATCCTGAATGCCACAAATGGCTTCTTGAAAACCGTCCACAGGAACCCCACAACTATGTGAGGAACCAGCCTTCCGCACTATCCAGGATGCATAGCCCAGTGATCGTCTGTCTGGAGCAGTAGAAAAGAGCAAGAGTCCCGTAGCACCTTCAAGACCAACAAAATTTGTGGCAGGGGAGGAGCTTTCGTGAATCTCTGCTGAAGAATCTGAAGCAGTATCTAAAGAAGTGAGCCGTGACTCACAAGAGCTCCTACCCCGCCACAAATGTTGTTAGTCTTTAAGGACTAACTGGACTCTTGCTCTTTTCTACTGTAATAGTCAGCCAAAATGATGAGATTTTGTTATGTTTCCACTTTCCCACGTTTCTGACACTGCATTGCTATTATTAGCCCTCTGCTATAATTGTGCTGTTATGCTGGTTTTAATGTAGTTGGGGCGGGGGCCACAGAAGACGCTCTGTCAATCTTTTGACAGAAAGCCCACATATAAATATTTCTGATGAACAGCACCATGCTCCTCCCAGTGAGAAGAAGCAGGATGATGCCAATCAAGAGTGCTTAAGTCACACATCGAGACAGCTTGCAAAATTCGGCTTCTCTTAAAGGCACAAGTGGTCACACAGCATTGCTTATATTAACCCTTACTGAACACTGTAGCACTGGAAGGAACTGTCAGGATATTCCGCCTGGAATGGCTGCTGGCTCTCCACTGTCCCAAACCACCATGCATCATCTATTATGCTGCGAAATCTATCACCTGTAATGGAGAAGCTGAAATAAGCCAAGGTTTGTGTGCACAGAAAAGCATAAAAAACCGAAACAAAAAAACAATTTCTTTTCTGCACAGATCTTTAAGTAGTGGCATACGAAATTCAGCAGTAAACCATCGCTTACCAATCTGCCAGTTCCTTTCTTTGGCTTCATTGTAAAACTGATGCAACACAAGGAAATCAATAACATCTGGCATATCGTGGTACCTGTGAAACGCACATGAAGTAACTTCAGAAGGAGGTAGTACAGACACAGGTCTCCAATGAAGTTGGAGAAACTAGAATCAATAATGAAACTGGGCTACTCACTTGGGGCCTAATCTCAGAGGCCTCCAATTAGTACTGCAAGTTCATTATAGGAATGGTGAGCTTTACATGTTGTACTGAAAAAGGAGCTATTAAGACCTTGCAATCTGGAGATATGATTTAGGTCCTAACTTAAAACTAAAGGATTATGTACCTGCTGCAGACACACATTCCTCCTGCCTTTGGTCTCTGCCAAAACATTTAGGAAAAGAAACATGTGACATGAGGTCATCATGTTCAGCATTTCGCTGCCAGTTCACTGGCTGTCTGTGTAGGTGGGCAGGCAACATTGGCTGTGGTGACTTCACATCACACAAGTCTGTATCTGAACGTCTCAGGGAAGAAGCAAGTTAGCTGCATTCACCCGCCTCCTGTACCATTTTGATCAGGGAGTTAGTGAGCCACTTACTTGATGGAAAAGGATTCACCAGTCATTTTGCCCGAGACTGGATCCAGAAAAGCAAGCTTCAAGCAGCAAAGGGTTGGTGGTCCAACTTCGTACTTAATTCCCACAATCTTCACGAATTCTTGTTCCTTTTCATCAAACAGCAGCAGGGGGTCAAAAAAATGCGTTTTTAAAAAATTTGAATTGCAAAAAGAAAAAGAGGGAAAAGAAATTGTTCTATATGATTACGCCTTCCATGCATAAACACAAATGTACAAAAATAACCTCTGAATAAACAGAGGAATGCTTCACCAGAGTGAAGTCAGGTGTGAAGCATTTATTTGTCCGATTGTAAAAATGGTTTTCTCATTGGATCAACTGCCCTAAGCAACAGAGAAAAGACATGTACCCACTTAATGGGAACTCTCAGATAACCCTAATGCCACTTGTAGAATGCAGCAAGTAAGCACTGCCTACTTACAACTATTGCCTCTCGGTTAGCTAACAGTCCCCACCACCACCTGCACACAGTTTGAAGGAGTCTCTAGGCTTAGGACCTGACTGGGTGATTAGGACAGAGACATCATAATAACATGGACTGTGGCTTACTGATGAATGCAGGTGGGAGGACAGCAAGGTCAGACTGGGCCATAAAATGTCACCACAACAGGTATATGGGAGAGGCTGTGGCTCAGTGGTAGAGCGCCTGCTTGGCATGCGGAAAGTCGCTCCAGGTTCAATCCCCTGCATCTCCAGTTAAGGAACAGGCAGCAGGTGACTGAAAGACCTCTGCCTGAGACCCTGGGGAACCACTGCGAGTCTGAGTAGACAATACTGACTTTGATGGACCCAGGGTGTGATTCAGTAGAAGGCAGTTTCATGATATTATGGCCAGTGGAATGGAGAGAACACTTTAACTGGAGAAACAGCCTTCGAATCCTGGCTTGCTGGAGGGTGACGGGGAACCTGGCCAATCACTCCCTGTGTCAGCCTAACCCACTTCTCAGGGAGAATAGAGGGGAACGGCTTTGGGCTCCTTATGGGAACAGCAGGATAAAAATATAATAAAGCTGCCAGTTTTAAAAAGAACATGTATGTTCTCAAAACTGTATGCACAGCACTGCCTCTGTCTACCTCCATCTGTATTTATCGACCCACCCATCCTCATACTTTGTGTGAAAGAGCAATAAACGTGACCGGGGTTATAAACAGCAGAGGAGGTGCGTGGTTAGCCAAGGTAACAAATGCCGGTGCCACGCACAGCACTTGATGAGACTGCCCACCCATCAACCCCCCTGCTCTGCTTTACAGATGCATCTTACTAAAGTGCCCTTTGAACCAATCTACTCTCCACTTGGGTAAGAATATAAATTTGCAGCCAAAAACGATGGCCACACCAAAACCCGGAATGCACAGCCAATAAGGAGAGCAAGATGCAAAATCTCCAACCTGTTTTGCTCTCGTGATGTTTGTCACAAACCAAGAAGCGGCACAGGCAAAACCCAGAAGGAATAATCATTATGCACCTTTCAACAACCTGTTGCAACCAGTGACTGAAGATGAGGCATAATTCTGCAAGTACGGGCTTACCCTGAGTTCCATTTTATTCCATGGCTGCTTTTGCAAGTTAACACTGTAAATCTTTGCCTTCCGCACTGCGCGCACGTAAGCTTCGTGCCCTTGTCTGAAATAGATGATCTTAGAAAAAAGAAAATTAATGACATTGCTATATGCACACTAAGGACAGCACACTTTTAAAATGCTTTCAATGCTTCAAATGTCAGGTTCTGAAAATAAATGCCCCACCCGCATTTTAAATTAGTTGAAAGTGTGGCAGTTCCAGTAGGCACATCAAAATTGTGCGGGTGAGATGAGACACGACACACCTGGCACAGTGAAGGTGTAGCTCAGGTAGTGAACAAGGGAATGCTTGCACCCAGCCATTTACCCCCCCCCAACTCCATTTATTTACTTAGCAGACAGCCAGGCCCCCTCTCTAGATTACGCCTTCCATGCATAAACACAAATGTACAAAATGGAAGGACAACAACAACAAAGGAAAAGCAGTGGTGATAAAACATCAATGCTCACAAAAATAGCAGCATGCAGACTATAAAACAGTGAGCTAAAAAGGATGAGAGAGACATTCAATTAAAAGCCCTGGTAAAAACATGTCTTGGCCTGGTGCCTAAATGACAGGAAGGAAGTGCCAAGGAAGCCTCAAGTGAGGGGGGGGGGCATTCCAAAGGCAAGGCACCACCACCGAGAAAGTCCTGTCCCTGGTTGTCACCCGCCTCACCATTGCAGGAGGTGGCAGAGAGAGCAGGAAGATCTTAACTGGTAGGATGGATGGTACGGGAGGAGTATCTTTGAGTATCTCAGTCCCAAGAAATTTAGGGCCCAAAAACAGCACTTTGAACTGATCTCAGAAAGTGACAAGAAGCTAAAATGCCTGTTTCAGCACAGGGGCAACAGGATCTACGCCTCGTATCCCAACAACAGCCTGGCCACCCTCACTGTGAACCACAATGTCTGATAGTGTTCAAAGGCAGCCCCACATAAAGCATGTTAACATCGCCTTAGAGCATGGATGGGTCATGGTCAAATCACGCTTTCCACAAAACAGCTATTGCTGAAAAACCTGGCTGAAGCTGAAAAAAGGTACTATGGGGGGCAAAGGAAACCTGAGCCTCCAACTGCGAGCTAGGATCTAAGCAGAACCCCAGTCCAGAAGCCTGCTCCATCAGAGAGAGTGCAATTCCCTCTGCAGACACAGGCAGTTGCAACAATAAGAATGGGAATTTCGCACAAAGAGTTCACCCGGGTTTCAGAGCATGAGCTGCGACCTGAATGCCCCCAGCCCTAATTTCAAACCAATCATGAACTTCCGGGGTGTCATCAGGCAAGTCTACTTCCTAGCCTCAGCATATGAGAGAAGGGTATTGCAAAGGCTGCTGAAATAATGGGTATGAAACACTTTGAACACTATAAACACTGTTCATTTATTACTATGCTAGTCCGCACCCTGAACTGCAATATCACTGCAGATTACTTGGGGGCACAGACAGTATTCCCACACAAGCAGTCATTCCCATTCAGTCTGTTTGTCCACAGAGAAGTAGCCCCTCTGCCTGAGACAAACAGTGACCTTGCTCATGCCACAGCTCCATGCATGCATCGGAGCACAATGCGGGGCTCTGGACTGGGGGCAACGGCATAATTAAAATGGAACTGTGACTACATGGAAACATTTTCTGAAAATGCATTCAACATAAGCAGATTGCTCCCTTAGGAAACATGGCTTAACATGGGCAAAGAGCATAGATAGGCAACCATTATCTTCCAGTTTGATTGGGAACTGAATTCAAGGAGCAGTTCACACATTTGGTACAGGCCTTGCAGCATCTGAAAATTCAAACTTAGTTGAAAATATGCTTCATGCTCCTGCCCCCATCAAAAATCTGCAGGCATGAGAGAGCAAATGTGCCAGGCAGAATCGTTTTCCCTGAGATGTTAAAAGAGTCAAATACGGGGGTGATATGTTAAGAGAGTCATCTACAAACAGGCGGTTCTCCAGAACGCTGTCTGAGGTGGCACAGAATGAAGCACGTCTGGATTGAGTTTTACTGTGGCACATTTGTAAATATTTAGATACTCCATCATGGAACTAGGTCAGTTTCTGCAGTTGAATTAACAAAGCAACAGCTACCTCATCTCCCATTTGTGGGACGAAGGGGGACCGTCGTGGTATGGTGTCCAGGATCCAGTGGGGAGCAAACCATTCCTCTGTGGGCTCTCCATCCATCGAAAGCCGTCCACCGGGTTTCTTAAAACAAAACAATGTGTTAGGTAAGCTTATATGTTTTCATTGCATTATTGCATATACATTTTATTTTAAATGTTTTTAATGTTGAAATTCTTTAACATTTGGTGTTTGCTGCCCTGGGGAACCTATTTGGGTGAAAAGGCAGCACAGAAACATTTTCAACAAAAAAAGTGCTTCAGAGTTTAAGTACAAGCAGAATGTGTGAAGAGCTGTTTTACATATATGTACAGCCAAGAAAAATGGCACTGTTATCAATTCAGTTTTGCGGGGAGGGAGGGAGGGAAAGAGAGAAATAATGAGAGAACGAGAGAATGAAAGAACGAGAGAACGAAAGAGACGAGAGAGAGAGAGAGAGAGAGAGAGAGAGAGAGAGAGAGAGAGAGAGAGAAAGAAAGAAAGAAAGAAAGAAAGAAAGAAAGAAAGAAAGAAAGAAAGAAAGAAAGAAAGAAAGAAAGAAAGAACTAACCTTCTTTCGTATTTGTTTGGATTTTTTGCGTTTTTCTTCTTGCCCTTTTGTATCTTTCGTGTTCTCATCTTCAGAGCTGCTACAGATTTTGCGAGCAGCTTGTCTGGTCTGTCTTTTTGGTGGCTGGAGGTTAATCCCAGCATCTGCAGTCCAGTCAGAGTATTCACTGGAAGAATCACTGAAGAAAACACATTAAAAAACACTAAGAAACAACATAAAATGTGCTTGGGGGCAAAGGGTTCTGATCTCACTGGAACTGAAGGCTTACTTTGGAGGAGCTGATCTAGCAGGAAATGTACTCGAATGAAATCCATGTAAAAATAAGTCATAGGTTGCAAATTGCAGAGGGGTAGCTGTGCTATTCTTACTGCAGCAGAAGCAGAAAGTCTTTAAGGTGCCGTAGGAGCCCTAACAGATTGATTATGGCACAAGCTGATGCAGACCAGAGTCCACTCTGTGCCTTTGATCAAATGGTCCCTCACCCACAAACATTTCTGCCTTTAAGGCATCTTTTTTAAAACCCCAAAGTATTATTTCATCTAAAAAAACCACCCGCTAAGGCCAACTTTATTTCTACTGGGATTTCGCTATCATGACTCTACTCAGATGGGAAACTCTAATGAGGTTCTCTCTGGGTCACTATGTACAGATAGTTCCCTCCACCACTGGGTCTGCATTCACACAGGCGATGCAGTCTTGAAGCCATGCGATACTAGAGGAGACCCGTAGCGACCCCCAGGACTGCCACAGCCACAGAAAGTGCAGCCACTGAGGTCACTGGCTTGTGATCATCTGGTTTACACAGTCAGTTTATCCACAGCAGAGTGAAGAAGTGCGACAGGGTTCAGGGAGGGCTTGCTGGTGTGTAGGAGAAAAAGTCCAGGAAGAGTCATCTGTTCCAGCTTAATGCAGCATTGACACTGCTGGGCAGCTGTGTTAAGTCTGTAATAGTAGAATCAGATTTGAGTCCAGTAGCATCTTAAAGACCAACAAAATTTTCCAGGACACAAGCTTATACCCTGGAAAATTTTAAGGTGCCACTAGACTTCAATTTTGTCCCAGTTAAGCTTAGTTTAATTCCAGGCAGTGAAATGCTGGCGAGGAGCTGTGGTTCAGTGACAGAGCATCAGCTGTGTGCGCAGGAGGTCCCAGGTTCGATCCCTGGCATCTCCCGTGAAAAGGATCAGGTAATGGGAGATGTGGGAGACCTCTTCCGGAGACCTTCGAAGCCCACCTGCCAGCCACATCAGACAAGACTGACCTTGACAGGCCCCGGGTCTGACTCAGGATAAGGCAGCGTCGTGTGTCTGCACCTGACGTAGCCCTTCTTCATAGGAGGAAAAAAGGAAGTTGCCTTGAACATACGTTCAGTTTGTCTACAGTGCTGTAACGAGAGTGAGACTACCTGGAACTGCTTTCGCTTGGCCAGGCAGCCAAGTTGTCATCCACAGATGCTTCAGTTGTGCCGCCCGTTTCGTCTTCCTGAGTTAAAGAGGAGGGAAAAGAGTAAGTCTGGTCCATTTGCCCCACTGTTTTGCCACCATCCTTTTAAGGAATTTATAAGCCTATGATAGGTTTTATTGTATTTTACTGTATCTAATTGTATTTTTCTGAATTGCTGTAAGCCACGCTGAGCCCGCTCGATGGGGAGGGTGGGGTATGAATCAAATAAATAATAATAATCATTATCATCATCACCGCTTTTAATCGCAAGCACAAAACAGGTCTCCCGCTAGCACTGAACGTCTCGTGCTAAAAAATATTGTGCTGCATTTCCAAAAAAAATGATGCATGTCAAAAAAACACAAATTTGATAACTAACTCACTGCCTCTGGTTACAAGTGACAAAATCGGAAATGGCCCATTAAAGGAGGCCTCAGGAGTTAATCTGATGAGTGAATGCAAAGCACAGCAGGGCGTTCCTCCTTGAAGAGCCAAGAGCTCTTTGGACATCTGCAAAAAAATCACACGATACTAAACTGCCACCATCCTAAGTGTTTCTATATTCGTTTTGAGCATTGGCTGCATTTCACCTGTATTATTTTGTGGCAATCTTTGCGACAGAGCCCTGTTGTCAGCGGTTATATCCCACTGCTGCAGACGGCGGGGCTGCAGCTTGTCATGTCAGATGGGTGAAAGTCCCACCACGGACATCCTGTAGCTCAGCCCCTAGACATGAGTTCTCATCTCCCACTTAAAATTGCATTTGAATTTCTCTCCTGTCTTGTCTCTGCAAGTTGGAGAATGGTCTTCACTTCCTATTCGTTCCGTTTGATAATAGCTTGGGTTCTAATTACTTACTTAAAACACCATATTAAACAAGAAAAAAAAGGCCTTGATGCTAAAACAGTTTGGAGAACGAACAAACAAAAAAACCCACCGCAGCCTTGAACAGAGATGACATCACAAATAAAAATATCAAGTGCCTAACCTCAGTGGTGGTTTCGGTGTCTTCCTGGGTCTGTGAACTCCCCCTTGTGCCTTCGGAATGATGCTCTATGGTGGAGCGTGTTTGATAAGCATGTTGGCGTCTGCGTTGGTTTCTTCGCAAGGATCGTCCACCACCAGGCTGATGATCACTCTTTTATCACATTAGGAAAAAGACAGACACAGAGAGAAAATACTGATGGGATAACACAGCCTGTACCTGACAGATCATCTTAACCAAAGCCTGTGTGAAAGTCTAATACGGGATCTCAGGGGGGAGGATGAATCACTAGAGGGGTAGCCTACAAGAACTTTCTGGATGGAAGAATGCCCCCGCGGTGTCTCATCATAGGTCCAAGCCTATAGGCGAGAGTTAAGTCCAACATGGCGTTTTAAAGGGCTGGGCTGCATGCTAACCTTGCTGTCTGCCTTACCATTGAGGCAACCATCTCCCACAGTTTCCTGGAAGTCACCCAGGGGCTGGGCTCATCAGTGGGGATCTGACCCCAAAGAGGTGAAGTCACCAAGCCAAACTAGCACTCCCTGCTGCCTCCACAATTTCCTTTGCAGCTGCTTCGCCCCAGCTATCCTTCAAGGGCTCCACCACCAGCAGATTACCTCCCCTTACTTCCGGCACTTTCATCACTTCCTGAGTGCTCACATTTATATTCAGGCAACCTGGCTGTGCCACAGGGGCTACCTATTGAGGACTTGCGCTGTGGGACATAACTCCTCTCTTATAATATGGTAAATCAGCCAGCTTATATGGTGAAAGGGACGCGTTCATTTTTTACCCCTTGGCTTCTACGTTAATAAATACCGGCAGTTCTTCCCCATCTCATCCCAAAGAATGTGATAAATTAAGCAAGTTGTAGTCGGAAATTTACGTTTTTTAAAAGACTAGAACAAACAAAAACTAAACTGAGGAGCTTACAGAAGGCTGGGCAACTTTTTTATTTGGGCAACTTTTCTTTATAGGAGGCAGATTTCCACATTCTCTTGTAGTACGAAGCCCTTCAAATCCTTTCATCTAGCATAAGAACATAAGAACATAAGAGAAGCCAATGTTGGATCAGGCCAATGGCCCATCCAGTCCAACACTCTGTCACACAGTGGCCAAAAATACCAGGCGCCATCAGGAGGTCCAGCAGTGGGGCCAGGACACTAAGAAGCCCTCCCACTGTTGCCCCCCCCAAGCACCAAGAATACAGAGCATCACTTGCCCCAGACTGAGAGTTCCTATCTATACCTTGTGGCTAATAGCCACTGATGGACTTCTGCTCCATATGCTTATCATATGCATCAGCATATGAGCTCTTGGATGTGGTGTTCCCTCTATAAAAACCTTTGTGAGTACATCTGTCCCTGTGATTTTCTGGTTTATTTAAACAGCTGTTTCTGGATGCTCATTGCTAAGTTCTACCCTGAATATGCAGGACTGATATCAGGAGAAACTTCCTAACTGTAAGAGTGGTTGAGCAGTGGAACAGGCTGCCTTGGGAGGTGGTAGATAGATGCTCCTTTGCTGGATGTTTTTAAGCGGAGGCTGGATGACCATCTTTCAGGTATGTTGTAGGGCTATCTTTCAGCTACACTCCTGCAGAGTGCAGGGGGTTGGACTAGACGACCTGCAAGGTCTCTTCCAACTCTTAACATTCTATGATTCTATGATAAGCAGGACTGATCAAATCTAAGCCCTTCCTCTTGATACCACTGTCTCATTCATGAGGCAAGATCCCATAATAACTACGCCTGTCTACCTGGCTCTGTGCATGGCATTCATACCATTTCTGAAAATAGGTTGCTTTTCTCACCCTTTGTAGAGTGTGGGAAGGCTTCCTCTTCTTTTCAGATGTGTACAGATGGATTTCTAAATCACCTTTGGCAGCTCGGATTTCTTCCTGAACTCTAAAGGAGAATGAGAATATATCAAGGTTATTGACTGAATTGTGCTTGAAAGTTAGATTTATTAACTCAGGAAGGAAGAAATAATATTGGACACTCAACAAAGACAACATTTCAAAGTTGCAAGGAAGAGGTCCATTTTGGTTTTTTAAAACTTGGGGCAGGCAAGGAGGCGGCTTGGGAATCAGTGGCTAAGGAACTGCAGGCCCCCAAAAGCACAATGCAAAATAATGCCTTTCAGCAAAATAGAATCAAAATAAAACCTTTACATCTTTCCAGTCTGTTTCAGGAGGAGGGAGGAAACCCTACTGCTTTTAGGAACTCCTAGACAATTCAAGAAGCTATTCTCAGTGTGACCAGACCAGCAGTAGCTCTACAATGAGACACTTTGGGGAATGCCCTTTGCAAAGGTAGGGCATCAGGAAAACAGCAGAGAACTTCTGCAATTTGGGGGCTGCTGGCATTGATCCACTTATGTTCCAGATCCAGCGGAAGTAAGGCAGTGGGGCAGAGGAGCACTGGGGAAGACCCGGTGGGGCTCAGTAAACCCCATGCAGAAAGCCACATTTCTTTCCCTTGTCACTACCTGCATACATCTCTTGACATATATAATTTTTATCTAGGTCATAACAGGAGTTCCCCTTCCTCTGATGGCTGAAGAGTAGTTTCAGAAAACTATAGAAAATAGTTACTTGCAGCAGCAAAAATTCACTTGATGGATGCATGAGAGAGTTTGATTGGTGCTTTATAAACTGCTTTGCATGTGAAAAGAAAAAAGTTTAGTAAAGGAAGTACAAAATAGTTCATAAGATCTTTGGTTAGCGAGAACAGAGCTAAGCAATGAAAAACTGATCCCTGTGCCCAATAGTCCACCAAGACTTTTTTTGCCAGCTGACAAAGACACACCATGCGTTCATCAGAGAACCAGTCCCTTTGGAAGAGGAGCTTTTCCAGACAAAGGCCGGAACAGGCCATAGAAACATTGAGATTGTGGTCCTTTTTCACCTATCACCAGATTACATGTTCTGCTAGACTGGTTTCATATCTGATTTCCAAGATTTAAAATATTTCTATGTTGCTTTTCTCAGTGATCCACCCCAACCCATAAAACGTCCAATAAATCAATCAACAGGCAAGCAATGAAAATATCAACAGCGGAAAGATACAAGCCAGCCAAAGAAACTAAATCCCAAATGAAAAAAGAAACAGCACTGGATCCCTTACAGAAAGTTAAAGGGTTGTAGCTTTCTGTGTAAGTCTTTTGAGAGATTACTCCTGCGTGCAGGAGGTCAGGATAATGGCAGTCATTCTCACAAAGCAACCCATTTTCAGCGGACCCATAAACCAAGTGCACTAGCTGCAATATCCTCTTACCTGCTAACTCCAGGATGCAGCTCATTCACCACCACTCTCCTGCTCCACGCCACGAGATCTCTCTCAGTGGCCATCTGACTTCTTGGGGCGTTGTGGTGCATCTGCCTGACGCCTTCAATCTGGCCGCTCCGTCTAAGCCCTACGTTTGGCGGAGAAGCAAGATCCAAGCTCGGACTTCTCAAAACTAATGGGGGGTGGGGGGAGTCCAAATGACAAAAAATCAGGTCAACTTCTGACCAAATTTTCTATCAACGAGTTGCGATCTGTGACTTCCTACAAGCATGTGAGTAGAGGAGTCTTACCGCTAACAGACAGGGATCTGCTTGGGGGAGGATTTGAAGGGGCTTCACCTTCATTAAGCCTTCTCAAATCTTGTTCTCGTTGCAATTCTCTGATCATCCCATCGAGAATGCTCTCTTCCTGGTCGTTGGTTTGCTGCCCAATCACTTGCTCCACCACCTCTCCATCACCTTTGCAAGAGCAAGAAGGATCAAGTGAACAATTTGAGCTGCACCAGCAACCCAAGTCCTACCACACCAACCCTAAGCAGGCATCCCAGGGAAAAACCAAAAGCAGAACAAAGTCCCCTGGAGACTCTTAGGAGACCCAGAAAGACAGGAAGGCCCCCAGCAGCACTGAGGATCTTTTCAACTGGACTATTCCTCCCTCCCTCCCTCCCTCTCACTCTCTCTTTTTTTAATGCAGAGACTAAACATTAATGAAGACAATTGCTACTACCTCTGAGTATATAACTCTGGAGGAGTTTCCCAACAAATGTTAAAATAAACAAAAATAGTGATCAGATAACAAAATTCTGCAAAAAAAAAAAAAAGTATTTAAATCAATATAAAACTAGCATTAGAATCTGAATACTTGGAGCAGCAGAGGAAGACGGGGAACCCCCCTCAACAATAAGGCCAACTCAACAAAATCCTGGGGGGATTGGTTGTTCATCTGATGCCTAAAGCTCAGAATGCCTGGTAGAAGAAGAAGAGAAGAAGAGATTGGATTTATACCCCGCCCTTCACTTGGAGTCTCAGAGTGGCTTACAATCTCCTTTCCCTTCCCCTCCCCACAACAGACACCCTGTGAGGTAGGTGGGGCTGACAGAGCTCTCTCGAGAACTGCTCTTTCAAAAACAGCTTTTGTCAGAACTATGGCTTGCCCGAGGTCATCCAGCAGATGCATTAATTATCAATGTTTCCTTGCAGGACTGTTGTGTGTGTGGAGGGGGGGAATGGGACCATCGCATCCACGTACGCTGCCTTCGGAGAAAAGGTAGGATAAAACTATGAAGGATAAATGTTGCATCAGTACTGCTTTATTAGGAAAATATAAACCCATTCGGCAATAAGATTAATGACTGGTAAATCACGCCCACGCCTTTGGCAAAGGACGTACCGTTCGCAACATATCCCAGCTGAGGAATGAGCTGTTCGTCTTTACAGTTCTCCCTCCCTGGTACGAGCCTTTGGTATCTTGTGGGGTGGGGATTGCCATCCACGTCTACCAGGAAGTGGGGAGGCATGAGATGGGGGGCTTGCTGAGTTTGTTCATCCAGCACATAGTTATTAGCGTCACGGATCAGGGGGCGATAATCGGTGTGGAAGAACATCTGATCTGGAACCTGTATGAGAGAGAAGCTCAGAAATCAGGGACACTGGAACGCTGCTTAATTCGGCTCATTCGGTTTCTGCTACCAAAGTTAGTCCTTGGCCCCATAAAGGCAGTTTTCTCCCAAATGGAAAAGTTTCACCTGCAGTCACCTGCAATGTCCCCTCTAAGCTGTGGAGTCTTGTGAGCAAAAATTCTACTTTGTGAGCTACTGGCATTAAAGTTGGGAGCGAGCCATTTGACTTCTGCATCAATTAGTTTGCTCTGGAGCCGTCCTTCCTGAGCGAAGACAAAAATGTGTGAGCCGGAGGCTAAAAAACTGTGAGCTAGCTCACACGAACTCAGCTTAGAGGGGACACTGGTCACCCGTTTCCTCTTGAAAGGATGTCTAATTCTGTGCCTTTATGGTGCAGATGCACAGAACAAATGCAGGCTCGATTCATCCTCATTTGTAGTGACTCCACTTGGTAGAGCTGCGCAGACAAAGGTGAGGCAAGCCTCCATTGATTCTATGTAACTGAGCTCCGGGGGCACAGAATTCGGCATTCAAAAAAAGGAAGCATTCTTCTAGCCTTTAAAAGAGAAGTCAGCTAGATTTTCAGAAGGTGCAGAAGTGAGTCAAGGCTATCAGCAAAGCAAGTGTCTCGTTCCCTTCTTAGCAGCGAGAATTCAATATGTTTATTTTTACAAGACATTCTTTGTGAACTAGGGTAGCTTCCAACTCAAGAGGTTCTGGTTTGGACCTATGAATGACCTTTAACAGAGCACCCCCCACACACACCCCACCCATATTGTCAGAACAGAAAATTTCCCCAACAGAAAGATCTGCTACCGCATGGCCTTAAAAACCCTGAACTATGCAGCATTCTGATCATGAATATAGATTTCAGCCCAAACTTGCTTTCTTTAGGATACTGATTATGTACAGTGTAACTATGACATTAATAATTGTAACTGTAACCTTATTGTGACTGTCCAAGGCAAGGGTTTCCAACCTTAACTTGGTAGGGTGGCCCACTTAAGAAAAACAGAACATGCAGTAAAACTGCAGAGGCCTGGGACCCAGGTTCACAGGCTTCATGACCCAGTTTTGGGTTGGGAACCACCAGCTGGGAAAGGTCAGTCACACATACACATACATAAACCTTTATTGGCATAACACAGTAGCAGTAGAGAAGGCAATGGAACAAATAGACTATTAGAACAAATTAATGGGTCATAACTGACTACACCAAGTTACACCAACAAGGGGTCATTTTTAAACTTCTCAGAAGTAGTGAACACAGTTAAAAGAGAAATATATATATATATATATATATATATATATATATATATATATATATAACAATCCAATTGAACACAAGGGAAATTAAGACTGGTATGCCCTTACCCTTAGCTTCCAAACATAGGCTAAGAATTCAGCAACAGACAGAGTAATTGCCGAGAACTTATCAGACAATAAAATTTTGAGATTGTTGTCAGTCGAATTCCTTGTGGGAGGTAAATGGGGGCTGATCAAATAGCTGCGCATGGTAGAGTATTGCTAGAGTAAGAAATCTGAAACTCAGAACCAGGGTCTTTTTTTAGTGTACTGTGTATGATTTGAAAGAACAAACTTCCCTGGTGGGCATGCAAGCAAGCCTGTGTGTGCACATAATGGGGCTTTCAGGAGTGGGGCTATTATATAAGGTAAGGGGCTGTGGCTCCATGGTAGAGCATCTGCTTTGCACGCAGAAGGGCCCAGGCCCAGGCCCAGGCCCTGGCATCTCCAGTTAAAATGATCAGGTAGTAGAGGAGGTGAAAGACCTCAGCATGAAACTGAGAGCCCAGAGAGCTGCTACCAGCCTGAGCAGACAATAGTGAGCTTGATGGACCAATGGTTGGACTCCATATAAGGCAGCTTCATGGATTCATGTATGTACTTACTTGCTCTTCACGCCATCTTTAATAAAGAGATCTCATTAGCTTCACTCTATTTTGCTCTAAAAATTTAATTTATTCTTTTATTATTGAGGATTTAGACCCTCCAGGATGATCAGTCCTTAAAGTTCACTGAGCAGGGATGCTCCCAAAGCCGGCTATTTGAAGATCACGGCCTGAGTATCAGGTAACATGATCTGCTGCTAAGATATCAGTGAAAGTAAAAACAGACGGTGTAAAAGAAAAAGCTATGAGTCTGCCAAACCCACCTTGTCATAAGATCTATTGCATCCAAAACCAAATAGCAGCAGGTGCCCATGTGAGTCTGTGCAGGCAAAATGCTGCCCATCGGGGGAGAATTTGCAGTCAAATACTGCACCGTGACCTTGGCCTTCAATCTGAAATAAACACAACACAACATATGAACCCCATTGCTCTGGATAAGCCTCTCTACTAAAATTTCTTCTGTCCTCTCGTATTGTTTCCAGAGCATGTCTGGTCTCCTAACTTGGTATTTTCATTTAGCTATATTATAACAATGTGTGCCTGCACACAAATGAAGTCAGCTGAAGTGGCCTCCTATGAGAGCAAGATCCCTTAACAATCCTGTGGGCAGGCTGGAATTTCAGTTAGATACTCCCGTTAGTTTAGTCTGCTTGCACATGCCTCCATAATCAGAAAATTAAGCAAAACAACTTCTCCAGTGCAATGAAGAATCCCACAAGGCAGGGCTTCAAAGGTAAAAGAGCAGAAAGATATGTTACAATGCACCTACCTCTCCGCTCCATTCTTCCTACCGCCACTTGCCCACTCACAGAGCAATCCTAAATGAAGTTACACCCTCCTAAGCCCACTACATTATCAATTGTTCAACTGATTCTACCATGGAACTGTCCTATATCTTTAAAGCTAAGACATACAGCAAAGACAGACTGCTTATTTCCAAAAGAGGAACCAGAAGCACTACAGCAGGGGTGTCGAACCCATTTGTTATGTGGGCCGGAACTGACATAAATGAGACCTTGTTGGGCTGGGCCATGTGGGTCATAAAATTTAACGCCAGGTAGTGGAGATATAAACTTTATAAAGGACACAAACACAAAGGGGTGTTTTTTTTACTTAAAAGAAAAACATGCTTAAAACATGAGCACTCTTGCAATATTGTGTTTATTTAACAGTGCCTGATAACTGACACTTCTTGCTCTGAATTATTGCATCAAAATGTCTGCGCTGTTGCAATCTTGAGTAGGCTGTTCAGGTGTGTATCTGTAGGCTGCAAACCTACCATGACGCAGCAGCAGCAGCAGCAGAACTGGAAGAAGCAGAAGACAGCCAGTTCCACTGCGGGCCTGATAGAAGCCCCCCGGGGGCCTGATCTGGCCCCAAGGCCACATGTCTGACACCCCTGCACTGGAGCATGTAGTGCTAGGCACATACGTTTTTAGGTCTTAAAAACTAGAGCCAGAGGTGCTGCAGTGACATGCACTGCACCACTAATCTGCTGACTTCAGTCCATTCTATTGACTCTAGCAGTAAGGTTTTGAACAGACTCCTCATTGCTCCAGCGCCTACTTGAGCACACAAATATGGGCTGCATTACCATGTTGAAGTAATTGCGAATTCTTGCTCCTTTTTCGAGGTCCCAAATGAAAATGTTCCCGTCATGGCCTGCAGAGAGCATGATCCTTTGGTCAAACGGGTGAGCTTCCAAAACAAACACTTCATCATCGTGGCCCTGCAACAAAAGCAGACAAGTGTTATGTTTCCTACAGAAGTTCCAGCCACGGGTGAAGCAGCTCTCCAGACTTCCATGCCGAAAGGGTCTTTCTTGATACCTGGCATCTAAGAGGCTTTACCTGGAGACCTGCTGCACGAAAACCTGCCATCTACCACTGAGCCACAGTTGCTCTACTACGGGCACTGAGATGCCCATTAAAAGCCTTTCCTTACTGTTATGCACCATGCTTGAAACATTAAAGAAACTGAATGAAAATATGATGCTGCTCTATGCAGAATCAAAACACCGCTCTATCGAGCTCAGTAATGTCAAACGATATCAGCTTTCCAAGGTCTCTGTTAGAAAACTCTCATTCCCAATAAATGCTGCAGTAATTGTTTTTAATTGGAGAGGCTAGGAACTAATCCCAGGATCTTCTGCAAGTATTAGCTTGGATCCAATACTTGCCTTCTGCTTGCAGGAGGAGAAAGCAACTGTTGCTGAGGAATACACTCTGCTGCGGAGAACCATGCTGTGCAAGCAGAAGGAAAAAGTGTAGAGGCCAAGTCTCATAACTGTACCACTGAGCCACAGCTGTAACACACACACACCCCTTCTTCCAAGGGTGAACCTTCCCTAGAAAGAATGCTCTGTTGCAGCCTGAAGTTGACTAACCAAAACTTGGGAGAAATCCAGATGAATTTTCTTTGTGCAGTGACATTTAGAAAGAGTAATATAAAGGAAAGACACATCTGCCAACACTGACGAAATACACTAATAAATCAAACATTTCATCTACATGCATTTTTCCCACTTCAGACAGACACAAAATAGCACACAGGTGAAAATCCGATGTCTATAAAAGATTATCAAAGTTAAGCAGACGGGCATGCATCCAGGTTTCTACATACAAGAGAACTATCTTAAGAACATAAGAACATAAGAGAAGCCAATGTTGGATCAGGCCAATGGCCCATCCAGCCCAACACTGTAACACAGTGGCCAAAAATACTAGGTGCCATCAGGAGGTCCATCAGTGGGGCCAGGACACTAGAAGCCCTCCCTCTGTTGCCCCCCCCCAAGCACCAAGAATACAGTGCATCACTTGCCCCAGACTGAGAGTTCCTACCTATACCTTGTGGCTAATAGCTCCATATGTTTATCTAGTTCCCTCTTGAAGCCATCCATACTTGTAGCCGCCACCATCTCCTGTGGCAGTGAATTACTTCCTTTTATCTGTTCTAACCCAACTGCTCAGTAATTTCATTGAGTGCCCACAAGACCTTGTATTGTGAGAAAGGGAGAAAAGTACTTCTATCTCTACCTGCTCTATCCCATGTACAATCTTATAAACCTCAATCATGTCACCGCTCTTAAAGGGTTATGGGACAATTGGTTTAGTCAAGGAACCCACCGCCCTTTCAGGGAACACTCTTTATGAAAGATAGCAATTTTTTTTTTCACTGCTTGCATAGAAGGAGGTCTCCTTCCCGTTTTGGTTTGTTTCCTGAGAATTGGTCCAGCTTCTCTGGCTTCATATTGGGTTCCTAAATGCAGATGGTCAAAGCATTCAGAATTTTAAAAAACATTCATTTTGTTCAGCTCAAGATATAGGTATTCCTGGTTTCCAAATTCCAACTCTAAGAATCTAAAACAATGTAAAACTCAATAATCACTGTCAATGTACAACCCAAGCATCACCAGCAATGACAAAACCAAGAATCCACATCAAAAAGCAAACATGACAGGAAGCAACTCCAGCAAACACCAGTTTGGCATTTCAATCTGGGTTTTTGGTTTTTTTGGGGGGGCGGGTGGATTCCAGTATTTTTGTGCACTTTCATTCCCTATGAGGAATCTTTTGGGAGTAGATGGAGAGGCTGTTTTTAAGGCTACTGGCACCAAAATTGCAGCAGAGCTGCTGGTGTCTGTCCTTTAAATAACCACCACATTTCAAGTGAATTGGACCAAGAGGTACAATTCTATGGAACTCTGAACAAAGTGCCCCCAGTCATCCTGCACTGATCTTTATAGGGGGGAAAGTGTTGAAAAGAGTAGACCTGAGAATCACCTCCAATGTACAACCCAAGAATTGCCCAAGCCAAACCAAACTATTGCAAGTCTAGGAAATTTAAAATCAGAGAATCCATGAATGTACAGCTGTAACAATATATCCCATTGTAAAAACCTGAGAATCACCACCAATGTAAAACCCAAGCATCACCACCAATGACAAAGCCAAGAATCCATCTCAAAAAGCAAACCTGACTGGAAGCAAAGAACACAACTTTGCAAAGTCAACAACAACAATTTCAAAGGGTATAATCTAAAAGAAATCAACCTGGCAAGCCAATACCAAGCCTGGGGAAGAAGCAGACACCCTGCAAAAGAAATGGGAGGAAACAAAAGAACAGCCCTGGGAACTTTCAAACACTGGATCCCAATGCTCCCACAATTAGTCCCAAATATTTCCAGGATTTTTTGGAACCCATTTGGGAAATCCCATATACCATATATAGACATGAATTTGAATATATATTTGTTTTTCTATATCCAAGTACACATCCCTACTGAGTAGCAACCTTTCCTCCCCCCCTAATCTTCATCCTTGGGCTAACCTGGTATCACTGGTATATTTCAAAACTGTATTCCAAGAGCATAATCAAAATTTTCTGTTTATTGACTATGTCTAATCCATAAATACATCAGTTTTGAAGTACATATCTCTATAATAAACAAAGTACGATAAACTCAAGGCCAGACACCTTGTTAAGGGTTGTACAAGGCACTGTTCTAAATACAACCTTATACTCCTTAGCATTCCTCTTCAAAATCATCAATTTCCAATTCTACTTACAGATAAGGTATGAAGAAGCTGCCCTGTAGAAGAATTCCATACTTTCAAGAGGAAGTTGTTGACTGCTGTGATAACAGTGGTATCATATCGATCCCAAGCTACCATGGTCACCTTCAGCTTAGACACCTTGTCTTCCCCAGATGTGACACTATTCCTGAACAATTAGGCAAATTAAAAATGTAGAAAAGAAACTTACAAGTACCAACACAATTTTAGATTAATTGGATCTGCTTTTCACAGAAATCCTTTTATGGAGAAAAAAATAGGTTATGTTGGAACGGTCTCTAAGTTACATGAGACACAGTAAAAATAATTGCTGAACTGTATTCTGTTGAAATTGGAAACTACATTGTATTTTGCATGTAGCATATTGGCTGGAGCACTTCTACAGCTGTAGAGCAATCAGATAAATAAAGTTCAAGTTATACAAGCAACAGTAAGAAATGCACTTGCTGCTTTAGAAAGAAGAACAGAAAATCCAGTCATGTTCTTCTTTCCTAATTTTTCTAGACAAGCGTGAGTTGAAAAAGCCAATAATCTGAGCACAATGCAGAAGGCAGACTCCCAAGGAATTAGACCTTGAGAGGAAACAAGAAACTTCATAGAAGCCACTTATAAAAACAGTCCAAGATGACCTGGAAAAACTTGTCCTCTAAAATCATTCTTGGCAATGGCCTGAATTTCAGTTTCCCATGTAGCAGGACAAGAAGATTTCCTTTGGGGAAATTTTCCTATCTGATGATGTTACAAGAGCTCCCTCTAGAGCAATTTAGCTTGAAAATGCAACTCAAGAACATCAGATCTCAGAAGCTAAGCAGGGCCGACCCTAGCAACTATTTGGATGGGAGACCACCAAAGAATACCATGGCCAGGAGGCAGAGACAGACTATCAAGCCACTTCTCTGAATGTCCTCCATGCCCTAGTAGGAGTCGCCAGAGGTCGCTATGACTTCCAGGCATGGGTGCACACACACACAGACACACACACAACTGCAAAAATACCCAAAAAAGAAAATGCAACTCAGACATACGTGAGATGGGTAACTGAGCAACTTGTATATTCTGAAGGGGAAAATCCACTATGCATCTGCACTCACCCCCTTTTAGACTGATAGAGAATCAAGCTGAGGAGCAAATCTGTGCAAGCCAAGCACCAACTGGCTTCCTGTTGTGGCAATCACGAACCCCTTCCCTATAGGAATGCAGGTGCCAAACAGTATGCAGCTTGCTGTAGCTTCACAGACTGTATCCTCTGTATGCAACATGATCATGTAAGCCAATCAGAAGGGTGAAGCTTTATGTCAAAGAGTATGGCCCTACCAAATGCTTCCATGGGATGCATGCAACAGAATTTTTCCCCAGAAACTTCAGAAGTCATATAAAAGCCACAATGTCTGAGCAATTTGTGGGATGGGAGGAAAGAATTGCTGGGACTGATAGGAAATGTTGGGTCACATGCATTTGCAGACCATGAACCAGATAACTTGTTCAGAAAATGTGTTTGTATTTCTTTGACTGTTAAGGTGTTCAAATTACAAATGTTTTTGTGTCTTTTACCCAGTCATCTTGGTAGACATATCCAACACTATATTCTTCCATTCCTGCTGCTGGTATTGCCATATTCTTGCTGTGCCATCTCTGCTTCCACTGACAAACCGCAGCCTGTAGTAAATAATAATAATACAAGGAAGTCACACCCACAAGGCTCTCAGTCCCATCATCCTCCTGCATTCTGTTTGCCAGGTGGGCCTTAGGAAAGTGTTCTCTGGTGGCAGCCAGGCTTACAGCACCTTCACAGTATCTTCAACTTTTCATTACAAAGAGGAATGATCTCACCATTGTCTCTAAGTTGCTATCCAAATATGAAAATATAAGACAAGTAAGCCAGGCTTGCTTGTACAATTGGCTTGTCCACCACACATGCATGCACATCATCTAATGTGGGAACGGGCTACTTTAGATGTAACAGTACAACCCTCCACATCAACCCAGCAGCATTGCTCTTCAAGGAAGTTAGTTCACACATTCCCCATACAGTAATCAGATATAAAGACTACCAATAATGTACACCTATGCAAAAGTCGCCCTTGGATGTCTCATGGTCTGCAGTTTTAATATATGACTTGTACTAGCGGGATACAAAAGTGAAGGATATTAACACAAAGACTGAGCGCATGGCACAATACTGACTAAGTTTCATGGGTGCAATTCAGATCACGGCACATGTGCCCAAGGCGCACCATAACTGATGGAGTGAGGTTTGTAGTGTTGGGCAGGAGCACAGTTTGTTTGCCATGTTTGCGCACTCCCCTCATTCCTCCTACCGCCCTCTGCAAATAAAGCATGACCAAAAGCTTCCAAACATGATCAAGCTGCAATTCCCCATGCTGTCCAAATGCAGGCATCTGGGGGAATTGGAGTTTGTTTCCTTTCTGTCCTGCTCAAAACAGGATTAAAACCAAGACTTAGGATCCTGGCTGGTGGGGAGTAAACAAACTCTAGTTTGCTCTGGCACCTGGAGCTCAATCAGAACTGGAACATTTTGAATCTTACTGTGTGCATGAAGAGACATGAGAGGAGTGAGAGGAACACAGGAACAGAGCAAATGGATTGTGCTCCTGCCAGAAATTGACAAACCACTGTTTAATATCAGTTGCTGGTGACATCTGAATATAGCCATTGCCAAACAATAGACTTGCAACTATTGATTTCAGTGGGGTTTTCCAGGATTGCAATTTGCACCCATGACTTATACAGTCATTTCAAGCTCTCATAATGCTTATATGCTCCTTTCATCCTATATTCTCTAAAACAAGGAATCCTGTAACTTTAAGCATAATCCACTTGGGGGTGGGGGATATCACTGAAACAGAAAACATAACATTATATCAGGTCAGAATCCTACTTAGTGAGGGAACATTAAATGTTTCCCAGGACTTTCAGCAGTGCTTTTGAGTCTCTTTGGCCAGAACACTGTGAGTTTTACGATGTTAACGGTCAGATACAGCACAATACAAATAGGCTACAACATTCATTACATCTGTTTAACAGCTATCAGATGGCCATGGCGTGAATTCAATATCGTAGTTCAAACAGCTTTTTTTTAAAAAAAAATTACATCAGCATCTCTCTTGAGAAACATATAATAGAAAAAAGAGGAGAAAAAGAAATAGCTGGATTCTGTTCTCTCGCTCTCTAATCCTGCCTATTGAATTGAGGACACGGCAGCAATTCCTAGGCATTTCTTTAGGCACAGGGCTGCAAAGATGGTGGTTTTGACCCTGTTCACAGGAGGTCTCTTTCCTATTGTCCAAGCCAAGCCCCCAATGTGGCTATTGGAACAGCTGCTGCAATTGTGCTGTTCCAGCACTGTGCACGTTGCACAACCCCTGCAAGGGATTTTTTTTTCCTTAAAAGAGAAAACATGCAAATCCCATCCATGAAAGCCAAGGGACAGCCCAATCACCCCAACATATGCCCACACATATGGCCACAATGAAAAGGGGAAACAGCCATGTGCTTTGCCTCCTTCTTCAAGGACAGAATTGAAGCTACCCAAGCTGGTATCTCTACTGGCCACTGATGCTCCCTCTAAGCTGTGGAGTCTTGTGAGCAAAAATTTTCTTTTGTGAGCTACCGGCATTAAAGTCATGAGCGAGCGATTTGGCTACTGCATACACTTGTTTGCTCTGGAGCCATCCTGAGCTAAGGCAAAAATGTGTGAGCCAGAGGCTAAAAAACTGCGAGCTGGCTCACACTAACTCAGCTTAGAGGGAACACTGCTGGCCACCCCCACCCCACCCTTCTCTTCACTCCATCTCGTTTCCTTCACTCTTTTCTCCTTCCCGTAACTCACTTGATGAGAAGACTTCTGTGCTGTCTTTGAAGAACTCCCTCCTGTCCCTCGGAAATTCTGGTTACCTCCACTTGAGAATACCTGTGCACCATGAACCTGACTCTCCTCCACATATCCCTCTTTTCTGGCTCTTTCCTGACTGTAGCCAAGCACGGCCATTTCCCCCATTTTCAAAAAAGTCATCCCTTGACCTACCCCTTCCAAGGGCCATTCAATTTCCCTTCTACCCCTTGCCTTCAAACTCCTCCAACATACTGCATGTGCGATCCCTCTTACTCAATGTCAAATCCACTCTAGCAGGAGGCTTTCACCCCAGCATCCCCCCACACACACCCTTCATTAAAATTGTCCTCCCAAGAACAAGCAGCATTCTTTTCCCTGCTAGATCCAAGATCTCCACCTCATTGTTCTCTCTGCTACCTTTGCTAGTGCTGGCCACCCTTCTCTCGCTTACACCAGTCATGCCCTGGGCCTCTACGCCTCTGTCCTGAGCTTCTTCTCTTCCTGCTTGCCTTAATGGTTCCTCAAAGTTTTTATAAAGGAGCTTTCTCTCCCAGGGATTTGTTCTTTGCTTCTCTGCATGGCTGCCGCTGGCTAACCTCATCAAACAACATGGATTTCAGTACCAGCCCTATTAGGAGGAGGCCCAGCTCTGCCTCTCAGCCCCCTGACCATTCTGGAGCACTCTCGGCCTCGTCTGATCCTTCGGCTTGGATGTCTCATCTCAAGCTCATTATATCCACAAAAGCAATTCCTAAGGGGGTATTATCCATGACTGAACTTCTCATTTTTCCTTCCAAGTCTCCCTCCCCTTGCATTTTCAGCCATTTACCATCATCCTCCCTGTTGATCAGAAACAAAGACTCGCTCTGTAAGTCATATCCATATTCAATCCATCATTGGATCAGATCCCTTCTTCCTTTAAAACGATGTAAACATATGACCTTCCCTCTCCGTCTCCTCAATGAAAACTCTCGGTCATTTCTCACCATGACTGCTGCAACCTTTTCCTCTCTTGCCTGCCATTATCGCACATTAACCCTCTCCAGCCAGAATTCAGCTGTGGAGCCAATGGTACTCTATAAAATATGTTGTCGAAGGCTTTCACGGCCAGAGTTCATTAGCTGCTGTAGATTTTCCGGGTTGTGTGGCCGTGGTCTTGGCATTGTAGGACCTGACATTTAGCCAGTAGCTGGGACTGGCATCCTCAGAGGCATAACACAGACAGATGTAGTACTCTCTGTGTCCTTGACTACATCTTGACTACATCTGTCTGTGTTATGCCTCTGAGGATGCCAGTCACAGCTACTGGTGAAATGCCGGGTCCTACAATGCCAAGACCATTGCCACACATCCCGGAAAAATCTACAGCAACTAATGTACTCTATACAATTCAAGGCAATGAGAAAGGAATGGGCAATGAAAGGCAACTGCACTGTAGCTAAAGTCTTAGTGGAGGTATGCTACACAGACTAGCTTGTCACTCCTGAAGGACAGACCCTCTTAAATATAGAAAAAGCTCTGAAAACTCTCCAAGCTGAGCCAAACTGGCAAGGAAGGACAGTGTATAAGTCATGGCATTCAGAGAAAAGTTGTTCACAGCCCAAAATGAGGCGCTTGTGACAGGTTGGAGGTTATCTACAGGTACTTGTGGGAAGTAAAAGTTGAGCAAGTCATCTGGAGCACCGTTAATGCAGGCAACACAAAACGAGAGGAAATGTAACTTGAATGCACAGGCAGCTCCATTCATGTACAGAGAAATGGCCAGACACCAAAAGGCAGGTGCAGACTCAATGCTCTCTAGTGAGGCAGCAAATGCGATCGTTGCTGCTCTGTAACAAGATGTTTTTATTCAAGACCTCACAACAGGGCAAATGCTTTTTCTGCAAAGTAGTAAATAGGCGTGTGTGTTTTTTTCTTTCTAGTGTTGAATCCTGATTCTGCTGGAACTCAGTGGGGAAACTGCTGTTGATTTCAGTGGGGCAGAGTGTCCCACTTCTATAACTACAGGCCCACGGACAGGAATCTGCTACAGGAGACTTTCATTGCTTCAGAATTATCCCCTTCCAAAGTGTAAGCCTGAAGAACTACAGCTAGCATTTTACAAGATTGCTCTTTAAAATTACTTTCAAGGAGTTTTAAACAATATTATGAAAAACATCACTTCACTGCTGAAGATGTCTAGAACAGAGGCTTACCTGTCACCATTGTTGCAGAACTGAACAGCAACTACTTTGTCCTTTAAATTAAAAAAAAAAATTTTTAGTCGATACTTCCCTTTTCCATGTAACTGATTTGCAGTTTTCTCCCCATCCCGTGTTAGTCTTAGCTGTTCCAAACCTCTTAGGGTCAGATATCCCAGTGCCTTGCAGAAGGATCACTGGAGAGCCAGGGGTGGACACTGGACAGTATGTAATACAAAGCCAGGTCAGCATTAATTGAACAGGCAGAAGAACATCCCTACCCTGATCAGCCTCCAAGTAACAGCACCTGTCTTATGTACCTGTTGCTCCCTGTGGTCACTGGCACAAAAGTCTCACCATCATTTCTTGACATTCCAAAACCATGGAGGAAGGGGAAGGTATTGGAGAGGGACTGAAATACATTCAATAACTGTTTCCTTATCAGATTTTCAACTTGCTTTACTACTTTAACCACATAAAGACATTATGTGTAGCTTGGTTAACACATCAAATTGCAATGCTTAGTGACCTGTGAAATTTTTAAAGAGGGTTTTGTCTTACTCAAGCCATAATTACCAATACACCCAGTGTTAATGATAGGACAGCAAGGGCCTTCTACGCTATCTAGTGCTGCCTTAATTTGTGCCAGCTGGGAAAACAGGGGAAAAGTTAAGACTTAAAATGGAAACTGCCAACACCGCAGTAAGGGTGGGGGGGAAAGGGGGATTATCATCCAGACTCAAACCATCAGTCTGCTTTCCATACAGCCAGCATTATCCAGAACCTATACAAAAAGGTGTACCTCCTGCTAGCCAGGGGTAACATGTTTGAGCGCGTATACATTATGCAAGAATCCCCATTTTGGACACCTTTCAACATACTGACAAACAGTGTCTAACCCAGCCAAGCAGACCACAGTGGTAAGGGCTGCCATTAAGTCTGGGTACCAGGGGTCTTTTCATAGAAAAACAGCTGCAGGAGCTCATTAGCATATGGTATGCTAATGAGCTATTAGCATATGCCACACACCCTGACATCACCGGAAGTTATGTCAGAAGGGGAGGCATCTTCAAAAGCTTTTTTCCTTTTTTCCCACCATAGAGAATGGAGGGAATGGGGGCAACCTGTTTGGGGGCCCACAGAATTGGACCCCCTAATCCAATGTTCTTGAAACTTGGTGGGTATCTTGGGGAGAGGCTCCACCAGCTACCCTGTGAGTATGGAGCCTCTCCTTCAAACCCCCTCCCTTCCAGCCCCCAGAATATACCCTATGTTTTTACCATTGACTTCAATGGCCCATAGGATATAATGGAGCTGAAATTGACATTCGGCTGCCTGAAAGACTCCCTGGGACTCCGGCTGGGGGTGGGGCTTGGCTCCTGAGCTGCCGGAGCTGCGCTCCAGTGAGCTCCCTCCCCAAAAGACCCCTGCTGGGTACCAAAATAAACTTTAGAATACCACTGATTTGTTCACTAAGGAACCATCGTCTCACAATTAAGTGTTATAGTAATTGGAAACAAAATTAGCTGTATGAAAAATCCATAATCATTTAAAAGTAATTTGCACTGTTGGAAACACTGGCACCAAGATCATTTCTCTAATCTGAATAGGTTTCTGAAAGATCTGCAGTCTCTGGTTCTCAACATTCAGTTTTCACAACAGGGTGAAAGATTTGCCTGGATAGAAACAAGCTTCTCTACCACTTCCCATGAAAGCTTGTTTCTTGGACTTGGTGTGCACACCTTTCCAAACATCAATCAGGTTTGTCAACATGCTGCAGAAGATGGAGGAATGTGGAGCAAGCCAGAGGATCAGACAGCTGCATGTGTCTATCTGGAATTGGAACTACCCAGCACTGTAGATTCTTTTACATATTGACAGTTATTAGAAAGTATTTTGAAGAAGTAAAGGGCAGCTAAAACATTATTTTAAAGTCCTGCCTTAAAGGCAATTAGCGTAATTCTAAAAGAGAAAACATCACACAAGAGGTATCCCCCCCCCAGTTCACTTCAAAATCCCAGTTTCTCCAATGGGTTGAAATCTGATTCCCCACCCCCATGTTTGTGCTTTGCTTATTTTGGGGAGTTTTCATGTCTCTGAGGGCTGCTCCTGCTCCTTCCTGATCCCCCTACCCCAGATCATCCATGTGCTGATCTGCACACAACCCCACATAACCATAACAACAGCGCACAGTGCCATGCCTCTTAGCCACAGCATCTGTAGCTATGCAGCTTCTGTCCAAATCCAAACACATTCCTGGAAAGTTCTTTAAAGCAAAACATTCTCAGCAGAAGAAGTAAAGGGCAGCTATACCCAATAATAAGATGGATTGACTCAATAAAGAAAGCCGCTGTCCTCAGTTTACAAGGCCTGAGCAAGGCTGTCAACAATAGGATGGGAGGGGGGCGTCATTAATTCATAAGGTCACCATAGGCCGCAAGCAACTTGACCGCCCGCACTTAACGCAGACATACACCATAATATTTTTCACCAGAATAGATTTGATTATTTTCATGTATCATCTTTAGATTTGCTACAGCCAAAACATGAGGCTTGTGGCATGTTAAAGATGAACAGATATACTGTAACATAAGCTTTTGTGAACTAGAGCTCAAGGGGAGCTCACAAAAGCTCACTCCCACATTAATTTAGTAGCCTCAGAGGTGCTGTAAGACTCATTGTTACCCTTTTATTTCCCCCCTCTGGTTGTTATAGGAGATCCTGTTCAAATGGCATAAGAGTTTTACGTATTACCCCAAACCGGCATTGTTTGCAAAAACCTGATTTCAACGTGTAAATGCTTAAGGCAAATACTTTACTATTCATTTCAATAGAGAAACAAACCTCTTGTGCAATGAAGAACTCAGGTCAGGGTGAAACCCTATATACAGAAGGAATTAAACCAAAGTTCCTAAGTAACTTTAAAAAAAAAACATGATGGATGTTAGAATATGTAGTATTATGTAGAATATGTAGTGTGTAGTGTTGGAATAGCACTGAGGAGGTCTGGGTCCAAATCCCTACTTGGTCATGAAGCTCACTGGTTGACTCCTGGCTAGTCACTTACACTCTCAGCCTAACCTGCCTCACAGGATTGTTGTGAAAATAAAATAGAGGGATCTATATATGCCACCTAAGCTCTTTGGAGGAAGGATACAAAACATTTTTTAAGTAAATCATAACTATGTTCCCAGTTTTCTTCTTACCGTATGAGATTCTAACTCAGCAATTTTCTCTGGTGATTCAGAGCCCAAGTAATATATTCTTATCACGTGGTCAGTGCTCCCTGTTACAATAAACATGCCACCTACGGAAAGGAGGGCAAAAAGCAAGCAACTTTAAAAACTTTTAATTTCATAAGCATTATTCGGTTTATAACAATAATCACTCACTTTAAAATAAACATTTCAGGGGAATGAAATTTTCATTTTGTAACACATTTTTCCTTCTGGGAAAGCTGGACATTTTGAGAACTTTTATGTTTTGGATGGACCTTTGATAATTAAAACTGGTAATGTCTCTCATCAAACCTGTTTTGGGGCTGCAGTGAAGGAAGCTTTATTACAGCCTTCTGATAGGTAGTTTTATTTTTTGGCTGAGAATCTGGGCTTTTTTTCCAATGTGTTTTGATGTTTTTACACTATTTGATAAGCTGTTTTTGTTTGGTATTTTATGTGCCATTTTGTTGTTTAATACTCTGATATTGATGGCGACTTTTGTATTCATTCCGGAAACCATTTGGAAAAAAGCACTGGAGAAGTGGTATAAAAAGGTTTTAATTACTTAAATAATTCAAAATTAAATTTAGAATAATATGAACTATGCTGAGGAAACAAAATATTTAAGATGCATAAACTTATCCCAAAGCTAATGGGCCACTGCAGACACCCAACCTGCCAGTTAAGATCTTCTGCCCGGGCCCTTCTCTATGTGGCCTCCCACTAGAGCTGAAGCAAGTATTTACCAGATGTAAGAAAACAAGAAGAGGAGAAGAGATTGGATTTATACCCCACGCTTCACTCAGAGTCTCAGAGCGGCTTACAAACTCCTTTCCCTCCCCACACAGACACCCTGTGAGGTAGGTGGGGCTGAGGGAGCTCTTTCAAGAACTCCTCTTTCAAGGACAGCTCTTGTCAGAACTATGGCTTGCCCAAGGTCATCCAGCAGCTGCAAGTGGAGGAGTGGGGAATCAGACCCGGTTCTCCCAGATTAGAGTCCGCGCACTTAACCACTGCACCAAACTGGCTCTTCTCTGTGGTGGTACTGAAAAGACAGAACTTCCTATGACTGGAGCATAGTATACTGAGCTGTGGACACCAGGCCCAAATACAGTGCAATCATATGCAGAGTTCCTCAGGGCAAAGTCTGTAGGTTTAAATGAACTTGGACAGAAGCAATTATGTTTAGAACTGCACAGTTTTTTGTCCAAACCTTGGTTTTGTTATATGTAGGTGTCTGTTCGATGTTTATTGTGCAGTTTTTCTCCTGCTCCTAATCTATTTTGGCTAAGTTATACTCTTCAAACTTATTGTTTATATTGTTAATGTTTTACTAGGGATGAGTTAAGTGGTTTTATTGTTACACTGTATAGAGAGCCAGCCTGGAGTAATGGTTACAGTGTCGGACTAAGAGCTGGGAGACTCAAGTTAAATCTCCGCTGGGTCATAAGGCTTTGACTTCGTGACCTTGGGCCAGTCGCTCTCTCTTAGCCTAACCTACCTCACAAGGTTGTTGTGAGGCTAAAATGGAGGAGCAGACAGCAATGTATTCCTCCGTGAGCTTCTTGGAGGAAGGATGAGATAAGAAACGTCAAAAAAAAAGCCAAGCTGTACTTGTTAGCTGCCTTGAAACCTACAACTAAGCACTGGAACAAAGGGAACTCTGAATCAGGAAAAAAAACAAATTTGGTATAGGACTCAGAACACATATTGAAGTCCCACTAAATCAGCATTAAGTGCATAAAGGGTTTTGCTATATCGATTCGACAAGAGAATGGACACAGAGAGGAATTTATCATGATAGTTCCATCTCTGAGGTTTCAAAGGCAATATCCAGACATGCAGATATCAATAAGGTAGTCTACATACAAAGCAAATCTGATGGCTAAAAATAGAATTTATTAATTTATTTACAAAATTTGCACCCTGACTTTCTGCCTTCATCAGAGCTACCAAGACAGCTAATAGATTGAAAATATACATAATAAAAATGCACCTTAAAAACCATCAAAACTAAACAAAACACATCATTAAAACAATTAAAACCAAAGCTACAATACACACACACACAAAGATTAAAAACAGCAATTAAAACATATATCCGAAAGGAAGGGGAAACTCTAGACGAAAGGGGAAAAGTCTTCACCCGCTGGTGGAAGAGGGCAACAGAAGGAAATTGACAGAGATCGGGGACGGGGGTGTTCACTTATTACAGAATAATGCATTTTGTCAAAAATTAAAGTTGAACTCACTTTCAATCCTCCATGACCCTATTTTCATATGGAGGAAATGGAAAAGGGTACTATACCCAGCAATTTCTCCATTGACCCCCATTCTATATCATCCAAAATTTGTTCCAGCAAAAAATTATGGTCCCAAGTGTAGAGATTCTTTTCTTAATCAAATAACATTAATGGATGCAAATATTACGCTCTTAAATAATAGCAGTCAACTCTGGATTGAAAGAAAGATTCCTAAAGGGACTAAATGGCTGTTGATGTACCAAATTTTAAGTTTTCTCCAAAAGAACAAAATTAAAGATCAAATAAACAGACCACTAACTGAATCTGAAGAATTCGAAACATAGGAAAGATGGAAAATGAATTACTAAAATATATAGGATATTATTAAATCAGGGACAAACTCCAGTGCAGACCATTAAAAAGAACTGAATACTAAATGAAATAGAACTGAATACTAAATTTAATAAGGACTGGAAACAAATATTTCAACACTTTCCTTTCAAATTAATCTCAAGAGGTTTACAAAAACTTGCATTAAAAGTGTCTTAAATGTGGTATTTCACTCTAGTTAGGTTAGTCCACTTAATGAAAATAAACAGTAAGAATTGTTGGAGAGGTTGCGGTGAATTAGGGAGGTTTATTCATATTTGGTGGTCTCTCTTGTCCAGTTACAGCAAGTTTCTGGAAATCAATATTTGCAGAGATTGCTAAAATAACCCAGGAACAAATAAAATCTACTATTGAACTAGCCTTGCTCAACTTATTTATCAATTAAAATTCCCAGTGTAAATAAAAAGCAATATGTTGTCAAAGGTTTTCACAGCCAGAGTTCATTAGTTGCTGTAGATTTTCCGGGTTGTGTGGCCGTGGTCTTGCCAAGATCACGGCCACACAACCCAGAAAATCTACAGCAATTAATAAATAAAAAGCACTTATCATCTTTCTTTTTGTCACAGCTAGGACGCTTATTGCTTAATGTTGAAAGAATGCTAAAGGGATTTCCTTGGATAGGTGGTGAGCCAAATTAAGGAATATAATGCACTTGAAAAATTAAAAAAAAGATTAGATTAATTCAGGGTTGAAGAAAGGATGATGATTTTAATATAATTTGGAATGGTTTTATAATTTATTTACTGGAATTTCCAGACCATCACTAAAGTTATTGGAAGACAGGAAACTCACTTGATTGCTTTCCATTGGGTAGGTTCAGAAGGAGCAGACAGCCCTTCAGGTATGCTCATCAAAAGCCATTCAGTGATAAGGGACTATATAGGGTTGCCAGCTCTGGGTGGAGAATGTCTGGAGATTTTGAGGATGGAGCCTGGGGATGGTTTAGGGAGGGGAGGGGCCTCAGCAGGGTATGACGCCATAGTCCACCTTCCAAGCAGCCATTTTCTCCAGGTGAACTGTTCTCTGTCTTCTGAAGACCAGATGTAACAGCAAATCTCCAGGCCCCACCTGGAGACTGGCAACTGTTTGCTACAAAGACTTAATACTGATCTGAAGATGACCCTTCCACCTATTGCCTTTCCTAAAAGCAATCAAGTGAGTTTCCTATCTTCCAATAACTTACTAGGTATTTTTATCCATTCATACTGGTTCTGCTTAGAAAATTTTACAAGATGGCCATGTTCCCAGAAAATTCAGATGTTTGCTGTTTTTCAAAATCACTGATAGGTCTTACGAAAACATGAAACAATCTTTCTTACATAAGCAGCATTCATAACCCTTAGGTAATTTCTGTTCCTGGGAAACATGTACATACCCGAGCTGAAAGATGAGCAAGATATCTGAACGCCAGGTCTTGATCTTTCAGCAAATTTAACTGGCCAATCCCTGAAATAATACATAGCAAAAAGGTGTAAGGTTTAGTGTAGCCCCCCAAAAAACAATTCATATTTGCAGCAGGTCTTTCAGCTGCATCCTGCAACAACCTGCAGAATGCAGTTATGGTTCCTAACATGCTGGGAAAGTCACTCCCCCCTGCAAGATCATCATTTTGCAAAAGAAAAAATCGACAGCATGCCCCTAATTTGCAACAGTCAATAAAAAACAAAGCCAACCAGAAACAGTGCCCTGCAATGGTCTGACCTCCAGTTAACATCAATGGTATTTGCGTCTATGGATGCCTTTACAGAGGCAGCAAACTCTTGAATGCAGATATTTAAAACTGAGAAATTACAGCTTGTAAAACAGAAGGAACCACAGACAGCACTTTCCAGTTCCCAGATCTACAGCATGTACTGAACACAAAAGCAACACCTCTAACCAAAAAAAACTCCAAACATATTACAAAATGCTTCAGAGAGAATTGCCAGCAAATTGTTATCAACCGTCTCAGTCGGATTAGTGCCCACCTCTTCCCATTCACCTGCAACTATCGCAAACAAAAAATCTTCAGGCTGAACAAAAGCCCTAGGCGTAACCTTCAAGATTAGGACATCCCATTCACTGTCTGAATCTCCAATGGACAGATCCTCCAAATGTCAGATAAGTCAAACTGCGAAATAGCCTGAATTAATCAGGAGTCCAGTGGCACCTCAAAGTCTGACAAAATGTATTCCAGCATCAGCGTTTGCGAGTCAGAGCTTGCTTCAACCTGATGCACAGTAAATCCAGCAGATGGATACACATTTCATACATCTGACCAAGTGAGCGGTGACTCATGGGAAACTGATGCTGGAATAAATTTTGTTAAGTCTCTAAGGTGCCACTGAATTCCCATGTGATTTTGCAGCAACAGACTAATGCAGCTGCCTACCTAGATCTACCATGATAGCTAGATTATCTTCTTGAGCCCCACCATAGCACAACACCCTTTTCCATATAATATTTCATTGGTCAGATGACTGTTGTAAGGGCTTTTTTTGTAGCAAAAGCCCAGCAGGAATTCATTAGTATAATAGGCCACACCCAACAGCAGAAACTCATTAGCATATTCAGCCACATCCCCGACAGCACGGCTATGGGGAGCCCGGGCAAGCCAGCCCTTGGAGGGAAGGGAAGGGAAGGCAGTTTAAACTGCCCTGCAGCCGGCCCTTGGACAGGCTGGGGAAGGCACGGAGAGGCATTTAAATGCCTCCCCGATTCTTCCAGGGCCACCCCTGGCCCCCCGGCCTTGGAGTTGCCAGGTGGGTCACTCTCCAGGCCTCCCCTCTGTAGCCACGCACACAGAGGTTTTGGCTGTGGTGGGCGTGGCCAACTCTAAAGCCAGCCAGAACTCCATTCCTGTGCGTTCCTACCCAAAAATAGCCCTGACTGTTGTTAGAGTGCCACTGATCCATGTTCCCCATCCAAAAGTTTAATTGAAAAGAAAAAACAGAAGGGAATATGCTGTTAGTATTTGCCCATGCTAAAATTAGCATATGTAAGACCTCCTTCTTCTTACAAGCTTATCCCATTCATTTCTGTGTTTCAGGCACTACGGCACTCAACAAGTCACTGAAATAAGTTGACCTAAGAAAGGGGATGAATGTAGCATCCACAAGTAGGGACCTACTTAAATTTCATTGTGTTCAAATGCCATTCCCAGAAGCAGATTGTTCCGTCAGCACCAGTAGAAGTGAGGTATCGAGTTGTTCCTTTTCTTGCTGGAGAAAACTAAAAATTTTAAAACAGGTTATTGTGAAGTAGGCCACATGAGTTTCTCAGACTTTTATAAAACATAGCACCCGCCACCCTGCTGTGGATTTGCCACATGGTCAGTGATCAGGCATGGCTTGGGGAGGCCTGTCCTGGATGCCTCTGGGTGTGATAAAAAAGCACAGCTGGAAATGTAAGGCTCACTGGAAGGAGTCTGGAATCATTAGTTTTCCAAGGAATGGATCTAGCACGTGATCAGAAAGAAGTAGGTCTGTGCCTTGCTGCTAATCAGCTGCAAAACCCAACAGAATGCCAGCTGTCTGCCATACCTGTATGGAAGTAATAGAAGCTGAGTGGCCCAGCAGCACCGCGACAGGTGCGCAAGTTCGAAGACACCAGACTCGGACCACCTTGTCGCAGCTGCCTGCAGCGAGTAGTGTATTTTCATAGTTAACAGCCATGTCAGAAATTTCAGCTGAATGGCCTCGGAGTGTTGAGAGTAGCCGCCCATCATCTGTAGCCCAGATTTTCACCAAGCAATCATCAGAGCCCTAGAGAGTCATTAAAAAACACAATCCAAGGTGGAACGAGCAGAAGTGTCGCCAGTTTCGCTATCAGCATGCAGATATGCAGCATACACTTGTCACAGTTTTATCCTACTTGCCCTATACAGAGCTCAGAGCCAACATATGTGATTCTTTCCTCCCCCGTACCCTGGTATTCCTGCTGACAGTATGTGCAGAGGTTAAGAACATAAGAGAAGCCAATGTTGGATCAGGCCAATGGCCCATCCAGTCCAACACTCTGTCACACAGTGGCCAAAAATATCAAGTGCCATCAGGAGGTCCAGCAGTGGGGCCAGGACACTAGAAGCCCTCCCACTGTTGACCCCACACCAGCACCAAGAATACAGAGCATCAGTTGCCCCAGACTGAGAATTCCTATCTATACCTTGTGGCTAATAGCCACTGATGGACCTCTGCTCCATTAGACTAGGTTAGACTAGGACCTGGGAGACCACTCTGCCATGAAAGCTTGCTGGGTACAAGGAGAGCAGAATCAAGCAAGCCACTATGGGCCCCCTTTGGGTATAAATAATGTAAGTAAATGAATAAACTAAGGCCATCTAGAACACAGGAGTGGATTTGCACAGAGAGAACTAGCAGCTCCTCTAGCCTAAGTTGAGATACAGTTTGAAAGTGTATGTCAGAAAAAAGCAAAAATCAGACACGGACAGTGCCATCCTAAACAGTTCCATGTTTCTAAGGACAGTCATCTCAATGGACGTAGAGGGTGTAACTCTCCTTATAACAACACATGAATGTCCCTTTTGAAAAAAGCGGTAATTCTAGAGAACTGACTGTAAAATTACATAAGACTCCTGTACTGCCTTCTTCAAGGCCACATTCCTTCTTTTTTTTCTTGGTAGGAAATAGAGTGGGGGCATTTCAAGAACAAAACTCAAGTCAACTCACTGTGAAAATTCGCCGCCCACTGCGATCAAATGCAACACAATACACGGACGATAAGTGTCCCAGAGTCCTCTTGTGTATCTTGATGTGTTGGTAGAAGGAAGTTGGGAACAAATGGCTGAAACGCCCATACGCAGTTATTGGCCTGGCACAGATGAGATTTACTAGAAGTGGGGGGAAAGACATACACGGTTATCCTTCTGGATTTGACTGACTTGAACCTAGCTCACCTTGACAGCTAGATCCTTTCTGCCACTGTAGACACTGTGGCTAAAGCAGAGGCTTGCTTGGCGACAGCTTCATACTCAAAGAAGCCCCTGACTGACATGCTATTAATGGTAAGGGAGAAGAATACCTCGCTTCCCCATTCTTGGGAATGTCTGCCAGCTGCACGACATCTAGGCTGAGCTTCTGTTCCCCTCTCTGTTGCAAGTATATAAGCCTGCACGGGGCCAGAGGCTCCTTCAGCAAGGCAGGGATGCTGGGAACATCTCTGCCACGCTGAGCTTCTGTTTGCCTTCCTGTTGCAGGCCCACAAGCTCGGATGTGGCCAGAGGCATGAGAATTTTGGCAAGGGGCAAAGGGCCCTTGGTGTATAGCCCATGACTCGCAGCCTGTGGCCAAGGGATCCAGAACAAGCCTCTGACTTTTTAGTGGACTGTTGGTTGGTCCTGTTTATTTAAATTGTACAGAGAAGAGAAGAGAAGAAGAAGAGAAGAGAGAAGAGAAGAAGAAGAGAAGAGAAGAAGAAGAGAAGAGAAGAGAAGAGAAGAGAAGAAGAAGAGAAGAGAAGAGAAGAGAAGAGAAGAGAAGAGAAGAGAAGAGAAGAGAAGAGAAGAGAATGGCTTTATACCCCGCCCTTCACTACCCAAAGGTGTCTCAGAGCGGCTTACAAACTCCTTTCCCTTCCCTTCCCCACAACAGACACCCTGTGAGGTAGGTGGGGCTGAGAGAGCTCTTGACAGAAACTGCTCTTTTTTCAAGAACAGCTCTTATCAGAACTACGGCTTGCCCAAGGTCATCCAGCCAGGTGCAAGTGGAGGAGTGGGGAATCAAACCCGGTTCTCCCAGATTAGAGTCTGCGCACTTAACCACTACACCAAACTGGCTCTCTTTGACTACATAAATTGACTAGTTACTTAAACTGTATTTTGGCATTTTTGGAAGCTGCCTTGTATCACCACTGGGGAGAAAAGCCCGGCAAAATGGCTGAAAAATAAAATGAACTGTAGGAGATGGCTGGCCAAAAGAATATGCCAGCCATTAGAACCTGAAATCACTCAGGAAGCCCTTGGGCTGGGGTCCAAGGAGCCAATGGCAGTTCCCTCCCCCCCCACTTCCCCATGCACAGGGCTCCCAAACCTTACATGGTTTTCACAAACTGCTCTGAAGTAACAGACATGGGGGGGGGCTGCCTGCCAGCACCGCAGGGATCTTCTGCACCAGCACTGGGAAACATGACTGCTCTGCGGTCACTGACTGTAGCAAAGCATCTGGTTGGGCTAAGGAAATCTTACCTGGCAACAAAGTGTAGGTTTGATTTTTTTTTTTTTACCTTCCTGCTATTTTATTCTACCTTTTTATGGTTTTGTTCATTCTAAAAACATGCCTCTGCCTTTGTTTTGCAGCCATGCTTCCCAGGTTTCACTCATGGCCGAACAGACGAAATTTACTAAAACATAGCTATAATGGTGGCAGTGGTCAAAAGTGCCATCAAGTCGCAGCTGACTTACAGTGGCCCCGTAAGGTTTTCAAGGCAAGAGGTGTTTAAAGGCAGTTTGCCATTGCCTGCCTCTGCGTAGCAACCCTGGTATTCCTTGGTGGTCTCCCATCAAAATACTGCCCCAGGGCCGACCCTGCTTAACTTCCAGGATCTGCCGAGAGTGGGTTAGCCTGGACCATAATCAAATATCATCTCTATTATTTTTAAACCATTATTTACTTTCTTGATTTTTGGCTTCCTGGCATCATGGAAGTATTTCCCACTCTTTTCGTATGATCTTTGGCTGTCTGCCCCTGACACGCATGCCCCTGACACGCAGTGAAGAAAAGCAACCCTGGGGGATGGCAGACCAGCCTTGCGACAGAGAACTGAGCTCCATGCCTTCTGGGGTGCTTTTCCAGCCTTATTAAGGACAGGAATGTGGTGGAGGAAATAACACCTATCCCCCCCCATTTTAGTGTTCTTCAGCAACTGAAGTCCTCAGATTACTTTCCAGTTCCAATTGCTGCTACATCAATACATAAACTTGGGATTTTCAGCAAGTTGTTCCTTACCCACATTCGGTGTTTTCCCATAGTTCACAGGTAGCGCGGGAGGCCGACCTCTGTGCAGAGCTGCAAAGGCGGTGCCCTTCCATACTGTGTGTTTGCAGTCTATGGGAACAAGATGCATAGACGTCCACAAGCCTGAGCTATGGACCTGACCTCTGCCGCCAAGCCTGGCTTTGCCTGCCAGAACTGTGTACATCAAGAACTACAAGCTCTTTCCCACCCACACCTTCCCAGTTTGCAACTTTGGATATTCCAAAAGCAAGAAATGAAAAACCTGAGCTCCTAACGCAAAACAACACTGCACGTGAATGTTTATCTCTGCTTATTGGTTCATTTCCTTATTTACAAAAAGAGCAACAGCAATGGAGCTTTAACCCACGTAATACTTAGGTGACTGAGTTTTACCTTTATCTTAAACGGTTTAATCTTAAATTCCTTGCTTTATACATTGGTTCTTTCATTTACACGCCTCCCCCCCGGATTCTTCCAGGGCCCCCCTGGCCCCCCTGCCTTGGAGTCGCCAGGCGGATCGCTCTCCAGGCCTTCCCTCATGCACACAGAGGTTTTGGCTGTAGTGGGCCTGGCCAACTCTGAAGCCAGCCAGAACTCCGTTCCTGGGCGTTCCTGCCCAAAAATAGCCCTGACTGTTGTTAGAGTGCCACTGATCCATGTTCCCCATCCAAAAGTTTAATTAAAAAGAAAAAATGGAAGGGAATATGCTCTTAGTATTTGCCCACTCCAAAATTAGCATATGTAAGGCCTCCTTCTTCTTACAAGCTTACCCTATTCATCCCTATGTTTCAGGCACCTATGTTTCAGAAAAACCTGAGCTACAGAAATAGCAACAGCAATGGAGTTTTAACCCACATAATACTTAGGTGACTGAGTTTTACCTTTATCTTAAACGGTTTAATCTTAAATTCCTTGCTTTATGCATTGGTTCTTTCATACTAGGTAATATTTTGTTAGACCACCTTAACAACCTGCATAAAGTGGGATGCTGATCTTAAAACCGAATAAAAACTAAAGTTCAGCCTTTATATATGTCATGCATCTCACCTTTTGCAGCCCTTAGCAAGGACTGCCGCCCCACTCCCAGTAAAGTCTGCACCCCAAGTACGCTCTGTGGGATCTCCTTCTCCAGTAACGGTCCGATCCGCCCACAGATTTTGAGAAGGTAGTCCGGAGGGATGTGTGCATAAACTGCCATCTGAATTCAAAACACAGAGAGTCACTTTGTAAACCTCCCCTTGCTTCTGAGGATAGAGGGGGAAAGTACTGATTGCTTCTACACTCACGCACTTTCCATTTATTTCTTATACTTATATCCCACACCCCTGCCATCTGAAACTCAAGACGGCATACATAAGGTTCTCGGCCAATCTCTCAGCCAGGCACTGGCCAGCTTCAGGCATGCACAGGTGTTGCACCATGTTCTTTCAGACTCTATTCTTGGGCCCAGGATGTGAAAATCTAGTTTAAAAAAAACTTCACCTTCATTTGATATAGAAAACCCTGAGCTGGATGGCCCAAGTCTTGTCAGGAGGCCTCCAAGGAAGTTCAGGTTGCGACCAAAGTGGCAAACCTCTGAACGTCTCTTGCCTTGAAAACCCAGTCGCCGTGAGTCGGCTGCAACTCAACAGCACTTTCCACCACCACTCATACAGAAAGGGCTTCAAAATACCGAACACTAAAACCCAAACAGCTGTAAAAAAAACACCTGCATCACCAGTGATACCATGTGACTTTTTCTTCTCATGCCCAAGCATGCTGGAACTACATTCTAAGACAGGGGTCCTCAAACTTTTTAAACAGGGGGCCAGTTCACTGCCCCTCAGACCATTGGAGGGCCAGACTATAATAAAAAGAAAAACTATGAACAAATTCCTATGTACACTGCATATATCTTATTTTGAAGTGAAGAAACAAAACGGGAACAAATACAATATTTAAAATGAAGTAAAGTTAAATCAACAAACTTACCAGTATTTCAATGGGACTTCCTTAGCCCCCGCCCCCAGGATGACATCCCCCCTCCAGCTGAAAGGGATCAGTCCTCCGGGAGGCCCTTGTGGCACTGGAGGGGGGGGAGGCTCGCCGGCATTGCTCCCACGGGGAGGGGGGGATTCTCTCCCTACCCCCAAACAGACCTTTCCCAGTATGCACCTTCCCCCCAAATGTGCAGGAATTCTTCACCCCAGAGTCGGCAACCGTGGCCGAGTGTGTCCCCCGCCTCCCTCCCTCCCTCCCAGGACGTCCCAACAGCTGGGCCCCCCCGCAAGCGACTCACTTCCTGGAACCCTTCCCCTTCGTCGCTGGTGCCCTGCCCGGCTGCTCCACGTGGCTTCTTCTCTGCAGCCCCCCGTCCCCGGACACTCCGGCTGAACCCCGCCCGGGCTGGGGAGGGAGGGGGGGAGGCGCCTGCCCCGCCGGGAGGAGCTCTGCCCTGGCTGCTCTCCGCCGCGCCCTCGAAGGCACCTCTCCCAATGGGGCTACTCAGAAGGAGGAGCCCGGCAGGCGGGCAGGGGCGCTGCTGCTGTACTCCCCGAGGAGGAGGAGGCTCTGGGCGGGGGGGGGCCGACATAAACACCCGGCGGGCCGTATAAATGTCCTCAGCGGGCCGCATGTGGCCCGCGGGTCGTAGTTTGAGGACCCCTGTTCTAAGAACATAAGAGCCCTGTTGGATCACACCAGTGGTCTATCCTACTCAACATCTTGTCTCGCACAGTGACAACCAGTTACTCTGGAGGGCCAACAACAGGGCACGGAGGCTGAGGCCTTTCACTGATGCTGGCCTGAAGGTTCCTTTTAATCACCATGGTTAGTAGCCATTGATGGACCTATCCCTCCATAACTCTAATTCCCTCTTAAAGCCATCTATGCTTGTTGTGGCCATCGTTACGTCCACTGGCAGTGAATTCCACACATTAATTACTTGTCGAGTAAGGAAGTATTTCCTTTCCTCTGTCCTGTATCTATTTGCCCATAAATTTCATTCAGTGTCTCCAAGTTCTAGTATTATGGGAGAGGGAGAAGACACTCCCTCTATCCACCTTCTGTACCCCATGCAGAATTTTGTAAACCTGTCTGCCCTCATCACCGCTGTCTTGTTTTCTAAACTGAAAAGTCTCAGACTCTTCTGCTTTTCCTCATAGGAAGACTGCTTCGACCCCATGAGCATCTTTCGGAGATACAGAGGCAAGAACTGCGCATATGATTCCGAATGAGGCCAGACCATGGCTCTATACGAGGGCAGTACAATATTGGCTGCTTTACTTTCAGTCCCTTTCCTAATAATCCGCAGCATGGAGTCTGCTTTTTCTACTGCTGCCACACACTGAGTCGACATTTTTATCCACTATAACCCCAAGATCCCTTCACATTCTTGGGCGGTTTCGACACCAGCCGTGCATAAGTAAAATTAGGCTTTTTTGTGCCAGTATGCATCACCTTCCACTTACCTAACTTCTGCACTCTCAGTGTGTGACCTATTTCACAGAGCTATAAACTCAGGGTGAATTAATCACCTCAGTTCAGAAGCCTGGTGCACCACAATTCAAGTCTGGCAAGTGAAGCCTTCAATAGAGGTGGCAGCCCCCTGAATGCAGCCCTTTGCTCCAGTGAAGGCAGTGGGAAATCCTTGGCAGGGGGGCAGGTCACGTACCAGTTTCCACAAGCAGTCACAAAGCAAAAGACGGTACCATTTGTTTCCACAGAGCAAAAGACTGTATAGCGCCGACATTATAGCAGAAAGGGGCCGGGGCAAAAGAGCTCATTTTCTTCCTTCTGTGCACCCTGGGATGTAGAACACCAGCACTTCCTTTTCCATTTTTGTTTTCTCTCCATACCTGGGCCTCACGCAGCATATTTAAAACAGCCCTGTTCAATCTTTTACATGAGCAGTATATGAATGCGACAAATTTGTACTGAACAGGCATGCCTGCCAGGTAGTAAAAGGACAAAAGCCTTGAGAAGAAGCTCAAAGCTATTTGGATTAGGTGGGCGGGACAGGTAGTTTTAATCCACGGATTTCCCAAGCGCTTAACTTGTCATTATTGTTGAAGTGTTTCAGTAAAAACAACACCTAAAACTATCGCAAGGAGTGGGAGAAAAAGCTCAGTTCCCATGGTGCTGTGAACGGCAGTCGGAGGGTTAAGGTGTACCTGCGCACACGCAGCCAGTTTCAGGGGGGGGAAATCGAAGTCTCCGGTTCCAGAACATCTGTGACTATGGCTCATTTCAGATATATCAAGCAAGGTATGGGTAAACCCTAATCTGAATCCAAATTAAAGTTCCAAAATGCAGGGGAGGGACCGTGGCTCAGTGGCTTTGCATGCAGACGGTCCTAAGTTCAACCCCTGGCATCTCGAGTCAAGAGAATCAGGTAGCAGGCGAAGTGATAAACCTCTGCCCAAGATCCTGGAGGGCCCATAGCCAGGGTAAGCAGACAGGACTGACCTCAATAGATCACTAGTCTGATTTCGTTTAAGGCAACTTAGCACATTTGTGTGTTCAACTTAGAACAGGTAAACCACATATCCCAGTTTGTAGTCTTCCCATTTCACTTCCCATTTGCTCAGCACTTCAGACCCTCTGCAGTTTTGGCCATCGTAAATCGCAAACCTTGGCTTCTGCATCTGGCCTTCCGAAAGATCGAAAACCACATTTTGTCAATCTGACGCCGTGCCAAACCGTAGCTAAAGTTCCTGAAGCTTGTCTTGCTATGATGTCTAGAGGCTATCTCAGGAGAGCAGACGGTGGCAGCCTAGTGAGGAGCCAGCAAGGTTCGAATACTGGGCAATCCAGCTTCAAATCCCCACTCCGCCACGGAAGCTTGCAGGGTGATCTTTATTTATTAAAACATTTATGTCCCACCTTTTCCTTGCAGTTCAAGGCAGCTTACAATATTAGTTCAAAACATTTTCAGTTTAAAAACCAAATATATAACAACAAAACCCAAATCTCTCTCCTTCCCTGCCTTAAAGGATGCCTGCCAATTCAAGCTCCCTCAAAAACCCTGGCAAACAAGCAGGCCTTGCAGCGTCTCTAGAAGATCTCCAAGGAGGACCCCTCCCTCTCTACAGGGATCCCATTCCTCAGAGCTGGAGCCACAATGGAAAAGGCTTGGGTTCTAGTCAACACCAGACGGGCCACCCTGTGTGGTGGAATGGCCAGCAGACGGCTGCCTGAAGACCACAGTTGGCACACCTTTGGGCCATCTCTCTCTCTCTCAGCCCCATCTATCTCACAGGGGTGTTGTGAGGATGAATAGGGGGAAGGAAGAGCTTAACTGCAAGCTGCTTTGAGTCCCCATTGGGGAGAAGAGTGAGTACAAAGAGAACTGGAACACATGCCCTCTCTCTCAATCCATCTCCTCACCAGCATCACTCTTTCCCTTCCCTCCAACATTAAGGTCATGTGTCAAATCAGCATCAGTGTTCATGATAACTAGAATTTTAAACTAGACATTAAAGAGGAAGTGGCATCTGCACGTTATTTTATTAATTTATTTACTAATTCTGCAAACCACTACCATAGTTTCAGTGGATACAGAATGTAGCTACTTGATGTTCAGTAAACCCTGGAATCCCAGTGCTAATATTGGGGGTGGGCCCTGGTCTCTAAGTTGTGCTGTTGGTCCTCCAGAATAACTGATTGCGCACTCCGTTACTCAAGATGATGGACAAGATGGATCCAGCAAATCTTATGTTCTTATGTGCTTCCAAACTGCTTTTATTGACCTTTGCATCAGCAAGTTCCATTCCTGTTCAAACTAAAGTAACTAAAGAGATGGGAAATACTCTTAATTGCCCACCAGTACTCATGAGCTGTATATTTCCCCATTCGCATATCAAGGTATGCAGAGCATGTGTAAAATGAGAAAACTAAACACAGCTAATTCTCGAGATCCGGCTTACCTAGGTCTGTTTCACATGCCAGTGTTACGCTTATCTATTTAATACATTTCTATACTTTTTTTCTGTGTTCAAGGCAGTTCACAAACACTAACAAATGCCTTAAATAAAAATTAACAATAATAAGCCTCTGACATCCTTATGCCGTCATATGGAATAACAATATTATAAACTTTAACAAGCTCCCCATAAACCCAGCATCACAGTAGGTTTCACACGACCATTAGTCTAAAAGCCAATTTTAGAAAGGAACATCTTCCAATCCCTTAAAAAAATGTAAAAGAGAACTAGCTCTTCTTTGCAAGACAATTCCAGAGGTTCTTATCTCCCCCCGCCTTTGACTTCATACAGTAGAAAGATGGTGGCAGATCTCAGCTGATGAGCAGGCTCATAGAGAGAGGGGAGGTCCTTTTGCTACATGGCTCTCAGGCTGTGATGGATATGTTTAACACCAGCATGTTTGGAAGCTAACTGTTGTAAAGGATAATGAATCAACTGCATACGTTTATACTAACTCACTCAGACAAAAGGTGTATAGCTGCATACTGCACAAACTGAAGCATCTGAATTGTCAGCTAAGGCAGACCTCCATAAAGCAAGTTATGGTGGCTAAGTCTGGACATCACCAAAGCATGGATCAGTGCAGTATGGCCAGATATATCCATCAGGGATTAAAGTGACGCAGACAGAGACGCAGGTGAAAAAAGTAACTCCTGGTCACCAACCTGCTTCTATCACATTTTTATCCTGCCCTGGATTTAAGGTGTTCAGGACTCTGTGCATGACCCTCCTCTCTTCCATTTTATCTTAGCAACAACAAACTTTGGATATAGATTATTAGAGTGAAGAAACGTGACTGACCCAAGGAGTGGGCTTCACTGCAGAGGAGAGCTCCGAACCCATGATTCTCAGGTCCTACTCTAAAATTTTCACCACTAGTTACTTCATTTATACCCTGTGATTTCTTCCCAATAGGTAAGCCACAGTGGCCTACGTCATTATCCTCTGTTCCATTTTATTCTTAGGCTAAGAGTGTGTGGCTAGCCCAAGGTCACCCAGCAAGCTTCCATGGCAGAATGGCGGTTTGAGCCTGAGTTTCCCAGATCCTAGTCTGACACTGCAACCACTCAGGTTTTTCTCATATCACCGCCTGTCAAAAGGCAGGTCTGGATGCAGAAATACTCCAAGCCTCTTGATCGGACAGGCTTTTCAATAAATTGGTCTGAAATGTGAACACATAAACATTAGATCTCTACTATCCTGTTAGTCTTCTGCATTCTGGATTAATGTACGCGGGCTGCGGCGGCTCAAGTGGTTAAGACACTGAACTGCAGACTGGACGGTTGGAAGTTCAGCAGTTTGAGACCTGAGTGCCGCATGACGGAGTGAGCTCCCGTCTCTGGTCCCAGTTCCTGCCAACCTAGCAGTTCAAAACCAAGAAACTGCAAGGAGATAAATAGCTACCACTTCGGTGGGAAGGTAACAGCATTCCGTGCGCTTTGGCGTCTAGTCATGCCGGCCACATGACCACGGAAACGTCTTTGGACAGTGCTGGCTCTTTGGCTTGGCAACGGAGATGAGCACCGCATCCCTTGAGTCAGATTCGACTGGCTTTCGAGCAAGGGAAACCTTTACCTCTGCATTCTGGATCGCATTAATATTTACAATTGGCACAGTTAGCCAGTGTCAGAGCCAGCATGGAGCAGTGGTGAAAGTGCCAGAGAAGGATCTGGAAGACCCAGGCTCAGACCCTCATTGTACCACGAAGTTTGCTGGGTGACAGTGGACCAGTCACACACTCTCAAACTAATCTACTTCACAGAGTTGTTGTGAAGCTAAAAAAGAGGAGCGGAATGAGGTTGTCAGCTGCTTTGGGTCCCCGATGAGGAGAAAGGCAGTGTATAAATGAAGTAAATAAAATTATACATAGTATAAAAAATGCTCATAAGCAGTGTTCCCTCTAAGCTGAGTTAGTGTGAGCTAGCTCAAAGTTTTTTAGCCTCCAGCTCACACATTTCTGTCTTAGCTCAGGAAGGATGGCTCCGGAGCAAACTAATTTATGCGGGAGCCAAATCGCTCGCTCACAACTTTAATGCCAGGAGCTCACAAAGTAGAATTTTTGCTCACAAGACTCCACAGCTTAGAGGGAACATTGCTCATAAGGTCCTTTTAAGTGTCCCTTTCGAATGATGTTTAGATAAAAATTCAGCTCACGCCACCTACTGAAACAAAGAAAAAGTACCCAGGGCGGGACTACACTGAAATCATACAGGTTTGATTCAATACCTGGGGGTCACCAGGGCCAGAAAATAGGTCTAGATGCTATCCCCCCCCCCCATGGTGTCCCTTTTTCCACTTTCCATGCATCTTCTGGTCATTTTCATATGCAAACCTGAGGGGCGAGGCCTCTGTCCTGTCTGCCTTTACCTACACAGTCTGCCAGTTACAGGGTTCAATTCAAGGTAGTGGTAAATGTACACAAAGCCCTTCGTTTATTTATTTATTTTATTTATACCCCACCTTTCTCTCCAATGGGAACCTGAAGTCTGCAGCTTCTGGCGGTGGGGGCATTATGGGAGATGGTGGTTTCACATACCCTCCGATAAAGCAACATGCAAAAGGGATCTTTGAGTAAAATGTAACGAAAATCATTTCCCCCACAGCGCCATCATTTCCTCTTCGCTGCTTTGCCTCGTATTTTCAGTAATGCTTTTACTGAAGTGTTGCTTGGCAATCCCTCAGTGGTAGTACAAAGCTGATTTATCATTTCCCATCAAAATACGCTTTGTTGTATGACATCGAAACGCACATGAATGAAATTCTTGTCCTTGCTTTTTTTGTGTGTTAACTTTACACCGCTGAGTGGTAGTAGGTGAATTTATTTCTTTATCGGATGTTTCTGTATTGGCTCCAATATTCAATTAATTTTTTTTTTAAAGGTATCAGAAGACGACTAAGAAGAGTTGGATTTATACCCCGCCCTTCACTCAGAGTGGCTTACAGTCTCCTTCCCTTCCTCTTCCCACAACAGACACCCTGTGAGATAGGTGGGGCTGAGAGAGCTCTGAGACCTGCTTTTGAGAGAACAGCTCTCAGAGAACTATGACTGACCCATGGTCACCCAGCTGGCTGCAATGTGCAGGGTTGGGGAATCAATCCAAGTTCTCCCAGATCAGAGTCTGCCGCTCTTAACCACTACACCAAACTGGCTCTCATAACCATAAAATTATTAGAAGTTAGGTTAGGGATACAGATTACCTTTTTCTTATCATGATGGCAACCAAGACTGCCCATACTCATTTATATACTATAACACTTCCATTGCAGCTTTAATAAAATTATGGGAAACTGTAAAGAGTTTAAGAGTAGGCTTTAAGGCAGAAAAAAAATAGAAAATATGGTCATTATGATACAAAACCCCAAAGCCTGAAAAATGAGACTGGCTCCTAGAGCCAAAGAAAATTTGTTAAGGCCCGACTTTCCACATATTCAGTGCACTTCCCATCCATTTTCACAATGGCTTGGATCCAAATTCTTACAAAAGGGAATGGAGATGGTGGAAGGGACCTTTGCCCAGCATCTCTCCCCTGCAGGACCTTCTCTGGCTTTGGGGGGGGGGGAGGAATGTTCCAATGGTCAGGGTAGGGGTACCGTAGAGCAACAAAAAATGTAGCTGGGGCTGCAGACAGTATAAGAAGAGTGGGGGGAGGCCTCCAGTAATTCCCCCTCCACAGTACTCATGCTGCTTCTGAGGGTTCTCCAAACAGCAAGAGTAACCAGGGAGGAGAACGGGGTAGGGTTGCCAACTTCCAGACTGTTCCTGGAGACCTCCCAGAATTACAACTCATCTCGAGGCAACGGAGATCTGCTCTCCTGGAGAGACTGGCAGCTTCAGAGGAAGGATTCCATGAGATTGTCACCTACCTAAGTCCCTCCCCTCCCCAAGCCCCACCTTCCCCAGGCTCCACCCCCAAACCTCCAGGCATTTCCTAACCCAGAGCTGGCAGCCCTAAACAGGGAGCTCCAGTAAAGCAGTTCACAGCTGTGTCAATGATCTTTACTGCATTCTACATCCCTCTAAACTAAGACACAGTTAGCATTTCCCTATTATAGAAGGGAGGAGGGGAGAGAATAATGGCTCACTCAAGGCTTTGCAGAGCAAGATTTGAACCCAGGGACTTTCTTGGCTTCAGAATTCATATTGTGTGTTTCACCAGATCTCATTAAGAATCAGGCTAGTAAGAAGCACACTTGTCATCAAGTCTAGGGGAAGCAAGCCTGCCAGACAGGCACACCTGAGACCCCCTTCCCCAAACCTCAGTGTTTGGAAGCGACTTTGAAACAAAACCCTACCATTTTTGACATTCTCTGAACAGATACCTATTAGATCTTTTGCAGGAACTCCCTTCACTTTTTAAACGCTGCAAAAACTTATGACTCAGCTGTAACAACAACAAGTTTTGAATGAATTCCTTGTTCTAAATACCACTGCAGCAGGACAACAGTTTTAATAGAAGACTGGGCAACCTCTTAAAAAACCTTTCTGGAAAAAGGGCTTGAGGAAGTTTTTTTAAAAATCCAATCCAGTTCGAAACATAAAGTGATCAGATGAGATCACTTATCTGTCACAGTTTTTCCTACAACTTCTTGAAAAAAAATCCTCTGGGATATCTGAACTCATCCTTCCTGCAAGACTATATGGTTTAGGCAGCTTGAGCCATTCTGTGCCCATGTTGTCTTAAGTCTGACACCTGCCTGAGCGTGTAACATGACCTGTGTTCCAGGTTGTTACACCTGAAGAAGAGCTGCCTGTGACTCAAAAGTCTCTTCCAACTCTATCTGAACATTCCGTGCCCTGAGAAGGGTGTCCTTGCCCAGTTCAGGCGGGGTCTCTGAAGGAAATTTAATTTGGCTCTTGACTGCATAAGAACTAGACTAATTTCACTCTCAGTTTTTCAGCCTTGACTAACTGGCTGAAAGAGTCTTACAGTACAATCCTAAACAGAGTTACACTGTGCTAAACCCATTGTCTTCCATGGACCTAGAAGGGTGTAACTCCATCTAGAATTGCACTATGAAGCTCCATCTGAATGTGATAAAGTGCTAGCAGGGAAATATAAGCATTGTCATCTTTATGATTCAGAGGGCAGATGGATATCCACTCAATTGTTTTGAGGGTCTTCTTGAGAAGAGGTATAAAAACTGAATCAATAAAAACATATTTACACACATGCAGAGAACTTAATCCAGAGGATTTCTTTTAAATTAGATTTTTATCTCATTCTTGCTCCATTGCAATTACATGGGACAGTGTGTCACCTGTTTTATACTCACAACAACCTTACAGGGTAGGCTAGATCTGAAGTCCCGCAGTGAACTTTGAAACAAAAAAGGACAGGAACCCAGTCCTCCCAGATTCAGGGCTATAAAACATCACCTTAAGGATGGAACCCATTTTGCTTTTGAAACAGCATGTGATGTTAGTAGGATTCTACATTTTAGATAACATAAGGTAGACCAGTCTTCCATACTGTTGAACAAGAGACGTCTGTTCCCCAGCTAAGCAGACCACCTGGTACTAAGTCTGACTTGCACTAAGATCCTCCCCACATACAGGTTAAAATTTGCAATTTCACAAGTCTTATTTTTTAACCTAATAGAAATTGTTACAGGCAAAAGCCTAGCAAAGTAGAAAGGAACAGAAAAGTACATTGGTGTAAGAATACACTGATGGTAAATGAAATTACTGAAACTCAGAATTACATGTAACTGGACACTCAGATAGCTACAAAGCAATTGTTGCCTTTAAACATTTGCAAAGTCAACAAGGCAACTGTACAACTTGCTTGGAATTTGGTTTCTTCCCCTAAAGCCTGGCCTAGGTGATCAAGAAAGTCATGAAGGCAAGAGGGGGCCATAGACAATGCATCTGTAAATGAAAAGCTACTTGACTCAGGCAAACAGGTGTTAATGGACAAACATGAGGATTTCTGGGTGTGTCGAGCACTCATTATGAATACAGGAGGGGAAAACACAATAAAGCCTCTTTGTCTTGTAAAAACAGCTGCAGGGTCAACACTCAACCCTGCTCAATAATAAAAAAAAAGGGACTGTAGCTGTAATGATTCAGCTATCTCAATGGTGGCCAATCCTTTTGGCAAGAGAGCTGCAAAGCCAAAGTATTTGTGAGGCCAGAGGGAGAAAAGTATGCAGACACTCCTCCATCCCGCCTGGGTCCCTGCATCTGACAAAATGGGCTCTAGGTCACAAACACTTTGGTTGGAATGAAATCTTGTTAGCTTTTCAGGTGCCACAAGACTCCCCTGTCTGTTTTTGGTGCTGCAGAGCACAGCGGCTACTTCTCTGGAATCCTTTTCTTCCCGTTACAAAATATCACTCCTGAGGCACAGAGGAGAAAGGGAGGCAGGCGGGCATTCATCCACTGTGCCTGAATCAAGATATGACGACTTCCCCCAAGCATCTTTTATTATATTCTTATTTCTTGATTTCTAAAATGGCTGCAAACTGCTCCAGGAGCCAAATTGTGGCAGAAAAGTACACTAAAATACAATAAATGATATCTTGCCACTGTAGTGCACACGACTGCACATTCAACCGCATCTCCCCACTGCTTCTGCTTCTTGGAGTGTTTTTTGCACAGTGTGAAAAGGAGGCAGTATGGATAGTGGAAAGAGTGACGGGAGATCTGGGTTCAAATGTTCCATTTGCCTTGAAACCCACTAGGCAGGAAGGGGCCGCGGCTCAGTGGCAGAGCATCTGCTAGGCATGCAGGCCACAGGATCGATCCCTGGCATCTCCAGTTAAAGGATCTGGCAGTAGGCGATGTGAAAGGCCTCTGCCTCAGACCATGGAGAGCCACTGCTGGGCTGAGTAGGCAATGTTGACTTTGATGGACCAGTGGTCTGCTTCACTATAAGGCAGCTTCACGTTCTCACGTAACTTCAGGCCAGACGCTTTCTCTCGGTCTATAATACCTCACAGGGTTTTTGTGAGGATGCAAAACCGTTAGAACCCCACAGGCACCCTGAGTGGGAGGACACAATAAAAAGTGGTCACAGATAGGAGGTGAAAGAAGCGCAGGCTTAACTTTGCCACAGCCAGGCTCGCCTTCTCCTGTCAGGGCCGGCTCCAGGTGTCTGGGCGCCCTAGGCAGGACAGCCTGGGGCACCCCCCACTGGGGATGCCAACCTCCCGGTGGGACCTGGAGACCGGGGCGTCGGCGGGGCGCTGGCTTTCCTGGAGGCTCCGCAGCTGCGGGACCCCCAGGAAAGCCGGGAAGAGGGCGGGGGTCCAGCCTCCGCCCCCTCCCTCCCGGCGCCGGCTTTTCTGCGGGCCCCGCGGCTGCAGGACCCCCAGAAAAGCCGGGAAGGGGGGGGAGGGGGGTCTAGCCTCCGCCCCCTCCCTCCCGGCGCCGGCTTTTCTGCGGGCCCCGCAGCTGCGGGACCCCCAGAAAAGCTGGGAAGAGGGCGGGGGGTCCAGCCTCCGCCCCCTCCCTCCCGGCGCCGGCTTTTCTGCGGGCCCCGCGGCTGCAGGACCCCCAGAAACGCCGGGAAGGGGGCGCGGGGAGGTCCAGCCTCCGCCCCCTCCCTCCCGGCGCCGGCTTTTCTGCGGGCCCCGCGGCTGCAGGACCCCCAGAAAAGCCGGGAAGGGGGCGCGGGGAGGTCCAGCCTCCGCCCCCTCCCTCCTGGCGCTGGCTTTTCTGCGGGCCCCGCAGCTGCGGGACCCCAGAAAAGCCAGGAAGGGGGCGGGGGGGTCCAGCCTCCGCCCCCTCCCTCCCGGAGCCGGCTTTTCTGCGGGCCCCGCGGCTGCGGGACCCCCAGAAAAGCCGGGAAGGGGGCGCGGGGGTCTAGCCTCCGCCCCCTCCCTCCCGGCGCTGGCTTTTCTGCGGGCCCCGCTGGGAAGGGGGCGGGGGTCTGGCGGCGCCGGCGGGCGCTGGGTTAGGACGGCGGGGGGGGGGAGCAGTTTTTGGGGGGGGTGGGGCGCCATTTGGCGCCCCTCAGGCCGGGGCGCCCTAGGCGGGCGCCTAGTTCGCCCTATGGGCGGTCCGGCCCTGTCTCCTGTCCAGGTCTGAGACAAATTCCCAGTCTTGGACACAACTGGGACAGGCTGACAACCCCCAACTACCTGCTTTGCCAGCAAAAACAATAGGTTCCATGTCACCGGGTGCATCAATTTACATGAGTACTCTGCTGTAAAACAATGGCTATCATTAAGCATTTGCAAAGTCAAAAACATACTTGCGTGATTTGCTCGGTTTTGCATGAGGCTTCACTTGTCCCGACATCGGAGGTGAAGAGCCTAGGGGTGTTCCTGGAAGCCTCCCTTATTATGGAGGCCCAGGTCACTGCCACTGCTAGGTCTGCCTTTTTCCATCTGAGGCACATCAGGCAGTTGGCCCCATATCTCGCCCCCCAGGACTTAGCGACAGTGATCCATGCAATGGTCACTTCCAGGCTGGATGATTGTAACTCTCTCTGCGTTGGGCTGCTCCGGAAGTTACAACTAGTTGACAGCGACGCCTGTGTGGGCGCGCATCCACCCAGCGCTGCACGACCTGCAGTGGCTGCCTATTGAATTCCATATCTGTTTCAAGGTGCTGATGCTTACTTTTCAAGCCCTATATGGCCAGGGGCCAGCATACCTTCGAGACCGCCTCTCCCCATACGAGCCCCATAGAGCACTGAGGTCCACCAGTCAACATCTTTTGGTCCCCAGCCCCAGGGACATCCAACTTGCCTCGACCAGGGCATTCCCAGCCCTGGCCCCTGCCTGGTGGAATAAGCTCCCGTGTGAGATCAGGGCCCTGCGGGATTTATGACAATTCCACAGGGCCTGCAAGACGGAGCACTTCCGCCGGGCTTTTGGTTGAGGCAACAGACGTTCCCACCCTTGGGCCACCTCCATCTGTAGCCTGGGTCCATGTGTAACTAAATGTAACCTAGGTCTTTGGGATCTTAACTTAAAGACCTTTGTAATAAAAATTGTTGTAAACATCATCACCCACTGAAGCACCTGGCGTTTATTAGTGTGGTAAAGTATTTATGCCTATGTGTTGTTATGGTATGTTACTTTATATTGTTTTAATATGGTTTTAACTGTACTGTATTTTATTGTTGGAACCCGCCCTGAGCCCTCAGGGGGAGGGCGGGATACAAATCTAATAAAATAAATAAATAAATGATTAAGGCAGCTGTGATGGACTCTCAAGGGTTCATGCTTAACGGGGCCTGAGCGCCTCTGAGTGGCAGGCTGTTCAAATGGAATTCTGTGGAGTCAGTGACAGTTGGGAACTGACAGTGGAAGAAGAGAGGGTTAAGCACTGACTGGGGACTGGGAAGGAGGCAACAGGAGTGAGAGGATCAGAGAACGTTCCCCTTTCAAACCAAAAAGAGAAATTGCTTCCCAGTGCCCAGAGGAAAATCCCTGCCCAGTGAAAAGGGAGAAAGCTCTTAACAGAGGCGTGATCTGTGTATACAGAATGATTTTGGGAACTTGGTTGTATGTTCCTGCCTTCTACACCTTAAGAGTCAGTGAAACGCAGAAACCTATGCTTGAGTGTTTAAGCAGAAACTGAAGCCTCTCTTCCTCAAAGTTTTAAAATACCTTTTTGAATAGCAGGAACACTTATTTGTTGGCAACAAATTATCTGGAGTTAGTGTGATCACAAAGTTACCTCAGTTTTATTGTCAGTTCACCTCATACATCCTACCCCTGATTCCACCTAACTTTTTCTCCCCTGAGTTAAATAAAACATTTTGTTTATTTTGAACTTTCAAAAGCCTCTTGTGGGTCATTTCGGAAGTTGAATATGAAAGGGTGATTGTGCCTCTTCCCTCAGTTCCCTAGGCTGGACCAGCATCATCAATATATATAAAGCAACTGGGTGGGACAGCCATAGACAAACAAGAAGAAAATAGATATAGGGGCTGCTCAGCCAGAAAAAGAAAAAAGGGAAAATCCTGTGTGTAAGGGAGGGATGAGGGCAAGATCGCCATAGCAGCCATCAGGCAAGGAGGAGGAACAAATTAGGGGTCCGAGTTGGCAGATTACTCACACACAGGTATAAAGAAAAAAATAAATTATGAAAAACATATCCAAAAGGCCACAGAATACAAGTGGTATAGTCCACAACATCTCCATGCCAAGCTGAAATGTATTCAAGATAAAGTCAAAAGCCACTTAAAACAGCAGAAAATGACTATACCACAATCTTTCTTGCTATGGCTACACTAATTTAAAGACATGTGGTAGACGAATGTTTGAGTTCAGTGGCACCTTTAAGAACAACGAAGCTTAATTCTGGGTAGTACCTTTTGTGTGCACACACGCTTCTTCAGATATAGTGAAACAGACTTTGCTAACCATTACATATAGGTAACTGCCTATATGTAATGGTTGGCAAAGTCTGTTTCAATGTATTTCGTGCCTGCACATGAAAGCGTATACCCAGAATTAAACTTTGTTGGTCTTAAAGGTGCCCCACTAGACTCAAACTTTGTTCTGCTGCTTCAGACCAACACAGCTACCCCACCTGAATCTGTGATAGATGAGAAAGCCTTGGTCTCAATTAAAGCCTAAAGTAATAACATCAAATTTACCCATTAATTCTCGTTAGCAATTTCATCATTGAGTCTTTCTAGATCTTTTTAAATTTTACATGCACACATGGTCTACACTTTCATCATCTGTGTTACGGTGATAAGACTGGGGTGTATCCATCTAGCCTTTCTTCAACTTAACTTTGGATTCTTCAACTTCAACTTCTTCCTTTGGAAGAAGAGCCACTTCATTTATTTATTTACTTACTTTACTTATACCCCACTTTTCTCCCCAACGGGGACTCAAAGCAGCATCCTTCTCCTCCACTGTATCCTTACAACAACCCTATGAGGAGTATATGACTTGCCCAAGCTCACCTGACAATATTCCATGGCAGAGTAGGGATTTGAACCTGGATCTCCCAGATCCTACTCTCATCACTACACTACACAGGCTCCTTATATTCAAACTTGCACCAAAAGGAAAGGTGTGGTATAAATAGTTTAATATCAATAAACTAAACAAACTTTGTTCAGTGAAGTGGTTGCAAGGAATACGGAGATAATGTATGTGTGAAGTGCTTTATACGTCAGGAATATTTAGAAGGGCTAAGCCTGAAATCCTAGATGCACTTGGCTTGAGAATAAGTCCCCACTGGACTTTGTGGGGCCTTACTTTGAAAGAAACATGCACGGGATTGGGCTGTATGAAATGCATTATTATTACTATGGTGCTTAGTTGCACATATAATTTCAAGCACCATTAGTGGCATTCCAGGAGCTTTCAATTTCCAATTCTAAACAAATGGCTATGTACCTGAGGCTTGTTGCAAAGAAGCATCCACTTCAATTTTAGGCACTACACAAATATTCATGCAGGTAAAATACATTTGTCAAAATAACAGTTTATCCTGCGACCAGGGGTGGCCAAACTGTGGCTCAGGAGCTGTGTGCAGCTCTTTCACATATATTTTGCAGCTCCCAGCAGGGCAGCTGGAGAAATGAAGGAGAAGCATGCCTCCCCAATTGGTCTTCCCTTCCCAAGCCAGTGTTCCCTCCCTGGGTAAGCTTGAGGTGTGTGTGGAGGGTCTGATTTAAGAAGGTTACAGTTACAGCTGGCTTGGAGAAGGCATTTGTCTCTTTAAATCCCTTCTCCAAGCCAAGCCAGCAGACCTGGGGGCAGGATGGGGCTTGGAGGAAGCATTTAAAGTTGCTTTCCTTCCACCTCTCTCTCCCCCCATCTATTTGCTTTCTTTCCACTTCTCTCTTTCTCTCTCTTAGACAAATAAATATTATTAGCAAAAAAAATATATCATTGGACAAATAAATATCATTACCAATATCTGTTTTTACCCCTTGGTGTAGTGGTTAAGAGTGCAGACTCTAATCTGGGACAACTGGGTTTGATTCCCCACTCCTGCTGGTGTGCAGCTGCTGGTGTGACCTTGGGTCAGTCACAAGTTCTCTCAGAGCTGTTCTCTCAAGAGCTGTCCTCAAAAGAGCTCTCTCAGCCCCACTACCTCACAGGGTGTCTGTTGTACGGAGCAGAAGGGAAAGGAGATTGTAAGCTGCTCTGAGACTCCAAGTGAAGGGTGGAGTATAAATCCAATCTCCTCTTCTATTTTTGGCAGTCCCATTTAATGTTAATAAAAAGAAAATGTGTATATTTTTCAATAAAAATTGCATATAATATTTGTTCATGAATTGCACCTGACATTTGTTCTGTGTGGCTCTTACGTTAAGCAAGTTTGGCCAGCCCTGCCTTAGACCATTCTCATACTGTGCTCTGCATACCCAGGATAAATTCAGAAATTATTCTGGGAAGATACACTCACAAGTGAACGTTTGATTTGAACATACAATTCATGTATCTTGATCAAACATATTCCCTACATAGTGAATTTTCAGGGAATTCAGGATCTGTCTGGTAAAATGCTACTATAAAAATATCAGTCTGTGGGCTATAACATGTATTTAGCAACCTTTTTATATAAAATATACATTCAACATAATATGTATACGCCTTACAGATTAAATAATGTATTGGGATATGAGCTTTGTAAGAAACAGCCTGCTTCTTCCAAAGATGATGTTTGGATACATCTGGGTTAATGTAATTCAATGGTTCTCAGACTTTTTGAAGTGGGACACATTTCTAAACTTTATTTCTCAGGACTCACTTGCACACTAATGTCATGCTACTTTCTACCTCCAACATAAAATGCAAGAATTTCACATCAGTTAACACTGAGCAAGTTCATATTCTTATTAAGATTTATAAATATACACTATTAACTGAGGAAACTATTTCACAGATGTTTCTCAAATCATGAAGAAGCAAAGCTATATTTCTCATCGAGCCTCAGAGATCCTCTTCTTCCCTGTGCTAGCTCCTCCTTCTGGCCTGACTCACCTGTGAGAGAGACTCTAGACTCACCTGGGAGAGTCTAATTGCCTGCTGCAATTAACGATCAGTGCGAAATACTTCAGAGTTCAAGAGCTTGTAAGGGATCAGTACTGAGCAACAGAGGAAAGCCATCCTTAAGGGTCAAACCAGGCAAGATACTAAGAGATCACAACAGGATTTCCAGCATGGGTCACTTTCTTTTTGGTAAATAACAGCTATAAGGAGCCCCAACTACAACTAAGGCTGTGGCTTAAGGGGTGGTGGGGATTTTACTCCAACCTCAGCCTGCCCCTCCCCCCAGAACTGCTGTTTGCACCATGCTACAGCCCTGATTCAGAAAGCCTTATGGCAGCTGTTTACCAAGAAAAAAACTGTACTGGAGATTCGATCATGATTATTTTGATGTCTCCTCTGCTTTGATTCTAAGATTCCCCAATTGCTAAGAACACCCATGTAGCAGAGTGGATTTGGAAAACACTAACTGGATCATCTCTAGCCCTTAGGCCTGCCCTGAGGCAAGGAATCACATGTCAAGCTTGCAGATAAGACCACAAAGCAAACAAACCCACCCAACTTCCAAGCCCATAATATCTAACAATATCCCAGAGCACCGAGGGGGTTGGGGAAAACAGTCATCTAGAAGGGATATCTTCTCCAAATGGTCAGCTACAAGGCTGCCCTATAACCCAAGACATCCCCAACAAATATTTTAAGAGCTCAGAGCACAGTTACATCAAATTCAAGTACATGAGAAAAGAACAGAATATATAAGTCCCAGGTCATGAAGTATTTGAAAGGTTAAAAGTAGGCCGCTAAATTGAGCCCAGAAACAAACCAACAGTCAATGCAATTGATCCAGTATAAGCATAATATGATTGAAGAGTGGGGGCAAGAGTGAACAAAAGACATTTAACTGAGAATTTTCAGCATCCTCATTTTACAGTTTCTAGAATCTCTGGAGGGAAAACCATGCAAAGTTAAAGCTGCTATTAAAACCATTACAAGTTTGTAGCAAAAAAAAAGAAAAATCTATCCTCAAAGGCAATCTCTCCCAAAGGTCATTTTAAAAAGCATAACTTTAAAAATCTGTTATTATTAATGATAATAGCATTATTTTGAATCAACAACAGGGGCTCCAGAGCTCTCTTTACCGAGGATACATGATGTCACGACCCATCTCCCATCCATGCCAACCTCTAAGTGCACAACCAAGAATCACAATTTTCTTTCCTTACTGAGAGTGTAATTTTATGCGGAGTACATGATCAGTTGTAATTTTCACCAATCACATTTGTTGTAAGAGAGACATATATTCAGCCATGGTACCTTCTGCTATGAACATATGAAGAGCCCTGCTGGATCAGAATAACACCCTCCTCCACCACTGTCTCACACAGTGGCCAACGACACAGCATAGTGGCTTCCCCTGATGTTGCCTCCTGGCACTATGTTTCAGAGGTCTGCTGCCTTCTGAATTGTGGAAGTTCCCTTTAGTCACTGTGGCTGATAACCACTGATAGAGCTGTCCTTCATGAATCTGTCCAATCCCCTTTTAAAGCTGTCTATGCCTCTGGGCATCACAGAAACCACTGTCACGTACTACAATTCGTATAAAGACCATTTAATTCAATTTCATAAATGTTCTAACATTAGTGGCACATTCATAATGTTTATTACTTATAAAGAATCACAAATTTAATTTATACATAACCTCCGGAAAAGTAACAGAAATTCCTTGACATCGGTATCAGAAAAAAAATATCTTTAGCATCACACAAGCAGTCATACGGAACACTTCAAAGCAATTGTCCTTACTTTCAAAGACATCCAATGTCTTCACCCTCCTCATTTCTCCTACTTAATGCCCTGATACAGCTCTGTTGGTAACTTCTTATACTGTCTCCCAGAACACCTCTGTGATGTCACTTCCTTCAAATCCCTCCCCCAAATCCATATTTCTTACGAAAACTTTGGAACCTTTAGTCCAACACCCCATACCAAAACAAAGTTTAATTGGAATAAAGGTGATTTGAATTAATGCTTCAACTTCCCCTACTTGTTCCCTACCTCCCCTTCCCCTCCTTTATTGTTTTCCTTGAGTCAGATTTTAAACTTCAAGTTCCGTAGGGCAGAGACCTGTTCTTGTACTCCGTAATGTACTATGCACATCAATGCTGCCTCTAGCAGGCCTGGAGAAGCGGCGTACAAGTTTTCTAAATAAATAAATGGCATAGCATACACATTGTTATATTAGCATTATTTATTATCTTTTTGAGCTCCTCAGACTCACTTTAGCTCTCTGTCAACGTCACATAAAATGAAGAAAATCAGATTCCCGCCTACCAAGGCAAGTTATAAATCTTCCAACACAGTTTGGTACTCAATTGCACATTTTCCTCTTTACATTGTTCTAATTGTACAGGGCTTTATTATTTCTGTTTAGAGTTTAAGAGCCATAGTGGTGCTTAAAAAGCAGGAATTCTTGAAACAAGCTGAACTTTTCTGTATAAAATATCACTAAAACTGAGCAAAGTAAATCCTGAAAGAAGAAATGATCTTCGCCTATTTACATGGAGGTCTTAAGTCTTTTCCCCCCGTATATCTAATTCTTCTGATTTTATTTTATTTTTAAAAAAGCAACTATCCTGGAAACAATTATTTTTGTTCTCACAACACCATGAAATGTGCAGATAAGTATCTGCAGCATATCCCCGAGAATTACCAGAAAGGAAATATCTGTTACAGGGTAAAGACTAAGGAATGTCATTAGTCACAATGATTCTCCACACTTTCAAGTTATTCTTCAATATAGTAACAATTTGACATAAATGGATGGACGTGCCCTTTGGTTGCGCATCAAAAACTGGTTACAGATGGCAGAGATCAGTGTTCCTCAAAAGAGAATCTACAGCCACAACTCTTAACCTGTATTTGTAGTGTGGTGCAGTGGGTAAGAGTGCTGGACCCAGGTTTGAGTCCCCACTCATGTCATGGAAGCTTGCCAGTGACTCAGAGCCTAACCTACTCCACTGGGTTGTTGTGAGGATAAACTGGAGGAGAGGAGAATGATGTAAACCGCCTTGGGTTCCCATGAGGAAGAAAGGCGGGATAAAAAATGAATTAAATAAATATTTTTAAAACACTTCATTAATAATGCTTTTTGTATCTACACACACACATCCATTCACTCCATGGCCTGGGAACCACATGTAGTTTTTTGACATGCCACCTGTGACTCTTCTTTCTTAATGTGGGGAAGCCTGTGGTTGGCCAGTTGTTCCCACCTTGAAACAGCTATTACCAGAGGAACAGGTAAGCTGCGCGCCTCATGCCAGGGATGGAAGTAAAACGTGTCTCTTTGGACTGGCTGTAATTGTGAAAGTGGCTCTCTCCACAAGTCATGGACACCACCATAAAATATTTTACCTTACACATGCACCACTGGCTTAAAAACACAATTAATTGGAAAGTGCCACACACAAATGCTAATTATTATACAACTGCTTACTGTGTGAGAGCGAAAAAATAGAGGGCAGAGACTTTCAGAGCGAGCCTTGTGAAAAAGCCAAGCCTGGGTGATCAGGCAAGGCAGACAACCCACCAGCAGTATTTAGAACAGGTGTGTACTACAGCCAAACTTTCTGCAGTCCCTTTGCTGCTCCCCAGCGTCACAAAACAAAGCAGACTACCACGCATGTTATGCTTCACTGCTCATACCATAAAAAGAGGTTGACATTTGTATGAACTGATCTGTCTTAGAGCATTAGAACAACTTCCTTTTGTGACACAGGCCACAAGTCATACACACATAGAGCATATCCCGACATACATTAGGATAACATATTTTAAAATCCATATTGGACGGCAATCTATATATGCCCCCCTCCCCCGTCTCACAGCTGGATAAAAAGGGAGCTTGCCCCGATACAGCTGCAGCTTGGCATCCTCGGCTTGCATTCTGAAACATCTACACAACAGTCTTGCACAAGCACCAAGTGAGAAAATGAACAGGAGCCAGGGCATGCTCAATCCATCAAACAAGCATTCAACTTTTCTCCCTCCCTTTTCGAAAGCCAATTCCCTTATTTCACAAGGAAGCGGGGATGTTTTCTGTCTTTAAAGATTACAAACTTTTTTTTGAACCACTGATCTTCATTTCAGCTTCAACAGAACAAGCAAAAAGTACTCATTTCAGAATTTATTTACATTCTATCATTAACATCCCTAAACATTTCTAAAGCGGAGAACAGAAATGACCCCCCCTCTCCCCCAGTCTCAGCAGATTCTCTGCCCATTCCTAGCATTATTTGGTATGTGGGGAGGAAGGCATAGTATTTTTCTTCCTAATGCAGCAAAACCACTCTTCTCTTATCAGGTTCCTAGCTTTGGAAGCTACAACCAATCAGCAAGCAACTATCATTTACAAATACGGAACTCAAGCCTGATAGGAGCTATACCATTGGCCTAAACAGAACCCCCTCTTATACGTGCCCTCAAATAACCCTCCCTTGGTTGCTCCACAATAGACACCACTTGGGGAAAGACTGACACTGAAAATAAACCCCAAATCGCCCCTTCCTATAAGACCAAGTTTCATCTGGCCTTCCTGGACTGGAGCACTCTCTCCCCCCAAAGTTTTTAAGCCAGCCTTTACTTACCAGATCCTCAAAGCTCCTTCGGTGCTCCTTGCCCTGCCAATCCAGACGTCTTGGAATCAACTGCCGGGAGGGAGGGGGAGGATTAGCAGTTAAAGCATATGCATCTGGGGGGAGGGAATAACTACCCCCCCCCATTTCCTTCTCCAGTAAAGCCTTCACTGAACCTTAATGCACATAGCTTCCACTCTCCCTGCAATGCAACTTGCACCCAACCAGGAGAGTCCAAGCCCTATCCCCTCCCTCCCAAAATAAAGCCAGGGGTGAAATGATGTTTAAAAGAGAAAGGATCGAGGGAACCAGCTCTTAAACACTGTTATTATAATGCTATCTTAAATGGGGAATAGCAGGCGATCCTTATTGGTAGCCTGCACCAAGGGGCAGTTTTTCAGAACATACAGGACGTCCGGCTGACTCAGTGGAGGTTCCCCATCCTGTCCTTTAATCAAAACACCGGGGAGAAAAGGAGGAAATTGCCCTCTCTTTTCAAGCCCTCCCATTACACTCGCATCCCACCCTTCCCCCAGGGCGGACAAGTCAGCGCACAGTTTCTCCCATTTTATCTTCCCAACAATCCTGCGAGGTAGATTTGGCCAAGAAACAGCAACCAGCTCAAGATTACCCGGAGAACTTAAGAAGAAGAAACAAGGTTTGAACTCCAGGCCTAAAACAACACCAGACAACTTAATGGCTTTAGGACTAAAACCAAGGGATTCTTTAGTAGTAGTAATTCGGGGGGGGGGGGAATAGCCATGAGATCCTAATCAACTGGGGGGGGGGGGTTTAAAGCAAAGTCCCAGAGGCACCTCAGAGGCTAACAAAATCCCCGCATAAGCCCGAGCTCACTTCATCAGATGCACCGGCAGGCACATCCGCAGCAAATCTACACTCAAAGCCACAAGCCAGAGAAAGAGAGAGTTAGCAGACTGGAAGGAGAGCCCAGACGAGGCGAGCCGGCGAGGAGTCGCACAGGGCGAAGACTTCCCACCCTCCCGGCCGCCCCCAAACGCCCCCCCCCGCCTTCTCACCTGGTGCTCTTCCAGCTCCTCCACCAGCACCTGAGACAGAAGACACAAAGGGCGTGAGGGGCGCCGGAGGGTCCCCAACCCGCCGCCCGCTTTCCCCCGCCACCCAGCCTCGCGGCGGGGCTCCAGCTGCCCCCGCGCCCCTTTGCCCACCGCGAGCCGGCCGGGCTGTCCGCGCGCCGCGGGGCTTCTGCTTCTTCTTCTTCTTCTTCCCCGGGGCCGCCGCCCGGAGAGGAGGCAGGGCGACCCCGCTCCGCCGGGAGCCTCCCCGCAGGCCGGCCCGGCCGCCCCTCTCCCCGGCCGGGAGCCTCGCCTCGCCTCTCACCTGGGCGGATTTCTTGCACGGCCCGGACTGGAGGAAGCGGGCGATCAGGTAGTAGAGCTCTGGAAGGAGAGAAGGCAGGTTTAGAGGCAGGGGTCGGGCGAGGGGAGCCCGGGCAGGGCAGGGCAGGGCAGGGCAGGGCGGGCGGGCGGGCGAGGGGGACCCACCGGCTTCCAGCTGGGTCGGCGCGGCCGCCGCTGGGGCCGCCATCCTCGGCAGCAGGCCCGTCAAGGAGGCCGGCGGGGGAAGGAGAAAGGCGCCCCGCCGCTGTCGCCGGGATGGTGCCCGGCCCCGCCGGGGGAGACGGTCTGGCGGAGCGGCGGTGGCTCCTTCTCTCGCTCGCTCGCTCGCTTTCTCACGGCCGCCCGGAGCAGCTCCGGCGGCAGAGGTTGGGAAGCGCCGCTCGCCGCCGCCGCCTCCTCATCGCCCTGGAGCCGGAGGCTCCATGGGAGGGGAGCCCCGGCTCGGCACGCTCGGGCGGGCGGGCGGGCGGCTGCGGCGCCGGTGGGAAGGCGGCGGAGGGCGGCCGGGAGAGCGCGACACACGGCGGGCGAGCGGGCGAGAGACAGCGGCTCGGTAAAGGGGGCAGCCCGGCCGGGGGACGGGGAAGGGGAAGGGGGGAGAGGCAAGCGGGCGGCGGAGGAGGAGGAGGAGGAGGAGGAGGGGAAGCCTCCGGCCGCGCGGGGGCGACGGAGCGAGGCGCGAGAGAGCGAGGCGGTCCTGGGGACAGGCTGCCGAGCGGAGGAAGGGGCGGAGAAGGAAGAAGAAGAAGGGCGAGAGGCACGTCTCGGGCCTGGCTGCGGCGAGGCGAACCGAGGCGAGCCAAGCCGGGGACCGTTGGGAGTTCTTCGCCGGTTGGGACGCCGCCGTTCGAAACCCATTCTGAGGGACGCGGGTTCCAGGCTTCGGCCCGGGGTGGGGGGAGAGAACGGAGCGGTCCGCGGTGCGGCCCGGGGAAGGTGGGCCTGGCTGCCGTCGGCTCTTGGGCGTCTTCAGAACCGCCGCCGTCGCTCTCCCCCCCCCCCCGAGGGAGAGGCTGGCTGCTGGCTTTTTAAATTGAATTTCCGTTTATTAGACTGCCAGACAGGGGGACGGGGTGGGGTAGGGGGTCGGCCACAAGGGGAGGGAGGTCGTTGGGTAGCCTCTGGTGGAGAAGGGGGGGTGTAGAAATAGAAGGGGGGGTGTGGTGGGGAGCTGCGGTGGCTCAAGTGGTTAAGGCGCTGAACTGCAGGCTGTGGCAGGTCGGTAGTTCAGCAGTTTGAGACCTGAGAGTGCCACATGACAGAGTGAGCTCCCGTCTCTAGTTCCAGCTCCTGCCAACCTAGCAGTTCGAAAGCAAGAAACTGCAAGTAGATAAATAGGTACCACTTCGGTGGGAAGCTAAGAGCGTTCCCTGCACCTTGGTGTTTAGTCATGCCGGCCACATGACCACGGAAACGTCTTCGGACAGCGCTGGCTCTTTGGCTTTGAAACGGAGATGAGCACTGCAACCCTAGAGTCGGATTCGACTGGCTTTCGAGCAAGGGACCCTTTACCTTTACTTTACATCAGGGCAGGGGATGTGGTGTGGGTGAGGGTATCTTCCTTGTTTGGGGGCAGGGCTTTTGTTTCCGCTGAGCGTTAGGAAGCTCTTTTGTGGACTGTTTTTTGTCACTGGAACGTGGGTCTGGTTTTTATGGTCGAGATTTAGTTTTGAGGACTTGACATGTAGGGCCAGGCCAGGCCCGTAGCCAGGATTTTGTAATTCAGGGGGCCTTTCAATAAGTCAGGGGGCACTGACATCACAAAATTTAAGAAACATTTTAAAAACTCACTTTTGCAGCATTCACACTCTGCTTGTCTACATGGGGAAGCAAACCACACTTGAGGAAGGGGCCCTGGTGGAGAGTTCTCCAGGCAGTCCAGAGAGCTGGGGGACCTGAGGGCTGGATGGAAGTTAGGGGGCCAGGCCCTGAAATGCCCCACTGTAGCTACAGGCCTGGACCAGGCTCCTTCCTTACTTTAAGGGTACCAGGATGGCTAGCTCTGGAGCCTGGAGGTCTCACAGAATAAAAAGCTGGTCTCTGGACAACAGATCAGTTCTTCCTGGAAGGAATGGCAGTTTTTTTGGGGGGTATACTCTATGGCAGTAGTTCTCAACCTTCCTAATGCCACCACCCTTTAATACAGTTCACCACCCTTTAATACAGTTCCTCATGTTGTGGTGATCCCCAACCATAAAATTATTTTTGTTGCTGCTTCATAACTGTAATTTTGCTACTGTTATGAATCATAATATAAATATCTGATATGCAGGATATATTTTCATTGTTACAAATTGAACATTATTAAAGCATAGTGGTTAATCACAAAAACAATATGTAATTCCTAATAATACAATATGTAATATGTGTTTTCCGATGGTCTTAGGCGACCCCTGTGAAAGGGTTGTTTGACCCCCAAGGGGGTCGTGACCCAGAGGTTGAGAACCACTGCTCTATGGCATTGTATCCCACCTGGCCCATAGCTAACATGGGGCCCATGGGGCCTGGCCCCCTAGTGTTTCTTCTGAGGGCCCTCCCTCCTGGGCTGTCCCCAAAGTGCTCCAACTTACCACCTGCACTGTACTTTCATTTAATTAGCTGGCGGGGCCCCCGAGGCCCCCTCCCAAAGAATTCCATCGCTAGGGGGCTGTATCCCACTGAGGTCCATCCCCAAACCCACTCTCTCAGGCTGGACCCCCAAATCTCCAGGAATTTCACAATCTGAAGCTGGGAACCCTAGGTATAGATGTACACAAAGGGGGAGTGGGGTTGAGGTTGTATCAAGGAAGAAATGATAAGGGGTTATTAGTAGGGTTGCCGTATTCTGAGAAGCAAAAAAGAGGATGTGTTTCCTGACTATCGAAAGAAGTGTTTGTGCACACAAAAGCTTATACCGTGAATAAAGCTGTGCTGGTCTTGAAGGTGCCACTGGACTCGGACTTTGTTCTGCTGCTTTCAGACCAACATGGCTACCCACCTGAATCTATTTCAAACAAGTGATCACGATGACAAGTCTCATTTTAAATACGCCTGCTGTTTAAGCTGGGATAATGGCCACTAACTAGGAATATTCCTAACCTTCCAACCCAGAAAGAGGACATTTTCATTAGTTTTTTAAAAAGAGCCCGAAAGAGGATGGGCACACACAAAAAAGGACATCTCTGAAAAGAGGACATCTGGTAACTCTAGTTACCAGTCTTATTTGTGGCAGAGGTAAGTGATGACCAAACAACTCTGTCATGTCTTGCCTGAAACCTCTACAGGATGGCCACATGCATACACACACACACACACACACAACACAAGAAAAATGCTAATAATAGCAGAAGATTTAAATATTCAAAGGACTCCTTTTGTTTTTCTTGTCAAGGATGACAAATCATAAGAAGCAGTGACAAACTTCAAGAAGTGTGTCTTTATGGTATGGGTTTGAATCCTGAAGCTTGCTGGGTGACTTTGAGGAAGTCACATTCAGCCCGGCCTACCTCACAGGCTTGTTGTGAGAATAAAATACGGGAGGGGAGAATTATGTAAGCTGCTTTTGAGTCCCCGTTGGAGAGAAATGAAGGAAATAAAAAAATACAGGGGTTGTGCTGTTTTTTACGTTGCAGTAATCCTTGGTGAGGATTGTTTTATGGCATCTCCGTCTGCTTAATGTAGCTCGGTAGTGAGGATGTTGGGCTTGCTGATTTTATGAACAAAATAAATGGAGGCTCTCTGCATTTAAGATGTAGTAGAAGTGAGTTCCTAGTATATTATAAGAGAAAAACTGAAATGTAGAGCAGTCTGAGACTACCTCTTAATGAAAGAAGTATATATCATAGGGAGTGTTGCTGGCATTTTGTGTATTTTTAAAAATATTAAATACACACAGCGGCTGTGAGCATTTCCTGTCATAAATACAAGAGAGGGTCATAGCCCCAATAGCATTAATGAAAAAGTCTGCACAGGTCTAGACTTCTGAGAAATAGATAAGGAGAGGTAGGAGGCTTGCTGGATTTGGGGATCAGAGTTGTATTGGATTGCTGACTTTCTGTCAAAAAACAGGGACAAATGACTTGTGGCCTGTGCAGCTCAGGAATATTTCAGAAATGGGGAGCTCAGATTCAAAACGGTTCTTACAGGATTATTTTTAAAAATCATTTTAAACGTAGATAAGGCCGTGAATCAAAAATGTCAAAAGCTGACAATTCTGTCTTGTTTGTCGGCCATGTTTGTTATCAAGCGGCTGTCAGTGGAATGTTTCAACTCGAATATTGAGAATTGAGGTCCTGCCCTGCATGCGTCATAGGGGACTTTTGCAGATATTTTTTTTAATGGGAGTACAGCATTCCAAACAGTAGGGGGAATAATGCATGCTTTGTGTTGACATGTATTGTAATCTGCATCTCCTCCACCCACATGCGGAAGTAGTTAAAAGGTTGCCAAGAAAAGAACTGACTCAATCCCTGACATACACTCTAAATTATTCTCTGCTTACATGGAAAGCTTTTCCACCTGTAATTTATTAGGCAGTTTTATTCTTTCCTTCTATGATAGCTTCCTTAACCTCACAAGAAAGGAAGCATGCAACAGCTTATTAAAGACCTTTTCTCACATGCTGTAGCAAACCTGGGTTTGCCACTGAGTGTACCCTGAACTGAGAACCACAGCTTGTCCTGTCTCTCTAATATGTACCTCCATAATAAACATATTTTTTCAAAACTTATTTGAAGCATTTGTGCATTATGTTTTGATAAATACCTATGATATGTAATGTGTTGAGCAGATCCGATTCTTTGTAAATATTAGGTTCTAGCAAACCAATCTTGTTTTTTGACAAGTTATCTTATGGTAGCCAGTGATGAGGCATGCTTCAAGAACAGTGTTATGACTGAGAACATTTTGCTATATATCATGCCAATCAAAAACACTTGAAAAACTTTAAACTTGAACTTTTCCTTGCTGATTTGTTAAAAACATATATTGAATTATTATATTTAACAATACAACAAACTAGGAAAAAACTGAATTGATTTTTTAAAAAATGAAATGAAGGTTTCTTTTAAAAGTTTGACCTCAATCCTGTTGCATTCTTCATTGAATGTCCCATCCGTCGACTGTATTGTACTCACTCTGTGTGATCCACTTTGAACCCAAGTGAGAAAGACAGACTATGAATAACATAAATAAAATAGATAAAAGTGAGTCTGATAGATGTACATTGTCCTTCCTTCTGTTTTTTTCACTAGCTATAGACGTGTAAGAAGCAACAGGTGCCTTTCTTTTAACATATGTAAAGGTAAAGGTTTCCCTTGCTCAAATGCCAGTCAAATCCGACTCTAGGGTTGCAGTGCTCCTCTCCATTTCCAAGCTGAAGAGACAGCACTGTCCGAAGACGTTTCTGTGGTCATGTGGCCGGCATGACTAAATGCCAAAGCGCGCAGAACGCTGTTACCTTCCCACCGAAGCGGTACCTATTTACTTGCAATTTCTTGCTTTCGAATGGCTAGGTTGGCAGGAGCTGGAACCAGAGATGGGAGGTCACTCCATCATGTGGCACTGGGGTCTTGAACTGCTGAACTACCGACCTTCCAGCCTGCAGTTCAGCATCTTAACTACTTGAGCCACCGCAGCTCCTCTTTAACATATGGTAGCACCCCAAATGTAGTAGCATCTACCTCCCCCTCCCCAGTCTCCTGCCCCATCTTTTCCTACTCTTGGATCACTTCTTTGGGAAATCTAGTAAGAAAAAGATGGTGAGAGTTTGCTTTTCTCATGGGCTTCATTGTAAAGGCGATAACACTCTGTTTCTGTAAAACAGAAAACAGTAACTTCAAGTCTTGCAGCAAGAAATGTGGAATGAACAGGAAACTACATTCCAAAACTTTTTATCTGGTACATTCAATATGATTAGCTGACCTCATGAGGTCTCAAATGCAGCATATGCCATCTTTCAGTTTTTGTTGGGTAGACCCAGAGTCCTGTCCACAAAGTATGCAACATAAATTGAGTGCTTTATTTTCTGCTGTAGTCTATTCAGTGTCAGGATAAGTAATAGCTACAGGAAGAAAAGATAGTAGATGAAATTTGAACACCTAGCTTTTTTTATCTGCAATTTTATCAAGTTTTAAATTTAGCTGCTTTTATGTACTGGGTAATGTAAGGCAGAGCTCTGGGGATTGGGCAAGCTCAGACAATCTGTATAGATAATGAAAGAAGAAGACAGGTCCTTGTTGCAACAGAGTCAGGGCAAGAGCAGGAGGCTCTTTAAGGATATATAGAATTCAAATCAGCCATAAAATGTGGGCATAAAGTACCTTTTATAAAAAGGGTTTTAGAAAATTGAAAACCATCTCAGACTGAAGTGCCCAGGGAGATCCAACTTGATGCACCTGTACCACATTAGAAAGCTGTCTCATTAAAACCAAACAAAAATGATTAAAACCTTGTAGTAAAGCTAAATATTATTAGGAAGGGAAGTGTCAAGGAATAATAAAAAAACAATTAGAACTAACGCTTTAAAAAATGGGCGGAGATAAAAGAAGAAATGGATCAAGAGGAATCGTTATAATGCCACACAATTAATTTTTTTACTTCAATAAGGCTTCAGTTTGTTTTGCGCTTGATTAATCACATAGCTCTGGATATGGTGTTTATGCTGTGGACACGTCTGTTATTCTTCAATATATTCACATATCTGTACCGGAAAGCTTATCTAGCCAGTGTTCTACTTTTTATTATATTTGCGATTTACTCATTTATATAACCATTTGTCTTTTATTGAGGGCCTAACATATCTAAGTTCCAGCAATCGAGAAATGGAGGGAATTGATACTTCTAAAGAAAGACACTAATAGAATTGTTCTTGTAAGACACTGCAGAGTTTCAAGGTAACTCAGCAAATCTACATCCTGTGTGATAAATTTCTCTGAGTCCTGTCACTATGCCAATGTTTATCATTAGGTTTCACTCCCTTTCTAAACAGCCTGTGTGACATTTTGTTGAATTAAAGGGTCCAGGGTTTAGCCTTTGCTCTTGAATTTTCCCCCTCATTCCATTCTTACAGAGGCTTTTCTGTATGTAACTCAATTAGTTGCTTTATGGCAAATATTCTCGACTGAGTCCCCAGTTTGGTCCCTTTGGGCACCATGGGCAACACCTTTCCTGGTGCCCACCAAGTATTTTAGAAAGTCGGTGAGATCTTGGTGGGACTCTAGCACAGCAGGACTTCTAAAGTTTTGGTTGGCTATGTACAGGACTCATTTCCTGCAGGAGCACACAGAAGCGGAGCTCCAGCAGTAAGGAGCCCAGGGGGTGGGCACATACAGCAAGCCCCACCCCCTGCTCCCGGTAGCCCCCTCTTGCCTTTCCAGGCTTGCTGGCCGACACAGCGGAGCGCTGCCACGAACTGGCCCTCGAGTTGCTCTGTTACTGCCTGGGCCCAGGCACCTTTAAGACCCAGGTTTATTCAGGTACAAGGTCTCCCTCCTCTGTGAGGGCAGATCTGTGTGCTCCCCACCCCCCCGGCTAGCAATCCAAAACAGTCCAGTGGAGCCTGAACGGTGTGTGTTGCCTTCTGACACACTTCCGGTGATGTCAGGGGGTGTGGCATATGCAAATAAGTTATGCTAATGAGTTATGCTAATGAGCTCCTGCACCTCTTTGTCTACGAAGTGACCCCTCGCTATGTAGACTAAAATAACGATGTTACAGTGTTATATTCTCTCTCACCCCTCTTTCCCAGGGTATTTTATTTATTTATTTATTTGTTTGTTTGTTTCGATTTGTATCCCGCCCTCCCCGAAGGCTCAGGGCGGCTAACAGGGGCATGAATGCCAATTTAAACAATATAAAACAATATCAACAGGTAAAATTATAAAATCAAACAATACAACATAAGCACAACATTTAAAACCAAGATGACGGGAATACGATAGCATGGTTTTCGAGGTGGGATATCGAAGGTGGAATAGCGGCAGTGGCGGCTCCTACTCAAAAGCCTGGCGGAAGAGCTCCGTCTTGCAGGCCCTGCAGAACTGGACAAGGTCCCGCAGGGCCCGGATCTCCTCTGGGAGCTCCTTCCACCAGGTAGGAGCCGCCACCGAAAAAGCCCTGGCTCTTGTGGCAGCCAGCCTCACAACTCTGGGGCCCGGAATTTCCAGGAGATGACGGCCCCCAGACCGAAGTGCCCTTGGGGGAACATGTAGGGAAAGGCGGTCCCTCAGGTAAGCTGGACCCTGGCCATACAGGTCTTTAAAGGTGATCACCAGCACTTTGAAGTGAATCCGGTTCGCTATTGGCAGCCAGTGCAGCACTTTCAACACAGGCTGAATATGGTCCCTCCTAGAGAGACCCATCAGCAGCCTGGCTGCGGCATTCTGCACTAGCTGCAGCTTCCGGATTTGTGACAAAGGCAGCCCTATTTTCTAAGTGCCCCTCTTCTCCCCTGCACTTAAGCTTTCTCAGTGTGTGCCTTCACCTCCTGTGGCAGCCATTTTGTGGTTGTGCCCACCATGCTGTGTAAGAATTCCAAAGGTGCCCACAGGATCAAAAAGGTTGGGGAACCCTGTTCTAGGAGCTTGGTTTGAGCATAAGGTCCTGTTTGTACCTGCAAGAGAGAACTTGGTGATGCTGTTTTAAACACAGGAGACCCCAAAGACGAAGATGAGATATGATCTTGGGGTAGAGTTGCCAGACCCCCTCCCCCGGTGAAAGTGGGGTCACCAGGCCCTATACCTAGCCAACGATCAACTGGCTGGTGGGGGGAACTTGCCAGGGGAAAGGAGAAGGCCTCGGCCTCATCACACAGGAAGTGATGTCATTATGCCAGCAACATCCAAGCAATGTTCTGGCATTTGAGAAAAACTGGTGGTAGAAGCTAGTTTTGGATAAAGGTTTTTCCCAAATACCAGAATGTCGCCTGGACGTTGCTGGCATGATGGCGTCACTTCCTGTATGACGCTGGTGACAAGGTTTAGGCCTTTCTCTTTCTCCTCCTAAGTCACTGCCATCCCCCGCCAGTTGCCAGGAGGCTCCCGGGAACCCTATCTTGGGGGACCTTGGCTTCTTTCACATTTACTTGTGGGGAAATTATTGTAAACTGTGAACGGATGATATCTCACATGCAAAAGTAGCCTTTCCTACAACATCCCAGTGTTTTCTAGGAGTTTTGTACAGGGATGCATATTATTGCATATGCAGTTGAGATGTGAAAAACTGCAGTCTTTCTGCAGTGACTTTGTGTGATAGAGAAGCATCAGGTATTGCAAACAGTTCAGTCATTGATTACAAATTGGTATAAATACAGGAGTTTATGAGTGAAGAAGCTGTCCCATCACATGAAACTTGCAAAAGGGAGAGGAAAGGCAGGAACTGTTGTATTATGGATACCATTTATAAATTTTGCAGATGAATTGAGTACAGACTAGTGTTCTAGGAAATACAGGTTACAAATCATAGTTGAGATTACAGGCAATGAATTGCCACTATTTTTCTGATGATGTTTAAATGGAAATAGAAGGATGGTTTAATTATTTTTTGATAAAATTAAATGGATTTAGGGAAGCCTAAATCTACAGAAGCTGCTAGAACCAAGCTCAGATAGGATGTGTATTTTGAGGGTTTACTTTCATCTCCATATGGAAATATCCTAACATTCTGTATTCTAAAACATGATTGCTGGATGATTACCAGAAGACTTTAAGAATGTATGCAACACAGTGGAAGAATATTCACTCTTTATTGTTTTTGTCTTGCCCTTGAAGTTACATTGACAACACAACAACATTCTAAATTTACTATATGTTCAGCGGGTCTTCCAATATTTAGTTTGACTACCTTCTCATTTTCTCTTCATCATGATACCCAGATAGTGATTTTCTGTAGGTAATTATTCAAATTTCCATTTGATCAGAGACAGATTATGACATTGTCCTGCCAAGAGCCCTTTCTGAGTTATTCTGCTTTATAGCCTGACAAATTGCCAAAATCCTGCTTGTACAATATGGATTCTTCCCTGTCTTTTAAATCTTCAAATTATTTAACTGTGCTTTCTATACTTGGTCTCTGCCTGAATATGAAACGTGATTATTTTTTCCAGTGAAGTCAAAATCTCCTAGTCTCAGTTGCCAGAAAACTCACTAACATTTGATATTCTCAAGTCATTTGTAATCCTAAATTCTATAGAACTATATCCCTTTCCATTCACCAAACAGGTGGTTGGTACTGAAATGGCCTCGGGCCAGTCACTAATCTATCAGCTGGCCTACCCCACTTGGTAAAGTGAGAAGATAAAATAGGGGACGAGACTCTAATGTGCCCCACTCTGAGTTTCTTGGAGAAAGGATGGGATGCTAAACATGATAGCTTTTTGGCCTTGCCAGTCATCTGTTGGAGAAGAAAGTGTGTCTGGATTGAAGGGGCTCATGTACCCAGACATAAAGCAGATGATTTGCGCTATCGAAGCTGACCGCACTAATTGTTTTAGGATGGCATGCATATCAGCAGTTCAGAAGAATCATTCATTGCATATTTGTCTTCAGCGACTGCTGCCAGTCGGAACATAGGACACTGTATGTTTCTGCCGTAATATTTTTGCAGCGAACCCAGTGCACATACCCAGAATGGATGCAAGACAATTGGCTGCACCAATTAACTAGGAGCAAATTTAAAGAAAAAGGTCTACCATGATGTCTTAAATACTGTGGCCTGGGTGTAGATGGACTTAAAGGGCACAGTTCTGTAACTTGGCAGAGGTGACTGGCTGTATCCAGCCAGCTTTTCCACTGGTGACAAAGAGAGGAGGGGAACCCTTTTGACCACCCCCCAAAAGGGTGTATGAACAAAATTCATATGGAATAGAGCTACAGTAAGGAGGAGAACTGGGTAAGCTTGAGTAAAATAGCTGGCTGGACCCAATCCGATGGCACTCTGTGTTCCCCAAATGTTCTATTGTGGGCTACATCTGGGCAAGCGACTCTGCTGACTCGATGGTCGTGTAAGTTCAATGCAGCCTAAGTTGTTCCAGGCGAGGGTCACTGTTAAAAACATTAATATTGCATAGCATAGCAGTTAAGGTGTGAAGCAGGAAGTCCCCAGTTCAAATAACATTGTGATCAGCAGGGTGTTTTCTTCACAGGGACAAGCTTGTGTAGTTCACCCACTGCTGTTTTGGTTGTCATATACAGGTAAAGTTTATTATCTATGGCTAAAGGCCATTACAATCTGGACACGTAAAACAATGTGGCACAGAGAGAGAGAGAGAGAGACATGACATATGTATATAACATAATTACAAATATCAGCGTTAAAAGGTACTGATCAAGTGAAAACATCACTCTCTCTAGATACAGCTCTAGCCCCTCTTTTCTTAGCTTTAAACCCATTAAAAACTCTATAAGGAATTTGGTTCTAGGCTCTGCTCAGAGAGGACAGGGTAGTATAGCGTGTGATAGACCTTCTGGAACTCAGACTCCACGAATGCAGAGTGACAATGGGGCTTTCACAAGGCAGTTTTCTCCATAGGTTCTCTGCACCAGGTCCCTTGCAGCAGGCATTTCTCTCTACCCCCTGATGCCAGCCAGCCTCCAGGTGGGACCTGGGGATCCCCCAGACTTACAGTTGACCTCCAGACTACAGAGATCTGCTCCCCTGGAGAAAATGGATGCTTTGGAGGCTGGACTCTGTGGCGTTGTGTGCCACCAAGGCTCCTGTCCTCCCCAGGCTCCACCCCCAAACCTCCAGGAGTTTCCCAACCTGGATCTGGCAACCCTATCCGCCATTCCTTACTGATGGCCAGGGGGACCTGGCGACCCCACTTTTAAAGAATTGGCAGCTACATATCATTCTGTCTGTCTGTGTATCAGGTGCTCTGAATTCCCAGCTTACGTTTTTTTGTGGAGGAGAAAGCAAGTCTCTAGGACCCTTTTGTTGCAGACATGGCCGGCTCGCCCACTAGGCGAGCTAGGCGTTTGCCTAGGGCGCTGGGCCCGCAGGGGCGCCAAATGGCTCCCCGCTCCCCCATGAAAAGCCCTCCCCCACCACTGCTGCCACCTCCCCGCCACCACCGCCAGCGAAGAGCACCAGGCGGGGCTCAGGAGGCAGCGGCAGAGCTTGCCCACCCTCCCCCTCCCCCCTGGGGGGGGAGAGAAGGCGGGAGTGACAGCTGGCGGTGAAGAGCGTTTAAACCCCCGCCTCTTCCCTTTGAGCTGAGTGCCGGCTTGCCTTTGAGCACCCACTGGGGCTCAAAGGGAAGGGCTGGGAGGGAAAGCCGGCGCTGGGAGGGAAGGGGCGTGGGTTAGAACCCACGCGCCTTCCCTGGCTTTCCTGGGGGCCCTGCAGCTGCGGAGCACCCTGGAAAGCCGGTGTTCTGCCACCCCCCTGGTCTCCAGGCCCTACCGGGAGGTTGGCATCCCCAGTGGGGTGGGCACCCCAAGCTGTCCTGCCTAGGGCGCCCAGATACCTGGGGGCGGCCCTGGTTGCAGAGAAATGTCTTTCCCTCATCTCTCCAATAGAAGAGACTAAAGACCTTTTAAAAAATGAAAACTGGGAATTTAGAGAACCTGACACATAGATTGTTATAACTGCTGGTGGTTGTTTTTCAAAGCCCCCCCCCCGAGGGGAAGAAGTGGCTTGCAGCAGAGAAAATGGCAGCCATAGGGGTGGGACCAGGAAAATCAGAAATTTCCCGCTGACCCGGCAGCTGTCCAGGCTTTGCTGCGACCTGTTCCAAAACTTGGCAGCAAAGTCGGTTTGGCAAAGATTGGAGAAAAACCAGGGATGCCCTGCAAGGTACACAAATGCGCCGCAATGCTGTGTGGAAGCAGGGGAAACACCCTGCTGCCCAATGGCACCAATCCCAGGGCAAATAACGTACATGGAAATGACTCAGGTGGCTTTGTGTAAGCCACCCAACCACAGCCTTCCATCAGCTATCTAGGATTGGTACTGATGCACAAATCTGTGCCCCGTGAGCTCCCGGGACCAAGTAAGGAATGCACGATTGGAGTCGAGGGAGAGGATAAATATCTGTTTATTACAATAATCAGGAAAATACAGGACTGGATACCTTGGCACCCAGTAACACCAAGCTGTATTCTTCCCCAACCAGGAAGGCCAGTAGATCTTATGCCCCAAATGATATCATGACAGTTTACACAGAACAAAATCCTTAATTGGTATTCAATAGGTGTCATCAAAGGAGCTGCGGTGGCTCAAGCGGTTAAGACGCTGAACTGCAGGCTGTGGAAGGTCAGTAGTCCAGCAGTTCGAGACCCGAGTGTGCCACATGACGGGGTGAGCTCCCGCCTCTAGTTCCAGCTCCTGCCAACCTAGCAGTTTGAAAGCAAGAAATTGCAAGTAGATAAATAGGTACCACTTCGGTGGGAAGGTAACAGCGTTCCGTGTGCCTTGGTGTTTAGTCATGCCGGCCACATGACCACGGAAACGTCTTCGGACAGTGCTGGCTCTTCGGCTTTGAAATGGAGATGAGCACCGCAACCCTAGAGTCGGATCCAACTGGCTTTCGAACAAGGGAACCTTTACCTAGGTGTCATCATCAAAGCATCATTTTAGCTGGCATTTCTCTATTGGCAAACCCCTATCTGGATCTCAAGTGTCAATAATTGCATCAGCTTATCTAGTCCCAGAACGTAGAAAACATCAATGAACAGTGGGGCCTCCTCCTGGCATCATTCCTGGCTTATTTGCTTCAGCATGAAACTAGGGAGTTTCCTGATAAGTTGCATAAAACTTAGCTCTTTGCGGACCTTCTGAGGCCAGATGCTCTGCTCTACACAAGAAGATATTTGTTTTGAGAACACTGAGACTCTTTCTCTCTCATAGCACAACTTCTCAGATGTCCTTCAGCTGAAGAGCTTATAATTTCAAATATACATTCCATTCCATTATTTTCTGACTCTTAAGAAAAAGACCTTTAACTATTAAAATAATACCCTAATTAATTCTGCTGTACAGCTCTTCTCTCTGGGCTAAATATTAAAATCTAAGTTCACTTAAATCAGACTCCTAATAAGGCACAGCGACAGCTGTCATTCTACACGTCAAGAAAAATATCAAAAATCACAATCATAAATCACATTCACTGATCCCCTCGTCCCACAGTACGACCCTAACATCCAGTATTGTAAAAAAATAATACGCTATGTGAAGTGCCCCTTAAATATTCCAAAAGAAGTGTTACATAATATTATCATTACTTATAGAATCTTAAGCTTTGCTTGGGAATGCCTTGCACTCAGTGCGTATTTTAAGCCATGTGTATAACGAGGCTATGGCAGTTTTGAAAGCCCCTCTGAAAGCCAAGCCATGCTTGCTGCACTAGCCAATGCGTCTGAACAGTTTCCACAAACAGGCTCATGAGGAGCACATTGCAGTAGTTTACCCTTGTGGTTTCAAAGTCACAAGTGAGTGGGAATGGGAAAGAAATGTCTGCAGCTTGCTTACCAGATGCCCCCTTGGCTGCTGATTGTGCTCTACAAACCCAGATGCCGCGGAGGATCCAGCCCAGCTGTGCAGACAACCCAAGCGTTTGCTTGCTGCGGCAATGTCTTCAGGAGCACCACTGAACCAGATGCAGTTGGAGACGCGTGCACCCTAGTGTTCTCTGTGACACCATAGGAATCGTGAAGCATGCGGCTGGGATGGGGTGGCCACTTATTTATTTATTACTTCCAATTTATATCCCACCTAGCTGGGGCAAGCTGACTCGAGGTGGCGTACACGGTAAAACAGGTAAAACAATAAATGCATCAAAATTCACAAAACCAACAAATTACATAAGTGCTAATAAGTACAGATGACAGCGGTTACTATACATGGTCTGATGGGAAAGGCCATACACCCACATTGTAACATAAGGGCCGTAGCATGTTCAGATTCCGATGACTCCAGTGGCGGCTCCTAACCGAAGTCCCAGTGGAAGAGCAATGTTTTACAGGCCCTGCAGAACTGTGAGAGGTCCCGCAGGGGCCTGATGTCTTCTGGGAGCTCATTCCACCAGTGTAGAGCCGCCACTGAAAAGGCCCTAGCCCTCGTGATGGCCAATCTGGCGTCTTTCGGGCCAGGGAGAGTCACGCGTGTCAGCACCGCGTTCAGCAGGCCTCCTCAATCCAGCAATGGATCTGCATGATGAAGGAAGCATCGTTAATGACGGACGGAAGTGCATGGGCCCGTGTGCGTGCACGTGTGAGAGTGAAGGACTGCCCTTGCTCCGCCAGCTAGGTTCAGCTGATTTCATTAGACCTAGTAAACAATCTGGGCAAGAAGATGATAACGTTTACCTTTCTAATGAAAACGTCTCATTGGATGAGAAATCTCTGGCCGTTATGACAGTGAAATATGATGGATCAGTGACTACCAGGGTACCAATAGGGACCGGGGAGGGGGACTGGGCCACAAACTGAGCCCTCCCCCAAAGAAATAATCCCTTCTGGACCACACTGGCGACTGTCGGTCGGTTGAGTGAGTAGTATCGTTGGCTCTTTCTCCTCCAAGGCCCTTCTGTGGCCTAGGTCAGTATGCTACTCAATACGGTGACAGTTAATGTGTAGTGGTTGGTTGGTCTGAGTGTCAGATTAGAATCTATGGAGCCCATGGAAGTCAATTGGCATTCCTGGCTCCCATTATTTCCAATGGGCCTTCAAGTCTTTCCCATTGTTTCCAATGGACAATCCTGTCCTTCCTTTTAGTACATCCCTCTGAGAGACCCAGGTTTTAAGCCCTTCTTTTCTACGGAAGCTTGCCGGAAGACCTTGGGCCAGTGACACACAGGGATACCAGCCAGCCCCCAGGGGATCCCCAGGGACCACCTGGAACTGCCGCTTACCTCCAGACTAGAGTCAGTTCCCCTGCAGAAACTGACCCCACTGAGGTCCCTGTCCTCCCCAGGCTCCATTCCCAAATCTCCAGGAATTTCCCAACTTGGTGCTGGCAGACATCACCACCACCATCCATCCCTCACCGGGGTGGCTAGGAGGGACCTGGAAACCCTTCTTCTCAGCCTAGCCTACCTCACATGGCTGTTGTGAGGATAAATTGGAGGAGAGGAGAACAACGGAAGCTGCTCTGGGGTGCCCATCGGGGAGGAAGGGAAACAAATAATTTGCTGCCTCCGCCTTCGTCTCACTGAATCAAGCTTTGTGCTCCCCTCCACTGTGGCTTCCCCTTTCTCCCTCATCCACCATTCCAGATCCCCTTCTTTGTTTCCGTCTCCTAATTTCCCTTCTCAAAGTGGAGTGGCAGGTGAGAGGCCCCGTCCCACACCAGTTATTTTTATTTGCTTTAGTTTGGTAAAATGCGAAGGCCATCCTGCACTGTATGAATGTTTCCACTAGATGGAGCTCCATCACTGAGAACTCTTTATTTCTGCCAGGCTCCTGTTGAAAAGGCTACCGAAGGCTGGTTTTGGTGGAGGCCTCTGTTCTTTGTCTTTCTGTTCTGTTTCTGAAGAACTTCGCTTCTGCGGAAAACATACAGGCGTTGGAGTCTATGTAAATGCGCTTGCAAAATGTGCTTGAAAATGCGCTTGCAAAACGTGCTTGAAAACGTCTCCTGTAAAGCATAATGTAATCTGTTCCGCTGTAGCTTGATTCATATCTCAGCCCCGCTGTGGCAGCCATCATGCTCTGTGTCCTGACAATCGGCTGGTACTCTTTTGATTAATGTTAACAGTATCTCTGATTCTTACAAACTGGGCATTATTTTCTTTTATTTAAATGTAGGTTTAGATGTGTGTTTTACGTACACAGATACCACGGATGATGTATGTATGTTTAACTAAATCTGGCTAACATATAAAAAGGTGATGGTTGGTGAGGGAAAGAATTCTGGAGTATTTTCATCATGTGTTTTAAGGGTTGTCAGCATTGAGAACAGGTTCTGGATCTGCCACCTGGTTTAGGTGAAGGCCTGACTTCCTCTTATTAAATGCACCTTCCTCCTCAAGGCAAATATTATTTTCCCTTATCCACACACCCCCACCCGCTTCCTATCTTCCTTCATCTTTTTCATTTCCAACCCTTTTGAAAAAGGCCGTAAATGTTATTTCCATACAGATTCACTCCAGTTTATTTTGTTTGGAAATCTTTAAACATTTCTTATTGCAATTCTTTAAAGGGCCAATGTTCATGCTTTTGAAAAAAAATTCTTATGGCAGTCTCGTGACCAATATTCCCCCCCATAACTTTTCCAAAACCAGTTTTTCTTTAATACCATATTCTAAATCAGCCTTGGGCTACGCTGAAGTTACTAATATGTTTCCAATATGCCCTTGGAAATATCCTCCTCCATTTCATGTCCACTTCTTCAAGTCAGTTCATTTTCTCATCAGTTCATAGGTCAGGGCTGGTTGCCAGCTCCAGGTTAGGAAATTCCTGGGGGTCTGGGGATGGGGGCAGGGAGTGGCCTCAGCTCGGTATAACACCACAGAGTCCACCCTCCAAAGCAGCCCTTTTCTCCAGGAGAACTGATCTCTGTCATCTGGAGATTAGGTGTAATTCCGGAAGATCTTTGTTTCTCACCTGGAAGTTGACAAGCCTATATAGGTTTGCAGGCCAGAAACAGTTTTATTCTCTTGTCAGCTCTCTGGAATGTTGTGTTGTAGGTTTTTTCTTCCAAAAATCATTTTATTAATAAAGAGCACCTCTTTTCTTGAGTGGCTGTGAATGAGGGAGAAGGGGGAGCATGTGCCATTCCATATGCTAATACCGCATGCCCTCTTTGATATTTTGTTTGTATCATCTGAACGGTGCCTGACTGAATGCATTCTAGAAATCATGGCCTTTGCATTGTTCTTACTGAGCCTGACAATGCATGAAATCTTCCAGTTATGTTGTAAAAATGTTATATTGTGATCTCTGTTGGACTGCTGTAACATGCTTGCTGCAGTGCCACCCTGAAGGTATCAAGCTTACTTGGTCAAAACACAGCTGCCTGCCTTTCCTGCCATTAGCATATTATAGCAGTAACTAGGAATAAGACCCGTTTTGGAAATAAATACACTGAGCTCTAGAAAGAGGCTCTTGGAGAGTGCCAAGGCCTTGGGCACTTAGCATCAATTTGCTGTGGCGACCTCAAACCCCACCCTTTCCAGGCTCCACCCCTGAAATCCCCAGGAATTTCCCAACCTGGAGTTGGCAACCCCATCCCCTTCCCAGCTACCCATAACCTACCATTATCTGGCCCTCTGACTGCAGCTTTCTGCCCTCCCTCCTGGAAATCAGTTGTAATTCTGAGTGATCTCCACCCCTCACCTGGAGATTGGCAACAGTGGTTCCCCAGGAGGGAATGGCTGGTTGGGAAGGTGGAGTCTATGGCACTGTAGCTGTCTGAAGTCCCACCACTCCTCAAACCTCACCCTCTCCAGGTTCCATCCCGCAAATCTCCAGGAATTTCCCACCTGAAGTTGGCAACCCTATCTCCCTCCCAGCCAATCATCAACCTACCTTTATTTCTCACTCTTCAGCTTTCCATCCCCCCCCCCCACACACACACACCTGCAGCCTCTACCCGGGATGAAAAGTAGTCTTTCTTTGCAATGGGGACCAAAGCAGTTTTCATCATTCTCCTCTCCCCCTTTTGACTTGCACAACAACCCTGTGAGGTAGGTTAGGCTGAAAGCCTGTGACTGGTCCAAAATCACCCACTCAGCTTCTACAGCAAGAACCTAGATCTAGCAGACCCTGATCTGAAGCACTGACTGCTATGTCTAGTGTAGCCAACCTCCAGGTGGAGCCTGAAGATCATCAGGTATCACAACTGAACTCCAGATTTCTTCTCTCCCCCAGAGGAAATAACTGCTGTGGAAGGTGGGCTTTATGGCATTCTGTCCAGCTGAGGCCTCTCCCCTCCCCAAACTCTGGCTTCCATAGACTCTACCAGAAAATCTCCAGGAATCTCCCTACCTGGAGCTGGCAACCCTAGTCAGGACTGGCCACAATGAGTTCCTCACAAAGGCCTACAAAGGGTTTCCTTCCTTTGTCTGAACCAAGCTTTGGTTGTCTACTGTGGCAAAACGGGTTCCAGTTTACAACTCAGCTGTTTGCCTCCCACCCTCATCTCCTGGGTGTATCTCACTCTACCACCACTCTACCACCACTCGCTACCACCACTCACTGAATTGTCACTGCCTTTTTAGAGGGACAGTGAGACCCCTCTGGTTGTATCTCCCTATTTGGAGATGCAATCCCCAATCTTTGGGGGAATCCCTGGAAAGTTGGCAAACCAAGGGTCTGGCCTTTCCGTGCTTCCTTGGGCTACCCCCTCCCTTTGGTATTGTGCAGAGTGGGGGAGACTATGTGGTCAGAGCACAACACAGATTATTAGCCCAAATAAAATAATTTATTTAACTATTTACACAATTATGGAGCGTACACACACTAAATGAATAAGGCAGAACAATAGGAGTAAGCACACACTATGAACCAACAGGGGTTAAACGCAATCCTCTTTCCCTACACACAGTACTGTCTACCTCTGGAGGTTGTGGGCTCAGGATAGGATCTCTCCTTCGGCTGGCCTCTGGCTCTCCTTCAGCCTCTCTCTCTTGCCTGAGAGAGCAGGGAAACTTCCATTCATTTCCCAGTCCAGCCGACTGCAGAGTGGCTGAATTTCTGCTTCCTCCCAGGGTTCCCCCACATCTATGGCTTGTGACCTGGACAGCCTCGTCAGCACAGGCAGCAGGATTGTCTCCTAACCTCCTGTAGGACAAAGACTGCCTCCTCCCTGGATGGGCTGGAGTCTATATTGATGCTGCCCTGCCCTTTGGGACAGCCCCTCTTTTCCTACACTTTTTGGCCTTGGGGCAACTGGGAACTGTAGGCCAGCTGATGAGGAAGCCCCATTCAACCCAGTGAATGATACCCCTGCAGGCCCCTGTCTGGAACTACAGCTAAATTAAACATTTTAAACAACCAACCACAGACAGCAGCCATCTTACAAACGCAGGTAACTGCCATTTCATTACACCTACCAACAGCGCTGAGGGAAGAGTTAGTCTCACACAGGAGGCAAGCAGGAGAAGTGTCTTTGTCAAGAGATAAAGCCGTTTGCCAGTAATTCTGACAGGGCACAGTGGCTGAAGGGGGAGTGGGCGGGGAAGAGGAGCAGACCCAGCACCCAGCCAATGGCACACGAGTACTCTTGAGTGGCGGCTGACAGGCCAATGGCTGAGGGAGTGCATTGTACAGCCAATGGGAGAGCTGCAAAGTGCCACTCCAAAACAGAATTATAAATAAGGAGAGAAGAATTATATATAAGAAGAGATAAAGCTGGTGCCTATTTGATTCAAAGTTCAATTCAAGGTGCTGGTTCTTACCAGTAAGGGCAATTGTGGTCTGGGAGGCCTTTCCTCACATATGCCTGCTTGCAAGTTTAAGAACATATGAAGAGCCTTTTGAAAGTCCAGGTATAAAATGTCTATGGGTCACCATTGTTTACATGCTTGTTCACTTCTGCAAAGAACTCCAAAAGGTTGGTGTGGCAGGACTTCCCTTTGCAGAAGCCATTCTACTAATTTGCTTGAGACAGACATTAGGCTGACTGGTCTGTAATTTCCTGGATCCCTTTTTAAATATTGGTGTAACCTTTGCTACTCTCCAGTCTTCTGGTACAGAGGACTGAATGTTGTGATAGGTTACGTATATGGGTTAGTAGATCAATTATCTCACATCTGAGTTCCTTAAGAACTCTCAGGTGTATGCCATCAGGACTTGGGGACTAATCAGTTTTTAATTTCTCCAGTAGGTCTAGAACTTCATCTCTGGTCACTAGGGATGGGCACAAACCAAACCACAAACCAAATTTCACCACGAACTTTTAAAGCAGTTCACGGATAGAGCAGAAAGCAGGGGTTTAAAGGGACTCTGAATCTCTTTAAACCCCTGCTTTCTGTTCCTCGTAAAAACCTCAAAAACAACTAAGCAGCAGGGTGCAGTCGGCTCCCCACCACTCAGCTGTTTCAGGCTGTCTTGTGCAGTCCATTGTGCAGGGGTGTCCTCAGTATGAGAGGATATTGGTCCGTCGCCCAAGGAAGGGGTCCCTTTTATGGGATCACATCCCTCCTCCTCAGACTGACACTCTCCAACCTCAAGAGTCTCGCTCTCCACAACAGCAGAAGAGCTGTTAGTACAGGAGGTAAAGGTAAAGGTAAAGGTTCCCTTGCTCGAAAGCCAGTCGAATCCGACTCTAGGGTTGCGGTGCTCATCTCCGTTTCAAAGCCGAAGAGCCAGCGCTGTCCGAAGATGTTTCCGTGGTCATGTGGCCGGCATGACTAAACACCAAGGCGCACGGAACGCTGTTACCTTCCCACCAAAGTGGTACCTATTTATCTACTTGCAATTTCTTGCTTTCGAACTGCTAGGTTGGCAGGAGCTGGAACTAGAGACGGGAGCTCACTCCATCATGCGGCACTCTCGGGTCTCGAACTGCTGAACTACTGACCTTTCACAGCCTGAAGTTCAGCGTCTTAACCACTTGAGCCACCGCAGCTCCTAGTACAGGAGTGGGAGTGGTAAATCCTTGAGATCACATCACTTCTGCTCTTTCCTTGAGTCTGCAAAGTGCTACTCACACCAGTGGGGGCTCATTTCTTCTGTATTGTGGCTCCAGCCATCCAAAAGATGTCCAAAGTGTTCCATCCCGTATCATTCTGAAGAGCATGTAAATAACTCTTTTTTTTTACAGGGCATTTGGTTTGTACTAGTTAAGGGAACTGCTGGTTTTCGTGATTGAACTGAAGGTTGTGCTGTAGGCTAATTGGTTTTTATTGTGGATTTTATTTTGCATTTGCAGTGTTTCATTGGTTTGTTGTAAGCTGCTTCAAGCACTTCTGGAGAAGTGGGGTATAGATTTTTGAATATATTACAATATAAAAGACACTTTCTGTCTCCACAGTGGTCCAGTGAGACAAAGTGGCTGGTCATCTTTCCCCTAGACTATTTACTATTCAGCTGGCATTCATTTAGTGCTGTTTCCTGCTATATATTTTAGTCCATCTTCAGTCCCTATTGTTACCAGCCCCTCCCCCTTCACAGATGTGTGCTGTCTGCTCTGACTCCATCTTGACTAAACTTGCTTTGGCAGCCACTTTAGAAGCTAGTGGTGCCATGCTTTGGTGAAAGTAAGGTCAAGGCGTTCCCTGTGCTTTGATAATGGGTGGCCAAAACTTAGAGTGGGAGACTGATTCACTGATGGTACATCATAAGATCATAAGAAGAGTGTTGCTGGCTCAGACCATTAGTCCATCTAGTCCAGCATCCCATCTCACACAGTGGCCAGCCAGTTCCTCTGGATGGCTCACAACAGGGCATGAAGGCTGAAGGTTTCCTCTGATGTTGCTGCCTGGCTCTGGGGTTCAGAGGATTTGTGCCTCTGAATGTAGACTTTCCCCATAGTCATGATGATTAGTAGCCATTGATAGACTTATCTTCCATGAATCTATCTAATTCCTTTTTAAAGCTGTTTATTCCTGTGGCTATCACTACATCCTCTGTTAGCAAATTCTACGTTTTAATCACTCTCTATGTAAACTAGTATTTCCTTTTGTCCATCCTGAACCTACTGCCCATCAGCATCATTGGATGCCCTCAAGTTCTAATATTTTGGGAGAGGGAGAAAAATGTCTCTTTGTCAACTCTCTCCACCCCATGCATAATTTTATAAACCTCTATCATGTCCCGTCCCCCCAGTCATCTCTTTTCTAAACTGAAAAGTCCCAGACTGTTCAGCCTTTCTGGGAAGCTCCCCTTCCTAACTTAAAATCAGGAAACCCACTATGACAGACCCCTATATCTCCCCAACTGTCTGGCAGATTTTTCCCACCAAATCTTCAGTTCCTCTCAGTGACTGAGTTGCCCTACCTTAAATAGGCAGGGAATAATAGGGGTATTCCAGGTTTTGAGATAACTGAGGTAAAAACTTCCTAATATATACAGAGCTGAATTTTTAGAACATTCAGGAGTGTCTTTGTAGTTTTGTTTCAAGGTTTTCTAGTTCTTTCTCTGAGGTACTTTGTTTACTATATTTCAGCACTAACACAGTTTTTATTAATGTTTCTTCTGGAAGACAGCATTTGCTTAAAGTTTCTAGATTTCTTCCTTCAGAGTTCTAGGTTTTCCTATCAATATTTCAGCTTTTCACTAACTCCTGAGTTATCTAAACTTCTCTCCTTTATCATGGACCAGAGTTCTCTTCCCAAACCCTTTCACTAGCAGGAAGTTATTCTCCTTGTCCCTAAGAAGCAATAACTTCTTTCACTATTTGGCTTGTATTCACTCTAACTTATCCAGACCTGCCAAATCCTTCTCCAGAATCCGTTGTCTGTATAAGGTTGTTCTGTAGCTTTCCTAACTGAGAATCTAAATTCTCCCTCAGAGCAGTTTTTAATATATTTAAGACAATGGGGTTTCTCTTCTATCTGTAGAGGTACTTTTCTGACTATTGTCTTTCAGAAAACACTGACTCCCAAATGTCTCTTCCCTCAGAAGCCAAACCCTCTGGCTACTGATCCAGTTGTTAGATTTCAGACCAAGACCAAAAGTATCTCAAAAGGTGAAAGGCCAAACAGCGAAATATCTATTTTTCCTCCAGATCAGCTGTTTTATTTCCTCTCTTAGCTGATGCTGGCCAAACAGAGAGCATGTAGAGCAGCCAATCGCATAAGCTCTTCTCTGCAGGGAAGATTAACGCATGAACTCCCTGGCTCTCTAACAGCATTTTTAAAAAACCTGCTTTTCTGTGCAATCCATCACACCCACAGATTCTTGTCCTGGACTCACTCAGATTTCCTGGACTTTACAGTTATTTCTTTGATACTCTTTTGTGCAGGCCCCTATCTCTATTACAGCAACTAAAATTGTGCAGTCTTTCCTCTCTGCAGGCTCAGAGGCTGCCCACTTTGCTCTTCTGGAACCAACAAACCTTCTTACTATTTCCATGGGATCTTTGGAAGCTCTGTCTAAAGACCCCTACCATCTATCATCTAAACAGGCCATGGTTGGCTGTTCACCCATATTGACAAACATTCAATTATTATGATGCAAAGGCCTGGAGCATTAGCTAGATGCACTGTGGACAGCCACAATTTACAAGTGGCAATTGTAAGAGTATGCTTATGACCCAAAAAATAAGCTCATGTATACAAACATTGTAATGAGAGACTTCTTGGAGAGCACCCAGGCTGCTTCCTTTCCAAATGTTGGCAGAGTGTATATATGCAGTGAAGCAGAGCACAAGCTGTTTAAAGAATAAAGTTGGTTTATTAAGAAGAGAACAAACTTTGTAAGGAAGAGGAGAGAGAAAGAGAAGACTGTCTAACTAGCTAGCAGGGAGTCAGCAGTAGAAATCTCAGCAGGAGCAGGAAAACCCCTAATTGAGCCAATCAGGAGACAGAAGGAGACTATTTGAAAATAGTATGAAGTCCTTAATCTAACTATGCTAATTAATTGTCCCCTCTGCTGCCCCCTGCAGGATGTTCTTGTCATCTTCTTTATCTATGCATGATAGACCTTACATATTCCAACACCAAATACTTTCTGATGAAATTTGTAATGATCCAGCTAATTCCAAAATGAGCTTCACTTTTCAGTGGAGACCATGCATGGAAAACAGACTATGCAAAAGTGTTATAAATACCTGAAAACTCTTGTGGACCTTACCTTGTTAATATCTTTAACATGCAGCTAATACAGCTTAGTTTTCACTCCTATTAAACCAAAAGTCACCAAACCCCCTATTAGGTATATGTTATAACCTGGTGGTTATACCTGAGTGGAACATAATTTATGTCCAATTAATATAATTTCCATATTATGTTTCAAGGTCAAAAAGGTGGAATTTTGTCATTGAGCTGTTCTTTTCTGAAACTGGAGCTCTCAAAAGTGAAAATTTTAATTGGCTCTTTACAAACGCTAGTGGTATCAAAGTGGAAATAATGCCAAGGGTTATCTTAAAATTAAGGTACACAGTATGATCATACTGATCATACTGTGTACACATTTCATAATCGCACCATTTCCTTAAGCTTTTGCTTCACCATTGAGATCCAGCCACATATGGCTAGGCTTTCTGACTGTTGAATTCCACAAACAGAGCTCCTGCTATTTACCTGCAAGACCGAAATATCCTTTTCTGTTAACACAATTATGAAACTGGCATGTGAAAAATGAATTATCTTATTAAGTAAGGCTTAAGAAACCTTATGGAATTAAGTTTGTAATTGTCCCACCTCCTCCTTGCAAACAACGAAATGAAAATTTAAGTGCAAAATAGAAGGATGTTTAAATAACAGGGAGTTTGTTTAAAACCTCTTGGAATTGCTGCTACATTCTCAAGATCTTTTGTGGTTAGGTAGACAGCTTTCTAGGAAGAAGTCTGAAGAATGTGAGTTATATAGATACATATCAGAATATGTATAATTTTAAAATTTATTTAACCCCAGTGTATGTTTAGTGGTTTTCCTTGGTCCTCCTTGTTTTAAATTATGATAGAACAAACCAGTGTTGCTTAGGGAATCAAATTGCTTTTTTAATTAAATGACCAGTGTTGCTTGTCTCTTGTTTGCCAGTGAGTCTGGGCAGCAAAAAAGTGAAAGTGCTAGCCTCAAATTGATTTGTAATTCACGCTTGTGTCATAAAGGTTATGTAATGAGACTTGGTGGATCCAGACTGACCCTGGGCAGATACGAAAATGGCTTCTAAGCACCCCAAAGGGTGTGTGCAGCTGTGGTCAAGCTGAAACGGGGCTGCCAGCCTCCAGGTGGGGGCTGGAGACCTCCTGGAATTCCAGCTGATCTCCAGGCAGCAGAGATCAATTCCTCCGTCTTGCAGGGGTGGACTGTATGGCATTATACTTCCCAAACTTAAACCTCCCCAGGGTCCACCGCCCAAATCTTGTGACATATGTCATGCGGGAGTTGGCAACCCCTATTGCTAAGATGAAGGCTTCCCTCTAGGGTCGGCTGCCGTGAGAATCACTAACGCTCCCACAACACAGGCCTTGTGTAGCATTCTAATATACAGCCAGGACAGCACCAACATCAATATACAACTGCGTGGCAAATAATTTTTAACAAGATCAATGGATCTTGTCTTTTCTAGCCCTTTTCTTTGATATATGTGCAGTCGATAACAGCGCTAAGCCCGGTCATCAGCCGAGTACTATACTTGCATAGGAGAAAAAACAAATGCAATCCAAGCCATCTATGTAGTGCCAGGGTGTTTGTAGTGGGTGGGGGAGTTAAAAGTGCAAGAGTCTGGCATTCCATTTCCCTGAGTATTCAACGGGCGCTTTTGGAACAGTCCCGTAACTTCGTATGTGTCAAAGTCCTTTGTCTCCCTCCAACTGCAGGCCTTCGGAGTTGCCCTCAAAAGCAAACAAACCAACCTTCTTAACTTTGTTTTCTTTTCTGTTTTATCTCCTGCCATCTCCCATTCAAAGAGTCATATAATGGCGATGTAAAAAAAAAACAAAAAAACCTCTGCCTGAGACCCTGGAGAGCCGCTGCCAATCCGAGTCGACCGTTCTGACCCTGAGGCACCAAATGGTCTGACTCAGTACAAGGCAGCTTCATGGGTTCATGCGGTATAAAATTCTGAACTTGCTGGGGGAACACTTGATCTTGAAGAACAGTCATGTACGTGGTGTGTTTTCTTCCACTGGAAGGCTTATTCTCTCTAGCGTTCAATTCAGACAGGGCCGGATCACCCATTGGGCGATCTAGGCGCTTGCCTAGGGCGGCCCAGCCTCAGGGGCGCCAAATGGTGCCCCACTCCCCCCCCGAAAAAGTCCCCCGCCGCCCTAACCAGGCGCCCTCCGCAGCCGCTAGATCCCCACCCCCTTCCCGGCTTTCCTGGGGCCCGCAGCTGCGGAGCCCCGAGGAAAGCCAGCTCTGGGAGGGAGGGGACGGTGGCTAGACCCCCGCCCCCTTCCCTGGCTTTCCTGGGGGCCCCGCAGCTGCGGAGCCTCCAGGAAAGCCAGCGCTCTGCCGCCACCCCTGGTCTCCAGGCCCCACCGGGAGGTTGGCATCCCCAGTGGGGGTGCCCCAGGCTTCCTGCCTAGGGCGCCCAGACACCTGGAGCCGGCCCTGAATTCAGAAACGATAAATTGATGCTTAAGCTGCAGCTACTGCAGCTGTTTGGGGACAGAAGATAATGCTTTTTCTTAATAAGAAACAACCATACATATAAAGGGTTGCCAGCTTCTGAGCGGGGCCTGGGAATCTCCTGGAAGTACAACTGAGAGCCTCCTGGAAGTACAACTGAGAGATGGGTTCCCCTGGAGAAATGGCTGCTTTGGAGGTGGACTCTATCGTATGGTTGCCCAGGTTATCCCTGTCCACTGGTGGGAGGTAGGGTGGGGTAGGGTAGCCAAATCCAAGTTGGGAAACTCCTGGAAATTTGGGGATGGAGCCTGGGGAGGACAGGGACCTCAGTGGGATGCAGCACCATAAGGTCTACCCTCTAAACCATCCATCTTCTCCAGGGGAACTGTAGTCTGGAGATGAGCTGTAATTCTGGAGGATCTCCAGATCCCACCTGGAGGCTGGCATCCCTGACTCTATGGCAGGCTCTCCCCTCCCCAGGCTCACCCTCCAAATCTCCAAGAATTTCCCAGCTTGATGTTGGCAACTCTATAACTGGTTATACTGCGACGTCATGGCTGGAGCGCCCCCCCCCCATGGGACAATGAAGGCTTTGAGCACCTGGTTTAGAACTCAGAGCATTAATGTCATTGTTATTGTTGTTTAGTCACACAGTGTGTCCGGCTCTTTGCAACCCCATGGACCACATCACACCAGGCCCCCTTGTCTTCCGTTGTCCTCCGGAGTTTGCTTAATTTCATGTTCGTTGCATCGTAACACTGTCAATCTCATCCTTTGCCGTCCCCAGGGCTGGCTCACCCACTAGGAGAGCTAGGCGCTCGCCTAGGGCGCCGGCCCTGCAGGGGCGCCAAAATGCCCCCCACCCCGTGAAAAGCCCCCGGGCCGCCTAACGCCGGCAGCCCCGGCTTTCCTCGGGAGAGCCGCGCCGCCGCCGCTGTGAGGGAAGGGGCGGGCTTCTAAGCCCGCTCCTTCCTCGGGTCTCCTGGGCGCTGGGCCATCTCCAGGCCCCACTGGGGGGTTGGCATCCCCGGTGGGGTGGGCGACCCAGGCTGTCCTGCTTAGGGCGCCCAGACACCTGGGGCCGTCCCTGGCCGTCCCCTTCTTCTTTTATCTTCAATCTTTCCCAAGATCAGGGTCTTCTCCAGTGAGTGCTTCCTTCTCATTTGGTGGCTAAAGTATTTGAGCTTCAGCTTCAGTATCTGGCCTTCCAGGGAACGGTCAGGGTTGATTTCTTTTAGGATTGACTGATTTGATCTCCTTGCAGTCCAAGGGACTCTCTTCTCCAGCACCAGAGCTTTAATGCAACATGCTAAATAATCCTAGAGAGGGGGTTCTTCTAGACAATAAATTATTCTGCAGTAACTAGACCTGAATTTCCTTCATAGCCCACAGTATGCATGTTAACTTCCACTGAGTTCAATTTGCCTTTCTTCAGGTAAGGGGTTACAGGATTGCAGTCTCAGCATCTGGTTTGTTGGAAAAGGCCATGTCTGGTGTACAAAGAAGGAAAGAAGAAGACCCTGCAGGGGCCAGCAAGAAGACAATTAGGTAAGATAATGACAATATAACTGATTCAGTGGCAAAAATTTTATATGTTGCCATTTTTATATGAAGCAATATACTGTAAACTTGGGATATTTTAATTTGTGATTCATTTTATGTTTAGTTCCTTTATGTATTTGCTCAATGTTCTCCCTTTTACAATGCCAATAAAGGTATGATGATGATGGGGTAGGATAATGAGGTCAGCACCTTCTCTCCTGTTCAGTGTCATTCCTTGTCCGTCTCCAGATTGCTACTCTTAGGGCAATTTCCCGTTTCTTCTCGGAAGTGCCACACTCAGTCTTACTTCTCTCTCTTACTAGTTAGAAAACTCTCTCTACCTCTCCTCTCCTCTTCCCTATCAAGTATGTTAATTCCTAAATAAACCTTTATCTACTCTTTATTTGTAACGTAAATTTATAGACTGCCCTTCCCTGAGTAAACAAATTGTATGACTGTCTCACAAGGGAGGTAGAGAGGAAGCGGGGGGGGGGAACATCTGTGCCTTGCAAGCCCTGTGGAACTGCATCAGGTCCCAACAGGTCATGGATGTTATTCGACAGACAGTTCCACCAGGTAGGAGCCAGGTCTGAAAAGGCCCTGGCTCTGGTCAAGGACAGCCAGACGTCTTTGGGGCTGGGGATCACCAGCAGGTTGTTCTCTGCAGAGCGTAATACTTTTGGGAGGACATGCCACAGGTGGCGGTCCCAAAGATATGTGGGTCTCAGACCACTTAGGGCCTTAAAGAACCTTGAACCTGACTTGGCACTCCATTGGGAGCCAGTGCCACTGACAGAGCACTGATTGAATACGTGCTGTCAGTGTTGTTTCAGTTAGGCCCCGCGCCCACCACATTCTGGAAAAGCTGGAATTTCCAGGTCAGTCTCAAGGGTAGCCCAGCGTAAAGTGAGTTACAGTAATCCAGCCTGGAGGTGATCATTGTTACTGTGGCTAGGTTGGGGCGAGACAGGACAGGGGCCAGTTGCCTCACCGGGTGTAGCTGGAAGAACACTGGCTTGGCAACATTCGTGATCTGGGCCTCCATTGATAAGGAGGCATCCAGAACCACGCCCAAACTCCTGAGCAGGGAGTAGGCGGGGAGTTTAATCAGGCTGTGCACCATTGCTTTGTTAATTACTCTGCCAACAGGGCTTGCCTATGCTTTTTAAAGAGAATGAATGAAAAGCTGTTGAAAAACATATAACCAAAGAAAATAAAGGTATTGTGCTTAAATTGTTTGTCAATGTACTTTTATTCTATGGGTTAAGAAACTAGGATTTTGTAAGATCAGTTCATAGGTGAGGAATTGGAGGCCTTCTTGCTTTTGAAAGCAACTGTGGAGGAAGATGCGGGTAAGAATCTGTTTGGTAGTCTGTCATTGGAACTGGGTAGATTTTTGAAATCAGTTCAGTAGTGTTTCTTTACTGAACTGGGTGGATTTTTAGAAGCGAAACTGGAATTATACCTATCCCATAACTATTTCGGCAATTTGCATTTGACCAGAAGTTTTTAATTATATATGTAAAATAGGTTGGGAAAGTAAAATAGACTTTCATATGTAAATATTGCTTTTCAAATTGTTTATAGTCTTTCATGGCAGATTTCCCATACCTTTTTATGTCTCCTATTCCTTAATAACTGCTTCTACAGGACAACGTTTCTCCGTGTCTCTCTCATCGCTGCTCCCAATGCGTAGGCATTTGCTGTGACAGAACATGCACAGGGCCTTTCCCCACCCACACTTTCCTTGCCTCACCAGTCCCCCTTCTGCCACCAGAGGGCTTTTAAAAATCGGCAATTGCTAGATGGCTGTTAGGAATGTCAGATCTCCCACATGTTATGTTGGCATGTGCCACCACTTTTGGCAAAACCCAAACATGATGTCCCATGCCGGTGCCTCAAAGACTGTCAGAAGAAAAAATGGAAATGAAGCAGTCACGCTGGCATGCAATGTCACTTCTAGTGAAAACTGGGATCGTACACTGTCACCCATGAGATAATATTTAATGATGTTCACTACACTACTGTATAATAAAAAAGTGTAGTTAACGGACTCACCAATTACAACTTGCCAGAAAGCTGAAGAACATGTAATAGAGAATAACGTGTACAAAGTAGCTACAGTGAAGCTGTTGGTTAAAGGGGTAAGCTGTTGGTTAGATTTACACATTGACCTTGCCATTTCTTTGTATGGCTCTCCTTTTCTAAATTAGTTATGTGTTTTATTATAGAACACCCTGATGAAGGATGAACTTTGAAACATTGTTATGAAACATCCGGACACAACATTGAATTATTAAGTAGTTCTCCATTGTTTAGACATTGTAGCACATACCAGTTCTCTATTGTTGACATTTTGTACTTTTTCACTGGAGCTACTTTGTACACATTATTCTCTATTACATGTTCTTCAGCTTTTGGGCAAGTTGTAATTGGTGAGTCTGTTAACTACACTTGTTTTTGCCTTCTGTTACTATTTTATTACCCATGAGATAATGACATCACTTCTGTTTTTTTTCCAGAAGTGATGTCATGTGCCAGCCAGAGTGATGCCGGTGGGCTTATTCTCCCCTCTTGCCTCCATAGTCTGGCATCGCTTATCACTATAGTATACTATCATTATCATGACCTAGCATTTTTTAAGCTCATTTTGAGACTCTTTAAAAAATGAAAGTGGAGAATTTAGAAGAACTAGTTAGTAGATTGTGGCAATAGATCATTGCAATGTTATTGCACGATGGTGATCAAGCAATTTCCGAATTTAAAGAACTTGGAAGTCCTCTGTGGCAGGAGAGAAAAGGCGGCAGCACTGAGGCAAAATAAATGGCACTGGCATGACTTGAACCTTCAAAAACGTGCACCTTCCTGCCACGCTCTGTGCAAAGGTGCTTGGTGATCTTTCCAACAAGACTGTATTAAATGAAGTTCAGGAAAGATTGCAGCAAAGCACAGGAAAACTCCGAAAGTAAGAGGACAATGTTATGAGGATGCTCTAAAACAGGGGTGTCAAACATGTGGCCTGGGGGCTGGATCAGGCCCCAGAGGGCTTCTATCAGGCCCGCAGTGGAACTGGCTGTCTTCCTCTTCTTCTTCCAGTTCTGCTGCTGCTGCGTCATGGTAGGTTTGCAGCTTACAGATACACACCTGAACAGCATACTCAGGATTGCAACAGCACAGACATTTTGATGCAATAATTCAGAGCAAGAGGTGTCAGTTATCAGGCACTGTTAAATAAACAAAATATTGCAAAACTGCTAACGTTTCAAGCATGGTTTTATTTTAAGTTAAAAAAAACCCTGTTTGTGTCCTTTATCTCCGCTACCTGGCATTACATCTTATGACCCACGTGGCCCGGCCCAACAAGGTCTCATTTATGTCAGATCCAGCCCTCATAACAAATGAGTTCGACTCCCCCCCCCCCAGGCTCTAAAACCCTTGGCCCAGTCTCCATATGGAAGTATTGTACTAAATGGGTATTGTACTAAAACAAAATAGGTATGCTATATTTTTTTCCTGCATTCTTAGATCAACCTTGTGCAAATTCGTTTAGAATAAGGTGTTTTCCAGACTCCAGCTGCCTTTCATTTTTTCATCAGTGTCGTGGTAGTTCCAAGGATCGCGCAATCTGTGCAATCAGTTCACAGTGGTATTTTTTCCTTTGGTCTTTCCCCGCCAGGCTTCCATCCTTTTGGATTCACATTTGAGGATTGTTTTTCTACACACACACACACACACCCAAAAAAAATCTCCGGGTACTTCCTAACCCAGGGCTGACAACCTTTTCTCAGGGGAACTGACCTCTATCAACAGGAGAGCAATTCTGATTCCAGGAGATCTCCAGGCCCCACCTGGAGTCTGGCAACTGTAATCCTTGGGGATGCCAATAAGCTGCTGATTGATTTTATGCCTAGTTTAAGGAGTAGGTTACACAAGACAAGCCTTTATTGGCATATTCATGTAGAGTAGGTTATAATATATATCAAACAAAAAGAAGATTAAAATATGCACTGTACACTCACAAATTTATTTTCCTTGCTTGATTGGTAGTAAAATGAATGTGAATTGTTTAGGCACCATTGGTTTTATTGCTGCGTTGTCTTTATTTCAATTGTTTTTCCTTCTGTTATCTGCTGCTATTGATATCGTTGACTTTATAGTTGATTTTGTTTTCCTTGTATTTCTGAGTATGTTGTAAGCCATCTCAGTGTTTGGCAAGGCGGCAAATAGATACGCTTAATAAATATTGCTCTTCCACACTCTGACGAGACACACCCAAAACTTGTTCTGCATCTCTTACCTTTTGTCCAGGTGGGTGTGCCCAGTTGAAACTGGCTCATCAGCTATTGATCGACCTAAATGCACAAGCTTTTTGTCTTGGCGTAAGGTGGATAAATCTGGGGTGGGAGTGGTGTTTGTTTGTTCTCTAGAAGGTGATATTAACATGTTCTTATCAGTCCTGGCAACTCAAACTCGATGTTGTAGTGGTTTCTGACAATGGAACAGTCAGCATGAGAGACCGATTGAAAGCTGCTTGCCCTAGGCTTCCAACTAGATGAAATTCTCAAGCTGCCTTCTACAGCCCTCCCTGTTCTGCTTCTGCCCCTCCTGTCTTCCACCCTGCAATGTAATTTTCAAGCCCTTGGCCGCTTCTTGCTGCTGCTCCCTTCCTCAAAACTGTTGTTTAGTTAGAACTAGGGTTGCTAACCAATTGTCTGCTGTGGGAGCCATCCGTGATTTCCATTTTGTTGCTATACATGTTTTTGGTAAACAACGAGTCTTAGTATTAGTTCTCATTGAATCTTTGGTATAGATAGATCCAGGGGTCTTTTCGTAGAAAAACAGCTGCAGGAGCTCATTAGCATATGGTATGCTAATGAACTATGAGGCTATTAGCATATGCCATGCCCCCTGACATCACCGGAAGTGATGTCAGAAGGGGAAGCAAAAGGGGGGGGAGGCATCTTCAAAAGCCTCCCCTTCCCTTCCCCAGCTGGCCTGGGTTGGGGAGCTAAGAGAGAAGGGGTTTAAAGTTTAAACTCCTTCTCACTAGAGTTGGGCCACAGAAGGAGGAAAGAGGGAAGGAAAGAGAGAGAGTAGAGAGAAGGAAAGAGGGAAAGAAAGAGAAGGAAAGGAGGAGGGAAAGAAAGAAGCGCTAAGAACGGATAGGGTAACAGCCCCAGGAAAGAGAGCTACCTGTGAATGGGCCCTGACGGTCTGGAGTCACGGCGTGGGCTGTGTGAAGCGGCAATGCCATGGCAGCAGATCCCGGTGCTCTTGGGGAGGGGAAGGTATAGCGGTGGGTCCAGGCAAGGTGTTAAAGCAAAGGCGCTGAGAAACAAAAGGGCTTGGTGCCCTTCCAGCCTGCGACCCATCCCAAAGGTTGCCAGCAGTGGGGTTAGGATGAGTAACCCCCCTCCGTCATTGGCATTGTGCAACGCCAGGTCTATTAATAATAAGACCATGGTCCTTCGGGACTTCATTATAGAACAACAGGTAGACCTGGTGTGCGTGACCGAGACTTGGGTGCGGGATGGAGAGACCTTAGCTCTTGCTCAGCTTGCCCCACCTGGATTCTCGGTCCTTCACCAATCACGGATGAGGGGGCAGGGGGGAGGTGTGGCGATATTCGTGCGGGAGGCTTACTCCTTCAGGGCACTCCCCCTGTTGGAGATTGCGGGCATAGAATGTGTCGCTCTGGTGCTGGAGGCCGAGGAGAGTTTGGCGATCTGCCTGGTGTACCATCCGCCTAACGCACCAGACAGTAGCCTGCTGTCCCTGCTGGAGGCCGTAGCAGGCTGGGCGCTGGAGCACCCTAGGCTTATGGTTTTGGGTGACTTCAACGTCCATGCCGATGACATGACCTCCAGCCGGGCAATGGACCTGGTGGCATCCATGGCGTCGCTAGGACTCTCCCAATGTGTGTCGACCCCCACGCACCAGGCCGGACACATGCTCGACTTGATCTTCATGGTGGGGATTTCAGTGGACCGGATGACTGCTATAGCAGTTCCATGGTCGGACCACTATGCCCTGAAGGCTCGTGTGAATGTCCCACCCCAACCCTGTATAGGCGGCGAGCGGATTTTGGCTCGCCTGCAGAGCCAAATGGACCCGGTGCGGCTTCAAATGGCCCTGCGAGATCCGATGCCCACTGGCGGCTCGTTAGATGAACTGGTGGAAGACTGGCATAGCCGACTTTCCGCAGCTATCGACGAGATCGCTCCCAGGCACCCTCTGCGCGCTTGCTCCAGGCTAACCCCTTGGTATTCCCAGGGGCTGTGACTTATGAAGCAGGAGCTCAGACGGCTAGAGAGGCGGTGGCGCCGTGCTCGTGACAAGGCTATGAGAGCATCTTATAGGACGTTTATGAGAACCGATGAGATGGCAGTCAAGGCTGTGAAGAGGGAATTCTACGCAGCCATGATTGCATCTGCAAGCTCACGCCCAGCCCAATTGTTTAGAACAATTCGGTCTTTGATAGCTCTGCCTCAGGGCAGACATAACAGTAGGGAATTGGATATTGGCTGTGAGGCATTTTGCGAGCTATTTTGCAGATAAAGTCTCGGCGCTCCACCGTGACCTCCCCGCCACACTTGAAACGGTGAGTGAACTTGAGGCCCCTTGCACGTCTTCGAGTTTGGGTTTAGAATGCTTCGATCGGCTCAGTCTGGAGGAAGTCGACAGACTGCTAGTATCTGTGCGCCCAACCACATGTGACCTTGATCCGTGCCCCTCCTGGCTCATCAAGGCGGGCCATGAGGGGTTTCGAGGTGCCTTGGGGGAGATTGTCAACAAGTCCCTCCTGGAGGGATGGTTCCCCGAGGCACTAAAGGAAGCGATGATCTGCCCTCTCTTGAAGAAACCAACTATGGACCCGGCGGAATTGGCCAGCTATCGGCTGGTGTCCAACTTGCCCTATTTGGGCAAACTGATTGAGAGAGCGGTGGCAACTCAGCTACGGGGCTTTCTGGATGACGCTTCCGTCCTTGATCCATTCCAGTCCGGCTTTCGCCTGGGGTATGGGACGGAGGCAGCACTGGTCGCCCTAACGGACAACCTCCAGAGGCATCTGGATCGAGGTGGTGTGGCGGCACTGTTGCTGTTAGATCTGTCGGCTGCATTTGATACAGTCGACCACCAGTTGCTGATCCGCCACCTCGCCGATGTGGGGATTCAGGGGCTCGCTCTCCAGTGGCTTGCCTCTTTTCTCCAAGGTCGGGGACAGAGGGTGGTGCTAGGGGGGCAGCAGTCCCGGAGGCACCCGCTTGATTGCAGGGTGCCTCAGGGGGCAGTGCTCTCCCCGATGTTGTTTAACATCTATATGCGCCCCCTCGCCCAGATTGCCCGGAGGCATGGGCTGGGTTGTCACCAATATGCGGATGACACCCAGCTCTATCTGATGTTGGGCGGCCAGTCGGACTCTGACCCGGAAGATCTTCACCGGGCTCTGCAGGCTGTGACTGGGTGGCTCAGGCGGAGCCGATTGAAGCTAAACCCTGCCAAGACGGAAGTCCTGTGCCTGGGTCGGACTGGTCGGGGGCTGGGGCTCCCACTTCCGACCTTTGACAGGGCATCGTTGGTGCCAGCGCCGGAGGTTAGGAGTTTGGGAGTACTCCTGGACCCTGCACTAACTATGGGGGCCCAGGTGGCAGCCACTGCCAAGTCAGCTTTTTACCATCTCCGGCTGATTCGGCAGCTGGTCCCGTTCCTTGACCGCGAAGACCTGGCCACGGTGATTCATGCAATGGTCACCTCGAGGCTAGACCACTGTAATACCCTCTACATGGGGCTGCCTTTGGGGCAAATCCGGAGGCTGCAGCTAGTGCAGAATGCAGCAGCCAGGCTGTTGATGGGCACCCCTAGGCGGGAGCACATCCAGCCTGTGTTGAAAGCGCTGCACTGGCTGCCTATAGCATACCGGATTCACTTTAAAGTGCTAGTGCTTACCTTTAAAGACCTATATGGCCAGGGTCAGCATACCTGAGGGACTGCCTTTCCCCACATAAGCCCCAAAGAGCACTTCGGTCTCTGAGTCCCAACATCGCCTGGCGGTTCCTGGCCCTAAGGAGGCCAGGCTGGTGGCCACGAGGGCTAGGTCGTTTTCAGTGGCGGCTCCTATCTGGTGGAATGAGCTCCTGGAAGAGATCAGGGCCCTGCGGGACCTCTCGCAGTTCCGCAGGGCCTGTAAGACGGAGCTCTTCCGCCAGGCTTTTGAGTAGGAGCCGCCACTCCCCTTCCCCCCTTTTGGCCGCTACCCCCCCCCGCTGCCAATTTTCACTATCTTATTTGGTAGAGGGAGGGGACAGCCGAGTGAGATCTATCGGGTTCCAATGTGACCAACATTGCTGTGTCTAATGACCATCTGATGCCATCGGACTGAGATGATAAGAGTAATTATAGAGCACTTTATGATGTAAGAATGTTTTAGTGGTTTTATATGTTTTAAAGCTGTTTGTTCTTGGCACTTGGTTGCCTCATTGTAAGCCGCCCTGAGCCCGCTTGCAGGGAGGGCGGGGTAAAAATGGAATAAATAAATAAATAAATAAATAAAGAGGGAAGAAGGAGGGAAACAGGGAAAGGAAGAAAAAAGAGAAGAGAAGAAGGTGGGAAAGAAAGAGAGAAGAAAAGAAGGAGGGAAAGAGGAAAAGGAGAGAAGGAAAGGAGGGAATGAAAGAAATTTGGGGGCAATTTGGTCCCCTTATATCCTATGGGCCATTGGAGTCAATGGTGAAAACATAGCGTATATTCTGGGGGCTGGAGGGGAGGGGTTTTGAGGGAGAGGCTCCAAACTCACTGGGTAGCTGATGGAGCCTCTCCCCAAGATACCCACCAAGTTTCAAGAACATTGGATTAGGGGGTCCAATTCTATGGGCCCCCAAACAGGTTGCCCCCATTCCCTCCATTGTTCTCTATGGTGGGAAAAAAGTAACACTGTAACAAGAAATAATACTAATCTATTGTTATAATTTAAGCGATGTATTGGCATGTACTCTGATATTAGTTTGAGAAACTTTGTAAAATGAATTGAAATCTATGTTTTAATAAAAACATTATTAATAATAATTAAAAAAGAACTAGGGTTGCCACTGCCAGGTCTGGGTTGGGAAATACCTGGAGATTTTGGGGGTGGAGCCTGGGGTGAGTGGAGTTTGGGATGGGACTTCAACAATGCTGTAGATTCCACCTTTCCAAAGCAGCCATTTTCTGCAGGGGAAACTGATCGCTGTAGCCTGGAGATCACTTGTGCTACTGGGAGAACTCCAGCCACTACCTGGAGGTTGGCAACCCTAATTGGAACCCCCTCAAGCTTCCTGTGTGATATCCTTCAAGTTGCTCGTTCTCACTGAGAAGGGGGAGATTGTCTCCCCCTGCGCTCGACCACCTCAGCTTTGCAAATCTGAGCAGGGCCTTCTGTAGGTGCCAACCTGCAAATGTGCAAAAAAATCAATACCTTTCCATACACACATGCCTTCCGTACCATTTCACATTCCTTGTGGAATGGTCTGCCTGAGAAGATCAGGGAGGCGCCCACCCTCCTGGCTTTCTGCAAGTGATGCAAAACTCAGTTATTCAAGAGGGCTTTTCTATGCAGGCAATCGGGTAGCGCCGTACAAAATGATTCTCAAAGTTGCTTGGATAAATTACTAGCAACGGTGGCCTTTACTACTCTGTATAGCTTGCTGCAAATGTGATCCTACTGTGTAATTTTGCATCATTTCATGTGTCCTGTGAACAATTTGCTTTGATTCTGTTCTGTGTCGGGGTTTTTTAGATATCTGGTTGATTCTACAACCCAAATCCTATTTCATTGTTGACTGAATGTCCTATCCTGTTGATTGCGTTTACTCACACTGTGTAATCTACCTTGACTACCAGTGAGGAAGGCAAACTATAAATAAGGTAAATACATAAATAAATAAAATAAAAAGAGCCTATTCTCTATACGTGACTATGCGTCCTATGGTGACTCTTGCTAGAGGGTACAAGGATAATGTTGCTTTAATGCAGGGGTCTCTGAATGATGCCCATGTGCACCCTGGCATTTGCCAAGTAGGGTAGCCAGACCCCCCAGTGGAGTCAGGGGTCCCCTGCTGCCAGGCCCTGCCTCCCAGCCGCCGATCAGCTGGACAGTGGAGGGATTTACCAGTAGAAAGAGCTCAGGCCACATGACTGGTGTTGCACAGGAAGTGATTTCATCGTGCCGGCATATTCCAGGTGACGCTCTGGTATTTGTGCAAACACTCAATGGTAGAAACTGATTTTACCATAGAGGTTTTGCCCAAATACCAGAGCTTCACCCAGAAGTCACTAGCATGATGATGTCGCTTCCTTTGCGACACTGGCAACATGGACCGGGCCTTTCTCTTTCTCCTGGTAAGTCCCCCTCCATCCACTGCCAGTTGCCAGCAGGGACCTGGCAACCCTGCTGCCAGGTGCGTTTAGAAAATGAATAAAGGGGGACTTTTGCTCAGCAATTGGAGATCTTACTGCCTGTATTGATTTTTTTTAAAAAAAGAATTAAGTAGCAGCTGCCACCCCAGCACATGGATCTTCACTGCATGACTTAAGAGAAGCTGTGCATAAACAAGAAAATATTTTAAAACTATATGTTCATCTAAAAAGGCATCCTGTAAAGCAAAGCTTCAGCTTGAAATGTTGAAGAGTGACATTTTGTGGTTGACTCCATCTCCTTCGGCAGCCATTTTGTGGCTCTGCTCACCACACTGGGTCCGAATTCCAAAGGTGACGGGAGGCTCAAAAAAGGTTGGGGACCCTTGCTCTAATAGGCCACTTATTTAAAAAGAAAAGAAAAGAAAACAGCCCACCATTTCTTTGCTGCACTGTGAGACTTTACCTCATATTGTGTATTTGGAAGAGAAAGAAAACACAGCAATGAAGAAATATATCCTCACAGTATTTTAAAGGTTCTAACATTAGGCATGTCCCAATAATACAGCTCTTTTTAAACCCCCCTGTTTTTACGTGCTTCTGTGAATGGATCCTTACAAAATCTGGCTATATAAGATATGCAGGTTGGTTTTTCTAAATGTCCTTTCCCCCTTTGTTTCTAGCAACTGGTACAAAATGCCCATCGATAGTCCCTCCCTCCATTTGACACTTTATCTTCCTAGTGAACTCCACGGTTCACACACACACAAACAGACACCGCTAAATGGACAGCATGTGTCTAGGATAGATAATGTGATTTTGGCCTTAATCCTACTCCAGAACCAAATTCAGTGCTGCATGCCATCATACGCATCTCGGTATGTTTTCCATATTGATAACGTGTATGGGAAATGGCTGCTTAACAAGAGAGTCGCTAGCAGATAAAGCAGGCTTGCTTCTTGCAGTGTACGGCTTCAATTAGGAATATGGCCAAAGTGAAGTTTTCCTCAGTGAATGAATGCCTCGTTTCAATGGGGTAAATGTAGCATACGGAACTTCATGAAGCATCAGCACGATTTTGCCATGGAAAATTTTAATGATGGGACAAGATGGGGTGTTCAGAGTCCACTTTGCCTGGATGATATTCCATTTACATTAGTGGCACCCTGTAATTTATCCTGCAATTAAATGAATCGTGAAACAGAACAGCCAGTATTATCCTTTGACTACATCCCTGCACAAAGTAGTCAAAAAATTAATACCTTGCATATTATATAGCTAAAATAGTATCAAGCTAGTCACCAAACCAGTGAAAAACTAACTGTGGAAGGGGGTGGCAGAGCACATGTTCTGGCAGCACATAGATGCAAATGAGTGAGCACAAATGTCTGCCTTAGCAGAGTTGGGCGCACTCCAGTTAAAGATTTGCCTCTTATTTCAGAACATGGAGCACTGAAACTGATACCCATGTTTTTTGATTTTTAAAAAATGTGTTGTTCCTACATAAAATAGGCACTTGAGCTCCAGGAATTCCTTATCTTAGATATGGATCTGATTTGCCAAGACAAAATCGACTCTTCTAGCACATTCCATGTCCAGCTGCAAACACATACTAGTCACATGATGATAAACTCCCACAGCAATGTCAAATTTCGGATGAGTTGTCCTGTTGTACTGTTAGCAAAAACACAAAAAGTGTTCTAATGCCATTGAGGCTTAGTGGTTTCCTATAGGCAGTATCCTAATGATATACATATTGGGTCTAGGGATGCCAGCCTCCAGCTGGGACCTGGGAATCCCCTGAAATTACAGCTCACCTCCACACTACACAGATCAGTTCTTTTGGAGAAAATGGAGGATGGACTCTATGGCCCTGTACCCCACTGAGATTTCTGTCCTCCCCAGGCTTCTTCCCCAAATCTCTAGGAGTTTCCCAACCTGGATCTGGCAACCCGACCCCTCATCTCCTGCCAGTGGCCAGGGGGGACCTGACAACCCTAATTGGATCCCATGCTATAAGGTGAGTTGTACCACAACACATCACAGGGCTTGCTTGCTTCCAGAGCAGCAGAAAAAGTTTAGTGCATTTTGTATTCTTTAAAACTTAAATATGCAAGGGTTCACTCTTTAGTCGTTAAAAAAGTACATCATTCTGCTGAACATGGCGGTCCTTAACTGCATTTCCCCCTGCCCTTTAAACCCCTATATGTTCATACATTTTCTACCAAATAATTCTGTTTTGTGCATCAGTTTCAGGCTTCTGTTCCTTAGAAGGAAAACTTTAACAAGTGGGGAGTCATGCCAACATGTGTTTGGCTGGAACACATTGGACCTGTGGGGTTTCATCTTGTGACAGCCTACAGATGGACGGCTGCCTTGCCATTCCATGGGGCCCTTTGGCCAGAGAGGAGGCTAGGGAAAAAAATCTGCAGCCAGTGAGATGTTTTCATCCTTGGCAGAATGGCCTTGGTGTCTTAAGAGTAGCATGCCGGAGACTTTGTTCTGGATTGGAGGGCCTCTGACATCACCCTCCTTGCGTTGCCTTGCTAACATTTGAAACCAAATCCATGTCCACTCTTGTCTTCTTCCCTGGCTCCTACACAGCCTGCACTAGTTGGCATCAAGCTGCAGATGCTTACTGGAATCTTTAAAACGGAAGAATGCTTTCTCACTACCATATGGTTCTAATTCACTGCCTTTAACCATGAAGTATACTTTGTGCATTTTGGGCTTGCTCTCTTAAAGAATGCGTGTGCTGAGGCAAAGACGCAGAACCTTGGGGCCGTCTTGGACATGTGACGTGTGTCTCACCTGTCCCTAGGGATGTTTCCTCTTGGAAAAACCACAGATCCAGTGAATGGAGCCCTCGGCTTTCACATGTACAGCATCACAGTGACTATTGCTGATAGCAAGGTAGCTCTTCTCACAGTGTGGGTCAGAAGTACTGGGTTTGGTTTCTGTTATTTCTATTAGTTTGTGCCTGAGCATTCTCTTAGGAGGGGGAAATGTAGGATTGGATACTATCAGGTTTGGAGGAAGAAGGAGGGATGATATTTTGTCCAGTTTCCGTTCTTGTTGTAGCTAAGGTTGGCATGCCATTGAAATCATTTGACAGTGGGTTGAACATCAGTTCGCTTTAGAATTTCTACGGTAGAATTGCAGCTGTGAAGACGTTCTTGACTTGAAACATGCTCAGAGTCCAGGTTGCACATAGTCTTGTGTTTACTGCCTATGCTGCTTGATCATCATTAACTATTTGTTGAGAGACTGTGCTGTCCTTTTGAATTGACCGTCACTATCATTGAGAGACTGATGTCCTTTTGAACTGACTGTCACTACTAGAATTATTCATATAAATGTTTGTTGGAATTTCTGTTGGAATATATTATTACAAGTTGTGACGTTCATAAGGATGGTTAATCTGGTTTACCGAGGTATGTAAAGTGAGTCTTGTTCTCAAATAACATTTACTGTAGTGTGATTGAGTATTGTATGTACAGTTGTAATACATGATTGTCAAATAATGATACACAGTGTTCCTTCCTAGTTTGGTCAATCTTCAGGGGGTGGCTGGAGATCTTCTGTGATTACAATTCATCTCCAGGCAATTGAAATCAGTTCACCTGGAGAAAATGGCCACTTTGGAAAGTGGACTCTGTAGTATTATACCCAATTGAAGTCCCAACCATCCCCAAACCCCACAGTCCTCAGGCCCCACCCCCAAAATCTCCAGGTATTTCCCAAGCTGGAGTTGGCAACCCTAACTGTAGCCCCATCCTGTTTAGCTTTTCGTCCATGTTGGGCCCACATTATCCAGCATAGCCTTAAAACCATCATTAAAACAAATTATAGCATTTGCTCATGTTTGTCTGTCTACTGCCTGTCTCCTCAATGGGGAAAAGCCCAAAACAATTTATATCAGTCTCCTCACTTCTATGTTTTCCTCCCAACAACCCTGTGAGGTAGGCACGGCTAAGAGTGTGCAACTGGCCCAAGGTCACCCGGCAAGCTCTTTCATCATCCAGGATATCACCTCAGTGCATTGATAGTCTCAGCATAGCTTTTCAGAGGCTTCAACAAGGGGGTTCCTAACTCTAGTGCCAGCAGAAGATCTGGTAGGAACTGAGCCATGACTAGATAAGAGTAAAAAACTGCTTCTGAGGATGAGTATCAAGCAAGTTCTGGTGCACATTCCTCCCCAGTGGATCCCATTCTGGTTTTGAGATCACAGTGGCATGTTTTTTTAGCTGCGGTGGCTTAGAGGTTAAGATGCTGAGCTGCAGAACAGAAGGTCTGTAGTTCAGCAGTTCGAGACCCTAGTGCCACATGACGGAGTGAGCTTCCATCTCTGGCCCCAGCTCCTGCCAACCTAGCAGTCTGAAAGCAAGAAATTGCAAGTAGATAAATAAGTATCACTTCGGTGGGAAGGGAACAGAATTCCATGCGCCTTGGCGTTTAGTCATGCCGGCCACATGACCATGGAAATGTCTTCAGACAGCGCTGGCTCTTCGGCTTGGAAACTGAGATGAGCACCACTGCCTGGAGTCAGATTCAATTAGCTTTCAAGCAAGAGAAACCTTTACCTTTACCTTATTTCAGTAAAAATTCTCAGAAAACTGCATCTCTGTGTTAGGGTATCGTGTGGAGAGCCCTTCAGTCCTCTGTGGACTGATCCACATTAACTGAAAGAGCAGGGCATAGTCAAAGTATGCTTCTACTGTATGCTTTGGAACAATAAAAGGGCCATTGCTCAGTGGTAGAGCGTCTGCTTGGCAGGCAGAAGATCCCAGGTTCAATCCCCAGTATTTCCAACGAGGATCAAGCTGTAGGTGATGTGAAGGACCTCAGCCTGAGACCCTGCCGCAGCTGCCAGTCTGAGTAGACAATACTGATTTTGATGGACTGACGGTCTGATTCAGTATAAGGCAGATTCATGTGTAAATGCATAATGTGTCCAGCACACCATAATTCAGGGGTCCCATAGGCTAGGAAAAACATTGTTCTCTGAAACCTGTTTTGCAGCTTCGTTGATCTAGCGCCTTTTGGTGTGCAGCCCTTTGTTTGTAAACCATTGCTTAATATTTAAACCGGGATTCTCTGTGTGCTTGTCTGCAGTGGTTGTTTGCTCTGTGTCAGGGCTCCTTTAAGCCTTCTGAATCACACATCTGACCTGCACCAGACCCTTTCCCCTTTCGTCGCTTTCATCTGGATACCGTGTCATGGAAAGCGTTATATGAATCTGTGGTGCATCTTGAGTGATCCATTTCAGGAGTCGTCTGACCTTATCGTGGTCACCTTGGCTGTGTGATTGCTTACTTTTATTTATTTATTGCTTACTTTTATTTATTTAGAACATTTATTAGCAAACTCGGGGGACTCAAGGTGGCTAACAATGTAAACAAAACAATGATAAACACACGTAGAAGGCTACAATTTAAAATCTCAATTAGAACTGCCAATAAATTAAAAAAAAAAAAACCTAGATAGGTCAAATGCAGTCCTAAATAAAACTGTCTCCAACTACCTCTTAAAGATCAAAAGCCTTGGGGAGGCTGTTCCATAATCACGGAGACGCCATCCAAAAAGGCCCTCTCTAATGTGCCCAGGAGCTGCGGTGGCTCAAGTGGTTAAGATGCTGAACTGCAGGCTATGGAAGGTCAGTAGTTCAGCAGTTCAAGACCCGTGAGTGCCGCATGACAGGGTGAGCTCCTGTCTCTAATTCCAGCTCCTGCCAACCTAGCAGTTCGAAAGCAAGAAATTGCAAGTAGATAAATAGGTACCACTTTGGTGGGAAAGGTAACAGCGTTCCGTGCGCCTTGGTGTTTAGTCATGCTGGTCACATGACCACGGAAACGTCTTTGGACAGCGCTGGCTCTTCGGCTTTGAAACGGAGATGAGCACCGCAACCCTAGAGTCGGATTCGACTGGCTTTCGAGCAGGGGAACCTTTACCTTTACCCTAATGTGCCCACCAAATGAACTTCTTTAATTGGTGGGGCAGCCGGGAGGGCCTCTCACTGCGATCTTAATCTCCATGGAGAAACATCTTAGAGAAGACGGTCCTTCATAGACCCTGGTCCCAACCCATGTAGAACAAAACCAACACATTTTGAATTGGGCACGGGAGTGGATTGCTAGCCAGTGTAATTGCTGTCGTATCAGAATCACATGGTCCTGGTAGCTGGCCCCCAACCAGCAGTCCAGCTGCAGTTTCCAAACACTCCGAGGTAGTAGCCCCAGCTAGAGTGTCCTGCAACAGCCCAGTCTAGATCTAACTAAGGCATGGATCACTATGGATACATCTGACTGAACCAGGAACGGGCCTTGGTGATGCGCTAGCCAAAGCCTCTCCAAGCCACATCAGCTGCCTGGTTTTCTAAGGCAACTGCTGTGTCGAGCACCACTCCCAAGCTGCAAAGCTAGCTTTTCAGCCAGAAAGGGTTTTGAAGGGTCTTTCTCCCAGGTGTAACCTACAGAACACGAGATCCGTAGGAACATGGTCTTTTGAGATCAACTCTTTCCCCATATCCTATCACCAACTGCTTTTAAAATTCTTGGAATGCCATTTGTGTAACCAATTGTATTAATGCAGCCCTTGCAGATTCATAAGGACATGTTGTATTTCCATTCAAGAGAAGAAAACTACTTCAAAGATACCGGGCATTCCAGTGCTAAGTGTATAGATGCCTCTCTCATAATGAGTTATATGATACTGTTGCATTCGTTTTGCCCTGAGTACACTCTGTACTGACCACATGTGCGCAGAAGCAACTAGTAACCAATGCCCCCTCTAAGCTGTGGAGTCCTGAGAGCAAAAATTCTACTTTGTGAGCTACTGGCATTAAAGTTGTGAGCAAGCAATTTGGCTGCTGCATAAATTAGTTTGCTCTGGAGCCCTTCTTTCTGAGCTAAGACAAAAATGTGTGAGCTGGAGGCTAAAAAACTGAGCTAACTCACAGTAACTGAGCTTAGAGGGAACACTGCTGGTAACTATGTTGAATTGTAGGGCCACATAAAGTCAGTTGACAGGAATTGTAAGCAGAGTTACACTGTAATGTATCCACTGGAGAACATGGGCTCAGGGCAGCCATGTGCTTGGACTGGTTCTAACTGGTCCACCATGTGGCCAGGCGAAGGGCCTGAGCTTCGCCCCGAAAGACAATGGACTAGAGGATCCTGGCTCCCCTCCAATTGAGGAGCAGGAGTTAACTCAATCAATGTAAATAGCGAATCACCATGTGTGTGTGTGTGTTTAGGGTGTGGTTCACTTGGGAATAAAAGCCGGCCTGCGAGCCGGCTTAGGTTGTCTTGTTCTTCAACTAATAAAGTATGTGAGAGCTGAAATCACTCATCGGTCTCAGTACTTTTCATACACTCTTCTAGTCCATTGAAGTTAGTAGGTTTAGGAGGGTGTAACTCAGGAAGGTCATGCTCAAAATCCTACAAGCTAGGCTCCAACAGTACGTGGATAGAGAATTGCCAGAAGTACAAGCTGGGTTTCGAAGCGGTAGAGGAACTAGAGATCAAATTGCCAACATTCGCTGGATTATGGAGAAAGCAAGAGAGTACCAGAAAAACATCTACTTCTGCTTCATTGACTATGCTAAAGCCTTTGATTGTGTGGATCACAATAAATTATGGCAGGTTCTTAAAGAGATGGGAGTTCCGGACCACCTCACATGTCTCCTGAGAAACCTGTATAAGGGTCAAGCAACAGTTAGAACCGGATATGGAACAACTGATTGGTTTAGCATAGGAAAAGGAGTACGACAAGGTTGTATATTGTCACCTTGCTTATTTAATTTATATGCAGAGTACATTGTGCGAAATGCTGGCCTGGATGAATCACAAGCTGGAGTTAAGATTGCTGGGGAAAAGATCAATAACCTCAGATATGCAGACGACACCACTCTGATGGCAGAAAGTGAAGAGGACCTAAAGAGCCTCTTGCTCAGGGTGAAAGAGGAGAGTGCAAAAGTGGGCTTGAAGCTCAACATCAAAAAAACTAAGATCATGGCATTTGGCCCCATCACTTCTTGGCAAATAGAAGGGGAAGTCGTAGAAGTAGTGACAGACTTCACATTCCTAGGATCCCAGATCACTGCAGATGGTGACTGCAGCCATGAAATTAAAAGACGCTTGCTCCTTGGGAGGAAAGCGATGGCAAACCTAAACAGCATGATAAAAAGCAGAGACATCACCTTGCCAACAAAAGTCCGCATGGTCAAAGCAATGGTATTCCTCGTAGTAATGTATGGCTGCGAGAGTTGGACTATAAAGAAGGCCGAGCGCCGAAGAATAGATTCTTTTGAACTATGGTGCTGGAGAAGACTCTTGAGCGTCCCTTGGACTGCAAGGAGATCAAATCAGTCAATCCTAAAAGAAATCAACCCTGATTGTTGTTCCTTGGAAGGCCAGATCCTGAAGCTGAAGCTCAAATACTTTGGCCACCAAATGAGAAGGGAGCATTCACTGGAAAGACCCTGATGCTGGGAAAGATTGAAGGTCAAAGAAGAAGGGGACGGCAAAGGAAAGAGATGGTTAGACAGTGTCATTGATGCAACGAACATGAAATTGAGCAAACTTCAGCAGACAGCGGAAGACAGGAGGGCCTGGTGTAATCTGGTCCATAGGGTCGCGAAGAGTTGGACTTGACTGTGCGACTGAACAACAACAACAACTCAGGATTACACTGTGATTCTCCTGGCAGTTCTACTCAGCTAAAGACAGAAAAGGTTGGTGGAGGAAGAAGAGAGTTGATTCACAGAGAGTAAGGGCACCGACAGATAGACTGCAAAGTCCATTTGTTCCTAAATGCAGATCTCCCACAGACAACTCCTAAGAGGGATTTCCCCATGAACTCCCCCAGCATATAAATGCATATATGGAGCCAAGGATCAGTATGGCAATGCCTATATTGTTTTTAGTGATGTGAGTCAATGGAAAGGAGACGACCAAGAGGTGATATGATAACCATCAAGTGCTTGAAGGGCTGTCATATAGAGGATGGTACAGAGTTGTTTTCTGTTGCCCCAGAAGGTTAGACCAGAACGAATGGGTTGAAATTAAATCAGAAGAGTTTCCAGCTAAACATTAGGAAGAACTTCCTGACAGAGCCATTCCTCAGTGGAATAGGCTTCCTTGGGAGGTGGTGGGCTCTCCTTCTTTGGAGGTTTTCAAACAGAGGCTAGATGGCCATCTGACAGCAGTGCTGATCCTGTGAACTTAGGCAGATCATGAGAGGTAGGGCAGGAAGGGTTGCATCAGTGCTTAGTTCTTGTGGCCCTTTCTTATATACACCCAGGGAAATGCTGATCGCCACTTTGGAGTCAGGAAGCAATTTTTCTCCAGGCCAGTTTGGCCAGCAATCCTGGAGGGGTTTTTTGCCATCTTCTGGGTGTGGAACAGCGGTCACTAGGGGTGCATAGGAGGGAGATATCTATGCATTTCTGCATTGTGGAGGGGGTTGGACTAGGTCAGTGATGGCGAACTTTTTAGAGACCGAGTGCCCAAACTGCAATCCAAATCCCACTTATTTATTGCAAAGTGCCAACATGGCAATTTAACCTGAATACTGAGGTTTTAGTTTAGAAAAAACAATTCATACATTAACATCTTCTGTCTTAAAAGAAAAGCACAATAACAGAGCTTTCAATTATACAAACAGCTTTTTATTGAAAGGGGGCGGGGTCAGGCTGTGGGGATTCCTTGCTGAGCAGCTCCTGGGCTTTGAGTAGGCAGGGATTGTGGGTTGGCGTCAGGCTGTGAGGAAGGTGGAGCCCGCGGGGAAAGCGATTCCCCTCTTCTCCCTCCCCCATGTCAACAAGTGGGGCGCCTGCACCGGAGGTTTGTACGTCTTTTCCTCTCATGTGTGGTATTTGCTTTCCAACCAGGGCCCAGGGTTTGGCCTAGGGCCAGCTGGTGCAGCAGCTGCAGCAGCACAATAAGCAGGCTCAGCCACCTCCTCGCCCGTGCCCACAGAGAGGGCTCTGAGTGCCACCTCTGGCACCCGTGCCATAGGTTCGCCACCACTGGACTAGGTGACCCTGGAAGTCCCTTCCAACTCTATGATTCTATGAGCCTCCTCTTGTTTGGGGGTGTCAGTTATGGCAAGATCGAAGAGAGCTTCCACCTTAGTCCAAGGAATGAACCTGGACATGTTTCAGATTTGCTAGGGAAGGCGGCTGTGTGCTCTGGAAGAACAAGCAGTTGGAGGTGTGGAGGATGGTTCACTGGCCGTGTTCAGAACCGATCATCCAAGTGATGGAGAAGCAGCTCCTTGCATTGAACTTGCTGAAAAGGGTTTGGTTGACTCACCCCTCTGGTTCAGTCAAGACCCCCCTCCCACACACACACACACCACTACCGAGTACCCTGGCAGCTGACATTGGTCCCTTAGCAAAGTCTCCTCCACTTTTGGAACCCCTGATATAATCTTATGAAGGAAGGCTGAAGCATTTGAAACTACCACTTCAAGTGGGTTCTCTGGAAAGGCAGCACTGACATTTACCTTTTTTTTAAAAAAAGTAAAATGCTGATATTCCACGCATCCATCGAAATCACCCCAGCCACCAAAATAATCTAACCAGGTCTCCCAGCCTTCTTGCGGTAGAAAACATGTGCTCACAAGTCCCGTTGCAAACTACATGTTGTACGTGACTGCATGGAACCATGCCTAAAGGGCCGTGAAGTGGAGGCAGGGGAAAGGGTAACCACTGGGGTTGCTAGCAAGGGCATAGACTTTCCAATTTCTGGGACTGGACCAGAGCTGCTGCCCACCCCCACAAGCCTGGGGCTCTTCGTGGGTGCCTCCGAGGCACTCCCCCCCCCTCCACAGCCCTACCATGAGGCCTGCAAGGCAGAGCAAGCTCTGGGGACCAAAATGGGTGCTGGCAGGAGCGGGGCTGAGCCGCCTCCCGTGATGGCTACAGCAGCTGTGGTCGGACAAAGTGGGGACCGGAGAGCAGCGCGTCCCTCTGGCCGGTGGGTGCTTGAGGTGAGCCAGCTCTGCAAGAGGCGGCTGCAGCAGCATCACAGTTACCTGAAGTGGACAACAACGATGACCTGCCAGTGAGCAGCAAGGCTTAGCAACCCTGTGGCTCCAGTGCGCACTCCACCAAGCCTCACGCCAAGTTTGCCGCGGGTCCTTTTCACCCCTGAGCCTGGGCCAGAGAAAGAGGAGATGGGGATGGGCAGGAGTGGGGCAGAGGGGGAGAAAGCCAGCCAGGCCGCCCCGCCCAAGCCAAGACGGGGGGCAAGCAGACCAGGCCCTTTGGTGCACCTTCTTCTCGGGCTGCGTGGCCGGGAGAGCGGGAGTCAGTTTAGAGGGAACGCCGGCTGGCACTGGTTGCCCTGGGGGAGGCTCAGTTCTCCCAGGAACATTTGGGGGCAGGCCTCAGCCCCCAAGCCCCCCCCCCCGTAGTTGATACCTATGGTTGCTAGTTCTGAGTTGAGAAATACTTGGAGATCTTGGGGGTGGAGCCTGGGGAGGAGGGTGGGGTTTAGGGAGGGACCTCAGCGGGTATAATGCCCTAGAGTCCACCTTCCAGTGCAACCATTTTCTCCAGGGGAACTGATCTTGATTGTCTGGAGGTCAATTGTAACAGGGAGGGACGCTGGCAATCCTAGTAACCACACACCCATCTGCTTGTCCACTTGAAGTCGTCCCCTCCCAAATCTGCTTTTCTTAAAAAGGGACATGTGTGTGTGGAGCTCGCTTACAGAAGTTCATTAACATCTTAGATGATTGCATGTCTGAGACGTCACCGGCTCTTCTAATATCAAGAGTTCAGCTGTAGTTTTCAAATGGCTGGTTTCATATCCCCTCTCGATAAGTGATATTAAAATATAGGGCTTAAGCTCTGGGTACTTTTATTGCCTACTTTCTATAAACCAGAGGTTGTCACTTTTATTTCTCTGGCTACAATCCTTAAACCGCATGTGCAATCTTGAGTTAAATTCCTTTTGTATGTTAAATAGGTTTATCACTATGGGATCACCAGTCAGCTGCCGGTGGCTGCGGCTTTCAGCCCTGGAAAACTGGGAAAAGAAAGAGCACACTCATCAGACTTAATTTACTAGGATTCTCCACTTTAGCAACTGAAATAAATCAGTCTATTAGCATCATTAGTAGCAGATGTAGACTGTACTGTGGAAACCAAAACCTGGCTTACAAACCACCCTCCCATCTGCTGTATTATATTCAATTCATATTCTCATCAGTTGTGTAGATCTCTCGTTTTCTCGGGTCCCTTTTTTATTTTTTAAACTTATACCATGAAGCATGACGGAACGGAAGCACATTAATTCTGCAATTATATGAATGTTGTACAATAGAGATGTTTTTCGCAAACCGGGGGTGGTGGTGGTGGTGGTGGTGGGAACCCTTCAGTATTTGTGTTGCAGTAAAGATTGCAAGGGAAATGAAGTCTGCTAGCAGATCAGAAATAAATATTTTCAAACGCTGCACACAATGAGACCAAACTGTTGGCCACTGTTGGAAGCAGAATACCAGATTGGATGGATGGACTCCTAGATAGATCAGCCCATCATTGTTATGCTCCTAAAAGTCCATAGCATAGATCCTTTCCTGCTTGCCCTTTAAAAATACTTCCAAGGGGGTAAAATCTGCCCCTACATTTGCTCCACACAAGATTGTTCTAGGGCCAGTTTTCTCTCTTGCTGGACTATGTAACACAGCGGACACATGATTACTGGTTAAAATAATTCTGTGTACTTCATTCCCATGCACATATCCCATTTTCCCTTTAACATATATTGATATTATCTGTGCTATTTGTGTGAAGATGAATGGCATAGACATATGCATATTCAAATGGCAATCATCAGTGCTAGAAATTAGGTGATGGAACTTCTAACGGACAGAGAGATGTTATTGAAATATCCTTGTTCTCCATTATTTTGATGATTTAAAAAAAACCCACAGATGCCAGGGAGGGTGTCCTGTGAACCTCTTCAGCACCTTTGACAAGGTGCCATGAAAGTCTATAAGAATCCACAAAAACTATATCAGGTACAAAAGACAGACAAACAGGTTTTGGCTGAAGCTGAATTGCATTTTCACCAAGCAAAGTAGTTAATTCAGAGTTAATCAAGCCATTAACTGTTGATGGAGGCGCAGTATTGAGCTTTCAGGTTAAAGTTCCACCCTTAATAGCTGGGTCAGGCTTTATCGTGCTTGCTGTAAAATTCTTATTTTTATTGTGCAGTAAAATGTGCAGTCACTTTGTCAAACTATGCAGTTCAGTTCTGTTGTGTAGCGTAACCTCCCGTTGGTACAAAAAGACTGGACTGAGGTGAACACAGGGAGAGTCACGGCTTGGCAAAACTGGATAATTCAGATAGATGGATTTTGGAGCATGGCCACTTTGGGGAGGGTGGGCAGAGAAGAACCAGCCTAAAGTTTTTTTAAGCCAGATTCCCCTCCCTCCTCCCCATGCAAAACAGATGCTCCCTTCCTTTAAATAGAAGCTGTCATGTCAGTTTTAAAATACATCTCTCAGGTAGGGAACATTAATGCTCCAGGTGCGACAGGGGACTCGGTGGCCCCGCTTGTGTCTTGCTGCATCTTCCCCCTTTCCTCAAACCATTTAAAGGAGTTGCATAAGATGTCGCTTTAATATGAGTTGTAGCAGTTTGCAAATTTATCTGTACTACCAGTCTGCATGCTACATAATTTGCAGAGCCTGTTGAGGCTCTGGATCGCGCCTTAGAGTGCACATCTTTGATGTCACAGGGTCTCTGGGCTCCTGTGGGACACAGCCAGCCTTTCTTTCCCTGGCACATCCCAGCAAGCAGCTTCAGTTTAATCACTTGCAAATCCAGTTCACTTTCCTAAAAATATTCTCATTGAAAAGAGAAGAGTGGATTGCAAACAGACTGCTTCTCTCAGAACGTGACGGTGGCTGGAGAAAACTTGGCGAAAGAGCTGAAAGCGAACAGCGCGAAGCAGAAGCCTTCCTGAGTCAGAAACTCTAATGACGACAAACTGAGATGCAACCGGCATTCCCCCCCCCCCGCATTCTAACTTCAGGATTGAGATGCCCCCAGAAACCCATTTCCCTTCTCCTTTCATTATGCAGCATGCCTGAATTTCTCTTCCAAACCAAATAAAATTGAAACGGGTTAAATGTACAGCTGTCTGGCCGTTCTGAGTTCTCGATTAGACTGCTCGGGATGAAAGTGTGGCATGTCGAGATGCCAGAGCTGTCTGACAAGCCGCAGTTGGGGCTGGGGAGGGGGAAGGCGGGATATTTGTGTGCACAAAAGCCCCAGACACTCGATTGCAGGAAACAGGATGTGAGCCATCTTGCCCGGTCGGCAAAAGGAGAACGAAACCTTGGTGGTCCTCCATGTCAGCTGGTGGAGGAAAGACACTCCTTGTCCTTCCCATCCCTCTAATTGCTCTCTGCTATTGGACTAATTAGGGCTGCGGCCCGAGCCGAGGTCAGAAACTGAACCAACGTTTCTAAGCTTGACCCCTTCCCACACTTTCCTTTTAAAAAAATGCCATCTGCCATCACCATGGCAAGTGTGCTTTGCTCTTCATGCCTCACTACGGTCTCTAGAAGACAGGCCAGGTAATGGGGCTGTTTCTTCCTTCTCAGGCCCATTTTAGAAGGGAAATAAAGACACAGAGGATAAACCTGCTTTTACTGCCCTAAGATTCCATGCCATACCTTCAATGGTTTGCATTGGCCGCTTTTTGGGTATCCCTGCCGCCTCTAGAATATGCCAATGTGGTGTGGGTGAGGTAGACGACGTCGAGCATTACATTTTGAGATGCGTATGGCACGAATCACTTAGGCAAAGGTTTATTTATCCTATTGTACCTCAACGCTCAAAATCAAAAAGGTGGCAGAGCAGTTTTTAAACTGAATAATGGGGGAAAGCCGACAGGAGATGGAAAATCTCTGGTTCGGGATGGCTCATCTCAAAGAGATGAAGGGGTAGCTATTACTTTTGTACAAGGAAATGGATTACAATTGTCCACTGAGACTGTGGCTAATGATAGGAACTGCCTGGCAAGGTCTCGAGGCAGCAAGAGGAAGGCTGTGGGCTTAACAAACATGGGAAACTATAAGTGTTTATACACAAATGCTAGAAGTCTCCGAGGTAAAATCGGGGAGTTGGAATGCTTGGTGTTGGGGGGAAATAGACATTGTGGGTATTTCAGAAACTTGGTGGGATGAGGAAAATCAGTGGGATACGGTGATTCCTGGTTATAAATTATATCGGAAGGATAGGGGGAAAGGGTTGGAGGTGGGGTGGCTCTGTATGTCAGAGAGGGTATACCGTCCAGTAAGATTGAGAGGGTAAGAGAATTGGATTCACTTCTGGAAATGCTATGGGTTGAAATAGTGGGTCCAAAAGGAGGCTTAACAGTGGGAGTTTGTTATCGCCCACCAGATCAAAAGATAGAGGAGGATTATAAAATGATGAATGAATTAAAGATAGCGGCTAGACGAAATAACTGTGTTGTAATAGGCGACTTTAACTACCCACACATTGATTGGGTCAATATGAGTTCTAGTCGGGAAAAAGAGATTGCGTTCTTAGACACTCTCAATGACTGTGCTGTGGAACAGATGGTCACAGATCCTACCAGGGGAGAGGCGATCCTGGATTTGGTCCTAAGTAACACCCAAGACCTGGTGAGAGATGTAAAAGTGATTGCACCACTTGGGAACAGTGACCATAATGTCATTGAGTTTAACATTAGTACAGATATGGAGTTGCCCAAAAAGACTGACGCAACCACTTTTAACTTTAAAAGGGGTAACTTCTCTGGTATGAGGGGACATGTGAGGAAGAAATTGAAAGGAAGAGTGGAGAAGGTCAAAACCATTGGGGAAGCTTGGAGACTATTTAAAAAGACAATCCTAGAAGCTCAGAAAAAATATATACCGCAGGTTAGGAAAGGTACAAATAGGTATAGAAAAAAGCCTGCATGGTTAACAAATAAAGTAATGGAAGCTGTAAAAGGTAAGAAGGATTCCTTTAAGCGGTGGAAAGCTAGTCTTAGTGAGGTTGATAAAAGGGAACACAGACTATGGCAAATAAAATGCAAGTCTGTGATCAGGCAAGCAAAAAGGGAATATGAGGAGCATATTGCAAAAAACATAAAGACCAACAATAAAACTTTCTTCAAATACATTAGAAGTAGGAAGCCAGCCAGGGAGGCAGTGGGGCCCTTGGATGACCAAGGGGTAAAAGGAGTAGTGAAGGATGATAGGGAAATGGCTGAGAAGCTGAATGCATTTTTTGCCTCTGTCTTCACTGTGGAAGAGGAGAAGTGTTTGCCCACTCCAGAAGCACCGATTTCGGGAGGGGTTTGAAAGACCTGAATCAGATTGTGGTAACAAGAGAGGAAGTCCTCCGACTGATGGACAATTTAAAAACTAATAAATCACCAGGCCCGGATGGCATTCATCCGAGAGTTCTGAAAGAACTCAAATGTGAACTTGTGGATCTCCTGACAAAAATATGTAATCTTTCTTTAAAATCTGCCTCCATTCCTGAGGACTGGAAGGTAGCTAATGTCACTCCCATCTTTAAAAGGGCTCCAGGGGAGATCCGGGAAATTACAGGCCAGTCAGTCTGACATCGATACCGGGTAAGTTGGTGGAAACTGTTATTAAGGAAAGAATTAGTAGGCACATTGATGAACAAAAACTATTGAGGCAGACTCAGCATGGGTTCTGTAAGGGAAGATCTTGTCTCACTAACCTGTTAGTGTTTTTTGAGGGAGTGAACAAACATGTGGACAAGGGGGACCCAATAGATATTATTTACCTTGACTTCCGGAAAGCTTTTGATACAGTTCCTCATCAAAGGCTCCTAAGTAAACTCAATAATCATGGGATAAAAGGACAAGTCCTCTTGTGGATCAAAAACTGGCTTATAAATAGAAAACAGAGAGTGAGTATAAATGGGAAACTTTCTCAGTGGAGGGTGGTAAGCAGTGGGGTACCACAGGGATCAGTACTTGGTCCGATGCTTTTTAACTTGTTTATTAACGATTTGGAATTGGGAGTAAGCAGTGATGTGGCTAAATTTGCAGATGACACAAAGTTGTTCAGGGTGGTGAAAACCAGGGAGGATTGTGAGGCACTCCAAAGGGATCTGTTGAGGATGGGTGAGTGGGCGTCAATGTGGCAAATGGGGTTCAATGTGGCCAAGTGCAAAGTGATGCACATTGGAGCCAAAAATCCTAAATATAAATACACGTTGATGGGGTCTGATCTGGCAGAGACGGACCAAGAGAGAGATCTTGGAGTCGTAGTGGATAACTCACTGAAAATGTCTACACAATGTGTAGCTGCAATAAAGAAGGCCAACGCTATGCTGGGGATTATTAGGAAGGGAATTGATAACAAATCAGCCAGTATCATCATGCCCCTGTATAAATCATTGGTGCGACCTCATTTGGAATACTGTGTACAGTTCTGGTCACCACATCTCAAAAAGGATATTATAGCATTGGAAAAAGTGCAGAGAAGGGCAACTAGAATGATAAAAGGGTTGGAACACCTTCCCTATGAAGAAAGGTTAAAATGCTTGGGGCTCTTTAGCTTGGAGAAACGACGGCTGAGAGGTGACATGATCGAGGTTTATAAGATTATGAATGGGATTGAGCAGGTTGAGAAAGAAGTACTTTTCTCCCTTTCTCACAATACAAGAACTCGTGGGCACTCTATGAAATTGCTGAGCAGTCGGGTTAGAACAGATAAAAGGAAATACTTCTTCACCCAAAGAGTGATTAACATATGGAATTCACTGCCACAGGAGGTCGTGGCAGCTGCAAGCATGGACAGTTTCAAGAGGAAATTAGATAAACATATGGAGCAGAAGTCCACCAGTGGCTATTAGCCACAGGGTATAGATGGGAACTCTCAGTCTGGGGCAGGTGATGCACTCTATTCTTGGTGCTGGAGGGGCAGCAGTGGGAGGGCTTCTGGTGCCCTGGCCCCACTGCTGGACCTCCTGATGGCACCTGGTATATTTTGGCCGCTGTGTGACAGAGTGTTGGACTAGATGGGCCATTGGCCTGATCCAACATTGGCTTCTCTTATGTCCTTATGTTCTTATAATGGAACCTCAGATCAGGATCTGGTGGTTTTTTTGCTCTCTGATACAGATGCACGTTACCAGCAGAATGGCTTTGTTTGCTCTGGCGGCAAAAAAGATAAGAATGAGTTTAGGACTTATTGCAAGTTATTGAAGGGTCTTCCCCACTTTGATGTACAATGTTTGTTGTATTTTGTTTTATTTTGTGTTGTTATGGCCAATGGCTAAGACAATAAACTTAAACTTGGAAACTTGGATAAACCTGCTGTGGTCTGGTCCTTCTCTTTGCCCCTTCCCTCTGAAGCATTTTAGCATACCCTTCTCAGCAGTTTCAAAGAAGATGGCCCTAGAAGAATGAAACCAACACCCCCCCAGTTTCATTTAAAAATAATGACAACATTAACCCAAATCCTCCGTCTTGCCACACCAGCAGCTGCAGAAGCTTTCAGTTCCAAATGGGTGATGTAATGGGAGAGAGGGGGAGGGTCAGCCAGTGCTATAAGGGATAAAATGCAAGGCCCTGAGCCCAGCCAAGATTTCGATCAAACTCGCGAGGCTTCTGGTGCAGAAGATGGAGAAAATGAATCTGAGCTTGTCAATGTGCAATGCAGATCTTGGAGGGTTCAAGCCAAAAGCAATAAACTGAAATAACCTGGAGATTAAGAGGCTGTAATCACAGCGCTGAAACAACCCGCTAGGCCTTTCTCTAGTCTTCGTTCAGGCAGGGGAATTGGATGCACTGTGACATCTAACTCCAAACTGATCCCTGTTAATGCTCTGCCTTAATCTGTCCTTTCACTTTATCTTCCAGGTTTTCTTCCCAATTTTCATTTCCCTTCGATATATAAATGCCCTGTTTGGCTTCATTTATCCAGAAATATGTATTATTTTTAGCTTAATTGTTTGCACTTAATATGCCCACTCTAGTACATTGGTTAATGAATATCTATAACGTTTACATGGTACCGTCATTGTTCAAAGCGTTTCATGAGCGCAATCAAGCGTTCCATACAAAAAGTGCTTATTTATTTTGCCCATAAAGTTATTTTGCCCATATTGCTTAAGAATTTAAGAACAGCCTTGCCGGATCAGACCAGTGGTCCATCCAGTCCAGCATCCTGTCTCACACAGTGGCCAGCCAGTTCCTCTGGAGAGCCAACAACAGGGCACAGAGGCCAGGGCCTTCCCCTGAGGTTGCCTCCTGGCTCTGGGATTGAGAGGATTAGTGCCTCTGAACGCCAAGGTTCCCCTCAGTCACCATGACTAGTAGTCATTGATAGACTTATTCTCCATAAATCTATCTAATCCCCTTTTAAAGCTGTTTATTCCTGTGGCCATCGCGAACATCCTGAGCGAATAACACATTTTATTCACTCTCTAAGTAAAGCAGTACTTCCCTTTTCTGTCCTGAACCTACTGCCCATCAGCTTCACTGGTTGCCCTCGAGTTCTAGTCTTTTGGGAGAGGGAGGAAAATGTCCCTTTGTCGACTCTCTCCACCCCAGGCATAATTTTATAAACTTCTATCATCCCACCCCCCCCCAGTCATCTTTTTTTCTAAATTGAAAAGTCCCAGAGACTCTTCAGCCTTTCCTCATAGGGAAGGTGTTCCAACCCCCTAATTAATCATCTTGGCCGTCCCTCCTCTGTACTTTCCCCAGCTCTGCAATGTCCTTTTGAAGATATGGGGGCGAGAACTGTACACACTATTCCAAATGAGGCTACAGAGGCATTACAATATCAGCCATTTTATTCTCAATCCCTTTCCTAGTAATCCCTAACAGAGAGTTTGCCTTTTTCATCACTGCAGCACTCTGGGCTGACACTTTCATTGAGTGATCCACGACAACCCCAAGTAAGTTCAAGCCCCACTAGCCTATACTTGAAGCTGAGGGCTTTTTTTGTCCCAATGTGCATCACCTTACCCTTGCCAACCCTGAGCCTCATTGGCCATGTTGTCTCAGTTCGGGGAGGTCCCCCCGGAGCTCTTCACAGTCAGCCTTGGTGTTCGCCATCCCGAATAATTTGCTTTCACCTGCAAACCGGGCCACCACACTACTCACCCCTCGTTCCAGATCATTTATGAATAAATTAAATAGTATCGGCCCCAATACCGATCCCTGTTGGGACCCCGCTGCTTACTACCCTCCATTGTGAGAATTGTCCATTGATTCCCACTCTTTGCTTCCTGTCATCTAACCAGTTTTTAATCCGTAAGAGAACCCGTCCTCTTCTCCTGCTGAGTTTACTCAAGAAAGAGTCTTTGGTGAGGGAGGCTGAGAAGCAAGCCTCTTCTCTCAAGCAACCAATAGGGCTGGATGCAGCCAGCCATTAAAGTCAATCTTGTCCTTACTACGGCTTGCACCCCACGTGGCCTTTGTCCATGCTGGTGCCATGATACCTTTTTGAGTGGTCAAATGAGTCCTCTCCTCCCTTTTTGCACTAGTGGAAAACGTGCCTAGAATTAATCCAGGTGTTTGGCACGATTCACATTCTCAGAAAACCGTGTTTGACTACATGAACAGGGCTAGTGTGATTCCTTGTGCTGGCAAGAGGCTAATCGCAAGAAGAGTTTATTTTATACCTTTCTTTAGGGTTGCCAGATCCAGGTTGGGAAATACCTGAAGATTTGGGGGGTGGAGCCTGAGGAGGTTGGGGTTTGGGGAGGGAATGAAGACCCAGTTTGGTGCAGTGGTTAAGTGTGCGGATGCTAATCTGGGAAAACCGAGTCTGATCCCCCACTCCTCCACTTGCAGCTGCTGGGTGACCTTGGGCAAGCCATAGTTCTGTCAGAGCTGTTCTCTCAAGGACAGTTATGGAAAGAGCTCTCTCAGCCCCGCCTACCTCATGTCGAGGGTTCGAAGCAGAAGTGGCAGGCACGAGGGAGGCCAGAAGAGAGTGTGAGTATCCAAATAAATACTGGAGGCTTTAGCTATGTGCAAACTATATACATTTATTTACACACCACAGCCACCATCAAACAGAGTGTCAAAGTGCTCTGCTGCAATCATACAAATGAGAAGGAGAAACTGTACATCACTCGCTGTACATTTATACAAACACTAGCCAATCAGGCTTCAGTGTTGAGTCACTGTGATGGCAGTGGCAAGACTGCCCTGAACCAGTTGTAGCCAGCTCTTACAGAGGTTCCTGGCTGACAGCTACATGTCACTAGATCAAATACATCTAGACTTATAGAACATGTGGATCTCAACACCTCACAGGGTGTCTGTTTGTTGTGAGGAGGGGAAGGGAAAAGAGTTTGTAAGCCGCTTTGAGACTCCGAGTGAAGGGCGGGGTATAAATCCACTCTCCTCTTCTCCTTCTTCTACGGAGTCCATCTTCCAAAGCAGCCATTTTCTCCAGGTGAGCTGATCTCTGCCACTTGGAAGTCAGTTGTAATCCCAGGAGATCTCCAGCCATTACCTGGAGGTTGGCCTCGCGTTAACTACGGGCCTGGCCTCTAGTAAGGTGATCTTTCCTTCTGTTTCAAACCATGGACTGCATTTCCAAATCTAACCACACAACCAAAGTTTCCGGGCTTTCTCTAGGTAGCTGGTAGGTAGGGGAAGACAGACTGGGTGATGCGATGTGGGTTAGAGAGTTGTACCCTTTGAAACAAAATTTCGACATCCTTCTCCTTATTTAACAACTGTACTTTTTTTTTCTTTAGGGACAAAATATTTTCTGGCTCTGAATAAGTGACAGTTAATAAATGTTGTTGTTGTTGTTCAGTCGCACAGTCGAGTCCGACTCTTCGCGACCCCATGGACCAGATCACGCCTTAATAAATGTACAGAGCTGAATACATATGTTGCCATGGTTGCATAATCAGCGTTGCCAGCAGTCCCGTCCCCCCCACCCAGCCGGAACACATTGACTAAGGAGATCAGCAGCCAGGTAGCAGTGAGTGACACGACCAAAACCAAAGTGTCCCCTGCTTATCTCCAGAAAGAGATACGCATGCCTTGCTGTAGTAAAGTAAGGGGAGGGGGAATCTGTCTTCCAGCTACTGCACTGTGTCTGGGTTGTGGGAAAAGGCTGAGGTTTGGAATAAACTCAAACCAAATTCAGGACAAGAAATAATGGACTCCTGCACGGCAGACTTCTACCTGCAACATCCGACTCCCCCCCCCCTCCAGACACCATGTTGGACCAGCTTGCAAAACTCATAAGAAATCATTAATGTTTTTAAGTAGTAGAAAACCCCCTGTCTGAATGCTAAAACCAGAACTAAGGGTTCACCAAATGAGATTTGGTGGCTGTGGTGGCTCAAGTGGTTAAGATGCTGAACTGCAGGCTGGGAAGGTCAGTAGTTCAGCAGTTCGAGACCCGAGTGCCACATGACAGAGTGAGCTCCCGTCTCTAGTCCCAGCTCCTACCAACCTAGCAGTTCGAAAGCAAGAAATTGCAAGTAGATAAATAGGTACCGCTTCGTTTGGAAGGTAACAGCGTTCTGTGCACCTTGGCATTGAGCCGGCCACATGACCACAGAAATGTCTTCAGACAGCGCTGGCTCTTCGGCTTGTTAACGGAGACGAGCGCCGCATCTCTAGAGTTGGATTCGACTGGCTTTTGAGCAAGGGAACCTTTACCTTTACCTAAATGAAATTAGTTGCCAAAAGGTTAAAGGCAGACAATGGTATTTCTCCACACGCCGCTCATGGAATTCACTCCCGCAGATACGGGAGGAGGCATTTGGGAAAGGGAAAGGCAGGCAGAAGGAGAGATGCTAACACCTTCCCTACTTGCCTGCCTTCCTCTGCAGCTCCCCCCTCCCATGCCTCTTCCCCACTTCAGCAGGAACTTCTGTCTTGCAGCCAGGCTTTAAAAAATGCAGCCTGTGGGGGAAAGGATTGCAGAGGAAAAACAGCCAGCAGAAGCCGGGGTGAGCAGGGTTGCCAATCTCCTGGTGGCGCCTGGAGATCTCCTGGGATTACGGCTCATATCCAGGCAACTGAGAGCAGTTCCCCAGGAGAAAACGGCCGCTTTATACCAAATTTATTTTATTTATTTTTCGGATGTTTATTCCACCCTCCCCAAGGCGGGCTCAGGGCGGATCACAACAAAATAGAGTCGGTGACTTTTTACAGTAAAATTTAAAAGGTAAAGGTAAAGGTTTCCCTTGTTCGAAAGCTAGTCGAATCCAACTCTAGGGATGCGGTGCTCATCTCCGCTTCCAAGCCAAAGAGCCAGCACTGTCCGAAGATGTTTCCTTGGTCATGTGGCCAGCATGACTAGATGCCGAGGCACACGGAACGCTGTCACCTTCCCACCCAAGTGGTACCTACTTATCTACTTGCGGTTTCTTGCTTTCGAACTGCTCGGTGAGGAGGAGCTGGGGCCAGAGACGGGAGCTCGCTCCGTCAGGCGGCACTAGGACACATTACGTTACAGTCATTAAAACGGTAAAAACAGTAGCAGCAATTACACAGAAAACCTGTTAGGGCCACGTAGATGGATCCGATGGGTACTTCAGTAGATTGGGAACTAGAGCAGTCCCACCCATCCCCAAACCCCACAGACCTCAGGCTCTACCCACCCCAAAAAAAAATCTCCAGGGATTTCCCAAGCTGGAGCTGGCGACCCTAGAGTTAAGTAACTCATTCATATGTGCTGCCGCTTCCTTGCACATATTCCCTGCATCGCCTTTACGCCATAGATATAAACATGGGATGGAGATTCCAGTATTCACTGCTGACCATGGCGCCAAGCTTGGATGGGTGTAAAAAAGGGATTAGGGAAATACGGAGGTCTCTCAGTGGTCCTTGCCCACTCAGGTTGCCGGGTCCCACTGGCCACCAGTCTGTGTGTGTGTGGTAAGGTTGCCAGCTCCAGGCTGGGAAACTCCTGGAGACGGGGGGATGGAACCCAGGGAGGACGGGGACCTCAGTGGGGTACAACACCATAGACTCCATCCGCCAAAGCATCCGTTTTCTCCAGGGCAACTGATCTCTGCAGTCTGGAGATAAACTATAATTCCAGGGGATCCCCAGGCCCCACCTGGAGGCTGGCATCCCTATTTGCCCACCACAGTTAAATGGAACCTCCATGTTTAGAGAGAAATGACCTCTGAATATCAGCCATCGAGGACAGACGACAGAACGAATGTACCTCGTCTTCATGCCCTGCTTGTGGATATCCAGAGGGATACAACTGCTGTGGGAAAGAGATTGCTGGACGAGGCAGACGGTGTGTTAAGGCAGCAAAGGCAATGTCTATGTTTGTCTATTACAACATACTATTTTTATCTCTCTTTTTTTGGGGGGGGAAATTAGTCTGTAACCCAGTCAGAGGAGGCTCTCTCCCATGGCTTCCAGTTTGTAATTTAAAGCACAGTAATCCCTTAAATCTGGTCTGCATATTTCCTCGTCTCTTTTTCTTGGCGAGTTTGGATCGTGTATTTATTTAGAGTGTTTTTGCCCGCCTTTCTCCAAGACTGGACTCGAGGCGGCTCATAAGGATAACAGAAACGATATACAATTAAAAATCCATAAAAACCGGTATAGACAGCTAATGAAAAATTCAGCGTTAGTGCCAAAGCCCTCCTGAATAATTCCCGCCTTGCATAACTTGCAGAAATTTATTTATTTGTGTATTTATTTATTGGATTTATACCCTGCCCTCCCCGCTGCAGCAGGCTCAGGGCGGCTTACTTTTTTTTTTTTTTTTTTTAATTTAAAACCACATAAAAATTTAAGGTGCTGTACTTAAATTTTATAGGTAAGAACCCGCACCTTGAAGTGAATTCGGTATGCTATAGGCAGCCAATGCAATGCTTCCAGCACAGGCTGGATGTGTTCTCACAATGAGAGTCAACAACAGCCTGGCTGCCGCATCCTGCACCGGCTGCAGCTTCCGAATTTGGGACAAGGGCAGCCCCACGTAGAGAGCATTACAGTAGTCTAATCTTGAGGTGACCATTGCAAGGATTATCATCGCCAATTTGTTATGTTTGAGGAAGGGAACCAGCTGCCTAATCAGCTGGAGATGGTAAAGGGCTGACTTGGCAGTGGCCGCTACCTGGGCCTCCATTGTTAGTCCAAGAGCACTCCCAAACTCCTAACCTCTGGCGCTGGCCACCAGTGGTGCCCCGTCGAAGATCAGGAGTGAGATCCCTAATCCCAGGCCACCGCGGCTTAACAAAGAAACTTAACAAACTATTTAGTTTATTTTTGTTATAGCTTTTATATTATACTGTGATGAGATAAATTTTCTAAATTTCCCCTATTAATAAAGAATTAAATTAATAAAAAATAACAAAATACTTTTCTAAAAAAAAAAAATCAAAGCCTCCTTAATACCTTCAGGAAAGCTGTTCCATAAAACAGGAGAAGTGACTGAATAGGGCTTGGCCCAACATCTAGTAGTGATAGTACTAACTACACTACAGAAAAGAATAACCCTGGGGTCCCAATCTCTTTAAGCCTCTGGGCACCTTTGCAATTCTGACATATCATGGTGGGTACAGCCACAAAATGGCTGCCACGGCTTACTTTCAGTGACACAGTGCAGATCCTTGTGCTAGGTTTGCCAGGTCCTCTTCTCTTACCAGCAAGAGTGGGAGAGAGCTCTTTGGGAGTGGGGGGGGCAGGGTGACGTCACTGCACACGATGTCCTGGGAATGATGATGTCACACGGAAGTGATGTCATCATGCTGGGGGATGCCACACAGTGACGCTCTGGTATTTTAGGCAAAACTCTATGGTTACTATAGAGTTTTTCCCAAAATACCAGAGCATTGCGGTGCAGCGCCTTGTCATGATGGTGTCACTTCCACATGATGTCATCACACTGGAGACGCTGAGACAGATGGTGGCTGTGTGGGTGGGGCTTTCCCCTGCCAGCTAGCTGGCCAGTGGCGGGCAAGAGCCCACCATATCAGGGGATCCCCAGGTCCCACCTGGAGGTTGGCAACACTACCTTGTGCTGTGGTGAAAGTTGCTGCTGAAACAATGTTTTTAAAAATTTGCACAACCAATCAGATTTCTAGTGGTCAATCAGAAGCTTTGCTGAACATAAGTCTCTCCTGGCCCCACCCACTTTTTAAAAACTACTTGGTGGGCACCAGGAAAGGTGTTGGCAGGTGCCATGCATCCATGGGCACCAGGTTGGGTGCCCTTGGAATACCCAATAGTTCTGGGGAGTGAATAGGCTTGCCAGTCCCCAGGTTGGGGTGGGGGTTCCCTCAGTTTTTGGAGCTTCTCCCCACTGCCAAACAGATACTTGCCCATGTGACTTCCCTGACGTGATGATGCCACCCAGAAGTGATGTCATCACACAAGGGATGTCACATGGGTATGCTCTGGTTTAAGAGCAAAACTCTATGGTTTTAAGCTGGTTTTATCATAGAGTTTTGACTTAAACCAGAGTGTCCCCATGCAATGTCCCTGGCATTATGTTATATTGTAGTCTTCTTCTGAAGATAAGCAAAATGGAGGACTTACCTGGAATCCTCATCTGGATTGTTGGACTGCTGGACTTTTTTGGACTGCTGGACTTTTGGATGGTTAAGAAATGGATTTTTACTTGTAAAACTGTATATTATACATTGTAGGATTTTTGAAGATTAATGCCTATGTATTTTGCACATGCTGAAGGTTCTCTAGTTTGATCTTGAAGTAGTTCCTGTAGAAATTAGTAATACAGATGACTACAGTTCTTATATTTTGGGTCCATCAGAGGAGGCAGATCTCTTAGCTGAGGTCTGGGGGAGGCAGTCATTTTGACCAAGTGCTGTCTTAAAGTGCTGGAGAGATCTTCAAGGTAACAGAAACATTGTAGGGATCTAGAACTCCTAAGCTAAACAGCCTGTCCTATATTTTAACATTTGATAGGGCATGTATAGAGAGAGGGACAGAGCATTTGTGTTTTACCCATTTCTTTTGGATCCTGTGCTCATCTGATGCTGTGCTAATAGTATGCTTGTAAACATTTTCTTTTTAATACATACTTTACAACTTTTGATGCTGACAGTGGTTCTCTGTACCACATAGACCTCCACTGTTTCAGATACACTATTTTCAAAGGAGCACCAGGGGAAAGAGAGGCGGTTGGCAAGTGGCTATTCCTCCAGGGGCGTGCAAGGGAATAAACTGTCCTTGTGGTGACCAGGCGCTGGACAGTGGGAGACATAGAGTTCAGGCCTCAGAACTTGGAAGGGAAGCTGGGAGTCCTGACCCTCCAGTGGCCAATTCCGTACAAAGGTCAGGTGGTGGTTGTGGCAAGCTACCTGAGAGTGGAAGAAAAGCCTCTCCAGGGGTTGAGAAAAACCTAGGAAGGCAGGGCAGAACAGGGCCTGTAGGCTGGAGCAGGCACATTCCTCCACAATTGTATGTTTTGGAAATAATATTTAAGAATCTCCTATTGGGGGATATGATCAAAATATAATAAGGTAGTGTATACAGTTTTGCAGGAGACCAGATTTCTTGCCTGTGTGTTCATCCACCACAGATAGTGCTTTAGCAAGGAACAAAACATTGTCAGAAGAGTCACTAAGAGCCCAGAAATTTGATAGATTCGTTAATTGGCTTGCATAAGAAAATCCTTGCTTTAACATGTTGATTCTGATTAAGAAAGTCCATGTGAAGATAGGATAAATGGTGAAGCTGAGATCATGCACAGCATACTGTAAGTGTAAGGCTTCAGTCAGGCACCGTGAAAAGCTGCAATTAAACTCCAGTTGGACACAAACACAGTTTGTTGCCACGCTCGCTTGCATCCATTGAACCCCACACCCCCTCCAGTACCGAAAACTTGATCTAATACTTCTCGCGTAAGCTCCCATTCACCATGGCATCTATATGCAGGCACCTTGTGTTTTTTCTACTCTGCGGTACCCGAGACTTAACAAAGATTTTAAATCCTGGTTCGCAGCAGGAAACAGATTCCAGTTTGCCAAAACTCCCTCATTCAGATATTATACGGATCAAAAGAGGTTCACACACTAGAGTAAAAGAAAAGCAGGAGGAGCAAAGGACATGTGCAGACATGACAATAAACGGTTTGTGCCCCAGTTGGAGTGTAATTGCAACTTGTACGTCTGAATGCAACATACACACATGTGTGTGAATACACACAGGTATCCACAAAGCGTTATCCCTTCTTAAGGAAACTAGGAGCCAGGATACAAGTATGTCTTGTAGCATCATCTTAAGCCTGCTGCTCTGAAATCAGAGAATGCTTTATGTCCTGAACCGATTGCCAACCTGGAGCCGACATTCCTTTGGGAGATTACTGGAGACCAGAGACCGGTAGTTCACTATTGCTCTGTAATCACCTTACCTGTTCAGTAATTGCCCACCTGAAAATAAAGCTGTGCAAGTATTTAGTTTAATTTGCAAAACAGCATTTCATTTCAGTACTTGTATACATGAACCCCACCTAGAGGCAATGCAATAAATTAATCAAGTTCAAACAAGCCAAGGAAGAACAACAAACATCTTAGGTGCTGTTTGATTGCCTTCAGCCCCTGAAACTGATTCTGGCCATTGTCACTGGACTGGTCACCACCTTATTCATTTGAAGACTGAAAGAGATTCCTGGAAGAGCCGGCGATGCAGGTGGCAGGAGTGTGAGACAGTGCCAAGAGCGAATGGGGAGAGCACCCTGGATTACAAGAGAGAGACCATCCCAGAAAAGTCCGATCCCTTTCATAACCTATTTTATATGTGCTCCTCAGTACACTGAAGCCAATATTGGACCATATTTACTTGCGGCATCCTTCCATGTGGCGTGAGGCTAATTCCACAGGAGAGGATTATTGAGAAACATATGTGATGCGAAGGCTGCAGTCCGATGCAGACCTGCATAATAGTAAGTGCCATTGAACATTCCAAGTCGGCATGCTTAGGACCAGTGTTCCCTCTAAGCTGAGTTAGAGTGAGCTAGCTCACAGGTTTTTTTAGCCTCCGGCTTACACATTTTTGTCTTAGCTCAGCAAGGGTGGCTCCAGAGCCAACTAATTTATGCAGTAGCTAAATTGCTCACTCAAAACTTTCATGCCAGTAGCTCACAAAGTAGAATTTTTGCTCACAAGACTCCACAGCTTAGAGGGAACATTGCTTAGGACTGGGCTACAAGAAGTCCGCAGGGGTAAGGAAGCTATGCAATGATAGTAGCAAGGCAAGGCTGGCAGTCTCCAAAGAAGACCGAATCATAAGCTCAGTAATGAAGCTCCCATGCAGAAGCCGCTCAGACCTGGGACTAGTCAATGCCTGAATGGGATACCATTTGAGACTTCCATGTGCTGGTTTTGAGCTCCCTGGAAGAAAGGCTAAATGTGAATAAATAAAAATGCACAAATATTATGCGCACTGTGAAAAGTTTTGTCATATTTTAGGGTAGCACCTGTGGGACCGATCCCCTAGGGAAAATATATACACAAAGTTAGATGCACCAAAACAAAGTAGTATCTAATAATGTACAGGTCTGGCTTCCAAACATGGTAGCTTTCTTCATTTCAACGCACACCACACATAAGCAAAAGTCTTTCCTCTTAGGTGTTTTATTGTGCTTGTGAAGGAACAGCCTCACACGCCCTTCTCAGTTCCTTCTAGCTGTCACCCAGGAGGTTAGAAAAACCCTGCAGCTGTCCCAAGCCTCTGCCTGGCAACACCACTGCTTACCCTTCCTCCCCAGGGGTGCTGGAAACAAGCTGGGTACCACCCTCTGCCACCAGTGGTTCAGAGGGTATCTCCTGCCTGATAGAGCCATACATCTAGCACTCTGTGCCTGCACTGATGTTTAGAGACTCCACCCAGTTGCCCCGCTTCCCACTGCATTAACAAGCAAACGTAGGGCAATCTATCACAATGTCACAACTTCACGCTGTCATGCTCCAGGGATGGCAGGTTTATCTGCTGTCAGGACACTTCAGATAGCAAGACTGAATAGGTGTGTTGTTTTTTCAGAGATCAGACTTAGGCATTTAAAATAAAAGGAAGTTTAATGAATGAATAAAAAGACCACATATTCTGTTCAAGCATTTCAGGCTGATCAAGGAAGCAAAGAAAAGGTGAAAAGATGTAGTTCTCTGTCTCTGTACTAGATACTTTCCAGGTGATGTTTATGTAGGACAGGCTACCTTTACTTGAAGTTGCAGCAGTTTAAAATCCATTGTTACCTTAGATATTCTGGTTGAGACTGCTCTCCATTGCTACATGGAAAAGATAGAGTCCCCAGGCATAAGCTTAGTCCATTATGGTTTGTGCTCCCCCATGAGCAGGATACAACAGAGTGTCTTCCTCATGTCCTGAGAATGTATAATCTACCTTGGGGAGTTTGTTCTGCTTGGGAGTTATCTGGATCTTCTTCATGTCCTAAGTTTACTTTTTAGCCATTTGTCACTTAGCTGTCTCTGCCCATTCTGGGTGTGACCAGGCAGCAGAGTGTGAGTTAACAATCCTGTTTCAGCCAGATTTATTAGCATAACCAAGATTGTGAGTGATCTGTGCTTAGAGCCTGATGGCTCCTTCCTTTAACCCCCAACTTTTCTTCCAGCTACTAACATGCAGCTAGGCTCCTGTACATGGACAGAGGGCAATCACAATAATTGCAGCACTGGGGTGAATTCTTGGGTGGAGGGCATTTCTCCTCAATGATCCTTACCTTTTCACTTAGTGATAAATGTTAAGGCAAGAAATGCCAACACTGAGCAGGAAGGACACTGGAATGAATATAGGCATCCCCATCCACCTTCTCCAGGGGGACAGCAGCTGTCCTCATGGAAACAGATGGTTGGACTGATCCAAACAGCCCTGATCTTGCCTTTGCAGTGTTAAGCAGATTTAAAGTTGTCTGTGTTTTACGCATGCAGCTGATGCTAACGGTTGTTCATCCCACATTAATCTGCATGCCTGTGTACGTGAACGGTCATATAGTCCAAACTGTATATGCAGACATGGCCTGTAAGAACAACATGGTGCAATTCAAAAATGCAAGATGAAGGGGTTGTTAGGCAGCCTGACCAAAAAACCAATCCTTCGCCAACATACTTGGGAATAACCCCCACTGAGCATATGAGGGCTTTCTGCTAAACAAGCATGCATGCATGCATAAACTGGGCTGGAAACTAAGCAACATATATCTATTAAAACATCTCATGGAGATGAAAACAATATTTGACTGAATTTCTAATACTCCTCTTTCTTTTTTAAACATAGAACAATATTGGTTTCCATCCACGCTCACTTAGTTTTTAGAAGGATTTGGCTTGATCTAGCATGGCTCAAATGGAAGGTGTTCATCGTTGCTTATTTGGTGGCCTCAGTTATGATTTGCGAAGGAAGGAAATAAAACTGAGGTTTTATTTAATGATCGTTGCACGTTTAACATGTTCAGAGTGATCAGATTTATTATACAGACCCAGAAACTCGGGATGGGATTTATGGAGACTTGTGTGATCAAGTAGATAAGCTATATTACTTCATATAATATTATGTTTTAAGGCCTTCTGTCTTGTTGTCACTGTGATTTACAGTGCAATTCCAAGCAGACGTAGTAAGTCCATTGAAGTCAATGGATCTGGAAGAGTATAAATAAAAAAAGTCCATTCCGCCAACAAATCTGTTTGAGAGTGTGCATCCTGTTAAAAACCAAGCCACTGTGGTTTCCCTAAATCTCTTGTTGCTCGCTTAAAGCAGGAGCGCCTTTTTAATCAATCCGAATGCTTTTAATAAATTAATCAGCTAAAAATTGCAGTCAAAGAGAACAGGGAAACAAAATCTTATGCATTATTACTCAAGAGTTAACCCCCATTAAGTTCAATGGCCCTCACTTCCAAATCAGTGGCCCTCGGACTTTTACCCTACAAGCAGACAGTGGGAGTCCTGTTGAAGAGAGCGGGACTTGCACAGAAAGAAGAACAATATCCTGAACACAATGTTGTTGTTTTTTAAAGCTTCCAGCCAGAACCATTATTCAGGGGGGGAAATGGTTTGTTTTAACCCTAGTATGTGGCTTACGTTAATTTTTGTAAGCAAGTGAATTTTAGAACACGTAAAGCATCTTTTGTATGTACATATGGCATCAGAGATGGGAATTCCTGCAGCAATAACGGTGATCATTAGGTTAAAATTCTTCTTATGCCGTGCCTCAAGCTAGATTTTTTGATACTACTCAATAAGGTTCACATTCAAACAATTGCACTAATAGGTTCTGTCCTTGTTCACCAATGTACAGCCCGCTTGTTAAGCGTGCAAGCCATTTATTATTATTAGACTGCAAGTGTAACTGACAAGACCATGCCATTTTATCAGAACTATTTCATTCCAGATATTAATTTTATTTAATCTGAGCACAAGCCAAAGCCACAGTCCTATGGACTCCTAGAGCAGGAGGGGGCTTTATGGGCCATCTAATCCAACCCCCCCGCTCTGTTCAGGAAATCCTAAACTAGGGCATTGATGACAGATGGCTGCCCAGCCTCTGTGTGAAAACTTCCAGCAAGGGAGAGGCCCCTCCATCCTGTAACTGGTTCCATTATGGGACTGCTACCATTGTTAGAAATTTTCTCCTAGCGTTCAACCAAAAACTACCTTCCTGTGAATGATGCCTATTAGATCTAGTCTTACCCGCTGGAGTCGCAGAGAATAACAGTACAATCCAGTGCAGAGATACTCCAGTCTAAGCCTAGTGACATCAGTGGATAGACTGGAGTAACTCTGCATAGGTTTGCAGAGTTATTTTCTGGCCCCTTCCATGCAGCAGCCCCTCCAGTGTTAAAAGCGCTTCCCTACCCCCAAGTCTTCTCCAAGCTAGACAATACCCAGTTCCTTCCTTGCCCTGCATAACTTTTTCCCACATCCCTATCCTTTGCCACCATCCCAAGAACCTGTCCCAGTTTATCTATGTCTTCCTTAAGGTATAGCACCCAAAACTGGACCTATTACTCCAGATGTCGTCTGACTAGTGCAGAGTACAGTGGAACTATGACTTCTCATGACCTAGATAACATGCTTCTATCTTATCAGTGCATCCGAAAATCACTTTAGCGATTTTATTTTTGAAGCAACATCACATTGTGGTTGATTGCCACACAATTCAGCAATCTGAGATCCTTTAAATGCATGCCATCCTATTGCCAAGCCAGAGATCGGCCATCGTATACCTGCGCACTTGCTTTTTTTTGTTTTGCCTAACAGGCAGAACTTCGCATTTATCTCTAACAAAATGAAATCAATCCGTTTCCACCCAGCTTTCCAACCCATCAGTGGAATTTGTATTTGTCTCATGTGGTGCTAGCGGCCCCTCCCAGTTTTGTATCACCTGCACATTTGAGTAAGGGTTCCCTCCAGTGTTCCCTCTAAGCTGAGTTAGTGTGAGCTAGCTCAAAATTTTTAGCCTCCAGCTCACACATTTTTGTCTTAGCTCAGGAAGGATGGCTCCAAAGCAAACTAATTTCTGCAGTAGCCAAATCACTCGCTCACAACTTTAATACCAGTAGCTCACAAAGTAGAATTATTTGCTCACAAGACTTCACAGCTTCGAGGGAGCATTGGTTCCCTCCATTCCTGCATCCAGGACTATTTAAAAAAACAAGTGTTGAAGAATACTAAGCCCAGGACAGAAGTCTGTAGAATCCCACTCAAGACTTCTTTCCAGGTTTACGAAACACCATTGATAAGCAGCCTTTGAGTAGTTTTCCAATCAGCTGTAAATCCATTTGATGGCAATATCATCTATCCTCCATTTAATCATTTTGCTTATTGGTTATCATGGGGGATTTTGTGAAACGCCTTGCTGAAACCAAGGGGTAGTCCATCCACAGCATCCTTAAGTGTGGCTAGGCTTGCTTACGGCCTACCTTACAAGGGTTCTCTTGGGCCTCAGCCTGCGAAGAAGAGGGGTTCAGTGAGCACCCCAATCCTTCTCTTCCCGCTAGGCTGCTCTGCTTCTCTCTGGGCACTGCATGGTTTTCAGGACACTCTCGGGCTGATTGCTTTAAAGTCTATTTTCCCTGCTATCAAGTCAAACTGACTGAGCTGCCGTTTTCCATTTCGAATATGACATTTGTCCACCCGTAGTACTTCTGGGATTTCTCAAACATGAGAGGGGTTCCAGAGGGACACTTCGAAATTTCTCTAGTACCTTACAATGCAAAGTTAGCCAGCCCAGACAACTTGAACTCATTTACGGTAGCTAGATATTCCTCGACCAATTCATCAGTCTTTGAGCTGCAATCCTGTCCCTCACCAGTCACGCTACTTTCGCTAAGGCTGCACATAGTTCCTTTTTTGGAAGAAGTTGGGAGGAAGCAGGACTTGGGTAATTCTGTCCTTCCTTTTTCACCGTTTCTCCATCCTCATGGAGCAGCAGGGCTACCATTTCCTTTCTCCTCTTTTTACTGCAAACATACTTGAACCCCACCCCGCCACCTCCTTTTGTCCTTCCCATTCCATATTAACCTCAGCTCGTTTTGAACTTTTGCTTTCCTGGCACTATTTTATTAAAAATATTTATTAGCCACCTTTCTTGCTTACAGAGCTCAAGGCGGCTTACATTATTACCAAATGCACAAAATATATTACATTAGAAACATAAAGCCACAATTTAAAATCACAATTTAGGACTCCTTTAAATGCAGTCCTAACTTAAACTGTCTTGAGCCAAGTCCAGGCTACTTGCCTGTAGATGTCTCTAGTAACATGTCCCCTCTTCCATTTCCAGTACAGGTCCTTTTTGATTTTCAGCTCATCAGTTATCTTTTTATTCAGCCACTTTGACTTCTTGTGTCTTCCCCCTTTTTCTTTGCCACTGGTATTGTTTGTGATTGTAGCTTTAACAGCTTTTTAAAATAATTCCTACTTATTTAGAAATAAATTCCATTGGAAGTAGATTCCACTGATTTCAAATACATATTTATATGAATGAAATCAAATACATATTTACATGAATGAAAATGTAAATCTCCATGATGGATACAGATGTTCATGGCATGACCTGATGTGAAAACAGAGGATGAATTCTGATGTCATGACAAATGTCTTTTTCCGTTCCTAAAACGAGCCTTAAATGGTCTCAGTCTTGTGCATTCTCTTCCTTTGCACATGGCTCAGGTACTGAAGACTTGCTGGTTCGTAACAAACCACAGCTTGTCATTATAGCTTGCCCACAAACTGTAGTTTGTCTACATAGCTAATGTTAGCCTGTGGTTTAGTCCTGGTTTATGACCAAGAAAAATAAACCACAATTTGTGGCCTGGATGTAACAAATGAACAATGCATTACTGCAAAAAAGCATCAGTATCTGAGCGGCATAACCTCCAAGGTTCATTCAAAAGACAGAAAGTAAGCAATTGAAAACGACCTATCCCTCTTTCCCAAGTTTCTTCCAATCTTTTCAGATTTATGGTGCTAAGATACTTACTCATTCAATTTTGGGTGAATGTTATTATTTGCATGCCTATAGCAGCTTTCTGTTGCTAACATAATCCTATATCTAGCTTCAGAGGGTAGCTTTCTGAAATATGATGAAGGAAGCTTTGCCTCTAGGAATCTCATTCCCCGAAAACATTGTTGGTTTCTTAAGGTGCTACTGGACTTGAACCTCTCAATTCTATATATTCCATAGCGATCAGAAGTCAAAACAAACACCCAAGCCTAAGCCCACCTGATAAAAGGTCCATTTACGAATTTAAATGCTCAAAACATTTCTTTTTCCAGCATTCAGGGCTGTAACTAGGGTGATACAGCATTACTCCTGGCTCCTGAGTTGGACAGTCTCAGGACCACGGGTAAAATATAGGATGCAGTCCCAGGATTGTTACCCCTCCTGTAGGAAGCAGACACCCTGACCTGGATGGCCCAGGCTAGCCCTATCTCCTCAGACTTCAGAGAAGAGGAGGTCCTGGTTAGTATTTGGATGGGAGATCACCAAGGAACACCAGGGTTGCTAGGCAGAGGCAGGCAATGTCAAACCCACCTCTGAAAGCTTCTTGCCTTGAAAACCCTATGAAGTTGCAGTAAGTTGACTATGACTTGATACTTTCCACCACCACCAGAAACAACCTTCATGGCCAGTCTTGTCTGGTTCCAACAGGACAGCTCACCCCTCCCCCCACCCCCTCCCTCCCTTTGCAGGTGAAGCGGCTGCCACCCCGAGTACAGAAACACGTCGCTACCACATAAGCAAACAAAGCTACGATGCTTCTTTCGAGGAGTCTTTTTTTATTAAGATAAATCCAGCAAAATTCCTAACAGTGGGTATATTCAGCCAACCTGCCTTTTTTTTTCTAAAAGAATTTTTTTTTTTGTATTTCATTTAAAAACACGATTACACTTTTTTCCCGTTATTCTTCTTCTCCAAAATGTGACAAAATAAAACTACATTTGGGATACAACAAGATTTCCAGCTTCTTAGGATTTTTTTTCTCATGAAAATAGCTCACCTTCTTTATAAAAGCAACCCACAGAACCACCGGAATGTCTGACGCAATTATTTTGTGTACTTTTTTTTTTTTTTTGGAGACCTCCCCACGTTAAGAAACCGTACAACACGTAACAAGGGTGAAATTAAAATCTGAAGTCTGCCTGACTTACACACAAAGGGATTATATACTGACAGAAGTCAATAGCTACCACCACTGATTCTTTCCAGGTACCATACAAACTATGACAATCACAAAATTTTAAAAACAAAAGATTTTTCGTTTTGTTTTTTTTGTTTTTTTGTTGTTGTTTAAGTCCCAAGTAACAGAGATGAAGATGTTCCATGATTAAATTCATGCTAAAAAAACCTGCATTTATAAAATAGTTGATAAAAATATTCCTCTCTTAACAATACAGTATGGAGGTATGGATACCGAATGATGGAAATGAACAGGGCAAAGGTTGTTACTCGGACTTGGCTTCCTTATCGTCAGATACTTCAGCAGCTGGTGCCTATCAGTGTTGGAGAAGGGAAAAAGAGAAAGTCTTTTTTACACGTAGGAAATAACCTGTTCCATTGTTTTAACACAAAATGCCAGCTTCTGTCTTTAGTACAAGCAAGCCAAAACTAAGGTTGCAGAGGATTCTGAAGTGAAAAACGTACCTGGGCTGGACTCGGTGATCCATCAGCAGACCTTCCACATGTTCTCCTCCCCATAGCAGCCCTGTCTGACCCTAAGAAATGTCCTTCCTGGGTCAGAAGAGTGCAGTAGGGAGAGGGGATGCAATTGCCCCTTGTCCGATTTGCGCCCCACAACGAGCACCTGACCTGCAACTCTGGGAACGAGCTGTCCCGGGGTCAGAAACGGCTATGGTAGTAGTGGCAGCAGGGAGGAGTCTGGGAAAGATCCATCATCCTTCTGTTCATGGATAACTCCCCCCCGTCCCCCCAAAAAAACCTTGTATCTCTCCGGCTCATGATTTTAAACTCTGTCCACAATACTCAATGCGACCCCTTTGAAAGAACAGCAAAAATGTGTAGTATATTCACATTATGCTTTCAAATTCATAGACCCCAAACATAGAGAAAGCGCAGCTGAACTCACCTTCTATTATTGTGTCACATATGTGCCAAATGTATTTGCATATATGCAAAACTGAAAATCAGAGGGGATGGAAAAATAGTAAAAAGCCCAGTAGCACCTTTAACACTAACAAACTTTATTGTAGCGTAAGCTTTCGAGAAACACAGCTCTCTTTGCCAGATGCGTCTGACAAAGAGAGCTGTGTTTCTCAAAAGCTTACGCTACAATAAAGTTTGTTAGTCTTAGAGGTGCCACTGGGCTTTTAACTGTTTTGCAGCAACAGACTAACACGGCTAACTCCTCTGGATCTATGACCGAAGGGGATGGACTCAGCTTTTTTTTAAACCTTTACTAAGATTCTCTTTCCACTGCAGCAGGTCAGGTCCCCCTTTTTTCACTTCTGAGGGGAGGGGAATCTGTCCCCCACCCCATTACATAAAACAAAGCCCCCAACCCAGGAGGCTTCTTTCTTCTCCGAGGCCTCGAATTCTAAAATGTTACAGGCACTCTTAAATCAGTGACATTTCAAAAGTGTCGTAAAACCACAATGCACCATTTCAGGTGGGAGAATTCATATTTTAAGGCTCACCACGGTCTCTCTGTAAAGGAAAGCTAGTACCTCAGGGGCCAGGCTGGGGAACTCTCAACCTGACATGCTAGCTTTCCACATCTGTAGCCTTTAGTAACTTGGGAGGGCTTTCAAATATAGGATCCCTGTATTCTAGTAGTCCTTGCAGAGTTCTACAGATTTCTGTGCTAGATAGCCAGAGGGACATGAATCTCTCTAGTGACAATCCGCACAGTTCCAGCACAACACAAGATCCCTTGCCCTTATCCAAACTGTGCACTCCAGATCCCGGGGGGGGATCACGAAATATGTCTGATGTCAGCAGTAGACAAAAATCTACCCTCATCCTCAAGACCTTTGGCCTGCACAGCAGACTGAGAAGACTGAAGAGGTCAAGCTCTTTTCTTCTTCTCTTTGCCTTGAGGGCCCTTGGAAATGCTGAGAATCCCGTGCTTAGAGACCTTATGGCAGTGACCAGTAATGGCCAGGTCTCGAGTCCAGCCACAATCTGTGTTCCTCAGCATTCCAGGACAGCTGAACTACACACCGGATACAGTTCCGAGGGCTCCTTCTCCCACCCCATACAGCTGCCATATACCCTACCTCGTTAGTTTTGGTATCTCCGTTCTCAGAGTGGTTTTCTTCTTTAGCATCTTCTTGCTTAGTTTCATCTTTTCCTTTGGCTCCCTTCTTCCCTTTTGCTACCTTTTTGTCCTCCTTTTTATCATTTGCTCCTTTTTCTTTCTGCAACGGCAATCCCGTTTGTTAAAAAAAAGAGAACAGCAGATTGCAGCGTCAATCCTCCTCAAAGATCAAGGCTCTACATTCTGAGCAAGATAACGTAGAGACATGATTTGCGGAATAAATAAGGATGTTTTACGCTGGGAAGTGCAGGTTTAAATAAGAATAAACATGTCTGTTTGAATAACAGCAACTCCCTTTTAAAGTATCACGGCCACATACGCCACATTAAAGAAAAGGACAAATATATTTTTGAAACTCCACTTAAGAGACAATTTCTTATGCTATATCTGCTTAACCATTAAACACAAGGTGAAATTCTACCTGGATACAGAAACGGTTCAACATGCCGGTTTCTCCCATTGGTCCATGTACTAACGGTACTCGGCAAGAGTTTACACCATGCCCATTTACTCTGCCACACTTTCAGACAGCGCTGCCAGCATATTTGAAAGGCAGATTTCCCCCCCCCCCAAAAAAAACCCCAACATCTGAACAGTTGCGTATCCGCAATCAAAATTCAGTAGAAAATGAAACCCATGACAGTCTACACTGTTATTGTCCAATTGCAATAGGAAAAAGAATGTTGCGGGGGTGGTGGTGTGGGAATGAAATGTGTGCAGTCCCTTGCCTTTCTTGTTGGGGCAATAATTTACTGTGAGTCCTTTACATGACAAACCCGACAGAACGTACATATTGTGCCGTTGGGTCTGTCTTACACTGGCTGTATGACTCTGTGTGATGCTCGAAAATGAGTTAGTGGGAAAGGTGCATTCTAGCTCCACCTGCAGCAAGCGGTGTTTTGTCACAACCTGTGATTTGAAAGGGACAAACTGAACTGAACGCTAAGGGCCAAACCAGACACGACACCCACTAACATGTGAAGTGAGGGATGGGTTGGGTTTATGATGGGACGTAATACCTACACACTGTTTCTCCCTCTTTCCCTTGCTGTTCTTCATTGCTTCCTGTCCAGCCCGGCTCATTTCTTGCGGAAGAGCCAGGATGGGAGAAAAGATGTTTAAAACAGCAGAATGTTCCCCTGAGTTCCATGCGGGTTTTTTTGGTCAATATCTATCCTCCATTTTACTTGTGAATTGGCAGATTTCTGAATAAACACACATGGATCTTCCTCTCTCCATCATAGCTAATCTGAGAACCCCCCCACCCCCCGGGTAAGCAAGAAATAAGAAACACAAGCATCAAAATATCTGTTGAAAACTCCACACAATTTTTGGGGTATTTTTATTGCAGTGAAATTATCTTCGGCAGAGCAGAAGCAACACAGACTTCAGGCCTACAGAGCCCTCCTTTCCACAGAAAGGAAGGCCGAGGCAGCTCACACACACACACACACACACAGAAATGTTGATACCACACCTGTTTAAAACAAATCATGTTCTAAGATAATAAACTAACAGCAAAGATCAGCATGATCACACTGATCAGATGCCAAAGGCTTATAGCAGAACAAAAATGACTTGACCTGTTTCCTGAACATAAAAAGGGGGTAAGCAGTCCTTTTAGACTGCAGAGAAGAGGCTGCTGCAGCCAGCACTTGTACGCATGCCCTGCTAGGCCGAATACAGTAATTTTAGAGTAAGAAGGACTAAACCAGAACCCCACCTAAGTCAAAATGGGTTCTCCCACATCTATCTCTTCCCCCTGTTACTTAGGTTTCTTCTTCTCCTCCTCCTCCTCACGGTTCCAGGTAAACTACACACAGCAAATGGCTCAAGCCTTTGGAAGGAGGATGGATACTGCCACCACTGACTATGGAGAAAAACCGGAATAGCTCATAGCTAATAACGGCCACACTGTGCAATTACTTACGCAGGCACTGTTGACATCGCAGGCCGATGTCAACAGTAACATCCTTTGGCCATACTTCCTGCTACATTTGCAACATCAGGGCCAAGAGTTACCGCCACTAGCACTTTTAACTGCACTTATTTGTGATTTGTATATGAATGTTATGGGGTGTGTGTATGTAAGGAATCCGTGTTTTATTGTGTTTTAACCTTTTAATGTGAGCCGCCCTGAGGCTGCTCTGGCAGGAAGGGCGGGATACAAATTCAGTTTGCCTCGGCCACTGCTCAATAGCTTGCTGTGTACACAAATCAGAGTCCCATCATCTCATGGCAAAGCATATCTGATACGCTAATAGTCAAGTCTGGGCTAATCTCCGGAGACCTAAATCTGCAGATCAGGCCCATATTAACAGAAAACAGTTCCACAAACTTGGGGAACTCCCCAGGTTTGCAGAAAAATCTGAAAACTTAAAAAAAATATATATTGGCGTTTGTTTTTAAATCCCTCCCAAAATAAAACTTAAAATCTAGAGGGAGCTGCGGCTGCCTGGAGCCAGACTGGGCTTGGCAATTGGGGGGGGGATGGATTGCAATTCCACCCCCACCCCCCGCCATGAGTCTTGCAGGCTCCCGCTTGGTGTTTCCAGATGGATCGAAACATGAGCATCCAAAAGCTAACAGGAATATAAAGGTACATGTTTCTGCAAACCTAGGGTAATCCCCAGGTTTGCAGAAAAATATAAAAAGCTTTTTGAAAATATAGTGAGTTAACCCCTTCCCCCCAAATAATTTGTGGTAAAAAATCTCATATATATATATTTTTTAACTTTCCAAATCAAATGAGCACATTAGAGAAAAAGGTTCTGCTTCAGCCTTCTGTTTGTTGTGCTAATATTCTACTTGCAGGGAGTTTTTTACATAAAGGGACATTCAGAGAGGTGACGCTGCCCCTCCCTTTTCAACAAATTGAAGCACTGCAGACTATTTGGCTGGCTATTTCCACTGCACGTATAGACCAGTCCTGGGAGCTAGGCGTGTTCCAAGGTGCAGCATCTTCTGTTAATGCGCGGAACATTCCACAAACAGCATGCAAAGGGCACTTTGGCAGGCAAGGCAGAGGCAAAAGAACTCCCTGAAGACAAACGCGTTTGAAAAATGCCACCCGATCATACTGGCATTTCACTGATGACTCTGCCGGCCGACTCACTGACTAAACTAAATTTAACTGGCTGGCAGGTCGACTTGACCGCAGCAAAAAAGGCAGATGGATTTCAAAAGTATTTTAGTTACACCCAGTGTGTGAATTCTGCGGTTTCGCCAGCTGAAAGTTTGGCAACTCCCCCCCACCGCCATTCCACATGGAACCTACCTAGATCAGTGGCCTTCAGCCTATAGGTCATGACCTTCAGAGGCTCCTGGGCCCCTATAAACCCACCATATTTGTTCTGTTGCTTTTTGGAAGGACTGCTGCTAATGTACATGCGCAGAGAGCAAGGGCTCTACACCTCCTGCATCTCTTTGCAGAAACACTAGACGGAACAGGAAGACAGTTAAGGCAAGGTCACTCAGCTTGTGGGTGGGATTCCTCTACAATTCTAATCATCAGCCTGTTTCTTACAACAATACCCCTTAAAGTAGTCAGCTTGTGTTTCCCTGGCTCTCTTGCCCTGCTGCCCCCTATTCTGGCCGTCAGAACTCCCCTTCACCTCTCATGTGGCTGTGATGCCATGTACTCCTGGCTTAATGAGTCCCATGTCGCTACCTAAGGGTTAAATATGGGTCCTGGGCCTCCGAAGCTGAAGACCATTGAGCTAGATGCTACATTTTTATCCCACCATTTCTTTCAGGAGCTCAATATGGCATATATCCTCACAACAACCCTCTGAAGTAGGACAGGCTGAGAAAGAGTGACTAGCCCAAGATCACTCAGTAAGCTTTATGGCAGAGTGGATATTTGAACACAGGTCTCCTCTATCCAAGTCTGACTTCCTAACCACTTCATCACTCTGGCTCTCATAAGTGATTTAAGGGGTGCATACAAACAAAATATACTCGAGCACTGTTTTAGCTGGGACTTAACACAGTGGAAATCAGCACGCCCTTTGAGCAACTTCAAGAATATGTTCAAAAGAATCAGACTGCCATGACTCTTTCACAAATCTAGATGTGTGTGAGAGTTAGGGGTGAGGTAGCCATCTTGTGGTTTTAACCACCTACCAAATATTTTTCTTGTAGGTTTTAGCCACCTACCAAATATTCTTCTGGAAAAGAATGAATGCTTGTGTGGGTGAGAAAGCCCAATGCTGGCTAGAGTTATTCTCTTTCTAGCAACCAATGGAAACGTATGGCCTCGAGTGTTTATTTAGAAAAATGTTTTTGTACCTTCGGTGCTGCCTTTTTCGGCTTTGGCTCTGGTTTAGGCGGAGCAGGTTTCTGCAAGAGAAGCAAACAGTTGCATGAGGAATGCTGTATGCGAACACAGCCATTTTCTTTAAGTCCAGAATACATACAGACCTGACCATAATCCACTAATCCCAGCCCAACTGAAATGAACGTTGCCCAAGAGGAGGGGTGTTCTTCTGTGACACCCACAGAATTCAACAAGTCTTCTGCAAACGAAGTGCCCGGGGAACTAGTTCTTACACTTTCTGAAGTCAATTGCTCCTCAGTTTTGTTGAGCCTGTCAGCACTTTTAGAATTTTGAGAAAAGACAGTGGGTGCCGTCACAAGGTGGCTGCCCCGCCCCTAACTCTCACACATAATTTTTTTTTAAAAAAATTAAAGCTTAAATTCAGTGAACTATTCATGAGGGGAAATGGAAGATTTTAGGTTCAACAGAGAGCAAAGAAAAATGTTCAGATAATGGTATACATTGCCCATACTTATATTTAGCCAAGTGAAATAAATTGGTACGTGGCCTCAGATACTATGCTTACGTCTTTGCAAGATCAGAGATTCTGACACTATGGAGCAGTGTTCCCTCTAAGCTGAGTTAGTGTGAGCTAGCTCACAGGTTTTTTTAGCTCCTGGCTCACACATTTTTGCCTTTGCTCAGGGAGGATGGCTCCAGAGCAGACTAATTTATGCAGTAGCCAAATCGCTCGCTCACAACTTTAATGCCAGGAGCTCACAAAGTAGAATTTCTGCTCATAAGACTCCACAGCTTAGAGGGAACATTGCTGGGGAGTCCCTCAGCCTGTGTACAATGAATGTTATGGGGGGGGGATTTCAGACCTGACAGGTGCTAGGAGCTCTTCTCAGTCAGGTAAAGAAATGGCATGAAAGGTAAGTGTTTAGGGCACAGAGAGAAAGAGGAGCAAAGAAAGGAGAAGAAAGGATTGCGAAAGAGGATGCAGGAAAGAGCAGAACACGGGATGAACAGGGAGGGGGCGGGGGGGGGGGACAAGGAAGTTGTTAGGGGAAAGGATCATAGAAGACATTGGGGGAGGGAGGTGCCTGAAAATACCACGTTGGGGATTGCTACAACAGCTCTTGGGCTCAACCTGGGAACCTAAATGCACCAAGATTTTGGCAGTGGGAAAATTGGGGGGTCATAATAAATAGGCATCATGGCATAATCCGGAACACAGATTTGAACACTGTTTGCAGAATTCCGTCCCACTTTTTTACAATACTAGCCAAGGAGATAGAACATGAATAATAATATTGCATTTCTGTATTGCAAAATATACATCATCTCAATCCTTCCCCCAAGAACTCTGTAAATTAATCTGCATCATTATCCCCACACCGCAGATGGGGAAGTCAGCCTGGGTGCCTTGCCTAAGGACGGAACATATTACAAAGCTCATGAGTCTGTAGCCAGAACTGAAAGTCCCCTGCCACCTTTTCCCTTCCCTTCCATGAAGTCTCACTGCATCCTGATGCTATCACGTCATGCAGTTTCTGGCTTCAGTTCCTCGGGGGATGCGCAGGTGTAAAGATAAGCCAACAAGGGACAAGTTGTACTAGATGCTATGAAAATGGAAGGGAGGCTGTAGGGTTGCCATTTTTGGAAGCAGCCCCTGGCGCTCCTTGAAATGTGTGTCCCAAGGTCGCCTTCTGAGGTTACAGCTAAGATGAGATTCAGATCAGGAACTTCCACTTTGAGAGTGGAAGAGCACCGCACCACACCAAACCCACTTTCACTCCTCCATAATGAGAAGATTCTCTGTTTTGTAGGCACTCCTGGAACCTACTTGCATGAAGGCTCTCAGGTCATCAGCGCTGACATAATGGAAACATTAACACTGAAAAAAAGAACTGGGAGAGCTACTCACAGCGGATAACCTAGCCGATCGTCTCTTTGGCTGCGCAAAAGAAAGACAAAGTGTAAGTAAATTCCATTAAAAAGTAAAAAGAAAAATTCACATTAAAAAGTCATCTGCAAATTACTTAGGCAAAAGTCCTGCTAACTGCATCAGAATTTAGTTCCAGGTGAACATCCATAGGATTGTGCTGCACCGTAGTGCAAAGGGCAAATGTTATAACTCAACCCATGCCAAGATGACTCATAACTGTATGCAGTTTAGGATACAGAAAGTGTTGCCACCTCCCTAATGTCTGCCAGTTCACATGTAACGACCATCCAGCATTGCAATCTGTTTTGCACAAGTATATCCCGGGCATAAATCAAGCTTCCCAGGGTATGACAAAAAGCCCAGTTTTCAAAGTTGTTGGTACATACGGAATTGGAATTTTAAGGACAGCTGGCCTTTAGCAGTGACCTGTTTCAGCAGGTGACTGTCACTGATGCCATACGACTGTTGTAGGTCACTGCCTCTGCTGAGGCCACGCTGATGCAGCTCTTTGCTCAAAAATGGCTACAGACCCTCTTCCCTTTCAGTCCCTGCTAACTACTATGGGGGAAAGCAGCAGCAACAGGCCCCAGGCCAATGACAGCCCATCCCAGTGCTAGCAAAGGAAACTCCATATCAGCCAGTGAAGAGTCTCTGGGCTGTAGCAGTTGAACTATTATGTGGTAGCCACATCGCCAAACATTTTCAGGGCTCCGTATAACCACCTCCAAGTTGTAAGGCTATACACTGGAATGTAGCACTGGTAATTGTATCTTAAGAGCACTGATGGCCAGAAAATAGCCCCAGCCTATATGTTTAAGTACATTGTAGCCTTTCTGCACTGTGCACCAGACAACCAGATCAGCACAAGTCTACCATTCATGCCATGCTTTGTTAAATTCCAGTAAAATGGATAGGCTAAGTGAACAGGCACCATTCAGAGTCTACTTCTTATGATAGCTAGAACTGGGTCCAGTAACACCTTAGAGACCAAGAAGATTTTTGTGATATATGGACTGAGGGATCTCCCATTCTTACTTGCATCCAATGAAGGAAGATCTGATTCTCGAAACTGAACACCTGAAAAAATGCATTTCTTTCGAAGGTGCTACTGGATTCTTCTATTGCAGACCAACACAGCTACCCTCTGAAATATACTTCCAGCAAGCTCCACTGAAACCTGTGGGGCTCCCGTGTGAATAAACATAGTTTTTGTAGCAGGAACCCTTTGCAACACCCCTAATGTAGCCAATCCTCCAAGAGCATACAGTCGCCCCCATAAGAAGACCTCTGTAAGCTCTTGGAGGATTGGCTACATTAGGGGTGTGTCGCCTAATACACAGAGGAGTTCCTGCCACAAAAAGAGCCCCTGTTGAGACTGAGTGGCAAATCCGGTAATCTCACCAGGAGTGCAGCATGCACGGGCTTAAACTGTTTGCAGTGAAATGTATCAGATTTAAGGACACTTATTAATTTGCTGTTTGATGGTTGTGTCTGAATAAGTGTACTACCAACTGTGCATCAAAGTTTTGGAGGGGCCCCCCTCCCCAGAACAATGGATTGTTGCCGAATTCTCTGCTTTGTGACTGCATCAGAGACTCAGAAGAGCAGGGATGGATGTTTTTACAATGATACCATGTAAACAAACTTACCTCCTCCTTTACCTCACCTTCAGCTGCAGCCTGTTTTTTAAAAAATGAAGCACATACAAAATGTCAATATTTGCATTTGTGCATGTCCCCCCCGCCCCCGAAAAAAGGAAATGGATGCCAAACGCCTGCAAATAAATCTCTAGGAGTCTAGGACATTAGTCAAAACAGAAGGGCCTGTTAGGCACATAACTGGTAGCTACTATTTTCAGCTTTACATGCAGGTCTAAGTGCGCAATGTCACCACCAACTGGGTCTGCATTCAGCACAAAGTGTGAGACAGTAAAGTAAACCAGAAAGCCTGACCGATCACTGACAGCTCCTACTTCTTATTGTGCCAGTTAGATCCTTGCAATTCCTCACCTCCCCCTTTGTAAGATACCAGAAGTCTTTCCTGTCCCTTACATCTATTCTGCAAGATGCTAGCAAAAGTTATGGGGGGGGGGGCTTGCTCCTCCCCCTGTTCCATCTAAGCTGAGTTAGTGTGAGCTAGCTCACAGTTTTTTAGCTTCCAGCTCACACATTTTTGTCTTAGCTCAGGAAGGATGACTCCAAAGCAAACTAATGTAAGCAGTAGCCAAATCATTTGCTCTCAACTTTAATTTCAGTAGCTCACAAAGTAGAATTTTTGCTCAAAAGACTCCACAGCTTAGAGGGAACATTGCTCCCGACTGAATTTGTGCTGCCTTGAAGCTATTCTAAGCTGACCTCCAAACTCCCAGAGCAAAGACTACAACTCCCACAATGCCCCGGCAGCCAATTTGTTTTGTTTGACGTCGTTGCGTCAAAAGTCGCCCCAGCTTTTTTTTTTTTTTTTTGAAAAAAATAAGAGTTCCCGCCAAATTACCTACAAGAAGGTCGCGATCTTTTCTTTTCATTTTTTTTGCAAGGACATTATTTCCGCGCTTAGCACAGGGGAGGCAGGCTCCAGAGACGAAGCAACTAAAACTGAATTAGACTGGCTCGGCCGCGGGGGGGGGGTGGACCCGGGGGAGAGTGGTGGGGGAGGGGAAAGCAACATTGCATAAGCGACGCTTTGCCCATACAGGTAGGGCGCCAAATCGCGCTGCAAACAGGACCGTTGCAGCTTTAAATTCGAGTGCCATCTCTGCTTGACAAATGAATCAAACTATAGACGAATTAATCTCCAGCTACTTTTCGGGGGGGGGGCAAGCGGCCCCCCCCACGTTTTTGAGGGGTTTTTTGTACAGGACAAGAAACCGTTGATTTATTTGCAAAAAAGAAAGCAAAGGTTGCTTGTTTGTTTTTTGATAGCTCCTTTCTAACACCCCCCCCCAGCCCCGCCAAAGTTCTACCCAAGCCTGCTCGGCAATCCGCGGCTAGCCAGCGCGCTCCCCCCCCCCTTCTCTTTCGCTGCAAGGACAATTTCAAAACTCTGCGCCGCCTAATGGCTCCGGATCTCCATTGCACAACCATCTGGTATGACAAGAAGTAGGAGGAAGGACAAAAAAAAAAAAAAGAACAAAGGCAAACGCAGGAGAAAGAGCCCCGCTCCAGCGCCGAATCTGGCAAAGAAATGCAAGCCGATCAAATCCCCCCCGTCCCGGCAGACGACCGTCAAGGCTTGAGCCGGGGGAGAGCAACCTGCTCGGCTTCTTTGGGGAGGGCGGGGGAAAGGCACGGAAGCCTCCCGCGCCTTTGCCTCGCCGATCTCCACAGGGGCACCAGCAAGCCAGCACTATGGCTGTTGGTGATCCAGCATGGAGACGAGCGAGAGGAGCCTTCGCTCTCTCCAAACAAAACAGCCCAAACTCAACTCCGGTCGGGTCTCCGGGCTCGCCCCGGTCGCCTTTCCGAAGCGTCTCCCATCAGCATCGGCTCCGCTTGACGGCATGCACCGACATATTAAAATGCAAACACACACACACACATACACAAAAACTACACATCGAGCACTCAAGCGCGCGCGCGCGCGCAAATCAAGACATTTTTACCCCCCCCCGCGCAAACGGGCTTCATACTCTTTCCTCCCTCCATTTCTCTTCCCCCCCCACCAATATTTTTGTTTCTTTGCTTACCTTTCTTTTGGGCATAGTTGAACCTTAATAGCTGCTTGCAAAACAAGAGAGATGGATATATATTTAAAAAAAAATTAATGAAGACACCCCTCCCCCAAAACGCTTTTTTAAAAAAAAGGCAAAGCCGCACGCGCAAAATAGAAACACCAAACAAACCCCTCTGGGAAAGGCTTTGTTTTAAAAAGGGGGGGAAGAAGAGAGAAATCTCCCCCTCTCCCACACTATATAAGAGACCCAGAGTTAATTGCAGCAGAAACTGAACGAAAAAAAATTCCCCCCTCTTTATTGCAAACAGTAAAATACACCAACACTCAACCAAACTGCATGAATGGGGAGCGCGAGATGGGTCCGGGCGCTGACTGATGCGCGCCTTGGCCAATCCGAGAGCCGGGCCAGAGCGGGGGAAGGTGGTGGTTGTGGGGCTCGGACGAGAGGCGGAGCTGGACTCTTAGCGCGAGAAAGACACTCGCGCGCACATCCAGGGCTAGAGCCGCCAGACATGCACCGGGCGCTTGCGCCGTCTGCGTACGCGAGCGGCCCTTAAAGCTCTTCCTGAATACGGCCCCCCCTCCCCGGCCTAATGGAGGCGACAACGCAGCGGCTGGTTTCCCTCTCAGCCTTTGCTGCGCCTTCTTGAGGGGGGGGGGGTGAAGGGGGGGCTGGAGGAGCTCGGCACCTCAATAACGCCCTTTGGCGCAAAAGCACCTGGGAGAGAGCGCGAGACAGAGAGACAGAGGAAGGGCGCTTTTGCAAGCCGCCCAAGGCTCCTCGCCTCGTCGTGCGGCGCAAGGGCCTTGCAGCAACCCCGGCCTAGGAGGCTCGGAGCAGAAACTTCCCTGGCAAAGTTGCCCAAGGGCGGCCGGCGGTGGGAGCCGTTCCCTCCCCAGAGCCACCCGCAACATGGCTGCCCTGGCACCTTCCTGTGCCTTGCCTCGGCAAGCGGGTGGGGGGGGGAGGAGGAGGAAGGGTGCAGCTTCGCAGGGGGAGGCCACCGCGGGGGGGGGAGAAGGCAGGGGCCTGCTCTCGCTCGGTCTCTCTCTCTGTCTCCCCCGCCGCCAGAATGGGGAAGGAGCGGTTGGAGAGCGCGGCCAGGCCGCCGGGCGTGCAGGAGGCCGCTTTCCCGATCCCGATTAATAGGCGCAGATTTCCTTTTTCGAAAGAGAAGACTCGGGCAGTCCTAACGGATTCTCCCGGGCTCGAGTACAATGGCGGCCTCCCGCGACACCTCCTTACACTGAAACAATCGGGACTCGCGCCTAAACGAGTATGCTGAAGTTTGCCGCCTGGCTTTCAAGGAAATGGGCTTGGCCTGGGAGAAATGAAAGACGGGTTTTGCGGCGGGGATCTTACCCAAGCAGGTTTCCCGGGAAGACAATGCAATGCGGAGCATGCCCGGCGAAGGAGTCTTTCAGATCTGTGTAAACACAAGGGAGGGTGTGATAAGGTTGGGAGGTCTCCCCCAGCCTCCAGTGGCCAGATCCAAGTTGGGAAACTCGTGAAGATCCGGGGATGGAGCCTGGGGAGGACAAGGACCTCCGTAGGGTACAGTGCCACAAACTCCACCCTCCGAAGTATCCCATTTTCCCCAGGATAGTAAAAAGTCCAGTAGCACCTTTGAGACTAACAAACTTTATTGCAGCACAAGCTATGCTACAATACAGTTTGTCTTAACAGCGCTACTGGACTTTTTTACTATTTTGCAGCGACGGGCTAACTCCTCTGGATCTCTTTTCTCCAGGGGAACTGATCTCATTAGTCTGGAGAACGTGCTGTAATTCCAGTGGATCCCCAGGTCCCCCCTGGAGGCTGGCATCCTTCATTGTTGGAGGTGTGTTGCAGATTAGGATTTTAGGGCTCTGTCCATGTGGCGTGTGCATTTATTTTCAAATGCTAGCACCTCGGCTGGCATTCTTCTCAGTGCGTGCGTGAAGTTATTTTTCTCCTGATGAGCGAAACCCAAGGGCAAGATAAGGGAACGGGTTTTCTTGTTTTCAGCCAAGGAGAGGCTATAAAGTATGCAGTGGTCCCACTGATTCAAAGCCGCTCGGAAACAGATGCACAGTCATTCTAAACGGGAACCAAATGGTGTCAAAGGCAGTACGAGTAGTGGTTAGAAAAATGACCACAGTGGCAGCTCCCCTCTTCTGCTTTGACTTCCTCTATCATAACACCAGGGAGAATTTTAATTGACCTTCACCCCTGCAGACAAGATGGTGGTGGTGGAAAATGCCCTCTGGCTGCCACTAACTTATGGCTGTCCCTGTAGGGTTTTCAAGGCAAGAGACGTTCAGAGGTGGTTTGCCATTGCCTGCTTCTGCACAGTGGCCTTGGACTTCCCTGGTGGTCTCCCATCCAGGTACTAACCAGGGCCATCCCTACTTAGCTTCCGAGCTCTGACGAGATTGGGCTAGCCTGGGCCATCCAGGTCAGGACGCTCAGAAGATGCTTACTTTATAAATGTGCAGATAGTTTTTATTAAGGGGACTGGCAGAATATCACGCCATCTTTTGCTTAAAGCCTGAGTAGCCAACTTAATGGTAGGAGCACCGTAGTCAATGAGGGCCTGCGGTACATTTGGATAGGAGGGGCTGATTATGGCACCGAGTCAAGCCTACGGTGCTCCCAGTTTCTCTAGTGGTGCACTGTGTAGGACATGTTGGGGAAAGTGAAAGGAAGTTCCAAAACCCACCCCCAGACTCCACAGTCTGTGTGTGTTTGTCCAAACCTATCCAGTACTCCAGAATCACACATCTATGAACATGCCCTGTACTGAATCGAAGCATTGGTCTACTAACGTTAGCATTGCCCGCTCTAGGAGCAGCTCTCCAGCATCTGAAGCAGAGGCCTTTCACAGCACTGGCTGCCTGAGCCCTTGAGCCAGAGATGCTGTGGACTGAGCCCGGGATGTTATGGCTGCAGATGATTCTACCAATGAGTCAGGGCCATCACAGGTCTGAGAGGTACTGTCTAGACGGACAGTTTTGATTTTTAATTACTAGAAACCGCTAAGAAGGGGTGTGGCATTTAGGTGGGGTTGCCAGGTCACTTGAGGCTTGCATTTTAAGACGTCATAGATTGGAAAAGTACAGGAAGCATGGTGGCCGTCTTCATCAACAGGGCAGGACCACTGCCCTCTTTCCAGTGAGTTTTCACTGGGTATTTACTGTAACTGTGCCTGCCTCTGACACGGAAGGAAAGCAAAAGATGCTGAACCTGGAAATGGGTGCTGAGAAGCGAAAGGGGATGGGAAGAGAGGCTAGAGATGGACCCGTCCAGGGCAAGGGTGTGTTTTGCATGGAGGCAGATCTCGGAAAACTGGACGAGGGAAAGCATCTGATGGAAACGTTGAAGAAGCCATGCTGGTTGGAGTACTGCGCTAATTCCAGGAAAGGTGACCTTGTTGGTCTTTCAGGAAGAAAAACAGAAAAGGCTTGTGACAATTCAAAAGGACTAATCAGTGCTGCGGACAGTGCAGTCCTAAGCAGGGATACCCATTGACTTAGAAAGCTAGAACTCTGTTTAGGACTGTACCATTTGATTAAATTAGAGTAAATGGTACATTAGATTAAGTCATCAGATTTAGAACTGTCTGGCTTGGATTAAGATTGCTGCATATACATATTGTCGGGCCTTACTGGTCAAGATGCATGGCTTTTGTTTCACAGATGAGCGGACCTGGGTTTTGAGTCCAGATAGCATATCAGAGGTCTCCTCTTCAATCCCGGTGTGAGGGCTGGGCTTTAAATGCCATTTAAGAAGAGTTAGCATGATGTGTAATTCAGCCAGAGTGGTCTCTGTCCTAACCTCCTAGCAGACGGAACAAAAGTCACCCATCTAAATGCAGTTATTTCATATGAGACATCAGGGAAACAGGTATAACAGATCACTAACTCTTCAGCATTTCAGGCAAAAGCTGTGCTTAACAGGATGCCTTTTTTAAAATGGACATATTTTAAAAATATTTCTTGCACCAGCCTACCTTCAGTCACACAAGGAAGATCTTTGGTGTTATGGTGGCAGCTGCTGCCAAAGCAATTAAAAAACAAAACAAAAACCTGCACAGCCAATCTGCTGTCCAATGGCCAGTCAAGCCCTGCTGGGCAAACCCCCTACTGGCTGTGCTCGGTTTGTAAAAAAATACACAGCAGGTGCCAGGAAAGGTGTCGCCATTTTGGGAACCCCAGATCTAAGCTGACAGCGTAACAGCTTTTTCCTCTCACTTCCCCTGTCCATCTGGCTTTTTCAGCCATCCTTGTTGGGAACCCCTGATTGGCTGCTATCTGCCCACACACCAAACAGGCACGCCAGATTGGTGACAGACAGAAAAAGGGAGGACCTTTGCCCTCCAGATTGGTTTTGAAGGTTCTCAGGTCTCAAAACTGGCAAGAGGCTCTCTGCTTGGACAGCGGTCGACTGTTGGAGGATGCAGGGCTGGGCAAGGTGGACCAGTGGTCTGACCCAGAAGAAGGCCGCTTCATAGGGCCAGTAGCTCAGGAGCAAAACAGGGTTGGGACGCTGCACCGAGATGGTCCTGTCAAATGTATTCCAAGCATGATACAGCACAGTTGCAGAAGAGAGTGGCCACCGCTGCTTTAAAAGTACCCTGGATCTTTGAGAAAGATGGGGAAGAGCAAGCCGGATTTTGGGAGATGTGGGTGAACAACGTCCTGTCCTACCTGTAAAAGTCAGAATCTCTGGTATGTACATTGTGTAACTACTACTATCCAAACACAGCTGTGTTACTTGAGATAGTGATTATTCAGCTCTTTTTAGCAACTAATTTTTTGGGGGGGCACTATGAAAATGGGGTGAGGGTGCTGGATCCTTTGCCACAATGCCACACTTCCTACTGTTGGCATGTTCTGTTGCCTTGGCTGCTCACTTTTCCCACAGTGCACATGCCTCTAGATTGGCAAAGAGGGTGGGTTGGGGGAGAGCAGGGTCTAGCTGAGGCTGCCCCCAAAATTTTCACTTATCTGTATTGCAAGTATGGTTAGTGCAACATCTGTGTCATGTGCCTACATGACATCTTATCTTCTTTTGGGACTAATAGGTGGTTTGTAGCAGAACACTAAGATCCTTGTTTTGGTAGTGGATGGAATAGCTTTGCTAATCTCCACTTAAACTTCTGAAACTGAAGATATTTGTTAATTTGTCCAACATACTTGGAGGCGGGGGGGAGTAGCTAAAAATAAAGCAATGTGCTTGTATAGGTGGCTGGGAAGAATACATGTTTTCATTCTAAAATGAAATGGGACTTCCTTGGCCTCCAGATGACATGGGAATGGCTTAGCTGTTTCCCTTGTTCCCTGTCCCTTTGCAGTTAAAAGATGTTAAAAAAGGTATGCCTACTATAAACATACTGACAATAAAGAAGATTGTAGTCAAATACAAAAATAATGACAAGAACTGACTACAAGAAAGCACCAACAAATCTTAATAAACTTTTATACAAAAATTTATATTTTTCTAGTGTTTTGTAATTTTGTCTCAATCTTTTGTTGCAATATTCCAAAATATCAAAGTCTTATTTACATTTGATATACAATATACAATAGCAATATTACCACAATATAAACAACAGTGTGCAATCACTACTATAGCATCAACAATTGCTTATACCATCATAAATTGTGGTTACAGAATACTCCAATATAATAAGCCCATAAGTGACTCTCAGCAAGATAATAATCCAAGAAAAGTTCACAAGCTTCCAATTGTGCAATGCAATCTTACATCTCTGGTATACAGGTACAAATATGTTCCTCTGATCTTCAAAGACAGGATTTTTCCAAAGACAGCTTGTGAAAACTTTCTATTTGTACCCTATGAATGGCATTTCTGTATGATTGTTATTCTTTGGAGCTGGCACTTCTGAGAAAGTGTGCAGTCTTCAATTCCCTCTTGACTGAGGAAGGTCCCAAAACGGGAGAAGCATTCTGGAAACTTATGGACTTCTTATAGTATTTTGTAACCACAATTTATGATACAGGAATTTGTTCCAATTGTTGGTACTATAATAGTGATTGTACATTGTGGTAATATTGTTATTGTACATAAGATTTTGATACTAATAAGACTTTGATACAACTTTAGGAATATTGCAACAAAAGACTGAGACAAAATTACAAAAAACTAAAAAAATATAATTTTTTGTATAAACGTTTATTAAGGTTTGTTGGTGCTTTTTCATAGTTGGTTCTTCCCATTATTTTTATTTTGAACCCATGTCTGTCTATTACTTGATTACTGCCTGCAGAATGGATAAACAGACTCCACTAAGCAGCACAGTGTTTGGGGTGATACAGAATCTTGGTCTCTGAATACTCATTCAAGTGTCGGGCTTTTAAGTGTGAATGTTGGGGAGAATAGTAAATACACAAAGATCCCAGGGCGGTTGCAGGGGGTCCTGTGCCCTTGAAAGGCACTTCACTGAAGGCCAACAAGCTGCCTCAACTACCCTTTGTCACTGTCTTGTAATCTTCCTCTCCCTTTGGGTAGCAGTGAATTTGTTAGTTTCCTCATACACCATCTGAAAAGGATCCTTGCTACGGCATTTCAAACCCACTGTAGTTTCCAAAATGTCTTCAAGGGGAGTCCTATGTACAGTGTGTTACAGTAGTCAAGTTTACATGTTAGGCGGGTATTGAGAGGATTACCTGCCCTTGAAGATATGGGCCCGCCCTCTCCAGATCCTGCCCCCCTCCTCTGGTCCATGCTGCAGAGCTACAACAGGTAGAAGCAGTTCCCTCCTCCTTATCTGCCATCTAAGAGAAAGGGGTAGGGATTGGCTTTGGCTGCTGCTATTTCTTGCTGCCGACCACTTGGTGCCCTCTTCCCCACCTGTTGCCTGGGGAGGCAGGTGGTAGTTTCTCCTGCTTGCTTACCCTCCTGAATGGGCAACAGTGCTTGGTGATAGCTGGGAGCAGCTGCCTCCTCTTGCTCTCCTGCACTCTGTCTACATGACATCTTGCAGCCATCCCAGCTGCCGTGGTGGTGCAGGGGAGCAGTTTATATTGCCAATAACTCCCCAGTTGCTCCAGCTGGGTAGTGGATGGAGACGAGGACTGGACCCCACAGGGCAGATAAGCAACAGACTAGGGCAGTAATGGTGGCTGTTGGTGGGATGTCAGGGAAGAGGAGCTGCCACTGCAGTTACTGGGGATGGAGGCACAGAAGGAACTTTGCTCAGGACCCACCAAAACCTGGAATTGGCTCTGCTCAACTATTCTGGTGCACATGTAACTTGAGAGAGTATGCTTGGACTCCTGGAACCTTGCAGAGAATTCTGGGCTGCATTCTGAGTTAGTGTGAAGAAATGCATTTTTTCTTTGGAGGTTTGAAATGAGCAAAACCTTCTCTCTGAGTTTTAAAGGTTTTTTCCCCTCTCTGGGCAGAGAATGGGCTGGGAGGGGGGAAGTCAGTTCAGCTGCTTTCCAGGCTTACCCCAGCCCACTTTCATACAAATGCCAATAAGTCTAGACAATGGGATGGTCAAGCTTCCCCTCCTTCAAGCAGGGAACAGAGACTTGGAGGTGGTAAATACTAGAGAGACTCCAGGAAAGAATCTCCAGGAAAAGCTTTTCTGACCCAGCCTGATGTGGTCAGTGGGTAGGGAAAAGAGAGGTGATAAAACTTCTGGAAGCTGGGGCTCCTTGGGTGCTGAGTCTTTCAGAGCATACAGACTCCTAACTGAGGTCTGGAAGAGGCAGTCATTAACCTGGCCTGAAAAGCCGGAGGAAGCTGCAGGGAAATAGCACTCTGTAGTGATCTGTAACTTCGTAAGCTAACAGGCCTGTCCTATATTTTAACATCTCTTAGGGCATGAATAGAGAGAGGGACAGAGGAACTGTGTTTCACCCAATTCCTTTGAACCCCTTGCTCAATCTGGCGCTGTGCTGGAAGTATGCTTGTGAACATATTCTCTTTAATAAACACAACTTTTGATGCTGGTAGTGGTTCTCTGTACCACATTCTCCACCATCTTGGGCATGCTATTTTGAAAGGCGCACCAGTGATATCCAAGGCAGTAAACGGGGTCCCCATGGTGACCAGGAGCTGGGCAGTGGAAGACGCGTAGGCAAGGCCTCAGAACTTGGAAGGGAAGCTGGGAGTCCTGTCCCTCCCAGCAGGCAATTCCTTACAAAGGTCAGGTGGTGGCAGTGATTATCTGAGAGAGAAAGAAAAGCCTCTCCAGGTGTTGGGAAACCTTGGAGAGCAAGGTGGAATGGGGCCTGCAGGCCGGAGCAGGGCCCGTTCCACCACAGCATGGAGATTAATTGTCCTTGTCAGAAGCAAGATGGAAGTTACCGACCTTTGCTTTGCTTCTGGCACGGCAAGCTTCCCTTGCATGTTGCCACCCTAAGTGGCCTGGCCTCAGCTCTAGCAAAGAGACTCCCTTGCTCCAGCATGCAGTGGCCATTGATGGGGTCATGAGAGGGGCAGGAGGAAGCAGCCAAGGGATCTTGGTTCAGCGCTAGCTGAGACCCCCTTCCCCAAACAACCTGTTGCCTTGAATTTTGTCGTCAGTACTAGGCCTTTGGTCCTTTTGGAAGCCAGTTGTGATGTTTAAAAAGCAGGATAAAAAAACGACAAATGAATAAAGGTGGTGTGCTTAAGGGTACGTAAGTTTGAGCCATATTAACGGAGATAAAAAATTGGGGGGGGGGGGAGATAAACCAGAGGCTGCTTTGGGAGTTTGGTTCTGGTCTGTAACTCATCGGTACACCAGACTCTGTTGTCGCAAAGCCATCCAAATACCATTTGTTTTGTATGCTTATTGATTAATGGTAGTTTTATTGTTTTTGTTGTAATTAGGCTACTTACATTACGTCTGTTTCCATTGCCCTTTGCTAATATGATTTTTGTTATTGCATTCATCTGTTTGGCAAATAATGACTCGAGAGGTAATTCTTAATCTTTTTAAGAAGTCATAACATGTTGGGTAACCTGTTGTGGTATATGTTATATGGGTTTGCTAGTTTAATGTTAATTATCTGTTTTACATTGCTTGCTAAAACACTGATTTGTAAAGTGGAGAGGGGAAGCAATACACAATAACCATGTGTTATGGGTTACAGAAGTAATTTTTTACCAATGAGACAATGAGACTTCATTCTATGCTGTCTTAGCTCGTGCGTCTCAGAAAAAATACATAAATGGAAACACAAAACAGGAAACAGTCTCATACAGTTACAACAGGACTAACATTATATTTGAGTATCAAGTTCAACTACAGCACTGAAAACGTTGACCTATACCAGGTGTCTCCAACCTTTTTCGCGGCCACCCGCAAAATGGCTGTTGCAAAATGGCTGCTGCCGGAGGCGAAGCTAGCCACAAAATGGCTGCCACATCTTTCCTTCAGTCACACAGTGAAGAGCCTTGCGTTGTGGTGGCAGCTGCTGACAAACCAACATTATTAAAAATCTCTGCATCCGATCAAATCTCCAGTGGCTAATCAGAAGCATTACTGGCAAAAGCACCGCCTGGCTTTGCCCACTTTTAAAAACACTCGGGGGCACCAGGAAAGGTATTTATGGGTGCCGTAGGACCATGTTGAGGATCCCTGACCTCAACAATAGTATATTATCATACACATCATAGTATGTTAGTTGTTGGCTGAATTAGTCACATTTAAGCAATATAGCCTTGAAAATATTGTGGATGCCTACAGAATTATAACTTTCTAGATTGTTTTACTTCAAAGTGAGTAAAATATTATCTTTAAAACTATTTCATTCATTCCAAAAGATAAAATATTTCATTGGGGTGTTTTGCAGTGATCCCCACAGATTCTCAGATTTTCCTTTGGAAAAATGGGGGAAGTGTCCTCGGCGGTGGGTTTGTTTCCTCCTAATTTTTCCACACCCATCCCAGACTTCCACATCTCAGGAGGGTTACTTGACTGAATGCTACATACCCCCCTGTTACACACACATCAAACATTAGCATGTTAGACAAGATTGCCTACAGGCTTGTAGAAAAGTATCCTGTCCCTGTAATACAGGTTTAATATGTGGAAATGGGCAGTGGAAGTTAATGATATGGAGATTAGTAATATCACTGTGTAAGTAACATTCCACTAAGCCTCTTTTAGATACACATGACATTTTTTCTCCAGGTCTTGTAAAACTGTGAGGCCTCCTGTGCACAGGGATGCCAGCCTCCAGGTGGGACTTGGGAATCCCCTGGAATCACAGCTCATCTCCAAACTCTACAGAGATCAGTTCCCCTTGAGAAAATGGATGCTTAGAAAAAGGAGTAGTAGTGTTGGTTTTATACCCAAAAGAGTCACTCCTTTGCTACCCGAAGGAGTCACAGACCGGCTTACAATTGCTTTCCCTTCCTCTCCCCACAATAGACACCCTGTGAGGTAGGTGGGGCTGAGAGAACTGCTCTTGAGAGAACAGTTCTGAGAGAACTGTGACTGACTCAAGGTCACCCAGCTGGCTGCATGTGAAGGAGTGGATGTAGCTGGCTGCGTATGGAGGAGTCAAACCAGATTAGAGTCCACCACTCTTAACCACTACACCATAGCTGGCTCTCATAGGTGGACTCTCTATGGCATAGTACCTCACCAGGGTCCCTGTCCTCCCCAGGCTCCACCCCCCAAATCTCCAGGAGCGTCCCAACCTGAAGCTGGTGGCCCTACCACCCACCTCCGCCAGTAGCCACTTTGCTCACTGCTGTTCGGAGCAGTGGCAGTAGAAAAATTAAACAGTGATGTCAGCTGCAAAACACCTGGAAGTGGCGCTAGACCCTCTCCCATGCCCCTCCCCTCAACCCTCCCACTGTTTGCTAGGCTCTGCCCAGCAACCCTACCTGGGGGCAATGCCAAAGGTTTAAAAAAGAGGGGTTCTACTCTGGTAATGGAAAGTGCTGTCAAGTCAGAGCTGACTCACGTCAACCCCGTAGGGTTTTCTAGGCAAGAGACAAACAACCTCATTTGCCACAGGTTCCACTCTAATCACCCTCATACAAGATTTTTGAGTGTAGATGGGAGAGATGTGGGAAATATTCAGCGGTATGACCCTGCAAGCTGAAATGGTACAGTCCAGAGACAGGTTTCCCCACCACCACCCCCTTACCTCTTTCAGCACTAGATGTCTGGGAATTGCCTTTGGTGAAATGATATGAGGATATATCCCATTGCTTGTTTGTTTTTTAAAGTAAACCTGCTGGTTCTCATGTGGATGGCAGAAGCCACATCATGGGGCTACCTGCAGGCAAGGTAGACCTTCCAGTGCCTACCTATTCAGGTGATGCCAAAGGAATGTGGAGAACTAAGACTCTGGAAATGAACTAAAGACAAAAATAAGAGGAGAAAAGACACTTTAAAACTGACCTGATGAGAACTAAATGCTTTCTGGGAAGGATAGACTGTTGATAGCGGCTGAAACTCAGTGTGTGTATATGGTGTGAGGGGGGAGAAATCGCCTTCCTCAAGCCCCTGAGAGGTTAAAGCGACCTAAGAGAGAAGGATTTCTACTTGGTTCCTGCCTTTACAGATTCCTCATAGCCCCTCCCCCTGCTTACTTACCAAGCACTCTGCAACATTTATCTTCCCTGATGTCTCTATAAAATTTCAGACATACAGGCTCACATTTACCATCATTTTTAAACAAATACGGATAAGGTGTACGCTAAAGTAGTTCTCTGCTCTGTTTTCAGGAACGGCTGATTAAGGTTTGGTATACTGAACTGAGAAGGCCTGGGTACAAATCCCTTCTTGGGCCCATCAATCTCATTGGGTAGTCTTGGGATACTTCACAGACCAGTACTGTTGGCAAGAAAAGAAATGGGATCGTCCCATCCGTGTACAATAGGGATCTGCCACTCAAACCCAAAACAAATTGGTATTTTCCAGATCCAGGTATCAGGGAACCAAAAAATATATATCAGTATTCTTGGGTTCCAAATACCAGTTTGGTATTCACATCCAGATTCTCCCCCCACCTCTCGCCCCGGGTTTCCAATATTTTTCAGCTCCATTATCCCCTATGAGGAAATCTTTCCAGGGAGCAGGCGGGGCTTTTTAAAAAGGCTACTAGCACTAAAATTGCAGCTCAGCTGCTGGTGCTTGTCCTTTTGGTGTAGTGGTTAAGTATGCGGACTCTAATCTGGGAAAACCAGGTTTGATTTTTCCACTCCTCCACTTGCACTGGGCAAGCCATAGTTCTTGCACTGGCCCAGCTGTTCTTAAAAAAGAGCAGTTTCTGTCAGAGCTCTCTCAGCCCCACCTATCTTACAGGCAGTGTTCCCTCTAAGCTGAGTTGGTGTGAGCTAGCTCACAGTTTTTTAGACTCTGGCTCACACATTTTTGCCTTAGCTCAGGAAGGATGGCTCCGGAGCAAACTAATTTACGCAGTAGCCAAATCGCCCGCTCACAACTTTAATGCCAGCAGCTCACAAAATAGAATTTTTGCTCACAAGACTCCACAGCTTAGAGGGAACATTGCTTACAGGGTGTCTGTTGTGGGGAGAGGAAGAGAAAGGAGTTTGTAAGCTACTCTGAGACTCCTTTGGGTAGTGAAGGGCAGGGTATAAATCCAATCTTTTCTTCTTCTTCTTTAAATAACTCCCAAATGTCAAGAGACATGGACCGAGAGGTTCAATCCTATGTGACCCTGAACAAGGTGACCAATCCATCCTCTACTGATTCCTATGGCGGGAACAATGTAAAACCTGTGAATCGCCAAAACCAAACAAATAGGAAGGCTATTGGAAGCCTAGAATCAGAGAATCCAGCCAATGTAATGACCCAACAGTCCACAGCAATGTCAATCCCGAGAATCTACTGCAAAAAGTGAACCTGACACAAAGCAACTAGAGTGAAGAAGGCAGCTTTGCAAAGTCAACCAAAACAAGTTAAAAGGACATAATCTAAGACAAATCAACTAGGCAAGTTCAGGAAGACAAAGGCACTTCAGAAAAGAGAAAAATGTCCTGGGAATCTTCAAACGCTGGTTCCCAATACTCCTGGTTAATCCCAACAATTTTCAGGATTTTTTTGAGACCCATTTACTGGTATCCTGGATAATCCCAGAGACCTGAATATACCAATAAGGTATTTCTCAGATATATATCGATTTGGATATCCAGATGCACACGCCTAATCTACACCCCTCAGATGTCCCTGGAGGAAGGGTAGGATCCAGTGTGAGGAATACTGTACAGTGAACAGAAGTGCTGTGTTGTGGACAGACATCTTTTGCCTTGAATTCTGAGCTCATTCCATACAAATACTACTGTGTGGGTCATGACCCTCTCCCTTAAAAATCCAAACAAATATAGGCCATGATTGGTCATTTTAACATCTCACACACACACACACACACCCCGGAGCACTCAGCTCAGACATTCTGAATCAGAGCAAAATTAAATATTTCAAGCTACCAAAAGATCGGCATGACTGAGCAACTTCATACCTTATTAATAACCACTAAACAAGATTTAAAAAAAACAAAAAACTCAAACTATTCAAACATTCAGCTCTTCCAATTAACAAAAAAGATGAATGGAAATGTTTACTAGGGTGATAAGACCACCGAGCATCACTGACTAACGCCTAGGGGCAAGAGCTGCCCTTCCCTGAAGATGGAGAGATGAAGCTCTGTGGTTCCCCTGCCAAAGGATTTGGAAGAAATATTGGGTACATGACATTCATCTTGGTCATTTTTAAGATCAGATTTGTAATTTGCAGACCTCATTGCATTCTTCATTGTGCTTGTCCTCTCCGAGTCTCTATTATGTAGGACAGTCAACTGCTTGATTTTATTTTGTATTTTTGAAGATTAATCACCTGGATTTATTTACAGAGTACACAAATATACTCAACTGTCTGGACACAACATTCTTTCTTTCTTTCTTATGGCCTCAGCTGGGAGGGCAAGGTAGAAATCTAACAAATAAAAATAAATAAATATCAACTGTCCTGGTTTCTGCCCAAGCACTACATGTAGTGGTTAATCGTGTGGACTCTAATCTGGGAGAACCGGGTTTGATTCACCACTCCTCCACTTGCACTGCTGGATGACCTTGGGCAAGCCATAGTTCTGACAAGAGCTGTCCTTGAAAGGACAATTCTTGAAAGAGCTCTCTCAGCCCCACCTACCTCACAGGGGAGGTTGTAGGGAGGGGAAAGGAAAGGAGTTTGTAAGCCACTCTGAGACTCCGAGTGAAGGGCGGGGTATAAATCCAATCTCTCTTCTTCCTTTTTCCTTTTTCCAGTTTTCATACAGAAGTTTGTATTCCAAAAGTCAATGAAAATAATCTGAGGGAGGAGGAGAAGGAGGAAGAGTTGGATTTTATACCCTACTTTCCTCTACCCTAACAAGTCTCAAAGTGGCTTACGATCTCCTTCCCTTCCTCTCCCCACAACAGTCACAACAATCTCTAATAGCAAGCACTACTTTGGACCAGAATTGTTGCACATGCATACAAGACCACCAACAGTGGAAGAACGTACCCCTATCGCCACAGGATCACCAACAAAGTGGAGAATTTAAACTGGAGATTTTGTGGAATCTAACAGGTGTGAGATACCATCTGGTGAGCAGCTTATATTTTTTTAATTTTAACTTTCCATTTCTATACCGCTCTGGCCCCAAGGGGTCTCTGAGCGGTTTACACAGGATTATGATTCCTAATCTAGGGCCACAATTCATAGGGGGACGGCATCCTACCAGTACCCAGGCAGCAGGGTCTTCTAGTTCTTTTGTCCTTATTCTGGTGGGCCTCAGACGTCAGCACTCCATCCATGATGTTCTGGGGCACGTTCTTTGCAGCTCAGCAGCTTTCTTCCCAGAAGGACTCATCTTCGGTGTACGGCCTTGCATCGGCTGCAGTTTCCAGCTGTGTCCCTTTTGGCTCCACCGCACTGCGCCGACATGCCGCTCGTCGTTCCGCGACTCCACCCTCCTTCTGGACTCGGCTGCCCAGCGCTGCCTCCACGCCGCCTCTGCTGCTGTCGCCATCCCCGCCAGATCGCCGATGCTTTCCGGCTGCACACCCCAAGGAGGGAGGGTGCCCCCTGCCACCTACAGGCAGGTACCCATTTATCTACTTGCTCTCTATATATTTTAACGCTTTCAAACCACTGGGTTGGCGGGAGCTGGGACTAGGGCTGGGAGCTCACCCCGGTCGCGGTGGGATTCAAACAGCCGTAGTGGCTGTCCCCAGATGTTATAGCAGGCGTGCCTTATTGCCTGTGCCACCGCTCTGATATTGGATATTTAAAGAAGGAGATCTAAGTGATGGGGATGACCAGATTCTTGTCCAATCTGATGATGTGAGAGTATCGTCACAATCTGTTTGCCATGCCTCTTGATAGGTTAGAGGCTTCGTGGATCATGAATCTAATAATATTTGATAGATAATCAAGATATAGTTTTTGAATGATGTTTGTTTAAGTTTGAGGAGACATTCAAAGGGAGTGAGTGGTCTACCAAGGTTAGAGTTTCTCTTTAACTGATCGATCATATGAGCCACTTGATTATATTCAAACCATGGTATGGAACAGTTATGTTTGTTTTCTAATATAGTCTTCTCTTTGATTGAGTTATTTAAGATGACAGAATATAGGGTATTTATTTGATGTGCTTCCCATGTTGTGAAGGCTGATTGAGGTCTCCCAGGAGTAAACCAGGATACCCTGGTAAAAGTTGTCATGGGTGAGGTAGGCAGAGCTAAAATACTTTTCCATTTATCCCAGGTTTGCAGCGAATTGGTGAGGAAAACATTCAGTCACAACAATCTCTGCACATATTTCTTCCTTTTATATTCTTGTTTCCTTGTCAATATTTTATCTATAATCATTACAAGCCAAATCTCCAGACCTAGCCTCCAAATTCTTAGCAATTTGTATTCTAACTGCTACCAATAAACGCAAAACTAAATGCCATAAATTCTTAGATATTTAGTCCAGAAGACACATCAATGGCATAAAAGACATGTTTTCCTATGATGTCTGTTGCCTCTTTCTGTATCATATTCCAATAATCTTTTATAATGCTGCAATCCCATCATGTTTCAATGTTGGTTTTAATGCTTTAATGACCACCGATGTTAGTTTTATTAGTCTGTTGACATATTGCTGCTGCTCCGTTGCAAAGAAGCCACCATTTTGTTCATGTACCCCCCCCTCCATCTGTCAGGTTCAAAAGCAAGTAGATCCAAGCATTCTTAGGACCAAGAAAGGTTTTATTGGAATACAGTGCTAAAACCCACAGTGAAACGGGTATTGTCAGGAATGGCGGGGTTTGCTGCACAAGCATGGTTATAGTGTGATGCAAAATAACAACTAGCAAATGAACTTCAAGCGCGCGCGTGGGAAACTCCCGGCGGGAGAGTTACTTAATAGGCGGGAGACGACTCCCTTCTCCCCTCGGCTTCACAGAAATGGAAAATTCTCATAGACTTAAGAATAGCCCAAAGCCTGCATTCAAGGCCACCGTGATAACACTGGGCAGCAGAGAAGAAGCTCCCACGTTACAGCTAGCATACCTACGCAAGCGCAGAAGCAGGGACAAGATACAGAACACAGAACAATGGACACAGTGTGAAACATTAAACAAACCATTACTGACACCATCCTGGTGTTGGAACCAGCATCTCTCCTCTCTCCGTCTGCATTGGGCCAGTAAAGAGGTTTCTGATCCTGTTTGAGACAAATGGCAGAGAGGAGGCAGGCCTGTACCTAATCTTATTGTAATGACTGGAGAAACATGGCTGTTCCAGGGGAAAGCTTTGCCTCGCCCAGTGTTTAGCCACCAGACTGCTGATCAGGAATCTCCATGATTCATCAGCGCACTTTAGCCACAAACAAACCTGTTGCACTAACATTTCCCAAAAAGAGATTTCCTGCCATGGACTTGCTGTCCCAGTAATCCTGTTCAGACTATTGAAACTGCCTGCTGACTTTCTGTCTTTCTGGTCAGACCAAAACTGCCCCCAAATACCTCCCTGATATGTCCCCCAAAGGGCACTGAGATCAGCAGATAAGAACCTCCTGGTGACTCCCACCCCCAAAGATATCTGGCTGGCCTCGACCAGCGCCAGGGCCTTCTCAGCCTTGGCCCCAGCCTGGTGGAACTCTCTGCCAGATGACATCCGTGCCCTGTCTGATCTATTAGAGTTCTGCAGGGCATGCAAGGCAGAGATGTTCCGCCAGGCCTTCAGTTGAGGCCAGCGATGGTTCCTTTATATCTGCCCACCACCTCCCCCCCACCGCCTGGAAAACCTGAATGCTAAATATGCCATCTGTTTAAATATTTATGCTGAATGTTTTAATGTTGAATTTTTGTAGTTTTAACTGGTTTTAAAATTGTATTGGATTTTATGTTGTTGTAAACCCCCCTGAACCCCACATAAGTGGGGAAGGGCGGTTAAGAAATCGAATGAAACAAATATCTCGTTCTTTGGACCGAGGTCTCTGAACCAGCCGCACTTTTCTTTTTCCAGTATACACTTATACACTTGGTCCCCCACACTTAGCCACCTCCCTTTTCCCAAGCTTGGAAATAAAAGAATGCTTGCTCTTGATGTCTGGTTCTTGTCCTGTGACTAGGCCCAGAATCTGACCCCAAATTATACTCAACCTTATAGTCACCTTGCTCAGTGAGCACTTTTGTCTGCCCAAGTTTGCCTTTGTCTTGTGAGCAGCCAAGACCCCATCTGCTGTGTTGACGTGGATTGTTCTCTGCCTTGGGACTGGGACTTCCTCTTACACCTGCATGGGTCATTAGCTCTAGCCTTGCTGCACCTCTTTGGCCTTGTACTTCCCCCCTCGAGTGGACTAACCTGCATAATAGTGTTCAAGTGCTTAAAACAGTTGGCTGTTTATTGGGCTTTCTAATATTGGGTGACTACTGAATGCTTGATATTATTTTTTGACTGCTTGAGAGTTGCTAATTCCTTAGATCAGTTACTTTTAGTATTCCCTTAATGAGCGTTATTTTTGTTTTCACTCTGTCTAGATCATAATGTCCCTACAAATCTTGCAGAAGCAATCTCACTGCTGAAGTCCAAGATACTTTACTGCCATTATGGGAGCCTAGATCTCAGGGTGCCTTTAAGCCGAGTGTAGAACCTAAGCCAGCAGCTCCTATAAATTAGGAGTGAGAAGCTTGGAAAAAAGGTTTTCTTCCTTATGTTCAGGCTTTTTAGTGTGGACTTGTGCTCAGATAAAGAAATCAACCTGGTTTACACTGACACATGTCGAGGCTACACGTGTCTTCTGACCATGCAGTTAACTGCTCTGTTGAATTGTTGCTTTGTTGCACATTTTTATTGTGGGCTTGTTTTAATCATTGTCAGGGCTTTTTTTGTAGAAAAAGCCCAGCAGGAACTCATTAGCATAATAGGCCACTCCCAACAGCAGAGACTTATTAGCATATCAGGCCACACCCCTGATAGCACAGCACATTAGCATATTAGGCCACACCCCCATGTTACCAGAAATGTGGTCATCCAGCCACTCCCACCTTTTGCTTCTTATTCTGTTTACCTTGTTTGTTGTCAAAACCCAGGACATTTTTTGGTAGCAGGAACTCCTTTGCATGTTAGGCCACATGCCCCCTAATGTAGCCAATCCTAATGAGTTTCTGCTGTTGGGTGTGGCCTATTATGCTTATGAGTTCCTGCTGGGCGTGACCAACTCGGGAGCCAGCCGGAACTCCGTTCTTGTGCATTCCTGCCCCAAAATACCCCCGATTGTTGTAATTGTTGTTTTAATGACAAACCACAAGCCACCACAGTAGGTATTACCCTGGGAGTGTAGGGCATAAATATCTGTGTACAATTACCACTATTTTGCCCTTATTAGCACACTGTTGTATCCCACTACTTTGCTATAACCACCAGAGCACGTAAGGCCTGAATTTGCTTTTGAGGTTTTTTGTTTGTTTGTTTGTGTTGTTTCTGAGCATCCTTCCCAGCTTTGTTCTTCCCAGCAATCATGGAGAAGTGACTAGATGTGTATAATTTGGGAGTTCGTTACTGAGCGGTACCATCCTTTGGGGCAGATAGTAACACATCCCCCACAATCAAGCATGTTTAAAACTGCAAGCCTATCCTGCTTTTCTAACAATTGTCTCCCAGAGCAATTTACTCACATTCTTAAAAAGTAAGACACTCAAGGGAAGAGGGCAAGGAGGGAAAAGGGTAAAGGAGGAAGATAGTTCAGCAGGAATTCTGTACAGTGCCACATTCCTCTTCTGTGGATCTTGCTTGGAAGACCACGGTGGACCTGTTCAGTGGCCCTTGTTCTTCTGGCCAGCAACAGAGGCCAATGTCTTCTCTAGTTTCAGAACAACTGATACTTGGGGCAGGAATCTTTCTGGCAGGGGTGGGAGAAGCCAGTTCCCTAGGCCCATTTCTTCCCTGGCCAAGGTTGCAGCCAGGCTGGTCTCCTCCTTGTCAGCATGTCCTTCCTGGGAGTAGGGTTGCCAGTCTCCAGGTGAGAGCTGGAGATGTTCCAAAATTACAATAGATCTCCAGACTACAGAGATAATTTCATCTGGAGAAAGTGGCTGCTTTGGAGGGTGGACTGTATAGCACAGTACCCTGTTATAGTCCCTCCCTTCCCCAAACTGCATCATCTCCAGGAATTTCCCAACCTGGAGTTAGCAACTCTACCTGGGAGGAATAAGGTACAGCCTCCCAGGAGCAACTCTACCTGGGAGGAATAAGATACAGCCAGCCCAGTAGCCCAGAAGTAGGCATGCATTATATTAATTTCATCATTCCAGTTCTAAATAACTGGAAGCTCACAAAGAAGTGACGGAGGGAATAGTTTTGAAATCCCCCCTCCTGGGATTCTTTAAGCTCCTCCCCCCCACTTAACCAACTCTCAACATTTGGGCCCTCGGGAGCATCTCCAGTCCTCGTTAGGCTGTTCTCTTTTCCTTTGCTTAATTTGTAAGGCTTTCTGCATATCGGGGGAGTCCCCAAGTATAGATACGTTCTCTCATCTGTGAGTAGCTCCATCGTGCTTTCCTTTGGATTAGCACAAACCCCTTGTTTATAGGTTTAGTTCATTTATACACTGCTGTTGTCCCCAGTGGGTACCCACAACACTTGACATTGTTCTCTTCTCCCGCCTGCAAGGTAGCCGGGCTGTCCGGGGGTGATTTCAGTTCGCCATCTGGAGTTTCAGCTTTTTTTACTGATACTGTTGTCTTTTAATGGTAGCGTTTTTATTCACTGCTGCACACTGCCCAGAGCGCTGCAGTAGCAGGGATGGGTGATTCAAAAATCCTAACAACAACAACAACAACAATAATAATAATAAATAGCCACTATTTGTTTGGGTTTAATTCCAGTGGATAACACAGTGAGGGAAATAAGTATATCAAAACCAGAGATCAATGGGCAGATGCGCCCTTCTTGCTTGTGGAATGCTGAGAGTAATTAACTGAGACCCTGCCATGATGCTCCATCCGCCTCCTCTCAAGGGTGGTGGTCACCTTGCAGCATCCTCTTCTTTGAGGTGGGGTGATTAGCTGTGTAGAGTTATCTTCCCAGGCCCCAGACCAGCAAAATACATTCTAATCTACCATTCCAAATTGCATTACATTCTACTATTCATTACATTACAACCCACTATTCCAATCTCCTATTCCAAATAAGAAATAAAATAACTTTAATATGATGTATGCTAATTTGCTGCTCACCCCCTACCTATATGTATGGACTGGTAACTTCCATTTCACTGTATCTGAAGAAGTGTGCATACACATGAAAGCTTATACCTTGAATAAAACTCTATTGGTCTTAAAGGTGCCCCACTGGACTCAAAATTTGTTCTGCTCCTTCAGACCAACATGGCTACCCACCTGAATCTATCTGTGAGGCATGTTAGGCTGAGAGAGTGTGACTGGTCCAAGGTCACCCAGCAAGCTTCCATAGCATGACTGGGGATTCGAACCTGGGTCTCCCTGATTCTAGTCTGACACTCTTAGGAGCTACAGCACATAGTCTGTCTTTACAATTTCATATTCGATACAATGATGTACCAAAAGTACTGGACAAGTGTGGGGAAAATGTAGTTGATTTTAAAACAACTCTGTCTTGTTGCAGTTCTCTGTTTTTTTGTTTCCCATTAGCTGCTTTTAATGTCCTTCCTCACACAGGCCTCTCTGAAGGTTTGTTGCTGCTCCAGTAGGTGTCTCTGTTTAGTTGCAAAGTAATTCTCCAAGTGCACTCAACAAATCCACAGATACTTTATTTCCAGCCCCTTCTGAAGACTTTTGATAACATTCTTGAAACGGAATGCATAAAAGTAATTTCCAGCCCTTTTCTCCTCACTTTCATTAACACTTTGTTTCAGCTGGAAAATGGCATATTATTTTTTCCCCAATTAGCAAGCACATTAGAGGATAATAAATCCTCTCTTTCATAGGGCTACATATGTGCGTACCTCAGAATACCCGCCCCCCTTATATACACTGGGGCGGATCCAGCCGTTCTCCAAGGAGCCTCTCTCCAACCTAAGGAAAACTCCTCCAACTTAACTAGTTCTTCCTCCCATGGAAAAGCCACTTACGTTGACAGAAAACTCCTTAGGAGGGGGGAAGGCTTCCAACTTTGTTCAGCGGACTATTAGAATAGGGGTGGGGTCCACCAGGGGATGTGGACTGTTGTAGTGTAGCCTGATCTTGTCAGATCTCAGAAGCTAAGCAGGGTGGGTATTTAGATGGGAGACCACCAAGGAAGACTTTGCAGAGGAAGGCCACCTCTGCTTAACTGCTTAGCCTGACAACCCTAGAAGGTTGGTTGTTACAATCATGAATCGGTTGTTACTTGATGGCACTTCACACATACACACAGGATCCAAACCCACCCACCCCCGCCCCCAATACATGTGCATTTAAAGAGTCAAGTGATGGCGGCCATTTACTGAAATTGCTTTAGTCTAGAAGATAAAGGTACTTCTGGAGAACAATGTCAGCTGCCTTGCTGCGGAGACAGATGGGGATATAATTGAAATCAGGGCCGGCTCCAGGTGTCTGGGCGCCCTACGCAGGACAGCCTGGGGCGCCCCCCACTGGGGATGCCAACCTCCCGGTGGGGCCTGGAGACCGGGGGCAGCGGCGGGGCGCTGGCTTTCCTGGAGGCTCCGCGGCTGCGGGACCCCCAGGAAAGCCGGGAAGAGGGCGGGGGGTGTCCAGCCTCCACCCCCTCCCTCCCGGCGCCGGCTTTCTGGGGGCTCCACGGCTGCGGGACCCCCAGGAAAGCCGGGAAGGGCGGGGGGGTCCAGCCTCCACCCCCTCCCTCCCGACGCTGACTTTTCTGAGGGCTCCGCGGCTGCGGGACCCCAGAAAAGCCGGGAAGGGGCGGGGGGTCTAGTCTCCGCCCCCTCCCTCCCGGTGCCGGCTTTTCTGGGGGCCCCGCAGCTGCTCGGAAGGGGGCGGGGGTCTGGCGGCGCCGGTGGGCGCCGGGTTAGGGCGGCGGGGGGGCACTTTTCGGGGGGGGAGTGGGGCGCCATTTGGCGCCCTCGTCAGCCGGGCGCCCTAGGCGGGCGCCTAATCCACCCTATGGGCGATCCAACCCTGATTGAAATAAACAAATGCTGTGCCCAGGGCTCTTTTTGTAGAAGGAACTCCTTTGCATATTAGGCGACACACCCCTAATGTAGCCAATCCTCCAAGATTTTACAGAGCTCTTCTTACAGGGCTCTTAATATGCAAAGGAGTTCCTGCTACGAAAAGAACCCTGCTGTGCCCTAACAAATAGATTCTACAGCAGAGGAACACGTATCAAGAATCTTAGTGCGGACATCAATATCCCTCTCCTTCCCTTTCATACAGCAGATGGATTTTTCGGGCTTGCTGTGTCACAGGGGCTTGTCTTTGTGCAGTATACGTGTGGACAGAAGAAGAGTTACACTGGCACCAAATTCACCTCCCTCCCTCAGATATGTAGAGTCTCTATGGCATTCTACCCCACTGAGGTCCCTGTCCTCCCCTAAACCCTGCCCTCCATAGGCCTCACTTCTCAAATCTCCAGGTATCTCCCAACCCAGAGCTGGCAACTCTACCCGAGGTGCTCAAGGGGGCGGTAAACACGCATAGCCAGTTAGTGAAGGTTACCTGCACTTCCCTCTTTCGGCCAGCTAAGTGGCTTCTTTGTGAGTCCCAGCATGTGACTCTCGGGCTCAGTTCCTGCTTCTTCTCTCTTATACTTCCTGTCAGCCATGCAGCTAGAACCCTCCACCTTCTCACTGTATGTGTAGTAGGAATGTAACTTCCCCAGAATAAATAAGATTGTTGAGTTCTCTTGAACTGCAAAATACCACCAGTGTGTGTGTGTGTGTATGTTTGTTTGTGAACCAAAGAAAATCAGCGTTGCCAATGCCACTGATACCCTGGAGAGCTGCTGTCAGTCAGAGCAAGCAATACTGGCCTAGCTAGACCAAGGATCTCCATAGAAGGTGGCTTCCCATGTCCAGACAGAGTGTGTTTTGACAGTCCAGCCTATACAGAAAAGGATCCAGCTGACTCTTTTCCTTTATCCACTGTTAGCCAGGCTGCCACGTGTTCTTAACTATATTGGAGAGTTATGGCTGTTTATAAGGCAATAGTATCTAAGGGAGCAAGCACCTATGTATACAGAGGTCCCACTTCTTCCAGACGCATCAGAAATAGACTCTAAGACTGACTTGGTATAAAATGGTCTTTTTTACTAAGAGTTGTATCACAAGCATACAAAACATGAACACACTCACAGTTATACAGAGCTAGGAGAAATAGAGAGAGATGGATAGCACGTGCACATTAGCAGGATGATCGTTGGTGGGCAATACTTTACCTGTCCTCAGTGGGATGAAGCGATCCTTGGGAAAAATAAGGGAGACTATAAGGTATGGGGATTGTGTCCTGAGCCAGCAGAGACATGTGGGGACTCTGGCTAGTGCTAAACCACAAGTCGTAGAGACGGGATGGGTTCAAAGGTAAGGAGAGAGAGAGAGAGAGAGAGAGAGAGAGAGAAAGAGAGAGAGAGAGAGAGAGAGAGCGAGCAAGCGCTGGATGCCCTCTTTTATGAGGTGGCTTGAGGGGTGGGCTAGGCTTGGCCCCCTCCTTTGGCACACCTTCTGTTGGTCTGTCCCCAAAAGCATGTGATTGGAACTGGGTTCAAGGGTCTAAGGGGGTGGACAATGCTGTTAGCTAACGCAAACATGTCTGGGCAGTGGCACCTGAAGAGATTATGACTCATGGGCGAGAGCCATTGTTCCCTGCTGGTCTTACGGCTGCAGTTTTGGATAGGTGAGTAATTAGGTGGGGAAAGAACGTTGCCTGCGTGTCAGGAAGCGAACTCTTCATGGAGTCCGGATTCCAAGTCTCTGGTCTGCCTTGGCGTGGCATCCATCCGGCTTCTGCTGTTTCATGTGGTTAGGGAGCTGGTCCATCTTACAGCAGGTAAGAGGGCATGTAACCTCAAAAACCATGGCATGTCAACCTCAAAAGGAAGGCTTTCTTCTCTTGGGTGTGTGTCTTTAGCTGGCATTGGGTTATTGCATAGTTCAGTCCCTATTTCATATTATTTACAAAGTCCAGTTTTTCTCACTTATGAATTTCCCATCCATAAGAGCGCAACGTGCGCCTTGCAGGGCAACACCACATTCCTGGGCCCCTGATGCCTAACAAGCTGATAAATAGTCAGTAACGGTGCAATGCTGTACTGTACATACTTCCCTAGGAATAACATACAGCACTACTTCCTTCTGAGAAAAATGCACACAGACTTGGCTGTGACACCTTCAGTATCTTCAGATGAAGTGAAACAGTCCACTGCATTTACAAAGGAAACATAAAAGCCTGCCAAAACGAAAAGGTTTCTTTCCCCACTCCTTCTATCAGCACATTTCCTGTTTAGGAAAATCAGCCCATTCTCACTGATCATTCCTAAAAGTTTAGCTTCTGGAAGGGCCAGCGTTAGTTTATCTTATGAGTACAACTATCTGCCTCATGTTAACAGATGTTCTCCGGTGTGAGCTGCCCAGAGGTTTCATATATGTAAAATTTTCCATTCGAACAACAGAAGATTGAATTACATAGAGAATATGAGAAGAATGCCGCAAAGGAATAATACAAAAATAATTTTGACTGCAGTCTTAGAAATAACACCAAGCGCAAATACATCAATACAATGCCTATTTTGCATAGCTTGCCCATTGCAGTAAGTAAAAAAATGGACTCCACTTTTCTACCAAAATAGTCCTAAATTCTCTCTATTCTTAAAAAAACCTCACTATAGACACAAAGTGATACATAATGCTAAGTGCAAATAAAGAACAACAAAATGATTTGTATAGTCTCTATAATTAAAAGTTTTATGAAACTTTTTAATTATAAATGCTTTCGATTTTTGAAACCTTGTTAGACCTTTAAATTTCACCATCAATAAAGTATTCTAGACTCTCTTTACCCATTCTTCAATGGATATAAACATCTGTTTTCCACTCAGAGCCATCTAAATCCTTATGGTAATTAGTGTATCAGTAAATCCCTATTTTGTTTCATTTTTTGAAAACACTTGCTTTTGGAAAGTTCCACTTCTCGAAAATCACAGGCAATCCTAAGAAAAGTTATCCCCTTCTAAGCCTATTGACTTGAATGCAGTGGAAGCACCAGGGGAAAAAAATTCTGGGGAGACACAGAAGGGACAAAGTATATTTCTGAGTGGGCAAGCCTAACAGAATTGTAAAGAGTTCTCAAAAAGAAAAATAAAGTACATTTCATAGCAAAACTGCAATATGTCAGTCCTGGTCACACGAGCGAGATAATCGGGGGAGGTGGGGGTGGCTTTTTGCCCTGGAGCAAAATGAAGCACGGTATTGCGACTACACGTGCATCCGAGGCTTCGTGTTCAGGCCGTCAGGGACTGATCACAAATCAGTGGTGAAGTGTGTGGGGGAGAAGCGACATGGTGCAATCACAGATGCGGCGATCGGAAGCTGTCGCTTCCCAATCTCACAAGCACTTTTTTCAAGCCAGAATTTCCACATGCACATGACCAGCGAATCCATAGAGCAGTGGGCATGCGCATACGATGGTGGCTTTAAAAAAAAAATCCGGTGTGAGACAGGATGCAGACGGGCACCAGATGCGACGGAATGCCTGTGCTTCTGCGATCCAACGCCTGCCTGCACCCCTCGTTTTTCAGGAAATGCTGCACTTTCCGAGGTATCTTTTTACTCTGCATCTTCAGTGGAATGATACGGGTTGCCGACAGGAGCAGGACACTTGCCATATGTTCCCGTGTGATTGCACCCGTAAAATCTGCCCGGCATTTGTCCCTATTGCATGGTTAGTTCTGTGTGTGACCGGACCCTAAATATGTTTTCTCTGAAACAAATCACGTTGTTAGGCAATATTCATTCTTATATAGCATGGATTAAACAAATTCAAATTACAATAAGGAAAAGGTCTTCCAAACAAGTTTTAAGTTGCTACATAAACATTTCCGTGGTATACACATTAAACAGACAGAACACTCTCTAGAAAATGGCAACTTTTGAAGGCATGCAGGCAGAACTGTTTTAACTGTAAGGAAAGCAAGTGCAAACTAAGACACCTGGTTCCTATACACAAAAGAAACCCAATGCATGTTTTTTTTACTTACTGAGAAATGATGGTATGCAGATCTAAAGGAGTTGAATGCATTGTTTTTTATGCCATTCTGCAAAATGACTGACAACTGCTTCAAGATCAAGGGTTTTTGCTATTTTTTCCCAATTGCCAGTATGGCAATGCTACTTTAGCTGTTTATGACCCGTAATGCTCCTTAAGTAGGTTTTAATTTGCTGCAGACAAAATGTCCTTTCACATCCAGCACTTGGTGGACGGCACACAGTCTGTGGAGTTCACTGAAAAATAGTTTTAGTTCTTCGCAGGGCTTTTTTTGTAGAAAAAGTCCAGCAGGAACTCATTAGCATAACAGGCCATACCCAACAGCAGAAACTCATTAGCATATTAGGCCACACACCCATGTTACCAGAAGTGTGGTCATCCAGCCACACCCACTTTATACTTCTTATTCTGTTTACCTTGTTTGTTGTCAAAACCCAGGGCTTTTTTTGGAGCAGGAACTCCTTTGCATGTTAGGCCACACACCTCTCATGTAGCCAGTCCTAATGAGTTTCTGCTGTTGGGTGTGGCCTATTATGCTAATGAGTTCCTGCTGGGTGTGGCCAACTCGGGAGCCAGCCGAAATTCTGTTCCTGTGCGTTCCTGCCCCAAAATAGCCCTGGTTCTTCAAGAGGAGTGAGCATTTGGTTTATTGTGTCAATTTTTATTTGTCTTGCTTATTCATATGTCTCTAGAGCTTTTGACGAAAGTCTGAGTTCTGCTTCAAAACCATCTGTGTCATTACAATAATGTCTTGCTAATGGTCTGAGTTTTCCTGAATCAACTAAGTAACAGCATCTGGGACTGAAAGCACTAACCCCATTTAAAACATTGCAATTGTCAGTAAATCTTCTCTTAAGTTCACTTATAGTGCAATCAATAACAGAACGAAACACCTTAATTTTATAATCATGGTCATTTGGGGGGTCGATGCATTCTGCTGTGCTTAATTCAGTCACATAGTTTGGAATTCTTTGGGGGGGATACGGTGTATTCTCTTTTCTTTAATTTGCATTTTGATTGATTTTCCTTCTGCAGACATCTCCACTTCTGCCATAATTTTGCTGAAATTTTCATCCTGACAATCTGTGTAATTCAACAGTTCTGTTCCCTATTTGTCTTTGCACTCTGATGAAATGCGGATGCACATAAGAACAAGATACAAATAATACATTTGCCGAAGAAGACTAAAGAAGTTTGCAACAACATCAGTATTTTTACACACATCAACAATAACTAAGTTCAGCCTGTGGTTGAAGCAGTGAAGACAGATGGCTTGTGGCACCTCTTTCAGGAGCAATGCCTGCACCCCATTTAGTTTTCCATTTATTACACTGGCTCCACAGGTTTGTGCTATGCAGTGCTTGATATCTATGCCACAACATGCTAAGGTATTCTTTATGTAGTGAAGGAGTATCCAGTGAATGACATGGCTGGAAACCAACAATCTGTTCATAAAGGTTTTTAATTAAAAGAAGTAATCTGAGCTCCACGTTCATTCTGGCCATCTTATCCCACAAGAGATCTCTTGGGATTGAATCAAATGCCGCATTAAGATCTAAAAAGGCAGCGAAAAACTTATTACCAGGTTTCCCACTGTATTTGGCAACTAGATGTAACAATACTATACAGTGATCCAGTATAGACTTTCCGTGACGAAACCCTATTTGTTCTGAGCCTAGTATATTGTGCCCAATCATCTACCCTTAACAAAATTAGGTCTGTAGGTGTACCTCTAGATTCGCTTTACTTGTCATCTGCCTCAGCAGCATTTCAGATAATTGAAAGCGGGCTGTTAGATCTCCAACTTCAGCACTTGACTGAGGCAGCTAGGAAAACTTGCTCTCCAGTTCATCTGGAATTATCTCTGACACCTGGCCAGATAGCCTCTTATTTCTGCTCTTTAACTGATCCCCATCAAAGAAGGGCATTTATGCTGGCCAGATTTAACGTACTGCTGTTGGCCATTTTCTTTGGAAGATGTAAAAAAAATCCCCTATGAATTTAGATGATGCCCTGTTGAATCCATTTCCCATGCTCTATTAAATTGTCCGTTATACATTAAGATTCGAGAAAAATTTCTGAACTCCCTTCTCTGTACATGGTGTAGCCTCCCTGACAGTGTCAAGGTTCAGCAGTAACTTTCTGGACACAACTTTTTCATAACCTCTAATGTTGCTTGTTTTCTCCAGTCTGCAATTCGATTCAGGGAAGCTATTAACTAATCTATTTCATTTTGGTTGGCCTTATGATTGCTTTGTTACCTTGATGTGGTGTTTTTTTAATTTTTAATGAACTCCTTTGCATGTTAGGCCACACACCCCAAATGTAACCAATCCTAATGAGTTTCTGCTGTTGGGTGTAGCCTATTATGCTAATGAGTTCCTGCTAGGCGTGGCCAACTCTGGAGCCAGCCAGAACTCTGTTCCTGTGCATTCCTGCCCAAAAATAGCCCATATATTTTGCCATTGTAGCAATAATGGAGAACTACTGATACTGACATTTATTCCTGTTTATTCATGTACTTTGTTTCACCAGCAATTAATGCAAAGAAGCCAGCTTCCTTCATTTCATCAGAAACTGACTCCAGAACCATTCTGCTCATGCATGTATTTTGCATTGCATGGAAGAGTATCTGTTTTAGACTAAATTCTAGGATTGTGCTTTGCAATTAGGTGTAAGAGTTCAAGAATACCTCCCCTGTCATCCCTTGCCTCGTTTCCACAATGTCCATGGTGAGCAATGTTTTGTGTAACAGTCAACAAAATAATTTCTGTAGGAGTGGCTACATAATGCCCATTTTATGTTTTAAGTTCAGATTCAGATTCTGACACCTTTAATGGCACAATAGTATATAATAAATACATTTAATTCCAGTAAGTAAATTTAGACAATAAAATATGCATATTATGTAAAAAAAATCTGTATCTAAGTGCAGCTGATTCTGCTAAGAATTTTGCAGCCATAATCGTAGTATCCGTATTAACATCATTAAGAAAATGTTGAACAGTTTTAAGATTATTAGTAAATAAGCATGGCCAAAGGGATAAGAGTTTCATAGGTGAGGATATGTGCAGCTGGCAGTCCAGAATAATATGGAAGACTGAATCTGGGGCCATGCTATAACATTTGCAGAGTCTTTCCTGGGGGGAGCGGGATGTTGTTAAATCGACCCCACAACATGTTTGAGGGAAAGATGTTTAGCCAAGCCAATGTAAAGGCTCTGCAATGGGAAGGAATGTGGAGATTGTGTAAATAATGGGCCATTTGGCCTTGTTGGGTTGAAAAGTTAAGATGAGCTTGTGAATAAATATGTGGATGGAAAGGACAAAAATTATGTAGTCTTTTGTCTAATAGATTGAAAAATCGAGGTTTTGTCCATTTGGAGAAGATAATCAGTCGAAAAGCCTATCTGATGAATTTTTCCTTCTCTTTTTGAGAACCAGAGGGGACTAGCTGTATCAAAAAATGTATCATTTTTTAAGCGTGAAATTAGAGAGTTTGGAGAGATGTTTTAAGTTGCTAATGAGCATCACTTAATTGTGCTAAAACAGAACCTCCTGTGAATTTCTGTGTGTGATATATTGAGCCTGAGTTAGCACTCTAGATATACCAGAAACTGGTTGAGCTTGTTCCTCTAGAACAATAGCTCACCAGGATCCTGGAGTAGACCAATCAATAAGTAGTGTAATGTAAATAGCCTATCCTTGGGAGTGGGTGTGTGTGGGGTGGGGTGTTTGCAAGCTTTATAAGCAGGGCTCAAACCTTGCTGGGTGTCCTTGTTGTGTGCCTGGAATCACTAATAAACTAGAGCCGATCACTGCAATGCATCCAGAACCCAGTATTTAACATTGGCAACAAGGATGGGATCCTGTTGAGCCAGCCCGGCACTCACCTGCACCGCACCACTCAACAAGCTCCAGTGCCACGCGCATTGCGTCGCTCCCGGGACCATGGCTGCCGCTCCAGGACACTTCGATGCATTTGATGCCACTGCAGAAGACTGGGAGTCTTACATCTCCTGCTTCAAGTTTTTCCTCGAGTCTTCCGAGATCGAGGGGGAGGAAAAGAAGCGCACCACCTTCTTCTGAGTCTGCGGACGCTCGACCTTCGAGATTGCTCACTCACTGATTGCTCTCGCAGAACTCAAGAACACCAAGCACAAGGCAATTTTGGACTGGCTGAAGGAGCACTTCTTACTGAAGCCATCCGTCATCACTGCCTGCCACATGTTCCGTACTAGGAACCAGGCTGTGAATGAGTTGATGATGGCCTATATTACAGCGTTCCGACGGATCGCAAGACACTGCAACTTCCACGACCTAGAGTACGTGCTCCGAGACTGGCTGGTATGTGGCCTGTGGGACAAGCGGATTCAAAGAAAGCTCCTCGCTAAGGGAGACCCCAAATTCAAGGAGGCCTTGGAATTAGCCCTCGCCGTGAAAGCTGAGGACAAGGAAGATGAGGTCCTGCAACTACAGCGTCCTACCCGCAGCAGTGCTCGCCCCTCCGCTCCACCATGCACTGTCGACATCGACGCCATGCACAAGCTGCGGGGAGCCCCACGAGTGGAGAGCCTGCTGTTTCCAGGATGCCACATGCAGGAGCTGCGGAAAGGTCGGCCACATCGCCCGCGCCTGCCATTCCAAGGGAAACCGGAGGTGACCGACAGCAAACCCAGCATCCACGCATACCGTGGAATTGCACACCACCTCCATCCAACAGCAGTAGGTACTGAACTTGCCCCAGGACACCCCTGACAACATTACAGTGACTGTCCTTATCAAGGGAAACCCCTGTAAGACAGAGCTCGACACTGGATCCTCCATCTTCATAATTTTGGAAGACACCTTTAAGAGACTCTGTCCAAGGGGTGGCCCTCACCTTAGGCCTGTTGGTTTCACCTTGAGGGACTTCCAACAGCACAAAGTGGCCATGAAGGGGGTGGGCAAGTTCTGAGTACAGTACCGGAATTTTTATGGACTTTTGGAATTGCTGGTGGTTGGGGGCAGGCGCACAAGTCTCCTAGGACTATCCTGGTTCATGCCCTTTGGGTTCTGAGTGACTGGGGTGCACCACATGGCCATGAAAGACTTTCAATGTGTATGTGATGAGTTCCTAACCATTCTTGATGGGACACTTGGTCACTACACCAGACCCCCTGTCTCACTCCAGCTCAACCCAGAGATGTGGCCCATATAGCTGAAGGCTAGGCGTGTCCCTTTTGTGTTGAAGCCTAAAATAGATGAGGAGCTGGATCAGTTAGCGGGCCAAGGGGTTTTGGAGCCAATTCTGCATGTCCTCTGGGAAATCCTGATTGTTACGCCCATTAAGCCCAACGGAGATGTCCGCATCTGCATGGACTACAAATGCACAATAAACAAGGCACTACAGGACCACTCTTACCCGGTGCCGGTAGTCAGTCACGTCTTGGCCTCTCTAGTGGATGCCAAGGTCTTCGGAAAGTTGGACCTGGCTCAGGCTGACCAGCAGCTACCGGTTGATTATGCGACCATGGAGGCCCAGACTATAGTGACACACAGGGGCACGTTCCAGGTATGGCGACTGCAGTTCAGGGTCAGCGTAGCCCCAGGAATTTTCCAGAACCTAATGGACTCTCTCCTTAAAGGAATTCCTGAGGTCCAACCCTTCTTTGATTATGTTTTGATTGGCGCCCCCACGGACGAGGACTTTGCCAGTAGACTACACACCGTCCTGCAGCGTTTCTAGTCAGCCGGCCTCAAGGTCAAATGGGAAAAGTGCCTCCTGGGGGTTCTGCGGGTTGAGTTCCTGGGGTTCTCTATTGATACAGAGGGTATCCATCCGGCCCCAGACAAGATGGACGCCATTGTCAACGCTCCTGTGCCAACCTCCAAGCCAGAACTCCAGGCCTTCTTGGGGCTCCTGAACTTTTATCACTACTTCCTGCCCCACAAAGCTGCGCTCACAGAACCACTTCACTGCCTCCTTGACAAAAAGGCTCCGTGGGTCTGGGGCTAGAAGCAAGCTGCTGTGTTCCAGGCTGTCAAAGAGCTGCTCACCTCCAACGCCATCCTGGCCTACTTTGATGAGACGCTGCCTGTCATCCTCGCATGCAACACTTCCCCATACAGCGTCAGAACCATCCTTGGACACCACCTGCCAAACGGCCAGGAGGTCCCCATGGCTTATTACTCCCTCACCTTGTGTTCGGCTGAGCACAACTACACACAAATTGACAAGGAGGCGCTGGCTATCATCACAGGGGTGAAGAAGTTCCATGACTACCTCTATGGACGGCCATTCACCATTGTTACGGACCACAAGCCCCTGCTTGGTCTACTGGCTCCGGATCGCCAGACCCCCCAGATGCTCTCGCCTTGCGTGCTGCACTGGTCGATCTTCCTGGTGGGATACCAGTACTCCCTTCTCCACTGCCCAGGGAAGGCTATGGGACATGCTGATACCCTCAGTCGCCTGCTACTCCTGAGATCCCATGCACCAGATCCTGCTCATGGAGGAGCTTCCCGACTGCCCTCTGCAGGTAATTGGTGTGTCCTGCCACACCGTGAAAGACTGAGTCCTCTCCCATGTTTTGGACTGGGTAGGGATGGGCCCAGAATTTGCAGCTTTCTCCTCCCGCTGGGACCAGTTATCAGCACACAAGGGTTGCCTACTGTGGGGGAGCTGGGTGGTGGTTCCCACTCCCTTGCACCAGCAAGTGCTATCGGCCGTACATGAGACACACCCTGGATTCATGAGGACGAAAATGCTGGCCCAAAGTTACGTGTGGTGGCCAGGCATGGACAATGAGATAGAGGCCTGGGTCAATCACTGCCAGACCTGTCAAGAAACCCGACCGGAGCCACCCAGGGCACCAGTGCAGCAGTGGGAATCCACCCACAAGCCATGGTTCCGGCTACACCTGGACTTTGCTGGCCCCTTCCAAGGACAAATATTCTTCATTTTGGTGGACTCATACACCAAATGGCTGAAGGTCATGCCCGTCTCCTCCACCTCCTCTAAACCAGTGATCTGGGCCCTCAGACAGATTTTCGGCACGCATGGCCTGCCTGACACAGTAGTGATGGACAATGGAACAGCCTTCACTTCGGAGGAATTCCAGGAATTTATGGGCCTTTACCTCATCCAACACATCCGCTCTGCTCCCTTTCACCTGGTTACCAATGGATAAGCGGAGAGGATGGTGCAGACCATGAAGGAGTCCCTCTGGCAGATCATCCACAGAGACTGGGACCATAGGTTCGCGGCCTTCCTTTTTAGCCACTGAGTGACCCCAAGCAGCACCACTGGCCACAGCATAGCGGAACTCCTCATGGGCTGGCATCTAACCACCCAACTGGACAGACTGCACCCTGATTGAGACCCTGAGCCTTGCCCATCTCCAGAGTGCCAAGAAGTGCCCAGAAGATTTTCCCCCGGCAACTCCGTCTACATGAGGAACTTTTCCAGCGGTCCTGCCTGGATCCCCGCCAAGGTCATCCAAGTTACTGGACCCCTGTTCCACCGACAATGGTCAGGTCCTTCGTCAACACATAGACCAGCTCTGCCGCCGTCTCCTCCCCGCCAAACCAGAGTTGCTGTCAGCGGTCATGGAAGATTGCGACACAGAACTGCTGCAACCACAGGAACCAGAAACCGCAAGGGAGTTCCTGGCAGACAGTGCACAACTGGACAGCCAAGCGGGTGCCATGCCTGATCAAGTGGCCATAGACTCTCCTGGCGTCACACCAGTGCCAGTGCCGCAGCCTTCTGCCAGCACTGCACCAGCAATGTTGGACCAAGGTCCTGAGACCATGACCCCTCAGAGCCACGACGTTCAACCTGTGAACGATGCAAACCAGCATACTTAAGAGACGTTGTCTGTTAAGGGGCTTTAGAACTTAGGGGAGAGGAGTGTTATGTATTGAGCCTGAGTTAGCCCTCTAGATATACCGGGAACCGTTTGAGCTTGTTCCTCTAGAACAATAGTTTGCCAGGATCCTGGAGTAGACCAATTGATAAGTAGTGTAGTGTAAATAGCCTATCCTTGGGAGTGGGTGTGGGGTGGGGTGGGGTGGGGTGGGGTGTTTGCATGCTTTATAAGCAGGGCTCAAACCTTGCTGGGTGTCCTTGTTGTGTTCCTGAAATCACTAAATAAACTAGAGCTGATCAATGCAATGCGTCCAGAACTCTGTGTTTGTTTGTAACTCTCCCATGCCACCATGCAGTTTTTGTGGACTGTACCTCTATTATGAAGTTTCAGTCCTGAATCATTTTTTTTTTTTTATAAATATATTTATTGGAGTTTTAACTGTCCTGAATCATTATTAGTAGCCTTTCCCCAGTTTGTGTACCCTCTGTGAGTAAATGCATTTTCACCAGTACAGGCATTGTTTTCAGTGAAATGGCGACAAGTGAAGCAAAATACAGCATTTTCTTTTATACTGTATCCCATCAAGAGTAGAGTTTACTTATTTATTGGATTTATGAATTGCTCAATCCCTGTAAGCACAAGGCTCTGGGCGATGTACAGCAGTTAAAAACAAGGTTAAAATCAATTTGTAACATCAATTTGTACCATCAAAATCAATTTGTACCATGCTGGACTGAAATGTCTTCATGATTGGCCATATTTTGTTGCTGGGAAACTTTTTAGCACTGGCTGAACTGGACTTCCTTCTTTAGACTGTGCAATGTCTTTAGGACCAGGTACTTTCTTTACAAAGGAAGGCACTAAATCTGGGGTGGGAGACATACAGCCCGCAGGCTGGATTAAAAGCAATGTTCATGAACTGAAGAGCTACTACGAACTTCCATGAATTTTGATGCAGTTCATGGCAGTTCATGAAGAGCAGAGAGCAGGGGTTTAAATGGCACTGAGCTCTTCATGAAGAACAGCTGGGAGGTGGCTGTCCTCCCAACTTGGTATTCCAAGGAAGTCTCCCATCCAAGTATTAACCACAGTCAAACCTGCTTAGCTTCTGAGATCTGACAAGATCGGTCTTGCCTGAACTATGCAGGTCAGGGTCAGAAAGCAGAAGTTTAAATGGCTCCAAGCCATTTAACCCCTGGCTTTCTGCTTGCTGCAGCTTTTTGCGGGAGAGCAGAAAGGAAGGGTTTAAACTTTAAATGGCTCACAAACCAATTCAGTTTGCAAACTTCTCAGCTCGTGCTCCAGCCACAAACCAAATTGAATCACAAAAATGTGTTTTGTGATTGCAGCTCCGATGAGAGCGACCCATAATTGTACCAGATGGGAGGGGTCCCAGACTATTCCAGGGTCCCTCAGAGACCTTAGAGGGGGCTCATAGCCTGGGGCGTGAGGGAAGCCTCTCTCGAGGTGACAGCCAAAGGATTGAGGCTTCCTTTTGCCCCAATAGGTCCCACTGGTGCGAGACCAGCCATGGGTTTAAAGAACCACACCCGAATGAGTGAGCAAGAGATCGGTGTCAAGAGACTTTCCCTGCTTATGGATGCAAGCTGAGGAGTAATGAGTGACTACCTGGCAAACCCCGTAAGCGCTTAGGCACAAACCCACAAAACTGCAGCGCAGCCCCAAATACAGCAAAGGGGGGGGGAAGGCTACCCTACCCTGGAAAGAGCAGCTGAAAAAGAAGGAAAGCGAGGGGCAAAATGGTGGATTTGTTGGGGGAACATTAACTTAACTCACTGGTGTGCACACTAGTAGAAATCATCTACTTTAAAAGACTTTCAGAAGCTTTAAAAATGATTACCTTTAATGTAAACAGTGTTGCATCAGGGTGAAAAAATGGTGTCCAGAGTGAAAGCTTCTTCAGGAACTTCCAGCTCATCATCTCTGGCCCCCCCGACTGGAAGTAACCACAGATATCTCTAAGATTATTCCTGCAGCATTGCACCCTCTGCCAGACCTGATGACTAACCCGAACAACAACTTTGAAGCCTTACAAAAGGAACTGAAAGAAACTAATGCAAGTACAGAGAAGACAACTAAAAAGCTGAAGAAGGTTGATGAGAAGACAAATGTACTGAACCAAAGAATAGAGGCAGTGGAATTGTACCAGATGGGAGGTACTCTGAGAAACACCAGCTGTTACAACTTCAGTTGGAACAGTCAGCATATGTCCTGAGATTTCAAGGTACTCCAGAACAAAAAGGAGAGAACCTGAAAGAGATTTTATGCGAAGCCCTAGCTCCCGTGGCAGGCTATAAAGCGGAACTTTTACAAAGTGACATGGATATGGTATGTCGAACCTAGCCAGAATTTATCAAGAAAAACAACCTGCCCAGTGAAGTATTTGTAAAATTGTCTAAAAGGTCAACAAGAGATACGATACTGAAAGCAACCAATGGAATAACCTTAAAAATCCAAGGAGAAGGAACGAATGTTTTAAAAGACGTTCCATTTGAGGTGAGAAAAAGGAGGAAGCTATATAAAAATCTGATTTTATTTCTACAGAAAAATTCTACTCCCTACAGATGGATTATCCCAGAAGGTCTTATCTTCAACTTCAAAGAGAAAAAAGAAAAGATTGATTCGGTCCTTAAAGCAAAAGCGTTTTTGGAACAGCACCAAAGTTCAGTGAAAGGATAAGAAAAATTAGAGGACAATATAGTTACAGAAGATGTTAGTGAATATTGTTCCAAAAGCAGTGAAAACTCTTCAAGTAGCTCCTTAGAAGAAGTTTTTGACTCTGAATCAGAATTAGGAGCTGTGGCTCCTTAATCATTTAAGGTTAAGCTGCCCTTTGATAAAAACAAATGTAGAAGGAAGAAAGCAGCTAAATAATCTGATTCTGAAATTCTGCTCTTTCTTTTTTATTATTTACTAAGATGCACACACTACAGCTAATTTTGTTTGTACTGCTTAAGGTAGAAATATTAATTCTTAATCTCCAATTATGTATAAGCTAGATAATGTGAAAACATCAAGAAACCGAACTTTAGAGTATTATTTGATGCTTGCTTACTCTGTATTTTAGTTTAGAATATCCCTTTTCCCTATACCCTGTAGTGTGTAGAGATAAAAGCAATTAAAAATGTTTTTAAAAATGTGGTTTGTGCTTCTCCCTAGATACAGGTTTGTATGGCAACTTAGAAGTCAAATGGTTAGTGACTGCAGCATGTCAACCCACTGCAAGGGAGTTAAACTTTGTTTTCTCGCCTGATGGGGCTTAATCGCCTTTGTCCTCTTAACACAAAGAAAGCAACAAATTCTATCCTGGCTGATACCAAGGAGGGTTCAGAAAAATCTACTCAGGTTCTAATCTATCCCTTGGCAATTCCTCTTTCCAAGATTGCCAGTGGCCTGCGGTCATCTTGAAGCATATGTCCATACTACCATCCCCAAAGCCTCTGTTGGCTTACAGGCTGCAGGTGGACCATCAAAGGCTACATCAATAACATGTGGATGCTCCTGTACATGTGAAACTTGCCCTTCCCTCAAGTAGCGACCTGTTTCCAGCGATGGGCGGGGGGCAACTGGGGTGGCAAGCTTCCTGGTGGCACTGCCCCCCCCGCCCCACCTCTGGCATCACCCCTGCTTGAATGAATTTAGGTGTAACTCTATTTACAATTGTGCTGATGTAATTTTATTTTGCATGGAAGAAAATTTTACATATGAAAATAATGAACCACAATATTGCATTTGCATTCAAACCTAACAACAAACTGGGGTTTGTTTCTTGCCTATACGTATTCCTTCAGCAAATATGCAATTGAGAGAAGGGCCTTTTTTATAGTGGCATCCTGGTTATGAAAACTCCCTGTCCAATCAGATTTCCTTGGCACCTAGATTAACATCTTTTGTGTTCCAGGTGAAGTCCATTTTGTTGATGTATGCTTTTAATCACCTGTTGATCAAGGACAACTGTTTTAGTTATTTATTGTTTTGTTGCTGGTTTGGCTTCATTTGTTTCAATGGAATGTTACTGTTTTACTGGTTTTAAGCAGGTTTTTCTAATTGTTAGCTGCAGGGCTTTTTTTGAAGAAAAAGCCCAGCAGGAACTCATTAGCATAATAGGCCACACCCAACAGCAGAAATTTATTAGCATATTAGGCCACATCCCTGGCAGCACAGCTCATTAGCATATTAGGCCACACCCCCATGTTACCAGTAGTGTGGTCATCCAGCCACACCCACCTTTTGCTTCTTATTCTGTTTACCTTCTTTGTTGTCAAAACCCAGGGCTTTTTTTGGAGCAGGAACTCCTTTGCAAGTTAGGCCACACACCACTAATGTAGCCAATCCTAATGAGTTTCTGCTGTTGGGTGTGGCCTATTATGCTAATGAGTTCCTGCTGGGTGTGGCCAACTCTGGAGCCAGCCAGAACTCCGTTCCTGTGCGTTCCTGCCCCAAAATAGCCCTGGTTAGCTGCCTCAAGTGTCTTGGGTGGGAGAAAGATGGGATCAAATCCTGAAGTAAATGAATGGTACTAAGGCTAGCCTGATCTCGTCATATCTTGGAAGCTATGCAGGGTCAGGCCTGGATAGATTTTGGATGGGAGACCTCCAAGGAATACCAGGGTTGTGACGAGGAGGCAGGCAATGGCAAACCACCTCTGAACGTCTCTTGCCTTGAAAGCCCTACCAGGTCACCATAAGTCAGCTGTGACTTGATGGGAAACGTCTGAGTCCAGTGGCACTTTTAAAACCAACAAAGTTTAAAGTTTAATGTATCTGCAGAAGTGTGCATGCACGCAAAAGCCTATAGGCAGAATTAGACTTTACTGGTCTTAAAGGTGCCACCGGACTCAATCAATCAAAATTTCATTTTGAAACAAAATCGGCTCCGGAGAGTCAGCAGTAATAGTAAAAAAGTTATTGGGACTCAATCAGCCGCTTACATATCCTACATGCCTAAAGGCAAAATTTGGCACTTTTATTACTTATCTCCTGGGAAGAGTCTGCGAGAAGGAGGGAGACATAAAGTTGTTCAGCTCTTCCTGGTAAAGGTGACAGAATTGGAGCAATATACTGAGATCGGATGTCATTATAGAATGAGCAGTGCAGTGAAACATGTTCAACAGAAGAAGGAGGAGGAGGAGATTGGATTTATACCCTGCCCTTCACTTGGAGTCTCAGAGAGGCTTACAAACTCCTTTCTCTTCCCCTCCACAACAGGCACCCTGTGACGTAGGTGGGGCTGAGAGAACTTGTGACAGAAGCTGTCCTTGAGAGAACAGCTGTGCCAGACCTTGTGACTGACCCAAGGTCACATCAGCAGGTGGAGAATCAAACCCAGTTCTCCCAGATAAGAGTCCACGCACTTAACCACTACACCAAACTGACTCTACTTTCCCTTTATGGCATGGACAGGGCCATTGAGAAAGTGGGACACAGTGGTATCTGTCTTCTAGGAGGGCTGGAGGCAGGGCATTAAAGCATGCCAGAGTAAAGATTCTCTGATATTTGGAGATCTCAAGGGATCTACGATAATCTGCTGGTTGAAAGCCACTGGACTCAAACTTTGTTTTGATGCCAAAAAAAGAAGAACAACAAAAACACTATCTAATTCGAGAGAGGCTGGACAAGCTGTGAAAGTCCCTCCCGTGGCTTCCACATATGCCAGAAACGATTGCCTCTTGGCAAAGTGACCACTTGTCTGGCCTAAGCAGACAAGGGTGCGTGAAAACCATTAATGTAATTTTTAAAAGTAAACAAAACAAACTCAGATTTTAAAACAATGAAACTGGATTTTTAAATTTCTTTAAAAACAGAGAAAGCTTTGATGTTTCTGTTGACTCACGAGCATACCAAAATATACGTTCATAAACTCTGAAAGTCCATCACGCTCTATCAGACACGTGGAGAGTGCATAACACTGTGTGGATGAACCAGAGACTGAAAAATGCAACTTTCCCGAATAATGATAGCTCATTGGGATGTCCTGATGATAAGACTCTTGTTTCTGTTTGCGTGGAGAAACAACATTCTGCCCAGTAAGATTTTACCTTTCAGTGGTTCTGGTACCTTTTCTTCAAGTCACGTGGTCTTGCTCATTATGATGCTGCCTAGGATCTATGTGGCTCAAGTGGTTAAGACGCTGAACTGCAGGCTGTGGAAGGTCAGTAGTTCAGCAGTTCGAGACCCGGGTGCCGCATGACGGGGTGAGCTCCTGTCTCTAGTTCCAGCTCCTGCCAACCTAGCAGTTCGAAAGCAAGAAATTGCAAGTAGATAAATAGGTACCACTTAGGTGGGAAGGTAACAGCATTCCGTGCACCTTGGTGTTTAGTCATGCTGGCCACATGACCACGGAAATGTCTTCGGACAGCGCTGGCTCTTCGGCTTTGAAACGGAGATGAGCACCGCAACCCTAGAGTCGGATTCGACTGGCTTTTGAGCAAGGGAACCTTTACCTTTACCTTTAGGCTCTATGTGGGTGTACACGTGTGTAGCAGTGCTTAGGTGCATGTAAGTAAGTGTGCTCCTCTTCTTCACTGCCACCACCCCAAGTTAAATCTAGCCACCCACACGATCAGTGCTTGGGGAACATTGGCAAAGACTGCCTCTGAGCAGGTGCAGTGTTTCCCAGCGATTTCAGCCCTTCCCTGTGCATGCGTCAATGTGCGTGAGTGGCGGAGGTGCATGGGGAGGAGTTTGAAACACAGTCTGTTCTCTTAAAGAGGAAAGCTTTATTTGCTACAGGCTATTAAAACAGAGCACACAACACAAGGGAAAATGACTCAGCCTTCTAGCAACTACATGTATCTAAGGAAATAAACAGGAAAAATCCTATCACTAAGCTAAATTTAACAATACGGAAGATTACCTCCACAATCCTTCCTGGATGCTCATGGAGCACATGCAAATCCTGACTTGCGCCAGCTCCGTGCAGGGGAATTTGATTCCCAGCATCTGAACAACGTTAACTGGATGTTACCAGCCTTTAAGCCATCCCCGCCCTGGCTGTCTGGAAGTCTCTTAACCCAATCCAGATTTAGGGAGTTCACCTCCATGTGAAGTGGTGAATCCCAATCCCCCAGTCGTCCACAGGTGCATGTCCCACACAACCTCAATACCCAGATCATGGTTTTCAGCATCTCCCTGTCTTGCACTTCCTGGGAGGTACAGCAACTGCTTTTCTTTGCAGAATCGCTGCTCTTGCTGACCTCTTGGTACATTTTACGGCCCTCTTCCCTGGGGAAGCCAGCAGCTGCTGTGGTTTTACTTAAATCTGTGTTTTAATATATTTCACTGGGAAAAAAAAAATATATATATATATATATATATATATATATATATATATATATTCTGTAAGTTGCCCTGAGCCTGCCTTGGTGGGGAGGGTGGGATACAAATTAAACAAATAAAATAAAAAATAAACTCCTGGTGAGCTTCGAAGCACCTTACATCTCCGGATCATGCCACTGCCCTTACATGTGAATCAAAGGCACTGCACAGAAATATTGAGGCAGATCTAAACTCTGTGGTGCAAAAGGCAGGTGGTCTGCACACACAGAAGTTTAGGACTATGTTCCTGGGCGGTATCAAAGCTCCATTGGGTCGCAGACATATCATTTATTAAACAAGCCTGCTTAGTCAGGAAGCGTATGAACAAGGAAGCTGGAGACTGGGTTGAAATCCAAGTCTTGACAGTGGTCCAGAGGGAGGTTCAGTGATACTTGTCTATGATCAGCCATGATGGTCTGATAGCTAATTTGCAAAGCTTGGGGGGGGGGGAAGATTTGACTGTTTTTTCTACTTTATGTAGTTTTTTTTTAAATATAGCCCAACAGCTGAAGTGCATGTCCTATTAAAAATGGCTCTCCTCCACCTTCTGTACCTCATTAACAATGAGGGCTTTTTTATTTCCTGGCAAGGCGCCTGGGCCGTAACAGCTGCAAGACAAGCAGAAATTCACCTGATGAAGGTTTTCCCAGCATTCCTTTCCAGGAATGGGTTTATAGGCTGAATTTCTGCTTGGCCCACAGTTGTTAAAAGCACCAAGAGGGCCCGGTGGTAGAAGGGGAAACACTCCGAGCGTGTTAAGAGATCCCTCCTTTAGTCCACTTTGCAAGGAAGGGAGTCTGGGCACAAGAGGCCTGAGCTTCTCCAGTGAAAAGGCCCTCAGGTACTGGTAGCATTGCCAACTCTAAGCTGGGGAATTCCTGGAGGCTTTGGGGTGGAGCCTGGAGAGGCCAGAGTTTGAGGAGTCTGGAGATCAGTTACAATTCATGGAGAACTCCAGGCCTGGCCGCACCTGAAAGTTGGCAACCCTAGGTAATGGTAAAGTGTCAGAAGATGATGGGCGGGGCATGTGTGTCAAGTCTCTACTCTGCTATGATGCTCCCTGGGTGACCTTAAAGCAGCCACGCTCTCATAAACCACCACAGGACTGTTTTGAGAATGAAGTAAAACCGGAGAGAGTCAGAGATGCTCTCCTGAACTCTCTGGAAGAAGGGCAGGTGACGAATGCCGCACACAAAGGTCTTTATTTACAAAACGCACGCCCCGCCTTTCTGCCCTCATCAGGGCCACTAAAGCAGCTAAGAGATTAAAAGCACAAAACACCTCTTAAAAGCCCTTAAAGCCAAACAAAACCACCCCGTTAAATCATAAAAACAGCAAGTAAAACACAGGGAAGGAAGGATCACTGGGTTGCCAACTCCAGGCTGAGAAATTCTTGGAGATTTGGAGGTGAAACTTTGGGAGGGTGGGGCTCGGGGGAAGGGAAAGAGCTCAGTGGGCTATACTAGCATAAAGGCCACCCTCCAAAGCAGCCATTTTCTCCTAGGATGCTGACACCTGTAGTCTAGAAATCAGCTGTTATTCGAGGACAGGGGTGGCCATCTTGCTTAAGGTAAGAGCCACAGAGGATAAATGTCAGATGTTTTGCGAGTCGCAAGATGCGACCAAAATACACACATTTTTATTGAAAAATGTGCAAATTGACTTTTTATTAACCTTAAATGAGACTGCCAAAAATAGAAAAGGGGTAAAAACAGATATTGATACTGATATTTATGTGTCCAATGCTATTTGTTTGCTAATGATATTTGTATAAGGGTGGTGGTGGAAAGAATGAAAGAGGTCGAAAGAGAGCGAGAGAAACAAAGAAAGCAAATAGATGGGGGAGAGAGAGGGAGGGAAGGAAGGGAGAAAGAAAAAGAGAAAGGAAGGCGGAAAGGTGGGGGGTGGTTTTGAGAACTCATTTTAAGTTAGTTTCTCTGTTCAAGCCTACCCAGGGAGGGGAACGCTGGCTGGGGAAGGGAAGACCGGTCAGGGAGGCATGCCTCCCCTTTTCTTCCCCAGCCGCCTGCTGGGAACCGCACAATATGTGTGACAGAGCCGCAGTTTGGCCACCCCTATTCCAGGAGATCTCCAGACCCAACCTGGAAGTTGGCAGCCTTACTGAGGAGCTCCAGATGGCACAAGAAAGTCTTCACCTGTCGGCAGAAGACAGCAACAGAAGGGGACAGACGAGTCTTCCTGGGGAGAGAGTTCCAGAGCGTTGATGCCACAGCTAAGCAGGTTCTCTCCTGGGTTGCCACCTGCCTGATCTCAGAAGGTAGAGGCACTTGAAACAAGGCATGAAAGATGACCCTAGTGGTTGGGTAGGTTCATATGAGAGTAGACCAGATTTCTGTGCCTGAGACCCTGAAGGGCCACTACTAGTCCAGGTAGATAATACTGCATTACTGTTTGGACCAATAGTCTGACTCATATAAGGGAGCTTCAATGTCTTACATCAGGTTCCAGAGCTTAAGTTAGGGCTCGGCCAGGGCACCTCATAGTTTTACAACAGTTGGTAAGTATTTGGCTAGCAGTCAAACAGAAACGTCCCTGGTTCAAATCTTACCTGAGCTATTAATCTACCATGTGGCCTTGGGATCAAACGACACTGAGCGGCTACCATGCTTGTGTCGCTTTGCCCCCTTCCTTGTGACCTGAACTTCAATACCACATTTGTCACTGGACTGGGCACTTCACAGCACTGGCTGATATGGGTGAAGAGGTACACAGGTGCAGCACGACAATGTAACTTCACATTATCGCAGGCAGGAAAAAGAAACACAAAACAATGGCACCCTTGGCTGGCTTGGGGCCAGGGTACTCGAAGGACCACGCCTCCTCCTCCCATATTGGCCAGCCCACCTGGTAAGAGGTGACGGGGCTTTTTCACTGGTGGCACCTCATCTTTGGAATGCTCTCCCCTTTAATGCTTGCCCATTGCTTATTCTGCTCTTTTTAAGGTACAGTGCCATAACATTTCCGTTTAGCCAGGCTTTTAAAACTATTTTTATGGCCTACTTCTAGCCTGAGTTCTGTTTCCCTGATATCATTTTAGGCTGACGAAATTTGTTTAATGCTCTTTTTGGCTTGTTTTTTGGTATTGAAGGTCTCTGGAAAGAAGCTTTTTTTTTGCTATCATGTTGCAATTGACTTATGGCACCCTGTAGGCTTTTCAAGGCAAGAGATATTAAGAGGTGGTTTGCCATTTGCTTGCCTTGAAAACCTTGATATTCCAATGTGGTCTCCCATCCAAATACTAACCAGGGCCGACCCTGCTTAGCTTCTGAAATCTGACCAGAGGCTTTCTGGATCAGGGCAGAAGACAATTTATTTATTTTTTCCTAAACAGAATATAAGCATCCTATGGGATGCTGCGGACCCCAGTCTTAGTTCTGCCACAACATGACTAGGTGGAAGGGTTGCCAATTCCAGGCTGGAAAATTCTTAGCAATTTGGAAGCAGAGACTGGGGAAGGCAGAGATCGGGGAGATGAGAGGCCTCGACACAGTCCACCCTCCAAAACAGCCATTTTCTTCAGGGGGAACTAATCTCTGTAGTCTGACATCCCCTGTAACTCTGGGAGAACTCCAGTCCCCACCTGGAGGCTGGCAACCCTCTGCGGGCGGCCTTACAGAAACCCACTTTCACTGCCTCAATCTCCCATCTGCAATGGGAGGAAGAGAGTACTGTCCCACCTCACTGGACTGTTGTAACGATTATCCCAGACAAAAGGCGCACAGAAGTCCCATTCGGTTGCCTAGCGCGATGCCTCAGAGGCTGAGAGCTATCCCACAGGAGAGTCCCCGGGGCTCCAACACGGCCTCTGCCCCGAGCTCCCTAGATGGCTTTCGCCAAGCGCGACGCTCTCGTCGATCCACGGGTTTTACGCCCCCTCCCTAGCTTAGGAGCAGTGTTCCCTCTAAGCTGAACTAGTGTGAGCTAGCTCACAGTTTTTTAGCCTCCAGCTCACGCATTTTTGTCTTCGCTCAGGAAAGATGGCCCCAGAGCAAAGTGATTTATGCAGCAGCCAAATCGCTCGCTCACAACTTTAATGCCAGTAGCTCATGAAGCAGAATTTTTGCTCACAAGACTCCACAGCTTAGAGGGAGCATGGCTTAGGCGTCAGCCCGTAGCCAGCGCGCCCGTTTGAGCGGGGCCACCCCGGAGGAGGGTCCCTGGGGTAGAAGGACGGGCCGCCAGACAAAGGGGCCTTTCTTTCTCCAGCCGGCGCGGGAGCACCGCTGGCTTGGCCAATGGCGACGCGCCGCCCGCCCTTTGGATGGGGATTGGATCGGAAGCAGGCGGGTGGGCGGAGGGCGGCGGCTTTTCCCGCGGCTTCCCCGCCGCCCTCGCCCGGCTCCTTCCGGGGTTGCAAGCGAGCGACTCCTCAGCTCGGCAGCGGCCCCGAGTCGGAGAGAAGGGGGCGGGGCCTTGGGAGTGCCTCCCTCCGCCTTCTCGCCCGCCCTCCCTCCCTCCCTGCCAGCCTCCGCCTCGCTCGCCCGGGCTCCCTCCGGCCACTTCGCCGCTGCCTCGGCTGTGCAAGGAAGCGCCCGGCGCCCCGCCCGCTCCCAGGATGGTCCTCAAAGTCTTCATCGCCTCTTCCTCCGGCTCGACGAAGGTAAGGAGGAGCGGGCGGCAAGAGGCGTCCTCCCCTCGGCGGTGGCGGTGGGGGAAAGTGGCAGCGGCGTCCTGCGCGGTCCCCTCCCACCTTCCCGCGTTAGGGGCGCGCGGGGCGTGCTCAGAGTTTCCCCGGGAAAGTTTTGGTGGGTGGGCACGGCCGGGGCATCCGTCGCCGTAAAGACTTGGATGGGTCGAAAAGCGGAGGAGTCCTCCCGTAGCAGCACGTCCAAGACTAACGCAGTTGGTGGCAGGGGAGGAGGTCTCCCGAGTCACGCCTCACGTCTTCGGATACAGCCGGAATGTGTCTGCTTCGCCTTTCAGATGCTTTCTCCTGATTAAAGACTTGGGGGCTGGAGGAAGGGAGCGCGGGGGTCTTTCGAGTCCCGGTTTAGCTCTGCAGTCTCTTTGCAAATGCTAATTGCGTGTGTGTGGAGGTGGGGGGAGGAACTGTTATTTTGCTCGCTGTGGGATTCAACTGGTAAGTAAACATTCCCCACCAGCTCACAAGCAGCTGCTGATATTGGCAGCAGTCCTGCCTGCACTTACTTACCTGTGAATCAAAGCCATTAAGCACAGTGGCGCTTTCTTCGGAGACCATCTGTAGCACGGATCGCATCACTCTAAAAGTTTTCACCGGTAGCTGGAGAACAAGGCATCACTTTGATCTGGAGGTTTCTGCCCCCCTCGGTGAGAAGGGGAAAGGGGTTTTGGGATGCTAGAGAAGCCACCAAGCCTCAGCCACTGAACCTCCTTTGTCTGGAGCTCTGTGAATGGGATCGTGGTGGTATCTGAGCATGTGCAGAGTTCATTGCCTCACCTCTTGAGTAACATTCTGGTTCTGGATTTAGGGGGAGAGGCCGTCTAGGCTAGAGAAATGCAAAAGTGGTACCGTTCTCTCGGGAAACATGGTTTATTTTGTTTATACCCACCTTTCTCCCCCATAAGGACCTAAAGCAGTTTAGTTTCAGAGGGTAGCCCTGTTGGTCTTCAGGAGAAAAGCTAGATTCAACCAGTTGGTCTGAAGCAGTACAACAAATTTAGTCCAGAGAGGCACCTTTAAGACCAACAAAGGTTTATTCAAGGTATGGGCTTTCGTGGGCATGCACACTTTATCAAATACGTAGAATGGCAAAAATGGTTCAAACTTATAGCCAGAGAATGAACAGCAAATTAACATGCAACATGATGATGCTCAAGATATGCAAAGTGACTCTAAATAACAAAGGTATACGGTCAACAGTTGCAAAGCAGTAAATATGTCGAACTAGCAGAGAAATGTCTAAAGGTGTATTTTCTAATTGTGGGAAGTATCTGGGAATCTTCATTTCCTCCTGTCAGGCGGGGAGGGCACTTAACACTACGCCCCCCTCCAAAAAATGCTGCTATGTCAAGTCCAGAGTAGCGCCTTAGACACCAACCAGATTTCTGGGGTTGAAGCTTTCGAGAGCCAGAGCGCCCTCTGTCAGCTACCAGTGGCCCTCTCCTCCGTGCCATTCTCATAACAATCCTGTGAGGTGAGTTAGGCTGAGAGAGGGACTGGCCCAAGGTCACCCAGCGGGCTTCCATGGCAAAGTGGGGATTTGAACCTGTCTCTCCCCGGTCTTAGTCCAGCCCTCCAGCCACCACTGCACTACATTGGAATGCTACGTTCTTATATAAATTACATTCTAATTTATATAAGTGCTTCTTCCTTTCCTCAAGTGTAGAACTTAAACATGGCTGTCTCCCCACACCCCTGGGCCTTGGCCTGTCAGCTTCCAGGCCCCCCCCCCCGGTATTTGCATATCTTAATTAATGCTTGCTCTCTAGTGCGTCAGCCTTGCTTCCAAAGAGCTCGGAGCTGCCTAGCTGAAGTTCCCAGGCCATCTTCCATTCTGGTACTGCCCAGGCACAGGTCTGTGTAACTTCAGAAGCAGAGCGATGTCGTCTGCGCCAGAGCATTGGCCGGCAGCCAGGTGTGGGATCAGTGAAAGCACTGAGGTTTAGCCGGGGAGGAGATCCGGGCTGCTGGGAAGACAAAAAGGGTTTCAGGGCCCGTTCAGAGCAGTCCTGTGCAAACTGGAAGAGGTGGCTTTCTTGGAGCTGACTGGGTGCCCAGCTTGATCCAGTGAGATCTGGGTTTGGAGTCCAGAAAGCCCAGGGGGTAGGCTTAGGAGAGTGGCTAGCTGTTGCCTGGCCTTCCTGGCAGAGTTACGTTAGGAGAGTCAGGACAGACGGAGAGGAAATGCTTTTTTGACATGGAGAGTGATTCAGATGTGGAATCCACTTTCAGAGGATGTGGTGATGGCCTGTACAGACAGCTTTAAAAGGGGTTAGACAGATTCGTGGAGGAGAGGCCCATCAGTGACTGCTAGCCATGGGGACTGAAGGGAACCTCCGTGTTCAGAACAAAGTTTGAGTCCAGTGGTACCTTTAAGACCAACACAGCTTAATTCTGGGTATATGCTTTTGTGTAAGGTGCCGCTGGAGTCAAACGTTGTTCTATTGCTTCAGACCAACGTCGCTTGCCCTCCTGGATCTATCTCCATGTTCGGAGGTAGACAGCGTCTGAATCCCATGCAGAAAGGGAAGGCCTTGACCTCTATGCCCTGTTGTTGGCTGTCCAGAGGAACTGCTTGGCCACAGTGTAAGGCAGGAATGCTGGACTAGATGGACCACTGGTCTGTTCTTCTGAGATCCCATGCAACCCACCTTGTGCTCCTTACAGGATGGCTGGAGTGGAAACCTTTTTAGGCTTTTTATGTGTGTGTTTTTTTTTAAATCTGGTCCCGCAACAAGTTCACCATAAGCAGCAAATATGACTTTGCATGTCATCAGACGCTCTCTTCAATGAAGTACAAGCTGGGATGCATCAATGGGCCCTTTGCTTTTTGTTTCCCTTGTGTTGAGTCCTTTTTCATGTAGCCCTTTTTATCTTTTCTGATGTTCTCGAGCTGTTTGCTCTCCTCTCATCTGTTGTTACACACCCGAGGCGTTAGACGCCAGTTTTGTGCAGTTGACAAACCAGGTGTCAGCGTTAATAGTCGACTTCCTGTCAAATTTTGTTTGGAGGGTGGGGAGGGAAACAAAGACGGTGGCAGCTTCATCCCATGTGGGAGGACAAAATGACGCAGACTAAAACCTTCCAGTGGAAATGGCGTGGGTGCATCCAACTGGATGACACCCTTTGTTGTACTGAGGCTCTCTAGCCTGCAGTGATCTAACATCTTAGAGCAGGGGTGTCAAACATGCGGCCCGCGGGTCGGATCAGGCCCCCGGAGGGCTTCTATCAGGCCCACAATGGAACTGGCTGTCTTCTGCTTCTTCTTCCAGTTCTTCTGCTGCGTCATCGTAGGTTTGCAGCTTACAGATACACACCTGAACAGCATACTCAGGATTGCAACAGCATAAACATTTTGATGCAGCAATTCAGAGCAAGAGGTGTCAGATATCAGGCACTGTTAAATTAACAAAATATTGCAAGAGTGCTCATGTTTTAAGCATGTTTTTATTTTAACTAAAAAAAACCCAACCCTTTGTGTTTGTGTCCTTTATAAAGTTTACATCTCCGCTAGCTGGCATTACCTTTTATGACACACCTGGCCCGGCCCAACAAGGTCTCATTTATGTCAGATCCGGCCCTCATAACAAGTGAGTTTGACACCCCTGCCTTAGAGGACCTTCCTGACTTTTGTGCCAGAGGCCTTTTAACCAGAAATGCTGGATATTTGCCATGGGGGAGGGGCTTAGCCATGCAAATCCTGTGCAGGTATCCCCATGGCCCAGCCGAGAAGTTGCGTTGAAGGCTTAACCGGATGTGTGCTTGCCTTTAGGCTGGAAAAATGGGGAGGTACAGTTAAAAGGTTTTCCTTCCACATCTCTTCCCACCCATGATTGCTTTCAGGTTTTTTTTAAAAAAGAGGAAATCCTAATTTCAAATCGTGTGTGTCCCCCCATTAACATTGAGTTAAACTGTTGTCTAATTTGAATCCAGAACACTGGATTTGGGGTCCCGACTGCTAACACATACTCCGAGCCAACAGAGAGAAGCCATGTGTAAAATTCTGGGCATGGATCCCAAGCAGCAGGAGAGGAGTCGGGCGAGAGGAAGGCAACTTTCCACTGTTGCTGCAGCCTTTTTTAGCTCCTCCCCCATCAAGCTCCATTGGGCTGGTGGCCCCAGAGGGGAGAGTGTGGTGAGGAAACGGAGAGGCTTGCAGCGGGTAGGGTGGGGAACTGGCAACAGTCACCCTCCGCAGACAGGAAACGCCATTTCTGCTGAGAACCTACTGCTGCTGCACAGACAGAAAGACTTCATAAGTTCTTGCAAGACCTGCTGACACAGTCTGTGGCTTGGTCTGAGTATATTTTAAGTCTCTGCTTTAAAAACATGCACCTCCGAACAGGCCTGTGTGGTTTGTGGTGTTCGGGCCAAACCAAACATGGATTAAATAGATGTGTACCTCCTGGGTAAACTCTTGAGAAGTCCAAGTGAAGTCCCCGCTCCCCAAAAAAGGCAGTGGGGTTGAAATGTGTTTCTTCCCTGGATGCTCTGCCCCCTAAACTCAGGAAGCACAAATATTGGGGGTGGTTACTTAAGGATGAGGTATTCTGCACATGCTCAGAGGAACCATCACACTGTCATTTTTTCTTTTTTTTTTTTTACTTAAGAACATAAGAGAAGCCAATGTTGGATCAGGCCAACGGCCCATCCAGTCCAACACTCTGTCATACAGTGGCCAAAAATACCAGGTGCCATCAGGAGGTCCACCAGTGGGGCCAGAACACTAGAAGCCCTCCTGCTGTTGACCCCCCCCAAAAAGCACCAAGAATACGGAGCATTACTCACCCCAGAGCCCCTATCTATGCCTTGTGGCTAATAGCCACTGATGGACCTCTGCTCTATATGTTTGTCTAATTCATTCTTGAAGCCGTCCATGCTTGTAGCTGCCACCACCACCTGTGGCAGTGAATTCCATGTGTTAATCACTCTTTGGGTGAGGAAGTACTTCCTTTTATCCGTTCTAACCCGACCGCTCAGCAATTTCATTGAGTGCCCACGAGTTCTTGTATTGTGAGGAAGGGAGAAAAGTACCTCTTTCTCTACCTGTTCTATCCCATGCATAATCTTATAAACCTCGATCATGTCACTCCTCAGCCGTCATTTCTCCAGGCTAAAGAGCCCCCAGTGTTTTAATCTTTCTTCAGAGGGAAAGTTTTCCGACCCTTTTATCATTCTAGTTGCCCTCTTCTGCACTTTTTCCAAAGCTGTAATACCCTTTTAAGGTGCCATGACCAGAGCTGTATACAGTACACACTACTCCAAATAAGGTTGCACCGTTGATTTATATAGGGGCTTCTTTCTCCTAGGCTTAATACAGTCTGTTTCAATTGGTGTTGCTGTGTAAGGAGGGACAGAGAAAAGTTAGGCCTCCCCACCCACACTGTACACCTTATCCAAAATTGATCCAAAATGCACCTGCTCTTTCCCTTAAGAAAATGGAGCATATTCTTCATGGCTCTCTCAACTGCATTTCTTTAAAGACTGTGGTTTTTCAACCTCAATATGCCAGTGAATGGGGGTGGGGGGGGCAGGAGGACAGAATTGTGGCTCTTGGCATTCCTGGCCAGTTATGGGGGGCAGAGGGTGTATTTCCCTCCCTGCACCATATAATTATCCCTCAAGAGCATCTATATTTCACACTAGCTTACTGCTTCTACATAATGGCTAGTTACTGTTAGCACGATTAAATGGGCCTTCTGCTTGGTATGTGTGCCAAAGGCATAAATTCCTCAGCTTCTAAAAAAACAAAAAAAAAAACAAGGAAAGATGGAAAAGCGTGACTGCTGTGTGGATAACCTTGCTGTCGTTTATAATGAGGTGTGAGCAAGGTAACCAAAAGGAAATGCTCTTAAAACGTACCACCTTTTCTCACTTTTTTGGGGCAATGCCAATTTATTCAAAAGCAGCATCTGTCTATGCTAGTACCCCATTAAAATGCTTTCTGAAAAAGCCATACGGGAACTACTTGCATGTCAGAACTGTGCTGGGGCGTTTGCTCAGAGAGAGAGAGAGAGGGACGGAGAGAGAGGCCATTCCCGCTTCTTGCTTAGGCAATAAGCTGTCTTCTTCCCTTGCATAAAGGCACTTTGCAGTTTTTGCAGTCTGAGCATCTTGCCAAAAGTGTGGTGACATTGGAATCCGGCGCTGCCTAAACTGATGTGCTTAAGATGATCCAGTTCCATGTGGATTGTGCTGCTTAGAAACCACCGAGATCGTTGAGCAATCCACTTGGCAGGGAAGGGTGTACATGGAACACCCACGGGGGGGGGGGGAGATCTGGGGTGGTTGTGTCTGTCTTCAAAATAACTATGTGTATGGGGGGATTCAGACACTGTATTATTCCATTGTAGCTGCAGGAATTTACCAAGTGGGCTCTACGTATCACTGTCTAAAAGGGCTCATCCCAAGGTGCCTTCCAGATGTTCTCCCGAATGCCCGGGACAACGTGTGGGTGGAGCTCAGCCATAAGGGTCTCTTCTGTAGAATTGCCTTGGCAAAGGGGTGCGGATTCCGAGCCCTTGGCCTGCCACGTGTGAAGTGGGGTGTGTGTGGAGGGGTCATTGCAGAGTCTTTGTACAGATAAGATGCCCTGCCCATCACACACACACACACACACAGCTGTGAGTGTACATCTGGATGGCTCCCGAATCTGTTGTCTATTTGCTCCATTCAGTAATGCATACAGAAGACACGATGAAGCGGAAATCTGTGTCATGAGTGTTGCCGGAGGTGGTTACTGGCAGGCTGTTTTAACAGTTGGCTGTAGTGACAAACATAACCGGTGCCTGCGTAGAACAGGGGATGCCACTGAGGAATGTCTTGAGGAAGGAGGAGGTCAAGATGCGGCTGTCTTTTCCCAGGACAAATAGTTGCTAACATTTGACCTAGAAGGACAGGCAGAAACGGAGGAGCAAAAGGCTTCTGCATCTCTTCTTTTTTATTAAAAAACCAGGACATCCGCTCCAGCAAAGATTTTGGCTAAAGGCCCTCAGTCCCTCCCCCAGCCGACATGAAGCTGCTATTCGCGGCTGCATTTGCTGAATTAGTCCCTCTCCTGTGCCTTCCTTGGTGTCTTCATCTCCACTCTCCCCTCCTCCCCCACTTCTAAATTGAGATGGCTGCTCTCTGGGATCCGGATCCGACTTTGCTTGTGTTGATTCATGAAGTGTTGCCTGTACTGAGGGCAGCACATAAATAACTGTGAATGACCTCACTGAGGCCCACACCCGCTCAAAATCGCCCTTGTTGCCTTTGGAGAGCTCTTGCCAAATAACTGATGTTTTGGACGGATTCCCTATTGTGTCATAAGATTACTCTTCTCCATTTGGAAGTGCCCCAGGGAGGAGAGGCGGCCAGGTATCCAAAAACCTTGTCACCTGAATTGTCTTCTCTCATTTGGCTGCTGTCGTCCCCCCGTCCCCCCCAGCACAAGGTTATTACCCCAAGTGGTAGAGGGGCAATTTGTTTTCTCTTTGGTCTGCGCTTTGCAGAAATAGTAAGGAACAGATTCAAAAGAGGAGAAAGTTTCTTCTCTTACTTTGCACTGGAGTTTTGAGAAGAGGACTCTCAATTCTCTTGCTGCTTCTGACTCTCTGGAACGCATGGCATGAAGTGTGTTGGGGGGTCTACTGGAGCGTCTTTCCTTGTCCCCTTCTGGTCACAAAGTGCTGGAAAGACCCTGTAGCCCATCTCACCCACCCGCTGCAAACTTTCTGTATGTATCAGCAGGCTTTGGGATGGGTTTGGTGACTTCGGATAATCAGTGGCTGATTAGTTAAGGCAAAAATTTGTAGACTGCCCCTCCCCCAACCCACCTTCTCTAGGGAATCAATATGTGTACAAAATGTGTGCAGAGCAGTTCTGGTCACCATATCTCAAAAAGGACACTGCAGGGCTGGAAAAGGTGCAGAGGAGGGCCGACCAAGACGATTTGGGGGCTGGAGCACCTTGCCTAGGAGAAAAGGCTGAAGAATCTGGGACGTTTCAGTGTATTTAGAACAGAGATGACTAAGGGGGGCATGATTACACATGGGATAGAGAGAGTTGACAAGGAGAAGTTTCTTTCCCCCTTCCAAAATTCTGGAACTTGAGGGCATGCAATGAAGCTGTGGGCATAGGTTCAGGATGGACAAAAGGAAATGCTACTTGACACGGGGAGTGATTAAAATGCGGTTCTAGAGGAGGTAGTGCTGGCCACAGGAATGAACAGCTTTAAAAGGGGATTAGATAGATTCATGGAGGGTAAGTCTATCAGTGGCTACTAGCCATGGTGACTGAGGGGAACCTCCACATTCAGAGGCACTAAACCTCTGGATCCCAGAGCAGAACTTGGCCTCTCTGCCCTGTTGTTGGTTATCCAGAGGCACTGGTTGGCCACTGTGTGAGGCAGGATGCTGGACTTGATGGACCATTGGTCCTATGGGCTCTTCTTGTGCTCTTATGAATAAAATTAATGGGACGGTTGGAACACTGTGTGCCTTTAAAAATAGCTTTTGTTTTTCTGCTTCTCTGTTCATGTACTTATTAATGGTAAAATGAATTTCATACATAAATCACTTGGACAGCTGAGATTTTTGTTCAGTCTATTAGGTCACTGAGAAATGCAAGAAGACCCCGTCGCCTCTGCTTACCTGGAGTGTCTTCAGATACTGCCAACAAGTATGGCCGGCCACTTGTATAGCCTCTCTTGCATTCAGCGAACGGTGCTTGTTTGCAATATCTGAGAAGGATCTTGCATGGGTCACTTGCTTGGTCTGTGCTTTACTGGCATCTAGAACAGATACCCTTTTCCTGCACCAAATCCTTTTTCCTGACATTTCTGAACTTGAGTGCTGATGGCGTTTGTGTGTAACCCTCAAAGTTTCTCTCAGTGCATTGCAAAGTGCCCTTCAATGACTGGGCAGTAACTACAGGGTGCAAACTACTCAACAACCCAGACTTAAAACCGCTGTAGCAACTAGCATGTGTGCTGCTTTTAAAATTATGTTTAGGGATAGCCTTGGCCCATTTAATTCTGTCTATTCCTAGCAATGTGCTTTTTCATTTTGTTTTTGTTCTGTGTGTTCCTACCCAGTAGATGTGGACCTGGGGTTCTTTTGCTTTTTCTGGATGAGTATCCAGCCCAATAAAATGACATTAAAGGCTCCAAAATTCCAGCAGAACAATGATTGTATTAATAATGAATGTGCAGCTCAGGGAATTTGGCACAAACTCTAGCTGTCCTCTTGTTAATAAGCGACTTGCCAAGGCCTGAGCTTTTTTCAGTGCTAAGGCTTGCTTTCTTACACTGGGTGTGGGTCACTGCTTGTTTTCCCAACACTTTGTTAGGCAAGACCTTGTCCTGCGAGGAGCAGATTTCCTTTAAAGGTCAGACAGGTAAGGGGCTTTTGCTTAGGGAGGCTGTTTCTGCAGAAGTAAATATTTGCAGAGCTCCTAATCCTTATCCTTATGAAGGCGTGGGGAAAACACAGTGGAATCAAGCTGGTACTCCGTCTGACTTAGTAAATCGCCTTGCGCTCCATGGAACCACTAATGCCGCTGGGGTCTGGCACGCCAGTCGATTTCCCGGTCAAATATTGTTGGTTATTACACCTTGGCCTATTATACCTTATTACACGTTTGCCTATCCTGTGAAATTACAGATGCTACCATGTCGATGGCAGCTTCTTTTTGACAGGTTCCATAATGGTGTCATTTGTTAGCAAGGCCGGCATTGCTGTGAGTTCTTGACTCTTGTCACATCTTGCATTATACTCTTTAGTTTCTGAAATCTGCTTGGAGTGTTTTTAGAGAGCGTCTGCTGCCATATGAAGCTTCCTTACTCCAAACCAGACTGTTGATTCATCTCACCTGGGGTCGTCTATTCGGATTAATCTCAGGCAGAGAAAGGTCTTTTCAGAGATTCTTTAATGGGTGTTGCTAAGAATTATATCAGGGACCTTCTGCATGTGATCTGTCATTGAGCTGTGGGCAGTGTTCCCACTAAGCTGAGTTGGTGTGAGCTAGCTCACAGTCTTTTAGCCTCCGGCTCACACGTTTTTGTCTTAGCGCAGGAAGGACGGCACCAGAGCTGACTATTTTATGCAGCAGCCAAATCACTTGCTCAAAATTTTAGTGCCAGGAGCTCCCAAAGTAGAATTTTTGCTCACAACACTCCACAGCGTAGAGGGAGCATTGTCTGTGGGCCCTCCTTTAAAGATGGGCTCATTATGAGGTTGTGACCTTCCTATGGAGTACTTCCTCTTTATCCTATTCAGCTATTTCTGTAACTCAGTCATATAGCTAAGCCTGTGGGTTAGGTCAATATGGTACCTTTATTATTGAAAACATCCGTTGATCAGAAATTGGCAAACAACGCAGAGATGCATAGCAACCAGTCTTTGGGAAGAAATCGTTCTTTTCAGATGCCTGGTGGTTTGAAATTTGCCAAGAAACTGTGTTGAAATAAGTGCACTTAAATGCTGTTTCACAAATCTCTGTATCAGTGTGATTGTAATTAATCTCAAGGCTGTGTAGAAACTGATATGGTTGCTCCCGCTGGCCTGTGAAATGAATGTAGAGATTTTCAAAGACTGATAATGTTTCTAGATCTTATGGTCAAAGTGTTATCTCTGTTCAAAACAAACTCTTTAACAGATCTTCTCTTAAAAGTTCTTCATCTTTCTCCCTTTGATAGCTGGTAGAACAGGTATAGCCTGAATCTTTTAACAAGGAAGAAGACTCAATCCAGGGTTCTAATATGACTAGCCATTATGAATGTGACAAACAGCGTGTTGCCCATAGAAATGCCCAGGGAGAGAAAGCAACTTCCCCTTCCTGCATCTTACAAAGGTGCCTTATACCCATCAGTCCACTAATTCAGAATGGTATAGTGATTAGAGTGTTGGACTTGGGCATGGAGTCCTGGGTTCAAATCCCTACTCTGCCATGGAAGCTTGCTGGGTGACCTTGGGCTAGTCACATGCTCTCAGCCTAATCTACCTCACAGGGCTGTTGTGAACACAAAACAGAAGGCAGAGAAGTGATGAATGCCACTCTGAGTGCCTTGGAAGGTGGGTGGCATAAAAATGTACCACATAATATTGCCTAATAGGCAAATGAAGGCCCATCTCACCAAGCCTGCTACCAGCAATGCTTCTGGTTGAACCTGATGCTTTCTGCCCTCAAGGTGTAAGTTCTGCTATTGAACTGTCTGTCTCCCCATGGTCCTGCCCCTTAAGTGGGCAGAACTCCATTGCGTTCCCTCCCTTGCATTGGAGGCAATAGGATTTCTTTTATCCTTTGGTTTGGCTAGAATATAGTTCAGTACTGGGAATGTCCTTTACTTGAGTTCTCTCATGGGCAATTGTGAAAACCGACTGGCTTCGCAGATGAGCACACAGGGCCGAACACTCCCTGTGCGTGTGACAAAACGTTTGGCCTGGGTGAGGGAGACTCTTGACTTCCCATCCGTCTCTGACAGCCTGCCAAGGTCTGGAAGCTATTGAATAATATTTCCCCTCCAAACAAGGTATGCTTGTCTTCCTCTCCCCTCCCGGCATTGCAATCTGTGAGCTGCATTCTCTCATTTGAACAGATTCATGTAGCCTTCCGTAGACAAAGAGGTGTGTGTACTGCACTTTAAAAAAAATGGGAGGGGGAGGGACACACACAACTCAGTGCCCTCGCTCCAAATATGAATTTTGTTCCTTTGTAAATTATGAACATTTGTCGGGATTTGTTTTGGCTGGTCATGGGCCAGGGTAGAACCAGCCTGCTTACCCTTGCTGTACTCATCCCGTGCTTCTAGGAGCATCTGAGCTGCAGACTATTCCGGGTCCGTGAGAAAAAGCCGGGGGCCTGGAGGAGGGGAGCGTGCCGAATGCACGTAGCCACCAAGAATAAAGAGGCTTGGGGGGAGGGGGACTGTTTGGTGGGCATGCAAGCAAGCACACTGCTGGGTCAACACGGAGGTGGTCTAGACTCCATTTCTGTTCTGAGGTTGATGTGTCTGCAGGGGACGGAGCGGCCACACGCACAGCTAGCACATGATGAGCGGAGGAGGTGCAGATGGTGCTGTGCAGTGTTTTCATTGGGTTTTGCCCACCCGTCTTCAAGTCACATGGCCTAGAGCAGGGGTGTCGAACTCATTTGTTATGAGGGCGGGATCGGACATAAATGAGACCTTGTTGGGCTGGGCCAGGTGTGCCATAAAATGTAATGCCAGGTAGCGGAGATATAAACTTTATAAAGGACACAAACCCAAAAGGTTTTTTTTTTTAAACTTAAAATAAAAATCATGCTTAAAACATTAGCACCCTTGCAATATTTTGTTTATTTAACCGTGTCTGATAATTGACACCTCTTGCTTTGAATGACTGCATCAAAATGTCTGTGCCGTTGCAGTCTTGAGTATGCCGTTCAGGTGTGTATCTGTAAGCGGCAAACCTATGGTGATGCAGCAGCAGGAGAACTGGAAGAAGAAGCAGAAGACAGCCAGTTCCACTGTGGGCCTGGTAGAAGCCCTCTGTGGGCCTGGTAGAAGCCCAGCCTTTCCACATGTTTGACACCCCTGGCCTAGATTGAAACTTGGGGTTCTCGAGCTACTGAGGTCTGTGCTCACCCCAGGCTCACGTGTTACAACTGCGGAATGGGTATAGTTTTGGACACAGCTGTGCACTTGGCCTTCTGGCTGCCTTTGCTCTTTAACTCCAGTGATTTAGAGGGTGCCTCGGTTGCCGTGACTGTCAGTGCTTTAGAAATAAGAGGGAAATGAGCATCTGGCAGGCCGAGTCCAAATTCCACGTCCTCAGCGGGGCTGCCGCTCAGCTAAGACAAAGCGTGGCCTGTGTTCATCTCCCTTTGCTGAACTGCAGCAGTTAATGGATAACCCAAGCTCCAAGCCGGCCCTCCAGCCATTGGGGAGGCTTCATCCGTGTTTACTTTGGACCAGACAAATGCCGTTTTCATAGGCGCGCGTCAAAGTCAAACATTGTTTGCCTGATTTCAGAGACTGCCAAGGGCTCTCCTTTGCCTGAAAGGCAGTAATTGGGGTTATGACTGTGATGATTTGGGTGGTGGTTTAGGCTTTAAAAAAAGCAGGGAAGGCCACTGGAAGGCATAGTTTTGAAATCCGATCACATTTCTGCACAGCAGACAGAAGCTACTGGTTCGGGCCCAAGCGGATCTTGCTTCTCTGTTTTGTAAAGGGACGGGGAGGGCACCGACGCTGGGTCTTATTCATGTGAGATTAAAATAACTTGCTTTCCCATATTGGTGTGAAACAATGACATGCTTGTGGCTAAATTCTGCAGTCTCTGTTTACAAGCTCAGAAACTGATGTTTGTGCACAGAAGGTTTGTGCACAGAATTTAGTGCGTTTTTGTCTTAAAGGCCAGTTTTTACCCTTTGAACTGACGCTGCAGTTGCTTCTTGAAATCTCAGACGCTTTGGCACATGGAATTACATTGGGCCATGATCCCCATTGCTCCCTCCAACTCAGTATTGACTACTTGGGCAGCTCTCCAAGGTTTACTAGGAGAAAGTCTCCCCCCCCCCGAACTTGCTACTTGAGATCCTTTAACTGGAGACGCCAAGGGTTGAACCTGGGACCTTCTGTGCACAAAGCAGGTTCCGTGTCCCTCAACCACAGCTCCCAAGTTCTGGCAGTAGATTAAAGGTGGCTGAAGAGATTGAGGACTGTTGCCTGGGAAGAAGATGTAAGTACTCCCAGGGCAGCTATGATGAAGAAGAGGATGAGATTGGATTTATACTCCACCCTTCACTATCCCCAGGAGTCTCAATATCCTTTCCTTTCCCCTCCCCACAACGGACACCCTGTGAGGTAGTTGAGGCTGAGAGAGCTCTTTCTAGAACTGCTCTTGAAAGAACAGCTCTGAAAGAACTTATGACTGACCCAAGGTCACACCAGCAGCTGCAGGTGGAGGAGAGGGGAATCAAACCTGGCTCTCCCAGATTAGAGTCCATGCTCCTAAACACACCACCAAACTGGCCCTCAGCCTGCTTTTATCATGCTTGCCATAAGTCAAGTCCAGAGGATGGGATGGGACCTCTTTTGAGCTCACTAAGGCTTGCGGGCAGTCCTCTCAGTCTCCCATGACTTGAGAACACACCTGAAGCTGCCATATACTGGATCAGACTGTTGGTCCATCAAGGTCAGTATCGTCTGCACTGACTGGCAATGGCTGTCCAGGGTCTCAGGCCAAGGTCCTCTACATCACCTAGTGCCTGGTCCTTTTTACCTGGAGATGCCTGGGATTGCGCTTGGGACCTTCTGCATGCAAAGCAGAGGCTCTTCCACTGAGCCAGAGTCCCTCCCCTTGGAATGGCTTTGCCTCTGCTCTATGGACACAGTAGCGTAGATCTCTGTGGCAGAGTCAGGCCAACAGGGAACATCTTCCTGTTGTGCCACAAACTTCCATTGGCTGGGCGGCAACTGGGCACAGATGCTGGGGTGGTGGCTGAGTGGTGCCTTGGTGACAGCTGGGGGCAGTTGGACTTCTCTTGGGAGTGGGAGCTCTGCCAGAATGCGAGAGTACCAAGAGAGCATGTGTGATTTGCGGTGCCCCTTTAGAAAAGGAAGCTGCCAAACAGCTGGTCCAGGTGGTGGCAGAATTGGTGAAAGGGGTGTGTGGTGGTGATAATAAACTTCCTCACATCTGGGCCTGAGGCTATTGGGGGGGGGGAGCAGGATTTGGAGAGGTGGTGAAGACTGAAGAAAGGAGAGGGTAGACACTCCCTAGCTGTGATAATGGCACAAGAATCAGGAATCTCCATGTGGGAAGATGCCACAGGTTAAACCTGCCAAAACTCGATGATGATGATGATCTGGTTGACTAATCCGAGGGTTGCGTAATTCAAAGCCAGGTTTTTGTTTTTTGTTTTTTTAAAATCCTTCTAATTAGTTAAAATGGCTTGTCTGTTTCCCTGGCATGCACCATTCTTAGTCTTCTTAGATTTAAGCAAAAGAGAGCTGTTGATTGTTCAGAAACATTTGGCTAATCCCCTGGGAGAAGGGGAAGAAAAGCAAAAGTTGTTTTAGAAGCGCCTGTTTGTTGTTGTTGTTGCGGTAGCACTTAGATGTGACAATATTTTTTTGTTAATTTCTAAAATAATGTGCATGGAAGCATCATGAATAATTTTGTCTCGTGAATAATTTTGTCTCGGTTTGAGTATCACTTTAAACTGAGTATAGTTGCTTGTACAGCGTTGGCAACGTATAGGACCCTTTGCAGCAGGCATCCCCAACGCGGTGCCCGTGGGTGCTGTGGCGCCCGCCAACACCTTTCCTGGTGCCCACCAAGTGCTTTTAGGAAGTGGAAGGGGCTAGGTTTGGTGTAGTGGTTAGGAGAGCAGTTTGGTGTAGTGGTTAGGAACACAGACTCTAATCTGGGAGAATCGGGTTTGATTCCCCACTCCTCCATGCAGCTGCTAGTGTGACCTTGGGTCAGTCATAGTTCTCTCGGAGCTGTTCTCTCAAGAGCAGTTCCCGAAAGAGCTCTCTCAGCCCCACCTACCTCACAGGGTGTCTGTTGTGGGGAGGGGAAGGGAAAGGAGTTTGTAAGCCACTCTTAGACTCCTTTGGGTAGTGAAAGGCGGGGTATAAATCCAATCTCTTCTTTTTCTAGGTGGGGTGTTTGCCCAGCAAGGCTTCTGGTTGCCTGGGCAGATTAAAACGCATCCTGTTAAACAGACCTTCTGTCTGAAATGTTGAAGAATTATTATTAGAATAATATACAGGGCTTTTTTTCTGGAGGAAAGTGCTGGAACGGAGTAATATATAACATTGCTCCATGACATTTTTGGTTGGCAGTCACTCTGTGATTGTGCCCAACAGCCCTGTGTTAGAATTCCAAAGGTTCCCTTCAGGCTGAAAAATGTGGGGACCCCTGCTTTAGTTTCAGGAAAGGAGTAGTTGGGGGAGCTGCCCCAAGGAGCTTACAGTATAAATATTGTCAGTACGGGGAGTGGAAGAAAGTTAAGGGTAGCAAAGACAGAAGAGAGAGTTGGAAGGAGATGGAGGGAGTATGAGCACTTGTCATTTTCTTCCATTTAACCTAAATTCTGAATTCTTCTGTCTCTCTTTATTTTTTGATAAGACGTCCAGGTATGTGTTTTTGGAAAAAGCAGCCTTAAAAAATGTTAATTAAATCGGGAAGGTGCTGGAGGCAGCAGAACTGCTTCCTGGCTCTGGGAGTTGGTTTTATTACATTCCGTAGCAAGAGGGTGACTTAACTAGTATAAAGGTCCCGATATGCTTCCTTGGGTTACAATGAACAATTGGTAGAAGGCGCAACTCATTGTTTCGACAGATACATGCCCTTGGCAAGCAAGTACTTCTCAGCAAGCCAAAATTTAGGATATTGAAATGATGTTGACTGAGGCCAACAGTGTGCCAGGTGTTCTCCCAAAAGATGCCTTGTCCGTCTCCTTGCAGAAGTCTTTGGACCGATCACTAACCCCCGTCCTCAATAGTCAGTTCATTTTTGGGTGGGGTGGGGGGAGATTCTTCCCCCGTTTTATGTTTTATTCCACTCGGGCTTCTTCCTCTTTTTTCACATCATAAATCCACCAGGATGAATGTGGCATGTTGCCGGATTTGTTTCAGCCTGCCAAATTCCATTTTGGCTCCGATTTGTCCCGAGGAAAGCTGCCTTCTTTGTGTGAAATGTGCAGTGCAGCTTTGCGACTATGTCAGCCGGAAGACCTGTCTGACATTTCTGACTCCCTGAAGAAAAGCCAGCTGCCTTTCGTTTACCTTTCTGTCAAGTTATCGGAAGCAAAGCCATCTTGTGGGGCTTGCAGCCGAAGGAAACTCTGCTGCTCTGTGAGAAGCCAGTGGAAAGGGCCTGCTTGGAATGTGTTTGGGTCTTTTTCTAAATTGCATTGCAGCAAATTATCCGAATAGGAACAGCTCTCTGCTTTTCATCTACAGTCTTCTGTACTTGTCTTGGAAACGTTAGACCAAGCATAGCGTTGAACAAAAAGTAGGATTTAGAATAAAATAACAGATTTTGCATAATGGATTGTTTGTTTATAGTATTAATCCGGCAGTTTCCCCCCAGTGCAGCAGGTTCGGGTGGGAAACTGTCTGACCCCAAGGAAAGAATGAAATGGTTCTCCCCCCCCATGCCCCCTCCACTTTGTGGATCCCCCCTTCCAAACCACATTTCCACTGGCTGCAATCTTGTTGTGAGAAATCATTATGAAGCTCTAGATCTGGGGTGTCAAACATGTGGCCCAGTGGCCAGATGGAGGGCTTCCATCAGACCCGCAGTGGAACTGGCCATCTCCTGCTTCTAGTTCTGCTGCTGCTGCATCATAGCTCACTTCGCCAGACTCTCTTAATCACTCGGCCATTTCATGTTCTGACCTGGGTCCTCTGAGCATGGGATTTCTGTGATGGATGTCAATAAATCAAAAGTAGGTTTGCAGCTTCCAGAGCTGATGTTTTAAGCAGGTTTTCATTTTAAGTTAAAAAAAATTGTTGTGTTTGTGTCCTTTATAAAGTTTATATCTCTGCTACCTGGCATTATATTTTATGACACACACCTGGCCCGGCCCAACAAGGCCTCACTTATGTCAGGTCCGGCCCACATAACAAATGAGTTCGACACCCCTGCTCTAGATTGTGTTTGGAGTTCCACCTTCGATTGTCTTTTGTGCACACTGATAACGTCAGGGTCACAGTTTCACCAGGGATAGAACCTTTTTGCCACAGTTGACCAAATTTGCAGTCAGTCCCCAGAGAACTATTGTGGGCCTTAATATCTAAAGAGGGGTAACTGTCTTCAGACAGCTCAATATATGTGACTTTTATCACCTTCATTTAATCCAAGAGCATTGTGCTTGGCCGTGTCCTGTTTTTTGAGGTTTAGCCTGCCTTCGGGCTTTGGATTATTGACGGAAGGGCCCATTAAACAATGGAGTAATCCAGGCAAGTTGTTCTCTCTTTCTTTACCGCCTGACTCAGCTTTTCCCCCTGCAAAGTTTTCCCACACCTTTTGAAAACATTTCATTAGCCTTGGGAGAGAACAGCAGCTTTGCCGTGTTTGCACTCGTTGGTTCTGCTGTCCAGATTTCAGAAAGCTTTCCTTAACACCTCTCCTCCTCCTCACGCTTTGATAATTCATTTTGATGCCAGTTTTATGGAATGAAGACTTGTTGCCAGGGTCAGGGAAGTCTGAACCACGCTGGAGCTGCTAGGAGATGGGTAAGCGCTCTGTGCAGGGAATGGGGAAGGAGTTCCTCCAAAGATCTCCCCAAATGCTCTGCAAAAGAGTCCTTAACTCAGATTGGCTGTGCTAAATTGTTGCATGCAGGGCTATTTTGGGGCAGGAACGCACAGGAACAGAGTTCCAGCTGGCTCCCAGGTTGGCCACGCCCAGCAGGAACTCATTAGCATAATAGGCCACACCCAGCTGCAGAGACTCATTAGGATTGCCTACATTAGGGGTTTGTGGCCTAACAAACAAAGGAGTTCCTGCTCCAAAAAAAGCCCTGGGTTTTGACAACAAACAAGGTAAACAGAATAAGAAGCAAAAGGTGGCTGTGGTTGGATGACCACACTTCTGGTAACATCGGGGTGTGGCCTAATATGCCAATGAGATGTGCTATCAGGGGGTGTGGCCTAATATGCTAATGAGTTTCTGCTGTTGAGTGTGGCCTATTATGCTAATACGTTCCTCTACAAAAAAAGCCCTGGTTGCACGTAAAAAGTATTGGGTTAAACGTGGGGGGGAAACCCCCCAAAACTTTTGACTTGGAAGCACAGAAGCTTTTTGCCATATTCGTGTTCCTCAATGTTTCCTGGTTAAGGAAAAAAGGTGGTTCAAGCACATTACAAAGAGGATCTGATTCCATTGGTAATAAGAGAAAGAAATTTTGCGTATAAAAATAGAAGCACGTCTCGCGTAACGTGGTCGTGTAGGTACATTTAACTTATTGTGAACAGATAAACTTAAAAAAAAAAGGTTAACTTGCTACAGCTCCAAGCCCAGCTAAGAGACAGAAGAAGAGAGGGCCGACATAAGATGAAACACAGAAGGCAAACAAGGGCCAAAGAGGCTCAACATCTAACCAATGAGAGGGTGGGTCCGACTGTCATATGTACCCCAGTGAGAGAATTCTCTTAACCCTTTCCCTCCCAGATCCTCTTGCAGGCAGAGTTACAATAGCCAACAAAAAGGCATAGCATAGGGGTTAGACCAGGGGTTGCCAAGCTTGCTTAACATAAGAGCCACATAGAATAAACATCAGATGTTAGAGAGCCACAAGACATGAACAAGTATTACATGTTTTTATTTGGAAAATATGCAGATTTGTTTTTTATCAATATTAAATGAGACGGCCAAAAATAATAACCAAAAGGGGTAAAAGCAGACATTGATAATGATATTTATTTGTCCAATGATAATTTGTTTGCTAGTGATATTTAGCTTCCCCAGCCGCCCTGCCGGGAGCCGCACAATATGTGTGAAAGAGCCACATGTGGCTCCCGAGCCACAGTTTGGCCACCCCTGGGTTAGACTGTGCCAGGCTAGGACCTGGGACAACTGCACTTGAATCCTCATTCTGCCACATAAACTTGACAGGTGCCTTAGGCCTATTACTACTCTCTCAGCCTAACCTACCTGGCAGGATTGTTGTTGCGAGGCTAGAGGGGAGAATGATGTGATGTGTCACTTTGGATTCTAATTAGGAAGAAAAGCAGGACACACACATTTTTAAAGAAATTGCAGCACTTAGGAAGTTATTCAACTAAGGCTACAGACCAAGATGCTTAGCTCTACCTACTCCTCTAGTGAATCGTGGCTCAGGTATTTATGCATTTTAAAAAAACGTCTACCCTGAGCCAGTGTGGTATCGTGGTTAAAGTGTCAGACTAGGATCTGGGAAATCCAGGTTTGAATCCCCACTCATGCCATGGGAAACTCCCTGGGTGACCCTGAGCCTACCTCTCAGGGTTGTTGTGAGGGTAAAATGGAGGAGAGGAGAACGTTGTGAGCCACTTTGGGTCCCCATTGTGGAGAAAGGCAGGATATAAAGGAATAAAATGGTGCTCCTGGCAGCATACAACAGACTGAAAAAAAAATGCAAAGTGCAAATGGCACAGCAAAATCTGCAGCAGAGCAGCACAGAATAACAAACGGGGCCCCGAACAATTCAAGCCGATAAAACCAGCTGACGTGTTAGGAGCAGAAAAGAAACCCCAAACCAAGCCAGCGATCAGCAGAAGACAATTCAAAGAGAAATGTTGGCCTGGCACAGAACGGATATAGCCAAAAACCTTCAGCAGCAGGAGGGTCTTCCTGTTGCCCCGCCCCATGTGGCTCAGTTGGTGAATGCATCAGTCAGGAGCCCTTCAGCTGCGGAACTCCCTGCCACAAGAAACCCATGTTGCCCCCTCACTCCTGGCTTCCTAGAGATCTGAATTCTTCCAGGAATTCATATCATCTGATGTGTTGCTGGTCACATGAACATTTTTTCCTTGCAGCATCCTAAAGAGTATATATCGTGGTGGGCAGTCTTTTTGGCCCAAGTGCCAAAATATACATCTACCTGTGAAGATACTGGTGTGCCAATTGGGGATGTGGTGGAATGTATTGAGGCACACACGAAATGCTGCGTTTGAGGGTGCGACCAGAGAAGAAGAAGAGGAGGAGATTGGATTTATACCCTGTCCTTCACTCGGAGTCTTAGAGCGGCTTACAATCTCCTTTCTCTTCCCCTCCCCACAACAGACACCCTGTGAGGTAGGCGGGGCTGAGAGAGCTCTTTTGAGGACTGCTCTTGAGAGAATAGCTCTGAGAGAACTTGTGACTGACCCAAGGTCATACCAGCAGCTGCATGCGGAGGAGTGGGAAGTCAAACCCGGTTCTCCCAGATTGGAGTCCGCGCTCCTAAGCACTACACTACACCAAGCTTTGGGGGCTCACTGTAGACCTGGCTGGCAGCTCTGGGAGGGAACAACGTTGTGCATAAGTCATGCCTGTCGCCCTCCTGGCACCACCTGCCCCAGCAGCTAATTAACTCACTGTATTTGCATTGTGCACACAGAGGAAGCATCGCTCCAACCTACCAGTTGCTGGCTTTGCCTTAAATGTGAACTGCTGGTATCCATCTACTTAAGTCTTCTGCAAGGCTTCCCCTTTTTCCTTCCTCTTTAAGGTTTCCCTTGCTCGAAGCCAGTCAAATCAAACTCTAGGGTTGCGGTGCTCATCTCTGTTTCAAAGCCGAAGAGCCAGCACTGTCCGAAGACGTTTCCGTGGTCATGTGGCCGGCATGACTAAACACCAAGGCGCACAGTTGCTGTTACCTTCCCACTGAAGTGGTACCTATTTATCTACTTGCAATTTCTTGCTTTCGAACTGCTAGGTTAGCAGGAACTGGAACTAGAGACGGGAGCTCACTCTGTCATGCGGCACTCTCGGGTCTCGAACTGCTGAACTACTGACCTTCCACAGCCTGCAGTTCAGTGTCTTGACCACCTGAGCCACCGCAGCCCACTCCTCCTTCCTTTCTACATGCCGGTTAATGGGAGGGGGGAGTGTCTCTCTGGGGATTTTGGTGCTCAGGATAAGGCGTTTTTAGACACCCCCCGCCATTGTAACATGGGTGTCAGTGCTCTTCTGGGTGGCTACATGTGTTGTGTGTTACCAAGCTGGAGCCAGCCGCAAAAGCTGCTGCAGGTGGCTTTTGCCTAAATGTGTGATTCTTGGCTCCTGAAGCCGCTGCCTGAGCATGAAAAAGCCGTAAGGAGCAGTAATTGCCCATTTCTAAAAATACCTGCCTTCTGCCCGACGCCGTGCAATGCAGAGCAGTGGGGAAATGTTTGCAGCAAAATATTTGGATGCTGCTGAATGTGCGCCTACACCCCCTCCGAAAGAAGCTCTCGGAAACTGTCAGCACCTGACTGAGGGGACTCTACACCTAATTAGCTGAATTGCTGGAAGCCCTTGGAAGATTAGGCGCAGTACAAGTGATTCTTCCCCCCCCCCCTTAAAAAGTGGTTAAGTTGGTGTGTGTGTGTGTGTGTATAGTTTTGAAGGTTTCCCCAAATAGGACAAACGCATCTTGGGAATGGAGGAAAAATAGTTTCGTACCAAAGCAAGCTCCTCTCTTTACGGCAGGGAGAAAAGTCCTTAAGCTGTCGGTTCGAAGCAGTTCATTTGACTGGTATCGGCCTTTAGCTTAGTAAACTGATTTCAGTCCGTAGGTGGGGCTGTGATTTCCATTTTTTGAATCTAGCTTGGCTCTGGTGCATTACCGAAATATGGAATGCAGGTGCCCAAGAGGAGCTCTTGCCGGTGTCTCTTGCTCCCCTCTCAGCGCATTGTGGCACTGTGTGGGAGGTTTGCATGACCTGAGGCTCTAGAAATGGTGCAAGCAGAGAGAACAGGAGAGTGGGCCGGGCTTTCAGTGTGCCTTTTTAGGAGGGAGAGGAGAGTTTGTTATGGGGTGTGTGTGCAGGGCATCATGGGGCTTTTAGGAAAGACCAGTGAAATACCCTCGAACTGCAGAGAGTCCTACAGCATCTGAGCTGCCATATTGATATTGTGAAAAAGCAAACGCAAACACTGTGACGTCTTATTGCAAGTGCAAATCAATTGACCAGTTTCAGTATAACAAAATTTGTAAGGGATCGCAGTTGTTTGAAACATTCACAAGGTCCATCAGTTAGAAAGTTCAATATGCCAATTCCTTTGATAATTTCACAACACCAAATTCTTCTTAGAAATCAGGCAGCTGTGTAAGGTGGCAAGGGACACATCCGGAGTTCAGAAAACCGTCTCAGATCAGAAATTCTTCCTCAAGGTCGCCTTGTAATGAGGAGCTGCACAAAGGAAAACAAACTCCGAGTACTGCTAAACTCACAGCAGTGCCCGTTTCTAAAGGAGACTTACCCGGTGCTCTTATCAGTGTTTCATGTGCAGAAAGCTCTTCATCGATTTCACAGGCAGGTGGGCTCTCATAGTGGCACATCTTGTGGCTTAAGCATTAGTAAGTTACCAGGGATGTTGGCTGGGACTTAAAGAAGAATCTTTAAAATCAGTAGTTCAGATGGTTAAATGTTAATTAGAAATGGGCTTGGCTCCCAGGAATGGACTCCCCCGCTCAGAGTTTGCCTTATTCTGTAAGCATTTACAGAAACAGAGGAACGGTATGTGAATCGTTATTGTTTAATCATTTAATAATTTACATCTCTGTGAACTACAGCCTGTATCTGCAGATGCATTATGGAACAATGGTTAAGAGCTGCCATGCTTCCTGGAAAACTGCATTGTGATCCTAAACAGAATTATGGTCCTTCTGAGCTCCCTGGACTAGGAAGATAAATCCAGGTGGGCATCCGTCTTGGTCTGAAGCCAGAGAACAAATTCTTAGTCCATTGGCACCTTGAAGACCAACAAAGTTTACTTCTGGGTACAAGCTTTCGTGTGCGTTCACACTTTAATGTACCTGAAAAAGTGTGCTCACAAACGAAAGCTTATACCTTGAATTAAACTTTGTTGGTCTTCAAGGTGCCCCTGGACTCAAACTTTGTTGGACCGAGAAGAGTGTAACTCTATTTAGGGCAGCCCTGTTTAAATTTTACTTCCGGTTTACTGAAGGCGCCATGCTATTCACACAGTACCTCGTAATTTTAGTCTTGCCGCAAAAATAAAAACTGAACCCCAGGAAAAATTCCATTCTGGAATGTTATTTTGCTTTACTCACTTAAGAACATTAGGAGAGCCCTGCTGCATCAGACCGGTGGTCCCATCTAGTCCAGCATCCTGTCTCCTGCAGCAGCCAACCATTTCCCCTGGAGGGCCAACAACAGGGCACAGACGCTGAGGCCTTCCCCTGTTGTTATCTCCTGCCATTGGGATTCAGAGGCTGACTATCCTCCATGAATCTCTCCAATCCCCTTTCAAAGCCATCTGTATCTGTGGCTATCACTACATCCTCTGGCAGGGAATTCCACATATTAGTCACTTGTGGAGTAAAGAAGTTTTTCCTCTTGTCCACCTTGAATCTACTGTCTACCAGCTTCACTGGATGCCCTCAAGTTCTAATATTTTGGAATAAAAAGTTATCTGACTGCTCTTTGTACCTTGTGCATAATTTTAGAAACCTCTGCCTCGTCTCTTCTTAAGAATCTCTTTTCTAAACTGAAAAGTTCGTAAGAAAAGTGTTCTCTCATCTTGGGCGCCCTCCTCTGTACTTTCTTCCACCTCTGCCATATCCTTTTTGAGATCGTGACCAGAACTGCGCACAGGATTCCAAATGAGGCTGTACCATAGATCGGCTTTATAATGCCATGGATGAGTATTATAGTATGATTATATAATAATTTATATTATAATATGGGTATAATAGTAATATTATAATAACACAGGGGCATTAAAATATTGGCTGGGTTTTTCCCCAGTCCCTTTCTAAATAATCCCCAGCACAGGGCTTGCCTTTTTTCACTGCTGCGGAACATTGGGTTGATATTTTTATTGAGCTGTCCCTTGTGACCCCAAGGTCTGTTTCCCTCTGTCTCAGCAAGCAGACCCCACTAGTTTGTACTAAAAGCTGGGATTTTTTTGTTTTTAAACTTATCTACAATGGGCCATTTGCCACATTGTTGCCCACTCACCCAATCTGTAGTGAGATCCTCTGGAGCTCTTCACAGTCAGCCTTGGTTTTCACCAGCTTGAATAATTTGGCCACTGTACTATTTTCCCATAGTCCCAGATCGTTTGTGAACAAATTAAATAGTACAGGACCCAGGGCTTTTTTTGTAGAAAAAACCCAGCAGGAACTCATTAGCATAACAGGCCACACCCAACAGCAGAAACTCATATTAGGCCATGCCCCCATTTTACCGGAAGTGTGGTCATCCAGCCACACCCACCTTTTGCTTCTTATTCTGTTTACCTTGTTTGTTGTCAAAACTCAGGGCTTTTTTTTAAAGCAGGAACTCCTTTGCATGTTAGGCCACACACCCCTGATGTAGCCAATCCTAATGAGTTTCTGCTGTTGGGTGTGGCCTATTATGCTAATGAGTTCCTGCTGGGTTTGGCCAACTTGGGAGCCAACTGGAACTCCGTTCCTGTGCGTTCCTGCCCAGAAATAGCCCTGACTGGACCCAATACTGATCCTTGTGTGACTGCTTACTTTAGGGGTGCCAGCCAGTGTTTCCTCTAAGCTGAGTTAGTGTGAGCTGGCTCATAGTTTTTAGCCTCCGGCTCACACATTTTGTCTGAGCTCAGGAAGGATGGCTCCACAGCAAACTAATTTATGCTGTAGTCAAATTGCTCACTCACAACTTTAATGCCAGTAGCTCATAAAGTCAAATATTTGCTCACAAGACTCCAGAGCTTAAAGGGAGCATTGGTGCCAGCCTCTAGGTACGGGCAGGGGTTCCCCTGCTTTTGCAGGCCCCTTTCCACTGCCGGCAGGAGGAAACCCTGCCCACAAATGCCACCGAACGTGACGTTCTAATATTTTGGAAGAAAAAGTTCTCTGATCGCTCTTTGTACCTTGTGCATTATTTTAGAAACCTCTGCCTTGTCTCCTCTTAGTAATCTCTTTTCTAACTGGAGACGTCCAACACTGTTTAGCCTTTATTTGTAGGAAAAATGTTATCTCGTCTTGGTTGCCCTCTTCTGTACTTTTTTCCACCTCTGCGCCAGGTTTGGGGCAAACCTCTATGGTAATATTGGGCTTAAACCATAGGGTTTTGTCCCAAAAACTAGAGCAACGGTGGCAGTGTGATGATGTCACTTCCGGGTGATGTCATCGTGCCGTGCATGCAAAGTGCCCAGGGCAGAAGACTCCCAGAGAAGGCCCAGTGATCCCCCCACCAGCTGCAAGGTAGGACCTGGCAACCCTAGCTTACTTCCCTTCATTGGAGAACTGTCTGTTTATTCCTGCCCTTTGCAAGGGACCAAGGGTCTGACTCGCGTGTATTTAGTGCGCCATCATGTTAGATTTTAGTTGTGGGAAGCTGCTCTTGGAATCCATCCTGGCTAGAAAAATGGGTCAGAAATAGAGGCAGTTGATTGAAATCCAAATCAGGGATGTGTCCAGGGTCCCCGTCTTTGTAAGGAGAGCACGCTGGGGACTGCTTCGTACTATCCCTTTGCTGCCCTGTACAGAATTAAGACTGGAGCGGCCGTGGGCAACCAGGCAAGCAACCAGACAGCATAGTTTTGAAATGGTGTCGGGTTCCCCCGCCCTCCTTCCAAGCTGCCCAAGGCTGCTTTTTGAAAGCCTCTTTCACAACCTGAGCTTTTCCTGACCACAGGTTCTTCCAGCCACACCCTCCGCCCAGGAAAATGGGATGCCTCTCGAATTCCAGTGGTTTGGAGTCATCAAAGCCTGCTTAGTAAGCACCTGTGACTCCCAAGGAATGTTATATAAAGACATCTTTTAAATTGCACTTCTGTGTTTGTGCTTTGGGTCAGGCTCGAGGGCCAAACTGTTGCAGATGGGAATAAGGGATTGTACTTCCTGATGTTGGGCCGTAGGGTAGAGGGGCAAGGGGTATTAATACTGATAGAAACCTTCCATGAATTGCTGGTAGGGGGGAAAATGCAGGTATGGATAGCCCTGGCTAGCCTCGGTCCCATCAGATCTCCAAAGCTAAACAGGGTCAGCTCTGATTAGTACTTGGACAGGAGCAGAGGACACCAGGGAAGTCCAGGGTTGCTACGCAGAGATGGGCAACAGCAAACCGCTTCTGTTTGTCTCTTGCAAGTTGCTGTGAATTGATGGCACTTTCCACCACACCGTTCCTCCCCCTGCCTGTGACCAATAGCAAGCAGTGGAATCAGCTGCCTGGGGGAAGCTGGTGAGCTCCCCCTCACTGACAGTCTTCAAGAAACAGGTGGACAAGCACTTTTCAGGGAAGCTCTGGGCTGATCCTGCATTGAGCAGGGGGTTGGACTAGATGGCCTGTCTGTAGGGTTGCCAAGTACTTACTGTAATTCGGCGGGGGACACACAGACCCCGGCCGGAACATTCCTCCTTGTAACACCCACACCGCACGATGATTCAAAGGTTCTTGGGAATTAAATAGGTAGGAAATGACCGGGATGGGGGTGTCCATATGCTCTTTCTGTTCCAAGTCGAAAGAGCATGGCTGCAAAGCGCCCAGCCGAGATTCAGAGGCTAAAACAAGGGACCAATTAAGCGGGCCAAGAAGCTAGCCAGCGGGCCCCAGATAAACAGGAGCTAAAAACTTTTTTTGTTTCAAAAGGGCACAGACTTTACTAGCAGCCCTGGCAACTGTGTGGCAGATCTGGCCATCTCTGAAGCACAAAGGGATTCCCTACTGGCAGGGGCCTAAATGACAACCTGAATCTATCTGGAGAGTCGGCATTCGAGTGGCTCGATCCCTCTTTTCTCAATATGCCATGGTTAATGAACACTCAGTACCAGACCATTCATGATTTTGGAGTTCTGGACACATGAAGAGCAGCCATGGAGAACAGGGGATTCAGGTCAGGGATATGATGTAAGGGTTAATCCCCCCCTTAAGCCATTCACCCAACAGCAATCTCATATGAATCATAGAATCATAGAGCTGGAAAGGGCCAGACAGGCAGGCTTCCCAAATACTTACCGTAATTCGGTGGGGGGTGCATACTTCTTGGCAGGACCATTCCTGGGGGGGGAAAATATGCGGCGCACGATGCCGTCGTCAGGAAGTGATGCCAGGCGATGCTCTGGCAATGGGGCTGAAAACTCGGTACCATAGACCGGCTTTATAATGCCATAGATGAATATTATAATAAATATAATAATTAATATTATAATAATCCCCGTTCTCCATGGCTGCTCTTCATGTGTCCAGAACTCCAGTTGGAGAGCTCCGAAATCATGAATGGTCTGGCACTGAGTGTTCATTAACCATGACGTATTGAGAGAAGAGGGATCGAGCCACTCAAATGCCGACTCTCCAGATAGATTCAGGTTGTCATTTAGGCCCCTGGCAGTAGGGAATCCCTTTGTGCTCCAGAGATGGCCAGGGCTGCTAGTAAAGTCTGTGCCCTTTTGAAACAAAAAAAGTGTTTAGCTTCTGTTTATCTGGGGCTCGCTGGCTAGCTTCTTGGCCCACTTAATAGGTCCCTTGTTTTAGCCTCCGAAGCACAACAGTCATTCTCGGCTGGGCGCTTTGCAGCCACGCTCTTTCGACTTGGAACAGCAAGAGCATTCCGAGTGTTCTTTGGAATGTCAGGCCCAGCAAAACACGCTGCCAGGACCTCAGACTGGCTCTGTTCCCTGCAGAGAAATTAATTTGCCTTGGCGGCAGTCCGGCATTCCTCGTTATCGCCCGATTGCTGTTGAAATGGGGGCCTTGTCTGAGTGTTATCAACAGTAGTTTCCATCCTTTCCAAATGAACAAATGCTGCGGGTGGTACCGAGGATGCCCCACGCAATGGAGTGGTGCGCCAGGAATTAAATATAGTCTTGTTTTTAAGACAGGCTGGGTGCATCCCATATGGACACCCCCACCACCGGTCATTTCCTACCTATTTAATTCCCAAGAGCCTTCAAAGGAACCCTGGGAATTGGAGCTTTGTGAGGGTGGTGGTGCTGGTCATCTTCTTGTGTGGTTGAGGGCCTCTTCACACATTGTCCTTTATGGGTCTTTTTGACAGATGTCCTTGGGGAGGTCTGTGCTTGGAACTGAAACCGAACCAAGTTTCTGCATTCTATATGGTCGTTTGGTTCCCCCCCCGCCCGACCCCTTCTGAGCACAGAACCAAGGCGCGAATCTCTCAGTGGTTTACTATTTCTCCAATTCCAGCCTCTAGCATTTAGGATTGAGGTTCAAACTCTGTTTATTTAGTGACATCGTTCATATGTGATGAAGGTGGCCGATCTGTCTCTTGGATCCTGAGCGTGTCCCATCTGCCTGTGAAACGGGATGCCTCATATCAAGAGCTAGCAGATTCCTGCCCTGGTACCTCTTACTCACATAGTCCAAACTCTTTCTTTTTTGCACACCTGGACTGTGCTACCAGGACTGAGCCTGGGAGAGAAGTGCTGGCGGAGGCAGGGAGCTAAATCTGGGGGAAGATTCGGCACCCCTTAAGCCTCTGCAAGTGAGATCTGACTCACGACCTGAAATATATGGGGGGGCCGGCTGTCTTCCCTACCTTTTGTGATGGGGCACCCTTTGCTACCTCTTCTAGAAGGGTATGAGGAGCGTGTGATTTGCCAGTAGCCCCATCATATTTTGAGCACTGCCCCCCATCACTGTGTGGGAGCAGGGCAGACCCCCTCACACTGGGCCTGAACCCTGGGGGGTGGTAGGGTTTCCAGGTCTTACCTAGCTACTGGCATGGGGGTGGGGGGTCCTCTTCCTCTCCAGGATTTTTTGGTGCATGAGCCGTGATAACATCACCTGGAAGTGACGTCAACACACAGGGTACATTGCAGGGGACGCTCTAACATTTGAGGAAAAAACTCTACAGTAACCATAGTTTTTTTCTTAAATGCTAGAGCGCCCCCCCCCCTCCAAGTGATGTCATCACACCAGGCACGTTGGCGTGGATGCTATTGTTCAGGGGTGGGGCTCCCCCCACCGTCTGGCTGGACGGTGGCTGATTGGGGGCCCCCAAAGTAGGTAAACCTCCACCCTTGTTGGGGGGGTGGCAACCCTAGGGGGGATGGGAGATTGATGTGCATTCTAAAGTATGGTGGAAATAGCTAAAATGCATCAAAAAACAGCAGAGGATTTAGTAGGCAGGGGTACAAAATGCTTCCAACCACACGTCAGAATGTCTTTCCGTATGAAAAACTGCACTATATTTAATTCTATAGTCATTTTTTTAAAAAAGAAAACTTCTGTTTATTTTTCAAATGCAGCTGGCTTCTTGGAAGGGGAGGAGCAGTGTGGGGGTGGGAGGGAGAGATGCTTAAAAAGCCCTTTTCTCCCCTTCCGTTTTCTTGCTGGAAAAACACCACCCCCAATCAGCTTTTACCCATCTTTTTTTTTTTGGGGGGGAATAGAGGCTCCTATAAATTCTTCCTAGCAGGGGCAAAGAACAGGAGGGAGGGTTCCGTTTCCATTGAGCCAACCAGCAGGCAAAGAAAAAGAGCCCCACCCCCGTTCTGCCCCTCCCAAGAGCCAAGCAGCATGAGTGGTTGCGTTTGGCAGGGGAAAAGAGAGTCCCTTAAAATGACCAACCGCGTAAAGGTTGGTGTCACTGAGATCCACTGGGCTCCAGCGAGCATCACCCCATGAGCTCAGACCAGAGAATCAGCCTGCCAGCCCGCAGCTCCGGCTTCCTCTTTCCGCACCTCCTGCTTATTGGGGAACTCGGCTACCATATTTGGAGCGCTGTGTGCCAGGCTGCTGACCTCACATCTGTTTGGGGGAGGACTGGGGTGTTTTTGACATGCCCATATAAGGGAAAGCTGCTTGAGGCCGGGTTTTCTGGCCAGCGTTGGAAGCTCTGGAGAGCTGCACTTCTCACAGCGAGCGGCAGCCTCCTCGTAGCCAGTCTCCTAGCGACCAGAGCTTGTTGGAGGAGGGCAGGTGTGCTCTTTGCATCCGGTAGCAGCAACCTGTCTCCTCATGAAGGGTTCCTTCAGAGTGGCAGCTGTGATGGGCAATAGGAAGCGAGAAAGTACTAAGTTTAGGATAGTGATTAAGAGTGGCGGATTCTAATCTGGAAAACCGGGTTTGATTCCCTACTCCTCCACATGCAGCTGCCGGTGTGACCTTGAGTCAGTCACATGTTCTCTCAGAGCTGTTCTCTCAAGAGCAGTTCTTGAGGGAGCTCTCTCAGCCCCACCTTGTCTCACAGGGTGTCTGTTGTGGGGAGGGGAAGGGAAAGGAGATTGTAAGCCACTCTGAGACTCCGAGTGAAGGGTGGTGCATAAATCCAGTCTCCTCCTCCTCCTCCTCGATTTTGCTCATTTGCAGGTCAGCTACCTGCAGAAGCTCCTGCTGTCTTGAGCGAAGTTCTGGTGGTGGCGCATAGGGAGAGAGGCAGTCCTGCAACTAAGAGGGGCCATTTCCATGCAGGGCTCTTAATTTTTTTTGTATTAATTAAATAAAAGTCTAACAATACATCTAATCATAACCAGAAACATTGCATGATCCAAACAACATACAACAACACATACATGGATTATCTGCACACTTAACTTTAGTACAGTAAACACTTTAAACTGCAGAAATATTGCAATATCCTGCAAAGATTAAAACGATACCACTTTTTGATCATCACATTCAGAAACAAAGCCAGCTTTTATCCTTGACATAAGAGGGGAGTACTTCTTTGTATGAACGAAACTGAATTATTGGAAACCATGCGGAAACAAAACGTGTTTGGTAGTCTTCGCTAGATCGATTAGAAATGCCATTTGCAATTTTCCCCATTATAAATTACATCCATAATTTTCCATACCACCGATCAAGGGAAGGCCCTAAACTCGATTTCCACTTGGAGGCAATGGTAAGTCTTTGTATGTGACAGCCAATACCTTAAACTGAGCCCGGTAACAGATGGGCAGCCAGTGGAGGGTCTGCAGAATGGGAGCGATAAGTTTGCAGTTAAGAAGTCTTTTACCTGGTTGTGGCTGGCAGGGTAATGATCTGTTTTATTCTGATAAAGAAAGGCAGCCCATGTTGGATACTCCTGTAGGGTGGAGCTATGTAAGGCTTGCTCTTAAAGAGGGAAAAAAACCCACAGAAAAATCCTGTAACCCATGCCTCATGCAAATAAAGTTTACATTGTGCAACCTACATCAGACATAGTAGCTCCAAGTCTGAGCTTTGAAACTTGAGTCTTCCCAGTTCAATCTTTCTTCTGCCGTGAACTTACTTGGAGGTCTTAGGCAAGATGTGCACTTTATAATACAGGCACGATTAGACCCACCTACCTTTTACAGTGTTAAGAAGCAAGGGACACTTTCGATCATCATTATTTCTCCGTTCAAGTCACGGGAGGAAGGAGGAATGTGGAATGCTGAACTTGCCCCATTCTCTTGGCTAACAGCTGTGCACATCTGGCCTTTATCTTGGGTTTGGGGGGTTCCTGCTGGCTTCTTTCTCAACATACGATTTTTTGTCTTGTTCTGTGATGAAGAAGGAAATGTTTAGATAGTTAGAGGCAGGGCTTTTTATATGGGGGGACATGCCGGAATGGAGTTCCGGAACCTAGTTGACAAAATTCTTTTAAAAATGTTTAAAAATTCATCAGTTTTCAGTCTACAGATTGAAGACTTCATTTCCCTCTTGAGAGTTCTGGCACCTCTTTAAAAAACACACACACACACAAGTTCCATTTAGAGGTACTCTTCTGACTGAAAAGTTCCAGATTGTGTCAGTGTACCTGATTAAGTAAAAGAGGCATGGAGAACTGTGGTTGTTCAATGGGTCTGAAAGTGTGTGCACGCACACACGCAAATACTAAAGGAAACTAGTGGTGTGCTGCAGAGACATGCACTTGGACTGTGAGCACCCAAATGGGGAGCATGTGCTTAACTTTCGTGCATCCTCCCCACGTGTTCTGAAATGCAACAGCCAACACGGGTGCAGTTCTAAACTTTCCTTGGGGAATCACCCGGACTTCCACCACAAATACGGCTTCTCAGATTTCATCATGTCTCCACCCATTTGCAAGCCTGGCTTCCCAGACTTACGAAGTGTGCATGCACCAATGTTCCCTCTAAGCTGTGGAGTCTTGTGAGCAAAAATTCTACTTTGTGAGCTACTGGCACTAAAGTTGTGAGCAAGTGATTTGGCTACTGCATAAATTAGTTTGCTCTGGAGCCATCCTCCCTGAGCTAAGACAAAAATGTGTGAGCCGGAGGCTAAAACACTGTGAGCTAGCTCACACGAACTCAGCTTAGAGGGAACACTGGCATGCACACGAAAGCGTCTAGCCGGAATTAAACTTTGTTGGTCTTAAAGGTGCCCCTGGACTCAGACTTCCTTATGAAGGGCCAGTGAGCTGAAGTGAAGATATTCGGGTTGTTCATTCGGAATCCTTTACCACGTCCTCTGTTCTCCTTGTACTTGCACGGAATTGCTGGACGCCCACGGCCCTGTTGTCGGGCTCACGCGGAGGGGCAAGCCTGACTTCTCTGCCATCCTTATACCCTTCAGAGACGGGAGGAGTGTGCTTTTCATCCCCCTCCCCCAAATATTCCAAGAAGCTTTCTTTCAGCCTAAGTGGCTCTTCTACTGGAGGAAGCTGCTGTGGACAGGAGGGAAGGGTCCAGCTTTGCACAGTGGAGTGGTAGGAGACAGGCCTGTGTTTGCCAAAAATCAGTTTCTGTAGGGAAGGGCAACATCAGAAGAGAGCCTGCGACCCGGCCCTACTCATGACCTTTCCAGAGGCCCATGGGAAATGGGATGCTAGGCAGTATGGGCCACCGCTCTGATTCAGTAGGGGTCCTCTTGTGTTCTTAAACGGAAGTGTAGCAAAGTTTCCTTCCTGTGCGGAAGGGTGATATGGATGACCAAGGTGTTCCTCCTCTCCGAAGCAAACCTCTGGATAGGTTGCCTATCCATCCAGGTGGGCTCTTCTGCATTTACGTATGTTCACTTTTGGCTCTTGTCTGGTGTAGTGGTTAAGTGCGCGGACTCTAATCTGGGAGAACCGGGTTTGATTCCCCACTCCTCCACATGCAGCTGGCTGGATGACCTTGGGCAAGCCATAGTTCTGATAAGAGCTGTTCTTGAAAAAGAGCAGTTTCTGTCAGAGTTCTCTCAGCCCCACCTACCTCACAGGCAGTGTTCCCTCTAAGCTGAGTTAGAGTGAGCTAGCTCACAGTTTTTTACCCTGTGGCTCACAGATTTTTGTCTTAGCTCAGGAAAGATGGCTCCAGAGCTAACTAATTTATGCAGTAGCCAAATTGCTTGCTCACAATTTTAATGCCAGTAGCTCACAAAGCAGAATTTTTGCTCACAAGACTCCACACCTTAGAGGGAACATTGCTCACAGGGCGTCTGTTGTGGGGAGGGGAAGGGAAAGGAGTTTGTAAGCCGCTCTGAGACACCTTGGGTAGTCAAGGACGGGGTATAAATCCAATCTCTTCTTCTTCTTTTTAAAAAATACCCTTACGTTCTCATGCTGAGTTAAAGTTGCGTGTGGGTCCCCCCCTCACCCCCTTGGCCTTTTGCACAACATGCAGCGGGCTTAGCCTAGTCTGTTGTGGAGCAGCTTTTCACTGCAAACACAGATCGCTGATTGCATACCTTGAATTGCCCACTTCTGAAGGCCACCAAGGAACCAGCTCTTGAGATCTGTATCAGTCTGGTGACTTGCAGTCTGGTAATCTTCCAGCTCAGCACATGGACATACAATGGCTGGTAAACTTCTAGGCAAACATCCAATCCTCCCCTTACTAATCCATAGGTCTCTCTGGGGCGTGGAGGTGGGGATTTGTTCTTCCTGGAAGCCAAAGTGTGTACCTGATTTTTCTCTCTGTCCAGATTCTTGTGTTTCAATGCTTATTTCTTTTGGGATGTGTATGCTAACCGTTTTTAACAATTATCTGTGGCTTTGATGGCAGAAGGCATTTTGTTTCAGATACTGGTGACCGCAGCTTTGGAAGGCTGTGTTCCCGACATGCCTGATTATTTCAGCCTTTGTACTTTCTCCTGATTCCCTTTGATTGTGAAGGGGGGTTGGAGTAAAACCCTGCTGAAACAAGAGGCACCGGGAATGAGCCTCACACCATGCCAACAGTGTCCCCTTGGACTTCCTTCTGGGGTGGAGTCATACCATCCTTTGCGTTCAGGAAGCAGTGGGCTATTTCTACCATCACTGGAATTCCTGCCGTAGTATAACCTAGAGTTCGTAGCTGTTTACTCACAGGGAGTTGAAAGTTGAAAATGGGTTGGAGCTTGCTTTTTGGAACAGGGAGCCCATGGGCTATTGGCTGAGGCACAGTGACCTGTTGAGGACACTGGAGACCTTGAGACCTGGGAATGAAGGATTGGTGTCTGGTGGGCAGAGCCCAGTAGTCACAGCTGGGAACCAAAGATGATATCCAGCTCTTCAGAAGAGGAACCTGGCAGTGTTTCTGGTGTGCATTTTACTTTTCAAGCCAAGCAGAAAACTGCCTCCTCCTTTGGTTCTGACAATCTAACCACAGATTTTCCTCTTTTCACTCTGGAAATCCTGAGATTTTCCTAGAAATTCTGAGATCTGGTAGTTCTGGTCACAAAGGAAAATCAGAAGCATTTGTGTGAGAGGGGGAGAGAGAGCACAAAATAATGCATTTGCTTTGGAGCTGCGATGGCTCAAGTGGTTAAGATGCTGAACTGCAGGCTGTGGAAAGTCAGTAGTTCAGCAGTTCAAGACCCGAGAGTGCCGCATGACGGAATGAGCTCCCGTCTCTTGTTCCAGTTCCTGCCAACCTAGCAGTTCGAAAGCAAGAAATTGCAAGTAGATAAACAGGTACCACTTCGGTGGGAAGGTAACAGCGTTCCATGTGGCTTGGTGTTTAGTCATGCCGGCCACATGACCACGGAAACGTCTTTGGACAGCGCTGGCTCTTCGGCTTGGAAACGGAGATGAGCACTGCAACCCTAGAGTCGGATTCGACTGGCTTTCAAGCAAGGGAACCTTTACCTTTACCTTTTGGAATTCTACTGACAGCAAATAAGCCTTCCAGTATCTTATTTCTCTCTCTTTTCCTCCCTTCCTTTCCATGTTTAGATTAAAAAGCAGCAGCAAGATGTGAAGGGCTTCTTGGAAGCCAACAAGATTGAATACGAGGAGAAAGACATTGCAGCCAATGAAGAGAACCGCAAGTGGATGAGGGAGAACGTCCCCGAAGAGTGCCGGCCGGCCACCGGGAATCCCTTGCCCCCTCGACTCTTTAACGACAACCGGTACCTCGGGGTGAGAACCAGACTTCCATTTGGTCCCTTTTGGCCTAAATTACTGGGAAAGTTCTTCTGTGTGAATCTTATGGATATACGTAGCAGAAACACCATCCTGTACTCTGGCCATGTTCATCTCAGTGTGTAGATAGGGTTGCCAGCTCCAGGTTGTGGAGTGCCTGAAGATTTGGGGGGGTGGAGACTGAGGAGGACAGGCCTTGGGGAATGGAGGGACTTCAGTGGGGTACAGTGCCATTGAGTCCACCTTCCAAAGCAGCCAGGTGAACTGATGTCTACTGCTTGGAGATCAGCTGTTGCAATGGGAGACCTCCAGCCACTACCTGGAGGCTGGCAACCCTGGTGCATATAGGACCGGGTGGATCTAGCCATCCTTCAAGCAGCTTTCCTCTGATGGGAGAGCAGCTGAAGTTAGAGAAAGTCTTCAAACTTTGCTCAGTTGAGATGTAGGACTAGGGTTGTAGGTGGACAGTATCTTCAAGACAGACAAAAAGAAGAAGAAAAGTTGGTTTTATAGCCCACTCTTCACTACCCGAGGGAGTCTCAGAGCGGCTTACAATGGCCTTTCCCTTCCTCTCCCCACAACAGACCCTCTGTGAGGTAGGTGGGGCTGAGAGGGTTCTGAGAGAACTGCTCTTGAGAGAACAGCTCTGAGAGAACTTGTGACTGACCCCAGGTCACCCAGCTGGCTGCATGTGGAGAAGTGGGGAGTCAAACCCGGCTCTCCAGATTAGAGTCCGCCGCTCTTAACTACTACACCAAGTTGGCTAGGAAATGCTACTTTACGCAGGAAATACTACTTTACAGAGAGAGTGTTTAAAATTTGGAATTTACTGCTGGAAGATATAGTCATGGCCATGGGAGTAAACAGCTTTAAAGGGGGATTAGATGGATTCATGGAGGATAAGTCTATCAATGACTGCTAGCCACGGTGACTGAGGGGAACCTCCATGTTCAGAGGCACTAAAGCTCTGGATCCCAGAGCCAGGAGGCAGCATTAGGGGAAGGCCTCAGCCTCTTTTGCCCTATCGTTGACCGTCGAGAGGAACTGTGTGAGACAGGATGCTGGACTAGATGGACTATGGGTCTGATCCAGCAGGGTTCTTATTTTTTATGTTGCCAACCCCCAGGTGGGGGTTGGAGTTCCCCCAAAATTACAAGTGATCTCCAGACTACATAATTCCTTCCTTCCTTCCTTCCTTCCTTCCTTCCTTCCTTCCTTCCTTCCTTCCTTCCTTCCTTCCTTCCTTCCTTTCTCCTGGAGAAATTGACTGTTTTGGAAGGTAGACTGCATGGCATTATACCCCACTGAGGTCTCTCCAACTCCCTAAATCCCCCTCTCCCAGGCTTCACCCTCAAACCTCCAGGTATTTCCAAACTTGGAGCTGGCAGCCCTACGTAGGGCGGGGGTAGGATCTGTCCTCAAAGGACTGTGCTTTTTGAAGATACCTGTTTCTGATTAATCTGTGCCACAAACTTAATACTGTATGTTACATATTTGTTTACAATATTTTGTTCCGTTTCTTGAACAAGTTGGCTTCTGGGATTTAAAACAATATCTGTGAATCTGAGATAAGCAGAAAGGAACTTTTTAATCTGTACCTTTTAAATTGCTTAAAGCATTCCAGTGCAGTTTCAAGAGACCCTGCTAATTAAAACATTTTGATGTTTAGTGGGTGAGTGGGGGAGTTTAAAAAGGCCTAGCAGTACTGGAAGATTTCTATAGAGTGGGATTTTCAAAGAGTTGGAGCCACTAAGCTATGGCAGAGCTCCGGCTTTGCATTGAGAAAGGGCTCCCATTCAATCCATGGCAGCTCAAGTTTAAAGGGTCTTTGGGTAAGACCTTTTCCCCCCAAGGTCATAGGAGGCACTGCTCAGTAATAGACTAGATGGACAAAATGCCCTCGCTCGGTATAAGGCAACCTCATACATGCTGCAAGGACAAGGTCTGCCTGGGGCAGAGATTTCCTGACTAAGAGAATGAATCGGGGTGGAAGGTGCAATTCAGAGCAGCCAGCATATCTTAATAGGCACGTTGGGCCTGTGGAACGAGCGTCTAAAATCCTTCCCCACCCTCCCTGTCGGTGAAACCTGTAACAGAACACCTTATTCACAGGAAGGTGCCTTGTTCTGAACCAGACCCGTAGTCCATCCGGGTCAGTATTGTCTAATCAGACTGGCAGTGGCTCTCCAATGGCTCAGGCAGGGTCTTGCACGTCACCTACTGCCTGGTCTTTTAAACTGGACATGCCAGGGATTGAACCTTGGACCTTTCGCATGCCAAGCACAGATGCTCTACCACTGAGCCACAGCCCCTCCCTGTCCTGATCTATATACATAGGGCAGCTTCATCTGTTCATGTGTGTACATAGGATCCACTCAAGATTAAGTCACTTTGCTTCTGTTCCCATTCTGGCTGCTGCAAAATAGCGAGTAAGCCCCTCGGGGCAGGGACCTTTTCATGCACGTCTTATTGAGCATCACACACATTGTGGTTATTGTAGAGATGACAGAAAGCAGCTACCTCTCCTTCAGGATCCTCAGACAGGTACCTTTTTTGTGGCGCTTTTACACTGTGGGTGTTTCCTCACATCAGGTCTGCCATGAGTAATTTAAATAACAACGGGCCAACGGAGTCAAAGAGCTGCTGTGACCAATTAAGAAACCTCCCGAAAGCCGGCTGCCCACCAAAGACACCCACACGATATGAAAGTTATACCGGTAAAAATTAACAACCGAAACTTCTGTTGAGAATAATACAACACTTTAGTCAATTCACAAAGTTACAGGATTCCAGTTGCCAACTGGAATCCTGTGACTTTGTGAATCTATTAGTATGGATGTCATAATTAACTGAAGTGTTTGTATTATTTTCAATAGATATTTCAGTTGTTAATTTTTACTGGTATAACTTTCATATCGTGTGGGAGCCTTTGGCGGGCAGCCCCTTTCGGAGTTTTCTTAATTGGTCACGTGAGTAATTTAAAACGGCAGCCCATGTGGTAAGTTCTCTGACCTAAAGAAATTCCAGTGTTGACCTCCCCCCCCCCTCCGCACATTCCCCTTTCCTCGGCCAGTGCCGAAACTTCGCAGAATGTTCTCTTGCTGTGTTGTAAGACAAGACTCTGCTTAGATGCCTCAAGTGGGACGCAGTGGACTTGTGAAATCCTGTGCCCTTAATGGCTGCTCCCTCCCTAGCTTCACCTCCTTTCTCCATAGGAGCTGTGCAGTGAGTGGTCTGTTGTTTGACTGCGGCCTTTATCTTAAGATCGCCCCCCTCCCCCACCCTTAAAGGGTCAACTGATTGCACCCTGCAGAACTGTTGGGAAATTGGCTGGAGAAGGGAGAAGTTAAAAAGAGAAACCTTTTTCAATCGTATTTGCAAAAAAATTCTCAATTGCATTTGTTTAAAAAAAAGGGGTTCTGCTTCCTCCATCTGCATTTGGAGGCCACGTTGCAAACACAGAGTCTGAATTTAGCTTGGGAATACATGTGGTACGTTACTTTAAGATCTACACTGCATAATTATCGGCAACAGGATGTATTGGCATCTTTTTGCAACAGGATGTGTGGCATCTTTTTGTCCTGTTTTTCCCTTCAAGATAGCATGAGATGTTTATTTCTTCCTTTCTTTTTTCTGTGCCCCAAAATACGTTATATTTGCATTCGCCGTGTACGCGCTTGCACTTTCCTTGAGGCAGTTTAGAAACGGGCATCCTATGGAGACTAAATGCACATTTACCTTTGCACTTGGCTTGCTTATTCAGTGAGCTCACTTTTTTTTATCCGTTACACAGAGAACTTTATTTATATAATCACATTTTTAAAAATATTCTTACATTTAAAAAAAAAAAACCAACTGTAGTGTAATTAGGTCCAAAATAAATTACACTTGCAGTACGCAGCGTATGATCTTAAGCTCTCTCCATGGCATGCTTGAATGGTCTTCCCGCAGCCTCGCAATAAATCCAGGTATGCTCCAGGGGGCTAGGCAGAAGCCTTGCCGGCCGAGTGGGCGTTGCGCTGCTTTCAGAAGGCCAGTGCTGAAATGTTCCCGAACTTCCTGAGGAAGATCCGTTCCACCAACTTGGGGCCTCCACCAAAAAGGCCTTCCTCTGTGCTGTGAATGCCCCTGTTGAGGAAGCATAGTGCCAGGCACTCAGAAATGACAAGCAAGTAGATTTCTGGGGGGAAGAGTCACCCCCTAAAGGCTGAGCAAGACAGGAATCATTCACCCATTCCACCCCATTCACCTGGGGGAAAAGAAGCAGAGTGGGTCGTCAAGTCACAGCCAGCTCTTGGCTAGAGTTGCCAGCTCTGGGTTGGAAAACACCTGGAGATTTGGGGGTGGAGTCTCAGGAGAGGGCGGGGTTTGGGGAGGGACCTCAGCAGGGCACAGTGCCACAGAGTCCACCCTTCAAAGCAGCCCTTTTCTCCAGGGGATTGATCTTGGCTGGGTGGAGATCCGTTGTAACAGTGGGAGATGGTGCCACCTGGAGGCTGTCAGTCCTACCCACGGCGACCCCACCCACGGGCGTTCCAGGCAAGAGACGAGTAGATGTGGGTTACCATTGCTTTCCTCCAAGTAGCAGCCTCAGTCTTCCTTCGTGGTCTCTTATCAAAGGACTAACAAAGCAGGAGAGAAAAAGGGGCGTGCGATCTCTTTCCAATCCACAAAGTGAGCCCATGGCCAAAGGGAAGAGTGTCTATGTTTCACGAAGAAGGTCCTGAGTTCTGTCCCCAGCATCTCCGACTACAGGATCTAGGATAGCAGGTGACAGGAAAGACTTCTTGGGGCACGGCTGCCGGGCAGAATATGAGCACGAGATGGACCCAGAGTTCCCTCTAAGCTGAGTTAGTGTGAGTTAGCTCACAGTTGTTTTAGCCTCCAGCTCACAGATTTTTGTCTTAGCTCAGTTAGGACGGCTCCAGAGCAAACTAATTTATGCAGAAGCTAAATCTCTCACTCACAACTTTAATGCCAGTAGCTCACAAAGTAGAATTCTTGCTCACAAGACTCCACAGCTTAGAGGGAGCATTGGATGGACCAATGGTCTCACTCTGTATTCAGATACTCACCTCATCCCGGGGAGGTACAGTGTGGGCGTTCAGAACTTTTTTCCTGCATGTGCCTTTTCTATTAAAGCAAGATCCTCCTCACCCCAGGCCCTTGTATTATATAGGAGCATGTGAAAAGAACGTGTGCACCCTTGACTAGCAGTAGCCGAATGCCGTCTCAGCTGAGTTTTTATTTATTTCCTTTATATAATGGAGCCGCGGTGGCTCAAGTGGTTAAGACGCTGAACTGCAGGCTGCGGACAGTGTCAGTCAGTTCAGCAGTTCAAGACCCGGATGCCGCATGCATGGGGTGAGCTCCTGTCTCTAGTTCCAGCTCCTGCCAACCTAGCAGTTCGAAAGCAAGAAATTGCAAGTAGATAAATAGGTACCACTTCGGTGGGAAGGTAACAGCGTGCCGTGCACCTTGGTAGTTTAGTCAATGCCGAGCCAGCATGACCACGGAAACGTCTTCGGACAGCGCTGGCTCTTCTGGCTTATAGAAACCGGAGATGAGCACTCTGCAAGCCCTCAGAGTCGGATTCGACTGGCATTTCGAGCAAGGGAACCTTTACCTTAACCTTACAATGAAAAAAGGGAAAGGAGAACATCTACAACTAGGGAGAAAGAAAAGATAACCACAACTAACTAAAAACCCAAGAATTTGAGATCTTCAATAATGCTTATATACGTGTTGGTCCAAAAAAAAAAAAAAAAGCTTATGAAGCATTGAGCATGATCAAATAATCCCAATTTTGCATCAGATTAACTATTTTCCCAGTTCAAGAACCCTCCCCAGATCATCTCGTAATCAAAAAGCTTTATATGTGCTTTCAGAGTCTCAGTTCTTATTTTGCTTTCTCTTTGCATTCTCTCAGTTGGTAGCTTTGTTTGGGAGCAGCTGCCCCCTTTTCCGCATCAGAGTCCTCGTTGGAAGACATAGAGTCCAATTCGCCAGTAGATTTGCTATCTTCTTCTTCTTTCCTGTCCTCTTCTGAATCTCCCAGTTGCAGCCTCAGGAACTCACGGGCTACCATAGAATTAATGACCTCCAAATGTCCGATCGTTAACGGCCTTGCTCAGGCCTTGCAAACGGAGGGCCCTCGTGACTCCCTTGGCCGAGTCCATCCATCTCTTGTTGGGTCTTCCTCTTTTCCCAGCAGTACTGTCTTTTCCAGGGACTCTTGTCTTCTCAGAATGGGGCCAAAGTATGAGAGCAGGATAGCTCATGCAGTAAACGATACCTACCACGAAGACTGGCATAGACAACAGTCCTGTCTTGTCGTGCAACAGCCCAATTCCCTTTATACAAAAGCCCTTCCGGAAGGATTCTGTTTTACGCAGTTTGCGGGATGGCAGAAGGGCGGGAGCCTGCCTTCTCCTCCACTTGCAGGTGCTTCCCCTGGGCGTGGCCAGAGACAGAAGCTGAGGGTCTCGCAGTCTGGGGCTTGCATTAGCCATCCCAGTGAACCAAGACCCATTCAGTATGGCGCTGACCTGGATAGCCCAGGCAAGCCCAATCTCCTCAGATCTCGGAAGCTAAGCAGGGTCAGCTGTGGTTAGTCCTTGGATGGGAGACCTCCTTGGAATACCAGCAGTCGGGAGGCGGGGGCAGGCTTTATCCAGCCACCTCTCTGAATATCCTCCAGGCCCCCAGTAGGGGTCCGTCACCAGAGGTCACCATGACTTCCAGGTGCACACACACTCCTGCGCACGCGCACACATTAAAATGCCAAAAAAAAAACCCCACTCAGTGTGTATTTTGTTTTCATTCATTTTGCTTATTAAAATTCTGTTTCAATGTTTTATTATTGTCAAAATTTCTATAAGCCACTTCAGGGAGAAAACCGGCATAGAAATGCTTAAATGAATGAGTTCAAAATCATAGGCCCTAAGACAAGGGGGTCCCTGACCCTTCTCAGCCTGCGGGCACCCTCGTTGTTCTGACACAATGTGCTGGGCACAGTCACAAAATGGCTGTCACGGGAGGTGGAGTCAGCCGTAAAATGGCTGCTGTGGCTTCCCTTCAGTCACCCAGTGAAAATCCTTGTGTTGTGATGGCCGCTGCACGGCCAATCAGGAGCTTTGCTGGGGCAAAAGCTTCACCTGGCCCCACCCACTTTCTTTTTTTTAAACTTTCTTTTAAAAAGAAAGTTTATTAACAGGATATATTAGCATGTTACATATTCGGCAATCAATCTTTAACATATCCTTTTCTAGAAAAAAGAAAGTCCCCCCCCCTCCCCTGGCTTCCAATGATGCTCTGCTCTGCCCCCATTAACATTTCTAACAATATTCTCTTACATTCAGTCCATTTTCCATATTCAATTCATAATTTTCAATATTTTCCTTTTCTATTTTTTACTATTAGGTAACTTTTCACTTACAATTACAATCCTTTTTCTCACGACACCTCAATTACTAATAACTATCAAAACAGAGCAGTCTATTTTTCACATCCCAATTAAGTTCTAGATAGTCTTTAAAATCTTTCCAGTCAGCTAGGAATTCTTCGTCTTCTCTTCCATGAAGTTTTCTTGTCAGCTTATCCATTTCAATCATAAAAATCATTTTTTTAATCCATTCCCATTTATCGGGTATCTGTTCCTGCTTCCAATACTGAGCATAAGTCATTCTTGCGGTTGAAATTAAGTACCATAGCAAAGTTCTCTTTGCCATTTTAACTTCTTCTAATTTGAGTCCTAAGAGTAACATTGCCCCACCCACTTTCTTAAAGTACTCGCCGGGTGCCAGGAGAGGTGTTAGCAGTAGAGATGCCAGCCTCCAGGTGGGACCTGGGGATCCCCAGAATTATAGCTCCTCGCCAGGCTACAGAGGTCAATTCGCCTGGAAAAAATGGATGCTTTGGAGGGTGGACTCTGGGGCATTGTAGCATGCTGAGGTTCCTCCCCTCCCCAGGCTCTCCAGGAGTTTCCCAACCTGGGAATGGAAACCCTACCCTCCCACTCCTGCCAGTGCACAGGGGGACCTGGCAATCCTAGTTAGCGGGCACCGTGGCACATGTGGATACCATGTTGGGGACTCCTGCCCTAAGATATACATCTCTCAGCCCCACCTATATCACAGGGTGTCCATTGTGGGGAGGGGAAGGGAAAGGAGTTTGTAAGCCACTCTGAGACTCCAAGTGAAGGGCGGGGTATAAATCCAATCTCCTCTTCTTCTTCTCTTCATCCCACCTGTCAAGGGCTTTTTCAAAGGCTCTAAGACCAACATGGTGAAGACGGTGCCTCTTGGTGGCCCCCCAACCAGTTATCTTCCTTCCCTCCCCCACTAACACTTTCCAAATTCCAGGACATTGCACTGGACAGATTTGTCTAATGTTTCGTGCTTTCTGTCTGTCTCAAAGGATTACGAAGCTTTCTTTGAAGCTCGAGAAAACAATGCCGTCTACGCTTTCTTAGGCCTGACAGCTCCCCCTGGCTCAAAGGTATGTGCTTGTTGTCATTTGGTATTTCATTTCTGTGACCCGAAGTCAGTTTTCTTGCAGTTGTTTGCTGGCAGTTGGGAGGTATCCGAACTTTGCTGGCAGGCCTCGATTGCTGTAATCCGTGCAGGACTGTAGGATGGTTCAAAAGGCAGAACCCCCCACTGGTTTGCAAGGCTCAGAGTAAACGTTAAATTTGTTATTAGGGAGAAAAAAACAGGAAGGGGGGGGGACTTTAGGTTTGTTTTGTTTTTTAAAAAACCTGGTAATACTTCTTTTAAAGATGCACCTTTTGCAAAGAAATCCGGGCTTACCCTTTGAGGACAGAAGTCTGGGCTGTCTTTTGTGATAAACGTTGCCCCCGGTTAGACCTGTTTTATAGAACTGTCTCGGCCAGTTAAGCATTGGGTTGCTGTGGCAAACCAGAAAACTGGGGAAACTATTCCTTGATTTTGATCGGAAGAGACAACACTGGCTCTCTAGTCAGGCGTTCACCTAAAACAAGCATGTTAGCATTTCGGAGTCACTGGATTCTCCTCACCACCACCACCACCACCACCACCAAATTCAACAAGCTGATAATTGATTCTCTCACAGTCATCAGACCTTCAGAGGGGAAATTAATCAGCCAAATTCTGAAATGTTCAGGATCCCAAAAATGTGAATATGAATCCTGGGAGAGTGCTGAATTATTTTTGAATGTGCCCAGAATGCCACTTCAGCATTGATGTGTTCTCACACCAGCCCAGCGAGCTAGGCGATACAGATGTTTTCCACCAGACAAACTGAAAGGAGGTCGGTTCGTCCACGGCTATTTGCCATAATGGCTAAATAGAACCTCCGTGTTCAGAGGCAGTCCACTGAGTTTTGGGGGGACAGTGGTGGGGTGCTTAGACCTCTCTGCCCAAAGATGGCTGGTTGGCCACCCTGGGCAACAGGAATGCTGGGGCGAGAGGGGTCTTAGTCTGTTCCAGTAAGGATCATTTTACATCTGCCACCTTTTGAGTCCCCTTCAAGCCCAAATTGCCCAACACACCAGATGTTCAAGTGCTGGCTGAGGCCTTGGGAGTCAAAGCCGCCTTTGTCAGATATCTGGTATCTGATGAAAGGGGCTTTGACTCTCTAAAGCAGAGGTGTCGAATTCGAGGGCCAGATCCGACAAAATGTCACATTGTCGGGCTGGGCCATGCGTGCCCTCGTCCTGCTTCTGAGGATTTCGAGGAGGCATACCAGACTTCTGCCTCCACTGCCCCATCCCCACCACCAATAACAACAACAACCACCCTGTAAGGTGGGCCAGGCTGAGCGACCAGCCCTGGGTGACCTAGACGACAGGGTCCTGGTTCAGGGGGGGGGGCGGTCTGATCCAGGCTCTTCCAGATCCCCCCACTCCCAGTTCTCATCCCTCTTGCATTTCCCACAGAAGCAGTGGGGCTGAGGGGAAGGCCTGATGGAGAGGCTGTTTCTGAAACCTCTAAGGGGCGCCTTTTGTCCTCCCTTGATCCCTTGCCCCTCACAGCTTGAGAACAGGTGGGTGGGGGAAAGGAAGTTCACCATTCCCCAACCGCCCTAACACTCTGCCTCTCAGCAGTGGCTGTCCGATGTGTGGTAGCTCTGTTTTCCTTTCACTCCTCCACTCACTTTCAAGGCTGGGGACGTCTTTCCCCTCAGAACAGCACACGCAAGACAGCCCAGTTGCCTCCCAATCCACGGACTGGCTCTCCTCCTCCTCTCTCCTTTGGCAGGGAGAGCCAGTCTGGTGTAGTGTTTAAGTGCGTGGACTCTTACATGGGAGAACCGGGTTTGATTCCCCACTCCTCCACTTGCACCTGCTGATGTGACCTTGGGTCAGTCACAAGCTCTGGCACAGCTGTTCTCTCAAGGACAGTTTCTGTCAGAGCTCTCTCAGCCCCACCTACCTCACAGGATGTCTGTTGTGGGGAGGGGAAGGGAAAGGAGTTTGTAAGCCGCTCTGAGACGCCTTTGGGCAGTGAAGGGCGGGGTATAAATCCAATCTCTTCTTCTTCTTCTCTTCTCCCCCACTGGCACCGTCCCTTCATCAACAAACCATCATTCTGTGCTCCGGGTCTTGCCAACCCGCCCCCCCACACACGGTCTCCATTTGAAACAACATTAAGCTGGTCGGTGCACCCATGGCAGCACCAACCACTCGGCTCCGCTCCCTCCTTGTAGTGGCTTTGCCAATCCTTGCTGAGGTTCAGTCAGAGGGGGCAGGAAGGGGAAAAACCACACCTCCTGTTTCTCTACCTTCACTGCCATTTCCTCCACACTATTTTACCTCAGCCTGTCAGCCCCATGCCTTAGCCATTTCCTTTCTATTTCTTGACAGCTTTGACCATACACACCTTGCCACCTGTGCCCACTCCACCCCCCGCCCAAGCAGCCCCCTGCCTTCCCTTCTTCGCACCAGTTGCTTGTGGGCTGGATGAGAGCCCTGGACAGGCCACTTCTGACCCCTGGGCCGTATGTTTGACACCCTTGCTCTAAAGCTTATACTTTGGATGTCGAGTTGGCCTTTAAGGTGCTATTGGACTCAAATCATGTATTCAGCCCAACTTTCCCCATGCGTGGACTCTAATCTGGGAGAACCGGGTTTGATTCCCCACTCCTCCACTACCAGCTGCTGGATGACCTTGGGCAAGCCATAGTTCTGCCAGAGGTGTTCTTGAAAAGAGCAGTTTCTCTCAGAGCTCTTTCAGCCCCACTTACCTCACAGGGTATCCATTGTGGGGAGGGGAAGGGAAAGGAGTTTGTAAGCTGCTGTGAGACTCTGAGTGAAGGGTGGGGTATAAATCCAGTGTCGTCTTCTTCATGAACACAATATCTCCAAGGGCCTTTTTCACAATAATGGAGATTGCTAGAGGTTCTGCATTGGTGGCTTTGTCGTTTGATTGGGTTTTGCCCCAGTTTTTCCTTTCTTCTCCAAGCTGTTCACATTTTGCTCAAAAGATTTTATTGGTTGATGGTGTTGATGTTGTTTGTTTCAGGAAGCGGAAGCCCTTGCAAAGCAAGAAGCGTGATTTCCCCACTCCCTGCCCCTCCCTGCCTAGAGCCTTAAATATTCTGCAAAGGGAAACTTCCACAGCTTTTTCTACAATGGCAAAATCGTCCGTGCTTCAAGGAAAATGGGAAAGGTTTCCTTGTTTTTCCTCAAATGCCGATCGCTGTGCACAGCATAAAATACAGCGCCAAGACAAAAATCGCAAACGTGAGCTGAAAACAGTGGGACCAATAAGAAATCTTTTGATTTTTTTTTCCAGCCAGTATAACATATACTTTGTCAGTTGCATTGTTTTTTGTAAACTTACCGAAACACCATATTTTGCTATTAATAATGCAAATTTATAACTATAAATCCAACTGTTTAAAAGGGGGTGGGGGAGCAAAAGTGTCTGTGAAGAAACCCCAGTGCCTGAACTGCCTCAAAGACCATTGGAAAAAAAATGTTGATGTCTTTTAAATTGTGACTTTTTCTGCGTAACCCCCCCTATAATGTAACATAGTAATGAGGATAATCGCTTGCTGAAATTAGGGTATTTCTGGGTTGCTTTTCTGGGTTGTAGTTTTGTGGTTCATGGCATAGGCTTCCAAAGAAAGATGAAATGTTACGAGATTTTCACTGAATTCACCAACGCGGGGGAATTTCACAGGCAGCGAGTCACTGCTTTACTTAACTGTCTTTGCAGGATCCAAATGCACCAAATCTGTGTTAGGTTTTACCGCTGCCTTAATGGCATTGGCATCAGCGACTAGATGGTAGTATAGCCCCCTCCCAAAAAAACAGCAGTAGTCCTTATTTCTGCAAGTCCCAAAACTTTCCATGTAACAGTGTGCACAAGCTCCATTCCATTGTACAAACTTTTCTTTGGTTAGACTTTGGAAAGCAGAATGAAATCAGAGGTCTAGTCATTCCAAACAATGAAACTGTACAGGAACAGAGGGATCAAGAACAGGGGCCACGTTCTGAAAATTGCCAAGATGGGTCCTGCAGATCCACCAATACTGCCTTGGCTTACCTTGTAAAATACCATATTGTTTCAGTACCTCAAGGCTTCTCATTAAAAAGTAGTATCAAAGGCTGCAGTCCTCTTGAAATAGTGTCTTGATTGGAGGGGGCAGATAGCAAGAACAGGGCTGAACCCAAAGGGCCTGATCTGGTAATGCCCTTCCAAACCACACTTTTGCCTGCTGGCAAGCACCCTCACAAAACTGACCTCCAGCATATGGGCTGGAAAGAGTCTCTGATCCACTTACCCATTATAGTGTATTTGATATTTGCTATCAGTTTATTAGATTTCCCTTTCTTCAAAAACAGTGTACTTTGGGGCTCCGACCAGAATTTCTGCAAAAGCACTTTTGAGTGTCGGGCTTTCTTTCAGAAACTTAATTGATCTGTGGTCATCTTAGCAGTACTTTTTCTTAACTGATGAGCTTGAGGAGTTCATTACCTGTACTTTGAAAAGAGGGAAAGCTAGAGGAGTAACTTTTCCAGTTGACTTGTGCTTTCTGCCAGAGATTCTGTATAATCTTTTGCACTTTTTAAAAAACTCTCAGTAGTTGACTATCCTAGTTTATAAGTGCTTTAACCTACCAGGATCGGAAACAGGGTAATCTCTGGGCCGGTTCGTGCTACATGGTTTCTGGATATATGGACCTTGGCACTTCTGAGGACATGCTTAAGCGCACTCAGTTTGGATCAGAGCATGTACTCCCTTGTCTTCTATTGGCCACGTAAGATTCTCTTCTCCACTTCCTGTTTGCAACACGTTTCTGTAACCTCTAAATTGGGCTACTGTGGCTACTGTTTGCCTCTCAACCACAGCTTGGCAAACCAGATCAGAACAGAATCAGCACTGGGGGAAAGGCCTTCCTGAATTTGGAATGAAAGCCCCTCTCTTTGGAACTGATGAACCTCCAGCGAATGGCTGGCTGTGTTTTGTTATCTGCCGTGAAAGATTAAAATCTTAAATTAAGCGCACTGTCTGGACTCTCCTCCTGAGATAATAGGCTTCTCCCAAACAATAATATGTCAGAGGCAGGGGAACAAATTGGGAGCATAAAACTGCTCCCAGTTGACAGCCATTAACACAGGCAGCTTGACCACCTCAAAGCAAAAGTACAAAACTCAGAAAGCAATTTTAGGAATTCCCAGGGCAGCGACATTGAAGGAGTTTGCTAATCTCTCTCTTCACTGTCCCGCTTTATAACAAAAAAATTAAGGTAAGATTGCCTTATCTGTTAACTTTTGTTGTATCGTTGGAATAAATCAGTTTAAATATGGTTTGCAAATATGATTCCTGCTTGCCTTTTGTATTTTTGTTTCCTTTTGATTGAAGATGGTTTTTTAATTTCAAACATGAACATTATCTTAACAACCCAAAGCAGCGGCTGCATTTCGAGTTGAAGTATTTTTGAAACCTTGAAACCCATTCCAGAGGGGATTGCTGCGTTAGTCTGCTTCAGCACAAATGTACTGAGAGTTTCAATGTAAAACTGGGCACTTGATTAGGATTACTCTATATGCATCACTCACTCCTGGAATTCTAGAATTGGGAACCTCAATAGATGGTATACATTACCAACTGGCTTTCCCCCATAGCAGCCAAATCTTCTATCAGAAGGTCCTGTTGTGGTGGTTTTGATTGGGTTACACTGGTCCCTTATAACACATCGCTGATTTCTGCCTCTGCTGGATTCTCAGCTGTCTGTGCCAATTTGCAAATGGGGCAATCCTACTGGGAAATGCACAAGGATCTTGGTGGGACATTCTATCAAAAGGGCAGAGGATGGATGCTCAAGTCATTGGTTTACCTGCTTCTTGCTGTGTCACGTAATGCATGACATTCCTTGCTGATTGGTTCCCTCAGGGAGCTCCAACTCTCTCTCATCACCAGGGCCAGTCTATATTACGTCCCTGGTAAAACACTGTCCCTGTTTGGGAAGATCTTGAGGATTTTTTTAAAAAGATGTGATCGTATGCACAAGCTTCCATCCCAAATGCCATGTAAACTCTCTCTAATGCAAGATGATGGATATATTTTGAATTGGAGATGTAAATTATGAAGTTCAGGTGTCTCTGAAGCAATTTTAAATTAGCTGGGGTACTAGTAGAAAAGGGTAAGAGTCCAGTAGCACCTTAAAGACTAACAAAATTTGTGGTAGGGTCTGAGCTTTTGTCAGTCACTGCTCATGTCTTCAGATACCAGTCTGAAGAAGTGAGTAGGGTAGCCAAGTACCAACTGTAATTCGGCGGGGGACACACAGTCCCCGGCTGGAACATTCCTCTGGGCAACACCCACGCCGCACAATGCCGTTGCCAGGAAGTGATTTCCTGGCGACGGCATTATGCGCCACATTGTTCCTTCCCCCGGGGATGGTCCTGCCAAGACGTATCCGTCCCCCGCCAAATTACAGTAAGTTCTTGGGAAGCCTGGCAGTGAGTGACTCATGAAAGCTCCTCCCCTGCCACAGGTTTTGTTAGTCTTGAAGGTACTACTGGACTTTTATTCTTTTCTACTGCTGCAGACAGACTAACACCAGGCTACCCATCTTGATCTAGGATAGTAAAACACCATCTTCAGAAGCTGATGCAGAACAGGCTACACTGTCTCAGGACAAATGTTCAGCCAGCAGAGAAGAGGCTTCAAGGACTGAGTAATAATGGGAAGGGAAGAAAATACATCCCTCTTTGGTTTGAGAATTAGAGTGTGAGTGTATCTTTATGGCCCAGTTTTTGCATCCCCCCCATCGTTGAAAGATCCTAACACCTACAGAATGGCACTTTACAATTCTCCACTGGAAACTCCTCAAGAGCAGCAGCTTCTTGGGTAGACAGAATTATTAAGCCAGTTTGCTTTGTGGGACAAGTATTTCCTCTGTTACGGTGGCTTTTGTGATTCATGGAAGGAAGCAAGATTTTCTTTTCCCAAGCGCTGAATTTGGACGTCAGCTGTACTCCGAATGGTTTGCAGATCCAAGTAGCGAGTGATGGTTCTTAGTCAGGTTCTACTGCACCCTTTACATCCTTGAGAACTGATAAAAGTGGTAAAGTTGGCCTGCATAAGAACATAAGAGGAGCCATGTTGGATCAGGCCAATGGCCTGTCAAGGCCAACGCCATGTCACACAGTGGCCAAAACCCAGGTGCCATCAGCAGGGCCACCAGCCTTAAGGCTCAGTAAGAAGGGGCTACTTCAGAGGTGTCATTCATTTGTTATGAAGGCCGGATCTGAGATAAATATCACTTTGTTCGGCCGGGCCATATGAGCCATAAAATGTAATGCTGATGCCGGAGATATAGACTGTATAAAGGACTGCAGCTGGTAAGCTCCAAGTCAGTGTATCCTCCTATGGGCGGACTGGAGAGCCAGCGGGTACAGCACTGAGTAGATGCTCTACCCTGCTTGACTGCAGCAGGTGAGGTTGTTCCGCCATGCTGAAGCCACGATCAGTCCACCCACTCTTCCTGAACAGCCTCCTGTTCCCTCCCTTGCACTAGTTGCTTGCGGGCCACATAAGAGCCCTGGATGGGCCGTATCCAGCCCCCGAACCTTATGTTTGACACCCCTGGGCTAGTTCTTTTTCATTAGGTGGTAAATATGTCAGGGCAATTAGCAAAGCTAGATTATAACACTTCTTATGCAAGTTTTTGTCCACGTGGCCCCATCTTCTGCCTGAGATGCACCAGGCACCAGGAACAGAGCAGCTGCCTTCATGGCTCGAGGGTTTCTCCCCCAAATCTGACAAGGCTGACTCCTTAAACCGTTATTTTTGATAGATTCAGGTGGGTAGCCATGTTGGTCGTGCACGCGCACGAAAGCTTATACCCAGAATTAAACTTTGTTGGTCCTAAAGGTGCCACTGGACTCAAAACTTTGTTCTGGTTTTTTTGAGATTTGCCAAATTAATTGTCTTCAGATGCTTCGGGTGTCTAACCCCAAAGACGGAATTTGGCCTTTCTTTAATTTTTGCTTTTAAGAACCGAGACAAGTCTTCTAAAAGTCTTAAGTTGTTTCTTTTTATAGCCTTAATTGTTGCTCTTAATGGTTGGCTGAGTGTAGGGTTTTTTTAATTCCCAGTGATCCTTCTAGGTTCTGAATTGTCAAATCCCTAATCACAAGATGTTTGACTTCCCTAATTTTTACATAAACATTTCGCTAGCATCTCAGATTTCAGGTTGTTGCTTTTGGTCTTTCTGTTTAGGTTAGACTTAATCCCGAGAATCAAACGAAACCACCACACAACCCACATTTTCAACCTTCTGTAACACAAGCTGCACATCTGCTTCTAATGTCCGTTGTGTTATTTCATGTGGTGTGCAAATAAGAATAAAGGTTTCTACTTGGCATGCACCTGAGCTTGATTTGTGTTTTGTTTCCTGTTTGTAACCTGCAGTACTTCCGTGCTTTTCTGGGGCAGTGGTCTTCAGCCTTTCCAAACTTACAGCCTGAGAGCTTTATACCAAGCCAGACCCTTGGTCTTTTCGGATCATGACGGGCAGCGGGTCTCAAGCAGATAAAGATCTTCCCAAACATCTGCTGAGATAGTTTAGAGATGCCAAGTGTTGAATGTGGGAACTTCTTCATGCAAAACTGGGTCACACCTCCAAAATAAGACACATAATGTGAGACTATCAGGAAGTAATGTACTACGTGTGTCAGAACAGGAATAGTACTTTATAAGAATATCCCAGCTTTAAAGTACGATATACCAGAGCTTTGCTCATGCTTATGGTACATCTCTTCTTTTACCCTGGTACTTCTGTTAATACTAAATAAACAGTTCCTTGACAAAATGAGCAAGTGGCAAAGTCTAATTACTTCATATCATTTCAAGTCTACCTAGATGTGTCTTCCCTGTAACCCAAGATGGCTGTGGAATTCCTTGACCTACCATAGGTCTGCGCATAGCCCAGTTGTAGTTGTGACCCAGCAGTTGGGAGAGCAATGATTCAGATTTTTCCAGTATGCAAAAATTTGCAATATTAGCTAGCTTCAGCTTTAGGATGGGACCAGATGCCCCAGTCTGATGTGTGCATGGGAGCCACTCCACTCCCTTCCCTGCACATTACATCTACTCTTCCAGCACAAACTAAGTTGGGGCAAATGCACGTTGCACAATAGTTTATTGTATATCCCATTAAAATCTAATCTTCTTTCCCCATTCTCTGATCATGAGAGTTAACAATAGAACTAATTTATACACGACTTCTGTTCCATGTGAAAATACAGGCTGGGGGTGGGTGCATTTCATGAAACGGTGAGATGGGTGGAATGTATGAAAGGTCACATTTGCCACCCTTTGTAATGTGTGAAGTCACTGATGCTTTTCTGTTTTTGCGTACCCTCTGTTTTGATCAGGTAAGATCGTATTTTCAAAACTGCTGTTCAGCCTCTAAGGGAGAGGAAATTTCAGGTGAAAACCAAAGCCAAAGTTCACAGCTCTTGTGAGTCTCACTTTAAAAATAGCACTGAAGAGAGACTCCAGCCCAAGATGATGGAAGCAAGAATGAAATATTGTCTACCCGGCAGCAAGCACTCTCTGCAGAATCTTGTTGCCGATAGACCTGCTAGTTGCATGAAAGAGACCTGTATCTGGGGAGGGGGGAAAAAACTGTAGAAACCCTTCAGCACCTGTAGAACTTAAGCCTTCTTGTATATTCATGCTCTTGAACAACAGTTCAAGCATCATGCCAAGCAATGCTTTGCTCTAACTATAATTTCAGTGGTTCAGAGCTGCTTGTCTGCTTTCATTTTGGATCCACTGGGCGCTCCTATTTCTCTGGGGCAGGGACTTCGGGAAGCAAAGCAATGGCCATAACTATGATTCCTCAGTTGAAGCATCTCAAACTGTTGTTCACAAACTTTCTTCAAACCTTGGTTTCAGATGAGTGAGGCAGCTTCAGACTTTGGCTTGTCAGCACATAGTTTTAAGCGAAGCTTCTTTAACCATGGTTTAGCATGAAGTCTGAATGGAGCTCCTAGCCCTGTGGATGCCAGGCTAAACACCCAGCAGCCTCTTGCTGTCCTGAAATAGGACCATCTAACATGAAGAATCCAAAGAAACAGCCCCTGGCAAAGCAAGGGGCATGTAGCAGGGCTCTCTTCTGTCCAAACTCCACACACACACCCCCAAGCCCTTTCTTGGCTTAACTGAAAATATCAGACGCTGTCCCTCCCAACCTGTTCCTAAAACAACACTTTCTTTTCTGAACTCTTTTTATATACTGTCTTAAGCAATACCTTTGAATGGATGCCAAACCATAACATGTAGGCAAAAATACCCTTTATTAACACTGGCTTTTTATTAATATTCTACAAGAGCAAAATTTCCCCATCTTCAATGTTTTCCGGGGTTTTTTTTAAATAGTTCCAATACGGCAACCTCCCAGTCAGCCACTGAAGAAGACTGTGCTGAACCTCATTTCATGGAATGGATCTTTGAAAGCAGCGTTGCATTCGGTACCAAACGCTGCACAAAAAGGGCATTGGGTGACCTGGAGGTTGTTTGCGTGGTGAAGTGTTGTTTTTCTTTTGTACTTGAGGTGACTCTCTCCCGCATGCAAGGCAATAGACGAAGGACTGGTGGAAACAACGTGGCATCCCCTCTTCAGATAGCGATCTCTTCCCTTGCTGCCTTCTGTATGGTTGCCATCTTCAGAAACTTCCCAACCTCTTCATTCTCAGTTGCTTCGTACAGCATCTGGGAGTCCTAAAACATGTTAAGTACATATTACTGGGAACCAACCCTTTCCTCCCACCCTCTCCCCACCCAAGCTGTGTTTCCTTCAGGGAGCCAGATTTGCAACTTGGATGACATCCACACAGCGAGGATTCTCTGGTTTGCATTTATCACCAGTGCCACTGTAGATGCAGAGGGAGGTGTGCTGCCAGTGGCGCTCCAGCACAATCCCATCCCAGGCTACAGAGGAAGGACTGCTAGTGTCTAGGAAGCCACTGAACGTAATGCAATGACGGGGATACCTTGCGAGACATCCCCTCTCCCTTGAGTACCATAGATACACACAGATCATGCTCTTCAGTATTGGGTGTTGGTGTGGCTGGCAGTTTGACTGCTTTTTGCCTTCCCTGTGCAATCTCACCTGCTCCAGGTAGACCTAAATGAATTTTACAAGGGCCCAAGATAGAGTTTTCTTGGCATGTCCAAAGTCCCTGGCAACTAATTTTAGGGGCTTAACAAGACTATGATATTGATATTCAGAGGTTGATTAGAATCAGATGGTGATGATACCTGGGTGAGGTGGGAGTGCCCACAGTTGGTGAGAAATATTCCCCAAATAAGAAAATATGGGCATGTCTTGGACTGGCTGAAGAAAGGGGTTTCCATCCAAGGGGAAGTATAACTGATCATGCCCCCAAAGCATTATCAGAACCTGAATAGGGGTGGGCAGTATGATGGAATTAGCTAGCAAAGTATTGATGGTTGACTCAGTTACTGAGAGACATTCCATTTGCTCACAACTTTCTAGACTCTTCTGGAAGGTCCTGATGGCCTACCCTAACATGGTGGGGTGTACTTCAGAAAGGTAACACACCCAAGAGTGAAGCTCTCCTCTGTTTTATGTCCTTTTTGCATTCCGGCTTCTCTATTTTGTTCTTTTCTACATTTCTGGCTCCCTGCAGACAGTATGAAAAAGTGCCATCAAAATCTCCCAGTCTCACTACTGAAGCTTGGAGCATGTGAGAATTGACTGGTTTGTTTTGTTCATTTTGGAAATCAGTAAGATTACTGAGAATTAATCTTTGCATTATGCAGGGTGAGCTTTTGAACACTGAAAATCTGGTTGGTTTATAGTGGCCAGGAGTGCTTTCTATCAGTTGCATTTGGCCCTCCAACCAGCTCCTTTTTTACAGTCATCCAACTTGGCCATGCCAATCCAGGCTTCTGTAACTTCCCAGCAGGACTCCTGTAAACGCATGGGCTTTTCCCTGAAGACGATGAGGACATTTCAACTGATTCAGAATGCAACCACCCAATTATTAGCAGGTGTTAGCTGATGGGAATACATCTTGCCTCACATCAGCCGCCAGGTTGTTTCTGAATTCAATTCAAAGAGCTGGTTATAATCTTGAAAGCCTTCATGGCCGAGTACCAGAAAGACCATCTCCCTCCATGTGCCCCCATGACCCCGTTACGGTGGACTGACTGCCATCTTCTGGTTGTCCACCCACCTAAAGTGGCTAGCTTGGCATGTACTGGCCTGTTCCTTCTCTACACTGGCTCCGAATGTATGGCATGCGCTCCCCAAGGAGGGAATGCACCTTGGAGGTTTTCAGGAGGCAGTGCAAGGCAGTTTTATTTATTACAGCATTTAATGGAACACGAGCTACAGGCACCTGGGGGGAGATTTAATTCATTTTTAATTAACCTCACTGTTGTTTTAATTACAGATCATAAATGGCCTTGAACCACAAAGGGAAAGGCAACATATAAATATTTTCATTCGTGAGAGGGAACAGTATTTTAAAAATAGTATTGTTCCAATAACATAAGGGTTTCAGAGATGCTGTCCTGACCAGACAACCCTGAAATAGTCACTGTTAATTTGTCACAGGACCATGTTTTAGAAAAATGTGGGCTTCACCGGGACCAGCTCACCTGATTCAGTGCTCTGATAGGTCTTACACTGACTGACGGTAGCCCCTACACTACGGTAAGCAGTGCTGTCTGGCTAGTTGATGGGAACCGACGTGGTCAAGGTTGCTGTGCCACATGGACATTTGGTCGAACCCAATACGACAGTGCTGGCATCCAGGCAGGTTGCTCCACTACTAGATCTCACCTGTCTAAAAACAACTGACTCCTTACCCCACAGTATTCCTCCCCGTTAAAGATCTGCGGTGGTATCGCATCAGGGTTGCCGGCTTTGTCCCTCATTTCTTGAAGCAGACTTTCACTGAGGGACACGTCCACTAACTCGTACTTCATGTGGTTTCCATCCAGAATGCGAAGGACTTCCCGCTGCCTCTGCTTCACCTGGGCAAACAAATGCTCCTTCTTGAGAGAAGGCCTCCCAGGTGGGTTTGAAAGCTTTCCCCACCATCACCCCTCTATATACTAAAATGGAGGGGAAATCCTGCAGCCTCATAACATTGCTGTTTCGTTGAGAGTAGCTGGTAATTTTTTCACCCTCCCAAGGCTTTGGATATCTACTTTCCTCACCCGTGCCCTTCTCCAGGGCGGATCTCCCTCTCTGTGTATCGAAGGTGTGTTTTCTTTATATGGCTTTTGGCGGAGTTAGTTTGGGGCAATGCCAGCTGGAGGGAAGAGAAGAGCAGGCTTCCTTGAGAAGGAACCAGTCCTTTCACTATCAGATGAGATGGCCAGCTTTTTATATTTTTTTAAAATTCATGTTTGAAGAACTTTTTAAAAAGATCCAAAGTCAAAATGTCTGGGAGCAGAATATAAGTCTGTTTTAAGAGATTTACTCCAGGGTTTTGGTATACAGGAGCAGCGGGCTGTAATTTCATGGCAGAGCCTATTCTCTGCACACAGAAGAGCCAAAGGTTCATTTGCTAGTATCTCCAGTGAAAAGAGCTAACTGTCACTGGGGAAAGATATCTCTGGCTGAGACATCAGAGAGATTCGGGCAGTCAGCGTACGCAACACTAGATAGGCCAATGGTCTAGTATTGGGCAGCTTCAAGTGCTCATATAATTGGGCAACAAAGCCATAAAATAGAAAGGTCCAGTCTGGGACATTTCTATGTAAACCTCTAATGTATACAATGTACACACAGCGGCCACTAAAAACAACAGTACCTGGAGAAAACAGAGCCTCCCTAATGTTAGTATCGCACACACACTCAGGGCTATAGAAAGCCAGTTTGGTGGTGTGGTTAGGAGCATGGACTCTAATCTGGGAGAACCGGGTTTGATTCCCCACTTCTCCACATGCACCTGCTGGTGTGACCTTGGGTCAGTTACAAGTTCACTCAGAGTTGTTCTCTCAAGGGCAGTTCTTGAGAGAGCTCTCTCAGCCCCACCTACCTGTTGTGGGGAGGGAAAGGGATTGTACGCCACTCAGAGACTCCTTTGGGTAGTGGAAGGCGGGGTATAAATCCAATCTCTTATCTTCTATAGCAATCCTTTGCAACTGGATCATTGCAAACAATTGCTGTATTTAATTATTTATTTACTTCGTTTTTTACTCTGCCTTTAAGAATATAAGAGAAGCCAATGTGGGATCAGGCCAATGGCCCATCCAGTCCAACACTCTGTCATACAGTGGCCAAAAATACCAGGTACCATCAGGAGGTCCATCAGTGGGGCCAGGACACTAGAAGCTCACTTGCCCCAGAGTTCCTATCTATATCTTGTGGCTAATAGCCACAGATGGACCTCTGCTCCATATGTTTCTCCAATTCCCTCTTGAAGCCGTCCATGCTTGTGGCTGCCGGCAGTGAATTCCATGTGTTAATCACTCTTTGGGTGAAGAAGTACATCCTTTTGTCCGTTCTAACCTGACTGCTCAGCAATTTCACTGAATGCCCACAAGTTCTTTCTTCCTAGTGGGAACCCAAAGCAACTTAACATTGCTCTCTTCTCCATTTTATCCTCACAACCACCCTTGTGAGGTAGATTAGGCTGAGAGAGTATGCCTGGCCCATGGTCACCCAGTGAGCTTCCATGGCACTGTAAGCACTATACCATGCTGGCTTTAGTGCCACAATACTGCAATACCCAACCAATTTAGAAGAAAACAAGGGGTCCAGTAGCACTTTTAAGATGAACTTTTATGGCAGCAGAGCTCTGACTCTCAAAAGCTTCTCGTGAAATAAATGTTAGTCTTCCAGGTGCCACTGGAGATGTGTTATTCTGCCGCTACAGACTAACACGGCTACTTGGTGATTTGTGGAAGCGTCCTCTCTCTCTCTCTCTTTGTGGGTAAGCAGTAAGTTCTATTTAGTGAGGCTTGCATCTAAAAAAATATGCATAAAATAGCATGGCATGTCTGCCTCTTTAAAGCGCCATTAGAGTCTCTCTGTCTCCCTTGTCTTTAAAGCGCCATTACTGTCTCTCTCTCCCTTGTCCTGCCAATGCATCCCCAGCCTTGTTTGAATGTGTAATTGCTGGGGGTGGGTTTGGGTTAGCCTATACCATCCTTTCAGTCTTCCCCCCCCCCACTTCTCCCCAAAGTGTTTCACATTCTCCCATCCTCCATTTGATTTTCACACAGGTTCCCAATTCTGGCTTGGAGAATTCCAGGTGATTTGGGGGGGTGTGTGTGTAGGGGGAAGCAAAGTTTGAGGAAGGGAGGGAGGCTAGGGGAGCTGATGTGATACCATGGAGCCTCCACAACAGATCTGGCATTTCCTCCAGGGGGACGGAGCTCCCTTGTCTGGAGTAGGCTTGCCAACTTTCCAGGTAGTGGCTGGAGATCTCCCGCTATTACAACTGATCTCTGTTGCCCACCGGGAGAAGATGGCCACTTTGGAAGGTGGACTCTAGGGCATCACAGCCCCACTGAAGTCCCTCCCCTAACCCACCCTCCTCAGGCTTCACCCCCAACCTCCAGATATTTCCCAACCCAGAGCTTGCAAGCCTAGTTTAGAAGTCACTTAAATTGTGGGAGAACTTGAGGCTGGCCACGCTATCCTCACGACAACCCGCTAGGCTGAGAAGTTGTGCCTGGCCCAGGGGCTGCCCCTGAGTAAAACAGGGATCTGTCCCAAATTGTAGGATTACCAACACCCACTTGGGACATACCTGGAGATTTGGGGGTGGAGCCGGGGGAGGAGGAGGTTTGGGAAGGGGAGGGACCTCACCAGTGTATAATCCACTCTCTAAAGCAGCCATTTCCTCCAGGTAGTAGAAAAGAGCAAGACTCCAGTAGCGTGCCTTTAAAGACTAACAACATCAGTGGCAGAGGATGAGCTTTCGTGAGTCACTGCCCCCTTCTTCAGATACATCTAGAATGGGAGTTCCCTCTGTCCTATTTATTGGAAAGCGGAGTGAGTTCAGATGCGGAATGACATTAGCAGGCAAATGACACTAGCAGGTGAATTGCAATAGCAGGCGTGATTGGATTTTCTCCAAGGGGAGCTGATCTTGACCATCTCATAACGGGAGATCTCCAGGTTGCCGTCTGGAGGTTGGCAAGCCTAGCTCCCGACCCTAAAAAAAAATCCCGTCTCTGTATTTGGCCGCGGGTCACTTTCCTCTTCTTGCAAGAGCGAGGGGGAGAAGCAACATCCGTCCCCCTACTTTACGTTGCCCTATTCCTCCGCCCTCACCTCTCTAGACCCCGTAACGCTGGTGTAATAAACCCGGATGCCGGCCATCTTGCCGCCCATCGGCCGTCCCCGCCGCTGCCCTTCTCCCGGCAAGGACACGCTTCCCGCCCGCCCGAGCCGCTTTCCCCCCGCGGTTGCCGTGGAAACCCAACCGCCGCAGCTAGTCGGAGGCACCGCCTCACCGCCTCGCCTACCGATTGGCCGCGGCTGTTATCACTCAAGGGCAAGGCCCTCACCCCTCCCCTGGTTCCTCTCTCTGCCTTTGCGCTTGGGCGCCCCCGCCCTTGCGGGGAGAGTGGGCTGTCGATAGGGCGCGGGAGGGCGCAGAACAAAAGGCTCAGGTTTAGGTTTCCAAAATGGCACTTTCGCGTTCTGCTTTGTGGCTTTTCGGAGCAAACCGGCAAGCCCGCCTCCGCAGTTGTGATATGACTCTTGTGGGTGGCTTTCATTATTTAGCTTGCGGGGAAAGAAGTGAATGTTTTTAAACGGTCCTTGTTCCAGGCTAGGGTTGCCAACCTCCAGGGGGTGGCTGGAGATCTCTCGACTCCCGCTATTACAAGGGATCTCCAGTTCACCTGGAGAAAATAGCCACTCTGGAAGGTGGACTCTGTGGCATTATACCCTATTGAAGTACCTCCCCCCCACAAATCCCACCCTCCTCAGGCTCCACCCCCCAAAAAAACCTCCAGGTATTTCCCAACCCAGAGCTGGCAACTCTATTCCAGGTCATCAGGTGCAGCTTCTCCATCACTTTTTTCCAGGCTGGGAAGAGCGACCCCTGTAGGATTTCTGCCGTTCCCTGGATGTGTATGGCATCTGGTGTAAGGCAGTGATGTGCATTGGTTGTTGGACCAACAAGGAAGAGATATGAGTTCAGATTCCTGCTCAGTAGGGTTGCCAGCCTCCAAGTGGGACCTGGGGATCCCCTGGAATTACAGCTCATCTCCACCCTACAGAGGCCAGTTCCCCTGGAGAAAATGGATGCTTTGGAGGGTAGACTCTATGGCATTGTACACCACAGAGGTCTCTATCCTCCCCACCCTCCATTTCCAAATCTCCAGGAGCTTCCCAACCTGGATCTGGCAACCCTACAGTATGGGTGGCCAGGAGGGACCAGGTAACCCTATGGCTTAGCCATGTATAGGACTGCTGACAGGCCTGGAGAAAAGCATCCTGTCTCTTTAATAGGTTCTCCATGGGATGTTATTTCCTTCCATGCCATGAAAAATTTCAGCTGACCATTGCCATGCATTAAGCCTCTATTAAAAGGCCAGAACACTTTTATTCCCATGGTCCACATCACGCCATGCCCTCCTCTCTTCTGCTGTCCTCTAGAGTTTGCTTAATTTCATGTTGGTTGCATTGATAACACTGTCTAACCATCTCATCCTTTGCAGTCCCCTTCTTCTGTTACCTTCAATCTTTCCCAGCACCGGGGTCTTCTCCAGTGAGTGCTTCCTTCTCATTTGGTGGCCAAAGTATTTGAGCTTCCCCTTCAGTATCTGGCTATCCAGGGAGCAGTCAGGGTTGATTTCCTTTACGACTGACTAATTTGATCTCCTTGCAGTCCAAGCAACTCTCAAGAGTCTTCTCCAGCACCAACTGTGAGTTGGAGCCGGTCTCAAAGCTGTCGACTCTGTTTCTCTATGCATGGCTCACAACTTCCAAAGCAGAAGCTTTTAGCGAGCGGGGGTGGTTAATTGCTCTGACTCTCCATGAATCTGTCATGTGAAAAAAACAGGACTTCCTTTTACAAGGAAGCAACATGGATATTGAAGAACTCCAGAAATGAAATGCCTCTTTTCTAAAGAGCTATCTTTAGGAAGGAATGAGGTAGATGTTTGTTAGCTTTCATTTAGCGCAACATTAAGCGTTTCGTGAATAATCTTGATTTTAAATGTGCGGTGAGCCAAGGAGTAACAATGACTGTTTATGCTTGACTATAAGCAAATTTAATAATCCACTAAAAGGGAATTTAATAATCCACAAGGGAAATGCAGAAGGCATCGGCAATGGAGTGGAGAATCCAAATTAGCAAGTAGGAGGAAATAATACATTGCATGCATATACACGGAACGTGGAAGGGGGAAGTGGTATCACTGGGTTGACGCATGGGTTGTGGGTTGGCAAACTTAGAGAGCTGCAGTGCACACACAGCTGAGCCATGCATTAAAGTTACAGTGCAGCTCAGCTGCTAAGAGAAAAATGCCTGCAATGGGGCCAGAAATGGGAAAGAAAATGTGGAACTTAGTTCTCTCCCCCCGCCCTAAGCATACTGGTTGAGGCAGAACATCCAGATGGACCGTCCATCCACAGCCACTACACATTTTCCCCTTTTGAACCAGAACAAGGGATCAGCCTGGTGGCAGTGTGCCACATCTCTCCCCAGCATGCTTTGCTATGCTCAGGGTCTCTGATAAGAAAGGTCAGAAGACCTTCTGAGAATGACCACTCTTTAGATTGGCCTTCTTCCAGGCAGGGCCTGGCGATCTCCTGGAATTACAACTGATCTAGAGGCGACAGAAGTAGTAATAGGGTGTACCCTTCTTTTAATTCAGAGACCGGAAACGTTTGACAGCTGCCCCCATCCCCTGCGGAAGCTATGCTTCCGCTAAGAGGAGGCTATGCTTCAAAAACAGGGATGGGCAAGATGGCCGCCAGTATCAGCCCCGAAGGGAATGGAGGAGGCTGTGCTATGGGGCTGTTAGCAGCAGGGGGTTTGCAGTGGGGAGAAGGAGACTGGTACAATGGCAGCCATTTGTGTTGTTGTGCTTGGTGCAAAAACTTTAGGCTGTGGGGGCAGTAAAAGCAGAGAGAATATCCAAGGGGGAGCAAGTGTACAAGTTTGTTTTTTTAACAAAGTGTTGTTGAAAAAGTGTGTTTGGTGTAAGTTCAAGTGCTTGGAATTTTCAGAATATCCCCCAGTTCTCTCTCACTGGAAACTCAGACAGGCAAGAAAGGGGGAGATTTCCACTCCCTGCTTGAAAAAGGGAGAGCTGAAATCACTATGCCCCCCCCCCATTGTTGTGCTTGGTGCAAAAACTTCAGGCGATAGAGAGAATTTCCAAGGGAAGCATGTGTGCAGTTTATTTATGTATTTATTTTTAACATGTGCTGAAATGTGTGTTTGGTGTAGGTTTCAAACTTTGCCGGCGCTCTCACGCTGGAGGCTCAGGCTGGCAAGAAAAGAAGAAAAAAGTTTTCCTCCTCTGCTTGAAAAAGGAGAGCTGAAATCACCATGCCCCCCCCATCACCACCACCCCCCGAGAAAAGGAAAGACTATTGATTCTAACGTATATCTACTAACAAAAAAAAAGCACATTTTGCAGACTGTGAAAATTGGGCACAACAACACCCCTTTTTTCCTTTGGGTTGTGTGTATCTCTGTGTTTAGTGCAGACTCCCCAGGGTCTGAGAAGTCTCACACACACACACACACACACACAGCCAGCTGATTTCCACTCTTTGCAAGCCCCCCCCCCGAGAGCAAAGGCAACCAGTTTGCTGCAAAGGGGAAAAGTGTCCTTTTTAAAAAGTGAAATGGCTGCTGCATATCACAGGAATAGGTAAAGAACAAATAAAGAGAGAGAGAGAATCTCTAAAGCCTGCTCTCTCTCTCTCTCTTTCTGCAAACGTCCCCCCACCCCCACCCCCAAGGTACACACATCGCAAAAAACAGCTTGATTGAAGCAAAGGGAAAGAACAAATAAAGAGCAGACATCCCCTTTAACATCTCAGCAACAATTTTAACCCATAGAAAGTAGTGTTAATTTGAAAGCAAGCAGAGAGAGAGAGATTGCACTAGAGAATCTCAAGCCATGAAAAAAAAAGACAACCAGCTCACTTACCCAGAAAAACATAGGGAATGCCAGTCTCCAGTTCCCCCCCCCCGTGCCCCCAACTCAAGTTAAAGCATGCAAGCAGGAAATTCCCCCCACACCCCGGTTTCAATCCTTTTTTAAAAGAAATACAGTGTGCAAAACCAGAGAAAACTCTTCTGGGCAAAAATGCCCTTAAAAGCAAAAAGTTTTTCCAGGCAGTTGTGTGTAGGAGGGAAGACAGCAAGCTTCTGTACTTCCGACAGAAGAAACAGCTCCAAGGGGGGCGGAGCGAAGATTCCTAGCCCAATCCTAGGCTGTTTTCAGCCCCGGGAAGTTTTGAGCTGTGGCAGTCAGCCAATCCAAAAACTACTCAAGCACTTGTCAAAACTCTGAATGGGTGGAGGTTTTTTCCCAGAAGTTCCGTACACACCCCACTCCCAGCCAAAGTTGGGGTGTTTGGTTTATCTATGAAGATATCTGGCGTTAGAGCTAGCGGTCAACAGGAAGATGACATCATTGCTGCTCCAACCTAAAAACAGGATATGCCTAGTGCGAAAAACAGGAAAATTGCATCATTTTAAAAAGATTGGAGGGGGGATTTTTATATCTCTCCACTGATTTCACTCAAAATGTGTGTCACAGTTTAAAAAAACTGTTTTATTTAAGATATGAGAATGTTTAAGCACACTGACCATTTTTATAGCAATATTCCGTGTCTCTGGTGAAAAAGGTTAATCACATATGATTGTGGCATAATAGCACGAGGCATTTTAGGGTCCTGTTTGATCACAATGTGTGAAGGAGAGAATGACATTGATACTGCACACACACCCCAAATACCAGCACGTGTATTTTGAGACAGGGGCAATATAAGGAGAAAGCGTGGCTTTCCCTTGAAACTAAAAGGCCGCCATTGAGTTCATGCCCACCCTCTTTCCCCTCTGTGTGAAGTAAAATAAATCATAGGGGAATTGCAATAAACAATACACTGATCCCGCAGTGTGCGCCGTGGTATAGAGAACCCCGCCTTCTAGGAGAGGTCAGGGGGAGTGTCCCGAGGCGGCACGTGCAATTTGGGGGCTGTAGGAGCTGTTTTGGCGATTTTAGCCTATGCCGACCCTGTGAGGTAGAACACCCAAGCGGCACATGGTTTCATTTTGGGGTATCGAGTGACCCCTCAGCGGACTCGCCACGACGAGGGGGACCTCTGGGCACTATTATTGGGGTGATTGGGGGTACCCCCAAAATTTCAATTTTGGGGTGCCCTCCTCCGTCACGCGGTGGAGTGTCTGGCGACATTTAAACACACCAATGAGCAGCGGAAGGGGTGGTTCCAGGGGTAACAGAGATAAAAGGGGCAGGCCGCGCTGCACTCCTCTCCACGCCATCTTTAAAAAGCTACCAGCTTTCACATTCCTCTCTGCCAGAAGCAAAGAATGGATTATTAGGATCTGAACACACACCCGCAGCATTCCAGCTTCCTAAAAGGCACACAGATTAAAACTACAATCACTTTAAAACAAGTATCTATAACACAGGCGTTATCATTATGCAGGGGAATGAATGTGATCTGTGCAAAATTAAGGAAACTTCTGACAAAGTTAATACAGCCGCCCCCCACCCCCCCAAAAAAAAAAAAAACAACTGAAAGAAGACATATTGCTTTGCAGCACATGAACGTTGGTTTTATGAAAATGTATTTTATCTGCTGTAGCTCCCGACAGCTCATGTTAATTTTTATATCACAGCAAAATGCTTATGTAAAATACTCTCATGCTAATTCTAAAAAGAAACAGCTGCAACAGTTTGCTTGTAATCCTATACCAGTTCCCATGTTCTGTTGCCTCCAGTATGACTGGAGATTCCTGGAGGTTTTGTGTCAACTTCAGGGTGTGGAACAGGGGGTCATCAGGGTGGTGTGGGGGAGGCATTTGTGAATTTCCTGCATTGTGCAGGGGATTGGACTAGACGACCCTGGAGGATCCTTCCGGCTCTATGATTCTATGATTCTGTGTCATGGTTTGGGGAACGCCAATATAGGCTGCCTATGAACGTGTACATAGGGCTGAGTTTCCAGTACTTCACCCCCCCCCCACGCGTACATGTTAGCATGAGCAAAGACCCCCGGTTCACAGAGAGGGAGTTTGAAACACAGACATCTCTCTTAAACAAGCAAACTTTATCTGCTACAAGTTATTAAACTAGAGCACAAGATAAAGGGAAATGACAGTTGTGTCTACTAGCTATACAGATTTGAGGAAAGAAACAGCAAAATCATATCACCCAAGCTAAACTTAACAGTATAGTAGTTATCAATACACCTTGCTACAGATGTTCATGGAGCAAATACATGCAGGGTGACCCGGATCCTAGCATTTGGTCAAAGAATACATTCAAATGACTTATCCTGAAATTAGTGGGATTTTTAAAAGTTGAACCGTGGCCCCTTCAGCTTATGCCTATCAGACTGATTTAATATCTAGAAATGGCATTCTTCTAGACATAGATGTATTCCATACAAACCCATGATAGTCTGTATGGTTTTGGCCTGAATTATTATATACAGAATTTCACACAAATCATCAATAATATATTTTTGTTTTAAAAGAGTAATAGGATATAGAAAGAAATAATTGTATAAAATTCATATTATGTATAAGACAAAAAAGAGATAGTCCAGTTTCTTTTTGCATAGCTCTCTAGATTACTATTTCCTTAAACTGAAGTTCTACACACGCACACACATAAATTTAGGCCCACCCCACTTTACTTATAGTATGAATCAATTATCTAAGAGCAATCATTTAGCGTATGCATTTTTATTTTCTACTAGTGGAATAGTTTAAAAAAGAACCGCAGCAGATCTTCACTAAGAATCTAGGCATTACCGTTTGGACCAGGTGGGAAAGTAACTTGTTGCAAGATATATTATGATTTACTAATATTTCTAATCTTTTGCACGGGGCCTGTAATCTATGGGGCGCATACGTTCTTTACAAAAATAGCGTTCGTGCACAATGTATGTTACACATACCATGTATAAATGGAAGCAGTTCTAGAAAATAGCTTGTTTGAAGTTCCAGTTTTAATACACAGGTGTTCAAATGGTTCCTTAGCGGTAGTCTCTAAAGCATCATTGCAAATCAGTGTTTTGCAACGGACCCCGATTGTTTTTGATTTTGCCTTCTGAGCAAGCGTCACGGCCAGTCACAGTACTCATCACCGAAAGAAAATATAATATGTAGTCATGCTGTAGAAAACTAGATAGCCTTGTTACTCTATGATTTGCCAATCGGTAGTATGCTTAATGGATTAACAATAGAATGCATTGTGGCGGGCGCTAAATAATACAATCTATTCCTGCAATTACATAGTTTTGGTTTGTTTTCAGTTAGGGTGTCGGCATTTGCTGTACAAATGTGCAGGTGGGAGCATCAGATGTGTTTCTGTTCAACGCAATGGGTAGTTTTTTTTACTTTAATGATCTATTTCCACGGTTTAAAAATTATAACTGGATATAAGTACCGCCGGCACGCCGGTATGTTTGTAACTACGGCCTGGGTCCACGGAATCATTTTACACCGACTTTTTAATTTGAGCGTATAAAAATAGCACGGTATTTTACTTATTTTATACCGTTCTCCAAAGCCGACCCCTGCACGAATTCATCTCGACGTGCCACGGCCAATAAGAGAGTTGTTGCTGTTCAAACGCACCAATGAGCGCCCGCGGGTTTGGCAGGGGATTCTCTTTAAAATGGGAGAGACGGGCGCCGTGCTGCAGGTCACCTGCCGCTGCCGCTGCTGGTTTCCTCACACCATGCAGAGCACACCAGCAAGTTTTTTGAACCTGTGGCCCCCAGAGCAACGATGAAGAAAAAAACCACTGCCAGAAGGCGAAAGGTTAGCAGCGATTCGAACAAGGAAAATGAATTAGATTGTCTTCCAAAGCGGCTTTTACTTCACCAGAGAAAAAGAAAGAAGAAGGGACTGAAATCTGTACCCCTGTGAAGGGGCAACATTTCCAGAGTGGGGAGAGCTCTGCTTTGAGTCAACAACCAGAGGTGCTATTCCAGGTGTGTATAGCTGAATGGAAAATACGTGTGAAGGCCGTTGGGGATGCGGTATGGAGCTTTTCCCTCATTTTTTCGTGTTTGTTTGTTTTTAGAAATGCCGCCTTGTGGATTTGGTTGAGAATCATGGTCCGGTTCACAGAGTCCTACAAGAATATGTGGGAATGACCGCTGATGACATCCCACCTGTGGAGAGACAAATGTCACGTCCAGCAATGTACAAACTGATTACAGCGGCAGCTTATTCAGTTATCAATTACTGTGCCAATGACCTCTCTTACTCCAAATGTGAAGGTTGCATGCTAGATGAACCAGCTCAGCTGGCACACGAATGTTTGACATGGCCGTCGGCTTTTTATGAAGAGAACTTAAAATATGTGTGTTGCAATCTGAACATGGGTCCCGTGCTGTATGTGATCACTGTGGTATCATGTTCCCTGGATTTTTTCAGTATGAATGAAAATCACCTCTTAGCACTGGCCAACCTTGTGGAAGGCATACGTTCTGCACCCAGACCCTGTGAACATTTGAGAGCATTGTTTCAGAAATGCCACCAACCCTATGTGAAACTTGTTGAAAAATTTCTGTGTAATACATTTCAGAATCGCATGTCTTTGACAACCTTTCTATAATAAAATGTAAAAAGTATTTGCACACTGCTAAAAAATCTGTAACTATTGTCTCGTATAAAAATCAAAAAAAATCAAAGTGTTTTTTGTGAAAAAAGAACCCATCTCATCAATGTTGCGGGGAAAAATCAAACACGTGATACTAAAAACACATTCAGGGGCAGAAGAGAAAGGAGGAAGAGTAGAATATCACGCTAATATGGTCTTAGCCATTTTATATGTAATATCACGCAGTGTCTAATTTTGGCCATTTTTTCATAGAGGTCAAGATGCAGGGTTTTGGGTAGAGAAAAAGCCAAAATCAAGTGCGTGAGGTATCAGTTTTGGCGGGGTAGTGAGAGAAAGATTGTTGTTTTGGAGCACCGATTGGAGTACGGGCGGGTTAAGAACTGGGTGGGAAGGTTTGGCATAAGGACTGTAAAAAAGGAAGATGGAAATATACGGGGGGGGGGGGTGCTATGGTGATAACCGGATTCTAATCTTTTCAACAAATGGTCTGCAAATTGTGTGGAACGCGCCCCCTATTCTGCTCCCCTCTTAGAAGCCGTACAAAAAAGAGATTCAACCCCACCAAAACTTCTAGTCTCCCCGAGGCAAGCCATGACGCTTCACTCTCTTTTACCACAATAAAAGAATTTTTTTATTAGACAACAAATATACAGATGACTGTGTTCCAGCCCCTCCCCCATCTTCACTCCGTCTTTTCCCGCTTTTCATCTTCTCCGCATTGGTTCTGCTTTTCGGCACGGTCCATCAGTTTCCCTTGCAGGAATTCACACAGGTCTTTCCCCTCTATCTCAATCAGTGTAACCTTCGGCAAACCTAGATCAGCTCCAAACTCTCCATCTCTGAGCTTATGGGCCAGTTCGATCAAACCACAGCGATAGCAGCATTCGGGGTTTATCTTCTCACTGATGCAACTGGCCAGAAGTGTAAAATCGACAGGACCATCCCACACCTGTTTAAAGAAAAACAATTTTTAGCTCACATGTTGTTTTGTTACATTCACACAGTGGGCTCTTTTTGGACACACTTACATTTGGAAATAAAGCCTGAACACACGGACACTTCTCTTCTTCATCCTTGGCAGGATCAGCATCCTCAGGCTCAGGGGTTTGTGGTCGAGAAGGTGTCAGTTCTTTTATTTCACCCACAGCATCGGGCTCCGTATCAACCCCAGAATCTCCCGAGGTCTCACGCTCTGAATCTGCCCCGGAATCTTCTTCATCATCATTTTCAGAGTCTGAATCTTGAAGGAGAGCTAGACTTTCACAGTATGAGCAACAACGCGGATCAGCTTTCCTGGGAAAGGCCTTTGCCACATCAGAAAACTTCTGAACCCTTCCTATCTGTCATGGAAAAAGAAACACACGCCTAAGTTTCCCCATTTCACCTCTAGACATCCACAGACCCCTCTTTAAAAAAACTTACATCGGGATATAATTCTTGTACACAGGGAGGCCGCCGCCTTTTTGCATCCGCTCTCACCCAACTGTGGTCCTGGTAATACGCTATATCTTCACAGTAACAACAACAGGACGGTTTCACTTTTTGAAAAGCAAGTTCCACAATTTGTATAAACAGGTTCCAAGGCACTTCATCATAATGGAGCTGCAAGACAGATGACACAGCCTGTTATTTCCTGTCAACAGCACCCCCCAAACTCCCCATTTCTCCCTCCTTGCTACTTACCTCCTCAATGAAATTTTCGGCACACACTCTTGGTTCTACATCCTCCTCCTCCTCCTCTTCCTCGTCAGGTCCAGATTTCTTGCGTGCTGCCTCTTTTACGGCTGCCTCTCTCAACCAATTGCACTCTTGGTAATACGCTATTAGTCCACAGTGGGCACAGCAATTTTCCTGCACCGGCTTGTGACAAATCTCAATTAAATCCGCAATCAGCCTCCAATACAATCCTTCATCCTCCAGCTGCAAGACAGACAATTCTGTTATTCTACACCCACACACACACACACAGCCTTCTTCCCAACATCCCATTCCTCACCTCAGCCCCATGCTACTTACATCCTCTTTTAAATTCTGAACACAGCCATCCCATTCTTCTTCTTCTTCAATAGCCGCCTCTTTCACGGGTTCAGATCCTTCAGGTGCCACAGGCTTCATTTCTTCATAAACTGGCTCTTCCATGGTGCGGGGAAACCAGCAGCAGCAGCGGCAGGTGACCTGCAGCACGGCGCCCGTCTCTCCCATTTTAAAGAGAATCCCCTGCCAAGCCCGCGGGCGCTCATTGGTGCGTTTGAACAGCAACAACTCTCTTATTGGCCGTGGCACGTCGAGATGAATTCGTGCAGGGGTCGGCTTTGGAGAACGGTATAAAATAAGTAAAATACCGTGCTATTTTTATACGCTCAAATTAAAAAGTCGGTATAAAATGATTCCGTGGACCCAGGTCGGAGTTACAAACATACCGGCGTGCCGGCGGTACTTATATCCAGTTATAATTTTTAAACCGTGGAAATAGATCATTAAAGTAAAAAAACTACCCATTGCGTTGAACAGAAACACATCTGATGCTCCCACCTGCACATTTGTACAGCAAACGACGACACCCTAACTGAAAACAAACCAAAACTATGTAATTGCAGGAATAGATTGTATTATTTAGCGCCCGCCACAATGCATTCTATTGTTAATCCATTAAGCATACTACCGATTGGCAAATCATAGAGTAACAAGGCTATCTAGTTTTCTACAGCATGACTACATATTATATTTTCTTTCGGTGATGAGTACTGTGACTGGCCGTGACGCTTGCTCAGAAGGCAAAATCAAAAACAATCGGGGTCCGTTGCAAAACACTGATTTGCAATGATGCTTTAGAGACTACCGCTAAGGAACCATTTGAACACCTGTGTATTAAAACTGGAACTTCAAACAAGCTATTTTCTAGAACTGCTTCCATTTATACATGGTATGTGTAACATACATTGTGCACTGAACGCTATTTTTGTAAAGAACGTATGCGCCCCATAGATTACAGGCCCCGTGCAAAAGATTAGAAATATTAGTAAATCATAATATATCTTGCAACAAGTTACTTTCCCACCTGGTCCAAACGGTAATGCCTAGATTCTTAGTGAAGATCTGCTGCGGTTCTTTTTTAAACTATTCCACTAGTAGAAAATAAAAATGCATACGCTAAATGATTGCTCTTAGATAATTGATTCATACTATAAGTAAAGTGGGGTGGGCCTAAATTTATGTGTGTGCGTGTGTAGAACTTCAGTTTAAGGAAATAGTAATCTAGAGAGCTATGCAAAAAGAAACTGGACTATCTCTTTTTTGTCTTATACATAATATGAATTTTATACAATTATTTCTTTCTATATCCTATTACTCTTTTAAAACAAAAATATATTATTGATGATTTGTGTGAAATTCTGTATATAATAATTCAGGCCAAAACCATACAGACTATCATGGGTTTGTATGGAATACATCTATGTCTAGAAGAATGCCATTTCTAGATATTAAATCAGTCTGATAGGCATAAGCTGAAGGGGCCACGGTTCAACTTTTAAAAATCCCACTAATTTCAGGATAAGTCATTTGAATGTATTCTTTGACCAAATGCTAGGATCCGGGTCACCCTGCATGTATTTGCTCCATGAACATCTGTAGCAAGGTGTATTGATAACTACTATACTGTTAAGTTTAGCTTGGGTGATATGATTTTGCTGTTTCTTTCCTCAAATCTGTGTAGCTAGTAGACACAACTGTCATTTCCCTTTATCTTGTGCTCTAGTTTAATAACTTGTAGCAGATAAAGTTTGCTTGTTTAAGAGAGATGTCTGTGTTTCAAACTCCCTCTCTGTGAACCGGGGGTCTTTGCTCATGCTAACATGTACGCGTGGGGGGGGGGGTGAAGTACTCGGGAAACTCAGCCCTATGTACACGTTCATAGGCAGCCTATATTGGCGTTCCCCAAACCATGACACAGAATCATAGAATCATAGAGCCGGAAGGATCCTCCAGGGTCGTCTAGTCCAATCCCCTGCACAATGCAGGAAATTCACAAATGCCTCCCCCACACCACCCTGATGACCCCCTGTTCCACACCCTGAAGTTGACACAAAACCTCCAGGAATCTCCAGTCGTACTGGAGGCAACAGAACATGGGAACTGGTATAGGATTACAAGCAAACTGTTGCAGCTGTTTCTTTTTAGAATTAGCATGAGAGTATTTTACATAAGCATTTTGCTGTGATATAAAACTTAACATGAGCTGTCGGGAGCTACAGCAGATAAAATACATTTTCATAAAACCAACGTTCATGTGCTGCAAAGCAATATGTCTTCTTTCAGTTGTTTTTTTTTTTTTTGGGGGGGGGGGGTGGGGGGCGGCTGTATTAACTTTGTCAGAAGTTTCCTTAATTTTGCACAGATCACATTCATTCCCCTGCATAATGATAACGCCTGTGTTATAGATACTTGTTTTAAAGTGATTGTAGTTTTAATCTGTGTGCCTTTTAGGAAGCTGGAATGCTGCGGGTGTGTGTTCAGATCCTAATAATCCATTCTTTGCTTCTGGCAGAGAGGAATGTGAAAGCTGGTAGCTTTTTAAAGATGGCGTGGAGAGGAGTGCAGCGCGGCCTGCCCCTTTTATCTCTGTTACCCCTGGAACCACCCCCTTCCGCTGCTCATTGGTGTGTTTAAATGTCGCCAGACACTCCACCGCGTGACGGAGGAGGGCGCCCCAAAATTGAAATTTTGGGGGTACCCCCAATCACCCCAATAATAGTGCCCAGAGGTCCCCCTCGTCGTGGCGAGTCCGCTGAGGGGTCACTCGATACCCCAAAATGAAACCATGTGCCGCTTGGGTGTTCTACCTCACAGGGTCGGCATAGGCTAAAATCGCCAAAACAGCTCCTACAGCCCCCAAATTGCACGTGCCGCCTCGGGACACTCCCCCTGACCTCTCCTAGAAGGCGGGGTTCTCTATACCACGGCGCACACTGCGGGATCAGTGTATTGTTTATTGCAATTCCCCTATGATTTATTTTACTTCACACAGAGGGGAAAGAGGGTGGGCATGAACTCAATGGCGGCCTTTTAGTTTCAAGGGAAAGCCACGCTTTCTCCTTATATTGCCCCTGTCTCAAAATACACGTGCTGGTATTTGGGGTGTGTGTGCAGTATCAATGTCATTCTCTCCTTCACACATTGTGATCAAACAGGACCCTAAAATGCCTCGTGCTATTATGCCACAATCATATGTGATTAACCTTTTTTCACCAGAGACACGGAATATTGCTATAAAAATGGTCAGTGTGCTTAAACATTCTCATATCTTAAATAAAACAGTTTTTTTAAACTGTGACACACATTTTGAGTGAAATCAGTGGAGAGATATAAAAATCCCCCCCTCCAATCTTTTTAAAATGATGCAATTTTCCTGTTTTTCGCACTAGGCATATCCTGTTTTTAGGTTGGAGCAGCAATGATGTCATCTTCCTGTTGACCGCTAGCTCTAACGCCAGATATCTTCATAGATAAACCAAACACCCCAACTTTGGCTGGGAGTGGGGTGTGTACGGAACTTCTGGGAAAAAACCTCCACCCATTCAGAGTTTTGACAAGTGCTTGAGTAGTTTTTGGATTGGCTGACTGCCACAGCTCAAAACTTCCCGGGGCTGAAAACAGCCTAGGATTGGGCTAGGAATCTTCGCTCCGCCCCCTTGGAGCTGTTTCTTCTGTCGGAAGTACAGAAGCTTGCTGTCTTCCCTCCTACACACAACTGCCTGGAAAAACTTTTTGCTTTTAAGGGCATTTTTGCCCAGAAGAGTTTTCTCTGGTTTTGCACACTGTATTTCTTTTAAAAAAGGATTGAAACCGGGGTGTGGGGGGAATTTCCTGCTTGCATGCTTTAACTTGAGTTGGGGGCACGGGGGGGGGGGGAACTGGAGACTGGCATTCCCTATGTTTTTCTGGGTAAGTGAGCTGGTTGTCTTTTTTTTCATGGCTTGAGATTCTCTAGTGCAATCTCTCTCTCTCTCTGCTTGCTTTCAAATTAACACTACTTTCTATGGGTTAAAATTGTTGCTGAGATGTTAAAGGGGATGTCTGCTCTTTATTTGTTCTTTCCCTTTGCTTCAATCAAGCTGTTTTTTGCGATGTGTGTACCTTGGGGGTGGGGGTGGGGGGACGTTTGCAGAAAGAGAGAGAGAGAGAGCAGGCTTTAGAGATTCTCTCTCTCTCTTTATTTGTTCTTTACCTATTCCTGTGATATGCAGCAGCCATTTCACTTTTTAAAAAGGACACTTTTCCCCCTTTGCAGCAAACTGGTTGCCTTTGCTCTCGGGGGGGGGGCTTGCAAAGAGTGGAAATCAGCTGGCTGTGTGTGTGTGTGTGTGTGTGTGAGACTTCTCAGACCCTGGGGAGTCTGCACTAAACACAGAGATACACACAACCCAAAGGAAAAAAGGGGTGTTGTTGTGCCCAATTTTCACAGTCTGCAAAATGTGCTTTTTTTTTGTTAGTAGATATACGTTAGAATCAATAGTCTTTCCTTTTCTCGGGGGGTGGTGGTGATGGGGGGGGGCATGGTGATTTCAGCTCTCCTTTTTCAAGCAGAGGAGGAAAACTTTTTTCTTCTTTTCTTGCCAGCCTGAGCCTCCAGCGTGAGAGCGCCGGCAAAGTTTGAAACCTACACCAAACACACATTTCAGCACATGTTAAAAATAAATACATAAATAAACTGCACACATGCTTCCCTTGGAAATTCTCTCTATCGCCTGAAGTTTTTGCACCAAGCACAACAATGGGGGGGGGGCATAGTGATTTCAGCTCTCCCTTTTTTCAAGCAGGGAGTGGAAATCTCCCCCCTTTCTTGCCTGTCTGAGTTTCCAGTGAGAGAGAACTGGGGGATATTCTGAAAATTCCAAGCACTTGAACTTACACCAAACACACTTTTTCAACAACACTTTGTTAAAAAAACAAACTTGTACACTTGCTCCCCCTTGGATATTCTCTCTGCTTTTACTGCCCCCACAGCCTAAAGTTTTTGCACCAAGCACAACAACACAAATGGCTGCCATTGTACCAGACTCCTTCTCCCCACTGCAAACCCCCTGCTGCTAACAGCCCCATAGCACAGCCTCCTCCATTCCCTTCGGGGCTGATACTGGCGGCCATCTTGCCCATCCCTGTTTTTGAAGCATAGCCCCCCCTTAGCGGAAGCATAGCTTCCGCAGGGGGATGGGGGCAGCTGTCAAACGTTTCCGGTCTCTGAATTAAAAGAAGGGTACACCCTATTACTACTGACAGAGATCAGTTCCCTTGGAGAAAATGGCTTCTTTGGAGGGTGGACTCTGTGGCTGAGGCCTCTCCCGACGGCAGGCCCCACTCTCAAAGCTCCAGAAATCTCCCAGCCTAGAGTTGGCAACTCTACCATTCTTTCAGGACATTTGTATGCAGATATCTTTCCACTTCTTTTCACCTCCTCCTTCTGCACTAACTTTTGTGGTATGTAGCATGAACACATAAAAAGCAAATTGAGTGTGTGTGGGGGGGGCACTTTCCCCATGCATTTCCCCACTGGTAAATTTGAGCTCCATCAGCACTCCGGTTTTGACCACCGTGAAGTTTTATGGAGCAGCCGATGAATCGGTTAGTGACAAATCTTGTGAGTTCACCTGGTCAGTTGCAGTTTTGAAACCTTGAGAAGGGTTGGTTGGTTCTGGTTTGGCTTGTTTAAAGGTAAAGGTAAAGGTTCCCTTGCTCGAAAGCCAGTCGAATCCGACTCTAGGGTTGCGGTGCTCATCTCCGTTTCAAAGCCGAAGAGCCAGCGCTGTCCGAAGACGTTTCCGTGGTCATGTGACCGGCATGACTAAACACCAAGGCGCACGGAACGCTGTTACCTTCCCACCGAAGTGGTACCTATTTATCTACTTGCAATTTCTTGCTTTCGAACTGCTAGGTTGGCAGGAGCTGGAACTAGAGACGGGAGCTCACCCCATCATGCGGCACTCTCGGGTCTCAAACTGCTGAACTACTGACCTTCCACAGCCTGCAGTTCAGCGTCTTAACCACTTTAGCCACCGCAGCTTGTTTACATATATATTTTTGCCCTTTGTATCTTTTGACACAGATATGGCCCACTAAGGCTGCTTCCACAGCTAGGGATGCCAGCCTCCAGGTGGGACCTGGGGATCCCCTGGAATCACAGCTCATCTCCAGACAACAGAGATCAGTTCCCCTGGAGGAAATGGCTGCTTTGGAGGGTGGACTCTCTGGTGTTGTGCCCCACTGGGGTCCTTTTCCTCCCCAGGCTCCATGCCCAAATCTCCAGGAGTTGCCCAAGTTGGAGCCGGCAGCCCTACCCCCATCCCCTGATGGTTGCTGTGGAGGGGGGTGGGGAGACACCTGGCAACCCTGTTCCACACAGTGATTCCCCCCCCTGCATAGAACACTGGGAGCCCCCCATTTAAGCGGGAGCATCATCCTGACCTTGGTTTTTTTACATACTGGGGCTTTCCCCTTTAAACCATATCAAAGAAAATCCTCCTTTGATCAATTTACTCCTTAATCTGGTATCAGTAGGAATTACTGACCTATGTCCTACATCACTTAGCAAAGTTTGAAGCCTTCCTGCAGCCTAAGGAGACCTCTTCCAATAGGAGTGACTCTTGATCAGCAAATTGTCCAAAGCACAGTCCGGTGGCAAAGCGGAGATGTTCAGCTGAACTTTGGGGATGTAATTCGCTACTGACATCACCAACAAACAAATTGTGCCAAGGATGTCCAATTCTGTCCGACAAGGTATCGCACTGCACACGTCATTGGTACTAAACGTACCCCAGCTCTCTTCTTGTCCAGCCACGAGTGGAAAGTGCCACCATTTATTTTATTTTTTACTTCATGGTATATCGAAGGAGGAACGTGGATGAGGTTATGTGAGAAAGTCGCAATCTAAAATCAGGAAGAAAGGTCATTTGTAAGGCAAATCTAAAGATTGCCTCAGGTAAGATTAAAGGGTAGTATGATGGCAGGTCATATGGAGAAATCATTCTTCATGTCAGCCAGTTATGGTTTTACAAATAGGGTTACCAATCTCCAGGTGGGGCCCAGAGTTCTCAGAATTACAGCTGATCTCTAGACGGATGGGATCATTTCCTTGGAGAAAATGGCCATTTGAGGGGGCACTCTTTATGGCGTAAGGTTGCCAGGTCCTCCCTAGCCACCAGCAGGGGGGGATAGGGTTGCCAACTTGTTTGGGAAACTCCTGGAAATTTCGAGGTGGAGCCTGGGGAAGACGGGAACCTCAGTGGGGTACAATGCCACAGAGTCCACCCTCCAAAGCACCCCTTTCCTCCAGGGGAACTGATCTCTGTAGTCTGGAGATGAGCTGTAATTCCAGGGGATCCCCAGACCCTACCTGGAGGCTGGCATCCCTGTTATGGCATCCCATCTCTGACGAGCTCCGTCTTCTCCTCAAACTTTGCTCCCATATCTCCAGGAATTTCCTGAGCCAGACTTGGCAACCCTGCTTTACAGCCCCAAGATAAAGAAAGATAAACTGGATAAGCTTTGTTAGGAGCCCTTATGTGGTGCTCAGAAAAAGAAAACGAATGAAAAGAAGTGGAATACCACAACTGACTAGTCTACCGGCCTAGACCTAAAGTTGTTCTGAAGGGCCACCTGAGCAGATAACAAGGAGTCATAGCTTCTCAGTGTGTGTGAAAACTGCCATCAAGTCACAGCCGACTTATAGTGACCCCAGCAAGGGGCTTTCAAGGCAAGTGAGAAGCGGAGGTGGTTTGCCTTTGCCTTCCTCTGCAGAGTCTTCCTTGGTGGTCTCCCTGCCAAGTACTACTGACCCTGCTTAGCTTCTGAGATCTGAGGAAGCCGGCCAATACTATGCTGCCTTCCCTGTCTGTTAGCTTGTCAGTAGCTCTGCCAAATACCAGCAGGCCAGGATTTGGTTTCTGGCTCTGTCAAAATCAAAAGCTGATGTATCTGAGTAAACTGGGACTTGGAAAAGGGAAGTTGCTGAGTCAGTCTCCAAAGGATCCCAGTCGTTGTGTGAGCAGTCTCCCCCCCCACATACATTGAGCTCTGATAACTTTGTGTTATATCTGGAATTGCTCTAGAAAGCAAATCTCCCAGTCTTGCAACATAACTCGGGCAAGAACCAGCAAATGTTGAGCACTTACTGGCCCCGTTGAGTTTACTGCAGGAGATCCAAGCTGAGCACATACCTAACTCTCCTGCTGCAACCAATGGACTTTACAAAGGCTCTACTCAGATTGGACCATGTTTGATGTGTTTCGTAGGGCTGGGGTGAATGTTCCCTCTAAGCTGAGTTAGTGTGGGATAGCTCACATTCTTTTAGCCTCCGGCCGACGCATTTTTGTCTTAGCTCAGGAAAGATGGCTACAGAGCAAATTAATTTATGCAGTAGCCAAATCGCTCGCTCACAACTTTAATGCCAGGAGCTCACAAAGCAGAATTTTTGCTCACAAGACTCCACAGCTTAGAAGGAGCATTGGTTAGGGTATCTGCTCACTATCCGATTTTCACTCTTTGTTGCTGGAGAAATTAGCTCTTCCACGGTGTGCACACACACACACACACACACACACAAACTCAAAGTATTGTTTTGTGTGAAGGCCTTTCCAGATACTCTAGAGAGGCTGACAGACTAAATGTATTTTATTAGCTTATTCATTTACTGCCTTTATATTACGCCGTTATAATATTCTCAGTCCGTTACAGTGTTATCCACCTCCAGGCAGGGCCTGGATTTCTCCTGGAATCTCCTGGATCTCCAAATGACAACAATCAGTTTTTAGGAATGCCGGTCTCCAGGCAGGATCTGGGAGCCCCCCCAGCATTACAGCTCATCTCCAGGCTGCAGAGATCAGTTCCCATGGAGAAAATGGACACTTTGGAGGGTGGACTCAGTAGAGCACAGTGTCACAGAGGTCCCTGTCCTTGCCAGGCTCCATCCCCAGGTCTCCGGGAGTTTCCCAGCCTGCATCTGGCAACCCTATCCACCATCCTCCCCTCCAAACCCCCTCCCCCATTGGCCTGGGGAGACCTGGCAGCCCTGCCAGTTCTCCTGGAGGGAACAGCAGCTTCAGGGGATGGACTTTGTTGCATGAAATCCTGCTCTGAGCCCTCTCGTCTCCCCAAACTTTGCCTTCCCCGGCCACCCCCACAAAAAAAAATCTCCAGGATGTTGGCAACTCTTTGGCTTTCTTGATGACTCTGAACGGGGCTGTCATTAGAAGAGAAGAAGAGAAGAGATTGGATTTATACCCCGCCCTTCACTGCCCAAAGGCGTCTCAGAGTGGCTTACAAACTCTTTTCCCTTCCCTTCCCCAAAATAGACACCCTGTGAGGTAGGTGGGGCTGAGAGAACTTCTGACAGAAACTGTACTTGAGAGAACAGCTGTGCCAGAGCTTGTGACTGACCCAAGGTCACATCAGCAGGTGCAAGTGGAGGAGTGGGGAATCAAACCCGGTTCTCCCAGATAAGAGTCCGCGCACTCAACCACTACACCAAACTGGCTCTCCATTAGGCAACTAATGAGTAGTCAGGGCTTTAAGAGTTTTTAAAAATGTTCGTTGATGGTGGGAAATCTCACTCCCGTTGCCTTTGGAGCGCGACACCATTACCCTGCTAGGAACGGAAGGAAACAGTCTGTAGCAGTTTAGAGGAGAAAGCTGGGGAGCGGGTCCCCCCCACCCCTCCATCTTTAAGAGAACTTGCTCTCTTTGGGAACCTGATCTATTTCAAGCATGTGTTCTACTGATTTTCACAGATGATTCTCTTTGTTTTGTATCTGTTGCTGCCCATTGCCACGGATTCCTGACTTTGTCAGGAAGAAGGTGGATTACATATGCTGGCTGGAGTGTTGGGCTAGGAACTGGGAGAAACTGGGTTTCCAACCCTCCCTCTGCCATGGAAACTTGCCTGGCTTATCGTGGGCCAGGCCCACACTCTCAGTCTAACCTACCTCACAGGGTTGTTGTGAGGACGAAACAGAGGAGAGGAGCACCGCGGAAGCCACTTTGGGTTTCCACGGGGCAGAAAGGCTTGGGGTATAGGCAAATTAAATAAATAAGCAAATATCCTAAATGCATAAATCTGCCGTTTTCTGAATTTAACAATATCAATCCGTCATTCTTTACGTGGGCTATGGCAAACGTCAGGAAAGCCCTTATGTAGCCACGGCATACGTGACTACTGGATAAATCACAAAGTAGGAAAGGGGGGACACCCACCTTGCCAGCTCTCATCTCTGGCAATCTCAGGTATCAAGTGATGGGAAAGCCGTCTCTTTCTCTGCAGACGTGCCAGGCCAAAACATTGCTTTTTACTCAGGCTTCTAACTAGGGGATTTTATCTTAATAATAATAATATTTTTTTAAAAAAGACGTTATGCTCTGCGTCGTGCCTGACGACTGTTTGATGGATATTTGTAGATTGCTCATTGGTGGTTTTAAGCTGTTTTTAATGGCTGTGTGTGTGTGTATGTATTAAGTGCTGCCAGGGCTTCTTTTATAGAAAAAGCCCAGCAGGAACTCATTAGCATAATAGGCCACACCCCTGACAGCACAGTGTATTAGCATATTAGGCCACAACCCCATGTCACCAGAAGTGTGGTCATCCAGCCACACCCACCTTTTGCTTCTTATTCTATTTACCTTGTTTGTTGTCAAAACCCAGGGCTTTTTTTGGAGCAGGAACTTCTTTGCATGTTAGGCCACACACCCCTAATGTAGCCAATCCGAATGAGTTTCTGCTGCTGGGTGTGGCCTATTATGCTGATGAGTTCCTGCTGGGCGTGGCCAACTCAGGAGCCAGCCAGAACTCCGTTCCGGTGTTCCTGCCCCAAAATAGCCCTGAGTGCTGCCAAGTTGCTTCTGCCTCATGCTGGCTGGAGTGTTGGGCTAGAAGACCCAGTTTCCAACCTTCCCTTGGCCATATAAGCTTGCTGGCTTATCGTGGGCCAGTCCCACACTCTCAGTCTAACCCACCTCACAGGGTTGTCGTGAGGACGAAATAGAGGAGAGGAGCACCATGGAAGCTGTGAATTCATGCTCTCCCAAATGGCCTGTCGTTAAGAGCCTTGCTCAGGTCTTGCAGGTTCAGGGCCTTTCTAGCTTCCTTGATTGAGTCCATCCATCCATCCCATGTTGGGTCTTCCTCTTTTCCCGCTGCCTTCAACTTTCCCCAGCATTATTGTCTTTTCCAGGTAGTCTGGTCTTCTCATGAATCATGATGTGACCAAAGTACAATAGTTTAGTAATTTTAGCTTCTAGAGCGAGTTCGGGCTTGATTTGATCTAGAACCCGCTCACTTGCCTTTTTGGCGGTCCACGGTATCTGTAAAACTCTCCTCCAACACCACATTTCAAAGGAACCTACTTCCTTCCTATCCGTTTTCTTCCTTGTCCGAGCTCGTTAGTTTGTACTGTTGTATGGGTTTGGTTTTACATGTGAATCATCTTCAGCAGGTCTCTGAAGAGGTGGCATTTAAGTTCCCTAAATAAATGAATAGAATAATGAACAAATAAATACTGGAAACGTCGTTTCCGAGCATTCTCTAAATATAAACTGATAATGAATAGGAGCAATGGTGTCTTTGGAGCATGAGGTTGAACAGCTGCAAAGATGGGCTGTGGCAGGGGTCCCCAACCTGGCACCCACCAAGTGTTTGCAGAAAATGGGTGGAGCCAGCTGAGGCCGTTGCCCGGTGCAGCTTCTGATAGGCCACTGGGAATCTGATCAGCTGTGCAGATTAAAATGGCACAGACAGCACTGCTGCCACAAATGGGGTTGATATCACCATCTGGACTGGTTGATTTATTAGTGCATTGTGATAATGTTATGCCGCGTATATTTTATCTGCTTTTAAGGTAGTAAATCACCCAGAGTCCGCTTGCGGGCTTTGGGCAATTCATAAATTTAACAAATAAGTAAATGTTGCTTCAATAGCTGCTGGCACCAGCATTGGTTTTATGCTCTCTCAGTCCTCTTTCCCTATGTATTTTCCAAAATATCCGTCTTCACCCCCTGCACTTGGACTCCCCCTGGGTGCGTTGTTTGGCTCTGCCTCCCCCAGCAGCAATTTTGTGGTTGTGCCCATCGCCCTGTGGCATAATTCAGAATGTGCCCACCGGCTCAGAAAGATTGGGACCCCTGGGCTGTGATGAACACTGAAAACATAAATTAGCTATCCATTTGCAAGCAAAGGGGGAAAAATACATTTACGGATTCATATGATTCGGTCATCTTTCCCCAAAAGCAGAATCAACAGCACGCCCATTTGCAAAAAGAAACGCAGTAGTAACCAGATATTTCCAGTCCATGTTCGGATTTAGAAATGGAAATGGCTGTACCAGCGACAGTCAGTGTAGCCACGTTTGGCTCTTTAACACAATGCTTGTGGCTCTTCAAAGCACTGTCCCCCGATATGGCACCCTTGTGGGTTGCCAACCTGGACAATCCCCGAATCACAACTGATCTCCAGATGACAGAGCTCGGTCCCCCTGGAGACAACGGCTGCTTTGGAGGGTGGATTCTATGGCATTGTACCCATGGAGGCCCTGCCCCTCCCCAAACGCTGCCATCACCAGGATGGTAAGCCTGGCGATGGCAAGCTACCCCCTGTTCTAGAAAAATATAACCACAAATAACACCCACCAAGGGAAGACCATCCACAATTCACAGCTATATATGCTCAAAACTGTATATCACATTCATTAAAGTACAAAGAAGGGTTAGTGGTCATAACCCAGTAAAATGTATACGCACATATCCAACAGATTGCTCACAAAGATTAAACATATTTTACAAAAAGAATGTGTTCAAAGCCAACAGTAGGCTCCTCTGTCGTTCCGTACATAAATAGTGTCCATCGACCTCCAAACAGAAAGTAATTACAGCAGAAGACGCCCAGTGTGGAAAGAATAACAGCCGTACGTCTCTCCCAGGTATAAACCAAGACGTTTCAATGATCTTCAACAGCAGCTGGTAAAATGGAACCCGGTTTTCAAAATAACGTAGGCACAGCTCAAGAACTTCAATGGAATTCTGGGCCGTTCCAGAAAAGTGGCAAAGGCCAGTGCCCTGCAGAGTTTGCAGTGGGCAGGGGGGTCTGCACCTGGAAAGAGCCGCTGCCAGAGGGCATCCCACACAGCCCCCACCCGCTTCCCCAGCCACCAATGCCCAGCCCACAGAGACTGCCGGGAGCAGGGCTTCTGGCCTAGCAACCCACGGGACGGGATCTGCAGTGGCTTCCATAGCATTCACTTTCATGACTGTGCACTTCCCATTCTCCAGAATTATGAAACCAGCAATGTGGGAAATGTTATCATTTGCATCACGCATTGCTTAACATTTCTAAAATATCATATCCTCTTTTCAGTTGGGTGTCAGTGGAAAACAGGCCACGTTACTTCTCTGTTGAATGTATAAAAGGCACACTGCTTGGCTTGCAAGGGGATGCATGCCTGAAAGGCCTGGGTGAACACAGAGGTTAAGGAGTCCTCTGCTTTGGGTGGGGGCATGCACCTCTTTTCGTAGCAGATTTACAGAGCATGTGACTGCTGGCCATTTGCAAAGGTAGGTCTTGTGTCTATTTCTCGTAACTTATTCTGAAAACCTCTAAAAACCTTTTATTTAAATATATTTTAAATACACAGGCCGGGATCCAAAATGAGTCAGGTTCACAGGCTTGTACATGCCTTGGGAAATGGAATTTCAGAGAATTTCAGACACTTAAATGTCTTGTCCCTGCTGAGCAGATCTTCTTCAAGTAAGGTTGCCAACCTCCAGATGGGGCCTGGAGAACTCCAGGAATGACAACTGATCTTTAGACTACAGAGATCGATTCCCCAGGAGAAAATGGCCATTTTGGAGAGCAGATTCTATGGTATTATACACTACTGAGGTCCCTCCTTGCTCCAAACCCTGACCTCCCTAGGCTCCACCCCCCTAAATCTCCAGGAATTTCCCAACCCTACAAAGAGGTTTTTGTGCCTGGAAAGAGTACAACGTTGTATGGAGGTTCCCCTCCCCAAATGGGCAAACCGTGTTCCCCCAGGAGGAATATCCTTGTGCGGAAGCAGCACATAACATCCCGTCCTAGTATGTTCTGTTCCTAGAATAATTGACATAGCACTCTTCCGTGCGGTAACTTCAAGTCCTCCTGAAAAGAAGCAGTTGTGTGTATCGTCCAGACTGTCTTAGCCAATGCAAGAGGCAAAATCAGCAATTGCCCATTCATGTGTGGTGTCTCCATCTCGTGGAACAGCCTTCCTTAAGGAGGTCAGGAAGTACATAAGAACGTAAGAGAAGTCATGTTGGATCAGGCCAGTGGCCCATCCAGTCCAACACTCTTCTGTGTCACACGGCGGTCAAAACCCAGGTGCCATCAGGAGGTCCCCCAGTGGAGTCAGAACTTCATAAGCCTTCCCACTGTGCCCCCCCCTCAGCACCAAGAATACAGAGCCTCATTGCCCCAGACAGGGTGTTCCATACATCCCTTGCAGCTAACAGCCACTGAAGGACCACTGCTCCATATGTTTATTCAATCCCCTCTTGAAGCTATCTATGCTTATAGCTGCCACCATTTCTTGCAGCAGTGAATTCCACGTGTTAATTACTCGTTGGTCGAAGTAGTACTTCCTTTTATCTGTTAGAAGCCAACTGTTCATCAATTTCATTGAGTGCCCAGGAGTTCTTGTACTGTGAGAAAGGAAGAAAAGTACTTCTCTACCTTCTCTATCCCTTGCATAATTTTGTAAACCACTGACTGTCATGTCACCCCCTCAGTTGTCATTTCTCCAAGCTAAAAAACCCTAACCTCTTTAACCTTTCTTCATAGGGAAGGTGTTCCATGCCCTTAATCATCGTAGCTCCCCTTTTCTGTACCTTTTCCAATGCTATAATATCTTTTCTGAGATACAGTGGCCAGAACAGTGTTCCCTCTAAGCTGAGTTAGTGTGAGCTAGCTCACATTCTTTTAGCCTCTGGCCGATGCATTTTTGTCTTAGCTCAGGAAGGATGGCTCCAGAGCAAACTAATTTATGCAGTAGCCAAATCACTTGCTCACAACTTTAATGCCAGGAGCTCACAAAGCAGAATTTTTGCTCACAAAATTCCACAGCTTAGAGGGAACATTGGACCAGAACCAGGGCTTTTTTTTGTAGAAAAAGCCCAGCAGGAACTCATTAGCATAATAGGCCACACCCACCAACAAAACTCATTAGCATATTAGGCCACACCCCTGACACCACAGCTCATTGGCATATTAGGCCACACCCCCATGTTACCAGAAGTGTGGCTATCCAGTCATACCCACCTTTTGCTTCTTATTCTGTTTACCTTGTTTGTTGTCAAAACCCCAGGGCTTTTTTTGGAGCAGGAACTCCTTTGCATGTTAGGCCACACAGCCCTAATGCAGCAAATCCTAATGAGTTTCTGCTGTTGGGTGTGGCCTATTATGCTAATGAGTTCCTGGTGGGCGTGGCCAACTCCGTTCCTGTGCCCAAAGATAGCCCTGACTAGAACTGTACACAGTATTCCAAATGGGGCCTCACCATAGATTTATACAGGGGCATTTATGATTCTTAATAATCCCCAGCATAGTATTTGCCTTTTTTATTGCAGTCACACACTGAGTCGCACATCTTCAAGTAAGTTATCCGCCACAACTCTAAGAACTCTCTCTTGGTCAGTTACTGCCAGTTCATACCCCATCAATGTATATCTATATTTAGGATTTTTGGCTCCGACATACATTCCTTTGCACTTGCCACAGTTGAACCTCATTTGCCACGCTGACACCCACGTGCCCAGCCTTGACAGATCCCTCCAGAGTGCCTCATAGTCCTCCCTGGTTCTCACCGCCTTGAGCAACTTAGGTTGAATCTGCATTTGCATTTTTAAATCAGTTTCGTGCTGCTGTGACGCCGTCAAGTATAGAGGCCCGATCGGCATCTAGCATTTGCTCCGCTGTCTTACCAAACCCACACTGGAACAGAAACCCCCAACTACATTGCATGCCACTTTCACTTTGACTGAGTGTCGCATTTTATGGCAGTGTCCAGACTGCACGCTGCTTTCACCTCCTTTGATCTCTGGTTTTATTGTGGTTGTCTGCATAGATTTATGGCTGTTTTATGGCCATTCGGGGCTGACTCTGTGGTCAGTACGGTGTTGGCCTGGGGTAGTTGAATGTGGTTTTGAACTGCATCTCTTTCTGTTCCAGTGTGGGTTTGGTAAAAATGCTAAATGCAGATTGGCC